>OY728126.1:1690504654-1691832154 GCA_963277665.1 Viscum album
ACCGCAGCGCGTGACACTACAGAACGAGGAATCCCTGCTCCATAGGTCAAACTATAGCCATGCCCGTCCCGACCAATAATGCGATGAAAGATCTCATCCCGTCACATGGGAAGCTGTCGCTGGTCCTCTGGCAGATGTTCTAACTCAGCTTCAAATTGATCCTGTGAAATATTTAAATATATATAAATATATATATGTTAATATATAGATTTATGTAATTATTGGTAAGTACAGACACTTACTATCAATGCTGCAACCTCTGGATCATTGCGATCACGAGTCCTTATCCACGCCGACATTTTATCAGTTGCTGCACCTTGCCCTCGCAACTGTATATTAAAAGAATATAAACACAAAACCATATTAATTAATAAATTAAAAAATGAATAATATATACCTCATGTCGGATCTGAGACACGTGACAAGTCCCGAGCCTGTGAGCTGGTCCCTGCAACGCTCGATTCTCCGAATGGCGTGTTGACACCTCCTACATTCAATTCATTCAAATTTCAAACAAATCACAAATTCTTGAAAATATATATACAGCAAAATAATTAATATACAAACCGCAACACCCTCAGTAGACCAATATGCAACCAAGTCACGCCACTGAGCTGGGAGGACACCTCTCGGGACTTTTTCCAAAATGTCAAGGGCACCCACATTTGGTATCCAATGGTCCCTCTTCACTTTTCCTTTATAATCTTTCCACAGCTTACGGCATTTGCTCATACACACCGGCTGAAACTCTTCAGGGCATACTTTCAAATTTTGCTATAATGAAAATAATCAAACATATTAGTATTATTTATAAATAGAAAATAAAGTAAAATTATTTTCTTACCTGAACCTCCCTCCATAGACGATCTAATGTGTCCTGAGGGATAGAAGCCCAATCACGCGTGGTCAATGGAAATCGATGTGGGTCACGTATGATATGACCCAGCTGACGAATAAATGCCGGGGGCATTCGGTCCCACGGGATGAAATACCTCATCAAATGAAACATCTATCATCGTGTCGGAATTCCATGATAATATGCCACGACCAGGGCCTCTCCTGCGAGAGGAAGAAGCAGCCGAGTCTGATCCTGTTGAAAACAATTTTATATATAAATTGACAAATGTTATATATATATATATATGTCAATTACATAAAAAATATAGACAATGACATTCAAACATACCTCGACCCTGATACGTAGATGCCTCAGATGGATGATGTGGATTTTCTGCCTCTTCCCCTGACATGTCTGCAGTCATACAAAATATCAGTAATGAGTCCAAAGTGTTTAAAAGATAAATTGGATTGTTCTTAATAAATCAAACTTGTACAACTGTTAATCAAACAAAAAATGGATTGAATAATTAGTTGTGAATGAATTTTAAAAAATCAGAAAGTTAATCAACCTAAATATTTATGACTGAATTAACTTACAAAAGTGAGGATTAAAACTTATAAGGATTTATAAAATGATTAGATAATTTATGATATCCTAGGACATTCTACTAAATACCGGGAAAACAATTATACCTTTCATTAAGCATGATAATAGACCGTTTCTCCTTCAACAGCCACTCTGACCCAATAAATATCTTCTTCACGTTGAACTACGGTATGTTGATCAAGTTGTTGGTAAACAAACGGAACAGTCTCGGGTTCATCTTCTTCAAATAAAAACACTCCTCGCCGAGACATTTTGACAACAACTTGCCAACTTGGATCCGAAGGCAAAGTAACGAAGAATACTTGTTCCGCTTGTGATGTCAAAATGAAAGGTTCATTCTCAACTCGTTCATTATTTCTGTATAACATATAGTTAAAATTCACCAATGAAAACTGATATTGATCGACTTTACATCCACGCACTGGATCAACCCAATTACACTTTAACAATATGTACTTCAAACCGCGTGTGTATACAACTTCAATGATGTCTATCAATTGACCATAGCAATAACCAGAATCGACAAAGGGACAACCGATGCCACTGTTTTGTGTTGCTCGTTTTTCGTCAACATCTTTAATGCGAAATCGAAAACCATTAGCATCAATAGCTTTATAACGACGAGCCGTTATAGATGGACCCTCAGCCAGTTGGATAAATACTTCAGGTAGCGTGGGGTCACCTAACTCCCTCAGCTTACGAACCTACATAATTTATATAAATCAATACTGATATATGCAGAAAGAATTAGTTTAATACTTCACTCATAATGAAAATCAATTTATACATACATAATCCTTGAACCAATCATGAAATGCTGCATAATGAGATTGTTGAATTTGCAACTCAGTCGCACGATGCATCTCTTCTTTTATCTCATTAATGTGTTTCTTGCAAATGATTACGCGATGTTTAAAAGATCAACTTATGCAAAGAAAACATGTAAAAGTTATACAAGCACATTGATAAGATACTTATTACATTAATGGTGCAACTGATGGAGTATTGAACAAGATATATCGATGTGCTTGTATCCACTCGATGTTGTCCATATCAAATGTGGTTCCTTCTCCAACTGGACCATCATGAATTCGAGAGGGCTTATCTAATTTTGTTTCAACATCCGTAAGTTATTCTGCACAAAAGGTAGTACACTCATCCATCAAATAACCATTGGCTATTGATGCCTCTGGATGAGCTCTGTTGCGTACAAATCTTTTCAATGTACTCAAATACCGTTCAATAGGATACATCCACCTAAATTGCACTGGGACCAGCAGCCATTACTTCATCAGTTAGGTGCACTGTCAAGTGGACCATAACATCGACAAATGAGGTGGGCGAAAAGTTTCTCAAAGTGACAAAGCGTAAGTACAATTCGGTCTTGCAAACTTTTTAAATCACTCATTCGTTGATTTCTTAAACAAAGCTGTCTAAAAAAATTACTCATCTCAATCAAGGGCTGAACAACATTGGGGGATAAACAATCACAAATTGCGATTGGAATCAACTGCTGAAGTAATATGTGATTGTCATGACTTTTCAACCCTTGCAATGTCTTGCTCGTCAGATTCACACACTTTGAAATATTAGAAGAGTAACCATCAGGCACCTTGACCATCTTCAAAATGGAAAGAAATGTCTCTTTCTCCTCTGTAGTCATCGAATACTGTGCAGCAGGCATATATGCCTTGTTTCCCTCAGCTAACTGTAAATGCAACTGTTTTCCTTAAACCCATTTCTTCCAAATCACGGCGTGCATTAACATGGTCCTTTTAATTTCCACTGACACCTAAAATGGTCCACAATATGTTATCATAAACATTTTTTTCAATGTGCATGACATCCAAATTATGCCTCAACATGTTAGTTTTCCAATACGGAAGACTATAAAAAATACTTTTCTTTTTCCAATTGTGACTGCGCTGCCTACCCGCAGCACGAATATTACGTACTGGAGGAGCCACCAAATCCTGAATTTCATATACCGTGCGGATGTTTTCTTCCTCAATCTGTGATAACATTTCGACTCCTGTCATGATCTTTGGTGCTGGGCTGAACTCTCTAGAACCATCAAATGCCACTCTGTCCTTTCTGAACCTGTGTTGGGGAGGGAGAAAACGCCTGTGACCCATGTATGCCCATTTTTTGGAATGTTTAAGCCATACACATTTTTTACTTTTATTGCAACAAGGGCAAGCAAATTCCCCTTTCGTACTCCAGCCTGATAAATTTGCATAAGCTAGGAAGTCATTGATTGTCCACAATAAAGCTGCATGCAGTTTGAACATTTCATTCGTTTCGCAGTCATAAGTCATCACACCATCGCCCCAAAATTCATTCAACTCATCAATCAATGGCTGAAGGTAAACATCAATCTTATCCCCCAGACTTTTAGGTCCATCAATAAGAGTGGAAAGTAATATAAATTGTTTCTTCATACAAAGCCACGGAGGAAGATTATATGGAACCAACACCACGGGCCATGTGCTATGAGTTGCACCAACCATAGACTTGAATGGATTGAAACCATCTGGTTCCAATCCCAATCGGACATTACGAACATCTTTAGCAAAGTCGGGATGTCTCTTATCAAAATCCTTCCATGCATGAGAGTCTGCCGGGTGGGTTAACATGTCACTTTCATGAACTCTTTCTGCATGCCATCTCATTAAATTAGAAACTTTATATGACATAAAAAATCTTTTCAACCTCGGTTTAAAGGGAAAGTAACGCATTTGCTTTACGGCAATCGGTTTCCCCTGTATCGCAATCTGACTTTGATGAGTCTTATTTCCCCTGTTCTCTTTCCACCTGGAAGCGCCACAAACCGTATAAATATCCAAATGAGCAGTTTCATTTCTAAACAACATACAGTTGTTTGCACATGCATCTATAGTCTCATATGTAAAACCTATGTTCTCTGTCAACTTACGAGCATAGTAATACGACTCAGGAATCTTAGCGTCGACAGGAAGAACTTTTTTCAATAAAACCAAAAGCATGTCGAATGATGTGTCTAACCAATTATTCAAAGTCTTTAAATGCAACAACTCCACGATAAATGACAGTTTATTGTAAGAAGTACATCCAGGATATAATTCTGTTTTCGCATCATCAAGTACTTCATAAAACCTCCTCGAATCACGATCTGCACCAGAGCGAAGATTTATCTCACCGGTCTCAAGATTCTGGATGTCAATGCCTTCAGGATCAAACCCACGTACCATTTCAGTAAGCATTTCATGAATTGGATCAGTCATCCTTGCATCAACATCCATCTGAGCTGCATCTGTATTTTGACAACGAACATATTCTTCTCCATGACGAGTCCAACTCTTATAATTTTTCAGAAATCCATTAAAGAAAAGGTGCTCCCTCACAGTATCTCGTGTGAATTGATATCTGTTAGCACATTTTCTACATGGACAACTAATATAGTCACTTTCAAATCCTCTCGTGAAGTCAATAAACTGCATAATGCCATTGAAATATTCTCTAGACGTTCGATTTGGAAGATCAATCCAACTCTTATCCATAATAGTATCTGTATAACAAACATTTACACAATACTTATTACATTTACATTTTTCAAATCAACTATATTCAAAATAAATATTAACCATTTGTTTATGAACCATTGATAAAATAATAATGTAACTGAAAGCTCATGTTACCTGATTGAGCTACAAACCTGAAAGGGAGGGGAGCCGAAGGCGGTGCTGCGAGGGAGAGGAGGCAGCGAAGGGGAGCCGGAGCCAAAGGCGGTGCGGCAAGGGAGGGGACGGGCGGCGGCGGCGGCGGGGAGCTGGAGGAGAGGAGGCGGTGAGGGGACGGGGGACGGGCAGCGAGGGGGGGGGGGGTGTCCGGGGTCGGGGGGGTTGCTGTCCGAGGTGCGGGGAGGGGTGTCCGGGGTGTCGAGGGCCTGTCAGGGGTGCGGGCAGGGGTGTTCGGGGTGCGGGGGTGTCCGGGGTGCGGGGGAGGGGGGCTGTCTGGGGTGCAGGGGGGCTGTCGGGGGTGCGGGGTGGGGTGTCCGGGGTGCGGGGGGGCTGTCCGGGGTGCGGGGGGGGGGGGGGGGGGGGGGGGGGCTGTCCGGGTTCGGAGGGGGGTGTCCGAGTGAAGGGGGGGCTGTCCGGGGTGCGGGGAGGCGTCCGGGGTGCGGGGGGCGGTCCGGAGTGCGCGGGGGGGGGGGGGGGGGGCTGTCCGGGGTGCGGGGGGGCGGTCCGGAGTGCGCGGGGGGTTGCTGTCCGGGGTGCGGGGAGGCGTCCGGGTGTGGGGGCGGTCCGGAGTGCGCGACGGGGGCTGTCCGGGGTGCGGGTGCCGTCCGGGGTGGGGGGGGGGAGGGCCGAGAGGCCGGAGGCCCGAGGGCGGAGGGCGGCGGCCGGAGGCCGGATGGCAGGCGGCGGGGGAGGCCGGGCGGCGGGGGAGGGCGGGCAGCGGGGGAGGGCGGGCGGCAGGGGAGGGCGGGCAGCGGGGTAGGGCGGGCGGCGGGGGAGGCCGGGCGGCGGGGGAGGCCGGGCGGCGGGGGAGGCCGGGCGGCGGGGGAGGCCGGGCGGCGTGGGAGGGGAGGGCGGCGCGAGGGAGGGCGGCGAGGGAGGGAGGGGGTTAGGGCGAGGGAGATCGAGGGCGCGGGGGGGGGGGGGGGGGGCGCAGAAACCCCCCGAATTTTTTTAGGCAGGTTAGCGACCGCCATTGGCGGTCGCTAATGGTGAGCTATAGCGACCGCCAATGGCGGTCGCCCGAGTCTGGGGGGCTCTAATGCCCCCTTTTCTAGTAGTGTTAGTGGTTTTAGAAAAACCATGGGCTTGCCCATGGTATTTGCCCATGGTATTGGCCACATGGGACACCTCATACCTTATATCACTATTCATAATTCGAATATATTTATTACAAACTTAATACATCATTTAATGATGTCATTAAACACCCGTAACTTAAAAACTGTATTTTCACTATTCATCGAAAATTCAACTTTCTCAAAATAATCCCAAAATTTCACGTTAACCAAAAATCAACGCTCTGATTACAAATATGAACTCCATTTTATAAAAATAATTTTGTAAATATTTTTAATTTAATTTTTAAATTAAAAGACTATTCACCGAAAATTCATTTTTTTCAGAAAAAACCCCAAAAATTACCATAGCATAATATCGGTGCTCTGAGTTCAAAAATGAAATCCGTTTTATAAAAATAATTATTTAATTATTTTTAATTAAATTTTTAATTAAAAAACACTATTCACCTGAAAAAACTAATACTTGAATAATAATTTATGAAACCGTTATTTAACCATTTTATTGAATCACATTACTTAATCAAGGTTCCTAGATTATGTTAATACTTTATTTAAGTGAGATTACTAATCCATTTGGACACATTACTAATCCTAATCATAAAATCACTATTCATAATTTACTATTCATCAAAAATTAAGTTGATCTTATTAGACTCTAAATTTCGTACTGAACATAATTGTAGAAGACCATTTTTCGAAAATCATTACACAATTTTAATTATTTAAGGTTTACACAACCATTTTTAAAATATCCTTTTTCTAAAAATCATCAAAAATATGCATACTATGTTTTTCCGGTCATTTGAAAATTCATAAACTACATCATAAGATGAAATCCCAATTTTTATTTAAAAAAAAGGATTACACAAGGCAGTTACGGTCTCCTTACATAGCCCCTTATCACACCAGCATAGGACCTAAGTGTAAGGTGTGTTAAGGTGAGAGAATCCGAGGGAGGCTCAGACAACATCGCACGAGTATTAATTTCTATCAGTTTGAACTTCTCGCGAAGGCAATCCCGTTCTAGCTTTATACGATGAAGTTCAGCTTGGGTTTGGTCCAGAGCAAAGCCCAGTGGTGCTACCTCCTTCCCATGTTCTGTTAGATGGGCTTCGATTGTTCCAAGACTACTGGGTGAGGCCATCAAATCTTCTTTCTATATTAATTAACCAAGATTACTTGTATTTAGAGACAATAATCAAAATGTTTAGTTTCCAGTGGTCATATTGACCAATGGTCATATAACAGTCAAAAACCAACAGTATAATTTTAATTATACTCATGTTATCAAATGAAACATTTTTGTTGAGTATAAAAATAAAATAAAATAACACATAAAATTAGGAAACAAGATTTATTCAAAATTTCGGGTTGTTACAATCTTCCCCCCTTAAGAAATTGCGTCCCCGCAATTTTTTTAAAATTAGGTTTTGAAATTTCATTGAAAGCCCCACATCGGAAAAGGAGTCAGTAAAACTATTACTTTAAAAGAAAGAAGGGGAAGTACGAAGGTCACCCGAGTTAGCCCACACTAGGATTCCATGTAGGAAAACATGGACATGGAGGGGAAAACAAAGGGTCATGTTCTGAGGGAGAGTGACAGAGAACATGATTAGGAGAATGTTAACCATAAGAAAATCCCAAACTTATGATGTGTGTAAACGATCTTTGATTACCTTGTAGGAAACATAAACTAACAATCGTTTTTGTTTTACATTCCTTTTCACAATTTTGAGGAATTCATTTACAACATAGGAAAAAAACATAAGGAAATATATCTAACTTCATGTAGAGTTTCCCCATTTAATAAGTTTCTTCCAAAAATAATCTTTTCTCCCAAACGATGAGCATTCAAAACAACTTTGTCTCATCAAAACACAAGAATCATCTTCTAGGGAATCACATAATCCACAAAAGATTAACTATCTATTTCTTCTATCTTTAAACATTATCCCAAAAATATAAAGGGTAAGGTTAAACAACTCTTCAAAAAGGAATAATCCCATAGGAATGGAAACTAATTTTAAATATTCAATGTTCCATGGTAATACCCAAAGTTCATTATAGACCATCCCATAAATAACGGTCCTTAAAATTCCTCAAAATAAACCAAACTAAGATTAAAACCCAAATACAAGAAGGATTTGATAACATAGTCTTCCAAAATAAACTTCATTGTTCATATCCAAACAATATAAACCACTCCTATCATCTTATAACAAAATTATCTAAACTAAACATATTTTACCCAAGATAGGTTAATCATTCCCATAAGTTACCTAAATTACTATAAGTCCACCATAAATTCATCGATTCTTCAAAATATAAGTCAACCTTACTCCTCAATGAAAATACCGTAATAATCTATTTACCTCGATCATATAGGGTCCCTAAAATAGTGAACATATTCTAAAATAATAATCATCTTTTAATCCCCTAATCACCTCTGTCATATTAATACGACAATCGTCGCATTTCCTATCACATTGGTTTTTGGGACATGTTCTTCCATTTCCCGCCATTAACTAAGAAAAGAAACTATAATTAGGGGCTTATTTACTTAGATAATAATCATGAAAAGGAAACTTTAATCATAAAAGGATAAACATGTAGAATAAAAGTATATCCTATCTTGTGATCCCCTAGGTTCCAATCTAGGTTATCCATGATCATATATTCTTATGTGAATCTTTATTTTGTTTTATCCTTGTTCCATTAATAATGGTTCATACTAAGCTTATGAATTTACTAAAGCATATCCCCCGGGAGTGTCGTAACCAAGAGTGCAGCAATGCCTGTTTTCGTGTACCAGTTCCTGTTCAAGTCTAGCTCAAAGCGGTGTTTTCAGGTTTTACCCCTATGTACATCTGTGCCCGAGCCACCTCTACCTGCTCGTATCCAGACATGGATGTATTTTCTTGGAAACCCCTTACTCAATACTCACCAAAATACCTGGAAGATTTCCTATATTTAAACTTTTCTATAGGGTTCTTCCTAGATTTTTCATATCCTAATTTCCACAAATAACTAAACCATCCTTTGATACCAACTATAGCATCCCGCCTCTTTATCACATAAACTTTCATTACATTTTACAAAACTGAGGATCTTTAAGGATTATTGTATTGGAAACCAGGAACTTTAAACATAAAAACATAAAACATTCTTCCAAAACACTTGAAAGGCTTCTCCTAATGTTCATCCTAGGTTCATTACTGCATCACATAACCTGGGAGCATACATCAAAAGAAAAGGTGAGCAAAAAACCCAGTAAGGAAAATAAGAGAAGCATTTTACATGTGAACTTGAGATACTTCAATAAGGTCATGAAAAAGAACTTTAAGGCATGAGAATGAAATAAGGAGGCATATCATAATAAAAATAACATTTTTCATAACTTGAAAATGTGGCAACATAATTTAACATAGACAATCATGAACATATCACCAAGGTCCATCCCCAAGGTGTCATTTGAAAATTACCAAGGTTATTCACCAAGGTATCGTGAAAATTGTAATCTCTAGTGGTTACATCATTACCCAATGCATTGGAGCGCTATTAGGGTGAACCCTTAAATTTTCCTTTATTATCATGTGAGACACATATATCATCATCAAACATTTCATAAATAACCCATATAGCATAAAATAAATGGGTTTCATTTCATAATCACAACGTTTTAAAAACTGCTTTAAAGACATGATCTTTACGTCACTTTAAAACCCACAGAAAATGATGGTGGGTCTCATGTATGTAAATCCCAGAATTTAAAATAGAAATTTTTTTTATATATGTGAATACCCCTTTAGAAGAAAGAGCTTTGAGTATTCACTTAATAATATAAAAGAACATTAGAAAAAGAGAGAGACATTTTGAGACTGAAATTCTGCAGCATAACGGCTATGTTACGAGGTTTTAGAGGACATTAAAAAGAGAGGTAAAATGGGTAAAACATTAATAAATTACCCATAAAATAGTATATGGACAGAATAAGAAGGATACATGATCATGGAAATGAAATTTCAAGGACATACTATTTTAAATGAAAAACATGGAAGGAAGACATAAATTAGATTTCTCTTATGAAAGTTCGGCAGCCTAACGGTGCCACTTAAAACTTCAAAATACTGAATTGAAGAGATCAAATGGGGTCTCTCATCATATTAAAATAAGAGTGCAGTATGATAGATATAGAGATAATACCCCAACATAACAAAAAGGAACTTGAATGAATTGACATGAAAGTAGAACTTCAAAACGAGAAGGGTGAAGAACCACTAAAAAATTCGTCAGCCTAACAGCGTCACTTAAAACTTCAAAATACTGAATTGAAGAGATGAAATGGGGTCTATCATCATATATAAATAAGAGTCCATTATGATAGATATAGAGATCATACCCCAACATAACAAAAAGGAACTTGAAATAACTGACATGAAAGTAGAACTTCAAAACGAGAAGGGTGAAAAACCACTTAAAAATTCGGCAGCCTAACATCGCCACTTAAAACTTCAAAATACTGAATTGAAGTGATCAAATGGGGTATCTCATCTTATGAACATAAGAGTCCAGTATGATAGATACAGAGATCATACCCAACATAACAAAAAGGAACTTGAAAGAATTGACATGAAAGTAGAACTTCAAAACGAGAAGGGTGAAGAACCACTTAAAAATTCGCAGCCTAACGGCACCGCTTAAAACTTCAAAATACTGAATTGAAGAGATCAAATGGGGTCTTTCATCATATGATAATAAAATATCAGTATGATAAATTTAGAGATCATACCCCAACATAATAAAGAGGAACTTGAAATACTTTACATGAAAATAGATCTTGAAAAATGAGAAGGGAGAAAGAATCCGTTTCAAAAATTTCGGCAGCCTAACGGCGCCACTTAAAACTTCATAAAAAGGAATAATGAGAGAAATATGGGATCTCTCATTATATGAACATGAAAAGGGCAGTAATAGGAGTATAAAAGAATATCTTACAAAATAAGAACATGGAGCATAAAAGGAATGACATAAAAGAGATTACTTGAAATGAAAGAGAGAGGTCGGATCCCTTACCTTAAAACATAACTCTTAAAACTCAATGGTTGGGACCTTGAGGGCTTGGGGGAACCATGGGAGGACTCCTTGTGAGGTAATGAGACCAGAAATTCGTTTTGGGAGAGTGGGGAGTCGAATGGATGAGAGGATGGCTTGGTATTTATAGGGAAAGTGAGGGGACAAGACATTAATGGCAAAGGGACACCTCATTAGTGGTTTTGGCAAAACCATGGGCTTTCCCATGGTATTTTCCCATGGTATTGGCCACTTGGGACACCTAATATTTTATCTCACTATCAATAATTCTAACATATTGATTACAAACTTAATACATCATTTAATGATGTCATTAAACACCCGTAACTTAAAAACTGTATTTTCAGTATTCATCGAAAATTCAACTTTCTCAAAATAATCCCAAAACTTCACCTTAACCAAAAATCAACGCTCTGATTACAAATATGAACTCCATTTTATAAAAATAATTTTCTAAATATTTTTAATTTAATTTTTAAATTTAAACACTATTCACCGAAAATTCATTTTTTTCAGAAAAAACCCCAAAAATTACCATAGCATAATATCGGTGATCTGAGTTCAAAAATGAAATCCGTTTTATAAAAATAATTATCTAAATATTTTTAATTAAATTTTTAATTAAAAAAAACTATTCACCCAAAAAAACTAATACTTCAATAATAATTTATGAAACCGTTATTTAACCATTTTATTGAATCACATTACTTAATCAAGGTGCCTAGATTATGTTAATACTTTATTTAAGTGAGATTACTAATCCATTTGGACACATTACTAATCCTAATCATAAAATCACTATTCATAATTTAATATTCATCAAAAATTATGTTGATCTTATTAGACTCTAAATTTCGTACTGAACATAATTGTAGAAGACCATTTTTCAAAAATCATTACACATTTTTAATTATTTAAGGATTACACAACCATTTTTAAAATATCCTTTTTCTAAAATTCATCAAAAATATGCATACTATATTTATTGGACCATTTGAAATTCATAAACATCGTCATAAGATGAAATCCCAATTTTTATTTAAAACAAAGGATTACACCAGGCAGTTACGGTCTCCTTACATAGCCCCTTATCACACCAGCATAGGACCTATGTGTAAGATGTGTTAAGGTGAGAGAATCCGAGGGAGGCTCAGCCAACATCGCACGAGTAGTAATTTCTATCAGTTTAAACTTCTCGTGAAGGCGATCCCGTTCTAGCTTTATACGAGGATGTTCAGCTTGGGTTTGGTCCAGAGCAAAGCCCAGTGGTGCTACCTCCTTCCCAAGTTCTGTTAGATGGGCTTCGATTGTCCAAGATTACTGGGTGAGGCCATCAAATCTTCTTTCTATATTAATTAACCAAGATTACTTGTATTTAGAGACAATAATCAAAACGTTTAGTTTCCAGTGGTCATATTGACCAATTGTCATATAACAGTCAAAAACCAATAGTATAATTTTAATTATACACATGTTATCAAATGAAACATTTTTGTTGAGTATAAAAATAAAATAAAATAACACATAAAATTAGGAAACAATATTTATTCAAAATATCGGGTTGTTACAATTAACACCATACATTATAAATTCCATGTGTGGTATGAACGAGCCATATCACTTTGTTGGGGGGGTATTGCACACTTCCTCAGATGAAGTTATCATATATATACAACATGAAAATAGTATGGGTATCTATGAAAGATATTTACAGAAGCTTATAGATAAAATAAATATCAGAAATATAATATATAATTATAGTGCCATCATAATGACCACCATAATATGTGGTAGTGGAAGATGGAACAATCATCGTTTCGTGAGGAACTAGTTCACCGTCCATAGAAACATTATGTTCTATACCCATTAGATAAAGGTGTGTGTAAGTGTAGTTAAAATAATTCAAAAAAACCTTTTATATTTCAGACACTGGTGTTGTTATAAAGTAAATGAATTAATAGATTTTAGGGGGTTAGAGAAGCTAATAAAAGAAAATAACATAAGAGGCGATATTTCCTTAAAATCAGGTAACACCCTTTGGTTTGAATCAAAAGGCTTCCTTGAAGTACAATATGCCTAAGGTAAGGCTTCTAAGAGGAAGAGTGGGATGTAAGGATCTTAGATGGGCATAGTTTGGACGTGCCATGGGGCTTGAGATGTGTTAGATATGGGATCTATGTGAGGGCGCTTTATAATGGGGAGGTGGGGATCTTTAAGAATGTTTGAAAGTATTATTTTATTATATAATGCTTTTCACTTTCTAAATGTCAAAAACTCATTAAAGTCAAATATAAGATAACTCATGTTCTATGTAAAATCATCCTATAATAAGTTTTCTGGTGTGGGATATTTTTTAATTTTTATAATCATATTTATTTAAATAATTTATTAATGAGGTAAACACTGCACCAAGGTTGGATATGTAGCAACCAGTAAGAATTGGACACATTTTAGGGTTATTTAATATTATTATAATATTATTGTTTACCCTTATTTACCTAATTTACCCCTTAAACCACTGTAAATAAATTATTTACTGAAGTAAATATTCTTAATGTTGAAATATAAAAGTTAACTATTTACGAATTTTGGAACTCAGGATTCCAAATAAGGAATATATTTTTCCAAATTCAAAACATAGAAGTGGAATAAATTAATTTAAAATTAATTCTCGTTGTCAAAACAAAGTGCGTGTTTTTAAGAAATTATAACTATCAAAATAATGACACCTGTTTGTGTACAAATTCAATGTTAAATTACCTCCAATGAACAAAATTAGATTAAATGGTAAAAATATAACCTAGCTATACTTAAGAACAATTTAAATTTATAATTTAAAAATATTAATTATTTTAATTATAAAAGATGTTTTCAATTAAAATTTAGGATTTTTCACTATTCATCAAAATGTGAAACTTATCAGAAAAACACAAAAATTTTATCCAAACTAAATTTGTATGTCCTGATTATTAATAAGATGTTTATTTTGTCAAGTTAAATATAAAAAAGAGTCAATTATTGTATTTAAAAAGGTTTCTCCATTAAAAGGCGTTAAGATTTCATTTTTTAAAATATATTTCATTTATCTGAAAAATTGAATTTGTTCTTATATTATGCATAAGAAAACACATAATTTGGATTCTAAAATTATATGGA
Source organism: Viscum album (assembly GCA_963277665.1). Taxonomy (NCBI): domain Eukaryota; kingdom Viridiplantae; phylum Streptophyta; class Magnoliopsida; order Santalales; family Viscaceae; genus Viscum; species Viscum album. The sequence goes on from OY728126.1 coordinate 1,690,519,147, forward strand.
GTATATAAATTTCAAAATTCAGTTAAAACTATTCATAACAACCTTTTTAATGACTAGTTTGGTAAGTCGTTGTGCGCTCCAACTCGTTGTTGCGTGTAGCACAAGCTATTTAATTATTTAAAAAAATAACTTACTATGAAATGTTGGGGTGTTACACATGTAGAGACTAGACTTATGACACCCCAACATTTATAATTTTTCTAATATAGTTAAAATAGATAAACACACAAAAAAAAGAAAAATATTACTAATACTAACATGTTTACACTAATTATGAATGGAAATAATCTGATTCTATGTATAATTGAAGACCTCAAGAGTAATAGTTATAAAAAAGTGTTTAAATCCTTGTGAAACATATCTATGGTTATTAGAACAAATAAAAAAAATAATGGATTCCAAAAAAATTGAAAAGGTCCCAAAATGAGAGGATTCCATAAAACACAAAGGCGTGTCTCATGTAATGAATCATTATAGGCATAACTGTGAGCCAATATATTGTAAATCCTACTCATTGTGTCATTGAAATAAAATAATATATTGGTGACATCATTTTCTAAAAAAAAATCATTACATCAACCCTATTACACCATCCGAAACCAAATGTGTCCCCATGTTATCAATCAAAAAATCTCAACCAATATTCTACACCAAGTGAAAACAATCCTATACCTCAAAATTTTATGATTCATGATCATCATTAAAGAAAAAAAACATGGTCATTGGATATCATTAATATATTTTAATAATATTATACATGGTGTACTTATGAGGGTGAATAAGTCCCAAAATAATAAAAATTTATAGAAAATCACTTTCCATGAAAACCGAAAAATAATTATTGATTCATTCATTGGAGAAAAACCCCAAACAAATACGCAGATGATACATGGACTTGATACATCTTATTTTAATTTAATTATATCTTATTCAATCTTTGAAGATAACTAAGATGGACACACAAATGATATGTCTTCAAATATGAAAGGTATATGGGTTTAGTTTCTTAGAAAATACCAAAATGGATGAATAAAAATTTATTTCCAATTATTGAATAATATTAAAAAATAATATAAGATATCTTCCCATAATTTCCACATTTCTATTAGCACTGTGTTGTTTTGAAACCACTACCAATGACTCCAGTTTTTTGTAAATAATTACTTTCCACTGGCTTGTTATTCAAAATTTTCTAATGTATAATTTATTTTTAAAACATATCCATTTGATTATACATTCAAAAATGAAACACCACAAAACTATGATATAAATTAATAAATCATGGAACGAAGTAATACTTTTTCAAATTACCTTTAATCTCATATATATAAAATGTTTCTATTTAAGTGAAACATCAATAATATTTAGGTATTGATTGATCAACTTAATGAAAACTGATGAAATTCAATGACTTCCCAAATCTATATTATATAGGATCAAACCACTAGATGAATGTGACCTCTAAATATCCCTAATAAAAAATGTTTGGGCATGAAGAGTGAGATTCCACCATTCCCACCCTAACCTGTAGAAAAAAAGTGTGATGAACCATACCCTATAGGATTCTAATGTATATTATGAATCAAAGATCTTTTAATCCTTATGAATACAATTCAACACCTCTAGGGATCCATTATCACCAATAATCACTTATTTTTTTCTATTTAGAAACTGTCACACATGATCCAAAATCAATAAATAAGAAGGAAATTCCTCTCCGTTGAGAGTCTGGTTAGAGCTGGAGTACTAACTAGATAACTATTGGACCACTAGAATTACTACATTTTACATTCCCTACATGAAATGTTATATTTTTTTCTAAAATCATATTAAAATATAACATAATATCACAACATTATAAAAAACCATTAATAACCAAATAAAATTGCTAAAATCATGACAAACTGAATTAAACATGAAACCATTTTAATTTCATTAAAAAAAATCATAACAATTCCTCATTTCTATTTTAAAACACATCTTGTTATCAAAAAAATTCATTTTTACAACAAGATATTATACTAGAATAATGTATTTAACTATTATATAAAATATACCACTTTTGACAAAATTCCCATATAATTCCTTCTTTAAACACCAAATCACCCAAAAATGACATCCATGAACATAATAAACTTATGATGATGTTCAACAATATTTATAAATGTAATCACAAAAATCACAAACATGGTGGTAAAAAAATATAAATTACATAGAAAATATAATTTCATTAAAATTGGATAAAACCCATCATGAAATAGTTAAATTTCACAAAATTTATAACAAAATATAATAATTATTAATAACAGAATCAAAATTGTATAATGTTTAGAAAACAAATAAAATAACAAAACATCTTTCCTGTAACATTGTTTGTTTCTATAGTTAATTAGATTCACTAAAAACTATAAATGTGATACAATAAGTTACCCAAAATGGATTCACATGGATTATTAATGGTTTGATAGATTAACAAAATAAAAAATTATTGTATCTCAATAATAAAAAAACTATAAATACCAAATCTATGAAAAACCACACACTAGACATGGTAATTAATGGATTATCATAAATAATTGTTTTCCATACCATCATCCACACCCTCCCATTGAGCTCTAGTTGTCCTAACTGAAATCTATCATTAAACCCAAAATAAAAATATGGATTTGAAATTACTTTGAATGAACCATTTTTAGTCTACAAAACATTTACTCGATTATCTTTCCACGAGGCTTATGGTTTAACCATACAGTGTCAATATATGATATAGGAAAATCACATGCCAAAAAAACAGGGATATATAAAAGATGATATCTACCAAGATGCAACATCATACTGACTAATGTAGAAATACTCGACATTCATAGGTGAAACCGACTACCAATTGTTTTACTATCCAACAATTCATTTATTAATTTTTATTCAACTAGAATAATTAGTAAAAAAACTTCTTTCAAGATCATTATATCAAATTAGAGGCTAGTAGCATGTTCATAAGACCCATATTGAGAGGTGAAAATTTTCCAATTCCCCACTAAGTAGCTCTGGGGTTTTCATAAAATAGATAATGGATACAGTCTACTATCATGAAAACCTCAATCACATCAAATCCAAATATTCCAAAGGAAATATTACAAAATAATAACATGAATTTTAATTGTGTCACAACAATATTAAATAAAAAACCGCATATATAATTACATAAATAATAATCTAAATACATTTAATCATTAAAACAAGCATACAACAGTCAATGATGGGTATTAATGAGTTTTAACAAGGGTGAAACCATTAATCCACAAAAATAAATTTCTCCCAAATACCAAACAAAAATATTATCATTACTAACAACAATAAAAAAATTGGATAACAATTCAAAGAACAAATATTGAATTTAATAAAATTACCAGAAATAATATAAATAAAATTAAAGAACCATCATGTTTATTTTACCAAAGGAATCATCAAACAATCTAAACAATTTATATAAACACCTTTAAAAAGTGGATCACCATTAAAAATTTCGCACTCTACTTTGAAAGTCAATTTTGGCCCGAAAACACCCAGATTACATCAGTTATCATATTTAAAGAAATCAATTCCATTTTATAAATCCTAATGAATTCACTACAGAACATTTTAAATGGAAAGATCCATTAACAATGAAAACCAGACTATTTCGAAAGTAGAAACCAAATATTTTGTGGAAGTAATTTTAAAATAGTATCTAGATGTCATATACTATGATTACATAGAATAAAAATGGACATGAAATATAAAGAATCAATGTAATGATCAAATAAAAAAATTGAATTAGAAACACCCACCCAAAATTAGTTAACCATTTAATCTTCAACAAAATCCATAATTTTGAATGTCAAGATAAGGATGATAAACTATTGAAAAAAATAGTACTCTAGACCAACCAAATCCTTTGAAATAAGATTATATGGAATTTTTTTAGAGGAGAAGAGATAAATAGTGAGAATATGATAATGTGTGAAAATATGAGACTGTATTATTCAACTCAGGGGAGAAATCAATACAAAACCACCCTATACACATCATGAAGGTAATGAATAAGGATATAAACAAATAATGAGGTTACATAAGATATATGGATCAATATAGGCAATAAAAAATGGTATATAGTTTAAAAATAAGATGAAAAATAATCATTCTAAAACTGATAAGGTCGTGTGGTTTACAAATAATGTTTACTAATGCATGTGGTAATCATATGATAAATTCTTTTAAAAATTCTATAGTTTACACATTTTCAAATACATGGATTTCCAAAATGTGATCTTATTGATGCATACTTGGGTGAATTTTTTTCCAAAATATTACCCTAATACAATGGTATAATCTTTCCTTGAATATATATTCTAAAATGTTACATTTTAGAGGGTAAAAAAACACCAATGAAGAAGTATCAAATAGATACTAAGAAGAGATTCTTTTCTTTTCAATGAAAAAATAACATCAGGTACATTGAGAATGGGACAATAATATGAATTCTGTAATAATCACATTGGAGATGTATAGAGAATCAATACATGAAATTTATGAATTAATGGATTTTGTGAAAGGCTCCACATAAGATGGTTTCAAGTCTCATGAAGAGTTATCAAATGATTGTAAAATATTGATTACTAAAAGTTCATGTGAAAATAATATCAATGTTTTTAATCCTATAAGATAATATTTAACCATTCATATATCTTACATAGTGATTCCATCAATTACAATAAAGATAAATAGAATTAGTATTTAATGACCCAGAAATTCCATGTAATTTTATTAATTAAATGTTCATTTTACGAGTCCACGAAAATTGATGGCGGATGATTCCAAGGCCCAGTGTTCCTAGAAAAAATTTATAAACTTTTCTTTAGTTACATTTAGTAAATGTAAGAGTGAGTTTTAATAACTTTTGAACCTGTTCTCAGAATTCAAATCTGAGGGCACCATTGAACTTGTAGTGCCGGTATTCTCTTATAGATAACTTCACCTCAGCCATAGTAAGTCGAGGGTGAATGATAGATTATGGGTTTTCATGAAATAAATAAATAAAATAAAATTGTGGATTTTTTTTTGAAACTCCTTGTGGATGTTTAGGGGAGAGGACCACCCGAAATAAACCTCCCCTTGAGGTTATGGAGGTGGGGACCATCGAACCTAAAACCTCTAATGAGAGGTTATGGTGGTGGGGAACACCAAAGATTAAAACCCCTTTCAACCTCCCACTTAAATATGGGGAAACCTATTGAATATTCCCATGGTTAATAATGCTACCCCTTAATTAATTATTCCAAACACTATGTAATTAATTAATCCAATTATAAATTGTGCGAACAATTAAAATTTGGGAAACATATCATAAGTTTGGATACTTTGAACAATGGTGGATTTGGTGAGAGGAGAAATATTGGGAGGATTACACTTCTCCAATTAAGAACGCCATTTAAGAACATTATTAATAAATCAAGGAAGAGTACAAATAGTGAGTCTGACATCGAAGCGTGGTTTTGGAAGCGGCAATCGTTGGAACTCGCTTCGCCTTCTTTGACTTTCTTCTCATGCCAACGTCAACGAACAATCCAAGGTAGGGGATTAGTTCCCATGTTCTCTCCATCTAATTTTTCTTTTATGGGGTTGGGAATAGTGATTGACATATGTTGTGGGGAATTATTTTCTTAAATATCCCCCATACACATTATTGATTAAAAAATGATGAACCACTTACTACCACTCTAACACGGAGAGGGTGGGCCAAAAAAACATGGCCACACCACTATGTCATTATTAATTATTGTGTTCCTCATTATGGAAGAAGGTGGCTTACACCACGATGACAAATGAAGAGAGAGGACAAATAAAATAGTTGTAGGTGACCTCTGCACCCCATGGCTACGCCACCGCCACTATCCATGGCCGAGCCTCCACCCACGGCCATGCCACCAGTGTCATCGCTGCCATCCGTGACCTCCGCGCCGCCACCATCGTCCATGACCTCCGCACCACTGACGCCATCCCCCACCTCCGTTCCCCACGGTCGAGCCACCACCTAAGCCACCACATACCTCCTCAGTGGAGCCACCACCCACAGACTTGCAACCCATGTCATCGCCGTCGTCCATGACCCCTCCGCGCTGCATGCGTCCTCCGCCCTCCCGGCCACGTAGCCCCAGCTGATCCATCCCGCACCTTCACCCTCCCTTCCGAGATGCCCCGACTGAGCTGCCCCACATCCTCGAGGAACCCCCCGGGCCGTGCCTCCCTGTGCCCTCGTGTCACCCCCGTGGCTGAGCCACCGTTCGCGGTCGAGCCGACCCGTGGCCTTCGCCACACTGCGACACCCGCGGCCTCCATGGCCCCTCACATCCTGTTAAGCCACCCAATGGGTCGGGCCGCACCACGGGCCAGGTCGACCCGAACCGGGTCATCCTAGGCCAGGTCTGGTTCGGGTTGGTCGGACTGGGTCGGACCAGACCCAGACCAGATCTGAACCTATACAATACTTGAGCCATAACATTGGCACCAGACGTCCATTTGACGAACCGTCAGCGGTGATGGAAACCTTGGAGAAGGACCGTCCCTTTGATTAAAACCCCACTAGAGATATAGATTGATATGGGGTACGGTCCGGTTGGATCGATCACAAATCCAATTGGGCCCCCAGGACTAAAAGGAAAATAACATACATACTTGGAATCCGAACGACACACCGTTTGTTACGTTGAGACCCCTAGGATGTGGCGGTCCTTTGAAATATTTCTTCGTGGGACTTCATGGAAGATGGAGTGTTGCCCAGTGGCTTGTGGAGCAGATCATCCTGGAGAAAAGAGAGCATAGTGTGGGAAACCAGTAGCTGGCTGTGACGAGATGAATTAATAGCTATCATGTGTGGGTCAGTACCGAGTGATCACATGTGGGTCAGCACCTACCGATCTGGTGTTGGTCAGCACTAAGCGATCCTATGTGGGTCAGAAACTAGCGAACCTTTTTGGGTCACCACCAAGAGATCATGTGTGGGTCAGTCCCGAGAGATCCTATGTAGGTATACCTCTTAATAGAGTAAAAACATTCAATAGTTATAACAAATCATCTTTACTGTTGTAAGTAAGAAATATATGGTGTGAGAAGAGTCTGTACATGTGGGGTACATTCCATCATGGTAATTCCTTGGTGGTATACTGCTGTGTGGTGAACATGTGTTGAACTTGCCTTCATGGTTTTCCTTCCTTTTTGGAATTTTGGATCTTTGGGCTTGAATTGGACTCTATGTTTTCCTCATGATTGAGATTGGTTTACTTGATTACATAGGTATATGTATGGGCATATACCTAAGTCAAGTTGACAAATGATTCATTGCTTTGAGGTTTATCCTTTGTGGATTTTGAGAGACATTGAGCGTCTCAGGGTCCCTACTACGTATCGTTATACTCACCCATGCACGGGCTATGCCCATACCTTATTGTTTTTGGTGCAGGCAACATAAAGTTTTGATCGAAATTGAGGGTACTAGGACTGGATGGTGCGTGTAGGTAGAATATATGATGTAACTATACACAGAGGAGATGGGTGGATGTGGCGTGATGAGGAGTAGATTTGTACCTACCCTTCAGTTAGAAACATCGAAGGACGAACCAGTAGCTATCTTTCTCTTTCTTCAGTTGTATTGTATTTCAGTTGAACATGTACTTTCCAGTTGGGCATGTATTCTATCCCCTTTTACTTACATTATTCACTTTGCTTACTATTTAGTTTACTTGTGTTTGTATCTTGTTGTGTTCTTGGTTGTGTGTGTTACATGTTATAAATGAAATACATTCCCTGTTTTAGGGAATGCGCCTTTGGTGTTAGTCACCAGCCCCTACACTATGGAAGGCGGGATTGGGGTAGTCACAACACAGGCCCTATTGGACGGTTCCTGACAAATTGGTATCATCGTAGTCGTTTCTATGATAGATTATAGGACTATGATCATTTTTAATGGCTATAGTGTTATGCGTAATAAGTGTGGATATCAGTTTATGGAATCCAGTGTTGGTGTGGCAGCCGACGTATCCATGCTCCAGGACCCGGACTTCTGATTTCTGAATCAGTGCATGAAAACACTGATTGTGTGTGTGTTTTCAAGAGTCTTCTTTGTGATCTCTTAAGTCAGGTCACCAGTTATAACTTATTGACCATGCCTCACCTGTTACATTTCTGGATGCCTCCATGAAGATAGCCAGCTAGCGTTTTGAGAATAGTGCACACATACAACCCACCAAGTAATGAGTCCTTGGAGAAGGTCCCTTTTCCAGTAGAGGCACCAGCAGTACCATTAATCATTAGGCCACCGATTCCACCAGCCCCAGCAGTAGCGGGTTCATGATTTTTGAGTTCAATGCCTGTGTTCCAGCACCAGAGGCCACCTAGGTTCTTGGAAGAGATGAACCCCTAGGCGGCTGAGGATTGGCAGGAGGCTGTAGTGAGAGTCTTTCGACTAGAAGGGACACCAGCTGACCTCATGGTGGACCTTACCACCAGCCTTTTATAGGTAGTAGAAGGTAGATGGTGGAGGATGATGCTCCACATTCATGATGAGGAGACGCTTCTCTGGGAAGACGTCGAGATCCTATTTCAGGCAGAATTTTCCACAACGACTCTTTGTGCAGTGCACATTCAAGAGCTACTTTATCTGTAGTAGGGCAGCATGGTTGTAGCTTAGTACTCAGCGAGGTTCACTAAACTCTCATTCTACACCACAGATATGGTGTAGGACCCATTATTTTGGTATGGACCTTTGACCAGGGACTTAGGTGGGAGATCACGGCTTCTATGATCTTACCCAGCATCCCGATGCAGGAGGGGGTGTTAGAGAATTCCCTTTTAGTGGATAGTTTGCATGCTGAGTAGTAACCTGGAGTGAGAAACACTACCAGTCATCATGTTTCAGCGTCTTCTATAGTAGGCAGAGGATAAATGTCGTAGAGGTCCAAGAGGATCAGACCTACTAGTGGAAGACCACATGAATGAGGATAGGTTTTCCGGGGCAGCCAAGGCAGAGCTAGTCCGTCTAGGAGTGGGCAGTGTTATGCATGTGGTGGGCAGGGTCACATGGCCCGTGACTATCTGACCCACCGTACGGATTATCAGAAGGCAGTCTAAGGACCTTCCATGAAGATATAGAGATTCAATCGAAGTGTCCCTCAGGGAGAATGAAAATGTGGCAGAGGAGCTGGTCATGCAGCTGGCGGTGGGAGATTATTTGAGATGTTACCACCACCACTACCAGGAGGTCCACCACAATTGCAAGGAGTAGGCGGAAAGGGGCGAGCTCATCTCTAGGAAACTATGGCCTTCGATCATAGTGCTATGGATATGATATGAGGTATGATATGTGTATACTCAACCTTAGCTACAATACTTATAGACACAAGTGCTGATCATTATTTTATTTCCATAACCCTCATTCAGAGCTCAAAGATTTAGATGGAGAGGTTGGCTCTATCCTTACAGCTAGAGACTCCTACGGGAGAGGATTCAACAATTACACACCGGTGCCGGAATTGTGATCTTACTCAATGAGGCGAGAGATTCGGCAGGAATATCCTAGTAGAAATTTTGAGGCCTTAAGATGTTATCTTGGGTATGGATTGGTTATCTACAGTCCATGATCAGAATGACTGTATTAGGTGAAAAGTGTGTTGTGTACACATAGATGTGACCATGTTTAACTTCACAAGAGAGAGGGGAGCCTTTGCAACGTAGGATGTAAATTCACGGAGGAGGGTGCAGCCGATTACACATCATTTGGAAAGACTTACCCTCAGAGTGGTTGGTGGGGATAGTCCAATTTATCCTTTAGTGGTGGACCAGTATGCATATGTTTTCTCTAATGATGTTCCGTGTCTACCTCCTCACAGAGAGGTGGAATTTTTCATTGACTTGTATGCCTGGACGACACTGATATCTACATCAACATATCAAATGCCTCTCATGGAGCTTCGTGAGCTGCTGGTATAACAAGAGGAATTCCAGGAAAATGGATTCATTCGGCCTAGTGTTTCACATTGGGAAGCCCCGATTTTGTTCGCCAAGAAGGCGGATGAGATTTTGAGGCTTTGTGTTGACAATCGGTGCCCAAAATAGGTGACAATGAAGGAAAAGCACCCACTCCCAAGGATTGATGGCCTATTTGATCACTTGCAGGGAGCAAAATTGTTCTCGAAGATAAACCTCTGATTAGGCTATCACCAGCTCAGATTGCGAGACGAGGATGTGCAGAAGATGACTTTCAAATTTCGATACATACATTTTGTGTTTTTGGTCATGTTGTTTGGTGTGACCAATGCTTCAGTAGTGTTCATGGGGCTCATGAATAAGATCTTTCATCCATACCTTGATCAAATTGTAGTAGTCTTCATCAAAGATATTCTTATCTACTTACCTACTGAGGAGGACCATGCTTATCATTTTAAAGTAGTACTGGATATACTCTAAGAGCACCTACTTTATGGTAAGTTCTTGTAGTTCCAGTTCTGGATTCGAGAGGTTCACATTCTAGGATACTCCATATCGGAGGCTAGAGTTGCATTGGATATAGCAAAGATTGAGGTGGTATTGTCTTGGGAGCCTCATAAGATTGTGAAAGAGGTATGAAGTTTCCTAGGGTTGGCGGGATAATACATAAGATTTGTGCCATATTTCCCCAGAGTTGAAGCATCACTTTCATCATTGAAGAAGAATGGGAAACCCTTCGTGTGGTAGGAGAGATCCCAGTAGAGTTTTTAGGAGCTATGGCAGAAGCTGACTAGTGACCCCATCATGAGGCTTTCATAGAAGGGTGTAGGGTACGTTGTCTACCGTGACACATCAGGGACCGAACTCGAATGTGTCCTGATACAGGAACGTGCAGTGATCACATATGGTTCTCTAAAGCTGAGATAGAATGAGAAGAAAAACTCTACAGAAGACCCAGAGTTAGCAACAGTGGTCTTTACCTTGATGATGTGGTGACACTATCTGATGGGAGAATGTTTTATAGTATAATATGATCACTAGATTCTCACGTATATAATCTCTTATAAAGAACTGGTCCTGAGACAATGATGTTGGATTGAGTTATTATAGGACAATGAATTCAAGATAGTCTATACTCCTAGGAAGGGAAAATTTGTAGTAGATGCACTCAGTCAGATATATGGTATAATGCTTCTAGGAGAGGTGACAGAGTAGCTGACTGCTTTGTAGATATCCTTTGTGGATCGAGATGGAGTGGTTTTTTTCAATCTCATATAGTAACTCCCCCACTTCTTCATTGAGTCAGGGAGGTGTAGTGTGGGGACGCTAACTGTGAGGCTTGACGTGCTCATATATCCACAGGGCAGGCACCTGAATGATTTTTTTTAATTTTGGGAGCACATCATTCTCTTTAGAGGATGAACGATTGTAACAATGTCACTTCAGGAGGATGTGTTGAGGAAGTTCTACACATCCCCTCTAGCGGTACATCTAAGAGTGGTGAAGATGTATTAGGACCATCAAATGACAACACTGTAGGATGTGAATGAAGAATGTAGTAACATATTTTGTCTCTCGGTGCCTCACATGACAACAACTGAAGGTGGAGCATCAGGTACCAGAAGTCCTGGTTTTTTCCTTTGGAGGTCCCAGAGTGGATGTTTTATGGGATCCATGGAGTTCGTGTCAATAATTCCACATACATCTTGGGGATATGACTTGATTTGGGTGATCATCGACCAACTCCCCAAGTCATCCCAATTTTTACTGATCATAGACTAGGGTTCAGTAGAGAGATTGGGATGCCTCTATTTGCAAAAGATTGTGCGGTTTCATGGAGTCCCCTCGAAGATTGTCTCCGATCGTGATGCACATTTAACGTCCAGGCTATGTAAGGGGTTGCAGGTAGATTTCGGGGCGTAGATTCATTTGAGTACCACCTTCCATCCTAGATGGATGGCCAGATTGGGCGGACCATTCAGTCCCTTGAGGATATGCTGCGTTCTTGCATCCTCGAATTCAATCACAGGTGGGAGGATCATTATCCTTTGGTGTAGTTTTGATACAAATACATTTATTACTCCACCAATAGGATGACACCTTTTGAGTAATTGTACGGGCTACCTTGTAGATAACCTTTGTGTTGGACTGACCTAGGGGAGTTAGCACTAGTGGGACCATAGATGGTACATGCTACCATAGAGATGGTGTAGATCATCCAGGAAGGGATGAAGACTACACAGAGTAGGTAGAAGTAATATGCTGAGAAGATACAGAGATCTCTAGAGTTCTAGGCTGGAGAGAACGTCTTTCAAGGGTCTCACTTTGATGTGTTTTGCAATGTTTTGTCAGAGGCATAAAATCATATCCGATATTCATTGTATCCATCCAGGTCTTCAGTAATATTGGTGCGGTGGCTTACCGCTTAGCTCTTCCACCTCTATTGCAATGGGTGAAAGATGTCTTCCATGTATCCCAGCTGACGAGATACGTGCATGACCCTTCCCATTTCATCAACCAAGGAGAGCTGGACGTTGATGATGGGGTGTCTTTTATGGTGGTTCTTGTGGATATTGAGGATTGACAGGTGTGGGTCCTTCATGGGTGGTCGATACCTCTGGTGACTATTCACTGGCAGCACGGGAACCTGCACAAGATCACATAGGAGTGGGAAGCTCATATTGATTCTTAGTAAACACACTTGTATTCCTAGTTTGAGTTGTGGCTTACGAGGACACAAATCCCTAAAGTGGGTTAATTTAATGACCCAAAATATCCATGTAATTTTTTTTAAAATTTAATGGGAATTTCACGAGTCTGCAAAAATTGCCAGTGCGTTATTCCAAATCCCAGTGTGCCCGAAATGAATTTATGAACTTTTCTTCCAGTACATTCACTATATTTACGAGCGAGTTTTTATAACGTATGAACCGGTTCTCAGAATTAAAATCTGAGTGCACCGATGAACTCGCTGTGCTAGGATTCTCTTAAGGAGACCTTCCCCTCAGCCACAGTAATTCGGGGGTGAATAATAGATTTTGGGTTTTTTCGAAAGAAAGAAATACAATAAAATTGTGTAATATTTTATTTTATTTTAAACTTCATATAGATGATGAGAAGAGGGGACCTCCAGAAATAAACCTCCCCTTGATGTTATAGAGGTGGGGACAACCGATCCTAAAACCTCCCATGAGAGGTTATGGTGGTGGGGACCACCCGAGATTGAAACCCCTTTGAACCTCCCACTTAAATGTGGAGAAGTATCTTGAACTTCCCCTTGTTTAATTATGACACCCCACATAATTAATTATTCCAACCACTATGTAATTAATTAATCCAATTTGAAATTGTGCAAACAATTAAATTTTGGGAAACATTTCATAAGTTGGATACTTTTCAATTTTGTGGATTTGGGGAGAGGAGAAATATTGGAAGGATTACACTTCTCCCACGATGAAAGTCATCGAGGGATGTTCTTCAGAAATTGAGGAAGAGGACGACGAGAGATCTGGACATCGAAGCATGGTTATGGAAGTTGCGACTGTCGGCACTCTCTTCAACTTATTAAACTTCCTTCTCGCACCACCACCAATGTACAATCCAAGCTAAGGGTTTAGTTCCCATGTTTTTACATTCTAATTTTTCATTTTTGGGGTTGGGAAGAGTTTTTGATGAAGGTTAAGGTGATTTATGTCCTTAAATATCTTCCATAGACGTTCTTGATTCAAAAATGGTGAACCACATGGAAACACTATAATGCGGAGGGGGAGGGCCAAACAAACATGGCCCAACCCCTCAACCATTCTTCCTTATTTTGTTCATCATGATGGAAGATGGTGTCTTACACCATGACGACGAATGAAGAGATAGCCCGAAAAAAACTAGCCGCATGCGAAGTCACGGCGCCCCACTACCCTGTGGCTTCATAGTCTGTGACCTCCACACCCCATGACCAAGTCGCCGCCCGAGCCGCCGCCGCTGTCCGCGGCTGAGCCGCTGCCCGCAGTCTCACCTCCCGAGTCGCCACCTCTTTCCGCGCCCCCCCGTTCTGCCTCACAACTCTTCCTTCTCCCACCCCTCCATGTCGTCCTTGGCCACACCGAGCCGCCACACGACCTCTGCCATCATGGCTGAGCCGCCCCGTCCAAACCACCCCCGGACTCCACCTTCTGTACTGAGATGCCTCTCCAACTTACAACACCCCCCAGCTGAGCCTCACCATTACCTCCGCCCTCCCGACAGAGCCACCCCACACCCTCCTGGCACCCCCATGGATGAGCGGCCATCCGCAGCCGAGCTGACCCGTGGCCTCTGCCGCCCTGCAGCACCCGCAGCCTCCACGACCCCTCACAGCCCTCACAGCCTGCCAGACCGCCCAGTGGGCCAGGCTACACCACATGCCGGGTCGACCTGAAACTGGTTAACCCAGGCCAGGTCTTGGTCAGGTCGGTCTAACTTGGTTGGACCGGACCCAAACCAGATACGAACCAATACTTTACATGGGCCATAAATTTGGCACCAGACGCCCGTTTGAAGAACCGTCAGCGGTGCTTGGAACCTTGTAGTGATACAATCCCTTTGGGAAATACCCCACTGGAGATTTGGATTGATAAGGGGTATGGTCATGTTGGATCAAGCACGAATCCTACTGGGCCCCTGAGAATAAAAGGTTAATAACTCACAGAGTGAGCATCCGAACAACGCACCGTCTGTTACATTGAGACCCCTATGAAGTTAAATTACATTGAGATACTTCATTATGGGACTTAATCGAAGATGTTGTATCAACCAGTGTCTTGTGGAGTGGATCCTACCAGAGACAAGCAAGCATTGTGCGGGAACCCAATAGCTGGCTATGACGAGTTGGATGAATAATGATCCTATGTGGTTCTGCACAGAGCGATCATGTGTGGGTCAGCACCTAGGGATACTATGTGGGTCATCACCGAGCGATCATTTGTGGGTCAACACCGAGTGATCTTGTGCAGGTCTACATATTAACTGAGTAATATGACTCAGTAGTTATAACTAATCATCTTTAATACTACACCTAATAAATACCTTGTGTGAGCTGAGTCTGTACCTGTGTGGTACTTTTCGTCGTTTTAATACCTTGGTTGTGTAATTCTATGTGGCATATCACTGTGGTACTTTCCTTCAGGTTTTTCCTTCCTTTTTTGAATAGTGGAGCTTAGTTATTGAATTGGACTTTGTGTTTTCCTCATGATTGAGATGGGATTACTTGATAACTTAGATAATTTATGGGAATATAACTAAGTAGGTTTTACAGTTGATTAATTGCTTTGAGGTTTATCCTTTGTGGATATTTTGAGTCCTTGAGGGTCTCAGGGTCCCTATTGAGTATCGTTATACTCACCCCTGCATGGGATATGCCCGCACCTTGTGGAGTTTGGTGTAGACAATGGACAAAATAGATTGAGAATGAGGGTACTAGGACTGGACAGTGCTCGGAGGGGGACCGTACGATGTGATGGTAGGTAGAGGAGATGGGTTGCCATTGAGTGTTGTGGAGTCAACCTGTACCTACCCTTCATGCAGGAACCTTGGTGGATGAACCAGTAGCTATCTTTCTCTTTCATCAGTTGTATTGTATTTCAGGTGTACTTGTACTTTCTAGTTGGGATTTCATTCTAGCCCTTTTTACTTACTGTACCCACTCTGTTTACTGTTTATTTTACATGAGTTTGTATCTTACTATGTGCTTGGTTGTGTGTGTTATAGTTTATAAAGGCAATCCCTTCCCAGTTTTAGGGAACACGCCTTCAGTGCTAGTCGCCATCCCCTTGCTTATGGAAGGAGGGCTTGGGGTTGTCACAGCCTGAGCCCTAGGGGAGGGTTCGTGATATAAAATTTTGAATGAAAATAAGTAATTCCACATTAATAAATCAATTAGAATAATTTTTGGCCTAATAATGATTACCCAAAAATTTATGTAGTGTTTTTTGGGTTATAAAAATTGATTAAATTGAGTTTTGTAAATTTCATGGAATTACTCAAATGACATAAGGATATTTTGTGAATGATAAAGAATTATCCTTTTATATTATTATACATGAATGATTCATTGAAGGAGGAGTCCTCATAGTGGATGACATTTGACCATTTTATAATGTAATGAATGAAATATTGCAAACCATGGCGGAAAATGATAATTATACTACAGAAAAAAGCATAAAAAGACACGATTCATTACTAGATAAGGTGAATAATAATGATTTACATAATAATAAAATTGTGAAACTAAAAATAAAGTTCATATCATTGAAGATTAAATATATACAATAAAACATAAAATACAAATAGTTCAAAATGTATAATAATTTAAAGAAAGGGGATTATGGGTTTTGAGGAATCTTTTAGTTATATTTATATCTTTTATGAAGATGGTTGAGAACTCACATTATTCATAATTATTTTGTCATTTATTGTTATTTTAAGTGAGTTTAATGTATATAGGATCAGAATTGGAAAAAATCATAATTCGACTTCATAGATAGTTATCCTTCGTGGGTTGAATTGACTAAAAATTACTTAAAAAATTTAAAAGTATTATTATTAATGATATTATATTAGAATATTTTAATTATGTACAAGAATGATTAAGAAAATGGAGGATTTTATACCTTGGGGATGATTACAAGATGAAAATATTTCAAAAAATATTTATTATTGGAGAATATATAATTTTTAAATGTGATGAAAATTTTCATTAATAATATATGTTGATCACATATTCCTTTCTTAGTTTAAAATTATTAATTTGGTTTATTTAGGGGGAGAGATTTATTATTTAATTTTTTGGGAAGACATTGACAATGGTTGTATTAATATACCATTAAATTGAATATTTTTGATGATTTTTTTTAGTTTAGTAAAGGTAATATATTCAATTAAATTCTAAATTAATATCCCTAAGAAAGATATTTATAAGTTGGTTTTACAAAATGAGCATTCTATTAGAACTATTTGTTTTCTAGATTAATCATTATTGTTTTCTTTCTATAGATGTTTCATGTAAACCAACATTTGATTATTTTATGGCCCACTATTAAGTTAAATGTGATTCTAACCTTCAATCATGTGTATACTAATTTATTAAATGGTGGAGCATATAATTTTGATAAATCATGAAGTGATTATGAATTACCATTTTTAATAAACCCTTTATTTTTTTATCATAATTATTGATAATGAGAGTTGTTGAATATATATAAACTACGATTTATAATAGGAAACTAGTGGTATCCTGACCTTGAGGTTCCATGTTCGAGTTCCTCACAAGGAAATGTATATTGTATGCTAACAAAACTCTAATGGGCCCCTCTACCCCATTGGGAACTGGCCTAAGCCCAAGGGATGGTCACATTATGCCTCGTTGGGGATTTAAATCCAGAAGGTGAGGATTCCAAAACAATACCCCATTACCCATCAACACATTTTTCTGGAAATTCCTGTGAGGGATCTAAGGGATGAGAATTATGACCCTGAGATGGGAAATCCTGTGGTCTAGAAACCTAGTATGGTTTCTTTTAAAGATATTAGCACAAAATATGAATGTATAGAATCTAACCTGAAAAGAATACCGAGGAAGGAAAACTCAAATTCACCATTGAACTTAATTAACAGATCTAAAAATTTCAGGAAGATTTATGTTGGAGAATTTATGTACATTAATCAAGGTATTTATCATTCTAAATTGGAGACTGATATATTTGTTTTTGAAAAGGGAGAATATTATTATGAGCTATAATCATTTTAATGATGAATGTGTGTATGCTATCTACTCCATCTTATTCATGCTATACATTACATTTCAAAATAAATGGCCTGGGGTTTTTTCCCTTTGAATAGTCTTATTAGTTAATAAATATAATGACTAAAAAATGTATTCATTGATAGAGGATGATAAAAATGAACTAAGAGATTTATGAATCCTCCATCCATTATACATCCAAATTAAAATTTATTCTAATAATGGAAAAGTTTCTTGAATCAAGATATAATGATTTCACACTTTAATTGATTGAAAAGATCGATTGAGTTCCTACATGACATTATCACCAAAAATTGATTATTTCACATATGTCTTCAATGAGAGTTGAAGACAACTATTTATTGTTGTAGGAAGAATTGTCTAAAATAGGTTCTTTGAAAATACGAGGAGTTTGGTGTGTTATGTAAGAATCAATTTAGATTAATGTAGTTAATAGAAATTTATAATTTTCAATGTATAATTTTATCAAAAATATATAATGAATATATTTCTAATGGTGAACCATATAAGGTTGATTTTTATGCTTTTAGTTTTGAGGTTAGAAGGATTAATGTAAATAATCAAGAAGATTATTTATGTGAGGAAATAAGACTTATTTATTATATGATTATGTTTAAGAAGGTATGATAAATTATATACTCCATTTAAGCTATTTTTATGTGAAGTGGAGAGATTATAGAATCTTTTAGAAGATTTATGGGTGACAAGAGAACCCTAATGTTATGTTTTAAAAATTATTGATTATGGATAATTTATAAAATTAAATACACGAGGGGAATCATAGGATATTAATGATATTACCTCTATAATTTTGACAAACACACAATGGTAGACCAGAACATGTATAATTGAACATAGAACAGTGTATGAACTCTATGTGGTAACTAAATTTAAGTCAAATAGTATATAATTTTCACATATAGCAATAAATATGAATATATTCAATGAAATTAATTTCCTTATGATATGTAATGGTTAGTTCCTTAATATATTAGGGATTTCTAAAAAATAAAATCAAATTAAAAAATCATATTAATACAAAAGAGTTACTTGAGTATTGGAAATTAGCTAATTCGAGTGTCACCCTATGATACAAAATGGAGAAATTTTTATTATATAAAAGTCATCGTAATAATTTTATAACGTTACTCAGAGAGAATCATATTTGATAGTGTACTTCATAGTATTGGTATATATAAATGCACATTTACTGATATGTAATATTTATTATTGTTCTTCAGAGAAAATAAATATATGTACAATGTTAGTTGAACTGAATATTTATAAATGTATGAAATAAACATTTTTATATGTAATGGTTAAAATGATGATATTTAATGGTTCTCCAGTTCATGGAAACAATAAATTTTAAAATTTAAATGTTTCACAATGATATATATAGATATAAATTCTTTCATAATGGTAACATATTGAAAAATTAAGACCACCAAATCCTTTTTGTTAAACGTAAGTGATAAAACTCTTACTTAAGGGTTATCATTTTGGAATATATGAGATATATTGATATTAAAATATTATGATTTTTGGTTAGTTTATTAATGAATTAGTTTTCATGATTATACTTATAATCAAGATCCAAAAAAACTATTTTTGGAGAAATAAAATATTGAAAATTATTTTCATAACATGATGAAGAGGGTCATGTTGTAAAATAGTTTCAAAATGGAATATAGGTTTAAGATGGTGATATTAAATATGATAATGTCACATTGTAATAATAAAGACACAATATTCTGTTTGAGTAAGGGAGTTCTACGTGAGTGCATAATGCCATGAAAATATTTCTAATTTGCTTCATTAATACGTGGAGAGAATAAGTTCTTATAGATTTTGTGGAAAGAGAGAGTGAATATAATATTGGCTATTTCCTGGAGTATAACATTTTATTCTTATAGATAAACATTAAATATGTTTTGATGACTTGAAATGATGTTGAAATAAAAATATAAGGTTTATGGATTTTAATATTAAATATTAGTAAACGAATTTCCAAAATAAATGGTGATACTATATTATAGAATAAGGTGGAGAAGAATAAAGAAACAAATATTATGAGTAGAAACTATAAATCATTCAATGAGAGAAAACTATGTATGTCATAAAAATAGAATCAGATACAATTTACATGTAGATGATTAATTAACTCATGGAATAAGTTAATAATAAAAAATATATATATTATATACATGTGTTAGAAAAGAGGATTCAGAATAAAAAATATATGTGTTGATAAATGATGAATATTGTATCAATGTTATTGATCTATGTGTTGAGGGGAAAGAATATTATGTTAGGAATGCTAATGATCATGATATAATTTTTTTTTCATTTAAATAATGGTTATTGGAAACAAAATGTACAACATGATGCTATAGTTTTTTATGTCATAGGAGTGTAAAACATGTTTTTGAAGAAATATTTCTTACTAGATTATGTAGATACATGATAGAGTATATGTATAATCTTATTGAGAATGAAGGTAGATTTCCATAGATACTAATGTGATCTAGTAAAATTAGGACAATTCTGATCAAGAGATTTAATGTATATATATATATATATATATTATATGATGATATGTTTTAGAAAAATATAATACCTTCCCATGGGATAAGATTGATACCATTCAACCAGTTGTATTTGTTTTATTTTATAATGATTCATTTTCTTTATATTTAAGTATCTATAGTAGATAAGTGATAATATATTGTTACTATGTTTCAATATAGAATGATATTACATCATTTAGATGAATATTTATTAAATTAAAAAAATAATCCTGAGAACTAGGATAGTTTACAGTCATTGGGAACATAGAAACAATGTCTTCCATCAAGGTGAACAGTCATCACAATTTCGTACAAAGATCCCCACATTTAGTTCTTATACATAATACCTTTTTCCATAACCTTTTGAAAGGAATCATAAGAAAAGCATGATCTATGATGATCAACAATGTTAATTAAAAAAAATGAATAATCATAACTTGAACAAAAGGGTATGTAACATGGGTATTAAATTTGAAGACCATACACTATATATTAGATATCATATTAAATATTTGGATTTTATAAGACATGTAACATATGGAAATAATGAAAACAATCCATGAATGAATAACATGGAAATAGAATATGGAATTTTTAAAAATGCAGAGGAATATGAAAAAATTATTTCAATATAGACAACCAATGTCTTTGTAACATGTTAGGTTTAGATTAATCATATATGTACCTGCATCGAACTTGGAATTCCCTCCCATGAACCCTCCTATGTTATGATTTGGATGGACTCCCACATAAACACCTTTTTTATCATAATATGACATCCTCTAAAACCTACTGTTTTAGGAATGGGATTTCATCCCAGGTACCCTCTTGTTTCGGGCTTGGGATGTCCTCCCGTATACCCTCTTATTTCGGTTAGGGGATATACTCCCATATTTCCTATTGTTTCAGGCTTGTTATGTCATATCATCTACCATTTTATCTCATTATTATTTTATTATTACCCAATGTATTGAAGGGATATATTGGTCTAACCCATAAAATAAAAAAATATTCCATACATTTCCCATAGGAAAATAAAACATGCCTCACATCCTAACCGGTAAAATGAGATGTGTTTAATAAAAAACAATCATAACCCATGAAATGAAATTAGTATCATTAATATTTCATCACATCATAACATATTGAAAAAATATGGGTTTATTAATAATTTCATTAAATAATTAACTGTAAAAGGAAGTAGGATTCAAAATCATATAACCCATTGAGGAGAAATGGATTTCATAAACAAATAACATATGAAATGGAAAGAGTTATCATAAAAATATATCATGTGAAATTGAAATGTGTTTCATAAATACTATGACATCAATAATAACAGATTATGATATAGAATATTAATTGAACCTTTATATTATTTAATAGAAATGCATGAGTGACATCAACAGATTTCATCATTGATAGAAATTAATTATAAAATTTCTTACAAAAAAATTTCATAAGGAAAATATCCAATATTCTTTGAAAGAAATATTTCTAATTCATAAAATTATTTATAAATTTTTATTATCGATAATACCTTTAAATCATCTAAAAAATACATGAAATCATTTTAGAATATATTTTATATTAAAATATATATAATTATAATTAAATTGTTTGAAAAAAGTTTTTCTTTGAAAGAGCTTTGATAACATTAAAATAAATCTTGAAAATGGTTATAACAACTTTTAATTGAAATTAACTATAAATCCTATAAGAAAACACAAAATCAAATTGAAATTTTTTTACTTGAAGAAATATGAATGATGCTTGAAAATATATTGAAATCAATTTTCCTCGAAAATTATATTTAAAAACCTTTTATTTAAATTTTACCTTATTAATATGGAATGTATTCTTCACATAAATTATGGCACATAAATCTGTTCCTTCCATATGAGGTAAATGAAATGCTTATTTTGTACAGTATAAGATGAGAAAAAATCCTCGTTGAGAAAGTGCCTAGAAGATTTATTTTCAAATATTGGTAAATAGTAAAAAAATTTAAAATATATTTTTATTATAATTAGAGAATATAAGAATATTTTTGTAAATAATTTTTATATAAAATGGTATGGATGGAACTACGATATCTTACCAAAGAGATATGTAAATTTAGAATTATACAAAAAACATTCTTGAAAATCTAAAAGACCAAATAATGGAAAAACGCAACCAATATATGAATATATAATCAGTAACATAAGGATGTGTTGTTTCATTATAGTTTTTGATATATTAATTATAATATTTTATCAATGTAATCATAATCATAAATAATCTCGATGAGTGATGAGATTTTTTAATGAACTCTTACAACATGGTAATTACAAACCATAATACACAAAAAAGAAAACAAGTTTAAATGAATCTTAAAATATCATGAATATATAGTTATCCATTATATAACATTTCTAAGGATTTATATACACCTCATGGAAAACTATTAGTGCATAATATGTCATAGGTCTAAACGAATGAAAATTTTGATAAAATAATTTTATAGATTTTGTAGCTTTTAAACCATAGTCACCCTGAATGAAATATAAT
This sequence comes from Viscum album, assembly GCA_963277665.1. NCBI lineage: Eukaryota > Viridiplantae > Streptophyta > Magnoliopsida > Santalales > Viscaceae > Viscum > Viscum album. The sequence goes on from OY728126.1 coordinate 1,690,542,082, forward strand.
CAAATGGACATGTAATTGTCCATATAATTATTTATAGGAATCGTATAATAATTCAATGTGTAGTATAAACACCAATCATATGGAATGGGTGGGTAATAAATAATGTATCTTATAGAAATAGAAATTGAGATTAAATTCTTTTACCTCGTGTATTGAATTTCATCATACTCATTCAAACCTCTTGAATATTCAATATAAATTTATTATAAATTTATCAAAAATACATATTATAACTTATATTATTTATCTGATTTTATTATATATTTATATTACTTTTTTTATAATTCTACATTAATGTTTCACTTCGAGTAATATCTTCTTTGATTTTAACAGGTGTCTTTATTTTTATGCATTTAGTCCTTATAACTATAGCATGATTTACAAAATGTAAACCATGATTTAAATATTATTTATTTTTATTATGTTTTAATATTTATAATAGATATAATATATATTTATGAAATAAAATACACCATTCAGGGGGATAGTAAACTGTACATACACATGAAAAATATTTTTGTTTAATTGTCTTGTTGAATGAAAGAATGTAAAATACATATATGTTTATATATATATATAAATATTATTTTTAAAATATATTTATTATATCATAGATATATCAAATGTATTCATTAAATCCACCCTTAATACATTCGATGTTGTTTATGAAGGAATCACATCACATTGAGTGGGCGATAGTCCACACAAACTCAAAATAAATTATCGTATTAACAGAAAATGGAAGGCATTAAGACATGTGATTTAAAATAATAAAAGAATATAAATAAAATAATAAATATAATATGTATCATATATAAATAGAGGTTCCTTCATAATTTATTCCATGATATATGCTAAAAAAATGAATAATAATTTTTTCGTGAGGCATAAGGTCATTGTACAAATAAACAATTTATTCGTTACCCCTTATATAAAGGTGTGTGTATTTTTTTGGTAAGAAAACTATAATAAAAGAATTATATTATATGTAGGATACAGCTTCTATCAAAAAATCTCTTAATAAATTGATTGGAGGGGTGAAGGAAGAAAATAAAATAACAGATCCTGAGAGAAGACGATGGCTCTTAATTAGGTAACTCCTTTTGGTTAGTGAAAAAAATAATTACATGGATAAAATTCATTCCAATGAGAGGCTTCCATGAGGAATTAATGTATTTATATTAGTGTATTGGTTAGATAATGGCCAATCATATGTGTCTTTTTAGTTGTAATATTTAGGGAGAGTTGGTGGCATATTATTGGAAATGTAAGGGACTCAAAAGGAATTTTGGAAAATAAGTTAGGTGTACACTTGTTTATACATATAAAAATTCATACCAAACCAAAAAAAACCAATAATTTGTGGTTTATTTTAAAAATATACCAATTCAATTGTTTTTTGACAATTTTATTGGTTATTTGGCCCCTAATTTTATGTTCTAGTCCCTAAATAATCATAATTTTATCTTTGTCACTGTGAATAATTCTAATCACTATTACGAATATATGTGCTAAAAAATTTATAATAATACATTAAATATATTAATTAATTAACTATTTATCTAGTTTTTTCTAAATTAAATTCACAGGATTGGGAAAAATAATAATAATTCTAATCCTATAGATGGGACAAAATAACATTTTTTTTAATGTAAAAAATCATTACATGTCTGTTATGATTTTATATTCAATATCATTGTGAAATTAGTTATAATGAATTATTTTGTACTAAAATATGTATATTTGTTATAATGTTACCCTAAATAAATTTAATGTATAATTATTCCTTAACAATTACATGACTACATGGTAGTTATTAACAAATAAAGAGTGTTATTCACTATTCATAAAATTGATATTTCATGTAAAAATCCAAAAAATCACACCAATCTAATTTCTATAGTCTAAATTAAAAAATGAAGTTTATATTATCAAATTAATGTTCTATTATATTCTAAATTTATTTTCTATTTTTCACATTAGGACATTAAAAAGAGTTGTTTTGATAACAATGTATTTTAAACATATAAAGTCTTTACTAACATTATATTTTACTTTTTCAATATGTTTTATTTATATAAATACCTTATTAAAACAATTTAAAATTTGTTATTACTATTCATATAAATATGTTTTAATATATTGGTAATAACTAAATCATTTAAATAATTATAAAATTATGATGTTTCTTAGAAATTTTTTATTGTGTATAATGTACGCTAAGTCGATGACGTATATTTCTCATGCCCATAAGGTTTTTTCTCATGTAGAAAAATAAGACTGGGTAAAATGTAAAATTAATTTTTTACATAGTGTATATATATATAACAAAATATTTTCAGTGTCACTCGTAATGAAAAATATAAAAATGATAAATAAATTAATTTTTTTTCACATAAATTATTTTGTGTTATATTCTACCACCCTTGAAATGAGTTTTCTACTACAATATAATGTGAGATATCAAAGGTTTAATAATTTATAGTTTATTTTATTGAATTCACATCATAAAAATATATACTAAAACATCCATTAAAAACTGATATTTTGAATCAAAATATTTAACCAATGTAACATATAAATAGGTTTCCACAAAAGAGAACATAGGTTAGGAGTGAATATTTTCACATAGGGGAAGCGTAAATATTTATAGAGAGTGACTGAGTTCATTAATATAAAAATTGTTGGTTATTAAGAAAAATTTATGCCCTCAAATTCATTATTCTATGTTGATTTAAAAAGGCATTAGTTGAACAAAATTAAGGGATTAAGACAAAACAGATTATATTGATCAATATCATAACATTGAGTTTTTTATGGCACATGAATATGAAAAAATATACATAATTGACATACTTATAAAAAAAAATCAATCTTTGTTTGTTCTTTTTGTCAATATCTATTTCATCTATTACATTCTGTAATGGATTTTCAAAAATTTTCATTATTCAGGAATTGTTGAAAAACACTTTTGGATGTTATTATAGCCCATAAATAAGTGAAACAATATGACAATTTATCTATAAATATTCTGAAAAATTCAATATAGATAATAAATTAATTTATGATCATAAAAAGAAACACTATTGATTCATCATAAATAATTATTAATAACAAATAATTGTATATTAACGAGGACATCTCATAGGATATTGGTGGGAGTGAAACCCTTGTTGTCTTTTCATCAGAGGTTCTTGACGCACAACCTAGATGGTCATGATTTTATGTCACCCAAAATATATGATGCCCTTTTCTATATCCTTACAAATATAGTTTAAAAAATATGATAGATATCCTTAAAAAAATTAATCACTAAATGTCATTTTAACCGAGTTTTTCAAAACAATCCCAATACATAAATACTTCATTTTACATTAAACTTAATCATTACATGAATTTTTATCCATATAACACTTCTATAATATATGAATACAAATCTCTAGAAATAAATTCATGAAATATGATTATCTTTGATCCCCCATATATCACATAGTACCACTTTTTTTCCCATTCCAAACATGTGAATACCCTCATTGTATATTCCCTTGTAATATTGTAGAAACCATAATTAACATAAATCTATTTGGAAAACATGCATGATTTCTTATTCCAATGATTATGGATATATTATTTAAATCCAATAAGTTGTAAACATCATCCTTGATGATGTAGATCATTTTCTCATTAATTAGATCCAGAGTATTCTATACCATCCAATTTTAATTATGCATATCCAACATATCATTATCAAAAGTTTATTAACTCAATTTCAAGCATTAATTAAGGGTTACCTTCCCTTAATTAAAATATGAAATTTCCATGAACTCAAATTTCTACATCTTCATTACCATTAAACATGTCTTTTTTACCCTTAATGAAAAAATATACTAAAAATACTTATACATTTCATGAATCATATAATAAAATATTCTAATTCCAAATAATAAATACCTCATTTATCGAACATTATTCTTAATCCATTACTCAATATTAACTGACTTATTATTTAATACAATGTTCCTATAATATGAAATATATATATACCAAAAGGTTCATCAACCATAATAAATAATGATTATTATGATCAATGTAAACAATACTGGTACAATATCACCTACCTTTCACATGTCATTTTTTGTCTCATTATCTTTATATGTATAACCAACAAAAATTCCACATTTCAATTTCCCTTTTTGATATTTATACTAGTGAAATACATTAGAATAATTTCCATAATTTCACATATGAATTATTTTATGCCAAACGTGATACTTTTAGTTCTCTCCCTTTATTAAAGAAACAATGTAGGGGGAGAGAAGGAAATATCATATAAGAAATAAACATAGTAATGAAAAATTACTTAAATATTTTCTACCCAAAGAAACTTACATTTTAATTGATTAATAGTTTGGTTTATTGTAGGTTATTCATAGTAATATTATATTAAAATCCCTTATAATGGTCCATGAAGAGTGGGAGGATTTAAAAATCATATCCCTTGGAGTGTAATACTAGGTGTGAAGAAATGAACATTTTCATGTACCGAATTACCCCAAGTTAGGCCTTTGACATCGTGTGAGATTTGTTACCCCTAGGTACTCAGATTCTTGAATGAAGAGAGAGAAAAATTAAGAATTTATTAAAAACACATTTTTTAAAATATTATGTACCAAAGAGTGGATAAATGATTCAAATATATGATTCTATCATGAATAACCCATGCATAAAAATTATAATGAGTGGTCTTGAGATATGGATCATATGATTTCATCAAAAGAAACATAATTATAAACAATCTCGTAAAGAGATGATATTATTTCAATAAACAATTACCATATTTTTACCATGAACCATACTCCCCTTCAATGAAAATGAAACTAATTTAATAATAAATTATCAGGAATAGAAACCCAATCACTATATAACAATTGAACGAATGTATATAAAACTCATGGAATAATATAGGTTCATAACATGGATTGTGTCTTATTGAAGGAAAATTGATAAAAAATCAATTTATGGGTTCGGTAACTTTTGAAACATTGTCCCCAAGAATGAAATATAGACAAATGGATATTTAAATAACCATATATTTACTTATAATAATAATATAATACAACATTGCTATCTATAATGAAAATAAATGAAATTCATAAAATTAGCATGAACAAATGGGTATGAAACATGAGAATAACATTTTAAGATCATAAACTACATATAAAAGATGATAAAAACATTTACAGTTCCAAAGAAATAAATCATAAATAAATAATGAACATTATCCATGAAAGAATAAAATAGTAATATAAAATGTAATTGTGAAAAAATCCTGAGAATAAAAAAAACTATATAAATGTGCCCATCCAAGGACTTTTTAATATATTACACTTGGGATAATCCACAATGTATTAGATTTGGTCTTGGGATTCACTACCATTTTCCATCTTATTACGGGCTTGGTATGTCCTCCCATGTACCCTTTTGTTTCAGCCATGGGATAACCACCTGTATACTCTCTTATTTCAGTGTTGGGATTTCCTTCTATGTACCCTCTTGTCTTGGGATTGGGATTTTCTCCCCTATACCCTATGGTTTAAGTACGGGGATAAAATATTATATACCCTCTGGTTTTGGGATTTGGATTCCATGCTATGTACTATTGATCAAATTAATCATATATAATTTCCCAATTCATGGGAGGAAGATATATGTCCCACCCATCACATAAAAAAATCATTCATTCATGCGCCACATGAAAATAAAACATTAATAATTTCATGAACCATAAAAATAAATGGGATTCATATACAACAATCATACCCCATTAAATTAAAAGGTTATTATTAAGATTTTATCACATCATAAACTGTGGAAAATAAATAGGTTTTCTAGTCATTTCATTAAAGAATAACCCATTAAAATAATCGGTATTCACAATAATTTAACCTGAATATTAAAATGAGTTTATTAAATATATATCCAGTGAGAGTAAAATGGTTTTCATAATCATATAACCTTTTAATAATAAATGTGTTTCATAAGGACCATGAAATCGAGCATAACCCATTCAAAGAAAGAATATGAATTTAACCTATAAATAATTTCCATGAAAGTATTGAGTAATAGAAAATAATGTTATATTAGATGGAAAATAACATTGAAATATATTTAAAAAACTATTCATGATGAAAATATTATTTTTTATTTTTTGAAAAATTAATGAATAAAAAAAATTGAAAATCAATTTCTTAGAAAATACCTTGTTGAATTATAAACAAAACATAAAATATTTTTCAAAAAAATTTCATTTAATACTTATAGAATTTGCTTAAAAATATTTTGGAAAAAAATTTCATTGAAATAACCTTAAAAATTATAAAATAAATATTAAAATTTATTTGAAAATCATTTCATTGAAAAAACATTAACAAATCCTAAATAATGGTTCGAAATGTTTAGAAACTTTTTTTACATGAAAACATATTAAATATGATTGAAAACATTTCAAAACAATTTTACTTGAAAAAAATCTCTTAAAAATTATATTATAAAATAACTATTAAAAAATGGATAAGAAGAATCATTGAATTGACTATGAGTAAATCTTTATAATCCATTTGATGTAAAAAAGAATATTCATTTTCCACAGTATTATGATAATAAAAATTCAATATTTGGAATGAGACAAAATGATTCTTTTGAAAAAACACCTAAAATAAAAATAGGGTAAAAGTGTATTATATTTAATATATGATAATAAAAGAATATATGTGGAAACCCTTTTTAGGAAACCAGGTTTTGAAGGACCTCAAATTCGAGACGGAAGAGAGTGGTAATTGCAGATTTCATTAAAAACATTATTAACTATCTTTTATACCAAATAGTGGAAAAATTGTACCATTATATGATGATATCATGGGTAACCAGATGATTAGAAACTTCATGAGTATTCTTGAGAAATGGATTATAATATTTCATCCAAGAAAAAATAATCACAAACAATCTTGAAAATTGATTAGATTGTTTTAAAAAACTCTTACCACATGATGACATTGAATGATACTCCCCATCAAAAAAGTGAAAGTAAATGAACCATAAAAATTCATGAATATAAATTGAATCATTATATAACATCTCAAAAGAATTATATTCACATCATGGAAAAATATTGGTGAATAATACGACATGTGTCTCAAAGAAGGAACATTTAGGCAGAATCATTTTATCAATTTGCTAACTTCGGAAACATTTTTACAAAGAAATAAATATAATAAAATGGATTTTTATATACACATAAATATATTTATATGAAAAATAGATTAAATCTATGGGATTTATACAAACCACGCAAAAGTAATGGTTGGTGAATAAATCATGTATCTCACTGAAATAATATGTGGGATGAAATTCCCTTACATGATGTCTTGACTCTTGTCGTACACATTAAAATATCATATATAATAAATATACATAAATTATTAACCTATAAAATTAACACAGTCTTACTTATTATACCATAGATAATTAGATTATGAGTTTATAATACCCACATTTCAACAATTCTATGTTATGGTTTCACTTCGGGTAATTTCTACTTTTTTATGTTTCATAAATTGTTATATATTTGGTTATTATACTTATATTATGATTAAAATATTGTTAAAAATTATTTAAAAATAAAATATTATAACTAAATTTGAATTAAATAATCTATATAATATTATCGTAATAAATGGAATACACCATCCATGGAAACTGTAATCTCTAAGGACTTATGAATGATATTTCCGTCTAATTATCATGTTGAATGAAAGAATGTAAAAGAAATCTATGAACATATATATATTTACTATTATCTTGATTATGTCATATATATTCTCTAAACCCATACAAAATAAATTTTGTGTAGTGTATTAATGAATAAAATTGTTTTGTGGGGGTAGAAATCGACACTTCCACAAATGAAATTATCATATTAACAGAAAATGGAATGTAAAAAGGCATGTGTTTTTTAAAGAATTTACGAATTTTAAAGACATAATAAATATAATATTTAACATATAAAAAAGAGTGACCATCATAATTTCAAACATGATAGGAGATAAAAGAAATCATGAACAATCCTCATTTTGTGAGGTGACATTTCGACAAACATGAAAATTGCATATTCATTACCCATTGGATGGAAGTGTTTGTAAGTGTAGGTAAAAAATAGAATAAAAAATCATTGTATAATTATTATACAGGTTTTTTCATTCAAAAATGGAATAAAGAGAGTTTATGGGTTAGAGAATGAAAATAAAGGAAACAAGTTTGATAGAAGGCGTTACCTCTTAATATGGTAACCCCATTTTCATTGGGTGAAAAGACATCCTTGGGATTATTTCTTCAAAAATAGATGGATAAATGAGGATGGGAGTGATTTTGATATGTTTATTGGGAAGAGTATTGAGAGTTACGAATAAGAGGGAGAGGTGGTGGCGTTTTATATAGATATAAAAGGACTCTCTTCCAAATTTTGAAAACATCATAGGTGTACACATGTTCGAACAAAACAAATTCAATTTTAAAACAAAAATAATAATAATTAAAGTTTATGGTATAAATATATCAATAACATGAGGTTTTAAAAGTGGATTGTTATTTTTCCCCCTCAAGATGAAGGAGTAGTCCCTAAATAATCTTAATATTACATTTATCGTTGTGTTTAATTTTAATAACTTTTCATAATGTTTTTTTAGAGAATAACATGATATAATTAGACTATAAATATTATACTTATTACAAGGGTCTATTTACATGTTTATAAATTCAATTCAGAGAAATGAAAAAATAAAGATTAATACCAATCCTAGAGATGTAATGAAATATAAAGTTAATAATTTAAAGAAATGATCAACTATTTTGTAGTGTCTCGAATTGGAAGCCACTAAACTGATGCTCTGATCTCGGTGGTTACATTACCTAAAGAATTCATTCCCATAATGCAAAGGTTCTCGACTAGCATTGGGGGTCTGAATAGTTTATTGGGGAGACTATACCCCCTTTTATCACAGTAATCCACAACAAAAGATAAAAAAAATAGTAGAATAACAATCAATAATACAAGAGAATGCATAAACAACCATTCCCCAAAAAGGGGTACAACCATTTAAATTAGTAAATATTCTATATCATTCTATAAATGAAAAAGTGAAAAAACCCAATATGAGGACAAACTACAAAATACCTTAAATGGTCCTCACACCATGTCTAGGTCCTCCTTCACGTACACCCATGCCATCCCAAATTCCTGACAATGGTTTTTTCACTTCTCCGAACCTAAATACATGAAGTATTCATGGGTACACAACTGCGGACCGAGTAAGGTGTGAGTGAAAATAATTAGTCCACCACCAATGATGTCTAAAAAATATCCAGTATAAAAAATAGTGCATGAAAAAGTATAAATTAATAATAAATGAAAAGGAAAATATTAAGTGCTGTTAGCCAGTTTTGGTCCATTTCCAACATTTATTACCATTTCTATATCTTACCATTTCATCCCATTTCCCATTACATACCATTTCCATCCCATTTATTATTGGTTCATCAACACAACAAGTTAGACAGTTTAAAGAACACCATTACATACATAAGGTAACCCACATTTGTCCGATATCACTAGGACTAACTACCCTATGCCAACCATATCCTCACCTCATAGCATCATTTCGGGTGGATGTTAACCATATTCTCATAATGACGAATCATTTCAGGAGGATCCCAACTATATCCTCACCTCAGAGCATCAGTTCATGTGGATGCAACTGATAGGGAAACAAAGCATATGTCTTATCCCTACCCCATTCGTTAGGGGTGGAGTTTAGAGCCTCAGTCCAAGTCGACCAGTGGGCATATAACCTCATTCAATATCCCACACTACCAAGATATGTGCAAATTCTATACATATATCTAACCATTAACCATTCACACAACATCCCAACAATTTTAGAAAGGAAAACATAAAACATAATAATAATATGAGGGTTAAAACCATTCATTAACCCATTAACTCATTTACCTCACATAATATCATTTATCCATTTATCCCATTTATTTTTCAATCTGCTTTTCTCACGAAACATTCCATTTTTGTTCTTTTCTCACTAGGCTTTGTTCGTTATTCCTAACTCACTATACCATGCACATGACCCATTACATTATGTTGTTAAGTCATTTACACATCTTAACCAAATATCCATTTGGTTACTATCAAGATTCGGTGAACCACATAGCTTCTACAATAACTCACACAATCACATAAATAATTTTTTTAAGGGATCTACATGAAAACTCAACAATATCAATTGTTAATCAATTATCCCTAGGTCTGTGAATGTCAGATAACCCCATGGATTCCCCTAGTTTAATATCATCACCTTCAACACATCCCATGGGGATTGTGAGGGTTCCCATTCACATTTTAATAACTATTTTACCAAAACATGTCAGGGGTAATCAAAACATACCAATAGACACTGAATAACAAAACCACACGTGCGGAAATCCTCAAATAAACCACAAAATTTAACATGAAGACCACCTACATCAATTACATGGTTGAAAACACTCTTTATCAAGCCCTTATAGTCCACTTTAACCAACCGTTGAATATTAATCCTAAATATCACTCAATGAGTAGGTTTTTAGAGCTTTATAAGGAGAGGAGAATAAGATAAAAACCATAAACTCAAAAGAGAAGGAAGGTTGGGATTATCATTACCCGAAGCTTTGATCCACAACCAATGACCCCAAAATCTCTTTTCAAATGAGGGGTATTGATCTATTAGAGATCTTGATCGATTAGGTTCATCCCTATGATGAAGAGCAGTGAAATATTTGGAATTCCCGAGTTGGGGTTACAAACCACAAATTGCACAAATTGAAAATTTGTAGAAGTTTCTGGGATTCATGGGTAACCTGATTGGTTTTCCAAACCATGCACAATCCATGCAGATTATTATATCCAAAAAGGTCTCTTGCATGGTTTAACTATATATTTCTCCATACTGTGTGCAAACCGTGCTGAGGGTACTATTCGAAAAACTTCCTCTTGTATAGCTTACATGGGATGTCTGCATGGTTAGCACTAACCATGCGTAGACTGTGTAACATACCTAGAAAAGCCCTTTTCCACCACATTTTTGTGTTCTGAACCATTGGAACACCCCTGAACCTCCACTAATTCTTGGTTATGAATGTAATTAACACAAATAAAGGAATAAAAACAAAAATTAAATGAGAACATACCTATCCAAAATCCGAGATCTTACGACCTCCCCACCTTATAACAGCTCATCCTAGAGTCAAGTTCCCAATAATTGTTTCACTTAAAAAGGAAATAGATTGGGCCACCGATCCTGAATATCTAATTCCTAATCCCTTGTTTCTTTCTGAACATTTCCATGCTGCCCTAGTAATCACACCAATGTCACACCATTTCCCCGCATGAGTTTATTACAAAAATCCACAACACGAACTGGATGCTCCTCAAAGGATGTGTTAGCCTCAAGCACCACATCCTTAACATCCACAATGTGATTTGGGTAATTTTGATACCACCAAAGCTGAGACACATTAAATAATTCATTAATCACACTATACCTTTGTTGATAATCCAATTTGTATGCCACTGTGCCGATCCTCTCAATAATCTCAAATGACCCCAAATACGTGGGTGCCAATTTTCCCTCCTTATGGATCCATCAATGACCCAAAATTAGCGACACCTGAAGGAACACACTATCACCCACCTCAAATTCAAGAGGTCCACACCTTCTATCCTTAAACGAATTCTTCGTACTTTGAGCCGTTTCCATTCTAAATCAACACAACCTTCTCTGATGTCTCCTGCCCGAGACATGGTCCCAACAGCTCGGTTTCACCATCCTCCAACCAACACAATGAATATCTACACAACCTTTCAAAGAGAGAGTCAAATGGTGCCCTCTGAACCATAGCATGGAATATTTGTTTGTAGGAAAATTCAACATGTGACATGTTATTTTCTCAAGAACCACTGAAATCCAAGACACATGCCCCCTACATGTTTTTCAAAACTTGGATTGTATAGTACGACTGCTCGTCCATCTGTGGGTGGAAAGCTATACATAAAAGCACCTGTATACCCAATGCCTTCTACAACCCTTTCCAGAAATGCAATGTTAAATGAGGATCATGATATGAAACTATAATCATCAATACACCATGCAGATGTACTATTTCATGAACATACAATTCACCCAACTGGTCAATTATGTATGTCTTTTTAATTGGTAAGAAATTAGCCACTTTTGATAGCCTATCCACAACCACCTAGATTTCATCATTCATACAAAGAGTACTTAGAAGAACCACCATAGAATCCATCATCACATCGTCACACTTCCATTATGGAATAGAAAATGGATGTAACATACCACCAGGGTGTTGATGATCAGGCTTCACCTGGTGATATTTAAGCAACCATGCCACAAATACTGCAACTTCCATTTTCATTACCATCCACTAAAAATACCAATAGATATCACGTAACATCTTGTTCAATTCCGGATCCACAGGCCATTTTGATGCATGGACCTCACACAACAACTCTACCCACATAAACACCGACATAACGACACAATCATTAACACGAACAACCTCATCTACACTGACAACCCAACTTGAAGGTGGATCCACACCATTATGTCATTCTTTCCTGGAAAAAAATCAGGATCATCAAAATTAATTCCCCTAAATTGGATCATTATATAAAATTTAAAAACCATGCAAGAAAGCATCACATGAATGTTTTCCTTCTGCACACGTAGGTGTATCTGAGCAAACAATGCCATCACCTTCCACTTGGAGTTGGATTCCCGAACCACCAGGCTCTAAGCCTTCTAACTCAAATCATCATCAACCATATTCCCATTCCTCGATGTATATTCCATCTCAATGTCTAAGGACTGGAGATACTCAACCCATATTTTCTGCCGAAGATTCAAATACCATTTTAAAAAGATATACTTTAAAATCTTGTGGTCAGTATACACTGAGAACTGTTCCCCCAACAAGTAGGGAATTCAGCACATTAAAGTATATACTACTGCAGCCAAATCAAGATCATGAGTGGGATAATTCTGCTCACAGGGTCTCAATTGCCTCGGCGCTTAGCCCTGAATCAACACATCCCCAAACCCGATACTTGACGCATCATAAAACAGAACATACTTCCTACCTAGTTCATGTAAGATCAGGATTGGTGGGGTCGTCGGTCACCTTTTCAACTCCTAAAAAGAATTACCACAAGACTGAGACGATTCAAACTGAATTTCCATGTTGCTCAAGCCGGATAGTGGTGTTTCCAAGTGAGAGAAACTCTGTATGAATGTCCTGTAATACCTGACCAAACTCATAAAAATATGAACATCTGAGACACTCTTGGGATGCCCTCAAGGAAAAATTGCCTTCACATTATCTAGATACACAAACACACATTCTTCAAAGATGATGTGACCCAGAAAATGAACTTATCCAATCCTCAATTGAAAATTTGATAGCTTACCATAAATTTGATTCTCTCTTAGTGTACTCAAGATGATGTCAAGAAGTTGGGCATGATTGTCTTGAGTTATTGAGTACACCAAGATGTATTCAACCAAGAAAACCATAAACTAATCAAGAAAAAGATATAAAAATCAGTTCATCAAATACATGAACACTGCCGGGGTATTGGTCAATCAGAAAGGAATCACCAAAAACCCAAACAACCAATACCGACTCCTGAAAGCTGTTAGCGGTACGTCAAAAGGCGTCACCATCAACAGGTGATAACCCGATCTTAGATCAATCTTATAAAACACACTTTCACCCCTTAACTGGTCAAAAAGGTCATTGATTATAGGAAGAGTGTACCAATTTTTCACCGTCATCTAGTTTAACATCTGATAATCAATGCTCAACCTTAATTACCCATCAACCTTCATTGGAAAAAGCACATGAGATCCCCAAGGTGATGTAATAGGACATATGATCCCCTAGAATTTCAACTCCTCAAGCTGAACCTTTTACTATTGGTGTTCTATTAGTGCCATTTGGTATGGCCAAATAGAAACATGTTATGCTTCCGGAAGCAACTCAATTATGAACTCAACATCCCTCTCAGTAGGAAACTATGAGAAATCCATAGAAAACACATCCTAAAACTAATCAAATATTGTATTGAATATAAACTTCTCCCCTCATTCATCAACCCGAATAAGACAAACAACATGAGCCGTGGTCCTACTAAACTGCAGACAGAATGGTCCATCATGACCTGCTCGAACATCCCACTCTTCGTGATGGACATAAGCGTCATCCTCATGAGACCTGAATGATAGCCTACAACTATAAAAATCATTGGGATCTAGATAAAAAACTAACCAATCCATACCCAATTTTAGGTAAAACCCCTACATCTCAATAATGAACAACTCCCACCAGAAATGATACCCACCATCTTCCATAGTGAATCCCTTACACTACCGGATTTCCTTATTTCGTACCCCCAGCAGAGTTTAAATAGATATAACCCAACATATATCTTACACAAGAAAACCCAACACCACCACAAGCTAAGAATAAATAAAATAGTGTGTTCAAATAGTGTCAAATAATACACTAGAATGTGTAGAAGCTACAAAGATCATACCTCGAATAGTTGAGGGCCTACCCTCGCCATCACCAGGGGCAGACAGAACTGCATGAAGATGACCAACCCCTATATCCTGGGCTCCAACCTACGTTCCCTACACTACACTACCCTGCTAATGTGGGAAATCCGACCCCGAAGTCCCACATCCACTTCCCCATCTTGTATGGTCTGTGGAGCTCCTAATTCCTTCTTGACATGGAGCCACTGAGCCCCTGCCTATGTTGGGTAGATTCATGTCCCCCACATTCATAGTATTTTGCTGAGGGTTCTTGTTGAACCTTTGCACGTGTCCCAATATACCACAAGACTGGACCTCAACTGGAGGTCGAGGATACTAGACATGCATGTGCCCTGGCTAACCACATTGATAGCAGAACACCCAATCCCCAACCTGAGGGGATGACCATCTCTTCTAACCACCTTGCACACTTCTGCCCTGCCGAAAACTTCCTAAACAATGTATCTGGCCCTCATAAGCTACACCATTTGTCTTCCATGTTGGCACAATAAGACGACTACAATAAAATCACTCCAGGTTCCCTTATGAGAGAAAATATTGATACACTACCTCTATAAAACTCTTCAAATGAAATATATTCACATGGTACCTAATCTCATATCTCAACCAAATCTGGAAATGCCTCAAAACTTCTTCCTCAACGCTCACCAATGCTTGAACAAAGCGTCAGATGTCTGTGAAGTGACCAACATATTCCATCAGTGACATCGATCCTTGATTCAGGCTCATGAACTCTACACCCTCTCTATCCTCAATGTCTGTGGGCATAAATGATCCAAAATCATTTCCTGGAAGTCTTTCTATAACATCTCCTCAGCCTACTCAGTTTGAGTCACGATGTCCCACCAACTCTTTGCCTGGCCCCACAACATTTTGGCTTCCAACATAACCCTCTACATATAGGGAGTCTCTAAATGATCAAGTGTTGTATATACATACACTATCTAGAACTCAATAGCTTTTGTCCCACCCTCATCGGTAATGGTCGGAGGGTGCTGTATCTAAATCACTCTTGTCAGCTCAGACATACTCGGTGCAACTCGTCATAGGTCCTGATCCATCATCTGCATAAAACGAACCATGTTATCTTGGAACTACCCTTCTCCACTATCATAGATCACCACATTCTCTTGCCCCATTATTGGAGTAGTGTTTGATGTAACATCTTATTGTTTCCAAATTGGTTCTCAACGTCGTGGTGGGATTTTTCTACATTGCGAAACACATGGTTTAGAAAACATACCAAATAACATTCACCATTAATAACAAGAAGGATCTTCTCCAACCACAAAAAACCCCCAGACATGAACCATCCTAGCAACATTAGCATTCAGAAAACATCACCCTAACCATTCCTACAGTGGGCCATGGTTCGAAATGGGGAAACAACCATTCACCAACCCAAATTCACTCAACATGTTACAACAAAGTTTTCAATTCATTACAAGCCTAAACTACACACATTTCATTTTTCATCAGTTAACATTCATTTATATTCTCCCACAAGAATTTTTTATTTTACAACATTTAACCTTTTCAATTATCAAAATAAATGGTGCATTCTACCTTCCATGTCTCACACACCCAACATGTGTCTACCAACCATGATCCATGCCACATACATCTCTAGGTTCCAACTATGATGCATGAATTCACAACCTTATTCCATTGAGGCAACAAGCCAAATATAATAAAATAATCACATCACAAAACATGTGAATCACCCAATGGTGAAAAATAATCAATTTTAACATCACAGAGTAAAGAAGAACAGTTACAGCCCTGGGTGAAATGGGGTTTCTCTCATACAAGGGTTAGATACTCCCAAGCATGAGCTCCTTACCATGGCTCGACACATCCATACCCCCATATACCACCCAAAATTACAATATTTTATAGAAGAATAATAATTACCTCCTCTGATACCACATTGACAAATCCTGGTCCCAGATTCCTCTAAACTGGTGCTCCGAGCCGGGGGGTTATATGACCTTAAACGCGACTCCCCATATGCTAATGTTTTCAGACTAGCTTCGATGGTCTAAATGGTCAATTAGAAAAACTATACCCCATTTGTTTAGTGTAATCCATAGAAGATGATAAAAAAATATCATAATAAATATCAATAATACAAGAGAATGAATAAACCACCATTCCCCCAAATAGTGTACAACCATGTCCAACTTTAAATTTGTCATACCATGTTACAAGTTAAAAAGTGAACAAAACCCAAAATGGTGACAAATCTAAAAATCCCAAAAATGGTCCTAAAACCATGTCTGGGTCCTCCTCCACATACAACCACTCCAACCCAACAACCTTACAAGGGAATTTTCCCATCTCTTGATCTAAAAACATGATGTCTTCTCAAGTACCCAATGGTGGCCCAAGAAAGGTGTGTTTACATCTTAGTAGGCCACCACCAACAGTGTCTACAATATATCTGGTATAAACAATTGCACATGCAAATGGGAAATGAATAATAAATGACAAGGGAATGATTTGGTGCTCTTATCCAGTTTATGTCCATTATCATCATTTATTGCCATTTCAATATCTTCTGATTTCACCCAATTTCCCATTACATACCTTTTCTAACACATTTATTATTGGTTCATCTACACAACATGTTACATAGCTTCAAGTACACCATAACATACATGAGGAAACACACAATTGTCTTATTTTACTAGGACTATCTAACCCCTTACAACCATATCCTCACTTAGTAGCATTAGTTTGGTTGTATTTCAACCATATTCTCATATTGAAGCATCATTTCGAGTGGATATCAACTATATACCCACATTAGAGCATCCGTGCATGTGGATGCAACTGGGAGGGAAACAAAGCATCAGCCCTCTCCGTACCCTGTGCATTAGGGGTGGAGTTTAGAGCCTCAGTCTAACTCAACCTATGGGCATAGAACCTCAATCAATACCCTACACTTCTAAGCTATGTGAACATTCTATACATATATATAACCATTAATCATTAACATAAAATCACAACAATTTCCCAAGGAAAACATAAACCACAACAATATTATGAGGGTAAACACCAATCCTTAACCCATTAACACATTTACCACAATTCACATAAATTAGAAATTTATCCTAATTATATATCATTATACTTATTCTACTAAGAATTCATTCATTGTCCCTATCTCACTAGGCATTGTTCATTGTGCATAAATCAAAAAGCATTAATACAATGTTCATGACCCATTCCATTAGGATCATTAGACAATTCCTCATATTATCCTAATATCCCTTAGGTTATTATAAATCTTAGGCTCACCACCAAGCCTATAACCCAACACACATAATCATATAAAAATTTTAATCAAGGGATATACATGAATACTCAACAATATTTCTTTTTAGTCACAAAACACTATGTCCAGGAAAGTCAGCTCACCACATGGGTGGCCCTCGATTAGTCTCATCATCATCAATGCATCCCATGGGGATTGTCAGGGTTCCCCATTAACAGTTTAAAATATATTTTTGAAAAACATGTCATGGGTAATCAAAACAAAATAAGAAACACCCAAGAACAAAACCACACAAGAAAAAAATGCTCAAATAACCCATGGGATATAACATTTAGACCACCTACCTGGATTCCGTAGCTGAGAGGACCATTATTAAAGAACTTATATTTCACTTCAATCAAACTTTGAAGCTTTAACTTGAATATCACCAAAAGATTAGTGTGTTATATCATCGTAAGGAGAGGAGAAGAACATACAAACCCTAAACTCAAAAGAGAAGGAAATATGAGATTATCCTTACCCAGAGCTTCGATCCGCAACCAACGACACCAAAATTTCCTTTGGAATGAGGGATATTTATCTCTTAGTGCTCTTGTGAGATTTGGTTCATCTCTAGGGTGTAGAGAGAAGAAATGGGAGGAAATTCTTGAGTTGGGGTAAAAAATAAAGACGTGGAAAATTTTTAATTTTTTAGAAGTTTCTAGGCCACATGGTTTACCAACACTGTTTTCCAAACCGTGCACAAACTGTGCGGATTCTGCTATCCAAAAAGGTCCCCCTCGCAAGATTCATAATCACCATTTCCCAAACCATGTGCAAACTGTGTCGATGTTACTCTCTGAAAAACTTCCTCTAGCATGATTTACCTAGGTTATCTTCATGGTTAGTACTAACCATGCATAGAACGTGAGACCTACCCAAAAAAACCACTTATCTCCACTTTTCATGTCCCAAACCCTTGTAACACCCCCGAGCCTCCTCTATGACTTTGGTAAGAACATAATTAACCAAAACATGGGATTCAAACCAAAACATAAACAAGAACATACCTTTCAATGATTTGGGATCTTACATATTTGATATAATATTATATTAATTTTGAAAGTGAAATAAATTAAAATTAATAAAATTGTATTAATATATGCATAATTGATATAATGTAAGATAAAAAATCATTTTTCATTTATCATTAATAATTTTAATATGAGAGGGCATTTAATAACTAAAATTCATTTTTTCACTATGAACATGTGCATCAGCTCTTTTTGTGAGGATTCATCAAGTGCATCCAAGAGAACCAAGATCAAATCTTGTTGGCCGCATATTTCCTAGGAATTGGATTAGGTAAATTAGTAGTCATTGTAGCAGGTACTATTCTATACTGTAGTAGCAAAAACTATTCATCAGTTCCCCTAGATTGATCCCCATGTACATAAATTCCTTCATGCCTTCAAAGTAATTTGAAATAGTTTTTATTTAGGGCCACATCAATGGATTTGTGCCACAAGAAAATGAAGATGATACTAGGAAATTTTCAAAGGAACTAGGATCCAAATGAGGATTCAAAGTGAGATCATTAACCAGAGAATAGCTAAAAATAATTTAATGAATGACAGGGTATAAAATAGACATAATTACAAGGCTTGTGAATCACTTCACATGAAAACAATCTAACCGGCGTTATGATGGTGGAGAGCTGACATCCAAGATATATTCTTGGGAGGGGAAGTTCTATGTTGCATGATTAGGATGAATTCATAAAAGGCCTTCGAGTCAAGTAATATGTCACTAAGCCTACAAGACATGTAGGGGTTCCCATTTTACTATTAAAAAGGGTATTATAAAATAAATAAAATATGAAGCCCATCTGGCCATTCAGTCAGTGTATTTCACTATTCATCATAAATTGATGTTTCATTGAAAAATACAAAAAATTCACCCTAAGATATTTTCATCATTATAAATTGAAAAGATATGTTTATATTATCAAATTAAATTTATATATTTTTATAAAATAATTTTTTTTTCTTCAAATAAGGACATGAAAATTAGTTCATTTTAAAAAAATAGTTTTTATAAATATATAAATACATTACAAAATATTTAAATTTTCATGATTTATATGTTTTATTTATATAAAATCATTATAAAAACATTTGAATATTATTTAAAACTATTAATATTAAATGTTTTTAACTTAATGGTTATAAAAAACTATTTTAAATAATCATAATAATAAAATAATGTTTCATAGAAACACTATCTTGCGTGTAACATACACCAAGTAAGTGTTCCATGCATATCATGCCAAGTTGGTGTCGCATATAACACAATTCAAGTGGGTTTCATATTAATGGAATTATTGAATTAGTATTTTATTATAAATAATTATATATACAACTACTTGTAGTATCATGTGAAATGAAAAATACAAAAAAGATAAATTGAATAAAAAGATAGTTCAAAAAATATCATGGTGTTACATAGGATGTGTATTCGAGTATACATAATCATTGTATGGAGTAGATAAATCATTTGGGATTGAACCATTTAAAAATTTCATGTGTTGTTTTATCATAATTACATACTACTTTTTTTGTATTAGGGTGTGTTGTTAATTTTTAAACATATCCATAAATATTAATTGTGATAGAGGTTTTATAATAAAGTTAGGATAATTAAATGAGAATAGAATTTAGTAAAACTATTCACAATGATTCACCCACCTCAATCCATCTCAATGTGAAATCAATATATAATAGAATATTTAATAATAGTTATGTTTCGGAGAAAATTAAGATATTTTTTTTATGATATTAAATTTATGGGCTTGTAATTCTGCTGATATTAGAGGTAGAATAGAATGATAATTATAGGGGAATTTTCATTCTATAAATTCTGGTGATATTTTAGTGGAATACCTTGTATATAATTATTTATAGTCCAATGGATTCTCTATTTGAGTTATTATTTAAATAAAATTTCCACAAAACATATTTTTTAAAAACCTCACTATATCTATTAATCCCATGTTATAAATAGTGAGGACCTTCATGGTACCATTTTAGAGTTATTGTTAAATTTATCTACATTAAGTGTTATGAATATACAATGATTCATGAATATAATAATATATCAATTTTATTATTCTCCTACCATATTTACATAGTTTAATCTAGTGATTTGAATGTGGGTTTTCATCAAGGCATGGAGAAAATTGTATGAAAGAATGATCCCTTTTTTAAAAAAACTATAGAAGGTCTTGATGTTTATTCATTACACCATTAGAGGAAGAATTGAATTTGATTAAATGATAAATTCATATTCCTCTTTTTATCATAATTATTTTTATTTTCCATTATTTTAATTTTGAAACATGGATTTTTTTCTTAAAATAATTATATATTAGTTTTATATTAAATTAGATGCATAGAAATGATTTTACAATTGTAATACAAGGAATGTATCTTATCATTCTAAATATTATGAGCTAAATTTTAGTTTTTGTAAATGTTTTTTCCATATATAAAACATTTAAATTTTATTTAAATGGATTTAAAAATTTTCATTATGAATTTATTTGATTTTTAAGTGATATATTTTCAATGAAAAGAGATGCAACCTTCAAGCTATGTGATTTATTTATTAAAAAATATAGAATTTGATAAAATTAAGATATTTTTAATTTTTTTAATTTCATTTGGAATGTGGTATAAATACTTTTATGGTTTGTGGAAAATTTTTCAGTATTTTATGTGTACTGATGGTTGTAATATAAATGGATTGGTGAATCACAATTTAGTGTATGAGATTTAATGGAAGAGAAGGTGGGACACCAGTTGTATCTATCCAGTGGGTTTTTGTAAGGGTTTTAAATGAATCCATTAATGATTATAATGATATTAAGGATATAATTAATCCTATTTTATAGGATATCTGTGAAATGTAATATGAAAAAATATATAAAATTGAAATTAAGAAATCATTTAATTGGAATAAATTTATCCTAAAATATTATCCAACATTATCATATTCATATGAATTTAATGAGGATTAGAAAACTGTTGGCAAAAGGCATCCCTTTTTATGGTGTACAAAAATGATGAATGAATCATATGATGTGGTTTAAGGATATATTACATATCAATGGAATTCAAATGCCTAAATCATAAGGGATAATAATAAATAGAGTTTCTTTAGAACGAGCGTGTTTATATTGAGAAACATGGAATCACAACACCCTCTATCATCACATAAAAGTAAATTATAATGGCTGTACAACATACTCCTCCTGAGTTTTCATTTGATAATGCTAAAAAATTAAAAAATAATTAATCTATCTAGAATATGAATTCATTATATGAATGATTCACCTCCCAGTTTTTAGGTCATGATACAATATAATAAATGATAATTAAGGTGGTGATTAGATTGAATTTCCATCCAATACAGCCTCCATAGGTAAAATAGATTTTTATATATGCCATTATATGTGAAAATAAAAATATACATTGAAGACATAAAATATATATATCTTATATATATTACACTTCAATCCTTATATATCCTTTAATCTCACACATTCCTTAAAAACTAAAGTACTATTTATCATTTCACCATTATATTGTATCATACATAAAAACATTAAAAACAATAACCAATTTTTTTTTGTATCTTATAAAAAACATTTGAATTTTTAAGTAAAATAATAATGTATTATATCATATTATATAACTTGTGAATACATATCCAAAACATTTTTATAATCACTCTAAAAAACACTTAGAGTATGCCACCAAGTCAAACCTAATCACCATTCAGTCAACAAAAAATAATTTCCCCATAGTCCTTTATATTTAGTTTAAAATAAATTTTAATATATATATATATAACTATGAATATTATAAACCATTGTTAAGTGAATATTATTCCCTTATTATAAATTCCTATTGGGGGGTCCCCATTAAAAACATGTATAACTATATTGGTATCCACTAGATTGACTCGTTAAAAAAACGGATTCAATATTTTTCTATTTTTCCAAGACATTAAGTTACCATAGAAAAAAGATAATTTAAATCCCACAATGAAAAATAATTTACAATTTTTTTTAATATACATGTAATCCGTGTATAATCAATTCATCTAGGTCACCAACTCCGACATACTCTACCATGGAGTATATCAAACTACCAACTTTTTTTCCACTAGACATCACATGATAATCATGGTTTTGATGAATCATGTCTATGATAAAGGGTTATACCATGTTTTCCCTTATAAATAATATTCAATTAATCTTCAACACTATATTAAACACCCCCTAGAGATGACACATTCAATGTATAGTATTTGTTTGTGATGTTATATTTCTTTATTTATAAGATAAATCACTACAATATTATCACAAAATATTGTCATAGGATTATTATTTCTAGTGTTATGTAATTATATTGGATGAATATGAATATCCAAAATAAATAATTATCTATCATAGAAACTATAATATAATCAGACTGTGCAACATAATCTATCTGGACAACCCACTATGACATCATCCTTTTCACAAAACCATCGTTCAATGTGAATATTTTTCCTGTTTTGGTTTTTATTTAATATTTATTAAATTTGAAATTATAATATATATATATATATCAATTTAATATAATTTCCTGATCTCCATTAAATATCATGAAAAAATACTTTGTATTCTTGAGATCCATAGTCTTAATATCAACTAATATGAAATGGTTGTCCCATGGGTGATCTTGATATATGCCTATAGTACTTAAGGAGCATGTGAAATCTAGCCAAGTACATAAAATATTATATATAAATTATAAAATTATATTAATATATGTAATTATTTCCATTCATTTTAATTCAACATTTTTATGAGGAGACAATTTCATAGAATGGCTAATTCCATTGGATATTGGAAGAATTCCCCACAAGGATTGTTCTACACTGAACCTCCATGTATCTTATCAATATATGTTCCCTGAATAAGGGTGAGAATTTTATTAGGTAAATTATAATGGGTCTTGATCCTAACAATTAAAGATACATAACCAATGTTATTTATGGATAAACATTTATTTTAAAACTTATTTAAATGATTGAAGAATAATTTTTTTCCAATGAGTATTACTTCATCAAAATAAAATATTAATAAAAATAAAGCACTATCACTATATCATTTATAGACAGCTGAATTGTATTCATTATATATGAAACCGAATTATATTATATCCTCATAAAATTTAATATTCTTCGACCATGATGCTTGCATTACTCTCTAAATAGAGTTTTAATTTTTTTAATATCTTTTTGGAAACATTCGTATTACCAAATATTTTGAGTTGTTTCCTATAGAAATATTCAAGATGTTTATCATTATATAAGGATATTTTGATATCAATTTTCTAAATATTTTCTTTATGGATGGTCGTAATGGCCTGTAAAATTATGATGGATTTTAACATTGTAACTGGGGAAAAGATTTCGTCATTGTGGATACCTTTCAATTGTTTAAACATTTTTTCAAAAATTCATTTAAGATAGTTACTTATATTTCCATCCATTGAAATTTTATTCATGAATACCAATTTAGATCAAATGTTATTTACATACACTATATTATCTTTCAAAATACAAACATGGTATTTCAATATGAAATCTTTTTAAAAATTCAAGGATTTTTTCCACATCGAAAACATTGTACTACTTAATATATAAATATTCATTATAAGATCAATAATATCATGTAATAATGATAAACCATCCTCTGTTACTGTAAAAACATAGCATTCTTGTACACTAACCTATGTTTTACACCAATGATGTACATATGAATCTAGAACATCTTCTTTTTTCAAGAGTAATTTTAAAATCTATTCATATTCTAACTCATATATACCTTTTTCCATGACTTCACCAATCATTATCTCACACATAATATCTATTTTAGATATTTTATCCTTCCCAATAATTATTTTCCTTAACACTGTTTCATTTTCCCCGAGTGGTCATATATGTAATATTTCCTTGTCTCTTTATCGTATCAAATAAAGGTACCGTTTGTCCCTTTTCTTATATGTTTGTTCCTTGATAGTACCTCAACTATTTATTTTCAACCACTCATATGTCTGTATAACATAATGGTTATATTTTCCTAAAATAATTTTTAGGGAAAAACATCCCTTGATTTAGTTGGAGCATTGTTTAGTATTTTTAGTACTATTATTAATTCATTTCCCAAAACTGATAATGGGAGACTCATATGACCCATAATTTATCACACTATTTAATAAAATGTGTAGTTTCTCCATTCACATAAACCATTCCACTAGGGCATATAAGGAAGTGTGAGTTGATATAGAATACTAATAAACCATAAATAACCAATTAAGTCTTTATTAAGACAATATTTACAAATGTATGAGAAAAAATTTATAATATTATTTCTATGTTTTTTCATAACATAATTATTGTATTAATTGAATTTATCAATATAATGAATCATATACCTCATCAATTAGAAATTATAATATATAAAAACTTTATCAGTTAATGTTACTATATATCAATATTAACCCATTACTTCAAAAGGACATGTTCCATTATCATAAGTATGAACTAATTCAAGAATATCATTGGTCCTTTCACATTTTCCACTAAATATGGGTTTGAAAATATTTCCAGAAAAATTATGTTACTATTTTAAGGTATTCCCAAAAAAAAAATTTCCGTCATTATTTGGATGGGTTTCTCTTGGGAGTGTTTGACTTGAAATTATGAAGGTTTAATAAATTATGGTCTAGAACATTGTTTCCCCATACGGTGTTCCCACACAAGAAAACCCTACAAACCCACGAAGTCGGGTTTTTCATGGTTGGATCATGGTTTTTCAAGATGTTCAGAGTCGTTAGAATAACCGTGTGGCCCACGTAAAATATATATTGTGTCATTGTTGAGTCAATAAGGATTTACTTATAAATTTTCCATTCCTTCATGTTTAGGGAGATTGTTGATTCAATAAGTTTTCTTTATGACTTTTCCATTCCTTCTTGTTTTGAATATCACAAACTACTTATCCTAAGGAAATTTTCTTTTTACCATGTGTTTTACTTTCATAAGGAAGATTTTCCTTCCCCAAATAGATTTATCCTCACCATGTTTTTCTTTTTCGTTTTTTCTAAGTGTAAAATTCAGTTTCATATCCAAAACCTCAGAATCCAATAATACATAGATATAGAGCATTCTATTTTTGGGATCCAAATTTCAGTTTCGAGTTCTATGAATTCATACTCTGAACTCTTCTATGTTCTGTCTCTGAGTTCTCTGAATTCAGACTCCAAACTCTTCTGTGTTCTGACTCTGAGATCTGTCAATTCAGACTCTGAACACTTCTGAGTTCTGACATCGAATTCTCATGAACTCTGACTCTGACCATTGTATGTTCGGGTTCCAAATTCATGTGAATCTAGATTCATAATTTCCTTGAAATTCATAATAAAGAATTATATAGAGCTCATGTTCTGAATTCTATAGAAAACAGAATCCGAATATCCTTATATTATAGACACTGAATATGTTTTTTGTTAGAATCTAAAATTTTATTTGTTACATTCTGAATATTTTATGTTGGTTATGTTACCTTATTTTTTATTAAACTTGTTTGGTTATAAAATGATGTCGTTCATTTAGTTACAAACTAACCGCCGTTTGAGTGACACATGTACAGGTCCCACCGAAATTCAAGGAAAAATATGACCATTGGAGAAGGGAGCCCACCGTTGAAGCCTTCACTATAAATATAAGATCATTTTAATGAAATATCAACAAGTTGATCAATATAGAGATTACATGTTGCTGAAGTGATTTCTAGATAGAGAGACTTTATTGCTTCTTGCGTGCTGAACACCTTGTTCAGATTTTCATTGTGTGACTCCGATTATTGTTATGTACAATCGAGGACTTATAGGGTTAGGAAGACAGAGGTTCCGAATAACTTGATATTGAGTGCTTCCTTGCTGAGGAAGAAAAGGGTACCAACTACCTTAAAGTTGGGGACTTTCAGAGATAGCAAGACAGACTCTGATCTTCATATTGAGGGCATACCCTGGTGTGGGTAAGACATAATTTTTTTGAATGTATAAATCAAGGGACCTTTATCCATGGTTGTTGGATACCCTTCTCTTTGGTTTAAAATATTTACTACTTGTTACTTGATCTATTACAAGTTATCTACTGAATTTTATTTTTTAAGGAAATTATAACTATATTATACTTCCTTAGACTTGTATACTTTGATTTAGTGATATTCAATATGCTTTAAGGTATAATCTTTATCTTTGTAAACTTTCATTAAGTTTCATTTTTATGGAACCATATTTTCAGAAAAACATTCTCAGAATCATATTTATGGAATCTAGAAACATTGTAAAATTATAGATTTTGTGAATTACAATGTTTAACCTTGTTAAAGTTATCCATCATTAAGAGTTCTAATGAAATTTTCAAAGTATACCATTAACCCCGCTGTTGTATATTGAGCATCATTCGATACTTCAATTAGTATCTTCATTCTTTATTTTGATCAAACAATTGGTATCAAAGGAGGTCTTTGAAATACTTATATTCACATAGAAGTTTTCCTTTCTCTATTTTTTCATTTTTCTATATTTTATTTTTTGAGGAATATTTGACTTATATAATTTACCTTACTTTTGATAAGTTGGTGTGGAATTTTTTTTTCTTTAAGATAGCAGAAATCAATGACAGTTCCATAGACAATTTAAATCCTACAAGACAACCTATTTTTGATGGTAATGATTAAAAATATTAGAGAGATCACATAAAGACATTTATTATCAATACTGGAGTAGATAATTTTGTTATGCATACTATAGGTTATAAAATCCCTGACAAGGAAGCTAGTTCTTTCACAAATCAAGAAAAGCATGAATATCAACTGAATTATAAGGTACACAATACTTTTCATTGTTCCATGACTAGAAATATATATATATATATATATATATATATCCAAATTTCAACTTTTGAAGAATCAAATTGTATATAGAAGAAACATGAAGTTACACACTTTGGAAATTCAAAAGTTATTGAAAATAGAAGAGCCATGCTCAGAGCTGAATATCATGGTTTTTTCTTTCCTTATGGAGAACCCATATATAAAGTGAGACAATGATTCATGACATTTGTTAATATTTTACAATATATGGGGGACAATGGACTAGATGATGAATCCCTTGTTGAAAAAATCATAGAAATCATGCCCAATGATTGGGAGTCCAAGAGGAATTTTATTGATGAGAATAGAAAGGATACTCAAATTTCAATTGATGAACTATTTGGAACTCTTCTACAACATGAGACTAGAATGAAGAGAGATGATGATAATGTAAAGAATAATAATTGGAATGTTAGTGTTGTTTTTACAACAACTTCAAATCATCTGAAATCCAAGACTCCTGAGAGAGTTTCTTGATCCAAATAGAAGAAGGCTGTTATACAATCCGAATATAGTGGAAGTGGATCTTCAGAAAATGAACTAGCCAACCTTGCTTGAAGGATGAACAAGATTGATGGACAGATAAACTTTCTATCCAGATATAAGAAGAAAGAATGGAAAGATAAGAAAAATCCATAAGTTACATGTTATGAATGCAAGAAAGATGAACATATAAGATCTGATTTTCCTATACTTAAGAGAAAAGAATGAAAGTAAAATAATTCTAAGAGAAATAGAAAATAAGTACTTCAAAGATAAAGATAAATAAGTCTTGATAGATAATGACACATAGATTGCTAGTGGTGGAGACCCTTTAGATGAATCATCAGATTACGAATCTTCTAGATAGAATAATCTTAGTCTAATAGCCAAACAACTTATTGGAAATCATTTCATAATGGATATGGTACACAATTCAAAATAAATGGCCAATTTTTCGTTCAATGAAAATTGTAGTAATGTTAAATACTGTGAATCTTTGGATGAAGAATCTTGTAATGGACCGAACCTCTCCGGTTCATAACATTGTGAAAATGTGGCATTGATGTGTTCGAGAAGGTCAGGGTGATTTATCCCCAACACTTTTCCAAATTTCCAATTCAGTGAACAGTTCTATTGGTGAGGTTCTATGAACAGATCTATCAGTGAGGATCTATGGACAGTTCAATCAGAGAGGTTTTGTGAACTGTTCTTTTGGTAGGTGTACAGTAACAGTAGGTGTATAGTAACGGTAGGTGTACAATATTTCTAGAATGGTGAGATCTATCGGTAACCTCTAACGGTAGGTGTACATTAATGGTAGTTGTACAGTAACAGTAGGTATACAATGTTTCTAGAATGGTGAGGTATATTGGTAACCTATTTCAGTAGGTGTATAGTATCGGTAGGTGTAGAGTAACGGTAGCTGTATAGTATCTCCAGAACAGTGAGCTCTATCGGTAACCTCTATCGGTAGGTGTACAGTAATGGTAGGTGTATAGTATCGGTAGTTGTACAGTGTTTCCAGAATGATGAGGTCTATCAGTAACCTATAATGGTAGGTGTACAGTAGCGGTAGGTGTATAGTAATGGTAGGTGTATAGTGTTTTCAGAATGGTGAGTTCTATCGGTAACCTCTATCGGAAGGTGTATAGTAACGGTAGGTGTATAGTAATGGTTGGTATGTAGTGTTTTTAGATTCAAACAGTTTCACCCATTTGACATTTCATTTGACGTAAAATACAATTAATGGATTATTTTAAGGACTTTTAAGGCTGATTCAAACGCCATAAATACTATATTAATTATTCATATGGCTTGGGATGTTTTTACTTGGTCATACCACATGGGTTAATGCGATCCGCCTTTAAGGTGGAATTAAGCGTATGTTAAACCGTCTCCCCATTAAATCTTAAAAAGGGACAAGATATCTTCCTCCCTTATTCTTCCTCTTTATTCTCTGCTATGAGATGGTAGAACCTTTTAATCCTTCCTGTATGAATTTCCCAATTAAAAATTACTCCTTGGATTAGTTCTGCTCTATTTTGATGCAACCAAGTTGTATCGATCAATCATCAATATAAGGTATGTTTTATCATCGTTCCTTTGGGGATCATCTTCTCCTGTTTCTCCTTTCCATATTATAGAATGTAATCTCCAGGATTCTAATGGGGGTTTTCTTGGGGTTTGGTTGGTGCAGTTGTACCGTAGCATCCTCGGGTGGATGCAGTTGTTGTGAGAGGAGGATCGTGACCCATTGTGTGGTTAATGAACGTCAAGAACTATATGAGAAACGAGATTCGTTTCTTCTCATCTCATTTACATGCAACTGTATTGTTAGCATGTTTAATCCAAATGGATGAAAATGGAAATGACATAATAAATATTTTAACCGGATAAATAAATTTATATCGATCATATGTTATTGCCTATGGTTTTTTCTAGATAGTGTGATATCTATGATTTCTTTGTTTAGTTTTCATTCTTAATAGAAATCAGTAAATAATGGAAATTTGGATTAATTGATAATTTTTTGGCTACAGATAAATAGTCATGTAAATGAATCTGGTTCATGTTGTAATTTGATGTTAATCAAATTGATGAAGTAATCATGTTTAATTATTTGTGATATCTTACTGATTAGGTTTCCCAAATTCAAAACCTACGAATAATAAATCTGTTAATTAAAGATGGATTAAGGAACTGATTGCTTGATAAATACTTAATGGGTTCTGAGTTACCCTCTTGATTGTTAAAGGGCCAAGAGCCCAATTGACGTGATGTTTATTTTCTTGATGCTTGTGTTGTGATGTGATCCTGGATGGCCATTGTGATATGTGGTGGCATGGAGGCTTTGGTTTGTGGTAGTAGATGACGCCTAGAATGGCGAGATGCATCAGTTTATTCATGTGGTTGTTGGGGAGGACAAAAGGATTGATGGAATGGGACAGATGTGATTATTGGATTCTTGATTATTCCATTGGTTGTTTATCTACTATACTTCTCCCCACTGCTCAAGGAAGCTGGTCCTACTAATCCTCTTTCTGAAAGAGCCAAAGACACATGGGGTATGCCAGGTGCTTTCCATGTTTAGCTTCTCAAGTAAGGATGGGTTTATGCTGTTGCTATAAGCGGTAAAAACTCGACGGGTATTACATCTACTCACCGTGTTGGGCCCCCTTGTGTTTAGTAGCTTAGAATGTTTTTCTAGAATTCCTAGGAATGTGGGAATGTAATTATATAATGAATTATTGAATAAATGGTGTTAACCAATGGGGATGGAGTTGCTGGAATATAATAATGTGGTTGTAATTTTTAAGGAATGGTTGACTTTTGGTGTGATGCTAATGAAAATCAATGTGGAATTGTTCATGGTTAATTAATGTTTAATGAATTAATTAACGTAAAGTGGAAATGATAAAAAGGGAATGAAGTAATCTAATAAATATCTTTAAATTGTTGTATGCTTATAGGATACCAAGTCATAAAGTAGCATCCCGGAGTCTGAGAGACGTTAGCTGCAGTTGTGTCTATGACTAGGTTATGCCCATAGTGTGGTTGTGAGATATAATATATCCTATACTTTTTGTGTTTCTATACGATACTCCACCTAGTCAGTAAGGGAAACAGACTCCCCGAGGATTCTGAGCCCTGGGGGGAGTTTTCCCCAACATTTAAGTGGGAGGATGGATGGCTGACTACCCCCTTTGGCCCCGCTCTCTTCTCTTATTAGTTACTTGTGCTGGTAGGAACAACGGTTAGTTTTCCACATATATGTGTGCATATATCTTTAATGGATTGTTGTTATTTACACACATATATTATGGATATAGTATCCTATGGACTACTATAGGTGTAACATGTATGGGATGTGATGGCTTGAGGATCCTTACTCGGTGTATGGGATATAATGGCTTGAGGTATAATAACCGATGTGTGGTACATATTATGAGGGATGTGGTGGATCCCAGTAACTACCTGGTTAATTTTTTTACATGGACGTCATGGTTTTGTTGCACAACGTGCACATTGTGGTGCTTTTCCCAGGAGTCTACGGGAAATCCTTTTGGAGAGAGATGCATAGGACGTACAACATTGGGGCAAAGCGGAAAACCAGTGGGGATGTAGTAGTGGGGTTCCCTTGATATTATTTATTCTATACTATATTCTTGTATGCGTTACTTGGTGAGAGTGTACATGGTGAGGTTGGGAACTTAGTATACCTGTTTAGGTGACGAGTTAGTTTCACTTGTTGTTCACTGTGCATTAGATTTCTTTATTTACTTTTGAATGAGAAGATTTGGGGAGGATCCTACTGAGTATACTATAATAATCACCCTATGTATATATAATTTTTTTTTCAGGTCACTTATAGCAGGTTGGAGATGAAGCTAGTTTCTACTAGCTCAGTGTTGCAGGAGCTGTTCGGGCTGGTGTTTGCTATAGTTTTCAATTTTTTTGTGTAGTTGCATTTTCCCCTTTCATTTGTAATACTTTTTCATGGAATTACATATGTACACATGAGTTTCATTCATATTTCAGTTCTGAGATGGATTTGGTTGGTGTCTATCTTATCTCTCTCTTCCGCATGTTTTCTCTTAGAGGGTAATGCCTCCCATTTGTGTGATTACTATACCCTTGGTGCTAGTCGCCAACCCAAGGACTACTGATGGCAGGACTCAATGGTTATTATCTCCCTTCTCGCATTGTCAACCTAGGAGGGGTACACATTGTGGGGAGGGGGTCATGACAGAGTGGTATCAGAGGTCTGGTTGAGAGATAGAATGGAGTTTGGAGTTAGGCACATGTGAGGTTCCATGGGTTGGCAGGGCAACAGTATCATTCATGGTTAGTAAGTGAGGTAAACACTGGTGACCCACTGAGACATAGGCGTTAAGGGTGCTCAATGATCTGATGTACGGAACTTTAAGTTTAAAATGGATATTAAATAAGGTGATACTAGTTTCATGGTAGAGACCTAGAAAAAGATCAAGCATCATTCTTCTTTGTGCCTGTGTTTGGATGGGTAGACCTTGTGATATGTTAACCAAAAATGAATCAAAGAAAATAATTGATTAAATAATGTTGAGTCCTCCATATTCCAATATTATGAGATATAACAGTTTTTTATTTTACAGGTATGGCTCCATGTCGACGTCCTCGTCAGGTTTGCACAGAAAATGTCCAGCACGCTGTTCTAATAGATCACCAGAGGGTAGAGGTTGACGATGAAGAAAAATGGTGGATGGAAATATATGAGTTTCAGTGCTAGAGTCTGCATAAATATGAGGGATCTGTTTCAGATTCATTCATGGAAGACTGGTGGGAGGAGGTTGAGATAGGCTTCAGTTTGTTTTGTGCTCGGTAGGAGCACTGGGTTTCCTTTGTTGTGATGATGCTGCCTGGAGCAGCGAGGTCGTGGTGGTTCTTGTTCCTTAGGGATCGTGAGGATTCAGCGATCTCATGGAAGGAGTTTAGAGGGAAGTTTAGAGTTGAGTTTTTTTCTTTGAATGTGAAGGCATCCAGTCTCCATGAGATTTTTACCCTTCGGGAGAGGATCTCCAGCGTTGGGGAGTTTGGAATTTGTTTCCAGAACCTTTTACGATATGCTTCAGTCCTTTTTCCGGATGAGGAGGCTAGGGCAAGACATTTCGAGGAGGCTTTGCATCCAGAGATCCAGCGCAAGGTCACCCCATTTATGCTGAGATAATATCTTGAGGTACTGGCAAGGTCAGAGGTTGTAGAGAGGACTCTGGCCATGACCAGATCATTATGAGAGGGGAATCAGCATGATTCCTCACGAAGTATAGATGTGGTAATGGGTTCCCGGTTTTCCAGGAATAAGTGTTTCCATTCAGCTGGGGGTAGGTACCAGCCCTTCAAATGTCATTTCTCAAGAGGGAGAAACTCGCAGGCCTATTCCAAGGGATCAGGCACTTGTTTTTTTCTTGTGGTCACGGACATTAGCTTTGGGAGTGCCCAACCTTTCAAGGTGGTCATCATTCACGAGGTGCTACGCTCCAAGTTCCTCCATTGAGGCAATTCTAGTAGAGGCAGCAGCAACCGGTTACACCAGCATTAGATCAGAATTTGGTAGATTGGGTAGGTAAAGGACAGTCCCATGATGCTCCCCGTCCTCAGAGAGCAGAATGCAGCTGTGGTGGTGGTCGCCATCAGGGTTAGGGAGGTCGTGGATGAGGTCATGGTCAGCTTCATGCTATAGCGTTGCCAACACCAGGCGAGAAAGACATTGTTCAAGGTACGCTTTTCTTGTTTTATAACTTGGTTTATGAATTGTTTGATTCAAGAGAGAATCACTCTTTGATATCATCTACCACTGTCCATGCTTTGGGACATGAGGTAGAGAGGCTTCTGGTGACCTTGGCATTGACTACTCTAGTTGGAGGTCGATCTCACTTGTTTGAAGTATGTAGAGACTATGAGCTATTTTTTGGGCAACACCGCTCTTGGGGAGATTTCCAATGTTTACGAATACAATCATATGATTTCATCCTCAGCATGCATTGGTTGCATTAAGTGCAGGCTATCATGGATTACTTCAAAAAGAATGTCATTTTCATTGGTGCAGATGGAGATCAAGTGGTGTTTGTTGGTGAGCGAGATCCTCAGATGGGTCATATGCACATTCCATATTTATCATCAATGATGGATGATATGATGCTGAGTTCTTCAGAGGATCAATAGTTGGAGTTTCTTAGGGTTGTAGAAGAGTACACTTATGTCTTCCTAGAAGAGGTTATAACATTACCCCCTTGATGAGAGATCATGTTTCGGATCTTGCTACAACCAGGAACATCTCCTATCTCTATGTCTCCATATAAGATATCCCCTTATGAGTTACGAGAGATACATATACATGTTGATGGTCAGTTACAGTGCGGTTTTGTTCGGCCATGTGTGTCAACATGGGGTGCACCTGTTTTGTTCATGAAGAAGGCTGACCATAGTTTGTGGTTGTGTGTCGATTATCATCGCTTAAAAAAATTGAAAATAAATAATTTCTATCATATTTCATGTATTGATGATTTATTTGATCAACTGAAGGGTTAAAGTTGGTTCTCAAATATAGACTTGCAATCAGGATATCATCAGATGCATGTGAAGGATGAGGATATCCCGAAGACTGCTTTCCGTTTTCGTCATGGGCATTATATGTTTGTTGTAATGCCATTTGGAATGTCTAATTCTCCAGATGTATTCATGGGATTGATGAATGATGTGTCCCATGAGTTCCTAGACATGTTCGTGGTAGTTTTCATTGATGAATTCCTTGTGTACTCCACATCTTAAGTGGAGCATGCAGAGTATCTACAAGACGTTTTGGGAGTTCTTCATCGACATTATATTTTTTGAATGTTGTCAAACTGTGTGTTTTGTGCTCGAGTAGTCCATTTCATGGGGCTTGTTGTGTCCCATCAGGGAGTAGCTGTGGATCAATCGAAGATGGAAGCAGGTGTTTCATGGGTAGTCCCCAAGAAAGTTTCAGAGGTATTAATATTCCTTGGTCTCATAGGCTACTACAGGAGGTTCGTAGCCAATTTGTCACGATTTGTGACTCTTCTAAAAGATTTGAGTAAAAAGGACCCGGAATTCATATGGAATGATTAGTGTCAGGAAGTTTTTTTGTATCTAAAGGGGAAGTTAGTAAGTGATCCAGTCCTTTTTCTTCCAGTATAGGGAGTTCAGTTTGATTTTTACTACGATGCTTCACATCTGGGAATAGATTGTGTTCTCATGCAGTAGAGTTCAGTTCATTCATATGGGTCTCGGCAGTTACATCCCCATGAACACAACTACACCACCCATGATCTTGAGTTGGCAGCCGCAGTGTTTTCTCTGATGTTTTGGAGACATTACCTCATTGGTGAGCGCTTTGTGGTTTTCACTGATCACAATATTTTGAGGTATGTTTTCTCCCAGTGCGACTTGAACTTACGACAACATTAGTGGATGGAGTTATTACAGTAATATGAATTTGAAATTTCATATATACCTTTAAAAGGTAATGTTGTAGCTGATGTGCTGAATCAAAAGTCACGTAATGATGTTGTGCATGAATTCGGTGGTTCTTGGAGATTAATGGAAGAACTGTCATCATTACATCTTGATATGGGTTAAGTTGGGGGTAGAAATTGTCTTTTTCAAATGACAGTACAGTCATCCCTGAAATATAAGGTGGAAGTGTCCTAGTATGGAGATATAGAGCTGGAGGTATGGAGAGACCAAGTTGTTTGTGGTGAGGCCCTTGATGGTTGGTCAGAGGATGAACAACAATGAGTGTTTTATCATGGAAGCATTTTTCTTCCCTTGATGATACATGAGATATTTCTCAGACGGTTCCATAGATCACCGCTAGCAGTACATCCTAGCATGACAATGATGTACCGATCGTTGAGGAGTCAGTTTTGGTGGCTCGGGCTGAAGCATGCGGTAGTAGAGTTTGTGTCTCGATGTTTAGTCTTCCAGAAGTTGAAGGCCAAACACCATGTTCCTGGTGGTCTTCTCCATCCATTAAAGATTACTCATTAGAAGTGTGAGTACATCTCAATGGACATTGTTATTGGTTTACCTTGATCTTTGGGAGGACATGATGCTATTTGCGTGGCAATGGATTGTTTAACTAAATCGGCCCACTTCACAGTGATGAAGGAGTCAAGCTCAGTGGAAGTTTTGTCGAGGCAACATCTAGAGGAGGTGGGGATACTTCAAGGAGTCCCTAGGACGAATATTTCTGATTGAGATCCCTATTTTACCTCCAGGGTGTAGAGAGGAATCAAACATGCTTTTGATTCTCAACTATGACATATCAATGCTTTTCACCCTTAAAAGGTTGTTCAGACATGGAAAACCTTCTAGACTCTTGAAGACATGTTACACTCTCGTGTTCTAAATTTTGGAGGTTCATGGATGAGGAACATAACCATGGTGGATTTCACTTAAAATAATAGTTTTCACTCCATCATCAGTATAAAACCTTTTGAAGCATTGTATGGTCGACCATGATGTTCTCTTTTATGCTGGACTGGGGTCAGAGACTCAGCAATTCCCGGACCGGAACTACTATAGAATACAACAGATATGGTTTAGGCGATTCATTAGAGGATGAAGATAGCGTAAGATCGTAAGAAATAATATGATGATCAAAGAAGGAGACCGTTAGAGTTTAATGTTGTGGATCGTGTTTTTTTCAAGGTGACTACCCATCATAGTCAGTGAAGGTTTGGTCGTGGAAGTAAGCTTTCTAACCGGATTGGCGGGCCTTTCGAGGTGTTAGCTCATGTTGGAGCTGTGGCGTATCGAGTTTCACTTCCCCAATAGATGAGTCAAATACATGATGATTTCCATGTATCACAACATCATTTTTATCTTCATTATGACTCTCACATTATCTATTGGGGAGAGATCAATGTTGATGATGATGCAACCTTCAAGGATGGACCAGTGGAGATCCAAGACCGCAAGGAGAAGATGTTGCACATGCATTTTATCCCCTTAGTTCGTGTCATGTTGCGACAGGGTGGCATGGAGGAGAGTACTTGGGAACGTGTGTCACAGATACATGCTTAGTACCCAGAGTTGTTTGATGTTTAACTCTTTTCATGTAATGATGTTCCTTTTGTGGTTATACTTTTCATGTTTTATTTATGATTTTTTTCTTTTGTTTATTTTGTAGATTTCTCTCTTTTGAGAGTTATCTCGATGGGTGGTTTTTTGGACCCCATTTCATTATTTTTCTCCTTAGGTGTCTTTTAAATTCCCAAGGATGAGAATGTTTTGATAGGTATCTGATGTAATGCCCCAGACATCTTTGGTCGATTAAATTGAGAAAATGTGGTGATGGGGTGTTCCGAGAGGTCAAGGCGACTTATCCCCAACACATTTCCAAATTTTTAATTCATTGAACAGTTCTATCGGTGAGGTTCTGTGAAATTTTCTATCGGTGAGGATCTGTGAACAGTTCTATGAGAGAGGTTCTTTCAACTATTCTATCGGTAGGTGTACATTAATTGTAGGTGTACAGTAACGGTAGGTGTAGAGTAACGGTATGTTACAGTGTTTACAAAATGGTGAGGTCTATTGGTATCCTCTATCAGTATGTGTACAATAACGGTAGTTGTATAGTAACGGTAGGTGTACAGTGATTCCAGAATGGTGAGGTCTATCTGTAACCTCTAACGGTAGGTTTACAGTAACGTTAGGTGTATAGCAACGGTAGGTGAACAATGTTTTTAGAATAGTGAGGTATATCGGTAAACTCTATCAGTGGGTGTACAGTAACAGTAGGTGTACTGTAATGGTATGTATACAATAACTATAGGTGTACAATCTTTCCAAAATGGTGAGGTCTATTGGTAACCTCTAACGGTATGTGTACAGTAATGGTAGGTGTACAATAACTGTAGGTGTACAATGTTTCTAGAATGGTGAGGTCTATCGGTATCCTCTATCAGTAGGTGTACAGTAACGGTAAGTGAATAGTGTTTCCAGAATGGTGAGGTCTATCGGTCTTCTCTATTGGTAGGTGTACAGTAACTATAGGTGTACAATAATTATAGGTGTACAGTGTTTCCAGTTTCGTACAGTTTCACCCCCTTGAAATTTTATTTGACGTAAAATACTTTTAAAACCTTATTTTACAGACTTGTACGGCCGATTAAAAGTCCATAAATCCAATATTAATTATTTTTATGGCTCAGGATTATTTTACTTCGTCAAACCACGTGGGTTAATGAGATCCGCTTTTAATTGGGAATTAAGGACATCTTAAATTGTCGTTCCATTAAATCTTCAAAAGGGACAAGATATCTTTCTCCCTTGTTCTTCTTCATTGTACTCGACTATGAGACGCTAGAATACTTCAATACTTCTCATAGGAGTTGCACAATCAAACTTTACTCATCGGATTCGTTCCGCTCTATTTTGATGCAACTAATCTGTATCGATCAATCTTCGATATAAGGTATGTTTTATCATCGTTCCATTAGGGATCATCTTCTCCTATTTCTCCTTTCCATATTATAGCATGTAATCTACATGCTTCAAATGGGGATTTTCTTGGGCTTTGGTTGGTGCGGTTGTACCGTAGCATCCTCAGGTGGATGTTGTTGTCGCAAGAGGAGGACCGTGACTCGTTCTGTGGTTAAAGAACACCAAGAAATTTTTGAGGCAGATGATTCATTGGTTCTCTTTTCTTTTACATGGAACTATATTATTAGCATGTTTAACCCCACTAGATGACAATTTAATTGAAATAATAAATATTTTAACCGGATAAATAAATTTCTATAGATCATATGTTATTGCCTCTTGTTTTTCTAGATAGTTTGATATCTATGATTTCTTTGTTTATCTATTCATTCATAATAGAAATAAGTTATGAACATAAATTGGGATTAATTGATAATTGTTTGGCTACAGATTAAGAGTCATGTAAATGAATCTGGTTCTTGTTGAAATTTGATGATAATAAAATTTCTGCAGT
Organism: Viscum album; assembly: GCA_963277665.1. NCBI lineage: Eukaryota > Viridiplantae > Streptophyta > Magnoliopsida > Santalales > Viscaceae > Viscum > Viscum album. The sequence continues at coordinate 1,690,581,621 of OY728126.1, forward strand.
ATGCATGTTTAATTATTTGTGATAGCTTACTGATTAGGTTTCCCTAATTTAAAACCCACAAATAATAAATTTTTTAATCAATGATTGATTAAAGAACTGATTGTTTGATAATTTCTTAAAGGGTTCTGAGTTACCTTCATGATTGTTAAAGGTCCAAGAGCCTTATTGATTTGATTTTTGTTTTCCATCTTCTTGTGCTGTGATGTTATCCTGGATGGCCGTTGTGATATGTGGGGGCATGGAGGCTTTTGATTGTGGTAGCAAATGAAGCCATGAGTGGTGAGATTCATCGGTTTATGCATGTGGGTGTCGGGGAGGACACTAGGGATGATTGAATAGGACATATGTGATTATTGGATGCTTACTAATTCCTTTGTTTGTTTATCTTCTTTACTTTTAACCACTGTTAAAGGAAGCTAGTCTAACTTATCCTCCTTCCAAAATATGCAAATACACATGGCGTATGCCATTTGCTTTCAATGTATTGCTTCTCAAGGATGGATGGGTTTATGCACTTTCTATAAGTGGAAAATACTCGACGAGTAGTACATATACTCAACGTGATGAGACCCCTTGTGTTTAGTAGCATATAATGTTTTTCTAAAATTCCTGGGAATGTGGGAAAGAAATTTTATAATGAATAATTGAATAAATCGTGTTTACCCATGGGGATGGAGTTGCTGGAACACAATGACGAGGTTGTAATATTGAAGGAACAGTTGACTTGGGTGTGATGCTAATGAAATTTAACATGGGATTTTTTATGGTTAATCAATGTGTACTGAATTAATTAACGTAAAGTGGAACAGATAAAAAGCGAATGATGTAATATATTAAAGCTCTTTAAATTGATGTATGCTTATAGGATACATAGTCTTAGAAGTAGTACCCCGAAGTTTGAGAGACATTAGCTGTAGATGTGTCTAAGACTAGGTTATCCATATAGTGTGGTTGTGAGATATAATATATCCTATAGTTTTTGAGTTTCTATACACTAATACACCTAGTCAGTAAGGGAAACTGACACCCTGAGGATTCTGGGAACTGGGGGGTGTTTTTTCCAAGATTCTGGTGGGAGGATAGATGGATGAATACCCCCTTTTGCCTCGCTAACTTATCTTTTTAGTTACTTGTACTGGTTGGCACAACAGTTTATTTTTCCAATATATTTTTGTAGAGGGAAATAAAGGATTGTGGTTATTCAGACACATATATTCTTTATATAGTATCATATGGACTACTATAGGTGTAACGCGTATGGGATGTGATGGCTTGAGGATCCTTAATCAGTGTATGGGATGCAATGGCTTAAGGTATAATACCTGATGTACGATACACATTATGCAGGATGTGGTGGATCCCAGAAACTACCAGGATAAATTTCTTATGTGGATGTGGAGGTTTTGTGGCACGAGGTGCACGTTGTGGTGGTTCGCCCAGGTGTCTGCGGGCAATCCTTTTTGGAGATAGATGCTTAGGACGTGCGATGTTGGGGCAAAGCGGCAAACCATTGGGGAAGTACTAGCGGGGTACCCTTGATATTATTTATTATATAATATATTCTTGTATGTATTACTTTGTGAGAGTATCCATGGTGAAGTTGGGAATTTATTATACCCGTTTAGGTGATGAGTTAGTTTCACATGATGTTCACTGTGCTTTAGCATGATTTATTTACTTTTCCATGAGAGGCTTCGGGGAGGATCATACTGATTATACTGTTATACTCACCCTATGTATATATAAACTATTTATTTCAGGTCACATGGATTAGATTTGAGATCATGCTGGTTTCTTCCAGCTTGGGGTTGCAGGAGTTATTCGGGCTGGCTGTTGCTATATTTGACTTTCTTATGTGTACTTGTAGTTCTTCCCCTTTCAGTTGTAGTAATTTTACATGGAATTACATATGTGATCTTGGGTTTATTTTATATTTCATTTCTGAGTTGGATTTGGATGGTGTTTATCATATCTCTCTCTTCTGCATGTGTTCTCTTAGAGGGTAATGCCTCCCATTTGTGTGTTTACTATACCCTCGGTGTCAGTCACCAACCCGGGGCCTACTGGAGGTGGAACTCAGGGTTCATTATCTCCCTTAAAACATTTCCGAACAAGGAGGGTTACACTTTGTGGGGAGGGGGTCAGAACAAATCATCTTACGATGAAGATAATACTTTACCTACCTATGAAGATGTTTCTAGTTTTTCTAAGCTTCTTGAGAATGAGAATTCAAAACTCAAGAAAAATCTGGATAGATAAAATTCTAGAAATACTATTCTTACTAAGGAAATATCAAATCTTTGTAAAAATCTTGATAAGAAGGTTTTTTATTACTAAATTATTCCAAAAAATATTGAAAAAGTGAATTCTGAGAAAGATAAACATTCTAAAGATCTAGAAAAAGTAATTTCTAAGAAAAATGTTTTTGATCCTAACTCTTGTCAAAATGAAATGTTTTGGAAGAAAAGAACATAGTTATTAAACTAATGTCCGAATTTTTTTCCTTGAGTAAGTGTTTGTCTAATATTACCTTAGGTAACTTTTTTTTTGATAAAATGTATTCTCAAATTTGACATCTAAGGAATAGTTCTGGTTTTGGATATACTAGTTCTAAAACAGTTATTTGTAACAATTATTTTCTTCCTCAAAGTGCTCCATTATGCACTAAGTGTCAGTGTGGTGGACACTGGGAAAAAAGTTGTTTTGTAAACCAAACCCAGTCTTTGGGATTTCATAAGTCCTATTTTTTTTAAAAAAATGTGGATGCCTAAAATTCCGCTTTCTGTGATTTCTGGATCTAAGAAGGTTTGGGTTCTGAAATCCTAACTCTTTTGTTTTCATGAAAATAGAGAAAGTACCAACATCAATACATGGTACATGGATAGAGGATGTTCCTAATATATGACTGGTATGAAAAACTAATTTGAAATTATTTTCAAGATTAAAGGGGGAAAAGTAAATTTCAGAGATAATTCTCAGGGGGAAATTATAGGTATAGGTAACACCATTATTCTAGGAAAAACATTTATTTCAACTATTTTATTTGTTAAGGGTCTTAAGCATGACCTCATTAGCATAAACCAATTAAGTGATGAAGTTTACTTTGTGAATTTTAGTAATGAAAACTTCTTAGTACACAATTCTATGGAAGAGTTTATTAATTCTGCCCATATGCAAGATAATGTATACAGATTAAAATTAGAAGAACATAGGAGCCAAGACATACCTTTACATAGTGAAATGGAAGATAATTCTTGGTTGTGGAATAAAAGGGTAGGACACTATAACCTTATGAACCTATGAAATCATTCTAAGAAAATATTAGTTAAGGATCTACCCGAGCATAGATTTTATTCTTCAAATGTTTGTGATCCTTGTCAATATTAAAAGCAACATAAATCAAGTTTTAAATCAGACAGTGAAGTGTCTACAACTAATACATTATAGTTAGTGCATATGGATCAATTTGGGAAAACAAATACTAGAAGCATTGGAGGAAAATATTATGTATTTTTCTTAGTTGATGATTACACCAGATTTAAATGGGTCTATTTTCTACCAAATAAATACAAAGCTTTCTCTTATTTCAAAAGTTTTAGAACCCAAGTTAAAAATGAGAAAAACTTTCATTTGATATATATTCATAGTGATCATGGAAGAGAATTTCAAAATTCTGATTTTGAAACTTTTTGTAGTAGAAAAGGAATTAATCATAACTTCTCACCACATAAAACACCTCAAAATAATGGTGTGGTGGAAAGATGAAATATAATTCTTCAAGAGATAAAAAGAACCATGTTGAGTGAATATTCTATAGGCAAACATTTTTGGGATGAATCTGTATGTATATATTGTTATACTATAAATCGTGTTTTGATTAGACGTTTTCATAATAAAACTCTTTATGAGTTATGGAATAGTAGGAAACCTACACTTTCCTACTTCAAGGTTTTTGGTTGAAAGGTATTCATTCTTAATACTAAAGACAATATCACAAATTCACACAAAAATCTAATGAAGGAATTTTCATAGGCTACTCCACAACTTCTAAGGATTATATAATTTTTAATAAAATCACTTGTACTATTGAAGAAATAGTACATGTCAAATTTGATGAAACTGATCCTTTTTTTAAAACACCTCTACCAACATCTTTAGATGTGTTTTCAAAAACTGATTATCAACCCCTGATAGAAGATCCTTCTAAAAAGGAAAATGTCTAAGAATATAATTCTGAAACATTTACCCCAGATGATTTTCTACTCTATGTTGATGAACAAGATTTACAGAACCCAAATCAGGTGTTTTTTAAGAATCATACCAGTGATAGTATCATTGGTGATTTGAATCAACCTGTAAGGACTATATGTTCTTTAATGAATTAATTAGAACACCTATAATTCCATTCCCAATTAGAAACAAAAAGAACATATGAAGATCTAGGTGATGATTATTGGATAAAAGCTATGTAAGATGAACTAAATGAATTTGAAAGGAATAAAGTCAAGAACATGGTTGAAATACCTAAGGAAACTATTTTTGTTGGAGTAAAATTGGTGTTCAGAAATAAGTTTGATGAAAATGGAATCATAGTAACTAATAAAGGTAGATTGGTTATATTAGGATATAATCCACAAGAAGGAATAGACTATGAAGAAACCTATACTCCAGTATCTAGAAATGAATCTATATGTATCCTACTTGCCTTTGCAGCATTCTTCAATTTTAAATTTTTTCAAATGGATGTGAAATGTGCTTTCCTTAATGGTTATATTCAAGAGGATGTTTTTGTTGAGAAACCTCCTAGTTTTGAAGATAAAAAACATCCGGAACATGATTTTAGACTTACCAAATCAGTGTATAGAATTAAGTAAGCCCCTTGATCCTGGTATGATAGAATTACAAGAATTTTGCTTCAAAATAGTTACTTTAAGGGAAATGCAGATCCAACCCTTTTTATAAAGAATGATACGAAAAATGTTTTGATTGTTCATATTTATATAGATAGAATTATATTTGCTTCAACTTAGAAATCATTAACTGATTCCTTTTGAAATATAATTAAATCAGAATTTGAAATGAGTATGATGGGCGAGTTACCATTTTTCCTTGGTTTTCAAATTTCTCAAATACCAGAAGGAACCTATATATCTCAACATAATTATATTAAATATTTTCTTAAAATGTATGGATATGAAAACACCAAGTGTATAAGTACTGCCATTGGTACCTCAAATACCCTTGATCTTGATGAATTTGGGAAACCAGTAGATCAAACATCTTTTAGAGGTATGATTGGATGACTACATTACATAATAACTATTCATTTAGATTTAATGTTTTCAGTGTGCTTATGTGTAAGATATCAATCCACTACTAATGAATCTCATTTAGCGGCACTTAAAGGAATTTTTTTCTACATAAAGGGAACCATGGATTTAAGACTATTCTATAATTATCAAAATTATATTGTTTTGAAAAGTTTTTCAGACACTGACGTTGGTGGATGTAGAATGGACAGAAAGAGTACATCCAGAACATTTCATTTTTAAGGATATGGTTTAGTTTTTCGGTCCTACAAGAAGCAACACTCAGTAGCACTTTACCTTACTCAAGCTGAATATGTAGTAGCTGGATGTTTTTGTGCTCAAGTGTTGTGGATACAACACACACTCACAGAATATGGATTGTGTTTTACAAAAACACAAATTTTGTGTGATAATTCAAGTGCCATTTCCTTTAGTAAAAACCTTACACATCACTCTCATGAAAAACACATTGATATTACTCATGACTTTCTTAAGGATCACACACACAAAGGAGATATCATTCTTAAATTTATCAGAACAGAAGATCAACTTGTTGATATTTTCACAAAATCATTAACATACGATAGATTTGAATACATTTAATAGAATTTAGAAATGATAATAGTAAGTTAAACTTTGTTGTTTACTTTCTGTTGAAACCAATCTCCTTAAAGTAATAAACTCCCTTTCATTGGGAGACTACATTTGTTGGTTAGTTTCTTAAAAAATTTTGTAATGAAGATTTTCATACTCAAATGTTTTGTAATAAAAATTATTGTACTCATTTTCTTTCATGGAGATTTTGATAGTAATTTTTATTTGAATCTAAATTTCTTGATGAATAATATTACCTATTAGGAATAATATTTCTCACAATACTAAAGGTATGATTTTCTTTCTTAAGATTTTGTATTAATCATTTAATTGTTGGTATTTTCATTTGGTTTTAATTTTTTTTCAGATTATAGTTTCTTAAAGTCCGATTTGTTTCCTTTAAAAACCTCAAAAGATCGAATCCTACCAAATTTTTCTTGTGGATATCATTTCAACTGTTAGATCTAATCAAAATTTTTCTCAACCATTGGATTGACTCTAGAAGTTCAACTATCGTGTCAAACGCCTATATAAATCCCCTCGATGGTGATCCAACATCGGATTTCAAGACATTTCCAGATGAAGCTCTCCCACTTTCAAAAGCCCATTCTGAACCTCTCAAATCTTGCTCAAATATGAATTTTAGTTAAAGTTCCTTCTCATGATATGTCAACTGTCTAGCCGATTTCGGAGTGGCATATTTACATAGAGTATTTTGTCCATCTGAATTTATTTTCCAAGTATGATTCTATTATATCAATTAACATCAGGATGAATGGATGGGAAAGCGTTTTCATATCAAATCCAAGAGCTCAAGATGTAGTATATCTTGATTTTCTTGTTGAATTTTATGAATCTGTGAGCTTTTTCAAAGAAAAATAGAGGAGTAAATTATCTTTCAAAAGCTATGGAAAAACTTATTCCCTTTCATACACCATGGCTACAAAGAAGCTGAAAGCAGTGGTGATACATAAGATTTGATTAAGAAAGTGGTGGACATTCATGAAAAGGAAATCCCATCTGAGAAACTGTCAACATGAACATCACAAGAAAAATCATAGAAGCTTGATACTCCAGGGTTAGATGACAAGACTGAAGATAAAGTGAACAAGTTATCTAAGGAAGAATGTTATAATCATTATTTTCTTTATCCAGAAGATGCTGAGGCAGCAGCTTAGATAGGAGAAGTAGATGAGGATGAGATTGTTCATATTTATGATATGGAACATGAATATCTTGATGAGGGATCCATTCCATAAACTGACAAGGGTAAATAGTTGGTTTTTGATACACCCACTAAAGCATTTGTGAAGAAGAATGAAGCTAGTTGATCTTCAATGAGGAATCATGTTGAGCTAGAGAAAGATCCATCAACATGAAAAGTCTCGGATCCGGAATCATCTTCCCTTGGACATGATTTTGTAGTAAAATCCTTGAAGAAGCTGGTTGGCACCATTAAAATTTTCCCAAGAATTGATTCTAGATACCATATGCTTCATCACAAACTAAATCAAAAATCGGATTCAGTGTCCATGGTGATGGAAAAGTGTGTAAAGAATGAGGTTTATCTCATGAATTTCATTATTAACTATGATTCCCATTGATGGTCTTGTAAGAAATTGGCCGGTTGGTCAGAAAAGATAGTAGATTATTTGGGAGAACATGATGAGTAACAAGTTTGTGTCAAATAGGCTTTTGACATTGAAGATGGTAGAATCAACATTCACACAACTAGTTTTTAAGAAAAGTTAACTCTTTAGTAGAATACTCAGATTTAAGAAGTGAAGGTTCGGAATGGAATGTTGTATTATGTTTCCAAAATCTAGAAGAGAGAAAGAGATCTTCAGATTGAGATTTAAGAAAAACTTATCAAGCAAGAAGATGATCTGAAGGCTCGATTAGAGGTTCTCAAGTCTTAGGAAGAAAGAATCATGGCTTTAGAGAAGAAAGTTGAGGACCACGAAGAGATTCTTAATAGAGTAAAAGAAGATCATAAGGATCTCAAGAAGTTGAAGACAAAAGTAAGGAATCTCATGTCCATGGAAAAGGAAGGATGATAGACCCAATCCGATCTTTTTTTGTATTCATTTCCATGTACAAATTCGTTCTAATCATAATGAAATTAGTGGTTGATTTTTCTTTTGGATGTGTTTTTCTAATCATTCAAGTACCCTAATTTCTTTTCCATTCATTAAAATAATTTTTTAAAATCACAAAGGGGAGAATAGAAAAAACATACTATATAAGGAAATATCCCTATGTAAGGGAGAGTTTATCTAAGGAGGATTTTTCATTACAGATATTTATGTATGAAAGATAATGAAAAATCTCGTTACAGAAATATAGAATACGATCCTTAGTGTTCCAAAGCCTATGGGGGAGTTATTCATATTCATTATTATCCATATGAAAAGAGAGATAAGTATTCTATTGAAAGTCTAGTAAAATATTTTCTGAGACCTTATATTATTTTTCGTAAATATGATTGTTCTTTCCAAAAGGGGAAAGATTGTTGAGTCAATAAGGATTTCCTTAAGACTTTTCCATTCCTTCATGTTTGGTGAGATTGTTGAGTCAATAAGGATTCCTTATGACTTTACTATTCCTTATGGTTTTGAAAATCACAAACACCTTATCCTAATGGAAATTTCTTTTTACCCTGTGTTTTACTTTCATAAGGATAATTTTCCTTCCTCAAAGAAATTTATCCTTACCATGTTTTTCAATATTAATTTTTTTAACTGTAACATTTATTTTTGTATCAAAAACCTCAGAATCCAGTAATACTTATATATAGAGATTTCTATTTTTAGGATCCAAATATAGGTTCTGAGTTCTCTGAATTTAGACATCGTTCAATTTTGAGTTCTGACTCCAAGTTCTCTGAAATCGGACTCCAAATTCTTCTGAGTTCTGACTCCGAATTCTCAAGAACTCTGACTCCAAACTTGGTAATTTCAGGTTTTGAATTCTTGTGAATCTAAATATTGAATTTCCTTGAAATTCATACTCCAGAATTCTATAGATCTCGGGTTCCAAATTCCTTAGAAAATAGATTCAAAATATCCTTATATTATAAACACCAAATAGGTTTTTGGTGAGACTCCGAAATTTTATTTGCTTACATTCCGAATATATGATTTTGGTTATATAACCATATTTTTGCTTGCACTTTTTTGGTTATAAAACAATTATGTGCAATCTTTTACAAACAAACCATTCTTTGAGTGACACATGTACAGGAACCTCCAAAATTCATGGAATAATATGTCCATTGCAGGAGGGAGCCGACCGTTGAAGACATGCCTATAAATCAGAGCTCATTTTAAAGAGCTATCAACATGTTGATCAATCTAGAGATTACTTGGTGAAAAAGTGATTTATAGAGTGAGAGACTTTATTAATTTGTGCTTGTGAACACCTTGTTTAGATTGGAATTGTGTGACTCCGATTATTGCTGTATATGATCGAGGACTTTCGGGGATATGAAGACAGAGGTGCTGACTACCTTGAACTTGAGGGCTTTATTACTGAGGAAGACAGAGGTGCCAACTACTTTAATGTTGAGGGCTTGAGGGGACAACAAGTCAGACTCCAATATTCGTATCGAGGGATTATCTTGGTGTGGGTAAGATAGACTTTCTTGAATGTATAAATGAAGGGAACGTTATCCAAGGTTGTTGGATACCCTTCTATTTGGTTTAAATGATTTACTACTTGTTACTTATTCTGTTACAAGTTTTCCACTGCATTTTATTTTTTGAGGAAAGTATAACTATCTTATACTTCCTTATACTTGTATACTCTTATTTAGTGAGATTATACATGTTTTAATATGGAATCTTTATCATTGTTAACGTTCATTATGTTTCATTTTTCAGGAACCATATTTTCTGAATCACTTTCTCTGAATCATATTTCCAGAATCTAGCTTGTGTATAGAACTAGAGGTTTTTTGAATTACCTTGTTTAACCTTGTTAAACATAACCAGGTTTAAAAGTTCCAAAGGAATTTTTAAAGTATACAATTCATCCCCCTCTTGTATATTGAGCATAATTCAATACTATAATTAGTATCTTCATTCATTATTTCGATCCAACAGTCGGGACATATATTTGGGCCTAACATTGCTGGTCGGCCTGACTAACTGTGTGTACGGGATTTTATTTAATCCAAATTTTTCTTAAAAATTCTTGTAGCACCTTTTCGGTCCTAGATAGACCAAAAATAACAATAATTGATTTCTACCATCCTTGGAGCTCTAAATAATAGTTAATAAACCCATATAACCTTCTCATAAATAGATAGAATTTTTTTGAACTCTTTTTAATCTTCACCTAGTAGATTTCCTCTTCTAGCTCACGATCTTCCACTATCTATCCCATACCACGTAGGGTTTGAAAGACCAAAATGACGAATTTGGGATCTAATACCATTTTATGGATTATAAACAGAGGATTTTTCATTTTTACCTATATTATGTGATCAAAATTCTTCTTTGAAAAATCCCATAAAGGGTTTGGTCATTCATGAGTTCTTCATCATAGGGTAGTGGTTCTGTTATGATTCCAAATTAATTTTAATCTCAAAATTTTTAGTTTATCTTCAATAATGTGATAGTAAATAAAAATAATATATTTACCTAGATTGATGATATGTTTGATTAGTCAAAAGGGGGAAGTTGTTTCTCAATGATTTATCTTTGATCCAGTTATCATTAGTTGAGAAAAAATATCTCATATTCTGAAAACCACCTTTTTCAGTATGTAGATACTCAATGAGTATCTTTTTATGGACTTTTATATACACAATAGTCCAAATGTTTTAGTGGATTTAATGAACATTATTTTCATGAGAATATTGATACTTTTGTTATAGTCATTATTGATGAAAATATTATTATACTTTTCTTAAGGAGGACCATGTGAATCATTTGAGAATCATTCTTGAGTTTTTTGATAAATTTGAGACATTGTGGAAAGATATATAAATGTGATTTGTGGATCCAGAATATATAATTATATTGAAACTTCGTGTTAGAAAATGGTATTTCATTTAATATGGAAAAACTGATGTATGTTGTGACATAAGAACAAGCACGAAATGTCTTCAAAATTCAGAACCACTTAGGTTTTGCAGGATTTTATAGATGTTTTTTATTGTTTTTTATTATTTTGAATATTTTATGTTTTCACTAACATGAATGTTAGTAATGTATTATTGTAATGAGAAATATCATAATTCTTGTTTTGAGTTGAAACAGATTTTGACTACTACACTAGGGATGACTCTTCTAGAGGCTGGTCAGGGATTGATGGTCTTTTGTGAGGAATTGGGTTTAGACATGGGATTAATTATTATATAGGGCAATCATTTCGTGGCTTATAGACCTCATCAAATTTGGCAGTGTGATATAAATTATCTATCCCCTAACCTTGAACTTTCATATGTTATGCACACTCTTAATAGGTGAAAAAACTACCTTTATAGAGAATGGCTAACCATGTTTTCTGAGAACAAGAGATGGATTTATGTCTTATATCAAAAATAATTTAATCACCATCAGATAATGGTGATGGAACATATATACTATATTCCTTTTTTATCATTACCACAGACTACTTGAATTCTTACATGGTTACAAGGTGTTCAAAAAATTTTCTTCTCCGTTGCATCATCGATGTCGTTAGTGGAAATGGAAACATTATCCTTGTTTTTTGGGACCTTTTATGTTTTTGAGTAGGTGGGAATGTTACATAATATTTAGAACTTATATCACTAATAGCATCAATACAGAATATATTTTATGTATCTCATCATCATAAGTATCTTTCTAATCCATCTTATCTTCTAAGATTGAATTATCTTTACATTGATCTAGATTTATCGCTGACTGAATAGAATGGTAGGATAGTTGATTAAGAATCCAAGGTAATTTATGGGTGGAAGATTCCTATTGTTTTAGTTCTATGATAACATGATTCTTTTTGTGATGAGATGTGGGAGAAGGAGGTACATATGATAGAGTAGTGGTGTCATCTATTTGGAATGTAAGCTTCATCGTAGTATTTACGAGGATAGAATGTTCCCATTGTGTAGATATTGTAACATACTATTACCATTTTAAATTATTCTTTATATATATATATAATAATTAATTTATAGAGATTATTTTGAGAGTGTTTAGGTTCCAATTTAGAATGTTTTTAAAATTCTATGACAGTGCATAGTTGGCGCACAGTTTTCCCGAAAGATGATCCCACTTATGAAAAGCATGAAAACCAAGGAAGTGGGGTTCAACATGATTGGTGCACAGTTCTTTCAACCATGGTCACACATATGAGATATAGTGTGGCCAATTAAATATATGTTTACAACTAGGCCTAATGGTTTGGTCTAAAAATTCATGCATTCCAAGCCAACCATGCATAATTTTTTTAATTAATCAATTTTTTTATAAAAAATTAACAAACCCCCCTTTGAGGTCCATTATAGACAAGAATGACCCATAATTGATTTTTCCCTTACATGGGTCTCTATAGTTCTATTTTTGGCCCATTTAACCCCTCCAGAATGTTTATCAATGCTTGATGAACATCGTTCGATCTTCACCTGATATGTTTCCTCTCCCTATTCTCATTTCTACCGCTTTCTCTCTCTTCATCCCTAATATTCCAAGGATACTTATGTTAACTCATAGATATAATAACCTATTTATTGGATTATATACCCAGTATTGATCGTTTTTCATAGATTCCATGATCATCATTTTTCATTGACGAATCCCAACTATGGTTTGGTGATTCGAGATCCATTGATAAAAATGTAGGTGGTTCTGTTTTGATTCAAGATTTAAGTTAATCCTAAATTTCATTTTTTAACCAATTTATAAAATTAAATTACAAAAACCTATTAAAATGTAATTGATATCAATTTTTTGATTAAAAACTCTATTCCATGAAATTGGTGTTTTATAGAAATTATTTTTGGCATGAAAATGGGAAACACCACAATTACATTAAATTATAGTGTGTTTATGGAAAATGTTTGAATTTATTTTTTGAATTTATTTTTGGAAATATATTTTATTGAAATTTCTAAAAAGACCCCAATTACATTGAATTGGGGGTTTAATTTGGATTTGATGGAGTTTTGTAAATATTTAATTATTGATCATAATTATGAATGTGAATTGTAAAATTTAATTTCAATTTTTTTTCAAATTAATATATACAAAAAATTTCATAAAAAAGGTATTGATAGAATACATAGTGATATTTCTCATAAATTTAATGTTGTTGATAATGAACCATCAATTGGTTATGAAATGAAAAATTAGAATATTTGAAATTGAGAATCAGATTACATGTATTTTAATCATTATTAAAATAAATTTACTATCATTTATTTGTTATTAGGGAATATGGAATATATAGGTTGATAGTGAGTTATTGGAATACAATATATACTTTAAAACATTACAAAACATATATTTGTCACATCACATCCCATGGGTGATGGTGATGAGTCCTCTTTTACTTGAGATCAATGGGGCATATGTACAAATTAACATATCACCTTGATTGTGTGGTATATTCATTTGGAACTATCATACCGTTATATAAATATGATCATGCGTCTCACTTGTTTTCATTTCAAGTGAGTATATTTCTTTTTTATAAAATTTCTACATGACTTTTGAATTATATAAAAAAAATTATTTAAAATAGTTTATTTATGTCATTTATGAAAAGATATATTGTTTATAAATATTCAATCAATTGAAATGTGTCTAATTTGTTTAAATGTTTATCAATAAATTGAAATGGATCACATGAATTATTTCAATTATATTTTTGATACAAAAAAGCTATTAGTTTTAAATTTAAATATCTATTTGGTTAAAATATCATTTAAATATGTTATAGAATCCCTAATGAGATCCTTCAAGGATTTTTAGCTAAAACCATACCTACAACATCAACTGTTCTAATATAATCTCATTCTATGTTTGATCAGGTGTAAATAACCACTTAGATGTGGTTCTAGTTGTTGATCCATGGACTCAGTGGGTATCATTCAAATTGGGAATTGTGTCGTTTTTCCTATTCTAGGTACTGTTTTTATACATTGGGGTGTTATTCCTCTTGTAAATCTAGTACACTACTCCTAGTGGAAATTGTTTTTTATTCATACATTCTTTTTTCTTTTAGTTCTGATTTTTTTTTCAGAAATCCTTTTCAGTTACATTTTTCATGATTCCATATTCTATTGTCCAACACATGAATATTAGGAACCCCCTTTGGGATATGTCAAGTGAAGATCAGTTATAAAGTTACCAGAGTGCCGAAGATGTTTTATAATATTTAATTTTCAACATGTGTGACATATATCAAATGTTTTCTATTTAAAAATATAAATATCCAACATTTTTTTATTTTAGAAAATTATTTTGACGCACATAACCTATAATATATTGACAATATTGGTTGATATAAGTATAATATAATTTAAATTGTATAGAGAATTTCATTACATGGTCTTTTTAATAAAACAGATATTATCCATAAACATAATTTTTTTTTCTATAAAAAATCATATCCTTAAAAATGATGAAACATTTAGGTTAGTGTGTGAAAAAAAATCCATAAGTATCTTTTTTGGATAAAGAAATACAGTTTTTTTAATTTTTTTGAAACACCGTAAAAATATTTTAAAGTAATGATAATTCCAATTGGCAAGGTGAGGAGTTAGTAATTGACTGCTACATGAATTTTTTTTCACAATAATTTGCTAATATATTTATTTCCCCTCATTCAATCTTTTTTAATCTACATGGATCCTATATTAAAATAAATATAGAAGCAAAAAAATCAAACACCTAATTAATTGAAATAGATAATTTTAAATTAATTAAATCAATTCAACTAAATCATACCCTTACATCTTTTCATGGGTGAAGTCTTTCGTCATCTTTCCCTTCTGACCCAATGAGAAATATATATCATCATATTTCCTTTCGTTCCCCATTATCTTCCCCTTTATTGAGGGGTATGTCACATAATCTCTAATATTAGGGATCTTCTGATGGAACTTACGTTTCCTTTTATAAATAGTATTTGATGATTTTCTTGCTTTATTTCCACATATATGTTGTTAAGATGAGTAATAAAATCCATGTGATATTTATCAATGTTTTACAAATTAATTTTTTAAAAAAAATTGAAAATCATAGAAGGAGGGACACATGAATGAGATCTCTACCCAGTTATTCAAGGATTTTAGAACCTAGTGTCTCTATATAATCAATATATCTAATTAGAATGTGTAAATTATTCAAGACTTGTGATTACTCTCCAGGATTTCTCTAAAAATATTCTTAGAGATATCATCCCAATCTGGTTTATCTTTCTCAAAGTATATGACACAAAGTGGATCGATCATTCTATAAGAATCCATGTTATTACTAGACTTTTTGAGATAACTAGAAACATAAGAAAGAAAAATACTATAATATATAATAAATCATTATAACGGTTTTCATATCAAATTAACTGTTAATCACATTCCTCATTGGAAGGTGGATCAAGCATTAATGATTATCGAATGAAATATTTCCTTTCACAAAAAAACACAACCCAAAAGGATCTGAAAAACTCTATAATGTATACTAAAGCTAGGGGATAGTATTTATCTAATATATATCATACGAATAGTATGTATATTGGTCTCTTCATATTATATAATATTTGAAAAAACAAATTTTCTGTACAATTCTGAATTACAAATTTTATTACAATTGATAATAATTAAAATTTTTAAATATTGATATAATATATCATTTCCTAATATACCACACCATTGAAATCCAAATTTATTGTTTCATGCACATTATAGTAGAAATGATTCATATTTCCATTTTTATTTCCACAATGATGGTTGTTTAGGGTACATAAAGGTATTTATGTTAGAAAATATTTTCCAAATATTGCTTTGTAGCTCCTAGATCAATGGAGTGGACTCCATAATCCCAAAATGATAAAATGGATTTCCACAAAATATGAATCTATGTTACATTATGTACATATATGAATACTTATTTAGATAAATGATGGTTAATTAAACACATAAATTTTATAAGATATCAGCATTATGTGTATGTGTCCCAATGTGGGTTTATCAAACACTTATTTCTATGGATTTAATTAATATTCAATTAATATATTGGTACATCATAATATTGTGTTGAGGGATTTTAATTTATTATTCATAAATAATATTTTTATTATTAATTAAAAATCATTTCAATATTTAGTGTATTTTAATTAATAAATTCCCCAAGGATGATAAACTATTTACACATTATCCATATACTTATAATTCATCTTTTCACATTAGTACCTTTATTTTTTTGGTATGTGTATTTCAACTATAAAATAAATAATGAATAATATGGAAATAAATAAATACTACATTTTATGAAAAAAAGGTCATATCTAACTTATTTATTGAAGAAAAAATAAATAATCATTTGAATTAATGGAAGGTTCCTTATGCCAGTTTTAGAATGAGCCAAATCATTCAACCAGTACACATATGTTTCACCTCTATTGGAATAATTTTTATTCCATCAACAACAAAATCCATGTTCTGTTAGATGGGCCATAATTGAAAATTATTTTGACTCACACACGTGTGAGGGGAATAAATGATTTGGTTACATTGTATTACAGGAATAACCAACAATAGGTAGTTTTTATATAATAATGGAGGGGGATGGATAACTCAAATGGCATAAAATATTATTTAATATTAAATAAAATAAAACCCACATTTTTTATTAAACTTTCTAACATATACACACGTCATTTACATCACATTTATTGTCATAAAAACTACATATATGAAAAAGAAAACTCGTTAACATTCATTTCATTTTCCCACCATTATTATGAAAAAAACAATAGAATTTATTAAATAGTTAAATAAGTAACAAATTAATGAATTCCATTTCATATTAATGACCATCTAGATTTTCATATAGGTACCCATATTATAAAAATTCATCGAAAATAAATTAAAGAATCAAATTTTATTGATTATTAAGATAAATTAATTGATAAATATATTAAAACTCTACAACAATAATTTATTTTTCAAACAAAATGGTTTTAATTAATAAAATATGGATTTCAATCTATAATATTAAATGTATTGTAATTTAATATTTCTATCATTTTGTAGAATACATGTTTTATACCTATGAGTTACATGCTATCAATCTCTATTTCCATGTACCCAGGTTACATGGGTTGGGCTACAACACATAAATAGGTTAGACTATACAATATTTACTACCAACTAAAAATCATGTGATGTACTTATAACATGTACATGGAACCCCCTGAAGGACCCGACATGTTTATTGAACATGGTACTATGTGATATGTTCAACAGAACTATGCATCATGTATATCACATTTTATGTATCCAAAAATCTCACCGAATGGATCAACATCTACATAGGACATGTGAATTAATGAGTTATTTTTTGTGTACATAGGATTTATGTTGTGTACTCTATTAATGAAACATGTTTTTAATCATTACTCGTTTTTACCATGTGTAATTACCACGTGGGTTGTGCAAACTTCTCTACTAACATATGTATACTAGATAAGTGTACACTATATAATTACCATGTAATTGGACATATATTATCCTTGACTATCCCAGAATACAGAAAGAGTGTAAAAAATACAATAGACATAATTACTTCTTGGTGTGTTTTGTGACCCATGAAATTGATAGGTGTTTCGAACATGGGACCATAGAGTGTACTTTAGGTTTATGGTATGTAATCCCATTCTAACTGGATAGAGTCCATGATTCTTATTTATGGAATCTCCAGTCATTATTCATCAATTATTGGACTTATTTAAATTTAAATATTAAAATAATCGATTAAAATGAAAAAAATTAACCAAATTCATATTACGGAATAAATAATATAAAATAAAAAAAATTGAATAATGATTATTCTTTTTACAAAAAAATAAAAAAAATAATTATAAATTTAAAATTCATCCACTCTAAATCCACATGAAGGATGCCAATATAGTCGAAAATCTTTTTGTTGGTGTTAAATTAAAATTAAATTTTTTTTAGGTGTGGATGATACCCTAAGAGATGATATATCATTATAAATATAAACTCAATGTATTTAGATATGAAAAAAATTTAACCTCATCTTAGTATCATTTCTTAGACAATTTATTTGATCATCAAAAAATATTTTTTCATATTACCATTGTTCCGTGTTATGTATTCATTTATAGAATACCTCTACAAGTGATGAACCGATACTCTATTGAACTCCAATAAAATCCAATATAATTTTTAGTTCTAGCACGATGAATCAATTACCAGGTGTTTTTTTGTATTGATCACTCCAAAATATATTGGGATTGAATGAGATCCTTCCATTCATAAGGATATGAAATGAGGATTTAGAGATATATAGATGGAGATAATCCCAAATTTCACAATGATTCTTTATTTAAATTTACGATTTACTCGGAAAAATAGAAATCACTGTAATTTAAACTGATCAGGCTTAGCTTAAAAAAATATTTTTTTATTGTGTAAAAAACAGTAAATAATATTATAATAATTTATAAATAACCAAGCATATAATAATATATATAGAAATATAATTTTATGGAGTTTTCTAAGTAGAATTGTAAATTTTATTACTATGGTGTAAAATAATATTCACAATGGGACACTGGCATGGTTAGTAGAAACTCCTAAATATTTACTAAATAGCTCAATTAAAAATTAACACATTATTTAAATCATCAATATATATATTTTATTAAGAAAATGGATAACATTATTCCATGGTATTAAGAATAATATTTACTAAATAAATATAATACAAATAAAATTTTATTTAAATCAATGGAAACATATTATATGTGATCCTCTGGGATTCATTCTCATTGGAATTAATAATGATCATTAAAATCATAAGATTAATGTCATTAAATATATAATGAAACCTAATAGAATTATATAAATTTCACAATTATGGAAACTAGACATGAACAATCAATGTGTAATATAATTCTATTGTCTTGATATCTCATTATATTGGATTCAGATTTGTGTCATCATCATATATGATCGATACATGTTTCTTTACTAGCTAAAATGAACACGTCATTGCCCCATGATAGTGGAATATAATTAAACATTTCTATTCCAATATATGTGCTTCCACCAATATTGAAGGAAATAATCCTATATTGACTAATTAGTTAATAACATGTCATTTGTGATGCATCCAACATACCCAACATCTATCAAACATATGATGTCACAGATTTGGTCAATGAATATTAGTCTGTGAGTCCGGACATACATAAATTTTACTGTTAATGTATATAGACCATTACAAATGATTGAAAATATGAAAATATATTGGCACCGAAACTAGTAGAATTCATACTGGTGGGATAGTTACCAATATCTCACATCATCGAGATTACCATGTGAAAAATTCCTAGGATGAAACCGCACCACTTTATGAGTAATCTCACACATAATATACCATAATATGTGTCAAAAAGTGTTATTTTATCCAACACATGAACTATATTTAATAATTTCATAATTGAAATTTTGGGTTCTTATCATATTGGGGAAATACTATGACATTATCATTTAATCAAATTCCATTGGAAAATATCAAATATAATTCATAAAAAATAGATAATAACATATAATAAAATGTTTTATTAATAGTTAACTAATAAAATATATGTATAATAAATTCAATATCTATTTATCCAAGGATACAAATTCCAACATTTTTCAGTTACCATGGAATTTAGGCCATGTAATATTAGAGTATAACACCCACTCCCATCTCACAAATGTATTTTTATAGGCTGTAGAAGAAACTCTTCAATAGATATTATTTATTCATGAGTTAAAATTTCTCAATAATGACTATAAACAAATATTAATTAAAAATATGAATTATTCACCTCCAATATATTTCATTTCATTAATGTGTATAATTAATGATTTTTTAGGTGCTGAGTGGATGGGCTATCCATCCAATACTACCATCATTGGCTGTATTGAATAATATATGAACCATTATGTATAAAAATAACAATACTCAAACAAAAAATACACTATAATATATATATATATATATATATATTTCATTAGGGTATATATTTCCATAAAGATCCAACTTTCTCTAAGGACTAGAATATTATATAACCTTTTAACATTAAATTGTATCATATATTGAAAAATTTGATACCATATCCAAATATTATTCATGAAATATTTCAAAATACTTTTTAAAATTCATATTTAACTTCAGCATGTATATTTGAATATGAAATAATTTTTGGATACATATTCAGTACATTTTTGGATTAAATAAAAAAATTAGAGTATTTCTCAAATTCATAATCAATCCTCATATAGTGAACAATAACATGTGACCCAAAATTATTTTATAAAATAAATAATAAATATCAATATAAATGTATACTAGAAAATTAGAATCATAAAAGAAGGTGTGAATTTATTAATTACCATAAAAGTTTATAGTAAGATATCTGTCAAACACCTGTTTCACTATACTAGTGTCACTAGTCTCCATTTATTGAGAACATGAATTCTTATATTCTCCCTTTTCCAAATACATAAAGTGAAATTGGGAATGAGAGAATATAATTCCAACATTTAAAATAAATTTATTTATAATTCTTAGTGTATAGATTATACTACAGTATGGATACATCACAATTAATTCATCCTTATGGATAAGAACATAATATTGACATTAAAAATATATATATAATATCATGGTGCAGTCGCATACTACCATAGTCTAACTCATTTGAGGGATCAAATATAATTCACATCATATGAATTGATAAATACCATATCACTTAATATCGAACTGAATATATGATAAACAACATAGATAGCCACCTGATATAATCTATGATAAAATCTAGACATGAATAAGTAGGGAACCTAGGTTTGGTGGTTCATATGGTATGAATCTATCCAACCTAGGTAATGGGGAAAAAAATATGATCCATACACACCAATTATATCTATGATATATATATATATATATGATATTCCATGTGGTTTACTTATTTTTCCATCCAACACACAAATAGAATTTTATTCTTTATTTTTCATCTCATGATCATATTATAAACTTTTATACAAAAATATTACACACTCTATCCATAAAATATAATAATACCTTTTACTACTCCATGATGAAAATCAATTAATAATTGATCTATATCATACTTTGATAGGTACACACAATTATACGACCAATGTGAAGGAATGATAATGTGATCATTGACACTAAAATGATACAATTTAAAAATATTTAAATTCATTAAGAATATATAAAAAATGAACATTCACCCCAGTTTATCACATCATATACAACAATATTCAAAACTAACATTATGTGTGTGATATGTTTTTTTACATATTACATCACACGAAATCTTTATCCAATATTTATATGACTATATGATAAAACTCTCCCACTAAATCTTTAATGATAAGCATCTATAATGTTATAATTATTTTAAAATGGTGGGATTTAGGAACCATATTACTACCATCTTAACATCCAGATTATACACATTATTATTGACTCCACAACATCAATTGTCATGAAGTTAATATTTGTTCTATATTTATAAATATTTGTATGTTCATCATCAACATCATCCTTGTAATCACATTCCTTAAAAATATTTTAATGAAATAAAAAACGTATTTATAGTATTATTTACAAAAAATATATATAATATCTTAGGATAGAGTGAAAAAAATTATTATAGTAACTAATGAAAATGTTTTTTTCATTACAAAAAAACTGAAATATCTTTTATGATATAAATAGTGAATCATTTTTTTTCTTAGTACAATCATTTAAGAAATATAATCCTTTAAAATTCATGATATGTAAATGTATCTATTTAGAATTATATTTATCTTAGAATATCTTTATTTATTTATGATATTGGGGGAATCGAGGAAAAAACTTATACTAGTATAATACATTATGAAATTTTTAATTTTTTATATAATTTGTAACAATATTTAACACATGAACTTTAAATTTACCATCAAATATTTTCATCATTTGAGGTTATTCAGTGGAAATCAATTTCAATTATAGTCAAGGTGTTTATTTCTTTTTTATATGTGAACTTCATAAAAACTAAAGATAGCCCCACTAGTATCTTTGACATTTAATTATTTTCATAATATCATTATAGATAAAAAAGTTCTTTAATATTAAAAGAACATTTATTGTCTTTTTAGTAAGAATATTTAAAAAATAAACCATTTTTTCATCAGTAATATTCCATGCCCTATAATAATTTTTACATTAAAAAGAATCATGTTTTAAAATAATCATTTTATGTGTATTATGAAAACATTGCCTCATGTTTTATCAAGCTACTGGATAAGTTTTTGTATCCTGGGTAAACACTTTTTCAATATCTTTTTTTAAAACTTTTATAGAAGAAAATGTATAAAAATTTTTTTGTATAAAATTATTTATTTAATTTTTTATAAAAAATAATTGTTACAGAACATATTCCCTTAACACATAAGATAATTTATTTTTTAATACAAAACAATTACATATATAAAATTGATATTGTTAAAAATAGTTACATTTAAATTCAAAATATATTAAACATTTACTTAATCACATTAATAAAAAGTACAAGATCAATCAATTATTCCTTTGATTTCAAATTATTTTATATTTATCACACATTTTAACATATAAACTCATAATCACAAAACCTCTTCAAACATAGAATTAATTTAAAAAACCTCCATACATACCAATGATATTACATTGAGATTCATAAAATCTTTCAGTTATGTCTTGGATAATATAACATGATTGAACTATTACTCTTCCTTAAAGATTACCATAGGTTTCAATGAACATGATTTTATTCTTCAATGAACAATGTGAAATTTAAAAAAAAATTATTCTTCCATTATGATATTTTACCTACTTTTACAATACATAAATCAAATTAAAACCAATAACTCATATCAATCGATCATATTTCATTTTAACATATATAGAATACATTAAGTTCATATATATTCAAAAAACAGTGATAATATATGGTAATAATTTTCATAATTCAGTAATATTTGTAGAAAATTTCTATAAATGATAATAGAATTAATTTCCTAACCCGAAAAGGCTTTGATTCATCTCACTATAAAGAGTGTATTAAAATTAGTCAAATTATAATCATTAATTTTTAAATAGACCAATATAATATCATTTAAACCACTATTATTGACATGATCTCCTTAATAACTAAATGAGATAAAAATAAATAGCTTATGACATGTTTAAGGAAGATTAAAATTTCTATTTTTTCAACTCAAAATGATTTTCATAAATTACATAAAAGAACATTTTGGGTTTAAATTAATTTCAAATTCTAAATTTCTATATAGTTACAACTCTCAAATAAATTAATGGTTTTATAATATACCTTTTAGAATAATATAATTGGGTTTTATATTCAATAATGATTTCAGTTAACCGTTAGTATCATTTACCCATTATAAATTTCAATCTCATTTAATATCACTATAAAAATCCAATAACGATGAGTATTTAACATTAAAATTTCATAATTAAAATTTTCATCCATTGATATAGAAACCATGAAAAAATAAATGTATTCATATTTAAAAATTTCTACTCACATTTTGTGTACTTGCAGAACTTGGTTAGCCGGGGAGAAATTATACTGACACATATAAATGTTTTTTAAGATCACTTCTTAAAAAAATACTTCAGAAGATGTTTTCATAAGTTTTCAAGAATAAAAGCATCTATAATTATACTTTAATGTTATTGATTAATTTTAGAATTTATTTCAATGAGGATTAATCAATTAATCTATGAGACAATATTTAATCATATGATTATCATGTATAAACATAATATTATTGACCCATACTATATTAATTATATTTATTTGGAAAATTAATATCCATTATAATATATCAAATAGTATTATTTAGATAATACACATAGAAACCCAAAAATAAATTAGTTCATTAATGGATAGCACTACACTAGTCAATAATTAGAAACATGAAAATTAAAAATATTACATTTGATATGAAATAAAAAAATTTATTAAGTAAAATGGGAAAATTTGATCATTATTATATTCTAGAATATATCCCTCACAAACAAGACTATAGACAAAAATATTAGGAAAGAAATCATAATTTTTGAAAAATAAAATTATCAAACCTTGAGTGGAATTGTACTAATTGATTGTAACGACCTAGAATTCTATCCATGAGAATTCCATTCAAATACATATCATATATATATCATATATAATAA
The DNA here is from genome assembly GCA_963277665.1 of Viscum album. NCBI lineage: Eukaryota > Viridiplantae > Streptophyta > Magnoliopsida > Santalales > Viscaceae > Viscum > Viscum album. The sequence goes on from OY728126.1 coordinate 1,690,606,009, forward strand.
CTTATTGAACACAAGAAAAACAATAATTATGATTAATAAATAAAATAATAGGTCATTTTAGAATTTAAAGAACTTTTTCTAATTAAATAGTAACATCACCTTGGGAATAGTAATCTAATGATTTGAATAGTAATCCGACCTATGAATTTTACCCTCACCAATGAAAGTATAAATAAAATTTATCCATATTAAAATTATTTGACAATTTTATCTTAGTGTATGTCAATGAACATTTTAAATATTAATTATAATGTTTTGGAATTTTGGGAATAAAAAATACTTAATTATAATTTTTTGATTTATAAAATAATGTAAAAGAAAATTAATTTTAAAAAAATGTAATCATGAATAATAATTTTCTTACTATTGATTATATATTAATTTTAGGAGACATTAGTAAATATTTCAGAGATTTATAAACACAGTTGTCATTAAAAAAACTGTATTTTTCAAGTAAATAGTTATTTTAATTACATATTTTAGAATTTTCATATATATCTAATTATCTTCCTAAATATGAGTTAATATTTTTTTATACACATCGAAAACTAGTTCAAGATATTATTTGGTATTTTTTTAAAATAGATAAATTTTTTTGTGAATTGTAAAATACCCCAATTTACTGTATAAATACAATATATGTTAAATACACTATTCATTGTGTCATTGAAAATGTTATAACCATTATATATTATTAACCATCATTATTAAAATATTTTTAATGAAAATTTTCCAATTAGTCACTATCTTGAGCCAAAATAATAAACAAATGCATAAAATATTCAAAAATCACCCCTCTCCTGCACTATAAATACAACTACCAACCACCTCTCCTCATCACAACATCCATGATTTTATACTTTTCAAATTAATTCCCAAAAAACATCCCATTTTTCTAACCCACATCTAGGAGTTATTTCTCTAAAAAAAACACCGAAACCAATTCCTATGAGGTTTCTCTCAAGAAGGTGTATTCAAACATTACAATTCTCATCCCTTTCCTTTTAATTTTCTTTATTGTTCATTTAATTTCTTCTATCCACACATCCCAAAATCCAAATACCATGATTAATATAGTAACTTATTTAAACATAACATTAATTACAAAAATTCTATAATCCCCCATTAATCACATTTTCATATCCCTTTTATTCTAAAAATGGAAATATTCTCTAAAAGGTGTTGTTGTATCCCCTTAATAGGAGAAAAGTTTTCAATTTATTTCACCATATTTGATGATTTTCATGAAAAAATTTTAATGTATTAAAATGAATTTTAAATTTTTAGTATAACCCTTTTTATGTTCAGGATGATACATATTTACAAAATAATAAATAACAAGACAAAATGTGTATGATGTGATTTAAAACAACATAAATTAATATGAACCGATATCATTGATATGTTATTTAATGATTCATCCTCATAAAATATTATAAAATTATATACATATCTATATATTCTATAATGACATATAATTCTTATTTTGTAGAATTATACTCCTTCCACATGAACTTATATACTCTTATACAAGTATACTAATCATGAAAACCAAGGAAAAAAACATTCCCATGTGATAAAAATTTATCTTATAACTCAAAAAAGGCCATAAATGGATTTAAAAAAAATATAATGAGTAAAATAAATTTATAAATTTTTAATAATTAATTAATTAAATGTTTTAATTTGACTATATAGAAAAATAAAGTCATGTGTTGAACACACCTAGATATAAGGTAAGGGTATTCTTCCAGAACCAAATTATTTATTCAAGTTAGGATTTATCCTTTTATACTACAATTTGGTTCTTCATTAAATTGATATACTTATTATAAACTGTTTTGATATAATTCAACCTCATTATTTCATCTTTATATAATGGGAATTATATGTCTTAAAATGTTCCCATCTTAATTTATCCTAATACACAAGATTGATTAAATGTAATGTCTCAATTACATACCCATCATCATGTACCATAAATAATATATTTTAATACATGATTATTTTTATAAAATCCATAATTTTGACAAGAAAAACTATATGTGTTCATTTCTTGTTTTATTAAAACAATCATGATAAATATAAATTATTTTTCCAAATGAACTCATGTTTTCAATGTAATAAAGGGTATTTATTTCAAATTACTCAATGATTTTATTAGAATACATTAATAAATTTAATAACCTATTCTAAATTCTATTATTTACTTAGGTTTACCTATTATTTTTATCATCTATCATATTTTATTATGTTTTTTATGATCTATTTAACTATGTATGTGATATCAGGATACTTTCCACTATACTACTCTAAATAGTTTGTGATTATGTTTACATATTGGGGAATGTTATTTATATTTCATATGATAGTTCCAAAATTAATTGATATGTTGATTAGGTTTTACATGATTCTAGTGAGTAATGTATTTGATATAGTAAGTGTTAGGTGGGGGCCAATATATCCCTTCCACGTATTGATATGTCTAATCAGACAAACTAGTTTGGCTATAGGCTAATGTCTTACTCGATTTTGTATGGAGTCAGGGTCAAAGCCTTCATGGTATTTTTAGGATGTAATAAAGTATGAATTCCCTCCCTATGAGATTAGTATTTGATGTTCTATGTGATTATTCGACTAGTATAATATCAATGGGTAAATTTTATTTTCTTATGATTATTTATATGGAATTACTATTTTATAATTTATTCATTCCATATTATTCTCAAAATTGTATTTTAATATAATGGGTTATATTTATTTATTCTCCATGATTTATTAATTATGCTTCTACTATATTACATTCCATTAATGATCATCTAGAATCTCCCCAATGTCATATTTTATTTTTTCCTGGAAGTGAACATTTATATTATGAATGATTTTCAAGGAAAATCTAAGACTTTATTTTTTTTCCAATTTAGTTTTAATGTTTCACATCATTTCACGTTATAATGTATATATTATATATGTATCTTGTTTTATAATGATACTAAACAATTAGGGATTTTAGGATGTTATTCCTTGTAATCATAAAAATGTAATAATATAAGGAACTGACTTCGAGATACTAGGGTCAATATACTTATAATTGGTATAAAATAAAGTTTAGTAGAAACATTCGAAAAAAATATTTAGACAACATATATTTGTGAGTATAACCATAATATATATATTTTAATTATAATAATGGATTACCATCCTAGAATTTTGGTAATGAAGATATTATGTGGATCTTCATAGAAATATATCAATTTCTGGATACTACAAGTGGACGTGGTTCTAGAAGAGATGTATCTAGGTGTAACAACTCTAAAAATGTGTTACAAGCCTAACATGGGGTGACCTAGTACATGAAATTGGGCCTTACAGTGAATCTAATTTGAATAGATTGGAGGATATTCCTCGGACAAGTCACATTTTCATTAAAAACCATTACGAAGGATTTAAAAGTAAATATGTACCCAATAAAACCCTATATATGATTATGATAATTACAATGCTGATAATGTCAATATATATTATGTTTTTTTGTATGTTTTAGATTATACATAATATTTCATAACCCAATCTAATGTATAAATATTTTTTAAATGGTGTATTGTGGAAAGAATGGAAACTGAATCATTGTCTGTATACTTTGTATTGATTTCTCTCATATACAAGATTATGATGGTTATATTAGAGCTAGAACTGCCACTGAGCAACTTATAACTATACTGGGAAAAATAAATTTAGTTACAAACAATAACTATATAGGTTTAGAGAATCCTAAAACACAACATTGAAGAGAAATGTTATACATTTTCATTTTGAAAGAATCATCCATCATTACATTGGACTAAAAATCCCATTTACATCAGAGAAATAGATATGATCATTATAGAAATAATTCTCTCATTGTTAATTGATTAAATAGAGAAGGTTGGCATAAAAGATTATCATCCATTGGGTGATGTACGAAAATGGTTTTCAGTAATTCAAAACATAAATTAGTATTAAGAAATAAAAAATATTAAATGGAGGGATTTTAACGAAATTATGAATGTGAAATACAATAATTGTGAACAATGGGTGGATAAAGATAGTAAATTAGGGAATCTAAGACATTAATAGGATGAAAGTGTTCCAAAATATGAATCTATCATAACAAGGTTATTAATGAATGTCGTATACCATAAAATTAATCCAAAAACAAAGAATTATGAAATGTTTGATGGATTAAAACCATTCATCTGATGTAAACTCGTCTCCAAAAATATATCATTAGATGAATTTATAGTCTCATGTGCTGTAAATACATAAAAATAATTATCTATGTCTTATGACATCAAGTACAAGAAGGATATGAAGGGGGTTATTGAACAATATGGAAAAGGGAAATAAAGAAATTTGGAAGAGGTAATGTGTTGACATTCCACCATGTAGGTATTGTAGGATGAATCATCTTGGAACTTGCCTGAAGGGAATGTGAGCCTATTATAAGTGTCGAGATAAATGCCACCATGATTGTGATTTAACAGGAATGATTGAATATTGAAATGTTTAATTATATAATTAAAAAGTTATTTAAAAAGTTATTCTCAAGAATGTCCTAGACATCAAGAAAAATTTCCCCCATGAAGGAAAATGGATAATGGTGAAGCATATGTTGTCTTGACTGATGAGGATGAAGTTCTAAATGATATTATGGTAGGTACACTAATATTTTTGTCAAACATATCGAGCACGTTATTTAATTCTAGATAATAACATTATTTTATGTTTTCATAGTTCTCCAATAAAATTATACATTTCCAATTAGATTTAATAAAGGTGTTTTTAGTCAAAACCCTAAAGAATGTATCACTAAAACATTTATGTATCATTCAATACCCATTATAAAACATAAAAAGTCCTTAGTTTCTGATCGTATCTTCATTTTTATGATTGACTATGATATAATTCTTGTTATGCCTTGAATTTCAAATTATGATGTCAAAATAGATTGCAAGAAGAAGTAAATTACAATTCTTAAGAACGATGTAGAATCCCTTATCATTAGGTAAGAATACTCATTATATAACTCATATCCAAACCCACATCCCATTAGCTCTACTGAATGATATTATTAGAACGGAAGAGGAAAAAAATATATACGTATGGGGAAATAAATATTCAAACTGAGGATTTACATATTATGGATGAATATATTGAAGTATTTATGTAGGATTTACTTAGAAATCCGTTAGAGTGGGAACTGGGGTTTTTATTTATTTAATTTTAGTTTCATAGACTATATCAAATATTCCATATAGAATTTTTATATTTGAATTAGGCGAGATGAAGAAAAAAAAGAAAAATTGAGTGATGAAGGATTTATTGACCCTAGTTTTCTCCATGGGGATTCTATGTTCTTTATTTCAAAAGTAAAGAAATATATATGAGGCTATGTATGGACTATAGAAAAAGAAATTCAATTAAAATGAATAAAAAGTACCTCGTACCTCATATCGGAGAATTATTAGACCAACCTAGAGGTGATGAATACTTTTCAATGATTTACCTTCGATATGGATATCATAAATTATGTATTAAGAAGGAATATATTCCCAAATAGGAATTTAGAACTACGTATAGGTATTAATAATTAACCAAAATTAAATATGTAAAAATTTATTAACCCTTTGTATTTGTGGATATAAGGAGATGAGTTTTAATTGAATATATTCTTGACTTTGTTATGGTATTTATTGATGATATCTTGGTATACTCAAAAATATATGAAGTCCATTAGAATCAGTTGTGTATTTTTTAAAAAATATTATTTAAAATGAATTATATGGTATGGTTAGATAGTTTGAGTTTTTCATCAATTGTTTATAATTCATAGAAATAAATTTTGAAAGGATGGAATCTTAGTTTATTTTATGAAGATAAAAGTAGTTCAGGAATGGCCTACACCAATGAACACAACTGAGGTATGGAGTTTTATTAGTTTTCATTTCATTTTTGGAATTTCATTCATAAATTAACCTAATTAGCTAACATTTTAACCAAGATTAATTACAATGGGTTGATGTTTGTATGGAAAAAATAATATAAAGATTGTTTTTGAAGAATTTGAGAGAATATTAGTGGATGATAAGATCACAAATCTACTATCACAAAATGATGGATTTGTGATTTATAATAAAATTTTAAACAAATGACATTATTATTTCCTTATAAAAATGATATATTTATTAAATAATCATCATGGAAGATAAAAATTCATGATTGAACCTATCTAACTCATGATCTTATTTTAGAATCTATAATCATTGATCTAAAAAAAGTTAAAACTATTTATCAGGTGGAAGATGTGAGATATATATATAGATCAGATGAGATTAAAATATATATTCTCATAGAATGAAATCAACATGAGGAAAAGGATATGGTTCGAAGTACTCAAGGAGTATGATTAGTCAATACACTACCTCATTAGAATAGAGAATACGTTAGTTGTTTCATTGGGTAGATATGATCATGGAATACAGAACACAATGTGGATTGACAAGGATCCTATATATATGGATTTTCAAATGATGGATATGATAATTATAAATTAATGTTAAACATGATTAAATTTTCAAAATTTTCAAATGTGGCAATATGGGTGATTGTTAATCGAATTACAAAATCTACACACTTACTCCCTATAAAGGGGAATTTTCCACTACATAACATTGAACACATATATATTAATTACTTATAAATTCTTCATGGAGATGATATATCAATTATATATGATCGTGATCAGTGATTTATAAAAAAATATGGATATGTCTCTGGAAATCATTTGATACTGAACTTTATTTGAGTGATGCTTATCACCCTCAAATTGACAAACAGTTAGAAAGGACGATCCAAGAATTAGAGTACATATTGATATCATGATCAATTGAATTTAATGATATATGAGATCAATATTTTAATTTTTCAGAATTTTAATATAATATTAGTTTCTATTCAAGTATTCAAATGGAACTATATAAAGCATTGTACTGAAAAGGGATGTCATAATCCATCATTTTTGGATAAAGTTGGTGAAAGTAAACATATATCCCTAGAGCTTGTTAGGGAAACAATAAGAAAGTTAAATAACATTCGAACAGATATCAAAGAATTTCATATTTGGGAAATGATCTATACCGATAATTGAAGGAAGGATTTGTAATTCCATACGGGGGATCTTGTTTTCTAAAATGAATCTCTATGGAATGGTCTGATAATATTTGGAATGAATGGGAATGAATGTCAAATGTAAATTGGTCCGTTTTAAATTCTTTAGATAATTGGAGAAGAATATTATCATTTGGAAATAATAAACAGTGTTTACAAAGTTCAAAATATGATCCTCATAAAATTGTAAAGGAAGTACATACTATATCCAACACATGTTCTCACTTTTAAAGAATTATAGTTGGAACATGATTGATCTTTCTGTGTAGAACCTATCTAGATTAAATAAACTAAAGAACATTTTTTGAGTAATTGGAATACTCATATAGTATAATTAATTTTGAAAAATCATCAAATCTATGTGGCAACGTGGAAAAATTAAAATATTATGATGTAGAACTATGAAAACCTTTTTATGATGAGATATTTAGAATTCTTGAAAAAGAATTATTTGAATGAAGGGAGATTGTAAAAAACAACAAATATATCAAAGAGATTTCCATTCAAATTTGATATTCATATAATATATATCACATAAAATTACTTATAAAACACAATACAAATATTATATATGAATAATTAATGATATATTATAGGTATTTCTAGAAGTTGTGTATTGTATACTAAAGAACATGAAACATAACCATAAGATATGTAATATGACCCTTATGAATAGTAAACAAGTCCAATGAATAGTAGCATCATAAATGAATGTATAAATAAAATTTTGGAAACTTATAAATGAATTTTTGATGTAATTATATCAGTGTCTGTAAATGAATATTTTTCAAATTTTTAATTATATGCTAATATTTTTCAGATTCGTAAAAATTTAATTACCTTTTTATAGCTAATAAATCGATTTTAAAGAAAATTAATTTACATAAAATTAATTTATCAAATAATTATCTACTTACTTATTATTATAGGATAATTTTATAAGACACTGGTTATTTTTTAGAGTATTATAAAATCTGTTATAATATTAAAAACAATATTTTTTGAGAAAATAAAATTTTTAAATAAAAATAAATTTTTTCATAATTTGACAATTAATTTCATAAAATTTGGTTTATTTATGAAATTACACATTGAAAAATTGTTAGGATGATTTTTGGGTATTTTTCTAAAAAACATGATTTATTTTTGTGAATAGTAATATTAAAAAACTTATAGTATAAATAGATTATAAGTTAAATACAATATTCCTTGTATCATTGATAATGTAAGAATCACTATCTCGAACTTCTTTTCCTTATTTTAATATTTTTTAATATTATTCTACAAGTGAATAAAATTTAATAAAATCATCCCTCTCATCCACTACAAATACCACACCTCATCGTATATTCTTCACACACCTTATAATAATTGGGACTTGTTAAATATCTACCCAATCCAATTTCAATATCTGTTCTATAAATCTAGGATTTCATTTTCATTGAAAAATAAATAACCTAATTCTGATAAGGATGATCACATGGAAGTGTATTCAATAGGTAAAATTTTCTTCCTTTCCATTTAATTTAAATTCATGTTCATTAATTTTAATTATTCATAAGCTCCTATAATATAGATAGAATGATGACTCATGTACCTTAAATATAGTGTATGTTTACTAAGAAAATTTAATAATCCATAATCAATCCACTTCTCCACCGACATTATTCTAAAAATGTGAATGTGGTCTGTGATGTGTTGTTTCATCGCCTTCAAGGATAATGAGTTTTCATTTTCATTCACATTATTAAAGGTTATTAATGAAACAATTTTATCTCATGAAACATATTTTCAGACTCATATTATAACTTTGTTTATGTTCCTAATGTAACATATTTAATTAATAGTTAATGAAAGTATAAAATGTGTTCATTTTGATAAAAAATCACATAAATTAATTTAAGTGATTATAACTAAAATGTTTTCTAATGATTTATCATCATAATATATAATGAAATGATATATATGAACATTTACACTAATGTATGATAATTTAAAAAAATATAATTCCAATTATGGATAATTATACCCATTCCACATGAAAATCTATATTTATATACAATTATACCAATAATGAAAACAAAGGAAATGAATGATCCAATGTGATAAAATTGATTCTTATATCTCATAAAATTGTATATAAATGAGCATAATGAAATTATAATAAATTAAATTAATGTATAAAAGGTTCTAAAATAAATAATTAATTTTATTAATTTGATTATCAATGATATTGAGTTAATGTGCAGAACACATTCATATATTTTGTTAGGGTATTCTTCCCAATCATTCATTATTCTTTCGGGTTATAATTTCATCCTCTATAAACCAATGTGATTATTAATTCATTTATTATTGTTATTATAAATTATTTTTATTAATTAAGGCCACATAATTTCACCTTTCAGTTATGTTAATTACATTTTTTTACAAGGTTCCATTCATAATTCTTCCTGAACCACAATCCAGAATAAAGGGAACATCTCGATTGCATACATATTTTCAATTACCTTCCACAATAAGTTATAATAACCCATTATTTTTTATAATCACTAATGTTATCATGAAAATATCTATGTTTTAATTTGTGGTTTTTTGAAATCAATCACATTGAATAGAAATTATTTTTCCAAAATTACTATTCCTTTCAATGTTAAAAGGGAATTTCCCTCAAATTCCTCGATTATTTAATTAGAGTATATTCATCATATTTAACACCTCTATAGAATTTTATTATTTATTGAAGATTATATATTAGTTTTTAAAATACCCATATTTTATTAAAAGGTATGATCTATTTGACGGTGGATGGAAAATCTTGATACCATTGTCCATACAACATCAAATGGTTAGTAGTTATGTTTATAGATTAGTAAATTTATATAAATTTCATATGTTAGTTTTAATATGGGTGTATATTTTTATTATGTTTCAACCCTTTCATATTTGGAATTCATCAAACATAGTATTTGTATGGTTGGGCCCAAAATAGCCCTGAAGTGCTTCTGTAGGTATCATGAGACAAACTAGTGTGGGAGTGGGATAACATCTTAACCGATTATGTATGATGTCTTTGTTAAAGTCTTGAATGTATTTTTACCGAGTCTCACATTATTAATTTTATCAATATGGTATTAGTATTTGAGATTCCATGTTATAATTATACTAGTATTACTAACTAATTCTGATATTCCAATACCACCATTTTATTATGTTTTATTTTTCCCCAGGATGCAAAGTTGTATATTATGAATGACTTATAGGGATAATCATGAAGTTTATGGGTGTTTCCAATTTAATTTCGAATTGTAATTTATTTCATCTTATAATGTCACAATTTTTTATGTATCTGGTTTTCCAATGCATTAAAATTATTCCTTCCCTCGGGATGTAATTCCTTGTAATCATACCCACGTAATAACATCAGTCACTGACTACGGGATAATGGGGTCAGTTTCTTTATAGTGATGTAAACATGAATTAATAGTTATTTATTGGAGGTAATAAAACATTGGTTTAGTAATGAGACTATAGGTATAGTAATTCAACATTTTGGAATAATGACATGATTGATGGAATAGTAAATTAGCCGAAAAAATAGTAAAATTTCATTTGATTATTATTTTCCTAATATATTAATGAACATTAAAATATTTCATTAAAGTTAAATAAATATTGATATTAAAGACTCAAATAAATTATAAGCACATTTTTTATAAATAGTATTTTTTGTATTACGTAAAGTCAATAATATTATATTAATATTTAAAAATAACTATTTTATTAATTGATTAAAAAAGGAATTAAATAGGGAAATAAGCATGTCTAAATTCTAAAAGGGATATTTATGGATAATTTTATTTGAAACAAAAATTTTTAAATGAATAATATAAATATAGGTTTTCATGTACCAAATGTATTAAGACATAATAATGATTTAATAATAAATTAATAAATAATAAATAGGTTATCTAGATCTAAAATTAATTTTTTATGATATATTGGGAATATAAAAATAAAAATAAAATTTTTAAAACTTTAATATTAACTTCCAAATACTAAAATTATAATATATCTTTTTAAATAAACAATTTTTTTCATTTATCACATTTCATTTTGGTTCAACATAAAAATTCAAATAAAAATGTTTTTGAAAATTCTAAAATAATTTTATTTCAATCAAATATATTTTCTGAAATTATAAATATTACAATTGAAAGGGTTATTTATGTTATTTTTTTATTTTTATAACTTATAAATACCCCTCCCCGAAAATATAAAAACCCCTTATCCATGCCCTTGGAATGCTACCCCCTTACTTACAAAGGACAAGTGGTGTACCGAAAATCCTTATATTAACCCACTCAATGGTCTATGGGTTTTCAAGAGTCACTCAACTCCAATAATTCAAATAGTTTATAGTTCTTGTATAGAAGTAAGATATATAAGACGATAAGGAATCAACAATATTCTATCTCATTTAACTCTATATACACTTTTCCTCTATTAATTTAAAACAATCATATTCTACGATTAATTTTGTGAAAATTTTAAATTATATAAATTATTTTAACTTTTTGAAATGATCATATTTATTCCATATCGTATTTCATACTTATCCTCATTCTTTTATCCAATGTACTATCAATGGTCGGTTAATGAAATATGATGATATATCAAAATCTCATCTTATCACAACCCTCATTGTTGATTATTATGAATTACATATAATATTTTAATATGTAGTTATGTTTATTTTAATATTCTATAATTTATTTTACCTGCGTATAAATAAAATTGAAAAAAATTGTTAATTCCAGAAAAATATATTATTTATGAAAAAAGGATATCAAATTTACACGTGTTTAACAATGATTATTTGAAAGTATAATAAGATATTTATAATAGATAAATACATATATAATAAAATTGATAAAAATTTTCCAACAATTTATTTAATCTATGATTATTATAAATTTTACAGAAAAATGAATAAATAAATAAGTATATTAGGTTAAGGGAATCAGAAACTCAACCCATAATTTTTGTGGAATATCCAATTTATTATTTTTCTCAACATATATGTTTCTCTTATGCTCTTAAAATTTTATTTATAAACTATTTGAAATTATTTTTTTTGGATTGACTTGTTTCTACTGTATAAAAATTTCATCTATGAAAAATATAATGATTATTCAAATGGTCATTAATTTTCCGAACCTCACATTAACTACCCAATGGTTTGTTTTCTATAATAGAGAATAAAGACAGTTTATGTAAAATTATTATTCATCGTATTTATTTAATATTTACTATAGGCTATTATTGAATGTATTCTTTACAAAATCATTATGATACCCTTTCAATTCAATGTGTTTATTTCATGAATGAACTTTTCTTTTCTCTCATTCCATATAGAATGCATGATTATGATAATTTTAAAATGATAATGTTGTGCATAGAATTATATAAAACATTAATGAATTACATAAATTGATATATATAATGACAATATTTTTATAATGTGTTAACGTGATTATATCATTATTCAAAATTATGATGTTATGATTTATGAACATATATAATGTTTGAACACAATGATATTTTTTTCCCAAAAATATATGTGTTATTTTACCAATATGTTTCGATGTCTAATTATTATTCATAAAACACAATGAATTTATTTTTAAATTATTCTTTCATTTAAGTAATTATTTGAAAATTTGTATGATACGATGAAGATGATGTCTCTTACCCATGTACTATTTATTCATGTATTTTATTCCCTCATTGTTATTCCTCCCCTAGTTGGGATTTCAGATCACCCCTTTGTGTTGATGTAATTACTCAAGTGATAATATGTACAAAAGATATTGTGATATATTTTAGGAGGATAAATGAGGATGATTTATATTATTTATTTTGTTTTATTGCATAAAATTTAATCAAGAAGATATTTTTACCAATATAAAAAATAATTGGATCCTAGAGTTTATTACTATTATGTTATTTATCTTAAAAATTATGTGATAATTTATCATGAAAATGTTGTGTCACAATAGTTAGTATCAGTGAATATATAGTTTTTATTTTGAATTTAGGATTTTATTTTTTAAACCCTATTAATATGTCTATGTGTAAAAAACATCATATGTTTTTGGTAGAGTATAAAAGTATGTGGTTTTCATGAAATGATATAACATTAAAATACTCGAAGTGGCTGTGAATATGGAATATATTTATCTAGGGTAATACCCATAAAAGGGATCGTTCTTTATTAACATTACACATACCTGGTGAACATTAAAGAGGTCATAATGAACTCCCTGTTTGAAACTCCATGGTGATATGTAACTCCCCGACCATAGATACCCAGAGTCGGTGCATTATTTTTATAAATTGGAATGATTACAAGGAATAAATTCTAGAAAGACTAATTAGTTTAGTAGTCTTGGAAAATAGATTACATACATGAGAGTTACATTAAACATTCCAACACACAACACAAAAAAATAATCATTTGTGTATTCCGTTGTTCCATTAGCTTAACCCTACATCTCAAACATAAAACAGTTATTGGGATCTTGGGAAAATAAAACATAAGATAGGGTTGAGCTCAGATGCTCAGTAAGGTAAATAATTTAACGGAAGCTATAAACTTTTAAGGCTAGATGTGTAATAAAAAAAATATCCTTTTAAACATAAACTTGAACATAATATGGAAAAAATAAATCAAACATTACCATATAAAGATTCACATCAATATTCTACTAGTCGAATAATCACATGTATTAAATAATTTTATAATTAGGGAATGTATAGTACCAGAATTTAATTTCTATGTCAAAGCCTCAAGACATGACCTAGGGGATAACTGTAACTGGACCCCAACATAGAGATCCTCTATAACTGGACTCCAACCTAGAGAGCCTCTGTAAGAGGACTCCAACCCGGAGAGCCTCTGTAGCCAGAATCCAACCCTGAGAGCCTCTATAACTGGACTCCATCTTGGTGAGTCTACTATAACTGGACCCCAACCCAGAGGGCTTACTTTTACCTATCCCCAACCATGAAAATACTATTCCAAGACATTCATATTAAGAAAATGATGAAATATAACATAAAAATTCGTATTAAAACTAGCATAAGAAATGTCAATACATTAACTATAAAACTTTAAAGCCTAAAAATAACTCATCCACAATAAAAAATATCCAAAAACCCCTCAATAAAATATGGAATATTTGTATCATAATAAATCACCATCAAACAAGCATAAAATTTATCAAAGGTTGTTGACATAGATGAAATCAAAACTATTTGAGAGAAATATCTCTTTCTATTTTGAAATCATTTAAGAGTCACATGATTATAAAGAAAACTTTTATTTTGAAAATATTCTTACAAAATTAAAGGTAATATTAGATGTTGTCATAATAGCAGAAAATAGTCGTACCCACCGTATAAGTTAAAATAGACAATCTTACATTCATTTTGTCGAATAGGTCATAAAGTACCTAGTTTGGAAAACTACTGAAAGATTCCTTTCAAAACATACAAGTTCAAATAATGTTATAAATGAATTTAACCCATTTTCTTGTAAATAGTAAAAATGTTTTGAAATACATTTTTAAGAAACATGGATGTGGATCATAAAGAGGTCCCATTAAATACTTACGTAAAAACTACCTCATATAATAAAGAGATTGTAAAATTATCCCTTACATTGTAATTTTCCTTGGTCAAGGGTACATTAACCTACTGTATAATAGTTATATAATTGTTATTAAATTATCCAAAAACCATATACATAATTATGATATCATATACGATCTTCAAATAGTGATTTGTTTATGGTATTTTTGTATTATCGTCATTTCGGGTGTTAACTGATTCATTTTCCTTTATATTAATTGTTACAAGAGTCATGTTTGTTATGGATGGGATGTTTCTTATTCTTATACAAAAATATATCATGTCTTTAAACATCAATTTTAATCATCAAATGAAAATTATTTTTGAATGGTTACGATGGGGAATGAATGTCATCGTGTTCATGGAGATGGTAATCTGTATGTACGCACGAGCAACAATATCATTATTCTGAAATTATAATTGAATATAATTGGATATTATATCATATATAAAAAATATTTATCATGTTATATTTTTTATTTACCTAAATTATACATCGATATTATACCCATAAAAATAATAATGTATTGAATAAAAAATACGTGGAGACGGTAAGCCGTTCCTACGCACGTATGGTGACTTTTCCTTCGAAGTATGGATATAATAATGAATATGGTTTTACCATATTAATAATAACATGAAATTATATAGAATATACAATAGTTATTATTTTAGAATTGAATAAAAAAACAATGAAAACGTAGAAGAAGAAAAGAACTTGAAAGATGTGATGAAATATTTACCTCTTCTTTGGGTTATTCCTTTTGATTTGATCGAAAGGGCTTTGTAGATTAGAGTTATGACTAAAGGATGACATCTACGATGAATTTAGGGAAATTTATATGATATTTTAGCAGGGTTTGGCCGATCCAAATGGCTTTGGAGGTGTGAATTTGAGAGAAGGATAAGTGCCATTTTAAAAGAGGGGTGAGGGGCACCTTAGGAAAAACATAAAAAATTATTTTATGATAGAATCATTTATGATTTCTAATGGATAAAAAATTAATTATTTAATGTATAAGGTGGGAATGGGACTAAAACCACTCAACCAATAGGTTTTAGATAGGGTTGGGTCACTATATTAACCTTATCTTTTTTATTTGACTTTGAGTTAAATACTTTGACATTTACCCTGTGTTTTTGGAATTTTTATATTATATGGTTAATAAACAAAATATAAACATCAAGAGAACCTCAAGTGGTTCATTAATGAAATATATAATATTATTTAAGACCTTTGTCCGAACCTTATAATTTTAGGAATAGAATATAAATTAATAATATAATATTTTTTTTAAAACTCTTTTAAGTCAATTTTGACACTATTTTCTATTTTGTTTTTGTTAAATTTATAACAGCATTATTACTTCAAAAAAAAATCATTTAATAAACCCGAACATGTCATATTAACCTATAAAAGTAGTTTAATTCCTAAAATTTCTCAAATTACCTTTATATGGATATTTATAATATCTATTATTTTAATATTACACTAATAATGTAATTATTAAATCATCATATTGTCATAAATAAATTTAATTATTTAATAAATAAAAAATATAAGTAAAATACCATTATGTAGGAAATATTTTTATATTTCCAATGAATATTTATATTTGAATAGATGACTTATATAACCCCATGTAAAAATTGATTTACTTAAATATATTTGTTTAGGTAATTTTTCATTTACTTTTTGTTAATTAAAATAAAGTGTCACTATCTTTCATAAGTGGATCTATGGGGTCAAAAAATAGACCCAATGATTCCCATGGATGGCCATGAATCATCCAATAAGGTTATGACAAGTGTTAAGTTAATTGTTTATTATTATAATATTCTTTTTACATTGAATTACCCTATTTACCTTTAACCGCGGTAAATAAAAGTCAAAAGTTACTATTCACCAAAAACTATTTTAATCTTATTGAACCGAATTTTATTTACTGAGGATATCCATGTCTCTCAGATTCTTTAAATTAAACTCATAGAAATGGTAAAATTATGTTTTATGCAAATTTTCAAATTCTCTTAGTTGGTGGGTAAAAGGAGGTAAAAAGTTTAATAAAATTATTATATATCTAAACTTATTATATAATAACTCCAATGAATTATATTTAATTTATATAAGATTATGTATCTATTTATACCTAAAATAAATACAAATAAATTAAATAATTATTTAAATAAAAAGTCGGTTTTAACCAATAACTTAGTATTTGTCACTATTCATCAAAAATTGAACGTTTTCACAAAAATACCAAAATTTTACCCTAAGATAATTTTGATATTCTAAATTAAAAAATTAAGTATATTTTACAAAATTCAAAACAAAGAAGTTTCATTTTTTAATATAAAATAAAATCCTGTTGTAAAAACTGAAAAACGTGTTTTTATGAAATAATAACTATCAAAAGATTGATACTTATTTAAGATTAATTTCAAAGTGAAATTATTTACAATAAATAAAATTAGGTTAAATGGTAAATATATAATCTAATTATACTTCCAATCCATTAATATGTATAATTTAACACTACAAATTATTTTTATTAAAAATGTTGTTTTCAGTTAAAATATTGTATTTTTCACTATTCACCCAAATATGAAAGTTATCGGAAAAACACCAAATATTTATTGTCACTAAATTATTATGTCACAATTATGAATAAGAATTTTATTTTTTCATATTTAATATAGAAAATTTTCAAATATTGTATTTAAAAATGGTTCTCCATTAAAAGACGGTAAAATTGCATTTAAAAAAATACTTCTTTTATCTGTAAAAATTAATTTGTTCTTACAATATATCTATGAAACTCATAATATATATTATAAAATTATATGGATTATATAAAGTTCAAAAATCATTTCACACTATTTATAACCGCTTTTGAACGAATATTTTTGTAAGGCGTGGTGTGCTTGAACTTGGTGTTGTGGGTAGTGAAAATTAATGAATTCCTTTAAAAAATAATGTTTTATGAAATCATTGGGTGTTATATTCTTCCATAAATAAATTAATTTCATCTAATAAATATTAAATTTTTCTTTGAAAATAAATGGTTGAAAATAGAAAATACCATTGTGAAAAAAAACCCACATCAGAAATTGGGTTAATAAAATATAGTCTTAATAAGAGGAAAAGCTAAATGAAAGGGTCACCACCAAATTATGATCTCCATTAGAAAAAATTTGGTGGAAATTAGATACACATAATTAGAGGAAAAACATAAATTTTTATAGGTATTGATTGAGGTAATTAATCACAAGCAATTTTAGAATTCAGGGCCCCAAATCCATCAATCTATGATGATTTAAAATATCATTGTTCTAACAAAAAATAAGGTACTAGGATAATACATTTTTTGTTTTAGGATCCTTTTCATGAAGTTTAATAATTAATTTATTCCTAGAATATGTGGAGAAAAAAATATATACTTGACAAGTATAGTCCCAACCTTTATCTAATTTCTAGCAAAAACTCATCTTTCACTATAAAAGATAATAGAAAATAAAAACATATTCCATTTATACTATTTGTATAGGGTTAAAAAAATGAACTTATATTTCACCTATCATACCCTTTAAAAAATAAACCATATTATACAATCCAAGGACTTCATGTAGTCTAGTGGTAGGTGATAAATCTCAATCGCACTATGGTTGCGGGTTTGGTTCCCACAGCTTTGTCCGACGTGACGGGTTGTCACATGGTCTGCATGTTGTCATTTTAATGAAATTACAAAAAAAACCTTAACAATATTATCCAATTTTCAACTTAATCTATTCCAACCTTTATACTTATCCAAAATACGAATATCCCAACTCACATAACAAAATTTATAATGATGTTAAACACAATGAAGAATTTTTTTCAATGTAAAAAAATGTGAACACCTTTATCATGTATTATATTGAAACATATTAAAATGTTGAATTACCATAAATCCTTATTTATTATACTCATGATCCCTTATACTTTATATAATATTGTCTATATTCCTTATTTCCATAAATATTGAATATTCCAAAAATGATGAAATAAACAAACTATTATTCAGTTCTAAGGAAATCAAGAATATCCTATATAACTTATCATAATCAACCATCTCTTATTCTAAAATCACTACCTCATTATCAGGTCCATATAAATGATTAAATTTCCTTCAACCATGAATTTTTCCAAAACGTTTAGCTTACTTTTATGTCACTTTTCGTAGAACCGTATAATAAAAAATCCTAAATAAAATAGTACTGTATTACAATCCTTATTTATCTCCATAATTAATATAACCAGTATACTTTTTATACAAGACTCAAATGAAATAATTCTATAATAACAACATACGAACAGTAGTCATTCCACTTTATCTGAGGTAGCATCATAACTCGATTATTATCCAACAGCATCATTGTGGTATACTCTGATGATTGGGACATTGATTCACGTAGTGTCCTAACACCTTGCAGATGAAGCATTTTATATTTGAAATATTTTTCTTACCATTGAAATCACGTAATAGGTGTCCTTTTCCTCTACATATATAAAAAAATCCAATTCCCATCAAGAATTTACCAAGGTGATTATTTCCACATTTATCACATATGAGAAAATCATTCTTTACCTTATTCCATTTATCCATATTTCCCTCTTCCATATTTTTCTTATTTGGCTTCCCTTCAAAGCCATAGGACTTCAAAAATTCTTTACTTTTCTTATTAACACATGATATGAATTCATCATATGATGATATTATGTGGTAGACTATTTTCGTTCTAAATGTTGTCATAACACCATCAATGATGTGATCCTTTTTACTCTTTAGTTTATGTGTGTTGTTGGAGGTCACATTTCGTCTACTTGGAGCCATTTCTAAACAATGACAAACACTATGATAGTTAATTAATTACAATGCACAATTCCAAACATGTAAAATACCTAACATAAATTGAACAGTTTATGGATATAATACATAATCATAAAAATATTTTCTTTGAGAAGGTATATACTCAAAAATATTTCATAATGATTCTTAATGAAAATGAGAATTATCCTAATTATATCCACCAGGAGTGTCGTAACTCAGAGTGCAGTAAGGCCAGTTGTCGTGCACCAGTTCCCGTTCGATTCTATCTCGAAGCAGTGCTTTCGGGTTTTACCACTATGTATATATGTTCCAGAACTGCCTCTACCTGCTCGCATCCAGACATAGATTTATTTCTTAGAAAACTCAAAAAATCTCTACAGTACCAAAATTCTACGAATTTCTTCAATATTAATCCTCAATGTATATCTTAGGGTAGTTTTCTCAAATTAGAGTTTTTCAAAATCTAGTTTCCACGGTTATTGCTAAACTTACTCTAATAACAACTGTAAAGCCCTGACCATAGATACCCAGAGTCAGTGCATTATTTTAATACATTGGCATGATTACAAGGATTCATGTCCCGAAAGACTGACCGGTTTAGCATTCATGGAAAATAGATTACATATATGAACGTTACATTAAACTTTACAATATACAACACAAAAAAAATAATCATTTGAGAATGACAATGTCCCATTAGCATAACCCTACATATCAAACATAAAAAACTTCTTGGGAACCTAGGAAAATAAAACATAATAAAGGGTTGACATTAGATGCGCAGTAAGGGTAAATAATTTAGTAGAAGATATAAACATTTAAGGCAAGATGTTTAATAAAAAAATAGCCTTTTAAAATTAAATTGAACATAATATGGAAAAAATAAATCAAACAATACCATATAAACCTTCTCATGGATATTCTACTAGTTGAAAAATAACATGTAAAAACTAATTTTATAATGAAGACTTGTATAATACCAGACATTAATTTCTGTTTCAAGGCCTCATACTATGAGCTAGGAGTTAACTGTAACCAGAACCCATCCCATAGAGCCTTTGTAACCGGACTACAACCCAGAGAGCCTCTATAACCATACTCTAACTTGGAGAGCCTCTGTAACCAAACTTCAAACTGAAGAGCCTTTGTAACTGGACTACAACCAAGATAGTCTTCTATTACCGGACCCCAACCTGGAGGGTTTACTTTTGCCGGTCCCCCACCCGGAACATACTAGTCCAATACATTCATCTTAAGAAGAGTTTGAAATATAACATAAATAATAATGTTTAAACTAGCATAAGAAATGTCAATACATTAACTATAAACCTTGAAAGCCTAAAAATAACTCAAACAAAATCAAACATATCAAAAAACCTTCAATACAATAGATAATATTAATATCATAATAAATCAACATAAAACAAGTGTAAATTTTATCAAAGGTTGTTGATGTAGTGGAAATCAATACTATTTAAGAGAAATATATCTTTCTATTTTGAAATAATTTAAGAGTCACACAATTATAAAGAAATAATTTATTTTGATAACATTCTTATAATATTTTAAGGGAATATTCGATGATTTTATAACAGCAAAAAATATTCGTACCCACAATATAAGTTAAAAAAGTAATTCTTACCTTAATGTTGTTGAAAAGGTCATAAAGTAACTTATTGGGAAAATGACTGAAAGATTCCTTTCAAAACATAAAATATCAAATAATTGAATAAATGAATTTAACCCATTTTTTAGTAAATAGTAAAAAAAATTGAAATACATATTTAAGAAACATGGTTATGTATGAGAAAGAGGTCCAAGTAAATACTTATGTAGAAACAACCTCAGATTATAAAGAGATTATGAATTTAACCATTACCTTGTACTTTTCCATGGTAGATGGTATGTTAACCTCTTATATAATAACAATATAATTGTTATTAAATTATTCAAAAACCATATACATAATTATTATATCATATATGATCTTTTAATAGTGCATTGTTTATGGGTATTTGTGTTATCATTGTTTCGGGTGTTAACTGGTTTGTTTTCCTTTATATTCAATGTTATGTGAGTCATGTTTGTAATCGATGGTATGTTTATTATTCATATCTAGAATTATATAAATCCTTTATACATTATTTTTAATACTCAAATGAAAATTAATCTTGAATGGTTACGATAAGGAATGAATCTCGTCGTGTTCGTGGAGACGGTAATGCGTACGTACACACGAGGGATAATGTAATTATTTTGATATAAAAATCGTAAATAATTGGAGGTTATATCATATATAAATAATAATTATCATGTTTTGTTTTTTATGTACTTCAATTATACATAATTATTATACCCATCCAAGAAATAATGTATTGAATAACAATTAAACCACGACATGGAGACGGTAAGCCATACGTACGCACGTATGGTGACATGTCATTAAAAGGATGGATAGAATAATAAATATGGTTTTAACATATTTATAATAACACCACAGTATATAGAAGATACTGGATATATTATTTTAGAATGGAAACAACAAGCAATGAAGAAGTGGAATAAGAAAAGAACTTGAAAGAGGTGATAAAATATTTACCTCTTCTTCGGGTTTATCCTTTTGATTTGATCAAAATGGATCATTAGGATGTATTTATGACTAAAGGAAGGCCTCTATAATTATTATAGGGAAGTTTATATGATATTTGAGTAGGGTTTGGCCAAGAAAAATAGATTTGGAGCTGTGGATTTGAGAGAAGGATGAGTTCCCATTTATCAGAGGGTGAGAGCACCTTAGAAAAAACATAAAATATTATTTTAAAATAAAATAATTTTCAATTTCTAATGGCTCCAAAATAATTAATTTAAATGATAAGGTGGGGATGGGTCTAAAAACCCTCATCCAATTGGTTTTATATAGGTTTGGGTCACTCTATTAACCTTATTTTTCTGATTTAACACTTAGTTAAATAGTTTGAAATTACCATGTCTTTTTTGTATTTTTATATTATATGGTTAATAAACGTACTATAAACCTCAATCAGGAATGAAGTGATTCATTAATGACATATATAATATTATTTAGGACCTTTGGAAGAACCATAAAAATTTTATGAATATAATATCAATTAATAATATAATATTTGTTTTAAAAACTCTTTTAAGTCAAATTTGACAGTATTTGCTATTTTGTTTTTGTTAAATTCATAACTGAATTATTACTTAGAACATAATTCATTTAATCAACCCTAACATGACATATTATCCTATTAAAGTATTGTAATTTTAAAAAAGTCTCAAATTACATTTATATGGATATTTATAATATCAATAATTTTAATATTTCGTTAATAAGGTAATCATAAAAACACCAAATATATATTGAAACTAAATTCTTATGTCCATATTCTGAATAAATAGTTTATTTTGTGAAATTGAATATAGAAAAGTTTCAAATATTGGATTTAAAGGGGGTTCTCCATTAAAAGGTGATAAAATTGCATTTTTTATAAAAATACTTCTTTTATCTGCAAAAATAAATTTGTTCTTGCAATATATATAAAAAATCATAATATGAATTCTAAAATAAAAAGGCTTATATAATGTTCAAAATTTGTTAATACTATTTATAACTGCTTTTGAACGGATAGTTTGTTTGTCGTGGTGTGCTTGAACTCGACGAAGTGTGTAGTGAAAGGTATAGAATTTATTTGAAGAAGTAACATATTATGAAATCTTGGGGTGATAAAAGATATGATTTTGATAGTTAGATGATCTAAAATATAAAATAATATGGATATAAAACTAAAGTAACTATCATAAATAATTTTTGGAAATACACTAATTACATAGGCATAGAAGCATCATATGAGAAACTGTCTAAATATTGTGATCTCATATGATATGGATTATTGATTTCATTCTCCATAAAAGTAAATTAAATGTATATTGATTATTTATGTTTTTTTAAAATAAATGTGTTTTAGAAAAATGTAGGAACTATGAAAAACTAGAGTAACAACCCATCTGATTGATAATGAAATTATTTTTTGAACATCATTCCCAATACAATGTTAGGTCAATTTCATAACTAAATTTTATGTACCTAATAATCAATATTAGGATATTATTTGAAACCTAAACCATGATAAATTTCAACATTCTCATAAGAAGGAAAAACTGGATATCATGTCCATTATACTGAAATGAATATAAAAAATAAGAGATTTTTCTGATCAACTGGTCACATAATTTTTGGTCAACTCAATAGGGATGATTTTTGTTACGATATAATTATCTGAGAAGGAGATAAATAAAATTGTATTCTATCATTTTGGTAATGAGGATGATTAATCAACATTCTTTCGGATGAATATTATTTTGAAATATACTACAATTAAAATTTGTGTATAAGAATTTAATAAAATATTTCGTCACATGAATTTCCCATAAATGATTAAATCATTGATAGACGAAAAATTCCTAGAGCTTAATAAAAATTAGATTGAATGTATAATTTATTATATGTAAAATTATACATGGATTTTAATATACAACTTTTGTTTTATTATAAATAATGAAAATGAAATCGGCATATTCATTAGTGGTTTAAAAACACAACTCTGATCATCTCAAGCTAACTGAGACATTATGATTCTTAAAAGATTTCATTTTCTCAATTACTATATTGATTTTGGAGAATGGTGTCATGATAATAGAGGTAAAAATATAGTAATGAAGTTTTATGTGAGTGTATGAAACTGACCTATATATCAAATATATGGGAAAAATAATTATTATAGTTTCCTAAAATGGAAAATTAAATGATTTATGTGTGGGATATAAAACCACCATGTTCATAAATATTGAAGAGAGATAAAAAATAAGACCAATAAGATAATGGAATGGAAGGAATATACCAATGCACCACCCATTGTTTAATAATTAAATTATAATAATAGAAGAAACTATGAAATGTATTTCACTAAACCATGTTTTATTGAGGTTAGTCAAAATTAAGAACCAAAATTTCCAAGGGATACGTGGAAAGAATTATCCCATAAAAACTACTGAAGAGAAGTATTAAATTGAAATCATATAAGGTATACAAACATATTCGATAAATAATGGTCCAATATTAAATTCATTATAGTTTAAAATATACATTTATATCAATATAGTTTAATGTAACTATTGAATCATAACCTCGATACCTTGAATCAATAATACCCATAAAGGTAAATAGTTATATGATCATCCAAACCCAAATATTGGACCTTTATCTAGTTAGTGTAATCATGAATATTTTTCCATCAAATCATATAATATTTCATTGGTAGGAATTTATGATATAATTAGTATATAATGTAACTCATTTTACAGAGACAATATCATATTTCAGGAAAATATAATATCATTATATATTATATTCTATCCCACTATCTTTCTTAAATTAATAGTTCATCACTAATAACCTTTAAAAAATTCATTAATTTTGAGCAGGTTGATATAGGGTGAATAGAAATATTTATATTTAATTTAATGAGAGAGGAAAACACATACCTTGAGGAAGTCCCCATTGTGAAAGAATATATAGATTTATTTCTTAATTAGTTTCTTAGTCTTCATCTAGATTTTGAGGTGATGTTATAAATAAATCTCATACCATATTCCACTTTTCATCCCATTTATCCTTATCAGATAACAGTTTTGTCAAATGATACCAATATCGTTATACTAAATTTTAAAAATAATGATACAAAGAAATTAAACACAATGTAATTAAATATGTGGTTATTCAATCAGGTAGGAAATTAAAATAATTATTGAAATAAAATTTATAACAATAAACAATATAATTATAAAATCATGTATTATTGATAACTTTGACTGACTTATTGTAACAACATTAAAAATAATAAAAAATTATATATATTTTCATGGTGATTTTAATTTTCAATGTAATAAATATGAATTTTGTTTTGGTCCTTATATCAAAATTTGATACAATTTTTTTTATTTAAGCTTTATTTTTTTAAATTGTTTACGGTAAATATATAAAAGAATTGTTAGTATGGGGATTGCACTGATAACTACCACATAATAGATTAATAAATTTCCTTTTCGAATAACCAATTTTTATTTTAATAAGTTAATATGTGTACATGAATTGATTTTGTCTATTGTTTCAACAAAATAGAGATAATGGCATACTACCCTTGTTGAGGCCTTTTTTTAAATTAAATTCTATGTCCATATACAAATATATAGACAATAAAACACACACACACACACACATATTATTTAATATATTTATGTATTTTCAAATATTTTTCCTTCAATAATTTATTTTTTATATATGTATACATGTATTTATATAATATATATATATACATATTCATTTTTCATATATTCATGTAATGTAATATATATATATATTGAAAATAATTTATATAAATAATTTATATAAAATTATATTATGTAATTCTTGTCCTTATTATATTTAATATAAATACAATTATATATTTTAATTATATAAATTATTGAAGAAATATATTTAAGAACATATATATATAATGAATTTACATTATACTTGTATGATTATATTAAAAATACATTTATATAATA
The DNA here is from genome assembly GCA_963277665.1 of Viscum album. Classification (NCBI taxonomy): domain Eukaryota; kingdom Viridiplantae; phylum Streptophyta; class Magnoliopsida; order Santalales; family Viscaceae; genus Viscum; species Viscum album. The sequence goes on from OY728126.1 coordinate 1,690,632,408, forward strand.
TAAAACTCATAGACACATCAAACATTGTTAAAAATATATATATTTTTATATATTTATATCTAATGTTTTTGGCTTGATATTGGGTTGATTCCTACAAATATTTTTAAATAAAAACAATAAAACAATAAAATATTTATTTTTAACCAATTTATTTTCTAAATGTATTATGTTAACCATATGTAAATAATTTTTTAAATAAAATAGAACAATCCTACTTTTTATTTTTTGAAAATGAGACAATCTAAAATATATTAATTGAAACAAATTTTCATTTTATTACATTACCACAACCATGTTTGTTTAGATTTTTAGAAAATTTATTGGACAAAATAAATGAAAAAATAAATTCCCTTTTAATTTTAGTATATTTTTTCAGTACTAGTGAAATTGATTAATAAATAATTAGAATTTAATATATCCCAAAAATTATCAAAATAATAAATTCATCTATATATTACATATATCCGTAACCTCGTGATATGTGGATGGAATCATAAAAAAAGGGAGATATATTCTGCATTGAAAGGGTATAAATAATATTTATCAATTAAATATCATGATTGTGAATAAGGTTGAAATATATGTATAATCAGGATACATAAGAAAAAAACAACAAATAAATCATTGATCATCGACATGGGAATATTTCCAATAATATCCCACCACATGGAAATAATGATCGTGTAAACAGGAGTAAAAAAATTATCTGTGAGTGAACAATCAGATAGATTAGAATTGTATCATTATATTGAAACACAACATAATTTTTTTGGGAAAGAACATAACATTTTTGAAATTAAAAATTAAAGGTAAAACAAAATGGACAACATTTATGTTGTGAACATGAAAACTCACATTCATTAATCTTTATTGAAAAAATGCCCATTATTTATCTTTTGCTCAAAAAAAGTGGCAAAAATCTATATTGTAAATATAAATAATATTCATGTTTAATGTTTTTTTAGAAAAATTTATATTGTTAACGTCATTTTCCAATGAGATATAATTCATAATATAATGAATTATAAGGTGATATAATACCCCACCTATTAGTCGTAAAATCATTTGGATCTAATCGAAACTATTGGTTGAACACATCATAAGAAACCCATGGACTGAATCATGTTTTTCAAAAAATAACCATACAATATAAATTTTTTTGGAATGAATAATGTAAACTATGGAATCCTATAATTAAATACCCACAAGTTTATTTTATAAGTATATTTCGTGTTTGGTTGATGAAGAAAACATCTATTGAAATAATTCTTATAATGATAAATAAGGAAATGAAATTGAAACAATTAGTGTCATTATATAATTTTTTAAGAATATAATAAAACATAATGATATGAAATAAATTCAAATGATAATTTATAAATAGATATGTGAAAATTATGAAAATGTTATTCATTGAAGAAAACTGTCTTTAAAATCTTCCCTAAAAAAGATAAAATGGTTTAAAAAATGTTATATGTGTAATTTGGAAAAAAATTTATTAAATAAAAAATTAACGTTAATCATAAATCATTGAAATGGCATACAGGTTTTAAAAAGGTGTGGAATCTAAGATAAGAAAATTAATTTTCAAATAATTGAAACATTTTTGATTATTTTGAAAATCTTTTATTGAAAAAGCACACTATAAAACATATTCTAAAACAATCATTTTAAATTAAGAGATGTGATTTATTGTAGTGACATGAGTGAACACACATGTATTTTTTCAAATAATAAATGAAAAATACTGTAGTCAATAATGAAGATGAAAATGGAGGATAAATTATATTTAATATAAATGATATTTTTTTAATATAAACATTCCAATTTTGTGTTAAATAAATTCATCCAAAAAAATTGTTTGAGTTAAAAAAACTTATTATTATACTATACTAATGATGACATGAATTATAAAATAATAAATAAATTGATTTATCAAATATAAAATTATAATTTTCAATGAATAACATTTTAACATGATGAATGGAATATGAGTTAATAAAACCCCATTACATTTTCATAATTTATAATGTAGGAAAAATTTACAATAGGGTTATGTGGAAAAAATGGAAGTCCAAAAAAAGATAAATTACCAAATAAAAAAACCTAATAGTATAATTTACCAAACATATATTAAATAAATTTATAATGAATAATCATAACTCAGTGAATGAGAATTGAGTTTCAATTTTTTTTTAATGTAATAGTAAAAAATTAATAATTTGATTACTATGAAATTGAAATTCATGTATCAAGAAATATTTTATATTTATTATAAATAATGAAAATTGAAATTTTAATATTCCATTAAAATAAATTTTTTTGTTTAATGTAAAACATGCATTGTTGATTTGAAATTGATATAAAGAATACCTTATAAGGAATTCCATAATTGTTGATGACACTTTAATAATCTATATAAAAACATATCAAACGTAATCACCTATTTCCAAATTTTAGTTATTAATTTGTTATTTTACAATAATTTTATAAAATTATTCCTTATATTAACTAAAATATACTTTATTATCTATTTTCAATAACGAGTGTGAGTAATCTTGATCATTTTAGAATAGTTTCATAATAATGGTTTTATAATAAATATTTACCAAATGTAATTCATATAAAGGTAATATATGGTGAATTAAATGTTTTATAATTATAATTTTTCATATTTTTATTATTTAATTATATAATATTTTTTGGTCATAATATTTAATGATGAATTCAGTGATGAACTTATCTCGATGATTCTACAAATATAAAGAGTGTCTGGTAATTTTTTGAGTTACATTTTCTATATTGCTATTCCAGTAAAAATAAATAACTACTTAATAATATAATTAATATATTACCTAAAAATAATTTCACATAGTCATTAATGAAAAAATATAGATTATTGTAGGTGCTTAGATAATCCCGAATAAGAGAATACCATGAATAATGAATGTTTATGATGTAATTTAGTTGAAATATAATTATAATAGAAGAATAATGATATTATTTTTTTATTATTATGACATATTATATTTTTAAAGAATTATATTAATTTTATAACCTATATTATGTTACATCGTAGTTTGATGAAATCATTTTTTTCATTTAGAACACTCTTTTGGATGGTTTATGTTTCCACAATTATTTATTAATCATATTGTAAATAGGTTTTCCAATGAGTATTTAATGAATATTGATAATTTCAAAAACATAATATTTATTTTATTAACCCATTATCCTGATAATTTATCTATTTATGTGTTAAAAAAATATGGGAATGATTCATTCCAGGATTGTTTTAGTCCACACAAACACATGAATAACAATTTCATTTTTAGTATAATGTGGAAAATGATTAATTTAGTTTATTATTTTACAATATAAAATATTTCCTAAAAATGATTTTAATATATTATTTTATATATTATTTTATCCATTAATTTTTTATATAAGACAAATAGATTACACTGTGGTGGTGGTGGTCTGCACAACTCGCAATTTAGGGTTTCATTTTTCTTAATAGAAAATTGTGAAAGGATGTTAAAAAATCTATTAAAATTAAAATATCATGATTTTATATTAGTCATACTGATTTTATAATTTTGAGATTTTTAATTATACTTTTTAATATTATGCATACATAATAAAATATAAAAAATAATGAAGCAGTATAAAATTTATTCATAACTACTTGAATAATACCTTTTAGGAAGGGGTTATGTCATTATGTGATAGAATATTCTAGAATATAAACAACATTATATTGTATATTAATGATTAGGAGATTTTCAAGAATCTTTTTCATAAATAATTGGTTTGTGGTTTTATAGGAATTAGAGAGTTGAGATCCAAATTTTTAAGTGAAATTTTTACATTTTTCCTAAAACTATATAAAATTAATAACGTAAACTAGCACTAAATTAAAATAGATCAAAAGTGATTAATAATATAGGAGGGAATTTATATGGTAGATAAAATACAAAAAAACTATATTAAAATCATGTTTTTATCATTGAAGTAATTTTACCTCTTAGTTTACTTCTTTTTACATTTTTGGGTTTTCACCATGAAAAATTGTTTTTATTTTGTTAATTTATCATTTATTTAAAAATATAAAAAGGTAATATATAGATAATTTATACCTAATGATTAAATTTTTGGAATCCATTTTGATGATATTATTTAATGTGATAAATATTAATTTAAAAACATCAAATATATTATGTATTAAAATCATTTTTTGTTGAAAATATCTCATGTTATAAAATTTATATGTCGGGGTTTTAAATGAAAACTATTATTTCTCAAAAATATAAAGTCATATATAAAATAATTATCTGATAATATAAAATTGTTTCATTAATTTAAAATAAATATTAATATACAAATAATGTCATATAATTCAATTTATTTCTCATAATGATATCTTATACTATTCAACTAAAAATAACCCAATTTTTAATCCAAAAAAATTCACCCTATATTAATGATAATATTAATTATTTAAAAAGTATATAGTTTTCTCAAATATTAATTCCAAAAGTTATGTATTTATATATTTTCATAAAAATATCTAATATAAAAAAAACTTTCACAATTTACATAATAAATTTTTAAGGTTCTATAGACATTAATATCATTTCATATAAATTTATAAATAATAGAATATTGTAATAATTTTATAAAATAAAAATGTTAACTATTTTGACAAACATGTAAAACACATAAATATAATTTATTATTTTAATATACTATATACTTTTTAAAATGATTATACAAAAGAAAAGATTTTTAAAATCATAAGGAAACCTAAAAATTAAAAATTTTGTTTTAATTTATAATTATACTTTAATATAGAAATGTTTTTATTTCGCATGACTTTTTTATTGTCCATTTTTTTAGTTAAATTTTGTCATAGTTAAAATTTATTGTTGACACAATGTATCAGTGATAGTATTAAATTATAATAGATTAAAATATCATGTCATAACATTGTACCCCTTAAAAAAATTTATCCTTGAAATTCAAATCAATAATAAATGGTTAATATATGTAGAATATTTATTATCATGTTTATAATTAAAGATATAAGTTATAATAAGAATTATAATGGAATTCATTCAGTTATATAAAATAAACTATCAATCCTCAAAAAATAATCATCATTTGTGTAATCATATACCCTAGTCTATATATATATATATTAATCATATATAATCCATTACATAAATATCCAAAAACCATTTGAAACATGAATCATTAAACAATTACCATAACTTATATTCCTTCAATAATTAACACTGATCATGAAATAGGTTTCTAGAAATTCATGATGTATTCTATATATACCATAGTCATGAATGTGATATAAACATCAAAAAAATACAGATTAACATTTCATTATATAAATAATATATTTTAAGTATTTCAATACTACCTAACAAAATTTTATGAAAATTAATCAAGACTTAATTACCTAAAAATAATTCATATAATGAAACTAATAGGTTTTTACTATATAATACTTTTTTCTTAAATAGTTATAACCTATATATAAACTTTTTACAAAAAAAAAAGTAACGATTTTTGATAAATGATAATGTATTATTATAATTATTTTAAAAGAATCTATAAGATAAATTAATTATATTCATCAGGTAATTCTAAAATCATTTGTAATATAGCATAATAACATTGATAAATATCACTCAAAAATAAAAATAACTATGAGTTCAAATATAGTTTTTATTTTGATATCAACCTCAATATCATAGGTAGGAATAAATAAATACCATTTTATATAATATCTAGAATAAAATATTATTCTCAACCATTATATAAGATCTATTATTATGTTATATTTCAAGTGATTTCTATGTAAATTTCTTCTTAAAATTATTTTTTATGATCATGTTTTGACCAAATACTAAAACTCAAAATCATTATGAATAAAAAACTGAAAAATGATAAAATAGATAAAAAAATCAATCACATTATATATTTTCAAAATTTGGATTTATTTCATACATAGAAAATGTTAGACCAATTAATTGTATTTTTACATTAATTCTTTTCTACATTTAAACTAGTCAATTAAATTAATTTTTATATATATAATTTATAATATATTTTAATTATAATGTTATTAACACATGAATATACTCTAGGTAGTTTTAAACTAGGTGTGTCTTTTGGACTCTTTTTCGTTAATATATTTATGTTATATTAAATACCTAATATTATATTTTGAGTGTTAAAACACATATGTGTTACTATTTCAATACATGCATCAACCAATTGTATCCAAATATAGACTTTATTTCCTAGAATAAAACACAATATGTAATTTATCAAAATTTTTGTATATAATATTATAATTAGTCTTCTTAGAATGGGTTTTTTCATAATATATCTTATATTAATCAATCAAAAATATAAAATATATATTATAACAAACACAAGTATATATAATGACCTTTTAAATTGCAGTGAAACATAACATTTAATTCATTATTAAAAATTATTACACTTAATTTATCATCATTATATATTATTATAGCCTCTAAGTTTATATAAAACATAATCTAATAACAATTGATGTAGCTCATAAACATGACCATCTACATTTTATAATAATAAAATAATATTTGTTTAAATAAATTTCTATGTTATTTTTTGTTTAGTGTTATATATAATTACAACAATTAATTAAGAAAAAAATTATTCCCTTTAAACTAATGGATATACATCCCCAATATGAAAGAAATTGTTGAATCCATTATTAGTTTTAATCACATCAAAAAGATATCAATATAAAAAAATAATTCATATATCATATAATTTTATTATATGAATAAATAGAGAGATTAAAACATAATGAAGGGGTGTGTCTAATTTCCCTATAAATGAATATATAATAACAATAATCTAATACCAAAAGTTATCATAATATGAATATATGTGTATTATCACAATATTTATGAAAATTATACCCAATAATTATTGGATTATAAATCTTGATATAAGGTTTTAGTATCCCAATACATGAATAAAACTAATATGTATGTGGGATTAAAAAAATCCTATTCATTCAAACATAATCATTGGAATATTGACTTAAAATATAACATAGGCTAAAATCCTAGAATAATAAAAAATAATATTAACAAATATCATATTAGGAAAATTATAAAATTGTTAACATAAACATTTTACACATACTATTGGGAATAATAAATATTCCCATTATCCATGTTGTGATCAAAAAAATTATAATTCATCATTTTGTGAACAAAAAAATGCACACATATTTTATTATGAATATAAAATGTGTTCACATTTCATTTTGTGAAAAAAATTTCACAATTAACATAATTATATAAAAAGATATAAATCCTTGGATAATTAATTGGTGGGTGATATATGATACTAGCAATAATTTATCCATTCATATGGTTTAAGTTAACAAAAATTCATTAAAATCATCATAAATAACCCATGGAATTAACACTTGGTTTTGTATGTTTCTAAAGGGAATCTCCAAACTTAGAATCATGCATTTTAAAGTTATATAACATTAACTAAATTATAAAATTTATTATTAAATGAGAACATTTAAATTGTAGTTAATCAAAAACTACATCATTTGAAATAAATACTTTAATAGGTAAATATAAAAGATGAAAAAACCGTAAAATATTATTTATAAAATATATTAATTATTATTTTAAATTATTAATAACTGACTTGAATTAAATAGTTATTTTCTAAAGGAAATTTGAAAACTAAAAAACCATACACCTTTTAAAATTATTAATTTTGTAAAAGGATCCATAAAAACGATATAATGGATTCTTAAAGGTGAGGTGAAAATAGTGTAAAAATATTCATTTTCCTTAAAAATAAACTCTAAAAATTGATCATTGAAATGATAATTATATTTTAAAAAAGTTCTGTTAATTGTATGATAAAATATTTTATTTTGAGATTATATAGAAGGTCTTTAAAATTATGAAATTATATTGTTGATAAAAATTATTGTAAAAGAGATATAAGAACATAAATTTTAGAATTGGAGATGGGAAATATAAAGGTCACATTGGATAAAACATATTTGGATTTCAATATGAGAAAGAAAAACATTTTTGGGTAAAATGAAAAAGAAAATAGAGGAAAAATAACATCTTTATAGGTGGTATTACTTTTTTCCTAAAAATGTTACCATTTTATTAAAATGAAATTAACTAGTAAAGCAATATTATGATAAAAAATTCATATTGCCAATATTAGGAATAAGAAACATCATAAAAAAAAGTAAATTTATATATTTTCAATTATATTAGAATTAAACTCAAATAATTTCATTTTGACATAGATATTGAAAATTTGACTTCACTTAATCTATTACATATTACATAATTAATCAAGAAAGGGGAATTTATAATGTTTTTTTTGTTTTGGAAATATTAACACATTGAAAATAAATTTATATTTCCATATAATACAATCCATGGATAGAAGATACCCAATATATATTAAATGATATCATGATGAGAAATCCTATCCTAATATATGGGGATTGCATTTAAAAAAATAGTTATGGTAATGGTAATGTATGAAAATGAGTGCTACCATGAAATTAAAATTAATTTATACTGAAATTAGATATATTTATTATAATTTGTGTCAATATAGATGTGAATACACCTTATAAAGAAAATTATATAGCACAATATCAATCATATCTCAAATATTTGAAATGGGATAATGAAATACTTACCTTTAATTCTCTCTACATTAATAATACATTAACATCATATTTAAAAAATATAATTGTATTAATAACCTTTTTCAAAAATATATTCATGTTTACAACACACAAATTTCGAGCAGATTTTACAATCTCCCACCCCATCATATTACATAATTTCACTCCAAAATCTTTTGTGAAATATTCCTTTAAGAAACGTGGAAAACATCCTCATCGTGACAATCATGCATGCATCTGGCCTTCACATCCTACTAGTGAAAACTATGACCATCACATCACATATCTCTCAAAGACACAAGGTTAACCATATTACATATCTTCTAATGCCACCAATTTTATCAAATCACATATGAAACGTAACTATATTCATAATATTTTTGTATCGAGAACATGAATTCCTTCAACTCCATGCCCTCCTAATACCATGAATTATACCCACTACGATCCACCTCATAATTTATTCAAACACAACCATAAGGGAACTAAAATTGATAATCCATCACAATTCATATGTAAGAACAACAATTAATTGATATGAGGGAGGAGAGATAGTAGACGTAAATCTATCATCATCTTCAAGACATTAAAAAAACAAACACAAAACCTTTCATTCTCTATACATAGATCCCAACCCGTGAATGGTTCATATTGAATTCATAATGAAAATATAATATATATAACTTTCAAATATATAATCATAACCTATGGGTTTTCATTAAGAATACCTCAGCACTCACAACAACCCAAATAATTATTCAAAACCTCAAACACATTTTATACCACTTCTAAATGCATCATATCACATTAGAAACCCACATTACAGATGGAAAAATATTCCTGAAAAATTAAACCTTTATATTCAAGTTATAAAAATTTCAAAATATACCCACTAATAACCACTTTTAAATTTTAATCCAATTAATTTCATATTGAATAAAATACTATTTAACTACAAAACAAATTTTAATTAATTGATTCATTAGTGATTCCATACTATTTCCTTGTAATTCACAAAAACAAAACCCATTTTTTTACATGTGAATTCATTAAATCCAAAATACCACAAATCAATATAATCGTTCTCAATTAACCTCATCAAAATAAAACCATTTTTTGTTCATTAATAATAATTCCACATTCAATTTATATATTATTATCAAGCATACAATTTATTATTTTAATCCCAATCCAAAAATCATCATGACAATACATAAGCTAGTACATTTCTATAATTCAACAATACTACAATGGTAGACACACATCACAACCACAAAAAATCAACCAATATCATCACATAATGATACACATCATCTTCCACACCCATGAAAATATAGTTTATGAGATTTCAAAATATTAGATAAACATTATCATTTGGTAATATCATAGAATATGTGATTTTATTGGACAAAATATTCATTAATCATATATTTTTCATTGGCATTTTAGCTCACAATGACATTAGTAAAAATCATTCATGGTATCATAATACATATAAATAACAATTTAAAATGTTTAACAACAATAATTATATTCAAAAAGGGAAAAACATTGATAATCATATTAACAAAATCACAAAATATGAAAAATAATGTGATTACTTCCTTATCCTAAAAAACAAGAAAAATTATCTTCATGTGACTATAACTTTTTCTTTATATAATAATAATTAATTAACTAAATTTTTAAAACATGTTATAATAATTAGTAGTATTGTTTACACATTTTATAACAATTTCATTAGAAATAGATATATGGAACACGAAGAAATAATTTAAAAAGTAGGGAATAATTCCCATTGTTATAAATGTATGTTAGTGAAATTTATTATCATTGTTGGTATGGAAAATACACCCACAAAAATGACAGTAATTACTTTTTAATATGAAATATGTATAATAAATAATGAGAAAAATTGGATCCACTAATAATATAAATTATGTTTTTACACTATTTTAAATATAGGTTATAAGAGGATGATTGATGTATGAGATTTTCAAGAGAAGCATCAGATGAATTTATACTAGGCAAAAAAATACAGTATGTAGAGGTTTTGTCTAACCAAACTCAAGAGGAATAAAGAGGGACTAAAACAGAAAAAAATTATTTTTTATGATTTTTCGATATCTATCTACGAAAACATTACAAACATCATATGAATTTCCATATTTTAGAACACATTTAATTATATTTTAAATCAAAATGTAATTATAATTATTTTAAACACATTGAAAAAAATATATACATTAAATGAGTAAAAATTAATGAAAATAATGATATTATAGTCTATATATATTGAAACAATTATTTATAGGTTCTATAAGAAATAATTCCCAAAAAATAAGAATAACTCAAACCAACACACATTGTATATATATTGTATAAGGAAAATTTGGCTTTACCCTTATGAATCATGTTACAGTTACAAAGGACAGTGAATGCTCATTTTACCTATATACAATAAATAGAATATACTTTTCACCTTTTATCAAGGATTGGTTCATCATATGTCGTTATCAGAAATCAAAGATGACCCTTAAATGAGAATAGAATTCTCTAAATACCCTTCAAAAGTGGCGATGATACTCTTATGTAGCCTTAAGAAACTAACAATTATAGTTATTAATGTTGAATATTATTATAACAAAAGATTTTAACATTATATAATTCAACCGTCAAGTGATTCGTAACCCTTATTCAAGCAAAGAATTACCTATAGATAAGAATATGTAATCATAGGTTACCCTTTTATGAATACTTAATTCTGAACCCACCCTTAAATTATTTAAGCGATGTTCCTAGTATGGACTTATAGATTTTGGTGCTACCTTTATGAAACAATGGGTTACCATTATTTTGCATATGATATTTCCATGTAACCCTTGCTTCACCAATATAAAACACAATGTACCCTTACACAACTTCTTTAAAAGATATATTACCCATATTCAAGGCATATAAGATAAACTATACCTTTAGATAATCTAATAAGAACAATTATTACCCTCATTTAAACCTATTTTTTTAAGGGTAAACATTTAATTGAAAATATCATTATTTCAATTAGGGTCACTTATAAATAATTAATAATTTTTTTATTATCTCTTCAAAAATACCACTAAAATAGATATAATATTAAATTGAAATTGAAAACATCCAATTATGTTTTTAGAAAATAATATTTTAACAAATTAAAATAATTACAATTATTTTAAAAACATTTTTAAAATATTTGACAAATATAAAAAAATTAATAAGCATCTAGAATTTATGAAAATACATTAGAACAACCAGACATTGCATAGTTGAAAAGTAATGCTAGGGAATATTTCCAGCCTCTAAACCTCAATATAAACTATCACCTTAGCACTAATGATTATAAATACCAAATAAATTTTTTCTATACAAAATAAAATCTTCTTAATTGAAATAACCATTTACAAAAAAGAAATTTTATCGTCATGATTAAATATAACCCCCCAATCATATCAAATGTAATCATTAATCATTTTTTAATACAATCACATGATACCTAAAATTATTATATATATTTTTAAAATATTTTCTCTCTTTAAAATTCATAATATTTATATAAAATTCCCCTAGAACAGAACTCTTGAGATACTACATGTAAATAGTCTAATAATTAATTTTTTCCTAAAATTAATTACCTAATATTTAACATATAAATCACTAATAATAATATTCAAAAATATAAAAATATAAATATTTTCATAAGATTGAAAAATGTCAATATAACCATGTTTCATAAATTTTAAACGGGAAAAATACAATTCATTCCATTTATATATCCATTAAAATTACATCATTTTCATATGAAATTGCGAATCATTATTTGTATGATCTTGAGAATACCATTCATGTTATTTAAAAATATGTAATACATTTAAATAATAAAAAAATAGAATATTTAAATCATAGAAATCACACCTTAAGAAGAACTATATTCCCTTCTATTGTGTTAAATGGATGTTTCTTTTTTTCCATTATAGATTATTTCTCTATTACCTCATTTATCACTTATGAAGAATCTTCCTAACCCCCTGAAATATTTACTAGGTAACATATTCACACATTAATGACACAAATTATGTTATCTCATTTTACCATTATTATCTTTATCACATGAACTTACAAAAATAATATTTTCCTTTGATTTAGGATATTCACATTTTATTTTTGTATATTAATAACTTGATATATATTCTTAGGAATAACCATACTTGTTTTATCTATATCACTCACACCCATTGGTGAGTCACTTAGATAGCCACCATGGTATCCTTCACATCCAATACTAAATTGGTTCTTGTTAATTTATTACATTTACAAAACCAACTCAGTTATTGTTAGTGTTTAAAATGAAATCATAATAAACCATATTATGAAATCATTAACTAAAAATATATCCTCATACATGAAATATTTTATTAAATTATATCTATTTAATAATATATAACCAAAATTATCTAAAACACATAAAAAATTAATATATAAGGACTCTAACATATAAACAAAATTAGACATATTAACCATGAGGATTTCACAAATTCGTAAATTAACCCCACTTGGAAACATACTGACCCCAATATTTATATAAATCATTACCTAATTACAACTATATGGGCTTAATCGTTGAAAAAAAATTATTATTAGGTAATGATTATTTATTCCACTTTATTTTCATTCCAAAATATATTACTTTTATTGATTTAGATAAATACGAAATCTATTAAATTAAAAAGGAAAAAAACCAATCAATGTCAGTTTTTTTCATGAAAAGTTTTCTTTAATTTAATACACTGTTTCATTCAATACACATTCACATATTTTATGATTAATCTCTATAGTTGAAACATTGACATTTATATAGTTCATACCCTTCTTTAATACATATCAATATCATTTTAGAATGTGGGATGATAAAAAAACATAGTAAGGAATATAAAATAAAATGGATACCATTATACCAATTAAAAAACATATGAAATCCATATAAAAATATTACATTTTTAAATAATTATCTTTTAGTTTAAATATTCATTTTTATACTCGTGAAAATGTTATTATTGTGTAAATTTATTCAAAAAACTATTCAAACTGAAAATTGATTAAATATTCACAATCATGGGATATTCATAGAGAAAATATGAACTCTTGAAAAATTGTTCTTTAAAAGCATAATTATCACCAATAAATAATATTATAAATACACATAAAATATAATTTAATTCTTTTACGTTTTGAAGTCATAATATTTCCAAATAAATATATTTCGGATGAGTAGAAATGTATTTTAAGTTATTTGGTGTAGCATAGTCATATAAATCATATAATAAATCATTAAATTGATTAACATACCTGTTTAGTTAAAACTAAATAATCGGAGTAAAAAATAAACATTTAAATTTTTAAACATTCTTGGAATAAATTTTTAATATTTAAATCTATCCACACCATACAAGTAATTTATACTCATTTAACTCTATCTAAATAACAAAAATCATTGGAGGGATATATCATACCAAACCATTATCATCAAAAATTTGGAAGAACCATTTAATTAACTAAAAAGGATAAATATTTCTTTTCTTCATTTAAATAATAATAATTGTTTTTAGAGACAATAAGAAAAAATCATTAACAATTTTTATAAAAAAGATAACAAATAATCATTTAATTGGATACACATTTTAAAATTCATAATTTTAATAATATTAGAAAAATATTTATATTCTTTGAAATTTCATAGAATCATCTATATAAAACTTGATAACAACTAACATCTAAAATTAGAAATTTTTTTTTTTCATATTATACATATGAAAAAACAGATTGTTCTATTTTTAAAATAATATAATTGGTAACTTGTACTAAGATCCCTGAAATTATTCAATTGAAAAAATTCATAAACAAAGTGAAATTTATTTTATAATGAAAATTAATAACATAAGAGGTAAAAAATTGTAACTTCTTGAAACATTTAAATTAACATGGATATAGATGAAAATATTATGGAAATTAATGACAACATTTTAATGAATAATACCTTATGATAGTAGAAATTTTTTAATAAAATAAATTAAAATATAATATATGAAAATGATTTATAATCAACATGAAGATCAATAAATTAATGATGAATATAAATAAATATATATGTTTATAGAACACACGATAGAAAACTGGTGGTGAAAATTCAATGAGTCTAAAAATTGAAATTGATATGATAAATGCATTACCATGAGTCTGACTAATTACATGCATTCATAAAATCCTTTTCTTTTCAAATGATTATTTTAAATATGATTAATTCCTTTTACTGAGAGGTTTATGGCCACTCTATGGGATTGGGTATGTGGAAATAGAATTTTTTTTTTGACGATCATTAAGGGAAACCCAAACAAGATTTGTTTTTTTAATGTTATTGTGATTACGTATGTATTGAAACAATTTATTAAAAGAATCTGAAATTTTTAATCATCAAAGGTAATATAATTGTTTTTTAAAGATTAATTATTGAACATAATTGAAAAATACATTATATGACAAATAGGTTCTTTCAAAAAGATTTAATATGTTATTTTAGAATATTTTAATTATTTAAAAATATGTTCTAAACATTTAAAACCATCTATGGTGATTATCAAAACTATATATAATATTTGTGATTAAAATATTCTAAAAACATTATAATTTAAATTCAAATACCTAAATCATCACTTATTCTCCATAATTATCTATTTTTTCGTAATATTATTTAGTATCTAAATATTATCATTAATAATTTATAAAAATTCAATAACATAACTGTTCTCATGTATTTGTTTTTATTCAGTTAATATGTATTAATCATTTAAGATAATTACAATATCATTATAAATTAAAAAACATTTACATGAAAATAATTTATTTAAAATTATTATGTTTTATCATGTTTAATTAATAATTTAATATTTTCTTTACTATGAAATGATTTTTTTTAAATTAAATTAGAAAAATTTGAATTATGTAAATATAAATTTACTAATATAAAATGTTGTTGTAAAAAATAGATCAAGAAGATAGTAAATAGAAAAAAAATTTAAATAAAAATGGTAGTGTTATATATATACTCATGAAAAAATTTTATGATTTGATTCTAATGTTTTTATCACATATTTTTAACCATAAATAACCCATTTTAATATTTATCATTATGACCACATATTATCTTGGTAAATTTTACATATATATTCAAAAATAAAAGGAATATACATTAATAATTTGGGCCTCTTTAATAAAAAAAAAATAAATTTTAAAATATTTATCTTCATAAATATGTAATGAATAATTTTAATACATGTCTATAAAACAAAATGAGAATTGTTTTAAAAAATACCCTTATAATAAAAAATTTATTTGGCACCAAAATAAAGTATAATGTTTCATCCAAATAAATTAATTATTTTAAAAATAATAACATTAATCTTTTTTTAATTAAAAAACAATCCAAATTGAACATTTAAATTTGTTTTATTAATTGAAATAAAATGAAAATGACTTCAAAATTGTTAATTTTAACAATTTACAAAAAAATTAAAATTAACAGAAAAATGAGATAAATTTTATCTAACCCTATTATAACGTGTTTATTTAAAAAATGATATTTATATTAATATATTAAAATTAATATATTTCTTATAATAACATCACAAAGAATGTAAATAAACAAATTTTGAGAAAAATGTTTTTTAGTTATAAAATGAATTTATATGCATTCCTTTTCTAGTATCATCTATTATATGAATACAAAATAATATTATTAAATATATTTTATTTAAATTTTAAAAACATAATTTATATACAGTTATTACGATATCTTACATCGGTAAAAATTCAATACCCACATAAATAACATTTTTGAGAATTTAATCATATATTTTTTTATGATTTTATATATAATTGATTTTTAATTTCATGGAAATAATTTGTATATTTTTATTATATAAAAATACTAAAAATATGTATTATAATTTGGTTACTATTATTCGTTCCATATATTCCAAAAACATTTTTCTAATAGTAATATTAATATATTAATGTATCAGATTATATTTTTAAGAACGATAGTATATGTGGTACACACAATTAAAAATATATTATTTTTAAACTAAAATATCCAGGTGTCACACCCATCATACATACATTAATCCAAATATTTTTTCATGTGGTCCATGTAATGAAATTTTGGTAATAGAACATTTGGTTTAGAGTTTGTATAAATATTGGAGTGGGTCACATGAAATGATTCAAAGGGTTTTTATGGTAAAATTTTCATTCTATTTGAATATGTGTTATATGATTTGGAGATCATCCAGGAAACAAATGTTTTTGTCCGACTATGATTTTATTTATGGGAGTTGAAAATTTATTAAATATATGTAATTCCTTAATATTTTATATTTATTTAAATTTAAATAAATTATAGGTTAAATATATTTCTGCTTACAGAACAGAAAATTAAAAACTCCCAGAACATATTAAATAACAGTTATCATAATAAATATAAAAATATAATATAAAATGTAAATAATATGTTACAAATGAATAAATAATTACTACATTTTTAGGATGTATAAATAATATGGATTAATATTAAAATGTATAGTTTTTATCAATGACATGTTTGTATATGTTTTTTATTTTAAAATAATCAAATGAATTGATAAATTTTAAAAGATTATTATTATTATATGTTATTTTTAAATGTATGAAAAAATATATTATCATTTATTTTTCACTGATATTAAATGTTATTATGAAAAAATAATGATAAATGGAATTTTCTCAATTAAAGAATATTTTATTTATATTATGTGTTTAATTTGAAAGATAGATTCAGAAATTTTAGAATTTTAATTTTACAAAATTAACGTAATTATTAGATGTAATATTTTATTATTTTATAAAATGTTATATTTTTGGTGATTACTATATCATTACATTATTTAAGATATTGTGACTCTTATTACTTCATTAAGATATAATCACCTTATAAATGATTAAAAAACATTTATACTCATAGATTAGGTACAAAAGAAGTGAAATTGAATATTAAAAAATATATTTTCAAATTTAAAAACATTTATTTGTCCATTTGACCTCAAATATACATATTTATAAAAACCAATAAATAAAACACTTATTATTTTTCAATTAATTATTATCAATTTTGAATTTTATTATTATTAAATTTTTTTATATTTTAAGTAATGACATAATAATATTATAGAAAGGGAAATTCTGTTTTATGTTTATAAATAATTTATGAATGTAAAAAAGGTTTTCATATTTAATAAAATATTTTTCAAATGTTATAACTGAGGAGAAAATACTTAGATCACTAAGAAATTTTATTCAAATATCTTTTTGATAGAATATTTGACCCAAAATGAATCCATAACCCATAATTTTCAAATATTAATCGAATTTATCTAAATGGGGACTTGTCATTTTAAATTATTACAAAAACATCACTATCTTCACTTATAAAATTTGATATAGACACCTCTTTATATTCACATGGAATAAAATATTTCTCTCTAAACATTATCATTTCATACATCACTATATCCATATACCATGTTTAGAATCCCCTTGATCAATGTGAAATCAATATAACCTCAATATTCAATTAGAACTAAAACAGATGTATTTATTGATAAATATAAGTATCAATCACATTTAAATCATTTTCATATTTATCTTTTTCATAAATGTTTATATTTAAAATTATAATTTAGTTGAAAAATAATTATTAATGTACTATAATATTATTATTTGAATGGTGTAACCGTTACCTCCATTTCCTCATTAAATATTAAATTAAAATGTAATTCATGTGTACGTATTGAGTAAAAACTCTCTGAAGAAAAAAATTTCATTATTTATGTCCATGTAATTTGGATGCATATAAAATGTAACATAAAAAATTTATAATATTTTGTAAATCAAGTATTGGATTCTTAAAATAAAATTCATTTTCCAATCTCTTTGTATTATATGGTAAACACAAAAGTCATTTGTGAGTATGTATGAACTAAAAACTCCATTTAATATCATAATTCATTTATAATCATAAAAATAATTATATTCATTAAAGAATTTAATTAATTAAATAAATTAAATATTATTATTTAAATAATGATTTATTTTTTATTATTTAAGGGTTATATTATTTTTTGATATATTATCGACATACTAATTTTATTCACCATGAATTACATAAACACTCTAGTTATTGATTCCATCATCAAAATTCCCAAAAAAATATATCATAGAGTGGAATTGAATATTTATAAATAATTGTTAATTTTATATTATAGTGCCTTGTGTAATCTTGGAATGATGATCATAGAAACAGTGAATGAGTATCATCAACAACATTTTATATCCTACGTGAAATGACATAAATCACTATCATACAACATTGACAATAAACTATAAATAATTATTAAATGAATAAAATTTAATATTATATATGATAATAGATATTAAATTTCATCATTATTATTTTATTACATAAGTAATTTCTTTATATGTGATTTAATTTTATTTTTCAATTTGATAGTTATGTAATGTGTTTCAGGTCAAATTGTTTTGATTGAAACATATTTTTTAATATAAAAAATTTTTATACGGTGTAAAAATTATATTATAGATATATAATATAAAAATTATATATTCACTAATTTCATAGAAATATTCATTTCATATTTTCATTTTAAAATATTTATTAGAAAAAAATTTATTAAAATTAGAAGTGATTCTAATCTAAATTTCTTTTCATGGAGACATAACCATTATTTACAACTTCATTTATTTAATTAGATTTATATACGTCTATATGTTCGTATTTGATAATGATATTAAATAAATTAAAGTAATTTTGGAATCAAGATACTGTTATTTATTTCATGTACTTGTTATTCAAAGGTTACTAATGCGAAAGGGGCTTAACATACACAATTTAGGTTCTTTTATTTATGGTCATTTTTATTGAACATCATTATTCTATTTTTGGATATAATCAAACTTGTATATGAATTATATTGATAATTAATATAATATTTATGTTTTTTTTTCACTTCATTATAATGTACTAATTATCTGGGAGTGGCAATCTTCATCCAACTTCAATGATGAACAACTTCTTTTAGAAAAATAAAATATTTTTAAAAAACTTCCAATCATTTTAATGACTAATTTCTCTACATTTTAATATTACTCTATTCCAAAAATAGAGTTTAATAGGGAACATCTCATGAAATAAAGGTTATATGAGAAAACCCTTACCTTATGCTCAAGGGTGTTATACACATTTACTTAATGTCATAGATAATACAATTAGTTTAATTAATTATTTAACTCATAACCTATTTAACATTTATTTTCATTATTATAATTTTATTTAGTACATGTATGAACTTTTTATGGATAATTTGATTATATTTTGTGGTTTATGAGTGTTTGTTTCCTGGTGTTTCATGATTTTTTCACTTGTGTGCACACATGAATTATATTGTAAATAAGAATCATTATCTAGAAAAGAAATTATATGTACTAAATGAACATCAATATGATTAAAAGGTCATATATAAATTTCATGTCTGATATATTAGAACGAATAATTTGATAAAATTTTAATGTGATCATTTATATTATTTTGGCTATTTTTAAAGCGTCACACACTACTTTTTTTATATTAATTATATTTTGAAGATATACTTATTACATAACAAAAAATAAGTTTTAATTAATATTTAAAATATTTTATTAACCATTATAATGTTTTTATAGCTATCCATAGAGGAGGTATTATAAAATGAAATATTTTCATCCATGAAGGCGGTAAATCGATACATCACATACACAGTTTTCATTTTTAGAACAAAAAGGGAAGTGAATAAAATTGATGGTGTATATAAATTAATATAATAATTTATAATATATATATTATACTACAGAAATATCAATACATTGGATAGGTGAGGCTACACAAGGATAAGAAATGAATATTAATTTCATGAAACGAATATGGTTTTACCTCTTTAGTGTTTCTTTATTGAGAAAGTCCTTAAGGGGCATGGAAATTGACTTTCGGTGATACCACCAAGAAAATAATGTGTGGAAAAGGTTTGGGTGATGACAATATTAAAATTATCATCATGAAACATTGATTATAATGTGTTATGAGAATAGTTTTTGAGGCGTAGTGTTTATAGTGGAGGAGAGGGGAGTTTTTCGATTGTTTTATTAATTAATATATTATTTTGGATGAAGACTATCAATTTTGATTATTATGGTGACCAAATATAGTATATAGATAATTTTAGTTTAATAAATTGATTCTTACCTCATCCTTAAAACATTAATGAATCAATAATTAATTAATTTACTCAGAATACTAAATACCGTAAATTACTATATTTTAATTTTCACAAAAATTCAACTATATTAGAAAAATAAAAAAATATTATATATACATTTAATAAAACTAAGGTTATAAAAAATGGGATCCATATTTATGAAACTAATTTAATAAACATAAGAAATTTATATTTTAAATAAACACATCATTTATTCAAAAAATAACAATTTAGATATTATAATCGATTTTACGACATATTGAAAAGATAATTATGTTCTCATAAAATTATTGTATAATTTTAATAGAACAAAATAATGAATTTTAATGTATTTGATTAATATAAATGTTATTTATAATTATTATATTAATTTATAAAATTTTAAATAAACATTCCCATTTCACATAAATACCAACACTAAATTTATTATTTTTAAAACATTTATTTACTTATTTCATGATTTAAATATATCATCTTTTTATTTATCAGATACCGAAGTTTTATTTTTACATTAAATTTTTTGGAAGATATAATTTTAGTAGGGTTACTCTTTATAATGGTCACATTACTAATCCAACGGTCATGCAATGATTTCATTTGTATAGGCCCATTACATTATATATATACATATTGTTTCATTCATTATTCATTTATAATGTTTTCAGTATGTTCTATACATCATAATAAGTTATTTATATAATAATACACAATTATAAGAATGAAATTTCAATTAATAAAATTATGGGTAATTATATTCAACCCTACATTAGTAAATTGTTTCTACAGAATTTGAAATTATACCTCAAAATAGGTGTTTGTTACATGAAAAATTCAGTTTCCTATACTTTGGGGAATATTTTACTATATAGATAACAACATGAGAAAATAAATATACATTATTTCCATCATTTCATAATAATAATATCATCATTGGGTTTCTATTCTAACCATCTCCACTTAATTTCATAAACCAAAAGATATATATTCAAGATGAATATTTTTCATGATAAACATATATCAAATGATATATCGGTAATTCATTCAACAATTAATTGTTATCAGAACCAAATTAGTTAGGATAGTATAAAAAATATTTTAAATCATAAATTAACCACAATCAATAATATCAAAATTCGATCTTAATCCAATCCTCATGAAGTTACTTTAAGATGCATTCGTAATACATTTTTCTAAATTAAAATTTTTAAAACTGAATGAAGGTTTCTAAATTTAAAAATTCAACTTGACATAATATTTACCAAAATAAAATATCATTTATTTCCCCATACATATATATTAATACCTTAATCTTATTTATACTACTATGTTACATACATGATTTTATGAGTGAAATATCAGGTTATTGAATATATTTCTTAGTCCTAAAGATATAATAATTTTATCATTACATAACCCAGCATTTTGCTAAACACATTCAGAGTAACCAATAATATCCCATAACCATCTATTTATTATTAACTCAAAATAAAACATATCTTTATTATTATCTTTCTAAGGTGACATGTTTTTAATGAGATAAAATTACCACATTATCACTTTTACTGATTACTAGTGTAATTCATCATATTCTAATAATTCCTAAAAGAATATGTACTTCATTACAGTCATTATTTATATCATTATTCTTATAACCATTGAAATGAGAATAACATTATAAAATGATATAATTATTGAATAAAAAACAAAAATATTTTAATTATTCTTGTAATAACTCTGGTTATCATATGTTGTACCGACTCTTTTTCATTAGGATTCACTATTTAAATATGGACCAGTGTGGATACCCAATCTGATGAAAGGTGATTCAGGGGTTTAGATGGATTTTTAGGTGGGTGAAAACTATCATTTATCTTGACATCTGTCTTGTAGATTGATTATTTAAAAATGTGTGGGGAAAGCTATAGGATTAGATAAACTATGTGAGGCATGTACAATGAGAATGATGAGTCCACATTGTAAGATAAATAGTGTGAAATGATGTGCACAACCATGCATCCATTAATTCAATTTTGATAATTTGTTTTGGAGTGTTTTTCTCACAGTTTCTCAAACATTGTGTGTAATGTAAGAAAGAAAACCCTTCCTTACTGCTAAGCATGTCTGTTTTTTAAATAGTGTTCCAAAAATGGGCAACCGAAATATTGTGATTTAAAAGAGTAATTTTCCAAAAAATCATTTTTAAAACTAAAATATATTCACACTTATATATAAAAAATAAATGGATCTATTTTGAATCTTCATTGGGTGACAATTATAGGATTTTATCACATCCCTATGTCCAATAAATAATTGAATCCCTAATAATCTCATTGGATCAAAATTATTGAGTACTCAATTATTTTAAGTTTTTCTTCTTTCTTCTAAATATCGGTTGCACTATTTATGTGAAATATAATATTCACTAATATAAAATTATTCAAGTACTCTTCTTTTTTTCTTAATTATTTGTTATAACAAATATGTATTAGAATAAATAATAGTTTGATAATGAGTTTTTCCATGAGTAGCTACCCCGTATATAGGAAAAATCTAAAATCATTCAAATTAAGTTGATGTTTTCTATAATTTTACTATTACATTTGATTTGATTCCATATTTGGATAACTCATATGAATTATCATTTTATTTTAAGATATGATTATGGGGTCTATTACATTTAAATGTTATGAGATGATGGTATTCCATCTCATTTATCATTTAGTACCATATTATAGTTCACATGAAACACATTATACCATGTCATCATGGATTCATTACTAGTTTTATGTTGTATTGATATGTCACATAATTTATTTACAAAATTTTAGGATTGATTATGTCTAGTGAATAGACAAGTGAGGAGATATTTTAGTTCAAAAGGAATATGGAAACATATGATCGGCAAAGGGACAATTGTTTTGATTCAATAATTTAATGTTAATGTGATATAATGTGATTTATATGGGTTCCACATATTTCTTATTAAGGTGTATGGGACATTATTGAGTAGAACATGGGTGAAAATTAGTTCAATACCATAAATGAAATTTTTATATAACTAAACTGTATATTAAATGAAATAGAAATTAAAAAGGGAGAATGGAAATAGATAGGTGAACTAAAACCGGAATTTTTGTGAGAATGAGGTAGTGCCACATGTGATTTTTTATTGTATTTTTTACAGTACCAGCTTTAGTAGAAGTCTTTCTTGTATGAACTAGTTATAGTAGGTTATTCAAATATTCTACACTTTTGAACTGTAAAATTTTAAATATTTATTTTCTTACACGTGTGTTTGGAAATGTAGAGGAATGACTACAAGATGTCCTCATGTTGTGCGCTAGAAGGGATGAGAAGACCATGCTTCGTAGTCGGTGGATTGTGGTATACCATTGGATCCTCATTTAGTGATAGATTTGTTAGTATATTTTTTCTAGACACAGGTGTTGAAAAATATTTATGTGATGGAATCTATGACTTCATATAAATCATTCAGTGATCACCACATACTACCATGTCTATGGATGATCTTATGTGTGTGTTATAGTAATAGTATCTTTGTACAAATTTAGGTAATGGTCATCTGCAATATATTGAACTATGTATTTAAACTGTGATTTCAGTCTTCTAGTTTCTTGAGACATATCCTAAAAGGAGTGTAAAGATCATGGCATACATGAAATGGGAAAAAGAAATGATCTGGTGGGATGTTATAAACTATGAAGAAATACTAAGAAACATCATTTAGGTTGATTTCTAAACTAGGTTCTAAGATTTTTACTACCCTGAGTCTCAAAAGGAATAGTGAGATAATCAATTGACATGTATAGAGTAGGGGATTCTGAGAGTTATGGGGAACTCATCCTTCATTATGGATTTCCTTTTTTATTCAATGATGTTCTTTATTGATGAGATACTTAGAGTGATTAAAATCATGTAAGGTCTCTAAATACTTATTAGATCTCAATAAAATGGGTTCATATTGACCTTAATTATCGAGATATAGAATATGGAATTGATTAAAATGTGTAACCTGATAGAATATGGGTGATTGGAGTAGAACATTGAACTATTTCGAACCAGTGGTTTAACATATTCAAGAATGAAGAATCATTTTTTTGGTTCCCATAAAATGAGTACTAATGAGACTATGAGTATTGGTATTTAAGTGTACTATCATCAGTGTTGAAGATGAGTCCCCATGAAGAATCCTTGGGACTACCACCGAGTGGAGTGTCGATCTTATTGTTGGATGGGCCAAATAAAATGGTTCTGTAGAACAATCTCACCATCTTTGAGTGGTAGAGGGATAACTTAAACACTAAGCCATGTAGAAGGATTCATTACATCATGTATGGAAGGGAGATGATGTACTGTAAGTCAATCTGGATGATGTAGTGGTGGTCATGGATGAGGTAGCCAGACCCTAGTTAAACTAATACATCAGAGTGGGACTACTTTGAGTAGTGAGGTCTTGTCACAGGGTCATGGTTTGGGCTATATCTATTCTATACAACCAATACTTAATGATAATGGAGCCAATCCATCTACCATAAGAGGTATGATCTTTTTAGGATCTACTAAAGCATCTACTATTTTATATTCATTTTTATCACATTGTTTTATTTCTGTACATTTGATATAAATCAAGAGGTTTTTTATATTGGTTTTTTAGAGAGTTAAGACACTTGAGTCTCCATTGGGGATCAGAATGGGTGATGCATGCTAGTTTAGGCTGGGATCTATGAGGTTGGTGTTGGTCATTTCATTTGGGATCATTATGTCTCCATCATTACTAGTCATAACATCATACTCAAGATAGAATTTCCAATAGCTTATTGAACATACATTGACTTCTATCACCACAGGGGTACTTTTACACTCACAAAGGTGAATTAGTTGTTCTTGTAATCCCCGATGGACCATAGCATCATGGTATAGGGATAATGAAATCCCATATTTCTAGTTTTTAAGTTGATGATTAGGGAGCATGTGGGACAAAATTTCCACCAGTGGTTGATCATTTCAAGGATGGTTTTCGAAATTTAATTTTATTGGTTACCTCTTTAGAGAGAGGTTGAGTAATGCATCGATATAGAACTAGGATCTACACAGCTATACATTCCAACTTACATTATTTTTATGATAGAGTAGCATTATCTCAAGAAGAATCTATTTTATTTAGAGTCAATGTTATTAATTTATCAAATTATATTTTCATGTCGGTTTGAAATTTTAGAATTAAAAAATCAAATGGTACCTTTATGATATATGTGGATTGTCATAATTGAACTGACTAATATTTGACAAATAACATCCCTTAGCATGGATAGATAACTTTTTTGATTTTATTAATGGATCTAGGGCACTCTTAATAATTTATTTCATGATAGGTTGTCACTAGGTATGTCTTTGACCTGAATACATACAACATTAAAAATTTCCTGAGGTATTGTCTATATGAGTATCTAGTTTTATTTTTGGACTTAAGAATGTTTTAGAAATTTTTATCATTATAATGAACTATGTATTCCACCCTTACGTGGATTTCTTTGTGTTGGTGTTTAGGGATGATATCTTAATGAATTCATAAAATCCACATGTCCATGTCAATCATCTAAATATAATTTTATATAAAATAAGAGAGGAGAAGTTATACTCGTATATCAAAATATATAACTTCATGATGAATCATATTCACTTATTAGGTCACATTATCTCAATGATACAGTTATAAATAGTCCCAAAGAAGGTGAGATTTGAAGTTTCTTATAAGAATACATAGTACATATTTGATATTCACATTTTTGGCGGTAGAAGCATATTACATGATTTTCATACATGAATTATTATTATTAGAATCATCCATAAAGTGCGTGAATTATATGGTTATGAATTCTTTATGGTTATATACCAATGAGGTATACTTTAAGGAGATGAAACATAGATTCATTTCAGCACTACTCTGGATACTACTAGAACAGGGTAAGAGATACACTGTTTATTTTGACGCAATGTGTATCGTTCAGGTAGTAGTGCAGATGTAGAGGGATAAATTCATGGAATACTGGTCATTGTTGTTGATTCCATAGGAGTGGAATTACCCAACATGTATTCTCAAGACAATTGAAGATGATCATACTTTTTTATGTCTGATACTTTATTTACATGGAGAGATATTTGGGGTATACATAGGCCACAAAAACATTAAGAAGAAATTTTACCAACCTGATTGAGATCTATGGAAGTAAATATTGGTTGATTACCTTTTGTCATTTTAATTAATTTATTCTTAGAAGATTTTTAATCATAATTTTTTGGTTGATCCACCGCACAAGAGGGCTCTGTTACATGTATTTCATTAGGACTACAGTAAGTGACAACTGGTGTTTTTTTCATTAAAATTCCCTTGGAGGAGTAGGACAGTCACTAGATTACATTTCTATCACCGTTAGATATGACTTGTTCCATATTAGATAGAGTGAGGATGAGATATCTATCAGATCAAAAAGCCTATTCATATAGTAGAGTGTGTCATGTGAGGACCCACACCATGTTTGGATGGTAGGAGAGGATTATATACTACATATACATAGTCAGATTTTTGTTCTAGTGGAAAAATAACAGGAGCTAATGTGGGATTATCATGCCTTATATTGGGAAGTGGACCTTAGAGTTAACATGATGTAACAAGACTTATGTCATCAATATTGTTGTCTGGGTGTGAAATATGATGTAGCTTGTTTTTTATGAGGTATTTCAGAAAATATTATGTGAAGGAGGTACATCAACAAGAATCCAGAAATTTATTGATATTTTCCACTCGGGAGTGGAAATGGGATAAAATCAGGAGGTGTTTCATGATCATTTTACTGAGGTTGCCTTAAGAAAATGAAGTTTAATGGGTTGTTGTCAATATGATCTTGAAGATTTCTCTTTTCTTAATAATCAAGGAGACCTTCAAATTGGATGAGCAATGAAGGATTTATAGATTTTAGATCTTGTGAATTCATGGGGAACATCCCACAATCATTACATAGAGGGATTCCCATGTTAAACATGATTTCTAGATGATTTCAAAGAGGGTTCTAGGTACACAGGTGCTTCTTATCATACAAGACTACCATTAGACTTATGGATGATAAAGTGTACAATAAAATATGTTGGGGACACATTGGTAGAATATGTTCTGGATGTCAAGGGATCTTGGCACGTTAATATATAACTAGTTGTGTTTTATTAAAATAATAGATATTAGGAGACAATATAGATGGAACCAATGGAAAAAGTTTACTGTATGCCATATATAACACCCCTATACTCTTTAAATACAGGCGATGCAACTTTACTGAGACTACACTTTATGTAAGATACTTCCAAGTATGAAAATTTGGTTAAAAAGTGTGTGGCTCCTACAAATTCTTAAAATAAATCGTACATTGATCACAACATATGACTTTTAGAGTTTGAGGTCAGGGTTCAAAACATTTTTCATGTTTCCTCGAGGTTGGGACAGAAAAATATTAGGAGAATAGGTAAACATTCACTTGTGACACTCAATGCCATTTGAGATTCTTGGGTGGATCCAAGATGGTTGAATATTAGTTCTAGTTACCGTAGAGGTAAAATTCCACGTATCACCCCTTCCATGTATATATTCACTACTATCACTCATTCCCACCTCATGATTTTCATACTGTGGATGTTGAGTATTATGTTTCTGTGTCCTTTATGGAGCATTCGATTAGTATAATTGACACGAGAAGAAGAGATCTTCGATTCCCTTATGTTCATTTATTATTGGTTCTATACAAGAAAACCCATTTTTATGATGATATATGGAAGAGAGATGCCAAGGTACATGCATTATGGTTGAGGATGTTCTTGGAAGAATCTAGAACACCATTTAGAGGGAAATTTTTGGATGAATTTTTTATGCGGGAATATTGTAAGAACCTTGGTTTTCATTTCAGGTATATAACCTTTTCCATTACTCTTAATTGTTTTTATATGGCTTGTGTGGATACCCAATTTTATCATTGGTGTTTTGGGGGTGTGTCAGCCTTGTTCAAAGCATGGAATGATGCTTTTGGGTTGAAAATGTCTACATCAATGGCTATTTAAAAAATGTGGGAAGGATTCACTATTAGAAAAATCATGTGATGCATGGTTAGTGAGTAGTTGGAGACTGCGTTGTTAGATATAACTATGAATAATGGTGTACAGGGCCATGTGGAAATGTCTTCAATTTTAAAAGTGTGTCTTTTCACTATTTTCACACCGTTAGTGAAATCATGGGGGTAAACTATAAGAGTTCCACTTCCCTGTAGATAAATGTGCATGATTGGTGAGAAATTTGTTAAATTGTGGAACTAAACCGTGGAACATAGATATTATGTTTAAAATAATTTTTTTTTTACTTAATATTTTTTTAAAAATAAAATATATTCAGTATTATCTCTCCATTAAGCTAAATATCTATTATGATCCATGTTTGGGTGACTATTCTTGGATTTGATCTCAAATCTATGTTTGATCTCTTATTATATCAGATATCATCTTGTTGGATCCAAATAGGCGATTACTAGATTCATTTTTTACCATTCTACATTCTTATACATATTATCTTCACTATTTATGTTCAAGATAATATTCCTTACTTTTTTTGTTCTTATATCGTTCATTAGTTTTATTCTAATTACGGTCAAATGATTTGTTGATACTTGATGAGCACTGTACTACCAAGATATTGTAGATAGAATATACTTTTCCTATTATGTTATGTTCTTTATTAGGATTTATGACATTGCACCACATTCCAATATTTCTTGAGTTGCTCGAAAATTAAATTCATTAAACAAATTAATTTAATTAGAACATGGTAGGGATTCCCTCAAGCATCCACAAGACTTTTTGGAGGTTTTATTTCCAACTAAAGTCCGCATATGGGATGATTCATATTTTTCCCTCTATATTTCAATGTTGATCCTCAGAAATTGGTGTCTTCCCATGAATTCCATGTTATATGATGTAAAATTATAATTAAATAGAATTGGGTGGATTTAATAGGATATGTTCACCCTCCTTCCCATATTATGCATGATTTGGATATTTTAATTTTTTTAAATTTTTCAATGGAGATAATGGTTAATAATGTTTTGGTTTTAAGGAGTGGGTATACTCATTGTTTGATTTCATTTAAATGTAAATGGATTAGTGATTGGGAATAACAGTGAATTTTATTTAATTTGAATGGTTTTATTAGCAGGTAGACTCATTTGGTATTAATTGATTACTTGTATATAATTGTGAATGATTAGATTGATTCCTTGGAAAATTCTACTTGTATAATGAATGCGGTTGTTGATGGATTTGATTGTGTATTTTCATTGGGACATGATTATATAGGATTCATTCTGACATTATACCCCTTCGATCTAGCTTTCTTTGACTCATTTAAGACATGATTAGTGTAAAATGCTCCAAGGTCTCCAACCAGTGTCTAACTAAGTTTCCATCGAGATACTCCATTGAATAAAAGATGATTCCATTGTTTGATACACCATGTATCCATCCCTTGTTTCCATGATACATTTATTATACGTAAAAACCATTGAAATGAGACATAATCAATATATATGGCTTTGTTATGGTAGTTTTGACTCATCTAGTAATATGAAAAGCCATTCGTTAACATAATATGTGTGGATGTATGGAGAGGTTGTGTAGGTTATTGTTGTTTTTTTGTATATTACTTGTTATAGGAGCTTCCTCTTGTGTAGAAAGGATCCATGTATAGATATGTATTGTCAATATCTTCATTATAGATATTCAATTTCAACATTACATTCATTTACTAATTAAC
Source organism: Viscum album (assembly GCA_963277665.1). NCBI lineage: Eukaryota > Viridiplantae > Streptophyta > Magnoliopsida > Santalales > Viscaceae > Viscum > Viscum album. The sequence goes on from OY728126.1 coordinate 1,690,663,468, forward strand.
TTCATTATTTTCACACTACTTATATTATTACTACAGAACATAGATTTGTATTGATCATTGGGTGGTTAGATTCTATGATTGTATATCACATTCAGTTTGGGAGATTTTTGGATTCTCTAATAGAATAATTGGATGTTGGTAGGGATTCGGTAAGGAACCCAATGTTCAATATTTCATTTTTACTATGCTTAATATCACGGGAGCATGTGACCATGATGAGGCTCATGATATCAATTTGTGAAAAACTTTTTCCCATTTTTTATTGTGTTTCATGTATTTTATTTCTTCCTTGAATACATATTTTTGATACTTTAGTGTAAAACATTAACATTTATCATCATTTTATATATAATATGACTTCTATAATTTATTATTTATCATCCTTCAGTTTTTTACTTATATACTTGTTATTATATTACTTCTTCTATTAACAATAATTTAAATTTATAATATGATACACTCTATTGATGATGGTATTTTCTCACCATTTAATGACCATAGACAACGCTAATAATCAGCATCCATTAGAATTTTTGGAGATGAAATTGAGGCCATGTGGAAAATATCTCTTAGAGAATTATTATTTGGAATCCATTATTGGGATGTTACAATTTCACATCGACTATAATAACAACATAATCTTACCTATGATCTGTTTTACTCTCCTAAGATATATTCTCATGACACTTGGGACATTCGTTTTTATAGAGTCCCTTCTCCTTAATGGAGTGGCATTGTACGTAGGAATCTTATTTCTATCCCATGATGTCATGATCCTAATGTCATTTATCCACAATGATAGAAAACTACAATTACCAATAGATGTGTCTATTTTTTTCATTCCACTTTTATTTCAATTTGGAAATTTTATTTTTCTCTTCATCCTTATTTATTTTTCTAGAGTACTTTTCATTTCTCTTATTAAACTCTGTCCCTTAAAAGTCAGAAAACATTGAGCTTTATTTTCATATACTGATAGAACATGATAATATATCCGCATATCTTTATAATATTTTGGAGAGTATTTATATTCAATATATTGTTTTAATAACATCAATGAAATGATCAACCATACTTATTAGATTACTTATGAAGTTTATAAAAAAATTTTCTAACCATGTAATGTTATATTTATACATAGCTACATTTTCTTCTTCCTTCTTTCCTAGATTCAATTATTCTATATCAATATATTATTAATGTTCAATTGGAAAATATTTTTCCGAGATAAGTTACATAAAATATTTCCATTCAATGGATTTTATTTTCTCTTATTAGTTAGTGTTCAAAATCAATAACCACCACTGATCCACATCACTCGAGAGATGATAAACTGCCAAGATAACTGTATCCCTTTCATTACATTTCGTAGAGATAAATATATTCCTTGTGGAACTTATACATTGATCAACAATGAATGGATTTTCAGTCCCACTGAATAGTGTATGTTGTTTTCTTATGAAGTAGTATCAAATGTTTACACCCCATTGTAGATCAAGAATCTCTATAATTGTAAGGATATTTCTCATAACCTAAGTAATTTTTCATAGTATAGTCATAATTTCAACGTCTCTATCATATATTCATGCTCTGGAATCATTTTCTTGCATAGTAGGTAAATCCATAAAAGGATTATAATAATTTATATGGTTTCCATTTATTCTAAAAGGAGACATTTCAAAATATTGTTCTAGACTATATTGGATAATAACATTTTGAAACATAATGTATCATCTAAAACTAGTGAATTAATAAATGTATATTGAAAATTTAGCTACAACTAATATGTAAATCAGTGTATTGGTAACATTGATAATTTTTTCAATCTATGTAATATATATATATTTCAAAAATATAATTTTACCAAAATATAATTTCAATTTTTTTACTAAACATTATTTCAATCTATCTAGAAAAACCCAAAACCTGGTAGAATGGATCAAGTTCATCTCATTATTAAATTGGCATATAAAAAATATGTTACATCCTAATAAACCATATAATTTAGAAACATTCAAAAACTAGATAAAAACATGACAACAAAATTACAAAATAAAATTAAATACAACAAATTAACTCCATTGGAGGCATATTTATTCTCTTATATTATCGCTGCATTTCAATCATAATATTCATCTTCCAATCCTTCATAAAATTTATACATAAGAAAGGGGTAGTATCATATGATAAGTAAGGCTACTAAAGTAATGATAAACTATAAAAAAGTTGAATAACTAAAAAATCCATTAAAACATAAACTAGATAATAATTTGGAAGGGTTAAGATCTGATAAAATATTTCTATATTAATAATCACAAGATAATGAAACATAACCATATATACTGTTATAGTCAAATAATAACATGGAATAACAATAGATAATAACATAGCAGGGAAATAAATAATGTGGTACATTATAAACATACCCCCAAGTATTTATGGAATGAATTTATTATTGTCAAGGCTTTATTCCAAGCATCTAATTACCGGGTAAGGATTCAGCTAAAAATATATCTAGATTGCCTCTTCAGACTTAATAATTCATCGAGGGGAAATATAAGGACCCACCAAACACCTACAAAGTCCAATAAAGTTATTATATAAAAGGTTTTAAACTTAATAAACATATATATTTATATTATAACTATCATATCAAATGTAAAAAATCTAGCCAATTAGAATGAATAATCATAAAATCTATAGAGTATCATGGTGAATAGTGCCAATATAATACATCCAGAGTCCAAATCATAAATGAACATTGAATAAAATATGATATATTGTTTCATAATAGATAAAAATCAATTTATCCTAATATTGAATTGTGGGTGTTCAAATTGATTAAAATAATCTAACCAAAACAATGATAAATTATTGAGAGAACTATCTTTTTTTAATATGGAAAGAATAATTCTTCGAGAAAATAATTGGAATTTTCAGAAAATTCAGGTTGTAAACTTGAATATCACAGTGACGAAAAGGGAAAAAAATGAAATTATATATGAGGAATATTTAAAAAATATATAAAAATAAAAATTTGGAAACTAATGTGAGGACATGTATACTGATAGATAAAGAAACATTATAACTAAACAACCATTGTGAGGTTAAATGGAAAATTTCAAAGAATAATGAAAATGTGTAAGGGTACAATTGTATGTATAATATAAGAAAATAACTGAAATATTTTATTATGATATAAATATTTATTTTAGTAAAATATTGGTGGCTTTAAACATGTAATGGAGTGTAATTAAAAGTGGGTTTAATAATGAGAAGTTTCATTTAATAGGTCTTTCATATTAAGTGGAATCAAAAAAAGTACCATATAAATAATTTATTTCTAAATATGGTATAGAATAATATGAATATGTAAAAAATTAAGGAGGATTAGATAAGATGATTTCAGAAATAAATTAGGGTTAAGCTAGAGAAATCACTTCTAGAAAAAAAAATATTGGTTAAGGGACGATCCCTTACAAATGTGAAAACTGTCACGACCCCCTCCCCCTAAAGTGTACCACTCCTGGGCCGGCAATGTGAGAAGGGAGATAATGACCCCCGAGACCCACCTCTAGTTGTCCTCATTTTAGAAACTAGCATAGAGGGTATTGTAATAGACAAATGAGAGGCATTACCCTCTAAGAGAACACATTCATAAGAGAGATATAACATAGAGACCAATAAACTCTAACTTAGAACTAAAATTATAAAACAAACCCATGTGCACAAATGGAATGTCATGAAAAAGTACTACATCAAAAAGGGGAAAACAGCAAGTACCCAAAAGAAAGTAAAACAGGTTTAACAACAAGCCCAAACAGCTCTTGTAACCCCAAGCTAGTAGAAATCGTCTTGATCTTAAAACTGCTCCCAGTGCCTTAAAAATAGTTTATATATACGTAGGGTGAGTATGACAGTATACTCAGTAGGATCCTCCCCGAATCCTCTCGTGAAAAATTAAAGAAAGAATTCTAAATCACAGTGAACAACAAGTGAAACCAACTCAACACCTAAACAGGAATACTATGTTCCCAATCACACCATGGCTACTCTCACCATGTAATTCATACAAGAATATAACATATAATAAATAATTTCAAGGATACCCTGCTATAACTTCCCCACTGGTTTGCTGCTTTTCACCAACGTCGCACATCCTAAGAAACTTTCTCCAAAAAAGGCTTGCCTGCTGACACTTGGGGAAAACACCACAATCTGTAACTAGTGCACCAAAAGGCTTGCCCACATACACTTGGGTGAAGCACCACACCATCCTCACAACCAAAGTGACCAGGTAGTTTTCGGGAGCCACCACATCTCGAGTAACATGTATCATACATCGGGTATTATACCTCAAGCCATTACAGCCCACACACCGAGTAAGGATCCTCAAGCCATCACAGCCTATACACATTACATCTATATCAGTCCATAGGACACTATATCCAGAATATATTTGTGTGAATAACCACAAGCCATTACAGCCCTATACACACATATAAGGGGGAAAACTAACTGTTGTGCATAATGGCACAAGTATCTACCAAGAGAAGATGGCGGAGCCAAAGAGGGTAGTCATTCATTCATCCTCCAAAATGATGTTTGGGGAAAACACCCGCTTGGGCTCAGAATCCTTGGGGTGTCAGTTTCCCTTACTGATATGGTGGAGTAGCTTATAGAAACACAGAAAGTAAAAAATATATTATAAATCACAACCACACTATGGGCAAAACCTAGTTTTAGACACAACTTCATCTAACATCTCTCAGACTCCGGGATGTTAAATCTAAGACTAGGTATCCTATAATCACACAACCATTTTATGAGCCTTATTAGATTACTCCATTACTTTTTTATCAGTTCCACTCTACGTTAATTAATTCTTTAAACATTAATTAACCATGAAAATATCCATATTAAATTTTATTAGCATCACACCCAAAATCCATTGTTCCTTCAAAGGTTTTCAACCTCATAAATAAGTTTTAGTGAACTCCAACCCCATAAGATAACACAATTTAATCGAAAATTCATTAAAAAATTAATTTCCCATATTTCAAGGCATTCTAGAAAAGCATTATATGCTACTAAACACAAAAGTGGCTCAACACGGTGAGTAGATGTACTACCCATCGAGTCTTTGCCGCCTGTAGCAAAAGAGAAACCCATCCTCCCATGCGATTCTAGATATGGAAAGCAAGTGGAATAACCCATGCTTCTTCACCTCCTTCGTAGGATGGTTAAGCAAGACCAGCTGGCTTGAGCAGTGGGGAAAAGAAAAGCGGATAAAAAATCAAAGAACCCGCAAGAATCCAAAAATCACATCCTTTCCATTCCATCAACCCTGGTTTCCTCCCCGACATCCACATACATAAACCGATAAATCCCACAACTCTAGGCATCATCCGCTGCCACAACAAAAAGGCCTCCATGCCCCCACATATCACAACATCCATCCATGATCACATAACAAACAAGGAGCAGGAAAGCAACCATCACATCAATTGGGCTCTTGGACCTTTAACAATCAAGAGGGTAACTCAGAACCCTTAAAGGAATTATCAAACAATAAAATCTTTAACCCATCTTGAATTAACATGTTTATAATTCGTTGGTTCCAACATCGGGAATCCTAACCAGTAAGCTATCACAAAATATTAAACATGCTAACTATGCCAATTTTATTAACATCAAATTGAAATAAAAATTGGATTCGTTTTAATTCCTCTTTACCTTTAGCCAAAAATTATCAATTAATCCCGGTTTACATTCTTTACCGATTTCCATCAATAACAAATAGCTAACCAATGCAAGCATAGATATCTCACTATCTATAAAAACATGAGGCAATAACATACAATCGATATCAATTTATTTATCCAATTAAAATATTTATTTTGTCAATTCCATTTTTCATCCAGGGGGATTAAACATGCTAAAAATAAAATTTCATGTAAAATAAGGTGAATCAAAGAATCCCATACCTCAAGGGTTTTTGACGAAAACCCCAACAAACAAAGAACGCACAAGAAATCCAGGTTGATTCTCTAGAAACCCACCTTATATCTCTTCTCTTAGCAATGTCAAGACTAAATATCGTCATATTTGGCATCCATACACTTATATCTACCCATAACGGGCGTAGAACTAAGAAACTAAGGGAAGATGAGGAGTATATCCAAGTGTATCTATGAAACCGAACAAGAATGATCAAGAATGATCAGATACCTCAAGAAACTGGGTACGACTCACCAAGAGAATCCTTCAGATCGCTTACGAAATGCTTGGGAGAGGTTCTAATACCCCCAAGGAAGGGTAATCTCAAGTTATGGATGATTAGGGTCTTAGTTAACCATTTAGAGAAAAAATGAGTAAGATCCACAATTTTAAGATCTAATGTAAGTTATTGCATGGTTAGTCTTATATTTTTGACAAACCGTGTTCTAACCGTGCATTAGCTAATGTCTCACCAAACACTCCTCACATGGTTACACAACACATTTAGACTAACCATGTGCTAACCGTGCGTTAGCCACAACCTCCAACAACATCCTCGCATGGTTTGGCCACACAGTTTAGATAAACTGTGCGCCTCCTGTGTGAAAGCTATATCCCATTAGTTTTACGTAAAAGTCCACCCAAATGCACCCCAAGTCACATAACCTTCCTGAACACCTGTAACACCACATTTTTACAATGTAATGGACTGGAGAGGTCTAGGCCATTACATCAGATACCTCTCAAAACATTCTCATTCTCGAGAATCCAAAATCAACCTATAGTGAAGACGAAACAGGGTCTGAACAACCACCTCTCTAGATACCTCTCAAAAGAGAGCAAGCCACAAAATCAACAAAGGGAGCCATCTCATAAACATGAAAGGTCATAACCACATCAGCTACAACGATACATGAAAAGAGTTAAACATCAAACAAATCTGGGTACTGAGCACGTATCAGGAACTCACGTTCCCAGGTACTCTCCTCCAAGACACTATGTCGCCACAAGTCACAATCTAAGGGGTTAAAACACCTGCACAACACCTTATCCTTTCTGTCTTGGATCTCCATAGGTCGCTCCTCAAATGTTGCATCATCATCAACATATATCTATCCCCAATCAATGATGTGATAGTCATTATGAAGATAACGTCGAAGTTGTGATACATGGAAAACATCATGTATCCGACTCATCTATGGGGGATTTTCTAATCGATACTCCACAACTCTATCATGAACTAACACCTCAAAAGGCCCAAAAAACAGGGGAGAAAGGTTAATTCCATGACCAAACCTTCGTTTCCCACGACGTGGAGTCACCTTGAGAAACACATGATCCCCAAAATTAAACTCTAAGGGTCTCATTCCTTTATCGGCATATGATTTCTAAAGATCCTGCGTTGTCTTCATCCTCTCACAAATCACCTGAACAATCAATGTTGTATTCTTCACTAGTTTTGGTCCGAGAATTGATGACTCTTTGACCCCAGTGAAGAACAACAGAGAACATCAAGGCTGCCCATACAAGGCTTCAAATGGCACCATGACGACGTTGGAGTGAAATCTATTATTGTAAGAAAACTCCACCAAGGGTAAGTGCCTTATCCATGAGCCTCAAAAATCCATAACACAAGATCATAACATGTCTTCATGATTTTGGACGGTTCGCTCTGTCTAACCATCCATTTGAGGATGAAAAGAAGAGCTAAGGTATATTTGAGAACTGAAAGCATGTTGGAGACATATCCACAAACTGCAGGTAAAACTATATCTCGATCAGAAATTATCATCCTAGGGACTCCATTAAGTCTCACCTCCCACTCTATATACTGCCTCGACAAAACTTCCACTGAGCATGACTCTTTGATTGCTATGAAGTGGGCCGATTTTGTTAAACGATCCACTAATGCCCAAATATCATCATGTCCTCCTGGAGCTCGAGGTAAACCAGTAACAAAGTCCATTGAGATGTCCAACCACTTCCAGTGAGGAATCTTTAATGACTAAAGAAGACCACCGGGAACACGGTGTTTGGCCTTCACCTTCTGGAAGACTATAAATTGAGAAACAAACTCCACAACTGCACGCTTCAGCCCAGACCACCAAAACTAAATCCTCAGGGATATGTACATCTTTGTCACACCTGGATGTACCGCTAAATTAGAACTGTGGAACTCTCTGAGAACCATATTGTGCATCCTCAAATGAAAAAAATCCTCCTGTGATGCAACACTCTGTGTTCTTCATCCTTAGACCAACAATCAGGGGCCTCGCCACAAACAATTCGGCCTCTGCTGAATTCCACCTCTAGATACCCCAACTGGGACCCTTCTACCTTCTGCACCAGGGATGACTATTCCGTCATCTAAAAAAGACAGCCTATTCCCCCAACATCTCCCATATCATGTTGTAAATTTGACAGTTCTTCCATTACTCTCCAGAAATCACCGGATTCACGCTCAACATTACTAGGTGACTTTCGACTCAGTGCATGAGCAATACCATACACTTTCCTAGGTGTATATTATATTTCAAATTGGTATTCCTATAATAAATCTGTCCACTGATGTTGTCGTAAGATCAAGTCACACTGGGAGAAAACATACCTCAAACTCTTATGATCGGTGAAAACCAAAATGCGCTCACCAATGAGGTAATGTCTCCACAACTTCATAGAAAACACCAAGGCTGCCAACTCAAGATAATGGTTGGAAAAGTTGTGTTCGTGGGGTCATTACTACCAAGACCCATAAGAAACTACTGACCTCTGCTGCATGAGAACAATGCCTAACCCCATATGTGAACCATCGTAGAAAACATCATACTAGACTCCCTCACCTGGAAGACAATGGACTGTAGCACTTACTAACTTCTCCATTAGATACTCTAAAGCTACCTAGAACTGATTATTCCATAAGAATGCATGATCCTTCCTTGTAAAATCTGTCATAGGGGTTTCAACTTGTGAAAAATTGGCAATGAATCATCTATAGTAGCCTGCGAGACTAAGGAAACATCGCACCTCTGACATTGTCTTGGGGGATGTCCAAGATACAACTGCTTTAATCTTCGACAGATCCATAGCTACTCCATGTTGGTACAAAACATGCCCCAATAAATGGACTTCTCAAGCCCAAAACTCACACTTCGACAACTTTACAAATATCTGATGTTGACGAAGGACTCCCAAGACGGCTCATAGATGCTCTGCATGCTCCTCTTCAGATGTGGAGTACACAAGGATGTCATCGATGAAAACCTCAAAAAGCTTTTCCAGGAACTCACGAAACACCGAATTCATCAATCCCATGAACACAACAAAATAATTCATCACGCCGACCGGCATTACAACGAAATCATAATGCCCATGAAGACAATAGAAAGCAGTCTTCAGAATATCCTCATCCTTTATACACATCAGATGATATCCTGAACTCAAGTCAATCATTGAGAACCAACTTGCACCCTTAATTTGATCGAATAAATCATAAATCCATGGAAGAGGATAGAAATTTTTTATAGTCACTTTGTTTAAGTGACGATAATCGACACACAACCACAAACTGCTGTCAGCATTCTTCACGAACAAAACTGGTGCACCCCACGGTGACACACTAGGACAAACAAAACCACACTGTAACAGGCCATAAAGCTGTATACGTAGCACTCGTAACTCATAAGGGTCCATCATATATAGAGACATAGAGATAGGAGATGCTCATGGATATAGCTCGATCCCAAAATCGATCTCTCGTCGAGGGGGTAATGCTACAACATCTTCTGGAAAGACATCTGGGTACTCCTCTATGACCCTAGGAAATGCCAACTATTGTACCTATTATGAACTATGTATCATCTCATCCATCTTGGTAGATAAGGATTGGACACGTCTGTAACCCATTTGAGGATATCTCTCACCAACAAACACCACTTTCACTCCATCCGCACCAAGGAAAATGAAATTCATCCTAAAGAAATCCACAATAGCCTGCACCAAATACAACCAATCCATGTCGATGATGAAATCGTATAGTTGTATTCATAAACATAGAAAATCTACCCAAGAGCAGTGTTTCCCAACACTAGCTCATAGTCTCTACATACTTCAAAAAAGTCATCTCGACCTCCAACTGGCGTAGTCAATGACAAGGGAACTGGAAGCCTCTCAACCTCTAGTACAAAAGCATGGAAAAGGGTAGGTGATATGATGGAGTGTGTCGCTCCTGAATCAAACAAGGCATACACCAAGGTAGAAAACAAGAAAAGGGTACCTCGAATGATGTCTGGCTCGCCTAGAGCCAGAAACGCTAGAGCATGAAGCTGACCACGACCTCCTCCATGACCTCTCTGACCCTGATGATGACCACCACCATGGTTGCACTCTGCTCTATTAGGATGGGGAGTGTCATGGCGCTGTCCTCTGCCTACCCCATCTTCCCTCTGTTGATCAAAAGCTAGTGCAACTGGCTGCTACTGCCTCGGTTGGAACTGCCTCAACGGAGGAACCTGGAGCGTAGAACCTGGTGCACGATGACCACTCTGAAAGCTCAGGAACTCCTACTGCTGATGGACATGACCGCCATAAGAAAAAAAGTGCCTGATCCCTTGTCATATTCCAGAGAGTTGCTTCCTCTGGAGAAACGAGATGTGAAGGGCTGGGACCTACCTCTTGCTGAACGGAAACTCTTCTGCCCAGAAAACTGGGAAACTCGGACCATAACCTTGCTTCATGATGGATAATGAAGATACCCCTCTCGTGATGATCTTGTCCTAGAAAAAGTCATATTGACAACCTCATTCCTCACCAGCACCTCAATATATGTCTTCAACATAAATGGGGTGACCTGGAGCTGGATATCTGGACGCAAAGCCTCCTCGAAATGTCTCGCTCTAGCCTCCTCATCTAGAAACAGGTCCGAAGCATATCATAAAAGGTTCCTAAAATGGATTCCAAACTCTCAAACACTAGATCTCCCCTTTCGAAGGGTAAGAAGCTCATGGTGATAAGACTCCTTCACAGTCAAAGAACAGAACTTGACTCTAAACTTGTCTCGAAACTCCTCCCATGAGATCGCTGACTCCTCACGACCCCCGAGGAATAAGAACCACCACTACCTCGCTAATCCACACAACATTGTCATAGATAAGGACACCAAGTGCTCCTTCCGAGCACGAATCAAACTGAACTTGATATGGACCTCCTCTAACTAGTCTTTCGTGACGGCAACTAAAACAGAGCCCTCATACATATGCCGATTCTGGTGCTGAAACTCTTGGTGTGTTTTCCTCAAACTTTCATCGTCATCAACCTCTACCCTGCGACAATCTGCTGGAATAGCATGCTGAACATTTTCTAGGAAAACCTGATGAGGACGTCAACCTGGAGAAATACCGGTAAAATAAAAAACAGTTATAGCTCCTAAACCATGAATATGGAAGAATCCACATTAATTAATTAATTTTTTTCTTTTATTAATTTTAGGTTAACCTATCCCAAGGTCTACCCATTCAAACACAAGCACAAACAAGATTGATGCATGATCCTTTCCTAGGTATCTACCCTGAAACTAGTATCACCTTGTTTAGTATCCATTTTAATCTTAATGGTCCGTACAACATATCATAGGTGGCCCTAAAAGCCTATGTCTCTACTGGTATCTACTGTTTACCTCACTTGGTAAACATGAATGACACTGTTTCCCTACAAACCCATGAAACCTCACATGTGCCTAACTCCAAACTCCATCCTATCTCTCAACCATACCTCTGATACAACTCTGTCAGGACCCCCTCCCCACAAAGTGTACCCCTCCTGGGCCAGTAATGTGAGAAGGAAGATAATGACCCCTGAGTCGCGCCTCTAGTAGGACCCAGGTTGGCGACTAGCACCGAGGGTATTGTAACACACAAATGGGAGGCATTACCCTCTAAGAGAACACATGCGGAAGAGAGAGATAAGATAGACACCAATCAACTCCAACTCAGAACTGGAAATATAAAAGAAACCCATGTTCACAAATGGAATGTCATGCAAAATTACTACAACAAAAAGGGTAAAAACTACAAGTACCCAAAAGAAATTAAAATAGATGCAACCAAAAGCTCGAACAGCTCCTCAACCCCAAGCTAGTAGAAATTGACTTGATCTACGACCTGCTCCATGTGCCCTAAAAATAGTTTAAATATATATGTAGGGTGAGTATAACAGCATACTCAGTAGGATCCTCCCCGAAGCCTCTCATGAAAAAGTAAAAAAGAATGCTAAATCATGGTGAACTACAAGTGAAACCAACTCAACAGCTAAACATGTAAACTATTTTCCCAACCTCACCATGGTTACTCTCACCAAGTAACACATAAAAGAATATAGTATATAATAAAGAATTTCAATGGTACCCTGCTACTAGTTCCCCACTGGTTTGCTTCTTTTCCCCAACGTCGCACGTCCTATGAATCTCTCTCCAAAAGGCTTGTCTGTGGACAGCTGGGTGAAGCACCACAATCTACACCTCATGCACCATAAAGGCTTGCCCGTAGACACCTGGGTGAAGCCCCACACCATCCTCACAACCAAAGAAACTAGGTAGTTTCCGGGAGCCACCACAGCTCACGTAACGTGTATCATATGTCAGATAATATACCTCAACCCATTAAAGCCCATACACTGAGTAAGTATCCTCAAGCAATCACAGACTATACACATTAAACCAATAGTAGTCCGTAGGAAAATATATCCAGAATATATGTGTGTGAATAACCACAAGACATTACAGTCCTCTACAAAAATATAAGGGGGAAAACTAACTGATGAGCCTAATGGCACAAGTATCTACCCAGAGAAGAGACTGGGGACAAAGGGGGTAGTCAACCATTCATCCTCCCACCAGAATTTTGGGGAAAACACCCCCAGGGCTCAGATCCCTAGGGTGTCAGTTTCCCTTACTAAAATGGTAAAGTAGCTTATAGAAACAGAAAAAACACAGAATATATTATAACTCAAAACCACACTATGGGCATAACCTAGTCTTAGACACAACTGCAGGTAACATCTCTCATACTCTGAACCACTACTTCTAAGAGAGGTGTCCTATAAGCACACAATGATTTTATTATCCTTCTTAGATTAGTTCATTATATTTTTATCAGTTCCACTATATTTTAATTAATTCGTTAATCATTAATTAACCCTGAACAAATCCACATTAAATTTTATTAGCATCACACCCAAAATCAATTGTTCCTTCAAAAGGATTCAACCTCAACAATACATTCAAGCGAACTCCAACCCCATGAGTTAACACCATTTAATGAAACATTAATTACAGAATTACTTTTCCATATTCCTAGGCATTCTAGAAAAGCATTATATGCTACAAAACACAAAGGGGGATCAACACGATGAGTAGATGTACTACCCGTCAAGTCTTTTATGAATTTATCAAGAGCGTAGACCCATCGTCCCTTGAGAAGCTAGACACAGAAAGCACGTGGCATACCCCGCGTGTCTTCGCCTCCTTCGGAATAAGGGTATGCAAGACCGGATACCTTGAGCAGTGGGGAAAAGTAAAGCAGATAAACAATCAAAGAACCCGAAAGCATCCAATAATCACATCCAGCTCATTCCATCAACCTCGGTGTCCTCCCCGACACCCACAAGCATAAACCGATGCATCTCACCACTCTAGGCATCATTCGATGCCACAAACAGAAGTCCTCTATACCCCCACATATCACAAAAACCATCCAGAATCACATCACAACACAAGCAGCAGGAATGAAACCATCACATCAATTGGGCTCTTGGCACTTTAGCAATGAAGAGGGTAACTCAGAACCCTTCAAAGAATTATCAAACAATCGAATCATTAATCCATCTAGAATTAACAGTTTTATAGTTTGTTGGTTCCAACATCGGGAATGCTAACCAGTAAGATGTCACAAAATATTAAACATGCTTACTATGCCAATTTGATTAACATCAAATTACAACAATGACATGATTTGTTTTCATTCCTATTTACCTTTAGAAAAAAATTATCAATTATTCCAAGTTTATGTTCTTTACTGATTTCCATCAAGAACAAACAGTTAATCAAAGAAAGCATATATATATCACTATCTAGAAAAACATAAGGTAATAACATATGATCGATATCAATTTATTTATCTGGTAAAAATATTTATTATGTCAATTCCATTTGTCATCCAGGGAGATTAAACATGCTAAAAATACAATTGCACATAAATTAAAGAGAAGAAATGAATCCCCTACCTCAAGGGTTTTTGAAGAAAACCCCAACAAACAAAGAACACACAAGAAAGCCAGGTTGATTCTCTAGAAACCCGCCTTAGATCTCTTCTCCTAGAATGTTCAAGTCCAAAACACATCATATTCGGCATCCACAAACATAGATATACCCATAGCAGGCGTAGATATATAAAACCGAGGGAATAGGAGGAGTAGATCCAAGTGGATTGATGAAACCGAACAAGAACGATCAAGAAAGATCACATACCACAAGAAATTGGCTTCGATTCTCAAAGAGAAGCATTCAGATCACTTCAAAAACTCTTGGGAGAGGTTCTCCTACCCTCAAGGAAGGGTAATCCCAAGATATAGACACTTAGGGGATTAAACGAACCATTTTGAGGCAAAACGAGTTAGATCCACAATTTTAGGATCTAACATAACTTCCCACATGGTTAGTCTACACGGTTTGACAAACCATAGGCTAACCATACATTAGCTACTACCTCGCCAAACAATCCTCGCATAGTTAGACTGCATGGTTAGACTAATTGTGCTCTAACCGTGCGTTAGCCACTGCCTCCAACACCAACCTCGCATGGTTTGGTCGCACGGTTTCGAAAAACAATGCGCATCCCATGTGAAAGCTATAACCCTTTAGTTTTCCTTAAAAGTCCACCCAAACGCACCCCAAGTCACCTTAACTTCTCAAAACACCTCTAACACCACATTTTCACAATGTAACGGACTGTAGAGCTCTGGGCCATTACAAAAACACTCGTATAATATGCCAGATAAAATTATTGATCATAAAATGAATCATTGAATAACATAAAGATACATATTATCATTATATTATACAAAAAATTTTAAAAAAAATACAGCACACCCAAGAAATAGTGGCGATGAAGGAACGACTCCCTAAAATAATGTTAGATGTGAAAACACATACCTGATGTCCAAAATCGTACCTCACATGTAATTATTGTCCACGATAATTCTATTAGATTCATTGATAAATAGATTATGACCCTCTTAAATATGTATTTTTCATTTTAAAACTGGAAATTCCTTGGAGTGGCTTAGTAAAACACTCTACCTACAAGAACCCACTCCCAATGAAGAGTTTAGTCAAAAGATATCCCCATATGGGAATGAGCCATTTTTTTCAATGTTGGTAGATCAAAATGTGGGGTAACAACCTAATAATAAATCATTCAACACAATACATTTTCCAGTAGTTTTGATGTTCACTTCTACCCACCTGATGAGACACTGGGGGACACTTCAATGCCTGTGGACTGGGGGAGGCATAAATTCAGCCAAGAGCAGTCTCCCATGAATTAAACACCATACCCCCAATGAATTTTGTTGCTTTTGACCTATATACCTAAAAACTATTCCACTGATAAATTAAAATTAATCATTTATTTGATTTATAATAATTTAATTATGTTTATTTGCTGATTTTTGATGAGATATATGTTTCAATGTTGTCTTTCAAGAGTGTTTGATTCCTTGGGTTTCATGATGTCTTCACTTTTATACATTTATGAATGATCATAAAAAGTGGCATAGTTATACAAAATTGAAATATTATGATATTAATGAACATATAGATTATTAAATGGTCTTATATATCATTTTTCCATATATTATGATGATTCAATAGATGAATCATTAATGATAAACTTTTATCTTATTTTATCACTTTATCTATCGTCACACACTAGTTGTATTCAATTAATAAATATTTACTATATATACTTCATCCAGAACACTAAATAATTTTTAATATACCTTAAAAAATCTGGTTTAGATAATATAATTTTTTTCTTAACAAACATGAAGGTGGTATTAAGAAATAAAAAACCACCAACCAACAAGATGGTAAATCAACAGCACACAAAGGATGTTTTCATTTTTTACAAGAAAGGGGAATAAAAGATAATTAATGATTGAAATATCATTTACATAATAACATTACAATATATATAAATGATACTAGATTTATAATGTTACATCATACAGGGGAGGATATTTAAGGATATGACAAAATGAAATTGAATGAGATATAGAGAAATAATTTTACCTCTTTATATTCACCTCATTAAGAACCTTCTTAAGGGGAATGAAAGGGTCTTTTGGTGATACCAGAATGAGAAAAAAAACATGGAAGAGATTCGAGATATTAATGAGACATAGTATAAGAAATATAAAAGGCTTATAAGGTGTTATAAGATTTGGTGGTGAGGGTGGTAGTTATAGTGTAGGAGAGGGGTAATTTTTTATTATGCCAGTTATTAGGTTATTATTTTTCATCAATACTACCTATATTGTTTGTTATTTGACTAAATATGGTAACTATATCATAAAATTCCAATCCAAAGGGTAATTGAATCACCTCTATATCATGAATGATTCAATAATTCTATTATTTACATAAAATGATAAATTCAATAAATTTACATATTTCATTAATCACTAAAAATTCAACTATATAAAAAAACAGTATATCTAACCTAACCATTTTTTTAAAATTTAATTTCAAAAATGGACCCCATTTTATGAAAATAATTTATTTATATATTAAAAATAATTTTTATATAACTAACATTTTATAAAAAAATTACTAATTTTAATATTTTAACTGAATTGATGACGTAGTAAAAATTTAAGTATGGACTCATAAAATTAAATTATAATTATAATGAAAAAATATAATGTTATATATATATATATATTTAATGAAAATTATTTTTCGTTAATATTATATTACTATAAATAATATTATAAATGGACATTCACTTTTCACAAAAAAAATAAAAACAATTAATTTATCAATTTTAAAAAATATTTACCTATATTATGATATAAATATATCATATTTTAATTTATAATGTAAATACTTTTTATTTATAATTTTGTAGGTGGTTTTACTATTCTATTTATTGGGTTACAACACTGAATGGTCACATTAATAATTTATAGGTAAAGTTACTATTCTATTGGTATATGATCCTTAATTTTTTAAAAAAACTCTTTTCTAATTCATTCCTCATTTATAGTATTTATATAAAGTTATCTATGTGATTTTAGGCTCTTTATTCAATATGAAATAATTATTAGAAGTGCACCACTAATCCCTATAGGTTATAATACAAGTATCTGAACTGTATCTGAAATAGCTTCAAGTGCACCCCCGATCCCCATAGGTTGGAATCCATCACATGAAATCCAAAATAAATCAAAAGTGTCTGATTTTAATTAATTCTATGTCAAAATAATTGTAGAAAAGAAATACAAAGTTGGTATTACATTCACTCCTCAAGAAGAATGTACTACAAACATACATGTATCGTAAATTATTTAACATCCAATATATGTAACATCATCACTATTAAAAGATCATAGATTCCATTTAAAATAAGTGTACTACATCTCCAATGGTAACCTCCATCACTACAAGTCTCATGATTAGGCATGCCTTCCATCCCCAAATGGTGCTTTCCATTTTTATAGACACTCTAGAAAAACACACAGAGGACAATGTGATTTTGAGCTTAATAGATATGTAGAGTCCCTCCAAGAATTGAAGAAGTTGTTAAAAAAATTAAATATTTTTTCATAATATAAAAAAACGGTAAGTAATTTGTCATAACTTCAATCAAATAGTAGTTCAATGAAAATAGATTGAGTATGTATAAATCCATGTTTTAATGAACTTTATAATAAATCTAGATCATATATAAAAGATGTTCTATAGTAAATGTCATGTAATAATCAAATAAAAACCCATAAACATGTACATAATTTGTTTTTGTTAGTAACATAAATGATATAGGATTCATACATGGATCATTTAATCATCACATCGTAGTGTGCTTACACAAGTTCCTATGAATAGTCTATCAAGATAGAATCAATAAACATCCCTTTAGGATAATTATACAGAACATGGTTATGTTTGAGTTTTCAACATCAATCATGATCTAGGGATTCAAAGTCATATAATTCTTGATATAATGACCCACTAACTTCCTAGACTCATAGGTTCTCCAATAAGACAATAAATCAATGTACAGTGAATCATTTGAATCCTATTCATCATTCACTCTTCGAATTTAAAATTTCAATAACAACATTACATTTCAATTACAAGAAAGTAGTTTTTTCCTCAAGTTAATGTGTTCAAAACAAATTTCAATTATTCCCTTATTATTAAGATTAACAATCAAATCATTTCAATCCATATTTTAACAATATAGAAAATATTTATAATTCATTGGAATATAGGTTTTATATCAGAAAAACATGTTCAATTGATAATTTTTTTTACAAAAATTTATAGATACCTTCGTAGGTCATTACCCAAACCAACTATGACCTAATTTTAAGGGAACTCTAAGCCTATAAAGATTATCAGCTAGAACCAAAATTCAACATGAAATTAAAGTAATATTTTTTCTCAAATGTTATGAAAAAAATATAATAATAAGAAATTCAAAATAATTATTTGAAACAATCCTCTTGTACAAAGTTCCACCAACAAGAATATTTCCCATATTATATATCATACAATAATCATCACATCATCCACATGATACTGTCTCTGTATAAAAATTCAACAAGTGGAAAATATCTCCACTAGCCACAACTAGTACTCCACATGGATTCTATAAAAATAATTAAAATGTTTATATCGACAGTACACAGTCACTATAATTTGACTAATAAATTGAATATTAGTCATCATCATTTGGAGAAAACTAGTCCTCTAATGAATCATTCCAAATCACTGACAAAAAAAATACCCCTAAAAACATAAAAGGCCTCAAAGGGTTCCTTATGGATAAATGATACGTAAATATTTTTAAATTGAAACTCATTTATGACATTGTGGTAGTCTCAAGAAGCACAAAAAGAAAGAAAACAAGTATGTATCATATGTCAAAAATATGTATTTATCATTATATATTTCTATCCTTCTATAGATTATAATTAATTCTAAAACACACATGGGATCACAATGAATCTTTTAGTACTATGTATTATTGGTAATTGAATGGAAGATCCCTATTTAAAACAATAACATATGTTACTTCATGGAATCTTATAAGAATTCCCTTTTACATGATTATTAATTCATGAACTTTGGTTTTTTCATAAATGAAGATGAATTGAGAAGACATTTTGAGTTGATTAATTAGAAACAAAATCACTTTTTTCTACTAACTTTTACAGAAAAACAGAACATCTAAATCCATTATAATATCCTTCAATATACAAGTTTGAATAGAATAAGGTTTAAAAAAACATGACATTTTTAGGTGCTTAGAAATCACTGTATTGAAAGTTAACTAATGTTAAAAAATTAATTGATGTATTTTCGCACACAAGGAAACAAAATCATCAATATGTATTATAGAATATTTTCATGGTTCTAGGCTGTACTTATAGGTTGGAAATATTGAAATCCCAAATTAGATCAATGCAGTTGGGAAAATGGTCATCAAAATGGATCTGTGATAAAGGGATAACCATAGAAGATAAAAACCAATCAATGATTTTCTCCCTATAATAATGATATTATCAACTACCATAATAATTCATAATCGATCTAATACTCTAAAATAATCGACTAATTAAAGAAGGATGTTAAAAGATCATTTTCTAGAAAATATATCTTCCTTGTCATCATGATGTCACAAGTTATGTGTACAATGATAACCCTAAAATTTCACATTACTAATAATTCATTCATATACATGGTCAGAAATTTCATACTCAAATAAATAAAATAGAGATTCCATTTTATAAGGGTCTATGAAATGAAAAAATATGATGACTATAGGCACTCCAATTAATGCCTCTATTATATATTGAAATATTTTGTATATGATATAAATCTAATATTTTTGATTGAAATAGATGCTAAACCATTCTCTAAAAATGAAATGTCACCAACTAATGAGATCCTAAATCATGGTTGTGATTTTTAGATATTCTTTTTGATAAATCTTCTCATATGGAGAATGATTTCAGAAACCATAGGCCACTAGATGGTAACACTATATGAAAACACAAGCTAAACCCATACATGATGTATCAAAAAAGACCACACAGATCTACCCTACCACTAGATTATTAAATACTAAAATAGATGAGAAAATGGTATCAAACAAAAAATATATATTTTTAAAATTTTGAATTTTTCAATAATTAAAATACTATCAGATTTAGAGTGTTAATCAAATAATTTAACATTGATAGATTATAAAAAAACTGGAAATTATACCCCACTAATCCATTTAATAATTTAATACTTATCAAATTCTACTGGTTTTCCTATGTCATAACAACCCTTTAAATTTAATGATTAATTTAAATTCTATGTTTTGAAAGAATTAATCCCAGTAATATCACTTCATGAATTTAAAAAATAAATTTTTGCACCATTGTATAATGTCAGTGATCTTTAAATACATTATTAAAATCTCTCAATCGATATAGATTTTCCTATGCTATTTTTGAAAAAAACAAGATTCGATCCATAAAGGATACCACAAATACGGTTAATTAACCATTGATTATTTATTTCCTCAACTATATAAAAACAACATTTTCATTTGTTTGACAAAAAGGAGAAATAGGGCACTCAAAATTACCATACCTACTATAGAATGTAGACATTGGGATTTATGATTATTTAAATTTCAATTGGTGATAACAATATCAAAGTATAATTTGGATAACTATTTCACTTGTATCCACTAATCAAAAAATTGTGATGTAACAATTTTTTTTGTAACATTATGTCAGTTCAGTTGGCGTTAATGAAAAAAAATGATGAGTGTCCATGTGGAATTTTTTGTAAAAGGAATGGGGTCACCCATGGTAAAAACTAAGGAATATACATCATTATTTCAACATATAATCTAACATGGTTTTAAAATCTTCTAGTTCATCCAATTTCATGTAGAAATAGATAGTAAAGATGAGTTTGAAGTGCGAAACCAATAAATGAAAAAACTACATCATAGTGAGATGTAAAAGAGAAATTATAAATTAAAACTCATCAGGAAACAAAATAACCCCATGAGGGATATTTTTTCATACGGATTCTAAATACACGCAAAAATAAGTATCACCCTACCCATATTTGGATATTTGATTCTCCTATACTTGATCCCAAATCCCATTTTTCAAAGAAAACACATGACTCCCCCAGGGGAAGTAAAGAATAAATATCAAAGATCACAATAAATCTAGGATTTGGGGAAATTAACTAATCCATCCTAGGAATGAAATAAATAGTTTTAAATTAATAAACATGATAATTTCACGTGATCTCTAATTCTAAAAATGATATGACACAAGAAGGGAATTATATACCATTCTCTCCATTAATTATGGGATGTACATAAATATCTATCATATAAGACATAAGATCCGTATATTTCTTAAAAAAATTAAATTTTTTTGTTGATATGAATTAATGATATTTTTTTATCAAATAATACATTCATTAAAATATTAACTATAGTGATGGTACTTTTCACTATCATTTTATAGACATCAAATATTTATAGAGTCTCTTTCCTTTCTAGAAGAATCTTTATTATGGATCCTTATGAAAGGAAACCAATTGTTCTTGAATAATATTTAAAAAAACACAACTATGTTTAAAATTTATCATCTCACTTTTTTAGGTAGGAGATGTATGAATGAATATATTTATGTTGAATGAGTGACTTCACAAACCAAAAAACATACATGTCTAATTACAAACACGTGTCTATTGACTAACTATACCACATGGCATGTTCTTTTGTGATAATATTATAGAAATTAGGGATGGTATATATGATTCATTATATTATGATCCACAAGGATACATATCAAACTTACTTTTTCTATTATGGAAACCAATAAAACTACAAATCTAAGTAAAAGGAACTCCCATCAACCCCACTGTAACTTCCATGTCAATCTAAACCATCAAAAATAAATCTTTTACATCAATATAATAACATTTATTAAAAATAAAAAACTAATGATATTTAATAAATAAATAACATATCGTGAATCTTCATGTAATAAATTTATCATTTGTCTCCACCTCAGAGGAAAATTGAAATTGTTTCGTGAAATGGATTACATACTGATTCATGGTATTTTCACTCTGATGGAGGTTCAAAAAAACTATTTACATTTAACAAATAATCAAATATGGATAAAAAGTAATCTATAAAGAGTGATATCAAATATTTATACTCCAAGACTTCATGTTTCTTCAGTATAACCATCAAATCTCTCAACCACTTTTTGTCCCATTTAATCATAAATGTTGGATTCTTTACAATTATATCTTCTAGAATTTCCATAAATCTAATAAATATTATAAATATTTTTAAACTAATACTATACCTCTTTAGGATAGTTTTATACTTGAAAATATGGATTAATTTAGAGAATAATCTCTAAATAACAATTTTTAAATTCATCCATTTAACGTTCAACCATAAGAGCATGCACTGGAATGAAATATTTAACCTACCACAGAGCTTGGAAAACGTGAAAAGATATCTCTTTGTTTTTCTGATAAACAATATAGTTTTATTTACATATTTTAGTGGAAGATCCCACTTTATATATGTTGAAAAATATTTGTGGTCAATAGTAATAGATGGCACCGATAAGAAAAACAACAAAAAAAATATCAAAGACACTCATTTTATCAACTCAATCAATAGATATAAGAAAATCTATGACAATTATAGAATATAATTTTTTTTGTATTTTGAAACACTAGGATGATGTGTGAAATGCGTCTACAATCAAAAAAAAATCTCAAGGAAACCATGCCCAAGAACCCACATAGACTTAAGGTTCAATGTGATGAGAGCTAGATGTGAACACTCTAGAAACAAAAACATTAGTGATGAACATCATATCACTTATCTACCATGGAATTCTAAAATTTTATATTCACATGAATGAATGATTAAAATATTACATATGATACAAAATTATTATTTAAAATTCCATAAACCCCAGTATAATGGTTTACAAATTAGCTCTGACATTATTGTAAGGGAACTCCCAATTCCTAATGGTTGGTTAGTTCCACATAAAATCAACATGAAATCAAAGGTATTAACATCTAAAAATGTTTATAATAGAAATATAGACTATTTAATACATATTAGGTAATAATGACAATCTTCAATGAGATAGTACCATAAAACAATATCTAGAAGAATATATCAACCAATAAACATTACATAATCACCATGAAATGATCTCATAATCCTTATGAAATAAGTGGGATATAGCTTTAATTTTCCCCACATCACTCTAGGTCCCATGATTTAGAACACCCACCATCTCAATATTATGTTTTAAATTTTTATTGAATATTGGAATATGATAAATTTTTTGGGAGGAAATATATGGTGTGAGTTAAACGTAAAAATAAATTTTCGCAAATAATTATAGAAATGTATATAATAAAAATAGAACTATAATTATTTAATTTAGATAAAAAATAAATATTGGAACAATTTTCCTAATACCAATCATAAATTATTCCCCAGAAAATTTTAGGGTGATATTTTAAAATTATTCTTTAATTAAATTTTAATAAATCTAGTGAATAAATAGAAAAATGTATAAACAATGGTATACAATAGTTATATCAAATCCCAAAAACATTTAAATAAGAAATCTGGTTAGATTGGTCTAGGATATTTTATCCTCACACATCTAATTCAATTATACCATCTCAATGTGTGTACACACATCTATAGGGTCAGGACATTATGAAATAATCAATCATAACACCATCAATGTAATAATTAAAAACATTGTTTAGTTAGAGTTGTAATTTTCAATCCATTTCATGGCAGTTAGAGTCTTATAATGCTTACTTAACCCCCCACTAACAACAAAGTACCACCAATTCTTTAATAAATGAATCAATTAATAATGGGGAAGTCAGTAATTTCAATTTAATTAATCATAAACATTCTAAATTCATAATTCGTAATTTAAAATTAAATTTCTATTTAAAAAACAAAATAGTGGTTTAAATCGTGTTCATTACTTTAAAAACATATTTCATAATAATTCATTTCTCTAAGGAATCAATAATTTTTTTCACGCCATATTTTCTAAAATCACAATATATTTCCATGACATTTAAAAATATTTTTTATTGACAAGCCTCATTACATTGAAATAAATCAGGATATCTTGAAAATTAATGGTTTAGGTAATAGTTGAAAATAAATTAAAATTTAAGAAATATACCAATGATTCATTTTTTTTAAAGTATTATCGGATGAAAAATATTTTATCATAAGATAAATGAATCAAACACTCAAAATAGAAATTAAAATAGAGATTAATTTGTGCGAATGTTTAAGAATGGACCTTTTGAATCATATTCCATCATATCATGTTTCACATCCATAAAAATTATTATATCTTGTTACAATAAAAGAAGTAGTGAAAGGGAAATATAACACACCATATGATATAATATTATCTTACTAGATAGGTTTTGATCGCATCCACTAATACATTTATCTGAGGTCAATAGAGGATTGAATATCCATTGATTCCTCATAATAGTCTACTTAAATCTAATGGTTTGGGTTAGATTTGTATAGGAGTAATGTAAGAAATTAAAATTCTGTTTCTAGATTTTTTGTTTGGTAATCAAGATCCCACGATGTACCCCTTGAAAATACACAATAAAGGTGGTGAAATGTTCCACACCATTGTGTATTTAAGGAGACTGCTCCATAGTAATAAATGATTGTATGGTTCATCCGATTGTGTTAGGCCACATTCCCTAGTCAACATGCCAATGAAAACTATGTTCCAAAACTCACTACATCCACATTCCTATGTAAAGTTAGTAGTTTATATCTCACACCATCCCATGACTGCATTAAAATTATAAGAGGATAAAAAAACATACGTAAAACTACTCTTTATCATTGTATTATTAGTTCTCAAAATGGTAGTGGCATCCGAAACATCATCCCAGGGTTATATATCTCATTTATATGTTCCAAATTATAGATTTTTTTTAGACTCCCCAACACAATATATCCCGGATCCCCTCGGGGATATCATACTACAAACTCCAAAATTCAACAAATATCAAAGTAAGAATATCATGAAGAACTAGAAATATAGTAACGTGATATTAAAAAATAAAATAGAATGATACCAAGTATTTATATGTCATTATAAATTTTATATGGCAGTATTAGGATAATATATAAATGATCATAATGCCATCAATTAATAGAGATCATCATCATAATATTAAATTATGAACAATTAAATAAATATCACAAAAATCCTATATTTAAAATAAAATAAAAATAAAAAATAAATGTAAAAACACAATAAGGGAAATGTATATAAGTCACCAACGATGGTCTACCTTGTGGTGAGTTAAAATAGTTATAAGAGTAAAAAGTATTGAATACAAAAAAAAACATGAAATATAAAAGAGACTAATTTTAATGTAAGAGATAAAAATTATCCATACTACTCAATCCATATAGTATATTCTAGAGTAGTATGAAAATGAATGAATAATAATTATTCTATGTGTACAACATTCACTTCTACAATATCCTGCTATAAGTGCCAAATTTTCAAAATAACTCTTCATGCCACATAAATCCCTTTCTTTTCCCTATGCCCGACTAAATATGGCATACAACTGATCAATGATAAGATAAGCTTGTTAGAATAAAACCCTATTTAATAAAAATAAATAATTTCTACAAATTATAATATAAGGAAGGTGGAAGTTCAGGTTTCAAATCCAAAAAAACTATATATAAATAATTTTCATAAATAATACACTCTGTAAATAGTTCCTTTATTTTCCATAAATGAATACATATTCACCATATATATGAATATAAAAAGTTTAAAATAAAATTATTTACGTTATAATTTGAAAACAATTTACATGAAATAATTCATCAAGAAATAAAAAAAATTATGATACACTGATAACTATATTTTGGTTATTGCCTATGGGAATACATACGAGACATTAATGTATCCTTAACAGAACACAGTGTTCTTCGAATTGATATCAAGACTTTCCATAAAACATAGATACGACAAATGTAACCCTTAGAGGGGCCACACACACTAGGGTTAACTGTTTCTATATCTAAATACTCACATGGTACTCAATGTTCCATAATTATTATAAAATGTTTCCAAAAAAAGCTCACATTACATTGAAAACATTATTCAACAAAGAAAACCCATTCAAATAAAATGTAAAATGAAATAAATTTAACCATATAAAAATACTATAAATTGAAAAATATTAATAGACGAACAAATTGCATGAATGATGGGAACCTATTTATATTTGACATCAGATATTGAGAAACCATAGATCAATTGTTAAAATTTGGGGTCTAAATGGAAATAATAATGTATTGATAAAAAAAATTAGCCGACCATGAATTTAAAATATAAAATAAACCAACACCACTGATGTGGCCAAATGATACGAATAATTTGAGAACATTTACCTTTATACACACACCATAATGACCATGATGACAGATCAGAAAAGAAATACTCTTAGAGGATTATAGATCCCCAAAATCACCTTATTAAGGTTTTTAGTGTCAAGAGGGAATGTTTTAGCTAAATGAAAAAGGATCCAACTGTGAATCCCATTTAAAAACTCCATTCTAGAGAATTTCACATCATGATTCCCTTTGAAGGTGGAAAATCCCATTTATAAAAGATATTCTAAGAATGTAATCACATGGGAATAAATTTAATCCCAATGATGATTTTCATGATGTGAACCTGATTCATTACATGTAAAAATTTCAACAATTAAACCAATTCACAACATCCTCCCACTAAAAAATACATGATTTTTAAGACATTCACATAATGAAGTTATTTAGAATTTACTAAATAGTCTAGATTCAACTCAAAATATGAAACTAACAATGTTTTCTTTTTTGATCTTGAGGAGGAACCAAAAAGGACATTGATGAAAATATTCCCTGACTCTAAAAATTATAGTTCACATACATAACAAAACATAAGGTCATTTTCCACGGAAACTCCATACATTCTATATAATCCTGTAATGAATCCATCCAAGAGGGGAAACCAAAAAAACACTAAGAATACCTGAGTGAAGATGACGAAGTAATACAATCTCCAAACCAAAAAATATTCTATCCACAAGTAGTCCAAAAATACTTGGGTTAGTATTATTTTAAGGCTATTAATACCTCTTCACTAACTCATGCTCACACATATTATGGCTATCCAATACTCACTAATTTGTTTCACATACAAGAGGAATCATTTTACCATTAAACACCTACTCTGGGTGACCCATAATCGAAATTGGTTTATCTTACTTAGTGATGTTCGGATCAAGATTGATATCATCCCATCTAATAACATAGGAATAACGTGGTTGATACAACCAAAATAATGAAACATTAAACAAATCATCGATGTATGTTAAACTATGTGGTATGTCTAATAAATATATCCCATTTATAAATCATCCAATGATCTAAAGGGGACCAAATATTATGGTGAAACATTACCCTCCATAGCCGACCAATGATGTCCCATGTGAGGTAAAACCATAGGGTTGAGTTTTTCACCCAAATAAAACTCTAACAGCTGAAAAAATGGTCTGCATGAGACTTGTTGTGACTCTTCCTTGTGATAAATCTCTTTGGGATCAATTAGAAAATCTCTACCTTCTTTTGTACGTGACTCTTCTAAACCAAGGATAACTCTTCCAACACTTCCCAAAACATGGGAAATCTATAAGTACCCCCATAAAAATACTCATAGGGAACCATTATGATCAAATTATTATATATATGTTGATAGGAAAACTGATGTAAAGGAATGTTTTTTCACAAAATCAATAAAAAAATATAGTACACACTCATGGATAATAACACCATGATCTTGGATAACTCTCACTATCTTTTCATTTTTCTATGGATTATTATTTGATCAATATCATCTGGGGTAAAATAAAAACCATAAACCATGTCTAAAAAAATGTTTTAAACCTTATTATCCTATCAAAAAACCATAGAGGGAACACCAAAATTATTCACAATCTCTAAGACATACATGTACCGATGACGTTCCTCCACTATCTTGTCCTTCATAGGTGGTAAATTATCCAATTTCAAGAGTCAATCACTAATTAACCAAATATAATCCTTACTAGTAGGAATATTTTGTTAAACCAATTATATATTATATACAAATATCATCCAATTTTTATATCTGAATTGTTTTGTGAAGAATCAAACTAATGGGCCTCTGGTCCCCACCTTAAATCTCAAATGACAACGACACCACGATAATAAATCTACATTAATCTATCTCACCCACAACCACTAATACTAATGTAAAAAATCATTAATTATCATTATAATAACTAAATTTAAAGTCCAATAAGAGTGGTTTCAATAATATATCAACAACTACGTCAGAGAAGTATAAAAATACAACCTAATACAAAAAAACCTCCAATGGGATATTGAGACAACTCACTAACGATCTCCCCACTATACATAATTTTAATATAGTTGTCGAAGTCAGGGGAAAATATTATAGATTAAAACAAACTCATTAAGTCAAAATTCTACATTAATTGAATCCAAATATAATATCCCACAATTTTATTTTATTCCCAAATAGCATCTCAGTATACAAACTTAAAAGATACCACTCCTTAATCGATTCCTTTATAACCTATTCCAATAATTTCCTCTTAAAAATATATACAATCACAATAATTTTTAAGAGAATTTTTTATATTAGAATAAAAATTATACAGATACACCACTTAGTGTCTCTGTCATAATATCATAACTCTATGGGCGAAAATATTCCTCATGATTTAGTTATCAAAATATATCATAAAGTATTTAACAAATAGTAGTGATGCCACATTTTTTGTGAATGAAATATTTCCTCCAACTCATTTTCATGGATAATGTAGTTCCTCTAAAAAGAGTGTTTGTATAAAAAGACATATGATACCAATTTTATCCCCAACATCAATACTAAACCCAATAAATGGCCCAAATAGAACCTAAAACATTATAAAAAACATGGTAACGAAATAATAAAAATGGTTTTTAAATTAATTATCACCTTCGTTTGCTCAAAATATTTTAGGAACATTTAATTCCAATAATACATTACACAATTATTAGTTAATGTTTTCATCAGATATTCAATATTATTGAATTCCCAAAAATACTTCCTATAATAAGACACCAACCAAGTCACTCATTTCATATCAAAAACATTTTCAGGTAACTCTCAAAGCATAAATTCAAATACCTTTATAGGATATAATATGACATGACATTTAAATATAAAATTCCCTAGAAACCTAATTTTTTTATCATAAATTCTCACATGGAAATCGTAACATACAAAATCTGTTCCCTCAATTTTCTATAGATGATATTAAAAAAGTCTATTCCTTCTTTTTCATACATGGAGTAACCAAAACATTCATTCACAAAGAACACAATATCATTGTCTTAAAATGATGAAATTTTTGTTCCATGAAAAAAATAAAAACTACATAGCCATTAATTAGTTTTAATCAAATAAACAGAAACAAAAAATACCCATAAAATATCCAAAACAATATTTTTCTAAATCATAGTCTAATAATTATTCATTATGGTACATTGATCACAAAATAATATTTGACAACCAAATAGACACTATATACTGATCAAATTTATCAACAATATATCGTAAGGAATATTTTTTATTAATGATATCAAGATTTAAATTTGGATTGTCAACATAAAATCGGAGGCACTCAATTTCCTTCTTTTTAAATAAGACCAGAGAACCCCAAAGATACATGATAGAAGAAATAGATCCATTAGAATCATGTTATGAAAGGGGTATATTATTTTTTACTAACTAATGAGGTTGTATATAATATGATTGTATATATATATATATATATTAATTCTTAGAAGAACCATGATAAAATATACTTCACCACCCACTATGAATGTAAACTAGAAAAATCATCCAAAAATATCGATAGGTATCCGCACACTACTACATGTAGATGGATTAAGAAAAAATGGTGAACATAATCAAGAATATTCACTTATATCTAGCTTTATATTTTCCAAACACACTGATGAATATGAAATTATCTTATTGGTGTAGAATCAAACTCAATCTGAAAATTATGAGTGTACCCATAAAATGATTTGAAATGAATTCAAAAATATATAAGATCATATATAGGAAAAAAAATTCAAATCCAATGAATGACTATAATCAAATCACTGATATCAAGATCGAGAACTAGAATTTATGACTCCACCTCAATGTTGGTTATCCTCTCATGAAACATGAGAGACATGGGACATTTTTCTGACCTCATTCTAATGGGATGAAATTATAAAATAAGTATGGAAATAAAACTAAATGTGTGGACAACATGTAAACTACATTTTTCGTGTGAATATATGAGTAGGACATATATCTAACAAATATAGAACCATAGTGGAAGAAATGGAAACCCATCCTTAAGATATTGTTGGCCAAACCTCAGATTCTATGTTCACATAATCCATCGAATAATTTCAGCTGGTCATAGATCCTCCCTATGATTTATTAATCACGCGAATATTCCCCTTATCCTGAGGAATAGACCCACCAACATTGGAAAAAACATTACAATCCTTTGGTAGCTTTAATAATTTTGATAAAATAATAATACCATGGTATATATTAACAGTAAAAAACATTTATATGGACAAATTTTACATAATAAATAAGAGTATTTGGAGCATCTGGACAATTATTCTTCATAAAACCATGCCACAAAAAAATCATTTTATATTAAAAATAATCTCCCAAAACGTCCTTAATGAAAACTATATATCATTACACTTCCTTTTTCGCCCTAAATATACGCCCTGTGTAATGACAGTACCAACTAAAGCGACTGAAAAACATTTTTACCATCTATATTATCATCAACAAAATGAATTTTTGAACAAACTATATTATATATAGAATGAACATGAGAATCAACATTGACTAAATATTAGTCCTTAGTTCCGACTCAAACCTCCAAGCCTTCAGTTACTAATTAGTAATATGATTTGGTTCCATGTGATAAATATCAGGAAAAAGTGTAGAATAATATATAATAGACTTATCACCTTACTCTATTGTTATAAACACTTGGTTCATCAGAATACTTAATTTCTAAGTATAGTACTAAAGATATAATTTGTTACTGATTGATTATATGAAATATCATCAATGAAAAAATTTATAACAATATAATATCACAATATCCTACACAGTACTTCAATAATACACATCAAAAGACACACCTTAGAGTCTATAACTATTTTTAGTAAGTTGGATGTCCTATAAATATTCTCAAAAAATGATTTATATTAATTCTATAATTTTTCACATAATTCATGTTGACTCTTCTTTGGGAATTCTAATGCTTTATCCACTTCTCTTAGTAGGTTCCCAATACCCACTAGACCTAGTGTCGGAGTGGTTTCAATTATATGTTTTACAAAATATGTTTCCTCTAAATGGGTTTCTTGTAAAACCGTTCCCATATCTCTCTCTATATTATCTGGAAATTCTCTTCTCGGTGGCATTTTGTAATAATAATAAAAAATCAATTAGTCATGACCAGATTCCAAAATTTAATGAAAAACATTATATATTTCTAGAAATTATTTAAATTTTATAATATAAATTAGTGGATAAATATAAAAATGAAATAAGATTACATATAAAATTTACATTCCAATTTAAATATACTTTAGAAAAAATTTGTTCATATAATTTCAAACACCAAGCCTTCACCATGTAAACATTTTCAACCCATAAAAAGAAGATCAAGGGAAAACATGGATTTGAGATGGTCGAAAATCCTCACACACATAATAAATAAATATAAATTCTCATAAAACCAATATACCCAATTATTTGAACAAAAAAAAGAAGTGTTTCCACACTTAAGGATGAACATCCATTTGATACCAATATACATGAAGCCATCCTAGGTTAGTGAGACATGTTACAATGAATTTATGTACATTGATATATGATTATCATTGTTGTACATTACATATTTTTAGATGAATATTCATTACATTATCCAAAAACATACTCTAGTACAGTAATAGTTTAATGTATTTTCCAAATGACATGAAATATCCAATATTAAGAATTATCTTCAATTTCACCCATAAAGATCTTCCGATTTTGAAATCTTTATTCACATACGATATATAAAAATTTTCCCCATGACACTGGGAGAAGAAAAATAAGAAATGGGGGGGTTACAATCACTATAAAAAACATCTTATGGCAACATAAATTTATTGGCAGATAATATAACTATTGGTAAAATTGAGCAATTACAGCAGATATTAAATTTTATTGGTATTAATTTTATGTACCAACACTTGTTTTTACCAATAGTTGTATGTATTAATATTGATCATTTAACACCAAAAAATCTTTTACAAATAATTAAATCTATAGATTCATCACATTAATACTAAATTTTCTATGACCAACAAATGATTCTATTTCTATTAACTGTTATAACCAACAATTTTTTTACTATTATAAAATCAAGATACAAAAAATTTATTTATTTCCTAGAATTTATAAATCATGATTATATTTTTCACAGCTGGATCAGATTACGTTCATTTTCTGTGGCCAAAAGTGTGTGAGAATATTAGGGTTTATGATCACATTTCTGGAAACTCAATCAGTGAATCTCTTTGAGATTATGGAGTTTCAATCATTTCTAGACATGGTTAGAGAATCGGGTTTTGAGTCTTGGGTAAATTTGCATCCTATCAAGACTCGTGATGGGGAGACCGTTGACAATCAAATGATTTTGTGACTATTCTCTACTCTAAAGGATTTGATTCCCAGTAGGATATTTACCAATGGAACTATGATAGATGTAGTTGGTAATCATGATAAAATTATAGGTTGATTTAAACATTGTATGTTCTCGGTGATTGAAATCATTGGGTTGCCTTCTGTGAGTAAACCGTGGATGATGGAAGACTTGGTTAGTCGTCTATCTGTCATCCGGCCATTCATAGAATGGAAGCGTATTTCCATTGGTAGGGTTTTTCCGTATTCTCATTCCCTCAGAGGATTTGATATATAGAACCTATGGAATTGGCTCAATTGCACTCAATACATGTATGATTTGTATCCAAGAATGATATTTATGATGTTTCTTTGGATACCTATTAAAATGGACCTAGGGACCAAGGAATAATGTTTTAGATATTATGCTAGATTAATTTGTGATATTGATCTTGCATCATCCTTGATTAAAAGGGTTGTTTTATCCACCTTTGATGATGATATTATATTTCACATTGAATCTGAACATTTTCCTGTTTTTTTATGTGTTCCAATCTATTGGTAATATTCAATCTAATTGCCACAATGATCTGATATGCTCACAATTCTCATAAAAGGGTCATAATGTTGAGAAATTCCACAGACTTCTAAATGCTTGGACTTTGGTTTTTTCTGTTTTAGATTCCTCCCTTATTAGACATTCGTCTTTGGTTGTGGAGGTCAAGGATAAGTAGGGGATAAATCAAAATAAATTAGGCCAGTGTCCTGCAACTTCATTCTCTTGAGGATTGTACTAAGTAGAATACTATCGGGAAGGTCTCTATAGATTTGGGGTCTTTTCTTGAGGGCCTTAGAATACGTGACATGAATGGTTCGAAGAGGTACTAACCAGGGTCAGATAAAGATTTTACGCCTTCATAGTGGAATGCTTCATGTTCAGTTTCTTCTATGAGTTAGTATGTATGGGAATTCGAGTTGAATAATATTGTATTTTGGAACAAGGGGACATCCTCAGTTCTTTATCTCATCAGCACGAGGATGATGATACTATGTATCACCCTGAGCAGTTTAGTTTTTAAGCGGTCTCACTTATGTGTGATTATAAATACTTCAGTGATGTTTCTTCTAATTCAATGCGGTTTTCCAATTTAAGGGAGGATAAATAGTAGAAGGTGAAGTCGCAATATGCTATTTCTTTTCAATATGAAGTAGGTGTCATGGAAGTACGTACTAAACATGAAATTGATTTCTCTTATCTTTATGAGGGAAAAAGATGGTAATTCTAGGAGGAGTGGTTATTCTTATAGTGATGCAGCTGGTAATATTAAATGGAGGGATGATGAGGACATCATATTCTTATTTACATTTCCCCTTCCTTTGTCACCCACTTCCCCCTTCCCTTCCTATTTGTCTGGCACACCCAATTCAGGAGGAACCCCATCTATGCACCACCCTCCTCGGGCCAGGGAATCAGTCCATCTCTCATGATTTTGTGTGCATTATCCTTTTGTTAGCATTCCTTCTCATCTAATATCATAATTTTATTTTTTTCAATGTGATTTTTTTTCTTTTCATTGAGGTGTGTGTGACCCTTCCAAAACATAACCCTATTTTTGGTTTTTTTATTTGTTGAATCTTGATTGTTAATGTTCGTGATCTCAGATTGTGGTCTGTTTTAGCCCCAGTTGTTTTAGGCGTTTTAGGGTAGTGGATAAGATATTCATGTGATTGTATTTATATGTGTGATATCCTTGTGAGTTTCAGCAAATATTCATTCCATACATTTTAATACTTATGGAAGTAGTTTAAATTGATCAGAGTAAAATCATTATTTCATGATTTTATATCGTCGCCAAATTATTTTTTCTTTTAAAGGGAATGTGATGTTAAAAAAGATATATGAACAATTGAACCTTTAAATAATGGTTGGGGCCTATTTGGAGCATTAAATTTGATTAAAAATATCCATAATAGAATATTATACATGACTCATATTGGATTCAAATGAGGGAATTGTGGTTTATTGGGGTTAAAATTCTGTTTAAATAATAAATTATCCCATATGTAAACACTTTATTCATGATTTTCATTACTGGGTGTTGCAGTTTCCTTGTATGATGCATCAAAATTTTTCATTGTCGTACTGTGTATCCACTCTCTAGTACGAGAGTTGGATTAATTTGATATGTTA
Organism: Viscum album; assembly: GCA_963277665.1. Taxonomy (NCBI): domain Eukaryota; kingdom Viridiplantae; phylum Streptophyta; class Magnoliopsida; order Santalales; family Viscaceae; genus Viscum; species Viscum album. Next base: position 1,690,698,899 of record OY728126.1, read on the forward strand.
TGAAAAATTCTTATAATATAAAGATCATTTTTTATAAGTTCATTTATTTCTAATTTGGTTTCAATTAATTTTTTTATTTTAATTTATTTATGGGTATTACCTTTGTTTGTGTGGTGTATATCTTGGAGCTAAAAGGTGTGTTATAGAAATAAAATGAGGCTTATCCACTGGTTCTGGAGCTGATTCACTAGTTCTACAGCATGGATGAATTGCTGGTTCTGGTGCTTGCTCGCTAGTACTGAGGCATCAATGACATGCCGGTGTAGGAGCTGTATGCTGGGGGTTGGACCCGCTCTTTGGTACTAAGGAATAGATGTGATGGTTTTGGAGTTGGATCACTGGTACTGGGGATGAATTGGCATTGTGGGGGGGGGGATAGATCCTATAGATCCAGTGTTTTTCTATTGAATCAATTTATTTAAAATTTCATAATTAATATAATTATTATTTTTTTCCAAATTTTGAATATGTGTCATTATTATATATGATAAATTATTAAATATATTATGAAATTTTTCTAGTAATAAAAATTGAATTTTTTAAATGTAATTTTAAAATATATATTATATGTTTATATTATTATTTCCAACAGAGAAATGTGTCCTAATAATTTGTTCCTAAATACATTATCCACCATATATATTATCTGTTGGTGTTACTATAATGGTAACAGAACTATTTTATCCATTGATGAAACATTTAGGGACCATGTTTTAACCGACTGTTTTGTGACAAGATAATTTATTTTGTTAAAACATTTTACCAACAGAAAAAGCACTTTAACCAACTGATATACCCATGTTGGAAATGGATAATTATTTTTTTGTGAATTTTCAATATGGGTAAATATATGTGGTATCAATAAACTATCATATGAAAGAATATTATAAATATAAGGGTATTTGATCTTGAAAATGACATACAATGTTCAAACCCAACATGTCATAGATCATAAGCTTATGTAATGGAATAAATCATTTTTATTTCAAACAAATTCCCATTATGGTGAAAAATCATTAGAAATTAAAAATAAACTATAATATTATGTTCTAAATGTATGAGAAAATAAAAAATATACAAATACATTCAATGTGACGAGGAAAACTACCAAGCCAACCAAAATAGTAGATCATGACTTATCACATCTCACCCATTATGGAATAGGATGCATAAGTTTCGCATTGTGTATTAGGATGCCCATGTTTCCATAGATGGAATATGATAAAATATTTTCTTATACAAGATTAGGAAATACCTTTTTCCATAGTGGATCAGGAAACACGTGCTTCCTTTAGCAGACCAAGTCCATCAACATGATTCCCATAATAATCTCATGAGATATTATGAATTACAAATAACAGTGAAAGAAATTATAAATCCAACACATATAATATGGGAAAGAATATATTGTGTTGAAAAATATTTAAATATATTCTTCATGTCGTATTAAAAGATAGAAAATTGTTCATAATAATTTTTTCATGGAATAACATGTGAATGTGAAATGGGTATCAAAAACACATTTTAATCATACAACATTAAAAAAGAATAAGACTAGAATCCTTGGTTTAATAATCATGTAAATCATAGTGAAAAAAATAGTAATTCATACAATATGAAATATAATTTTTAATGATTACTTGGTGTATTTATTATGGTAAATTGTTGTTACTAAAAATAAATTTTTAAAACATATACACATTGAGAATCCATTTCAATTAATTGACCATGAAAAACTGATGAGGGGGAGATAAAATTACTTCACAATGAGATTGAAAAAAATATTCTTTCCAATTTGAGAATAATTTTTGAAACATATAAAAAATTTGAATACATTTGTAAAAATAATGTTATTGAATAAAAATGGTTTTTGATTGAAAAAATGATTTTATGTAAAACATAATTTTTCATATCTTGAGTATATATATAGAAAAAAATAAAGGAAAGAATAATTTTTTGGATATAATAAAATGAGAATAAATTTAACGAGTTTGTTATGGGATATTTAATAAGATTTTTTTTGAAATCATAATCATAGATAATTATGATAAATAGTGAAATTGAAAGATAAAATTGTCCCCACATTGTTATCATTGAAAAATAATACCCAAAAACATATATCATTAAATAAAACATTTAATTCCATTAATGGATGGATATTCTTGAAATATCTTGTTGAGGGTCATTAAATACACCTCAAATAAGAAAATAGGTTTATTGCAGAACTTATGTCACAAAGAAAGAAAATTGAGAAATACTATCTTAATAATTTGTTATATTTAACTATAAAAACCATAAATATAGGTATCCATGGGGATATATAATCCTTGTTAATATTTGGGAAATATTCTAAAAAATAAATTTGGGGTAGTTTATACAAGACATCAATGAGATAAAGGGTAAATATGGATTCTGTCTCAAAAACAAAAAGTGTTATAAAAATCACTTAACTTATGTTTTTTTTCATAATACGCATTAAAACCTCATGTATACAAAATTTAAACATAATAAAAATAATTTAAATAATTATATTAATATATAACGTATACTATATGATATTATTATGAGATTTTATTTAATTTTTATAAAAAAAATCATGGTAAACATGTGTTTCAGGAAACAATCAAGTTTATTTTTTGTATATGTTTTGTTTTGTTATATTATGGTCATATTTCATTGAAAATGTGTCCATAAAATACATATTGATAACATTTATATAAATTTAATATATATTCATTATATATTTATTTATTTATATTATTCCATAATATTTAGTGGTAGATGATAATCATCATGCCTAGAGACGATAATTCATCTGTATGAATGAACACTATTTTCATTTTATTATTCGATTGATAAAAACATTGGTAAAATATATATTATAATTAAAATATAATTTATTTCATATATTTTACATCTTTTCATTAAAACCATCATTAATTAATTCTTTATAAGAGTGAATGCATCACATCGTTTGGGGAAGAAATTTTCCGCCGAACACAAGAGTGATGTTGTTGTATTCTAATAAAATCTAAATAATAAATGGTTGTGTGATATAATAATTTAATAATAATAAAATTTTAATAAATATTATATATATATATATATATTAGTATTTCCAATCGTGAGAGGTGGTAGTGGAAAAACAAACAATATCTGTTCGTCATGCGGAACACCACCATACTTAGAAATAATGATTTCCAAACCCATTTTATTGAAGTGGAGATTGTTTTACGTAATGAAATTTATAAGGAAAAAACCTTATTACATTTCATTATATTGAATTTAGTCATGAAATCACATCATTTCAAATTTAAGAACTTTTAATTTTTAGATCTTAAAAAAATTGGGACTAATACATTCCTAACATTACACATTAATAAAGAGTAGATGCCATAAAAATGTATTCATTTCTTCCAAAATATAAAACATTTGAAATAAAACAACATTTCATTAAAAATTCTTTAAAACATTATAATTTGATTCATCCATTGTCTTACACACATATATGTTATATGAAAATAATTTAAAACAATTGGATGTGAAAAAAAATCCTTGTATGGGATATTAAAAAGATGTAAAGAACACATTAGTCCATAAATACATGTAAAGTATGAAATCATTTTCATAAGACATACTTGTAACCCATATAAACATACATTGTGAAACATGATATTTAAAAATGATTCACACGAAACATTAGAATATTAATAAAACCATTAAGGTATCATATGGAATTACTTTCAAAATGTTTTAACCCTCTCAACTACATTATAATTTGTAACCCTCATAGTTATATTACAATTTTTTTAACCATCGTAGTTATACATGGAGTACCCATACTGCCGACCTAAAAAATACAAATGTCCAATTAATTGAACAGAGATATAGGTCCACACTTCATCATAAACAAATCCTAGGAACTATAACTGAATCATAAAACATGAACTCTTGTATAAAACATTGCTTTTGAATTTTCTTAATAATAATTTTATATGAGGTTTTTAAAATAAATGTACCTTATAAATATCATATAATTTAATTGAGACATAATAGTGTGGATAAAATATATATAAAATATAAATAAATACAATTAAAGATTATATAAACAATGTTAATTACCCAATAAAATTAAATAGCACATAAATATTTATTTTGAATGTTAACCCAAATATGTTGAAATTGAGTTATAAATTCTCTTACCTCAAGTTTTTTTCACTTCAAACACATTTAATCCTTATGTATAATTGTTAAAATATTGTTATTAATATCATACATAGTAATATTCAGCTTTATAATACCTTATATGATCATTTCAATATTTTATTTTTCCATTTGAGTTTTAGTATATTGTTCCTTGCCTTGTTTTTGGGGCATTCTTTACATGATTTTGATTATCAATTAATGATTGATATTCTTGTCGATAGGAAGAAAAACACCCTAATTTGAATGTGGTTGAATTTATATATTTTCTGAACCATAAATTATACCATTTATAATTTTTTATTGTGAAATGGGTGTGAATAATATGTTAAAACGATATTGATATTTTTAGGCCATTTTGGTTATTCATCGATCATAATGAACTAATTTTTTATAAATTAATAACACGTGTAGAAGATGATTCCAAAAACTTATATAAGATATAATTGATAAATTTTATTCTATTTCAATCATAAATATGATTTCATGACCCATCTTGATGGATGTAAATGAAATTCAACTCACATCATCCACAATGTCGATAAATCAACACATCACAGACGATGTTTTAATTTAATGAATAAGTGGGAGAGATCAAGAAATATAATGGAGAGTATTCCATAAACAAGATAATATCAAGAATATGTAAGATAGAGGTTCCTTCATGACTTTTGTATTAGGATATGTGGGTAAATAAGAAGAATAGAAAATAAAATGAAAAGAAAAAAAGAATCCAAAATAGGTTGTTTTCCTCTTGATCTATTTTTATTGAAATTTATCATAAGACATTGATTTTAACTTTTTGATGACACTAGATTCTATAGAACATGGGGAATAGACATTGGATGGGTATTAGGGAGAAATTAGGTGAGGATCAATGTGTGTGATGTGAGGGAGGAAGAGGGGAATGAGGGTGCTATTTATGTGAAGGAGAGGAGGTATTGAACATTATTTTAATCATAATTATAATATTACTTCTCAATAATATGAATTTTATTAATTCATGTGACCAAAAATAGTAATAATTTCATGTGAGTTCAAAAAAATGGGATTACATCACTTATGATGTAAAAAATTGTGTATTTAACTGATAACTTGAATATTAGGTATTTTACTGTATTTCACTATTCATAAAAAATTCATGAATATCATAAAAATCCAAAAATTATTGCTAATTTTTTTTGACATAATTATTTAGAAAATTAAATATTTTTTTTTGTAAATATTTTTCTAAATATTATTAATTTAATTTCTTAAAAAATTGTTCATTACTAAAAATTGGACACTTTTAATTCCAATACTGATTTTTATAAAACATTGAAAAAAAACAAAGATGCCATTTTTTTAAAGGCCTTAAAAAATATATAATATCACAATTTACTACTCATTAGGGTAATTTACTATTCATTTTACTAGTCAAAAGGGTTTGTTACGATTCACCAAAAATCATTTTGGTTCCATCAGACTCCAACTTAGTTATTGAACACAATTGGATATGACCATTTTATGTAGTTCAGTACATAGAAGTGGAAAAAATATTTATCATGTCTAGTTATAAATATAGACATGAAAATATGTTTCATGCATTTTAAATTACTGTTAAAAACTATAGGAGTTACAATATCCCCACAATCCAAAAATTTCACCCTCACAATTTTATTTACTTAATAAAAATTTAGGGTACCTTTCCCTCACTGCATTTTCATATTCTCGTGTTTCTTCTTCAACCATGTGATTTCTCATCAAAACCATTATCTGTTGGATTACCATATCCTTCAATACATGATCCCTATGATCAAGAATCTAAACTGGGTTGTCTTCATATGAAAGGTTATATTAAAGTTGAATTGCATCTATGCTCAAGACATGCGATGAATCCGGCACATACTTTAGAAACATTAAATCTTAAAAAAATTATGTACCTAAGATAAATTTTGAGGCAATTATACTCGGTAGATGACAAGTCCCTGTTTCACCAGAATGTTATAAGACCTAATGAACCATGGGAATAACTTTTAGTTAGTAGAAAAATGAATAACATTTTTAAATGATCATATTTTAATAATAATATGATCATCTACCTCAAAAGAAAAATTATTCCTCTTGTAGTCTTCATAACTTTTCTATCTTCTCTGATAATTCCTCATGTGTTTCTAGATTATTCTCACATTCTCAGCCCCTTACACTACTAATTTTGGTCACATAAAATTCCTTTACCAAAATTCATCCCAATAATATTGTGTTCGACAATACTTCACATAAAATTACTCTAATGTTTCCATCAATATAATAGATTGAAAATAGTTATTATATGAAAACGAAACTACTGAAGGATATTGATCCCAATATCCCTAGTAGTCCATTGAAAAATCTCCTATCATATCCTCCAATGTCTAAATCAATCATTCTTATTTATAATCATAATGAAAATTAAAATATATATAGATATTTAATTTTGTGCCCAAAAAATTCTTGAAGGCCCTTCAAAAAGTTATATGTGAACCTCAGATCCCGATAAGATAGAATTGAAAGGGGAATTCCATGTAACCAGATAATATATTTGAGGTACAATCAGGAAAGATGATCCAATGACATTGTATATTGAATAGAAAAAAAATTTCATATTTTTTCATCTAATCAACAATATCCCAAACCAAATTTTTACCACAAGAAGTATTTAATTATCCCACCACAATGTCAATGGATACATTCAATCATTTATACAATCGAACTGAAAAAGACTAAAGAATCCCCTTCAGTTACTACCAATATTCTTTAACATGTTTACATGTCAAACATTCCATAGAAAACTATGAAATATCTATTTTCATTCCATCCCATTAATAATACTCTTGAAAGTATCTGTACTTATTGATTATGGTAGGATGAACTAAAAATGGATAATTATAAGCTTCAAACAACAAATATTTCTTCCAATGGGAATCACAAGGCACACACAACATTTTTCAAAATCATAAAACAATATCTTTATCAATGTTAAATTATTCAAATATACCCATTTTGACCGATTCATCTTTATCTATAACTCACAGTCTTATTTATATGCTTGATTAATTCTGTTAGATAATGATTACTACACTGAAACGTGAGACAATAAATAGGTATATCCTATGACAACTACTTCTAATCCAAAATTCATCAATTCATTAATCAAGGGAGCATGTTCCAAAACATAACATGGTTAATAATTCATGATGTCAAAGACTCGAGAAATCCAGCCCTTTTGTGTTTTTCTCTGATGGTAATTAATTTTACCATAATAATCCTTTATCAGTTCAATTCATATTCTCCTCATCATGTTTGATTCATTCAGAGTGAATATATACATTAGAATTGTATGGTTATTATATATTTTACATTTGGATCTAGGTAAATGAAGCATTCATTTTTTCAAAGTAGAAACCATAGATACTAATTCCAAAAACATGTGTGATATAATTTAACTCCAAAAGTATTATTTGTCTTGAAGAATAAGAAATTACCTAATCATTATGAATAAAAAAACCAAGTCCATTCAAATAATCTTCACTGTAGATGAGAAGCTCACCATTTAGAAAAGTCATGGCCAAAACTAGAGCATTAACAAATCTCTTCTTTAACTCCATAAAACAATCATAACATTCTTCTATCCATGTAAATTCAACCCCTTTTTGCGTTAACGTATTTAGAGGGATAGATTACTGTGGAATGTGTTTAACAAATCGACGGTAATAACCTGAAAATCTAATAAAACTATGAGTATCTATAACTTTTGTCGCTGTTTTTCATTCATAAATAATGATTCTTTGGGAAGGATCATCTGTTATTCTATCCTTATTTACAATGTTCCCAAGAAAATAAATCTAATATAACCAAATTTCACACTTTATAAATTTTCCATATACCATATTTTCCTTTAATGTTTTCAAAACAAACCATAGATGATTTTCACTCTCCTCTTTAATCATAGAAAATAATATAATATCATCAATAAGCACAACTAAAAACATATCCCAGAACACATGAAATATTCTATTCATAAGTTTTATGAATAAAATAGGTTAGTTATTTATCCCAGACCGAATAACAACAAATCAATAATGCATATATCTAGTACAAAAATCTATTTTTTGGATGACATCCTCCATCACCGTTAGGTGAGGGTATCTAGATCCCAAATCAATCCTAGAAAATTATTGATCTCACTGGATCTAATCAAACATGTCTTCAAAATGAGGAAAAGGATATTTTTTTAATAGTGATGTTATTAAAAGATAAATAATCAATGCAATGTCTTATGGAACTATCATTCATTTTAATTAACAAAATAGGGGCACAATATGGTGAAGTGCTAGGAAAATTCATGCCTTTATTAAGACAAACATGAATCTGATTTTTCAATTCAATTAGTTCAATTTTATCTTTTCTATATGGGTTTTTTGAAATTAAATTAGCTTCAAGAAATTTTTCAATTGTGAATTCAACTTCCTGATCAGATATGACACTAGGTAAATCATCATAAAAACATCATGTTATTAATTTACCATTGGTATATCATTAATATTAATATTTCCCTTTTCTCAACAATATGATCAAGATAACTTTCATTTAATTATTTCAATAGTTTCTTGGATTTCTAATATGTTATCAGTTGTATGGATTCATTCTTGAATACAACCTAAAACACATTCAAAAAAATAACTAATTTAGCTCTATAGTCAATATTATAAGGACAAACATAGAGGAAATCCATTTCCAGAATAACATAAATCTCTACAAAGGGAAAGATAACATCGTTTGAAGGTAATGTAATTCCGCATACTGTTATAGAAAAAATATTACATTTTCTTTTTTCTATAATATTTCCTCTGGGGTTTTATCAATAAGTTCTAGTATCATTTTTGAGGTGATATATCTAATGAAGAATAAAATTTTTCATAAATAATGGAATGTGTAGGCCCCATATCAAAAACAACATTAGTAAAATTTGTGTTAACAAACAGGGTACATAATCCTATATTGTTGGATGGCCCAACAACTTTTTTTTAGTCTCTAATGATCTCACTACACCTTTCTGCTTATAGTTTGGCATCATTGCTTCATTCAGATCTCACTTTGGGCAGACATTTGCATAATGACCAATATCACAACATTAAAAAAACATAACAATTTTCTCATTAGGATTAGTCTTAGGATCAATTTAATTACAATATTAGGCCATATTTACCTTTATACCACATCAAAAATCTTCTCAGTTTTGGGAAGTCATTCCTCAGAGTGATTCTTCTCTTACACATCACAAACTAGAAACTAGATGGTCATACCATAAGGTTTCATTGGTTGATTATTACCCATCACATGACATATGGACCTCTTACTCCTCTTATTTTTAAAATGCATGTGTTCATATAAAAACTCCATATCTATCCTATCGTCACATCAAAAATGTTTCTCATACTATTTGAATTCAAGGGAGGCCAACGTCCTTTGATACCATGTATTAAATCCCATGTAAATTCGGTTGATTTTTCTATAATGATCAAGAATTAGATTTTGAGCATACCTCACCAGACAGTTGAAGTTCACTTCATACAAAACCACTGAATCCCCCTCAGTTTTCTTCAATTAAATTAATTGTTTCCCCATCCTAAATCGAACCACCTTAGGAAAATATTTTTTATGGAAAATACATTTAAATTAATCCAACTATAAGGCATCAATTTACTCTTTATCCGCGATATTCTTTATAATTTACCACCTCTATGGAACATCACATTTAAAATAATAAATTTAAAGTCTTATTTTTTATTATCAAATCATCCCATAACATCAAATATTGATTCAAGGGCTTCAATCCATCCTTCAGCTGCTATAGGCTCAGAGGAACCATTAAAAGTAGGAGGTTGTTGTCTCATTAAATCTACCAATATTGTAATATTCCATTGTGATAACTTTGGTTATTCTGATTAATATATTCTACAACAATTTATTTACCATGTTTTATTATCTATTACTATCACAAACAACTTGTTTCAAATCCATACAATTCTGGGCTACATATTTAGAAGGATATCATTCTGTTAGTGCCTCTCCTCTTTAGATTCCATGATTCTTATGAGGAATTTTTTTTAAAAAAAATATCTTATTCAATGAAACATGGTAATATTTAAATGTTATATCATTTCAAATTAATCATAGATTAAAAATAATTTATTTTATTCTATTAACACCATTCTTACACAAAAAGTTGCATAAATCATCCTCCGATATGAACTATGAGTACCCGACCAAATTACATTGCATAATATTGTATATAGTCAACAAATATCATCGAATCATGTTGAGGATATTTTCATGTTTAGAGATTTATATAATAAGAAAACAATACTTTCATAACATTAAACGTTAATATAGAGGGGATACCATAAAACAATGTTCATTTGTTCCAAAATATAAATCTTTTCAAATAAAACATGATCTCTTTTCCAATCCATCAAACATTTGACACAGATTCCTTCTTTATCAAACACATCCATATAAACTGTGAAAATAATTTAAAAACATGGGATGAGAAAAAAAGTCTTAGTAAGGGATATAAAAAGAAGGAAAGAACACATTAGTCTGTTAATAATTTAACATATGAAATCACTTTCAAAAAACATAATTTTCACCCATATATAATTACTATGTGAATCATGATATTTCCAAAAGATCCCAAAAAAACCTAAGAACATAAATATAACTATAATGGTATATTAAGGTATTAATTACATTATTTTTTATTCATATGAGCCTCCTAAAAAAAGGTGACCCTCACAACTACCTTACAATTTGTGCAATAATAGAAGTTACACTTATAGTAACCATACGATCAACCACCAATATACACACATCCAATACAATAGAGCGATATATAGGTCCCACACTACATTCGTAAAATTTTACATGAACAAGAACACAATCATACAACATGAATAATTTCATGAAAACATTTCTATTGAATTTCTTAAAACAGAATTATAAAAGGGGTTTTAAAAAAACTCCCTTACAAATATAATATAATTTACATGAGACTCAATAGAGTTGATGGAATATGTATATAAAATATAATTACAAATAAGTAATAATAATATAAAAAAAGTATCTCACAATAAATTTTAATACCAAATAAGTAATGATGTATAGTGTTCACCCAATGAATGAAAATTTTGTTATGAATTCACTTACATCGAGTTTTTTTCAACATCAAACTAATTTAAAACACATGTATAATGAGTAAAAGAGTGTTATTAATATCTTATATAAACCTATTCCTCTTTATAATACATTATCTTATCATTATATTACAACATATAACCCATTAATTGTTTGTATGTTGTTCCTTGCATTGTTTTGAGGGCGTTCATCACATGATTTCCATGATCTGTTCATGTTGGATATTCTTGTCGATTGGATGTGAAACTTTTGAATAAGAATATAATGATATTTAATTATTTCTAGAACCATATATTAAACAATTTGTAATTTTGAATTTGTACATGATGATGATTCATAAGTTAAAACATTATGGATATTTGTTTATGTCATTTTGGTGATTCTTCGATCGTTAAGAAGTATTTTTGTTTCTAAATTAATAACATTGGTACAAAATTATTCAATAATCTTATAGAAGATATAATATATAAATTTTAATATATTTGAACCCAAAAAATTAATTCATGACCAGTCTTGAAGTATGTAAAAGATATTGAAATCACATCATCCATGATCTCGGTAAATCAAGACATCATAGACAGTGGTTTAATTTTGTGAATAAGTGGGAGAGGAGAAGAAGTATAATGGTGTGTCCACCATAAGAATGATGAAATATAGAATATTAAAGATACTGGTTCATTAATTCTTCTTGGATATGGGGAGGTGAGGGAAGTTGAAAAATTGAAAAGGAAATGAATAGAAAGAAAGAATAAGTAGAGGTTGTTAACCTCTTGATCTCTCCTTCTTGAGATTCTTCCAATGATCTTAGGTTTTTTCCTTTTAGTGAGACTTGAAGTTATTCGACATGGGATAGATCCTTTGGAGTAGTATTTGGCATAACATAGGTAAGGCTAGAAGCTTGAGAGGAGTGGGAGAATGAATGGAATGAGGGTGGTATTTATAGTGGAGGAGATGAGGTATTTTACATTATTTAAATCATTATTATAATATTTTTTTCATGATTATTAATAGTCTTAATTTATGTGACCCAAAATAGTAATAATTTCATGGGAGTTTGAACCCTTTTGGATTACATAGCTTATATTGTCATTAATACTGTATTTTACTGACAATTTTAATAGACGTTATTTTAATGTATTTCACTATTCATAACAAATTCATGAATTTTAGATAAAATCCCAAAAATTCAGCCTAAATATTTTATAAAAAGTACATTTGAAAAATGAACTCTATTATTTGAAAATAATATTCAAAATATTAATAATTTATTTATTAAATTAAAGGATAATTACTAAAAAATAGAAAATTTTAATTTTAAAACAACATTTATATCACAAATTAACCAAGATGTGATTATGTTAAATCCTTAATAAAATAAAATAATAATACAATTTACTATTCATTAAAGTCATATTACTATTCATTGAACTAGTAATATGCACTTGTTACTATTCACCAACAACCATGTTGGTTCCATCAGACTCCAAAAACCATACTGAACACAATTGTAGATGACCATTTTTAAAAATTCAAAACATAGAAGTGGAAAATTAATTTTAATGGATGTTTATAAATATCTTAATAAAACAATTTATCATGTATTTTAATTTATTTTTAAATCCCTGGGATGTTACAATATCCCCACCTTCAAAATATTTCACCCTTACAATATCCTCGAGGGGTCTCGCCTTGTCCGGATGGAAGACCGACCATCCGGTTCCGCACCACCAGTGCAGCGCAACGACACCACACCTATACTCCTCCACCATGGCCCTCCCTAGCCACAGCTCACTTGCTTCGCAAGGTGCGACAGCACCGTGCTTCTCCTTCCGACCACCACGGCCCACCTATCCGCGACCCTTCCACCCGCGCGGTGCGACGGCGTCGTGCCCCTCTGGAGGCCCAACATGCCGCCTTCCTCCATCGCGGCCCAGTTATCTGTGCAGCTTGAAGGCACTGCACCCCTCCGTCGACCTGACATCCTTTGCATAGCCGACTTCCTTTGTGGTCGGTCTGTCACTGGCCATCGTTGCTCCACTGCGGTCCTCTCTTCTAGCGGTGCCGTTACGCCGCCACCATCTTCAACAAGCGAGAGAGAACAAAGGGGGAGGGTCGGTCCATGTTCGTGTAGTCCAAGCCCTAATCTTTATGGTGATATAAACCATATGTTAAAAATAAATAATTTGAATGATGATGAATGGAGGGTAAAAATCATACATAGAACAACCCCTACCTCGTTTGTCGATTGTAGATAGTGGAAGGAGAGTTCAGAGATGTCTAGTCGAAGGTGACGTCAGCGCCATTTGTCATGGGTGGTAGTGCTTCCCCTTCTTTTCCCAGTTGAAGTGGGAGAGATGTTCTCCGTTCTTTATTGGTGGAATAGGCGTTCTTCGCTAAGAGGATAATTCTCCAAGTTCTTCCAAATCTCCACCGAAATGAATAGATGCCAACCCCAAAAATGAAATAATTTATTTTTCTATTATTTAATTTTTTTTCATGAATTCAAATGATTTAAAATTTAATTAATTAATTATCCAATAATTAATTCAAGTGGATTGGCACTTCAATGAGGGGAGTTCAAGAGTTTTCCCCCACTTATGGGGTGTTCATGGAGTTAAGAAGCTCAGGTGGTCCCCACCTTAATTATCCTCCCAGGAGAGGTTATGCTCGGATGTACCCCACCACATTAACCTTCCATGGGAGGTTTCGGTGTTGTGGCCCCCACCTCCAACCTCCCCTTGAAGATTTTAACTAACAAAATAAAAATAAGCTACACTAATTTTTATTTAACTTTATTCTTAAAAAAAATCCGAAAATTATATTCCATTCACAACCAACTATCGTCGAGATTAAAGTATTATTAAGAGAATACTGTCACATTGAGTTTAACAGTGCCCACAGATTTCAATTCCTAGAACTGGTTCAAAAGTTACAAAATGTCGTTCATGAATTTACTAAACGTACCTGAAAAAAAAGTTCCGAAAAATTATTATCAGTCACCCTCGACTCGGGCAGGTCGAGGTTAGGCCCTTCTTAGGTGAAATACGCCCCAACAAACCTGACAGTAATCATGGATTCTCAATCCAATTTACCTTTTAGAAGTTATGAATTTTACAATAAAATAATTGTCACTTAATTATTTTTTTTGCTACCAAAAACTAACTTTCTCTGGTGTCCCGTTCCAAAAAAAGATAGTATCTAGTTATGGAAAGCATGCACTCACGAGTTCAGTGGTGGTCTTTGATTTTTAATCTTATTTTTAAGTTATATGTATTTGAAAAATAAAATACTATATTTAATTATTTTATTTACGATTTTTCCATTTTCGGGTTTCCTCACTAGAGGCCAGCACTGACTAATCTTATGTCGCGCCAAGGGACAAACCACCCTCCTAAGCAAAACGGTACCCTCATATTTCAGATCTGAGTTACCGTTTTATAGATATTTCACTTTTTTAGGAAAACTACTTACACACGTTAACTTAAGCTTAACAAAAACTTCAACGGATCATTCCGGGCACTCCGAGCCTCGGAATAACACGCTGTCAGATTTCGATGACCTGTAAAATTTATATTTAAATAAAAATAAAATTTATAGGTAAATTCAGAGTATTTACATTTATAGTAGATGGGAGGTTGTATTTTACATTATTTTAATCATTATTTTATTAAATTTTCTCTATATTGTGAATAATATTAAATAATTTGACCCAAAATAGTCATCATGGAATGTAAGTTCGATAATGTGGGGCTAAATCACTTACGATTCCATTAATATTAAACTTAATAGATACTTTGAATATACAGTTTTTATAGTATTTCACTATTCATAAAAAACTCATGAATTTCAGAAAAATCCCAAAAATTCATCCTAACCATTTATCAATGATTCGAAATCAAAAAATATCTCCAATTTTTTAAAATAATTTTTTAAATAATAGTTATTTGTTTTTAAATAAATTCTAATATTATTGAAAAATATAATATTTTTATTCTAAAACTACTTTTATATGACCGGGAAAACATAACCCAGATGTCATTATCTTAAATTCATAATAAAATAAAATAATAATACAACAAACAATTCATTGGGTTATATTATTATTCATATTATTATTCCTAAGGGTATGTTACTATTCACCAAAAACCAATTTGGTTCTATCAGACTCCAAATAAATTAATGAACACAATTGTAGATGACCATTTTTTGAAATTCAAAATATAGAAGTGGAAAAAAATTATGATTAAAGGCTTGTTAAAAATATATACTTAAATTAACGTTTCACCCATTTGAATTTATTTTTAAAACCATTGGGTGTTACAAAATTATCATAAAAACACATATTTATATAGAATATACTATGTATATTAAATATTTAAGATATAATAATTATTTAATTATGTTTAGGTGAAAAAATAATACCCCAATTATTAAGACTAACAATTATTGAATTATTCTTCTTAGGATTGAACTAAAAGTCATTGTATGATAGATTTATGAGATACGTGATCCAATTAAGATGATGTTAGAGATGTTGTGATGTTAATTTTGTATGTATTCTATGAAAACTAAGGGTCTAATTATTTTCATAAGATAAGATAGTGGGACAAATTTTATACGTGGGTGAGAGGACACACCATGTATTATAAAAATATTGAGTGCTTCCACACATTATATATTTCAAAAGGGTCCCAAATGGGCTTTTATAGAACCTCAGATGTGAAATGTTTCATTAACATAAATCTAAAAAATTTAAAAATGTTTATAGATAATTTTTTTCCTATATTTTATGTTTAACACATAATAAACCCATTATACATTAACCATTTAAATAAATTTTTCATGCGTTCAAAAATCATTATCGAATCAATTTAATTTTTAAATATTAAATAAAATAAAATGTTATCAAACTTTTTTTTATAAATATTGCCAATAAATAATTATATATTTTTATAAATATATTATATTCATAATCCCACAGATGTGATGAGAATATATTTTTTTAAATGGGAATTATTCAAAAGATTATAATGTTATTATTTCCAAATAAAATATGACGTTGGTAAAAATGAAATAAATTGGGAATATTGATGTATAATTGAACTAATTTAACAATATAATTTTTTGTAATAAATCCAATTTATAAATAAATGAAATGAAATTGCCTTTTTTAATTAAAATTAATTATCTTTTTAATAGTCAACAAAAACATATTTTTTTTAAAAAATAAAAAATCATTTCCCTAAAAATAAATTCGGTTTAAGAGTGTTCATTTCCTTAGTTCTCAAGAGTTACTCGCTTTATACATGTATGAATAATCATGTAGAATGGGAATAGATAGAGTAAATTAAAATTTTATGTTATTGATTAACATAAAAACTATTAAATAGAATTATATATCATTTTTAGATAAAATTATTATAGTTTAGATTAAACTATAACAATAAATGTTATGATTATTTGGGAATATTTCGATAATCATGCATTTATTTTGTTCTATCATATAATATTATGTACATATACTTGTTACATAGAACTAAAAAAGAATTAATATTCATATAACATTTTGAATCAACCATTATATTGTCTTTATGACCATCCTTTGTGATGGTAATGGAAAATGGAACTAAAATCATCCATGATGGCGGTAAATTGAAACATCAAAAATAATATATTTACTTTTGGAAAAAAGGGAGTGAATAAGGTATTTAATGATTTATTTATCATTAGAATGATAAAATTAAAGTATATATTGGATAATGGAGTGATAATGAATGTTTTTAAAGATTATGATAAGGAATGATAGAAATGGAATTTAAAAAAAATAAATTGAATGATAAGGATTTAGGGTTTTACCTATTGAATTATTCTCATTGATACCCTCCTTATAGACTGTGGGTATTGTTCGTTAATTGATACTAAAGACTCAAAAAATTGGCAGAGAGACTTCGGAGTAATATTGGCTAGAAATTGGAAAATCACCAAATATTTAGAGGTTTGAGGAGAATATGTGGTGAAAGGATGTATTTCTGGTGGAGGATATGGTTTTTTATTTTCTATTTATTTTATTGAAATTTTGGAGGAAGAAGGTGAATAGTTTTAACATTATCAAAAAAATATTAAAATAATTTATGATAATTCTAGATTATGGTCATGTATTTTCTATACATCACTTATAACTCAATAATTTATGTATTTTTCTTATAACGTAAATTTCCATATTTCACTATTCACTAATAATTAATTTATTTTAGAAAAAACCCCAAAAAAAATCTTAGTATTTTTTAACATGTATAATTAAAAAATTAACACCATTTTATGAAAATAATTTTATAAATAGGCGAAATTTAATTTTTGATTAGAATCAGTATTTACAACAAAAATACAAATTTTAACATTACATAAGATTATATTACACATTAAAAAATAGTTTAAGGTATTATACTATTATATTATCATAATAAGAAAGACAATTAAATTAATAATCTATATTAAAAAACTCATATTATTTTAAATCATTATATTAATTATTAAATTTTAATTAATCATACGTTTTTATAAAAATACCAACAATTAATTTTTCATTATTAAATTATTTATGTTCATACAGTATGATAGAATGAAATAATATTTCCATTTATAAGATGTCTAAATTTATTTATACTTTTATAGTTTGGGATACTATTCTATTAGCCGAATTACTATTCATAAGGGTCACATTAAAATTACAAAGGCCATGTTTCATATTCATTGATATATGTTCCGTAGTTTCTTGAACAAACTAATTATTTTATTCATTATTCATTGAAAATGTTATATAATTTTTGTTTTCTATGTTATGTTATTTAATTTTTACTATATAAAATATGTTTTTTGTACCACATAGTATATTAAATTAAAAGAAATTGATTAACTGGATACATACCATGAAATTAATTGGAATTATACTTTTCCCTCCATCAAAATGTTCATAAAAATTTATCATGTATATTTCTATATAAACAGCTATGGGTTACTCTTTATTATATCATCCTTTGGTTCCCACAATTATTAATTCCTTTTATGGGTTCTTTAACGATACTTTCCCAATATTTTCATTGGATTTCTCAATACCTAATCTCTTTTGTCAACAATTTCGATATTCTCTACATAGAAATACAAATCAGGATCTAGTTCCATTTCATCATAGCTGATTACATGTGGTGGGTCTGGAATCTAATTCATTAATATTGATATTTGAAACACATAATTAACATTGTAGAGAATGGGTGGCATTAATAATCTATACCCTATAAATCCAATTTTACCATAATTTATAATGGTCCAATGTGTCTGGGGATCAGTTTAACTTTCCTACTAAACATGAAGACATCCTTATATGATGATACTTTTTGAAAGACATGATCTCCCACATGAAATTCCAAATACTTTATCTGGTTTTTATAATTACTCTTATTGCAAATTTGAGCAACATTATTATGATCATGAGTATTCATTACCTTTTTCACTGCTCTTCCTTATTTTTTGGGCCTTTATGTTTTTTATTACTAAATTCATCCCATCAATTTGGAGTTCAAAATAATTTTTAATATAATGAATCATATGGATACATTTTAATATAGTAAGGGAGAATATATTTTAGGGATCCTTGAAAAAAAAAAGTTAAATAGTGATCCATCATTACAGGGATAGTAATTGATAATGATATCTATATTTTTTCCAATGTTTGAATTTCCCATTCAGATTGTCTGTCTGTTTGAGGGAGATTAGTAGTACTCATGCGAAGCATAGTATCACAATCCATCTCATGACTCATAAAAAATTTTGATATGAAAGTAGAATCATAATCAGAACCAATCTATATAGTTTCACCACAAATTCATACATAGTCATTAATATAATGTATTTCTAGGCGCTCCAGTAGAATATCATCCTTTACTGTGTTGAAATTTCATGATTTGGTATGTTGATCAACCATTATTCATATTATATCATTATATAATTTATTATTTTGTAATTGACTGGCAGTGTCCATATAAATATGATCCCACTTCTAAATAGCAGTATCTATAGGTGGTATGAATTCTCTAGGATGTTGTCTCTCAACCTTCAATTGTTTACAAAATAGGTATCATGACATACAATCAGCAATTTCCCACTTCATATTATCGGAACAAGAATGTTCTATCATATATCTATATGTTTTGGTACATCTAGGGTGTATATTGATATTTCAAATATAGGAATCATATTGTAGTTTTCTTAGATATTTTATTGATCACACACATAACCTATTTCCAAATTTCATAATATTATCCCTATACATTAATTCTAACATTCTTCCATACCTATGGATTTAATTTTCTTTTCAAAATTATTATCATCCGATTTATAGTGTTTTAACTTATCCGGTAATGATGGTTTAACAATCATTTAAAAAATTAGCATTGTTTCCATTTCATTAAATATCACCATATATATCTTTACTAGATCAATGAGAATAAGATCATTCTTAATATTAATTTATGATAAATGTCCATGATAATTCCTACATAATGAAATTGATACATTATTATCTTTCACATGGTCGTAGTGTATTGAAAAATCATAAACATGGAGTATCTCGAGCCATCATTTTGCTTCATGTTTAGTTATTTATATGTAAATATGGATTCAAAACTATTATTATCATTATATATCTCATATCACTCAACATAAAGATAGAGTCTCTGTATCTTCAGAGAATTTTTTATGGATGAAAACTCAAAATCATGAGTTAGATAATTTTTTTCCTTGTCTATTCAACCACATTCATGCATAAGAAATATCATTATAAATATTCATAATGGAAAAACCTAGTTCATTTATATATGGATCAATTAATACCATTAAAATATCGTTTCCTGATGGTAAATTCAAAATTGTTTTATTGAATACCATTTTATTTAGTTCTTTAAAACATTCATCACATTATTTCTTCATGTGAACTCAATATTTTATTATTAGATAATTTTTAATGGGTTAGAAAATTGGGTAAATTTATGAAAAAATTACTAACAGTAATCTGATAAACTGATAAAATACATATCTCAGTTATGTTTGTTGGAGTTGTCCATTATTGGATTTAATTTATCCTCATGGGTTAAACTAATATTATATGCTTGTAGATAATATGGGAAAGAAATGAAATTTCATGAATCCATATTTAAAACTATTTAGATTTATTGTGATGAACCTGGCCCGAGAAGCCCAGAGTCAGTGCCTAAAACATGGTGTGTAATTTGTGGTTAAAAATCAATCATAAAAAAATTACACACCACATTCCTTCATATAGAATATTTTTTCTAGGTTTAGGAAAATAGAATACAACTGATACATTTCTTCAAAAAATTGGCCAAGATAAAATTCATATTATTTAAATCATATAGATGTACTCAAATCATGATAAATTTACTAAAACTATTGAAATAAATTTAAAACATAGGGTGAGTATTTACAATTCACAGTAATGGATTTTAATGAAAATTATTTAAATTCCTCTTTAAAACATCCTTTTAAAGAAATATAAATTTTTTTCATAAGGTAAACAACTTTTCTTACATCACTTCATCATCATTTTTCAAAGGTTAATTGAAAAGAGTTTTAGGAAAATCTATAAAACAATAATTATATGTTTTCTTAAAATATACAGGTAAAACACATATAAAAGATCTTATACATGTACAAAAATTCATAGAATGGTACATATTCAAGAAATTGATCAAATTATTTTAAAGATGGCATAAAAGGTTGTGGGTATAAATTATCACATGAATTAACACATTGTATTGCAGAAATATCATGATTCACTTAAAACATAAAATGAAATTCATGAAATAACAGATGTACTAACAAATTATTTATCAAAATTATGATAATAGATGCTACAATTTTCTTATATGAACTTATCAAGTATATACTTTATTATTCCATATGCATTCAACACCATTATCATATGTAAAATATTCTTAACAAAGAGATATTATACTAGTTTAATAATCCCTTGGTTGGTCATATAATAATACATAATTAGGGAATGTGTTATTCTATAATTCATAATCTCTTTTTGAAGCCCTTACACAAAGGCCATATATAATCACTATTTCAAGGCATTGTCCAATGACTATACGTGTAAAAACCCAACATAATTTGTCTTCTGACACTCAACATTACAAAATTCATTGGAGCGCTATATGGGTTCACCATTCGTATAATATAAGTCCAATAAATTTTTCATATATATAGTATGACCTCATCTTAAAAGTGTCCCATATTGCATTAAATATTTAGATTCTTAATCCATGAGTTATCAAGAGAGATAAATTTATTTCTTTCATTAAGTATATACATATTCTTAAATTAAGTGAATTGTGAAATAAATGTAAAAATGATTAGGTTTGTTAGTTTATGGTTCTGGATTCATCAATTTAAAAAGTGATATGCATATAAAAAATGACTTGATTTGACAATTGATAATAACTAAAGCACTTAAAATAATGTATTGTCAAATAAGATAATAACTCTTTTTTTCAAACATGTTTCCCATGAACGTGACCCTTTTCCATTCAATAATTTTTTTTGAATTTATAATAATTTTAATTCTAGTATAAAAAATAAACTATTAATGGAAGTGTCAAAGAAATTAAATCATAGATTTTTATTTTCAATTGTATCCATTGTGGATGATTTATCATGAATTAGTATTTAGTAGTTATCATTTTAAAATTTTCATTTCATGTAAGGTAATGACACTTAAGAAATTAATTGGGCACACATCACTGTATGAATTTATGCATTTCCATATATTTTTTTTATCAAAAGATAGTTCACCCTTTATCTTATAATTATAAATTGGGTGTGTGCATGTAATGATATTAGTTTAATGCTCCCTCTTAAAAAATATGGGCATAGACAACATAATTTTGTTATTATTTTACGTAATAAATTTTCACTCACAATAAAATATACATTTATGCCCTGTAATTAACAACAGCAAAGACATGTATTAATTTATGATTGTAAAAAAATAAGGTATAAATATATTTACTCTTAAACAAGAAATAAAGTATGCAACATACTAACATAGATAATACCATTTTTAACCTAATCAAGTCAAGATTTAAATATTTATATTTATATATATGTTTTTCATAATCAAAATAATCCTTACAAAAATTTTGTGGCTCAAAAAACACCCTTTTTAAAAATTATAGTTCTCCCTTAAAATATGATGAATATGTTGTTTATATAAGAACACATATTTTCCACTATAAATATATGGCTGTGGGAAACCCCAAAATCATCACTTTGAAAACCTCCACCAATATTATACACATTATAAGAATATAATAAATTCTATTAATCAAAATTTTTAAAGCCCGAAATAATTTAGGCTTTTTTGATGTTATACGAACCATATATAGAAAAACACTATATGAGAGATTGCATATCTAATTAAAAGGTTTAATTTGATCATTGAAAGAAATTTATTACTCAAAAAAATTTAAACATTTATATCAACTACAGAAAAATCCATATTGAATTAGGATCAATGCATATATATATTTATATATCTGTTTGTAAAAAAAGTGTACATTTTTGTTTCTTCATAAGAAACGTAAAAGAAAAATAACCATTAAAAATGTTATACAATTTAAGAAAATATAAGTTAAACACTAATAAATATATTTGGAAAAACAAAAACAAGTTATGATTAGATATTATATATATATATATATCCATAAATAAAATAAGTTATATATAATTGTTATTAATAATGAAAACTATTAAAAATAATCCCTTACAAGTACTCAAAGGTTGAGTTGAGTCGAGAAGAGGTTGCAGATATTTTTGAAAAGATATAACCCATATAGTTGAGGTGTAAAATGGATGATTATATAAATATAAAACATATATATTTTATATATTCCTTGGTTTTCAACATAAAATATAAACAAATACTTGAAATATGTCATTTTCATATAAGAACAAACTTCTTAATTAAGGATAACACTAACATAACCAGTCATTGATAACATATATATGTATATATTATTGTGTGTAAAATATTCATGAGGAATTTTTTTCGTATTAATATAAAATACACTTGATTTCTTATGGAAAGTAGAATGTAGACAACTGAGAACCTAGAGGTATTAGATGACTCTCAGGAGGAGGAAGACCGAGTAGAAAGTGATAGTGGCTATAGGTGTAGTGTGAGGAAGAAGAATAAGAAAGGATGGAAGTATGAAAAAATAACGAATGGATGAGATCATATTGGATTTATCCAATATTTGTGTAGAGTTGGTGAATTTTAAAATAGGTGAATGGTCGATATTGAGTTCCAGTTCTCATCAGATGTCCACAGATTGATCTAGTGTTATAAAATAGGTGGACATCTGAGATCTCGTATTTCAAGATTATATGGTTGATGAAAAACACGAATGAAATGTTTTGGTGGTGGTATTTGATAGCTGGATGGATCAGAAGGAAGAGATCCCATGTGTCGATATTGAGCAGATATGATAAAAAATTCTTTTAAAAACAATGTCCCACATCAAAATAGCGGTAGATTTGAGTCTACCTTTTAATCCTTGATGATCTGGGGCTAGGGAAATGAACCCCCTTCCACCTCATCGGTACGACCCCGTACTAGTACTTCCTTGCGGGAACAGTATTTTACCACCATATTCTCTCGTACCGCCTCGCATAGTGGAACCGCCTAGGTTCCTCCATACCCCCCCCTGTGGGTGTGAACTCGCACTGGTGAATGACCTAGAAAGCACCTTCTGTGTGGTTCCCTAGGGTTCTTTGACCTTGGGCTTCTATGAACGATGCCCACCAGACCTTGAGGTCTTGTCCATCAAGGATTACCTCATTTTGGTGGGTATACAGCCAAATTTATTTAAAAACAAAACATTATTTTTTTAACATATGAAGATAAATTTAACAATGGTTTAAAAAAATTAAATATATTTTTTTAATAGTTAACCTAATGCCCAAATACCATTATTTTTATGAATTGAATACATTTTTTAGGTTTTATTGAATCTTATGTGAAAATTATAAATACAAAATTTAACTTCCCTTAAGACATGTCATAATATAATTTTAACTCATTCTAATAGAATAGTGTTACATTTTTTAAAATATAATATAGAATAAATCCTTATTTTGAAACCATATTATCTTTTATCTAAAAATAACACATTAACAAATATAAAATGATTAAAAACATTTGAACCATATATATATTTTTATTAATCAAATGATTACATTTCATTTCTCTTAGAAGCTAAATAAGTATTCACTTTTAATACATAGGGTGGGCTTCCATCAATACATTACAGTTACGTAGAAACATGTATTTATTAACTAAAATATTACATCTAAACATTAAACACAATTAATGTTATTATGTTACATAATATAATAAATCTATTTTAAATAATAAGAATACTTAAAATAATTTTATACATAGACTAAACCTAATAATGAAAATTATAATACTCAATATTCATTAAATAATAAAAATTCATAAAATTCATAACCTTTATAAAATGATATGATTGTTACAAAAATCAAAGGACAACTAAAGACCTCAATGGTCATATTGAACATCAAGTTATTATAAATACAAGTGTTTTTTGTTCAAAACATCAGAACCAAATTAGTGAAAATGGTGCTCTACATCGCCTTGATGCTTAGTATAGTTGTCATTGTTCTTTCCATATTGTTCTTCATTGTTACATACAAGAAGGACTTCTACTATTTTCTTGGTCTGTTTGTGATGTTTTGGGTTGTCCTGGTAGTTCCAATTGGTCTCATAATATGCATTCTTGTTTTTTGAGAGTGTTCTGGCCTAATTATAATATAAGGTTTCATCATTCCTATTGAATAAAAAATGTAGTTATTTTTATTCAGAATGTCTTTTTTATATGGAACCATTAATAAACTAAAACAAATATAATAATAATACAAATTATTATCCAAATATTATTATTACTAATTAAATATGTTTGTGGTGTTACATTATTACACCCTTAAAATAATTGTGTCCTCACAATTCCATTGTACTCATAGAAAACCACGACAATAACATCTGACATTATCTTTGAGGCCCCTCATACAGGTCCAACCTCATGGATAATATGATGATTTCCTCTGGTATATTTCTAGGGTAGTTTCCATTTCCTCAATATCTTTTGGCCTGATACACCTTGAGAAATTGGGGTCAAACTTACACAAGTAAAACTCAGGTTCTAGAGAGAGGCATGGGAAGTTTGGAGCTTACATATTTAGGCATGTAGTCGTTCCTTATAGAGATACTAAACTGCATCATGCCTATGATTTCTAATGTCATAGAGCCTCCCATATATGATGAGACTCAAAACCTAGAATAGATAAGTTTCTCAAAGGAATCATTCCAATGCATCTTCCCATAACAACCTGAATGATATGAGTTTTTCAAATAGAGTGAATCATAGAAATAGAAATTCATTATACTTAATTCTTTTCCTATACTCTAAAAAATGTGAATTTTCCATACAATGATAAAGATAACTATCTCCCTGATAAGAATAGAGGAAATTTTTTCATATGTGGAATTGATAGAGGCACATGGAAGATAAATATAGGTTCACAAAAGTATGGTTTTATTCTGAACATTAGATGAAAATTATGTTATGTAGTAGTTATGTAGGGAGGGAAAAAAGGTCTAATGGTGAAACTTCTTCATTTATTTGAAAATTTTATGAAATAGTTATAGTTATCATGGAATAAATACATTTTTAGTATTGTTCAATTGTTTTAGTTTTGTCTAATCCGATATTTTAATACCAACTATGATGACCCCATCCCAGATGCAAGAAGTCGGTCCCTAAAACATGGTGTGTAATTTTTTTATAAAAACATGAAGATAAAAATCACACATATCATTCCATCATATAGAACATTTTCAGTTTAGGTAGTGGGAAACTAGATACAGCTGATAAATGTATTCAAAAACATGACAACGATAACCTTTATATTGATCTCATAACATATATGTACTGAAAGACTGATGAATATTATAACCTTGTAAGAATAAATTGAAATATATTGTTAGAATTTACGACACCCAGTAAGTTGTTTTAAAAAAATTAATTAAATTTATTTTTGAGACAACATTATGAATAATTACACATATTTTATTAATACTTAATCAACATTTCCTAAAGCGTATCATCAAAAAAATTTCAACGATTGCTTGAAAATAGTTTCTATAAAATCTCTTAAATATGAATTATATGTTTACTTAAAATCTAAATGAATAAAATATTATTCTGTGTGTGTACTTGTACAAAAATTCATGGAATGATGCCAAATACAAAAACCTATCAAATTAATCTAAAGGATCTGTGCATGGTTGCAGGTATAAATTAGAACATGAATTAACACTTTCTTATAATTTCATAAATATCACGATTCTATTAACACTAAATATGAAATTCATGAAATGAAAGATGTAATAAAAACATTTGTATCAAAATTCAAATAATAGATGCTACACAGTCCTTATAAAAACATTCCATGTACATACATCATTATGCCATATGAATTTTTTACTATTATTATAGGTAAAATACTCTTAATAGAGAGATATCATACTAGTCGAATAATCAAATGGTTGGTATTATAATAAAACATAATGAGAGAATTTATAATGCTAGACATCCTAATACCTTTCTCAAGGCCTTACCCCAACACTATATGTAATCATTATCGCAAGGCCTCATGCCAAGACCATATGGGTAAAACACTTCATACATTGTCTTATGAGACTAAACATTACCCAATTCATTGGAGCACTATCTGGTCACACTCATCACATCTTATATGTCCAATACATTTCTTATATGTCTAGTATGGGATTATATTAAATGTGTCCTATACCACATTGAATATTTAGAATCATAATGCATGAGTTAATAAGAGATATAAATTTCATTCTTGAATTAAGTATGTAGATATTCAAAAATGACCTCAATTATGCTATAATGTAAAAAGGCTAGGTTTTTCAGTTTTAGTTAATGGATGAATCAATATTAATAGAGATATGTATGGACAAAATGAAACGGTTTTACACATGTGATGATAACTAGGGAACATATAATAATGGACTGTCACATACGATAATTATTATTGCATTCAAACCTTTGTCACATGAATGTGAATCTTTTCTGTAACACTATTTACTTGTTTTTTTAATTTTTTATACGTGTTATAATTTTCTAAACGATACACTATTAATGGATGTGTAAATAATGTTAAATCACAATATTTGATAATAAATAGAATTCATTGTGGAAGATTCATCATGAATAAATATTTAATATTTTTGATTGTAAAATATTCATTTTATGTGATGTATTGAAACATGATAAAATAATTGGGAACACCTAACTATATGTATTTATGAATGCTCAGGTATTCATTGAGAAAATAAAATTCCACCCTTTATCTTATAATTATAAATTTGGTGTGTTCATGTAATAATATCTGGTTTGTGCTCCCTCATAAAAAATATGGGCAATCAAAACATTATTTTGTTATTTTTTTCCATTATATATTTATTCTCACATTAAAAAATACATTTAATACCTTTAAATAATAACATCCAATAAATGGATTTGCTTGTGAATTTAAAAAAAGTGTGTATAAATATATTTATTCTTAAACATGAAAATAATTATACAACATAATAACCTAGCTAATACTATTTAAAAATTATGAAGTCACGGTCTAAAGTCATTTATATATATATAGGATATCCATAATCAAAATAATCCGTAATTGTATTATATTGGTTGAAAAACACCCTTTTTAAAAATTATAGTCCATCCTTAAAATAGGTTGAGCATACTGTTTATTCAAAAACACATATTTAGCACTATAAATATATGGTTGTGGAAAACCCTAAAATCATAACAAATAAAACCACCCTAAATAATATATGTATTATAGGAATAAATTATATAATTGTAATTGATATTTATAAAACCTAAAACAATTTTTTAATTTGGGATGTTTTATAAACCATATATACAAAAAAATATATATATAAGGGATTGGATATCTAATATAATGATTAATTTAATCCATTAAAAGCAATTCATACCTAAAAAAAATTCATCATTTATATCTACCAAAGAAAAAAAATATTTAGGATCAATGTATATATATATAACTATATGTACAAAAATTGTACATAATGGTTTTCCATTAGGATCAAAAAAATAACCCTTACAAGTGTTATAAACTTTAATAAATATCAGTTAACCGTTGAAAAATTCATTTAGAAAAAAATGAGTTAGGATTGGATGTTTTATTAAAAAATATATATGTATATACTTAAATACAAAAATGTATATATAAGGGGATTTTGTAATGAAAATGATGAAAAATAATCCCTTACATGTACTCCAATGTTGAGTGGAGTCGATTAGATGTTGGAGAAGAGTTCGAGAAGAGAGAACCCAAAGGGATAAGGTGTAAAATGGAGGTTTATATAAACGACACCCATACATATTTTATATATACAACAGTTTTAGACAAAAAATATAAAACGAATAGAAATTAGACCTTTTCATATAAGAAAATAACTTCTTAATTAAAGAAAACCATAATTTAACTGGTCATTGGTAACATATATATATATATATATATATATTGTGGAAAACATTCATATGGAATGTTTTTGTTCATATTAAAATAACATACCCTTAAAGACATGTGGAATGGATAACGTGGATAGCTGGGCATGGAGAGGGATAAGAATACTCTCAGGAGGAGGAAGACCATGAGGAATGATAGCAGTGACTGCTTGTGTGGTGTGAGGAAGAAGATTAAAAGGTAGTAGTGTGGAAAAATAATGAACGACATATATCTTCTCTTCTATATAGGACAACTACAGTGAGTCATGGAATTTTAAAATAAGGGAATAATTCAGATATAAGTCGCGGTTTTAATCGAACGACTGCATGTTGATCTTGATTTTTAAAAATTATGGACGTCTATGATATCACATGGTGAGATTAGATGGTTAAATGAAAACATGGACGAAATTTCATTGTGGTGGTATATGAAATATGAATTGATCATACGGCCAAGAAATCACATCGATTGATTGAACAAAAATAATTATAACTCCCTTTAAAAACAACACCCCACAACGAAAAAAGGCGGTTTCGAGTCCACCTCAAAAACCTTGATGATATGGGGCTAGGGAAATGAACTCCCTTCCCCCATCCTAGTACCACCTTGTACCCATTTTTCCCTGTGGGAATGCTATGCGCCCACACTATACCCTCGTGCTACCCCACATGGTGGGGCCGCCTCGGTTCCTCCCTGCGCCAACTATTTACGTTCACTAGAACCGGTGTGCGACTCGGCATGCACCTTGCATGAGCTTCCTGAGAGTCCTCTATCCTCCTGGATCTATGAGATATGCCCACCAGACCCTGATGGATTGGATATTAGGAATTATCTTAGATGGGTGGGTAATCAGCCAAATTTTTGTAAAAAACATCATTTTTTAAACATTAGAACTTACATATAATGCTATTCTAAAAACAGAAAATATACTCTTTCCTATAATTTATCTAAACCCCTAGTAAAATTTTTATAAAAAAACTTGTATACAATTTTTTTATGTTTTAATGAATCATATGTTAAAAATATAATTTAAAAATTTAACATCCTCTGAGACATGTGATAAAATCATTTTAACTCATTCTAAAAGAAACATGTTACAAATTTTAAAATCCCAATATGAAATAAATCCATAATTTGAAACCATATTCCCATTTAACTAAACCTAACACTTTAACAAATGTAAAAAACAAATAAATATTTGAAACATACATATTTCATTATGAAATAATTAATTATATTTAATTAAAATTAGATTCTAAATAAGTATACACTTTTAATACATTGAGAGTTATTAATTCAAAACAATACATTTATTAAAAAACATATATTTTTTAACCAAAATATTACATTCAAACAATCAAAACCATTAATGTTGATAACATACTTAAACCAATTAAGATACTCTAAATACATAAAAAAATTAAATACTTATACACATAGAATACTCAAAATATTCAAAATAATAATACTTAGTATACATAAAATAATAAAAATACATAAAATTAATACCAGTTATAAAATTTTATGACTGTTATAAAAACCAATGGTCAACTAAAAACCTAAAAAATAATATTTAACTTTGTGGCTTTATAAATACATGTGTACTGTGTTACATGTTTCAAAATAATATCAGAGAAGATGGATCCATACTTCCTATTGATGCATAATATGGTTTCTATTGTGCTTTCGATACAGTTCTTCATTGTGAAAGAACCGAAGGACTTACACAATTTTGTGGGTCTGTTTTTGGTATATGGGGGACTCTTGGTGGTCTTGATTGGTCTCATAGTAGGAATTATATGTCAGTGAGTGTCTTTTGGACTTATATAAATGTAAGGTTTTTTCATTCCTATTGAATAAAAAATTTCATTATTTATATTCTACAAGTATTTTCCAAGATTGATCCATTACTAAAAAACCAAAATAATAATTATACTATTAACTCTCAAAATATTATTGTTACAAAGTAAACATGTTTGGGGAGTTACATTTATGATATAACTCATTCTTTATTAGAGTCTCTACAACAATCCACAAGTTATTCTTAGGGTCAATAAATCTTTTAAAATAAACCATAATATCATTAATGTATAATGACAAAATATTATCAATATATTTATTGAATACGATGATCATTAGATCAATGATAATAGGGGAAAAATGTTTCAATCCATGTTGAATTACTATGAACTCATAATGTCTATTCTTTTTAATAAAAAATTTATGAATGTACTCCTTCATTTCAAAAAACTAATGACACTATGAAATACGGTCCATCATTAAAAAAATATCCATATCCACGAATTATTTCAAATAAATACCTTATTATCCAAATCATATAGATATTTATTTATCCCCTATAATTCAATAGTTTCTATTATATAATTATATTTGAAATTGTTTTTACCTCAGGTCATAGAATAATTGAAAATTCAACTTCATGCTCTGGGGGTTTCTATGTAATTCCTCATAAAATATATCAACCTATTCTTGTACATTTAGTACAAAAATAATTAGAATATATCCATCCTCATCCAAATATATTTTTTATTTCCCCTATAAATTTAGTTCAGTAGAACTAATGGGGGAGGATCTTGAAAAAATAAAATCACTTGGTTTCTTATCTAAATATAAGTGATTCAACATATTCATAAGAAATCATAATATCCTTTTTCTGGAATTAAATTCATATATAATGTTTTGAAATCCATTCCATCCTGGGGATTATATCAAATGAACACATTGATATGATCATAAGGTCAACAAATAAAAAATCATTATATTCCATAATGGGAACTTCCCGAAACAATTTTTATACAATGAGACATCCCTTATGAGTTTTGACTAAAAACCCCCTTTTTTAAAAAAAATTAATTTTTTTTTATTTTTTTGAAATTATATTTAAATAAAATTTATAGATGATCAAATAAATAATTGGATATATTTGAATATATGAATATTGTACCTTCTAACACATCATTGAATAATTCTACATTAGTTTTGGGGATCGTGTAAGCCTTTTCATCTCCCCTTGACCTCTTATATGGTATATTCCCTTGAAGTAAGGGAAATAGATTTTAATATATACCTATTTCATTAAAGATAAACCATGATATATAATTGATTTATTTCATTCCTTGGTGTTCATTTTCTCAACTACACTTTCATCCAATCTTATAAAAATCATCCATTCCTTTGATTTATTTCAAATAATGATTCATTTGAAAAATTATGCATAATAGAAATTGATTCATTCCCCTCAACGTATTTTATGATTAACTCTTTTCATTTTTATTAGAAGAACCCTTTATCTCTTGATTTCCCATGAAGAAATAGTATCTAGCATATTCTTCCTCTATTTTGAAGTCACTTACTAATATTTCATAATACAAATAAAATGTCTGAAATACCATTCCCCATTGAATTTTTTTATCAAGTTCAAAGAAATATTCAATCTTATATTTTGAATCTCTGATGTAATCAATATCATTCCTAGATAGCCATTGGATGGTATCATTATACTATGCAGTAGTCTCTTCTTCAAATTTATTTATGATAAGAAATTTTATCTTCTTTTCAGTTTGATTCTCATGAGGGATATATTTATGAAGAATGCTTCATTAAATTTTCATCATTCTATACATTCTAATTCATCCTCCTCCATAATATTTTGGATCAATGACCACTATTTCCTAGAATGTACCCTAAGAATATATAGATCATAAACATTATATTTATTTTTCATTTCATCTCAATTACAGAAATATCATTTCAAATTGTTTATCCACTTTTCAGTAACCATTGGATTTGTAGTCCCACTAAAATATGGGGGGTTTCTACCGCATGAAATGGTCGGACATAGGTGGTCTATTGTGATTCCTCAAAACCTACGTAATCATTCCAAATATTTTCATGAAAAAATCATCAAAAACAGTAACTTGGTTTACCTGATCAGTAAGTAAATCCCTTCACTTTTTTTAGGTATTGATTCCTTTCAAACTATTAGGTTCCATAAAATAATAAGGTAAAAAAACTAAGTTAGCTAATAATAATCATGATTATTGATCCAAATTTCAATACATAAAGTTATTAAAATTATAATTTATATTTAATAAAAACATCCAATAGATTATGATAAACATTATCTCATACAAACTGTAACAACTCATACCCCCAGTAACATAGAGTTGGTGGTCGTTTAATTACAATCTTATAGATACAAGATATCACATAAACTGTGATCTATTAGTGTGATAATAATGAAGAAACAAGATACATATATGGTTCTTTTATTACAAAGGTAATTAATTATAGAATATATGAATAAAAACAAACAGCTTCTTGCCACTTATTCAAATATCTCATCTTCAAATCTGGGGGAACGAAAACAAATAAAAAGGTGAGCTCAAATGATCAGTAAGGGTGGAATGAATATATTATATATGATGAAACTTCTATAAGTTATAAGAATTATGGAAAAGAAAAAAAACTAAAAAACATATTTCACAAATGATATAACGATGAAAATGAATCTATATATTTTTTTATAGTGAAAATTTCATGGAATGTAGTTTCTGAATATTGAATTAACAGAATGATTAATCATTGGATGTCATGCATCATTAACATGAACCATTATACAGTCTAGGTAGTTTATGTATTTTGGAAATTACCCATATTATTATGCTCAAAAATAATTATTACGTGATTTTTCAAACTATTATATCTCATGATACATGTTGATGAATCAAGGGACTATCTATAAATTTTCCCCACTCATCACTCCAAGTCTTTAGCATTAATTATACAGAGATTAGAATAAATATAATCATTCAAGTAAATAATTTTATATAAAAATTTTATGTACATAATTCAATAATCAAATCCATTTTACATTAAATATGTATATTTTCATAAATATTCAATTAATGATGATCATAAATAAAAGGGACGTATACACCACACACAAGACTATGCTGCAAATAAAAAATAACCACAGGGAATATGAAAATGGTTTCCATTAATAAAATTATTTAAATCCTAATTGGCATTTTAACTGAATATATCACCATAAATGTTTCACAACTGATGTTAAAACTAGTAGAATTAGTATTTATGAATCTTTAGAAATTTTCCACATTAATGTGTTTTATGGGAAAATATTAAAGGGTATTTAAAATGGAAAAAAGGATTATTTATTCTCCAAAAATTAGAAATGAATGATGATTGTCTTTCCTGATATAAAATGTGGCTTTAAAAAAATATTTTTGTCTTAAAACATATTATGTATTGTACTCGACTGTCAGTACGAAATTCGAATTTTCCCTTATAATTGGATTTCTTATCGAGATGGACTAAATGGAGAACTTCATAAAAAAATGTAATTCCACCATAAATGGATGATTAAGTGATCCAGATACATGAGTATGAAAAATATAATTATAATAAGCATAACTATATAAAAAATGATGAATTACATTGGGGTAAAGATAGATAATCCACAACCTGAAAAAATAGAGATTTGAGGAGAATCCCATACCATATGTCTGAAAGTGTCATACACATACGCTAAATGTCGTGGATAAAGAAATTGGATTAAATAATAATTTAATTCAGAACCAGTTAAACATTTAATTTATTTCGTATAAATTTGTTATGTACTTTTATGGACTTTGTGATGAGTTATAAGATTCAGTATCATCATTATGATGTTTTCATTTCATTAATTTACATGAATGGGTTACCTTTTATACATGTATGAAAAGACCTATTAAATGGGAATTATTATCTAGAGATGAAGGTATATTTCATTAATGAAATTATAGAATATTAAATGTTCTTATATATCTCTTTTCCCTGATATGAGGATAATTCTTTCGATAAAATTTTAATGATATGTATATATATTATTTAGGAATTTTTTGATCATCACAAACTATTATTGTATTATAAATTAATATTATATATATATAATGGTTGTATATCCAAAAATATGTAGTAATATATATTTAAAATAATTTTTTACTAATAATATGGTTTTATGAAAAGTCTAGAAGATTGTAATGTAAAATAGAAATTTGTATTCCATGATGGTGGTAAATCAACACATCATATATGATATTGTAATTTTTAGATTGAAATGGATATGAGAAGTGGGTATGTCATTTATTTTTCAATAAAATTATATTATTCACATATATTTAATAAAATATATTTACCATTCTTGTTTTTTTAGTGTAGTTGAGGTAATTATAAGAAATTAAATGAATTTAAGAAAAATTGAAAGAGTGTAATGATGTGTTTTACCTATTTAATTATTTACCATGAGAAACTCCTTATGTTACTTTGGGGTTTTCATTTTATTTGTAATAAATGATCCTGGATGCTGGGTGGATAATTGGGTATAATATTTTGTATAAATTGGACAAGAGTCGTGGT
This sequence comes from Viscum album, assembly GCA_963277665.1. Classification (NCBI taxonomy): domain Eukaryota; kingdom Viridiplantae; phylum Streptophyta; class Magnoliopsida; order Santalales; family Viscaceae; genus Viscum; species Viscum album. Next base: position 1,690,734,488 of record OY728126.1, read on the forward strand.
TTTGGAGGTGTGAGGATAATAGGTTGTGAGGAGTGGTTATTATAGTGGAGGGGAGGGGTGTTTTATTATTATTATATTATTTATTTAATTATTTTGGAACAAGAATATAAATATAATCGACCAAATGAATAAATTTAATACAATAATGAAGGACTATTTTACATTATATCTCACATCATCCATACATAATTTTTTAGTAAATAATTAATGTCTTCAGCTTATAATCTTGTTCACTATTCCAAATAAATTCAACTATTATAAAAAAATACCCATAATTCACCCTTAAAATATTTTGATGTATGGAATTCAAAAATTAAATCCATTTTTTAAAAATAATTTTTTAAACATATGGAATTGAATATTTAATTAAAAAATCATTTAGTAAAAATAGCAATTTTAAAACTATAATCGATTTTATAAGACATTGAAAAATTAATTAAGGTCCCATAAAATTATCTTATTATTATATGGAAACCAAAAATTAATTTATGAATCTCTTTTTGGAAAATAAATTTTTTATTAAATAATTATATTAATAACAATATTTTAATCAAAAAATTATATTCTATAAAAAACCAATAATTAATTTATAAATTTTAAAATATTTATTTATTTTTATAATGATATAATTATATAATATTTCCAGTTATATGATTTATAAATAATATTAATACATTCATAGGTGAGTTTGATATTCTATTGGACAAATTACTATTCCAATGGGTTAAAATACTACTCCAAAGTTCATGTTACAATTTCATTGGTATATGTTCCCTAATTTATAGAAAAAAGACTCGAATTTCATTCATTGAGTATTTAGAATGATAATATTATGTAACATATGTGAGGTTATATGATTTATATAGTATGAAATAATTTTTATGTATTGTAATCATTCAAATTATTTGAATTGGTTTAAGAGTATAAATGCCATAATATTTTGGGTTGTGATATGGAACATAGAGAATGGGAAAATTTTGTGTAAGAAAAATTGAGGAGCCATGTGATGTTTGTATTATAACCCTATGGGATGAGTCAGAACTAGTGTGTAGGGTCATTATTGGATAATACCATCTAGAGTTAATTATTCCTTATTCATTTTCCCTTCCCGTTTCTTATCTGATTGAAATTATTAATCGTCTACAAAAAAGCCATTTCCTTTAGGTTTAGTGTTATAATCATCTGTAAATTCATGTAGAAGGATCAAGGATCAGAAGTTACATACCTGATCAAAGAGGAAGGTATGTTTGATAGAGAAACCTATAGTGAATTTGTAAGGGTATGTAGTTAGTAGAGGTGTACATGGAAATTCTTCTCAACGTTTTTGGATCACTATTGGTAATATTTATTTAATAGGTATGTATGGGGATGTATTTATTAGCAGTTTAATTTTTCCGGTATTCATGAGAGGGCATTATGAAGGGTTACAATAATTATGTAGGATTTTTTATGCTAGAAGGGGAATTTCCTAGAATGACCTAAATATTAACACTGTAAAAATAATTTTATATAAACCATGATTCCTTTCAAGAAATTTCATTGAGGGTAATAATTCTTCACAAAATGAAATTATTATTATTAGTTTTTAAGGGGTGCCCTTTTATTTTCAAACTAGTATAGCCCTTATTCATTCCCACTCACATCTTCTAACTTTGTATTGGAATATATCTTCTGGGAATCTTTTATGGGTTGGTATTATATACCACTAACTCCACACTTCATCATTTCTCAACAATGTTTTTCAAGATTTTCATCAGCAACAAGCCTACTGCCGCTATATTATTAAATGAACAATTCCTTTGGAGTCTCCTTATATTCATTTTAGAAAAATACTAATGTATTATTTATTTTTATATTATAGGGATTAAACATTGTTATTTTGTTAGGGTAGTGATTTTTTTTATTTGGATTATCCTCTCTAAGGGTTGAAGTACTTAAACAGTTTACATTGTTTTCATAATGTTGTATGTGTTTTATTTCATGAGTTTGAATGTGTAACGACGTTTGAGTTATTTATATGATATTAGGGTGATTATGTAAGACCATATATCTGTATTGTACTGCTCAGAGGGGAGGGATGGGTTATTGATTAATTAATGTCATGATTCCACTTGGTTTCATTCGGGATGTATGGGATATTATAGATTTGATAGATGGCGAGTTGTAGGGGTTTGTTCTTCCACTTACTTGTGATATAGTTTATTTTTGTATGTAATTTATTATTTCATTTTTATTTGTGTGACCTCCCTTGAATCCTTGATATGGTTTGGTTTGTTTCAAATATCCTCCTAAGATAAATTTTGATCAGTTAACTTGTATCTAATTACCACTAAATAAGATGTGGTATGGGTTAGTTTGTTGGAGATTACATCCCTAACTAGAAAGAATGGATCATTGTGAATCATTTAGTCATGTCCAGTGAAAAATTCAAGGACTATGGCCTTTACCTAACTATTGTTAATTTAATATTTTATCCTCATGGTTTATGGTTAAGGTTGGTTGGACCAGAGTTCATTGAATACTATTTTGAGCATTATTTCATAGTGGTTTTTCTATATATATAAATACGATCCATCCACCATTGTAAAATTATTACACATATTATAAGGGCCCATTAGTGGTGTCCTTCAGAGTGTATTTTTATACTATAATAGAACATCGTAGTTCACATGTGTACTTCAGGACAATAGATCTGGCTATGGGAAGGTACCTCACTTGATGCTTCTATATAGATTCTTGTTGATTGGATTTAAGTTGATGTTAGTAAAAATGATGGGATCTTATAGTGGTCCATATTTTGTTATTAACATTTATTTCCTCCCTACAGTAATCCACTTCTTGTGGGGGGGTTTTTAGACTACTAAATAATATAGGTTATTATATGAAATTATTATTTTTTCATGTTATGTTATTATTATTGATTTTTTTCTTGTTATAATGTTTAATTTTATTTTTATTCCACTACGTTATAGATTTATTTGTACACATTCACTAATTGAAAAAATATATCGAGGTAATAGAATCCTTATGTACCCACTAGGTCCTAAAATCTACATGGAAAACTAGTTAATAATAAGATTCAATCATTGGGGTATATGCTGACCCAACAACACCAACTAGGTGATTTTAGTGGAGTGTATCATGTTGGATGAAAATATTTGTAGACATTTGAGTAGTTAATGTATTTAATTGGGTATTTTATATTCTTTTTTATGGTGTTATGATTCAGGATATATTTTTATTGGATAATTATTATCATTTTTTAACTCAAATTTATTATATTTTATCATTTGTAATTGTGATGTTGGGAATGGGGAAACAATGGGTAATAATGGGATGTAGTGTTTCTAAAGCATTAGTAGAAATATGTACTAAATTTCCTTGGTTTCTAATTGATCCATGATGATTAGAAATGGTTTTATGAAATTAAAGCTTCCTTTTAGTTAGGGAGAACCAAATATAGATTAAAAGTTTTATATTTAAGGTTTTTATTGAATTGTATCTGAAATATGATGGAAAATAAAGAATTGAATAATATTATATATATATTTGGATTAATTTATTATGTTATTCAAGATCAAATCCATTTCACATATGATAAAAATTATACATATTAATAAAAAAAATTATCCAACTAGGAGAAATAAATATTTGTATCCTTGGGAATCATGTCAGAGATTTGATTAGTCGGTTTTTTTCTTCATAGTTATTGAAATAAATAAAGAACAACAATTTTATTCCCCCTAGAATATGAAGATAATGAAATATATCACATATTTGTAGTTTAAATATTTATCAATTATTAGGGACCATGAACAAGTCATAAATAATATTTTCTCATTTAATTTTGATTTCAGTGAGGGAAATCCACATGATTCCACAAATATTGAGTTTAAATCATTCAGTTTTTTATATTAGGGATTTCAATAGTGGGTGTTGAGGTAAATATACAGATTTGAAGAAATACACTATTCCTTAAGAATTAGTATGTCATGATGCCATTTGTTAGTAATTTTATGTATTTCTAATGAATTCCATATGGTTCATCTATTATCGTAGTCTTTTATGGGTTGTTACTAATGGTTTATGGAGTGAAGAATTCCCAAGGATAGTAACTCCATTTTTTTCACATATCTATTTATTTGAATATTAATTTGACATCTCTAATAAATTTTTTCAAAATTTATGTTTTTCAATAAAATATTAATGAGTATAAATTTTTTTCTTTCAAAAATTATTTCTATTTTATGGTGGGTTAGTTTTTAAAATTTTAAGAGGTTAAAAAATGGTCAAAAACATTTCAATGGAAGATTATTTTGAATCATATTTTTTTTAAAAAGAGTAACTTGTGAGATAAAATTTTTGTGTATAGGTTGAAGGTATTCACTCTTTGGATGAGTTAGTTGATAGTGAAATTCGATTTTCAGTTCTAGCTTATCTGATTGTGAGTTTTTATGGTAACCAAATAAAGAAAATCTAAATATTTAAGTGGGTAATTTTATTATATTATTTAAGTGATAGTCTATACCATTTTATAATTATTTTAACATATTTTTTTATGTTTTTTTATCCTAAAATTTTGTTTAGATTCTATCGAATGACATTAATTATAGTGGTATAAAATGTAATGGCTTATATTTAACATGGAAAATTATGTTTTCCTTTTGGTTATGTGATTTTTTCAAAAATGTGTTTATATTATGGTTTGTAAAATTATGATGGAGGATTTAATTTAAATATTATGTGGTATCATTATATAAAACATAAATCAATATCAATTTTTATTTATTTTTAGGATGGAGGAGGGTTTTTTTAAGGTTTAAATATTTCACAATATTTTATGATGTTGTAGAGTTGATTGAGTTGTTTACATGTGAATACTAAGGATTTATATTTTTTATTACTCTATTTATAAAGGGATACTATATTGGATAATTATGTAATTCAGAAATATCTTGTTTATGTAACAATTCAGGGGGTTTTTCATTATAGAAATAGAGTTTTAGAAATTTTATTTCAGTGTTCTTCCATTTTTTAGAATGATGGTGATATAGTGAAAATATAAAAACATGATATTTTATTGGTACATATTATTTTAATGTTGAGGGATTAACAACTATGATTTTTTTCTCGGGTTTTTAGTCATTTTGGAAGGTGAGTTATCTTCACTGTGAACTTCTTTGATTTTATCATATTTAAATGTCATTAATCATAAAAAAAGGTGTATCATATCAGAATTTTTCTCCATGATTATATGATAATCATTTAAACTAAACCCAATATGTTTTTCCACCTTTTAAAATCATGTAATTTTTATTCAAATACATTTTAATTATAAATTTATTATTGCTCGTCATTTTTTATCTGGACTATTTCTCTAAGAAACTATACATTACTAAGTACTCATCTTGGATGTTCTCAGTACATATGGTCAATACATAGGCTATAAATTTTAGTTGAGAATTTTTTTTAAGGTAAGGTTGGGAGAAGGTTAGTTATTATTCTTCATCAGTCAAAATTATTCTTCTCAACTATAGAGGTAGTATACAAGTATCATTTTGGCAAGGAATATAAAAATACACTATCTATCATTTGAATTATGTGTACTCATGGATTGTATAATCTAATATATGAATCTTCCTGGATACATTTTTTCTATTATATTTATATTGTATCCAATTATATTTTAAAATCACATTATTCATTCTATAGATCTCTATGTTTATAAGAATGATGGTTTCTTTTGAAAAGCATATAATTTTTTATGATAGAGTATGTGTTCGAACATTTAATTTTATCTTGAATATTGATTGTTTGTCAAAACTATATTGTTTATTTTATATCATGATGAGTGTGGTTCCATTAACATTATATCACAAAAATTCATTTCATATGTTTTTCAAATGTTTTCTTATTATGTAGGAGAAATTACAACATTATAGTATTTGTTGCATTATATAGATTCATTAGAGTCATTTAACCATGTGTCACACAATATTTGGGACAAATCAGATGTTGTTACTATATTTAAATGATTAATATGAGGTATTTTTAAGATATTTTAATAATTCCATGATTTTTATAAAAATAAATATCTATGTTCCTTTACTATAATATGGATCATTTTGTATTGTGATTTCAGTTTCGAATTAATGATTTTTCCTCAAATTGTGAGAGTAGAACCATGAATGGTTTGGAAAAAAATTTCTTTATAAATATTGTTTGATCACCATATATATATATATGTGTTATTATCCATTCCTTTAATTGAACATCCAACTTCTGGTGATGTGATTTTGGAGCCCAAGACAACATAAATGAAATTTCATGTAGAAATTCATTTATGGTAAACAGTTTACACTTCCATTAGATTTATTTGAGAAAAATCGATGAATGTAATATTAGTTGATATTGTTTTCTCATCTAATTCTCCATTATAACAAGATATTTTATTTTTATTGTAACTTTTTTTGTAACATCAGATTCTTATGATTTTGTTACACTAAATAACATTTTATCATGAAAATAATTCCACATTATATAGTGATACCTTTCTTGTAAATATATTATATTCAATATTATTTGTTGAAAACTATATGAAATTAATTATTATTCTTCTCATTATTTGATTGATATTGAAACATCCATTCTGAAGATATTTTCTTCATTTGTTCTGGATGAGAAATGTAGATAATGATAATTATAGGGTGAATTGTTGATTACTCAAATATTGCACTTTATGGTGTCACATTGTTATATGGAAACAATGGTCACATAATTGTTCTAGGGCCCCATAATAAATCCTACTAAAAACAACTTTTTTGAAACATTAACACTCTAATATAGAGTTGGGAAATATAATATTTCTATAACTCATTTAGGGGGGAGGTTCATTAATTATTATTATAGTCCTCCATGAAGTGAGATAATATAGGATGTTTCTAGTAGTGGTGTGAGGGTTGGACCGTTAGAATAAATTTTTATTTTATGACACTAGGAGGAATAATTTATCATATGACTTTTCTATAATGAAATTCTATTTTGGTGTAGTTCAGTGTGAAAATATTTCTCATCCAATGAATATGGTGAAATCTATAGAGAATGCATTAGTGAAATCACATCATTTTAATTTTTATGTATTTTAATTTTTTATTAAATTAGGTAAAATATACATTCATTCCAGAGTATTATTCCTCTGGGATAGTTATGGTATAATTTGTTAGGCCACCCATGTTTATATAGATAATGTTTTTTTGGTATTTTTAATAATATGAAATATTTTATTAATTACATGTTGCATGTGTGATCATAGAATCTGACAAGGGTTATAGTACTCCCTAAGTATCATTCGAGTCATGGGTTGGAGCACTATATTCATCATAGAGTTCAGTAATCTCCCAAGAATGTGGTTATGGTCATCTAAATTGGTTTCATAATTGTACTTCGTTAATACCAATGAGGTCTGGTTCCCACACGTAGAAAAAATATTATTTTACACAACCCCGTAGACATATATCTTAGGTCTTTTATCCATGTTGTTATGTAATTAACTATTTTTGATATAGTATTTAATGAGTAAAAGTTCCATGTTTGATATTGACATGGATACATCCGTGAGAAATGATTCGCCCTTTATGTAATATAAGAGGTGGAAAATGAAAGGTTTATCATGATAAATTAAATTCATGGGTTTCTCAAGGTGATGCATTTTTCATATTGAGGCGAGTGTCTTGAGCGGTGGGTCTCAGAATCCTCTATTTCTGAACATGAAATAATATGATATTTTTTTAATTACATAATTATGTTATTCATATCAATATGAGATATCCTTTTTCTTTTTGGATCTAAGATGATATTTTTTTATTCCATTATGGTGTTTATTAAGTCATACTCTGCTTAATTATAATCGCTCATGTATGTGTGATTCATCGACACATGTTATGTATTACAAATATATTGAATAAATTTGTTGTTACTATGGTGGATATGGAATTAGTGGAGTGTGAGATTAGCAATATCCAGATGTAATGATCATATATAATGGTAATTTTATGTTATGGTGACTATAAATATTTCTAACAATAGTTCATAGTATTTTTATCAATTAGGTTTTTTGGCTGTAATTCTTCTCTATTAATTCAAGTTCTGTACATTGTTTGTTCCATTTTGGGTCATAAAATTTTCTTCATACAATACATATATTATTGTTTTTTATTAAATATAAATAATTATTTTTTGAAATTTATTGATGTGTGTTTTAATATAGATACATTATAATTTTGTGAACTATATTATGTTATATGATGGCTAGGTACTATTAACTTACCCCAAGCCTGTGGGAGATGAGAATTGGGTGGTTTTATTAACTTAATATTATAGTAGGTGTCCCCATATTTTTCTTCATGTTATAGTGGTATGATTTCTATGTTTTACATATGGATGGAGTATGTTGGGAGGCATTTACGAGGAGTGTTTTATGGATTTAGGGAAACATTGTTAAGGGGTTTTGAGTTTTAATTTTATACCAATGAACTTAGTGTAATCTAATGGGTGACAAATAAATTCAAAATAAATCTAATAACTTACTTTTTAACTCAATTCTCAAAATGACTCATTTTAGGAAACTAGGAAAACATACATGCATCACATGGGAATCAAATGATGATTTATGTTTATTTCATTGGTTGGTTCCCTGGTTATTATGTGATGAGCATGGTTTATATAATCAAACAACATGATAACTCCTAATAGAAAAAATTGCATGTACCCCATGTCTGCTTTATGAACTTCCAAAATCAATTGATGATCTTTTTATTACCGACCTTTTGAGCATCTATGTTTCTATCATTGGACTTGATAATGGGATAACCACATTGGTTATCATAATTGGTGTACCAATTCTCACAATACAATCATAAATATCACCCATCTTGTTGATGGGGGACATTCCCTCTCTTTTAGGGTATGATAAAATTCATGTTGGGTAGGTTGAGGATACAAATTGTATTAGTGAACTTCATGAGATTAAATAGTTGTGATCATACATGTTCAAAGGAGATATAAACCCATAGGTAGATCTGGATTTTATTGGCATGGTGGTTCTAGTATTAAACCATTTTTTGGACCCCCTATGAATAATTTATTGTTTTAGAATAATTATTTAACCATTTCAAAAAGAGTAACTAGTTTATTTTGATCGTACAGACTCATCATAGGGTCACTATCTAATTGGTTGTGTTTGAGTTCCTATTTTATGGGTATAATTATTTAGATATATATAAAATGTATGCATCTATTATAATTTATTGTTCCATAACCATAACATGCTAGTTTTTAGAGTACATATAATGGATCATGGGACTGAAGATTTACTTCCTTGACATGTTTCAAAATAGATTCTTTTATTTTAGAATCATGAGAACATCCTTCATATATTGTTTTGATCCAACATTGTCACCCTATTTATCACCAAAAAATATATGGGTTGGATATGTTTTTTGAAATGTATCATCTCAATATATAAATAATAATTAACAATAGCTAGAAAGTTTTTTCTAGGGTTGATTCGTTAGACATATTATAGAATCTACAGGAACCATGTTGTGGACATAAAAACATAGTCAATCAAAATCAATGATTCAAGGATTCATTGTGAATGAAAAAATTATTAGTTAAATCCAATCCTGAAACATGCTTCTAACAAGATGATTAAGAAATAATTATAACATTGTGACAACCTAGAATGCTTCATATTTTATGGATGTCATGAAATAGATTAACCATCATGTATGTGGTGATAATTCAACCAAGGACCATTCCTTGATAGACAAGTCGGTAATTAGGGAGGTGAATCTGGAATGTGAGTTGTTGGGACACTAGGAGTATAATCTTTATTTGGATGTTATTATAGTTATATTCTACCAATATCACCCATATAATTTTATTCCACGATCATAGAACTGAAATATAGATATGTTTCCAAACAATGGTGACAAAGTGTTATGACCAAAATAAATTTTCTAGGGTCCAAATAATAGTTTTATACTTCACTACATAGAAGCCTATATATAAATATAATAGTTTTATCCATTATTTTCATATTTTTTAATTATTTTATAGTCTTAGATCTTGGTGTAAACATTATCCAAAACAATGCAGCTATAGATTATTTCTGGAATCCATCAAACACTCACCTATATTAGAAAATATTGTTATATTACATATAGTGTGGATAAGATTTCATGGGACCTTTCTATGTCAGTCACAATGTACTAGGATTTCATATTTGGTATAGAGTTGATAGATTTATCCAATTGATGAATATTAAATTACCATCAGGTATTATAATTTTATCATGCAGATTGTGATATGTTCTCTTTCCTTAGGTATTGGTTCCCTCAGTCATTATGATCATGTCTTGTGTATCATAATTTATAACTAACCACTCATTTGTTGATGAGTTTAATACTATGTGTTGTGGAACCATAAAATTATTATATTACAATGGTTTATGGAGGATGACATAAATGTCATTCCTATGTATGTGCACAGATCTACCCCTTATCAAGTTATCAAAAATTTTATTGATCAGAACCCAATTTCCTATATAAAATCATCCAAAAAATATCATAAATAAACCCATTGATCTTATAGATATGATGGTTTTGCATAAATGGAATATGTAGGATAGAATCCTCAGACCACGTGTGCCATCGAATATATCTTTAGTGTAGTTATGTAAGAATTTGGATAGGCCATTGAAACAATGTATTGACTAAAACTACTTGAATATAGTGGTAGTGATGAATAAATATCCAGATTAATAGACTAAAGTCCTCCTTATCATAATAAATTGAGTAAATTGATTCTCAATGATCTGTCTTCAGTCTTGTGATTTCCATTTTCAAGTTTATGTAGAGGGTATACGAAATACATCATTCCAAAACTATTATGGTTGATATGGGGTTTTAATGATTCCATTCATAATGGGAACTCCCTAGAAAAGTTTATGGTACTTGTGGAAAATTTATATTATCATTTATTTGGAAAAATAATATATATTAACTTAATGAATACTTTTGTATCTATAGGAAGAAAAACATCATACTAAGAATCATAGCTGCTTCTTAGACATACATTATGATTTGTATGTATAGTAAAACCACATAGTGTTTCAATATGTTTGAGAGGAACACTTATATGTTATCATCATCTCATATGGGAGTGTATTTAAAGAAACAATTATGAAAAAAAATATTTCCTTTTCCCCCTAAGTTTGTGTTCAACATGTGGTTCTTATATGGGTTGGTAGGTTACAATCCGATATTTTTTGTGGATTTCTCCAGGACTGTAAATCCCATGATGATCCTTACAGAAATGTTTCTGTTATTCATTTAATATAAGGGTCACTATATTATATTTTGGGGGATGTGTTATCGGATTTTTGGTGGTGATATTTTATTGTTTATTTAAAAAATATTTTATTAAGTGTAAATCTATGACTTATTATGTATTGATCACAATGTAGATAAAGTTTTCTTGTATATCTAGACAGTATAGATCCAATAATAAGATCTAAAAAATTCATTCTTTGGTTAATACCATGGATGTTTTCACCATGAATACATATAGATATTACCTTATCAATGTGATTCTAAATGTTTACACATGCCATTATTGCCTCATACACATTTTTACACTGTTATTTTAACATGAGGTATTGTAATTGGGGGATTTCTAATAGGGATATGACATCAAAATTTTCTATCTACTATAGTTTTGAAAAATGGTAGATGATTGCCTTAATAGGGAGTCATCAATTTAATTTGTGGAAGATATATCTATGAAATTGGACATGATACAATTTTATTGTTGGATTACGGACAGGTGGCCTATCATTAATTAATGGTGACCACCACACAATTTTTATAGCACATAAGTGAATCCAATTATAGAGAAATTTATTTTATAGTATTATACAATATTATATTCATAATATACGTATGACGTGAGTTTGATGAAGCTTTGGAAAATATCATCCTCCTTGGAGGACAATGATTGGTGTTAGATGGGAAATGTGGTGGGGTAAATGGAAATTTCCAAACACCCCTACGAGGTAAATAAATGAGTGATGATTATGTTTAAAGAATTTATTTTTCAGTTTTTGTGGTCTGGTAGGATGTGGAGTGATTAAAAGTTTATCTCAAAGTTCGTAACTTATATTAATGTGAATGTAAATAAATATTCATTTTCAATGTTGTCTCAACCTAGTGAGGTTGAAAATTATATATGTAATGATGTATCAATATTCATTTTTATAAGAATTTATTCTTGGTAAGGTGTCATGATGCAATTAGTATTTTAATCAAATTAATGACCATCGAACCACATATTATTATTATTTTGGAGAATATTTATATGTAATTTTTTGATGTGTGTATTAGGTTGAGTACATATGAATAAATAGAGATCCATTGATTATATTTTCTATCAAATAATCTTGATTCACACATATGCTATTTGTAACACCCCAATGTTTTTCAATAGAAATTCCCTTCGTATATATATGTCATAAAATAAAATGAAATCACAAAATAATGAACTAATAAGTGATAAGTGACCTTTAAACATATGTTTTTCACTTCTGTGTTTGTAATTTTAAAAAGCTGACATACACAGTTGTGCTCAAGATGATTTTTGTAGTTTAGTAACACAAAAATAATTTTCAGTGACTAGTAATGTACCCCTCCAAATAGTAACATACCCTTTTGAATATTAATATGACCCTTATGAATAGTAAATCTTCTATCATAATATTAACCTCGCACATGAATAATTAAATAAAATTTAGACATCTTAGAATGTGAAAATTTGACCTTAGTAAACGTTTTGGAATTTTGTAAGTCATAAATAATTAATTATAACTAATTAAATAATTTAAAGGAAAATTAATTTTCTTTAAATTTATTCATTAAATCAATGACTTATAATTTTAGGTAATTTTATAAGACCCTGCATAATTTTTGAAAGCACTATAAAATTAGTTTTAATCATAAAAACTGTTTTTTTAATAAATTATGATTTTAATTAAATATTAAATTAATAATATTTAGAAAATTATTTTTGAAAAATAGAATTCATTTTTGGATTCTACACATTAAAAAATGTTTGGGGTAAAATTTTTCAATTTTTTTGAGACACATGAATTTTTGATGAATAGTAGAATCTAATAATTTACAATAAATGTTATTTAATGTATTAATTGAGTCATCAATGATGCTCGGCTGATGTAAGCCCACTTGTTTTGGGATCACATGATAAAATTACTATTCATGGTCATCCACATCTTGCTATTCCTTATTTTAGGGGAAATTAATAAACTAATGAATTTTTTATTAAGGAAACCCCTCTCCCCTCCACTATAAAAGCCATCTTTTACACCCTCATTTCTTCACACCTATGAAGCTCCAAGCCTTCTCTAAAATCTTCCCAAACACATTCCATATCCCATCCCCCACTTCCAGGATCTTATTCTCTCATCAAAAGACCATGCTTAAGCCCTTAATGAGGTTCCCAAGAGAAGGATTCAAGAGATAATTTCTCCCCCTCTTCTCCATTAATTTCCTTTCAAGTTCAAGTTCATTTCTTGATCTCTCCCCAACTATCATCATCTGAATTGTATTGTAACTCCAGTATTATGAATATACTAGAATGGTACGATGCTAATTTCATATTATACCATCCAACCCTCTTCCTTTTCGTTTTATTTTAACAAAGAGAACGTTGTTCGTGAGATGTTAATTTATCACCTTCAAGAACGACATGCATTCTTCTTCCATTTCAATCATTATATATGGTCATGAAACCATTTTTACGGTTGAAACAGAATATTTTATATGTATATTATCCTATTTAAAGTTCATTAACCTACTTATGAACATATTACTAAGTGATAAATTAAAACAACTTCATTGTGATCGAAAAACCGCCCAAATTAACCCAAACAATCTTCATCTAATTCTTATATAATGATTCATCCACATTGATCTAATATATTTCATTATAATATCATTAAAAATACTGTAATATAATTAATTAAATGTAATATCATTTCTGGATGTTTACTTATGTTCTACCCAAACTTCAATTTATGAATACAAGTGAACCACCCATGAAAAACCATAAAAACAAACATCCTCAAACAATGTTTTTAAACTCGATAAGTCATCCAAAGGAACATAAAATGACATAATGAAACCATAATGAAACATATTAATGTATAAAAGGTATTTTAATTTAAAATTAATGAATATAATGTCATTATACATGACATTAAATAGAAGGAATCATTTAGGTACCAGGTAAGGGGAAATCTCGAACCCAATTTTATTCCTTCAGGTTCTCCCTCTTTCACTCTGTTTTTTATATGGTTACTCCATAAAAATAATATTTTCATCATTGTATTTACTTTTCTGGGATATACATGTTTTTCACTGGTTTTTATGTCAACCCAAATGTTTTCCAAAAGAACTCCTCTTTTAAAAACACCCCTTTTGCTTCTCACTCAAAGTGGACAGTTCTTCTAACATGTATGTTATTCCCTCTTTCTTTAGGAATCCCAAAGCTTATGAATGTGTTATTGTGAGATGAAACCCATTAAATTCCATGGGTTAGTTATGTACATTTTTTATTTGTGTTCTATGTGGAAACCGTGATGATGATAATGTTATGATGTGACTGGTGCTCCTGGAATTATATTGCGCAATATGAATGTTTCAATGTGACGGGTGCACCCGTAATTATACAGCTCTCCAATGCATTGCGTAAAGTGATGAATCTCATGAGTATATGTGAAATGATGTGTTAAAAAGATGATATCTTGGTTCAAAATTATGTTTGGTAGTTATCCACATTGATATGATTTATCATTTTTATGCATTTCCATATTTCAAGTCTTATATTTATGCTTCCTCTCATGTTCATGATATTTTTCCTATGCTATGATTATGATCATCCGGTGATATATTGTTCTTATCTATCCTCTTACTAGGATTCTAGATCACCCCTTTTTATGTATATCCTCATGTGGTACATTTACTAAGGAGAGGACAAGTGCCAATAAGAATCTAAAGAAGAAGAAACTAAATAAATATTTATGCTAGAAGTTGTATTTGTTATGTGTGGTCCTAGTTTTCCCAAGACACTAAACCTTTGGATCCTCTACGTATAATACTATTATGTTTTTTATCTTTCAAATGCTGTAATATTAATGTAATAAAAGGCTCGGGTCGCTATAGTTGGTATCAGAAGCAAGGTTTTTTTAATTTGGGAATTAGGATTAGTGAACCCTTGAGAAAACCCCTAGTATGAGATTAAGTACAAATATGCACACAAGAATATTTACATAGGGATCATATATGTTATGTTTTTGGTATAAATTTTTTAAATTAATATGTTATTCATGACTTGTTTACTTATATTTTGTTCTAAACTGTTGTATTTTAGAAAATGGGGGGAACAAGGAGAAATCAGGCCAACAACTCTTGCGAGGGTCAATGCAAGGATTCCCCGAACCACATCCCCAGTGATTTGGGAGGTGGACTTAAAAACTTCATGGAGATTCATACCCAATTATCTCAGGTTGTGAAAAAAAAATGGGGAACATCCACCTTCACCAAAGAGGGATCAACTGGCTATCGAATTTTTTATGCGTCAATGACCTCCAACGTTGAGTGGATCTTCTGATCCACTAGTTATGGAACTGTCAATCAACTCCATGGAGAAGATCATTTCTCTTATTCACTGTTCTGAGATGGAGAAAGTGACCGTAGTCATTTTTCTTCTATATTGAGAAGTCGATCAATGTTGGTATTTGATTAAATACACCAAGACAAGGGAGGAAAATTAAGATATAGAATGGGAAGACTTGAAGATAATGTTTCTTAACAAGTATCTCCGAAGAACTCTTCACAAAAAGATTGAGAGAGAATTCATAGAGCTCAAGAAAAGATAAGGAGAAACTATCACAACCTATGAAGTGAATTTCAAAAGGCTTTCAAGGTACGCTTCGGGTTTTGATATCAACAATGATAGAAAAATTGATAGATTCTTTAGTGTATTAAAGCCACACCTTTGAAAGGATCTTGAAATTCGAGACTATGGGTGTTATTAAGAAGTTGTTAGATGTTATCTCAATGTGTAAATGGAGTTTGGATAATGGTCCCATGTTTATGGTGATAAAAAATGAAATAAGGAGTTTCAAGAAGGAGGATCTAATGATAGAGGTGGGAAGAAAAATCAACAACCCACATGCCAAAAATGTGGGAAGTTTCACCATGGGAACTGCCTCAAAGGGATGGGGAAATACTTCATGTTTGGGAAAGGACACCTTGCTCAAGAGTGTCGAAAAGACACAAAAAGGAAAGAGAATGTATCCGATGAAAGGAAAGAACCACTCATGTTCAAATGCTACAACTATAAGGAGCTAGGGAACTATTCAAACCAGTGCACTAAACCTCGAGTTCTCGAGGGTAATTAGTGTCAGCAGCCACCAAATCCAAAGAAACAAGGGAAGGATTATTCAGTAACTACTATATTGTTGGAACATGATAATGAAGTTGTACAAGTTACACGTCCAATTCACTCAATAATTGAAAAAGTCATAATAGATTCTGGTTCTACGCATTCCTTTATATCTTGAAAGTTTTCTATAAATATAGAATTGATGCCCCAAAACCTTGAAGTAGTGATATCTGTAAAAACACCAAGTGGTGAAATCATTGCATCCCATGTGTGTGACTCTTCTCTGGTTGGCGTATGTGGGAAGATTCTTCTGGAAAATCTCGTAATACTTCTCTTGGTGGAATTATACTATATAATGGTAATGGACTAGCTATCGTTATATAGAGTGCATATGAACTGTCGGGAAAAGGAAATATCTTTTCATATTCAGAACCATTCCTTGCTCCTCTACAAATTCAAGGAAGATCATGAATATCCATTGAAAAATCCATCAATGGTGTGGGTGTTGATTCCATAGGAAGAATCATACCTTTCCCAAATGGTTGAGTCGAAGAAAAGTTCCAACATTGAAGAAATGCCCATCGTGAGGGAATATGGCGATGTATTTCCTGAAGAGTTACCCAGAATTCCCCCGGATCGTGAGTTGTAGTTCACAATTGAACTCATACACGGAGCTAATCATATCTCGAAATTCCCCTATAGGATGGCTCCTATAGAACTGGAGGAGTTAAAGAAT
The DNA here is from genome assembly GCA_963277665.1 of Viscum album. Classification (NCBI taxonomy): domain Eukaryota; kingdom Viridiplantae; phylum Streptophyta; class Magnoliopsida; order Santalales; family Viscaceae; genus Viscum; species Viscum album. Next base: position 1,690,751,745 of record OY728126.1, read on the forward strand.
CATATATAAGAGCATCTAGACAAAGGGTTTATACACCCTAGTGTATCACCTTGTGGTTCTCCAGTGCTCTTTGTGAAGAAGACAGATGGAACAATGCGTCTGTGTATTAATTTTCGGGAACTCAACAAGATCACCATAAAGAACAAGGATCATCTCCCATGGATTGATGAATTGTTCGACCAGTTAAGATGACCTCAATACTTCTCCAAGGTTGATCTTAGTTCTGGATATCATCTGGTAAAGGTGAAGAAGGAATATATTCGGAAGACTGCCTTCTGTACAAGGTATGGGCACTATGAGTTTTTGGTGAATCCCTTCGGACTTACTAATTCCCCTGAAATCTTCATGGATTTGATTAATAAAGATTTTAGACATTACCTCGACAAATTTCGGGTAATGTTTATCGATGATATTCTCATATACTCCAAGAGAAAAAAAGATCATGGAGAAAATATAGGACTTGTGTTGGTGACATTGAGAATGGAGAAGTTTAATGCCAAGTTCATCAAGTGTGACTTTTGGATGAATCAAGTCACGTTCTTGGGAAATGTGATCACAAGTGAGGGAATTTCTGTGGATCCTTCAACGTCAAAGGCGATTGAGGAATGGCCCAGGCCCTCTACTGTCACAGAAATCCATAGTTTTCTTGGATTAGCTAGGTACTGCCGACGTTTTGTGAGAAACTTCTCATGATTGTCAAGCCCTCTAACTAAGTTAACAAGGAAATGTGTAAAGTATGTCTGGACGGAAGAATGTGATGGAATCTTCAAGGAGCTAAATAGAAGACTAATCACTGCACCTGTAATGACACTACAAAAAAGTGGATAATGTGTTGTGATATACAATGATGATTCAAATAAAGGATTGGGTTGTGTACTCATGGAAAATTACAATGTGATAACCTATTCCTCATGACAGTTGAATATCCATGAGTAGAACTACCCGACGCAAGATCTAGAGCTAGCATCCGTGGTTTTTGCCTTGAAAATCTAGTGGAACTACCTTTATGGTGAGAAGTGTGACATATACACCGACCATAATAGCCTAAAGTATATATTCACACAAAAGGAGCTCAACTTGTGTTAGAGGAGATGGTTAGAGAGAATCAAGGATTACGATTGCTCTATTCAATAACATTATAGAATGGCGAACAAGGTAGATGATGCTCTAAGAAGAAAATAACCCGCTACTCTATCCATGTTACAGATTGAGAAAGACCCTATCTTCATAGATATGCAAAGGATGGATTTGAAAATCATAAGGGAAGGGGATACATCCTACCTTGCCCAAATTATTGTACAACCATCTTTCAAAGGGATAATTAAGGATGCATAAATGGATGATGTGGAGATAAAACAGAGGGTGAATGAAGTAATGGAAGGGAAGCTGTAGGAGTTCCATATCGACGATGATGGTGTGATTTAGTTTGGAACACATTTTTTTTGCATTCATCACCCGGGATAAAGAAGGAGCTTTTGGATAATGCACATAGCTCAACTTTCTCTATCCATCCTGGGAGTACCAAGATGTACCGTGATCTCCGAGAACACTTCTAGTGGGATAACATGAAGAAAGAGATTGCGAAATATATATCAAGGTGATTGTTATGTCATAAAGTTAAAACTTAGCAACAAAAGTCCAAAGGTATGATGCATCCATTGCCTATACCCATGGGGAAATGGGAAAATGTTACTATGGACATTGTCACAGGCCTCCTGAAGACGTCAAAGGGAAATAATGCGATATGGGTTGTGGTTCACTGACTCACCAAGACTACACATTTTATCGCTATTCGGGAAGATATCACACTTGAACAACTTTCAATGATATATGTGAAGGAAGTGGTGAGACTGCACGATATTCCACTCTCAATATTCTCTGAACATGATCCAAGGTTCACATCTACATTCTGGAGTAGCCTTCAACATGCTTTGAATACTAAATTAAATTTCAGCGTGACCTATCACCCCCAATCTTTTGGACAGTCTGAAAGGTCTATTCAAACACTTGAAGATATGCTAAGAGCCTGCTCTCTTGAATTCAAAGGTGGACGAGATCAGCATCTCCCATTGGTTGGGATCTCATACAACAATAACTTCCACTCAAGTATTAAAATTTCTCCATATGAATCTCTATATATAAAGCGATGTATAACTCCAATATGTTAGGATGAATTTGGAAAAAAGAAAGCTACTTGGACTGGATATTGTTCAAGAGATGACAGAGAAGGTTCATGTCATCTAGAAACACATAAAACATGATCAATGTTGGCAAAAGAGCTATGATGACAAACATCGAAGGGACTTGGAGTTCGACGTTGGAGATAAAGTCTTCTGTAGAATATCTCCATAGAATAGATTCATGCTATTCAAGAGGAAATGGAAGCTAATCTCAAGGTATATTGGTCCCTTTAAGATCCTTCACCGCAAAGGAGATGTGGCCTATTGTATTTCACTTCCACCGAATAAGGTTCAAGATCATGATGTGTTTCCTTTATCACTTTTAGGAAGTACATACCAGACCCCTCACATGTACTAAACATAGAGGTGGTGCAGCTAGAAGATGATCTCTTCTATAAGGAGCAACCAATAAAGATTCTGGATTGGAGAGATAAGGTTCTATGAAAAAAGACAGACCATCTTTTCAATGTGTTGTGGAGGAACCATAAGTTCGAAGAAGCAACTTGGTAACCAGAAGAGGCAATGAAGGAGAGGTACCCTCACCTGTTTGTGTAAAATAAAATTTCGGGGGTAAAATTTCTTAAGGGGGGAAGAATTTAACAACCCAAAGTTTTCCTATCGAAATTCCCTTCTTATATTTATGTCAAAAAATATCATGAAATCACAACATAATTAACTACTATGTGATAAGTGACCATTAAACATAATTTTATCACTTTTGTGTTTGGAATTTTAAAAATACGACATACACGGTTATGCTCAAGATGATTTTTGGAGTCTAATGAAACAAAAATAACTTTCGATGAATAGTAAAGTACCCATAGAAATAGTAACATATCCTTATGAATTGTAATATGACCCTTATGAATATTAAATCATCTAACATAAGAGTAACCTTACCCATGAATAAATAAATAAAATTTAGACATCTTAGAAAGTCACAATTTGACCTTAGTAAACGTTTTGGAATTTTGTAAGTCATAAATATTTTATTATAACTAATAAATTAATTTAATGGAAAATATGTTTTCCTAAAATTTATTAATAAAATCATCATCCTAAAGTTTTAAGATAATTTTATAAGACCCTATGTAATTTTTGAAAGCACTATAAAATCAGTTTTAATTTTAAAAATTATTTTTTATGTAAATAATGATTTTAGTTAAATATTAAATTAATAATATTTAGAAACTTATTTTTGAAAAATGTAATTACATTTTGTATTCTACATGTTTAAAAATGGTTGGGGTAAATTTTTGGTATTTTTCTGAGAGACATTAATTTTAGATTAATAGTAGAATCCGATAATATACAATAAATGATAAATAATGGATAAATTGAGTCATTGATGATGCTCTGCTGATGTAAGACCACTTGTTTCGGTATCACATGAAACAATTACTATTCTTGGTCATCCAAGACTCACTATTTCTTGTCTTAGGGGAATTTAATAAACTAATTAATTCTACATTAAGGAAACCCCTCTCCCCTCCACTATAAACGACACCCTTCACACCCTCATTTCATCACACCTCTCAAGCTCCAAGCCTTCTCTAAACTCTGCCAAAACACCTTCCCTAGCCCCTACCCCACGTCCAAAAGCTCTTGATCACATCAAAAGACAAGGCTTAGTCCCTTAAGGATGTTCCCAGGATAAGGATTCAAGAGGTAATTGCTCTCCCTCTTCTCCTTTAATTTCCTCTAAAGTTCATGTTCATTTCATGATCTCCCCCCAACTATCTTCATATGAATTGTATTGTAACTCCATTGTTATGAATCTACTATAATTTTATGATGATAATGGAATATTATATCTCCCAACCCCCTTTCCCTCTTCCTTTAATTTTATTAAATATAAAGTTGTTTGTGTGATGTTAATTTATCACCTTCATGAATGACATGCATTTTTCTTCTATTTCTACCTTCAGATATGGACATGAAACCATTTTAATGGTTGAACCAGAATATGTTATATGTACTATTATCTATTTAATTTTCTGGAACTAACCAATGAACATATTACAGAATGATAAATTAAAACAACTTTATTGTGATCGAAAAACCGCCCAAATTAACCCAAACAATCTTCATTTAATTATTATCTAATGATTCATTCATATGGATATAATATAATTCATTATAAGATCATTAAAACACCAGTAATATCATTAATGCTATGTAATATCATTTCTTGATGTTTACCCATGTTCTACCCGAACATCAATTTATGAATACAAGTGAACCACCCAAGAAAAACCATAAAAACGGTCATCCCCAAACAATGTTTTTAAACTCTATAAGTCATCCAAAGGGACACAAAATGACATAATGAAACCAGAATAAACCCTATTAATGTATAAAAGGTTACTTAATTTCTAATTATGAGATTAAACCCATTAAATTCCATGGGTTATTTATGTACATTTTTGATATGTGTTCTATGTGGAAAGAATGATGATTATAATGTTATGATGTGATGGGTGCACCCAAAATTATATAGCGCAATTTGAATGATTCAATGTGACGGGTGCTCCTGGAATTATACAGCGCTCCAATGCATTGGGTAATGTGATTAATATCATGAGTATATGTGAAATGATGTGTGAACAAGATGCTCTCTTGGTTCACAAGTATGTGTGGTAGTTAACCACTAAGACATGATGTTTCATTATTATGCATTTCCACATTTCATGTTTTATATTTATTCTTCCTCTCATGTTCATGATCTTTTTCCTATGTTATGATTATGCTTACCACATGATATATTGTTATTATCTATCCTCTTACCAGGCTTCTATCTGACCAATTTTAATGTATATCCTCATGTGGCTATATAAACTATGGAGTGGACAAGTGCCAATAAGAAGATAGAGAAGAAGAATTTAAGTAAATGTTGATTCTAGATGTTGTATTTGTTATGTGTGGTCCAAGTTTTCCCAAGACACTAATCCTTTGGAACCTCTATGTGTAATATTATTATGTTTTTTATCTCTGAAATGATTTAATAGTAATTTAAGAAACGGCTTGGGTCGCTGTACTGTTGAGGAAAATGAATATGGATTTTGGGAATTTGTTTCACATGTGTATATTGTTCCACCATAATAGAGATACATAGATGTAGATAACCATCATGTTTATAGTTGATATGTTAAGGGATTTTGTAATGGATTTTCATTACATCATTGAGGATATCCTATAATTATTTTTTCTCTCATACAATAACAAAAAGAACTCCACTATTCTGTTGAAACCATTCCCATACATGAATAAAAGTCCTTTTAGGTCACCATGTTGTTGAATAGAGATTAAGGGGGTCAACAATGATAGAGAATGTGTTTCTATAGAAAAAATTTGGAAAGGATCAAGTGATGGGGGAGTGTATAAGGATAGCCCTGAAAAATCTAATGTTTTATGCCAATAGACATGGGATGCCTTTAGAGTTTATGGAGGGAGATCACATTTTTGGGAATGTCCTATCATGATTTTATTTCTAGTGGATTTGTTAGGGAAGTAATTTTTCCCATCATTTATTATTCTATTCCAAATCCAATATGCGATGATAGATTTTGGATACCACATTAACTTACCAATAATATTGGGGATGGTACATTATATCATCTAAATGTTTTAGTTGAGGATATACATGCATGAATAATCCCATTTTATTATCTAGGATGAGCTTGACAATGAGTATTGTACAACCTTCTTGGATTACCAAATATAAATCTAATATTGGCGGGAGAGTGATTTTTAAAGATATGTAATCAAATTGGTGAAATTGTTGTGTCAATAAAAGATTATTTATGAGATAACATGTGAATGTTTAAAATAGATATCAGTCTAATACACAGACCATTTTGATTTAATGATTCATTATGGGGATTATATTTTTAGATGTATGTGAGGACATATAACATATAATTATTTTTTGGAATTATATTAAATTTTTTTTTGTATGGGAGTGACTTGAAACATAATTTTTTGTCTTTTACCATGATTTTTAGATTTAATTATATCATAAAATTTTTTAAATATTGAGTAAATTTTATTGAATTTAATCTAATAAAATAAGTTAGAATGGAGTGTATCAATTGTTTTTATATTTTTATGGAAATTCCACAATAATTGTTTCCATTGTTCTATAAATATTATTTTTAGCATTAACCATATTTTTATGAAGTAGAGGGCTCGTGTATTGTATATTTTGGGAAGATTAATGAGTTTTGGTTGTTTTTAAAAACATTTTAAGGAACTATGATTTTTATATCTAAAATTGACCATGTTATTTTGTGAAACAATTGTGTAAATTTTTCCATGATTATGTTTTGATATTAAAGAGTTACGGAAAAAAAATTTAGAGTTTTTTCATGAGTTGGATGTCTCATGGATTCGTTTTCAAAAGTGCCTAACCCCCCTCTCATTCGCTCATATTATTTTCCTTTCCTCCACATAACCACTTGTCTTTTAGTAACATTATTATAGAGCCCTAAATGTCTTGGAATATACATTAACGAGGGATTAATTCACTCTGATTCCTTGATGATTACATTGTGTCCATTCCTTAAATATAGAGATATAATATTTTAGGTAGGAATCATTACTCTATTTATGCTCCATGATAAATAAAAATTATTATATATTTCTAAAACATTACATTATCGATTTAAAATGAATTCATTACCATAAAATGATTTTGATCTCTATGATTATTAAAATTATTATATGAAACCATGATGATTATCTTCCCATATTAGATATCATTTTTGAATCATTCATTTGAATCCATTATTCTACCCATTACAATTAAATTGACTAGAATCCACCATCCATTACGATAATGATTTATGTTTTTTTGTTAATATAGGTTCAATATAGATGTTTTAGATCATGATTTATTTTTTGGAGTAAAAATAATATTTTACCTAGTTCTTTAATGCGTCATGGTTTTATTTTTCATTAAATAATTCTAGGGTATCATAAAGGATCACACTTTAATATTTTTTTATTACATAGTGAACACACCCTTCTTGTGTTTTGTAATATTAGATTGTATTAATTATAATTCAATTATTCAAATTCAGATGTCAACAATACTTTAGGTGATCTATGACCGAAGGGTTCTATTTGTGTTCTGAAGGAGGCCAAAACGGTGTGAAAAAATTAATTGTGAAATGTTGAATAATACTATAATTAATTACTGTAGTGTTTGGTGTTTCTTTTAATCATGAATCTATATGGGCATGAATTATTTCAGGATAATATAGTTAAAATCATGACTAGGTAGAACAGTAAATAGAATTAGTTTACATGTTCTCTTCATAATAATTTTTATATCATTACATCAGTGTTTTGGATTAGTGTTGGGATATATCATATTCATAGCACTATTCCATATGGAGAGTGATGGATTGGACCTTTAGGAAAACAATGGAAATCTATATCATTTCATTTATAAGGTTAAGAATCATATATATATATATATCTAATTATTGGCTTTGTTAATGAGGATTTGAGAAGATATAGGATCTAGTACACCCCAGGTAGACTATGACAGAGGGTTTGGGACCCAGAAAATTTATAATGGAGTTTATAACTCCACCATATACTTTTTAATGGGTCATATAGATTGGAAAGTGTTTTTTCTCTCTTTTTATAGATGTGGTGTTGGTTCCCCATGTATAATTTTTATACTATGTTATTTCCTCATATATTCCTGGTGAACGTCCTATATCCATGGAGTTATATACAACCACACTTTACATAATCATCTCAACAAGGCATTGTATGTAAAAAGAGATATGATACTTCCTTAAAGAACACATTACATTTGATTAGTTTGATTCCTTTATTTTCTACTCTATGTGGGGTTGTTGGTAGCATTTTTTAGGTAGGCATGGATTCATCAGATTCATGGGATTACAGAGAACTCTCAATATAGATAGTAAATTTATGGTTGGGACTATGTGTCCATGATTTTATATCATAAAAGAAAATATATATGTTATTGGAATGATTGGGTTGTTATGAAATAATTGCGACTACCACCACTATACAATTTTCTTGGATGAATCATTTATCCTTCCCATAGTGGTTTTATTGTGTCATACTCAGTAAGTTTAGACTCACCCATGAATAGGATTGTCACTCTATCATGTCATTAATTATATAGACATCATTCAATTTTTTATTAATTCTACCATCCTTGTATTGATGGAGTTGGATCATTGGGGTACCGATAGGTAAAGGTAATATAAATAGTAATTTAAGTTGATAGACAATGTGATGACCCCTTAAAATTGTTCTTAGGTTATTTTAAATTAGGAGGTTGTGCTTGATTTGTTTTATTTTTCAATATTATTTATACACTAGTTGTTCCATTTTGTAACATGTCATATAAAACATTCATTAAATATATTTGAATCAACCTTATTTTCCAGAATACATTATTATACCCTATGTGGATACTTGTGTTGGTCTTCATGATAATATGGAATTCAACTTCCATAATGTGTGATATTCTTATTCATTTCTAATCAATAATCAATTTCTTAATATATCCATTCATTGGATGTAGGAAATAAATAATTTTCCCACCACATATAGCCTCAATTGGTAGTGTCATGTAATATTTTATTACTATATGTTCTTTTTTATAATTTTCAACAATGATATAATTATTCAAAATAATTATTTTTCAGTTAATGGATATTCCTCTTGGGTATGAATTTTAGATAGGCCTAAAAAATATTAATACTTCATATAAATATTCATAGGGGAGGTGTGTGGCTTTCATTGGGGACGTTTTTATTTATATATTTTGAATATATTACTTATTAATGTTGATTTGTATAAAAGTTGAACCTGATAAAGTATCAGTGTTTAGTTTTCGTTGCTTCAGGGTGTGGTATTATTGTCTAATAGAGGCCATTGGTATTGGTTATAGATATGATATTCCATATTTTTTAACCATATTTAATTTTTATATATTTTTGGGATAGACTAGTAAGGGGATTTTATAAAATTTAATGTTTTATGGTTGTAATCATACAATAATTGTTTAGTTTGGTACAAATAAATGGGTTGTGTGATGGAAAAGATAATGTGTAAGAGTGTATTATACATATATTATTATTTATCATGGTGATTTCATTTGATGTGTGTTGAATTAAGTGGTTTTGTATTTCTATAATGGAAGAGGAATTAAAGGGGTGTGATTTAGGAACTGAGATGTTGGTATATGATGTTGTAATGGTTTTTAAGGGTTGTTTTTGTTACTACTGGGTTATTATGAGTTTTTATGAGTGTAGGTTTTACTTGAGAGAAGTTGGGGAAATGTGCATTTGAATATTAATTGGTTTTTATGTTCATTGGGATTTTAATCATTCTTATAATATATACTAAATTTCATAGTGAAAATAAAATTGAATTTGATAAATATTTTGTTTACATATTGTTGATATTTTATTAACCATATTTTTATGGATTACCCATGGATTTTTAAATTAATATTTATCAGGGAATTTATGATTTTATTGATGTGATATTAGTGATGAAATGGTGGTGGGGGATTAAGGGGGAATGGAGTTGGTGGTAATATATCCTGGTTTTGATGAACATGATTAAATTTCTCAAGTCAATTACACTTTTTAGATGATTTTATGGTATTGTGGGTGAAGCACATTAAAGGATGAGGGTAGTAGGTTTATATCCTCCATGATTATGTCACCCTATATGGTGTGATGTTTTTATATAATTTGTGGTTGTGAATATGATATTGTGTTATATGGGTTTGTTGTGATGTACAACGTGTAATTGAATTTATGGTAATGACTATGATAATGTGGTATATATTTGATTTGTGTAGTTGTTTGATTAAGGAATGAAGAGTTAGATTTTATTGTTATGTGGTTGTTGTTTAATTAACACATTATTGACCTATTGGTGAGTAGTTTACCCGTTATTGTTTTATACCAATTGATGAGTTAGAGTATCCTCAAAATTGGTTGATTAGAGTCGTGATAAATTTCCAAACCCCATCCTCCTCATTATTTATCTTTATAGATTTTATTATATATATATATATATATATTTAATATTGAATTTTAATTAAAATAATTAGTATTCTAGTTATAAGTATTGATATTAGAATAAATATTTGTTTTGGATTTCATGGATGAATAAGATGTATGGGTTTAATAGGATTATGGAGTTTTAGTTGAATTGTTGCATATTATATTCCCATGCATCTATTTACAGTATTTTTTACTTGGTTTACTTGATCATTATTTACATTTTTCATGTATATTAATACCCATGCCAACTCATACACACTTTTTCCAAATAGATGATAATTTTTTAGGGATATGGTCATAATAATTCCTCCCAATTGGTGACCCTATACTGTTTCTTGTGCTTTTTATATAGGATAATATAATGGAGACAAGGAGTTGTTATTTCGTGGATTATAAGGGTGGTCATGAATATGTATTATGTTTTATGATTATATATATATATATATATATATATATACATTTTTTAAAATTTAGGTTGTGAGATTTGGATTTATTTAATGTTATTTATAAATTAATTGGTGTTCTAATTACTACTACAAAATAGGACATTAATAGCATTGTGCTTTACCAATGATAAGAAAATTTTTTGGTAAATTTTTCTGTTATCCGCACCAAAAAAATATTACAATAATGGGAACATTATCGATAGTGATAAAAATGTAGTGGATAAAATGATCCATTTCTCAACACATTTTTTTAATCACTAATAATTGTTTTTAATAAAATGAAATAACTAAAAAAATACAAAATGCGTAAATTTAAATAATAATTATTTTTTATTAATTAAATAATAACTGAAAGAAATGAATTAATTTAAATTAATTATATAAATATTATAAATATTGAAAAATAATATAATATAATTATATAAATATATAAAATGAATAAAATAAAATCATTAAACAAATAAAAATTAAAAATTGGTAAATTAAAAAAATATTAAAAAAGATATTTAAATAATTCATCATAAAAATATATAAATTATATATATATATATTATTAATATTAATATGTTATAAATATTTAAGAAAGATGTATATAAAAGGAGCATCGTTATGATTAAAAAAATTCTAAATGAATAAATATAAATAATTAATAAAAAATAAAAAAATACATTTTAATAACAAAACAAAAAAATTAAAAATGATTTAATATAAAAATAAATAAAAAATTTATTAATTAAAAAATAGTATAAAAATGTATGTTTTTAATATATATATATATATTTATAAAAAAGAATAACTGATAAATATTAAATATATATATAGAAAAATAATAAAATGCAATAATTAAAAACATATTAATGTATCTTCATTTTTAATGTATTTTATACATAATTATACATAAAAACATTTAATATAGAAATAAATTCATATATATATATATATATATATTAAAATAATATATTAAAAAATATGATTTACATAACAAAAAATATTTATTCTTATATTCAATAAGTCTTATATTTAGTGAATAATGATTTATAATTACAAATTTATTCTAATAATAAATACTGACTAATTACAACACGTAATTGACACACTTGACTATCATTTTATTTTTCAATTGGAAATATATCAAACGTCTGTTATATTTATTTCACATATATATATATTATTAATTCATTTTTATATAATTAAGTCACACACAAATATTAACATAATTAATGAAATCTTATATAGAAACTCAAAGATAAAATAATTTTGTAATTTAATGATATTTTAGTATTCATTTATGAATTTTATTAAGATAATATACATTTAATATATATGATTTTAATCTCTTGATTACATTTATTTTTTAATATTATTATATTTTTTATTAATTCTTTTTAGTATATTATATTTTTATCTTTTATTTTTTTGCAGCATTTAAACATTATTTATTATTTATGTATTAATACTTACATATCATGAATTAATATTTTTAATATTTATCAATCTTTATTTCAATTTATATCAATGTTTGTTAATAATTTATATTTAATTAATAAATTTTATCCATTTTTTCAGTGGTTTTTAATATATACTCATTTTAATTATTAAATTTCATTATTTTTTAATATTCATGCATTTGAGATTATATATTCCTCAATAAGGATAAATAATATTTGTATGGAAATATTTATAATTAAATATTATTAATAATGAATATTTACAGTATTTATAAATTTTTATATTTATAATAATAATAAAATAAATAGAGTTGTTAAAAAATAGTTTTTATAATTAAAAATATATTTCTAATTATTTAAATAATTATAAATTTATAATAAATTTATTTAAATAATGATTATATTTATTATATTTATATTCAAATTTTTATTGTATTAATATTAATATATATATATATATGTATATGTATATATATATATATTGACTATATATATTAATATATAAATATATAAAATTATATAAATATATTAATATTTTTGTTTTCAAAAACGATTATAAAATTAAAAATAAATAATTATTAAACAATAATAAATATATTTGAATGATGAATATATTAACTATATTTAAAAATATTAAATAAATACATATATAATTGTACAAATATATTTTATTGTTAGAATATATTTATAATAATAAAATTATAATAAATAAATATTTATATATATATATATAATTATATATATATTTTTTGTTATAAATAAGTAATTATAAGTATATTAACAAAAATACTAATGTATGTACATTTTCTATTTTTATAAAATTATTCATTTTTAATTGTAAATAAAAACATATTTTTTTCTTAAAAATTATTTCTATAATTACAAATAATTAATGAATATATTTAAATAATTATAAAATTTTATGAAATTTATTTATAATATTATAAATATATTTTACAACATATTAATTATAATTTATTTGTGCCTAATTTTTAGCACTGATGAATAAGCCTTCAATATGAACTAAAAAGAACTAATGAAGATAGATTTTATCAGCATTAGTTAATTTAGCATTGATAAAGTGTATCTTTATCAATGATTTCTTGGTTGTGGTGATAAAAGTATCCTTGATATATGAAACTAACCCTAACTATGGTTGTTTCTATCATGATATCTCAAGCCTTCCAATGAAGCCACTTGTTATGGGTCTCCATCTCAAATCCATGATTAAATTAAGGCTTCAAACTTGTTTAGCATGCATCCAAGTCTCAAATTGATGGCTTGAATGAATCATTTCTCAAATGACTCAAAGGATCATATGAAACCAATATTTCTTTTATGATATCCCAAATTTATAAAATATGAATCAATGCATGAATTCAAGATATTTAATTTCCTTTTACATCTCACCTTTTTATTGGTTGTTTGGATTCAACATAAGGTTCTTTTGAATAAATATTTTCTAGCCACAGGTTGATTAAGAGATTGAATATTTTCATTTTTTTCATTTTTTTTTCATTCTCTCTCACTTTTCAATACCTTTTTATCATACTATTTTCAATCTAAGAATTCCCACTCACTATTTTCAATGGGTTTTGATCATCTATGATATCCCTATGTAGGTGTATTTATGATTAATCTATTCATAATTTATTCATGTTCTTAGGTAATTTAAATGTCATTATCTTAAATTTAAATTGTTTTTGGGGTTCAATTGGATTTCAATATGGGTGTTTATCAATGTTTTAGTGAATTATAATTGATTTTTAATTGCTTTGTTGTGGATTTGTTCTTTTTTATCTACGATTAATTGATAAATTATATTTTTCCCCAAAAAAATTATTTATGATGGATTTATTGTTTATTTTTTTTAAATTAGTTGTGGTTGTTTTTAACTCTATTTTGGTAATATAAAACATCATTACATTGATTAAATTGTCTTTCCATTTTTTATATATTTTCTTATGTTTTTTTAGTTTTTCTGTTAAACATTCAATTCAAATTTTATGGATTCCTCTATACGTGTTTTCTGCTTATATACATATTTACTAGTTTATATATATATACATATATATTATACACATGTACATATTCACATGAAATATATGTGAATATTTATGATTATATTTTATGAGATTTGTATGTGTGTAATTTCAAAAGATTATTACATTTATTGAGACGTTTTTGAAATTAATCATATTGAATAAATTTTATATTCTTATAAATTTATCTAAGTATATGGTTGAAAAGGGGGTTTTTAATTCTTTTTCTTTTGAGTGCACCTGTTTTTATAATATTTGGCTAAAAATGACTTCTTTTCTAGTGAAATTTCAAATAGGGTTTTTAAAGGAGGAATGGTTTCAATTATGTTCTAATGTTTTGGTTGTTATTGTTAATGGAATAAATGATTTCTATATGGATTTTTTTCACATGGGATATTTTAGATAGTATTATTAAAAGATGGATGCTGCCCTTACATATATACGATATTATTTGGGGTTCATTTTTGTTTTCTTTGAGAGGAATGGGTATCATTAACTTTTTTTATCACATAGTAGTCTAGTATTATATAAGGAATTAAAATTCCTTTAGAACCTATATATCGGAGATCCCCCTCATGTGTTGTGGATTATACATGTTCTATTATATATATTTTTGAGTACCAACTTTTAATTTGATGTAATAATTTATTAATCACCATTTTTAATTTTATTACATAAATATTATGTACTATATTTTCTTTTTTGAATTTTACATATTTATTTTAATTATTTATATTTCTTTATATTGGATTTTATTTTGTAGTTCCATTTCATTAAAAATATACAAAAAAAATATTTCCAGTTCATTTTTCAGTTAAATGTTACAAGAAGAAGAATTTTTTTCATTTTAAAAAAATGATATGTGCCATGTTAATATTCTAGTTACATTATCATTATAAATTTAGGTAATAAAACCCAAACATATGATAAAAATATTCTGTTATTTGTCATAAAATTATTTGGATATTATATAATTTTAATCAATGAAAATTTATAAATTAATTAATGTGAATAATTGAAGAACACGATGACAAAATTTAATTTCAATGAATAAATATTTTCAAAAAAGAAAGAATGTTTAACCAAATATACTCAATGGTAGAAGAATAAATATAAAATTTGACCAACATGAATGATGTGGTTTCCATACTAGTGCAGCCAATATCATTAAAAAACATTATACATTCCTTCAATTGCTAAATTTTATATGAGCATTTTTAGTTCTGACTATCAAGGGGCCTTCTCATCAGTATGTTACATTTACTAAATAACCCAAATCGTCCCATGATTTTCCAAACACCCCAAAATATTTAAAAAGTCAAAAGTGTGTGTGATATACTACTTGGTTAATTTATAAAAAACCTAATATGCTATTGTTCTCTCTCCCAGGTTTTAAGAGAAACTCCAATTCGACTCACACTCAATGTAACATCCTGTACCCCAGATGCCACTCGAAACAGTGCTTCGAGCCTAGTTAGTCACAAAGCCTCAAGTGAATCTCCCCAAAATCTAGAGTATATAGACTTGTAGTGAGGGATTTTGTGAGTGAGTGGTGAGACAATTCCCTCATTGACATTGTATTAAAGAGGAATTAAAAAACATGACATAGCGGAAGTGAAATGTTTCGCAGACTACTCAAAGTAAGACATGAGAGGTACAAATATCAATAACCAGAATGTCAGATATACAAAGTTATGTTGATTGTATAAGTATATATAATGAACCTATAATATTATATGAAAAAACAATACAATACATATATCCCAAAATTAACAACATAAAAAAGGTATCCCAGCATCACAATCCTCATATTGGTCATGTGATCCTCTAATCCAAATCCATAATAAAAAACATGTACTAGGGATATTTACACTATCATTTACTTAAATAATATAATGTATTTGGGTCCCCAAGGAGGTCCAAACATGGTTTGATATGAACATCCCATTAGGCAACAACCCAGGTTCATATAGTTATAACAACAATTCTACAAAGGATCTAGCAAGTGTAAACAACTGGTATGTAAGTGCATATACTCATCGAATAAGTCTACTATAATTTAAAACTAAACAGCGCTCATGGAAACTTAAAAAAGAAATCCAACTCCTAAAAAGGCTTCTATAACCATGTAAACAAGAAAATAACACAGCCACGCCATACATCCATCAGTATCAATCAATACGCAACCACACTGTATAAAGTGAACAAGTAGGCCAAAGCCACATCGTATTGTAAAATAAAATATCCACATCCTCTCCGTATAAATAATTTTAGACTACAAGGACAATATCCATGGTGTAAGTAGATATAGAAATCCATGTGATAATATTTTCATAACATAGAGGATCAAATCCAGGGAGCATGTCCAAGGAATCTCATCGAGTCCCATGGTCATCCCTGTTGGACAATCGTTTAGGAACATGTAGGGGGTCAAAGGAGAAAGTCAATATAATGTTTACATGAGCCCATGCAAGTTGAATCTTGCGGGGTAGCAAGGCCTGAGGAATACCACAAAATCAAGAACCAAGGGGCAGAGTCAACCCTAGGCTTCCACTACCATGTTCCTAATATAAGGAGAGTCTTCCAAATCATCTATCAAACCCTTAAATCAAGCATTAATCAATCAAATTAAACAATAATGAATTGTTAGTATACCCACTTACATCACTGAGCATCTATCAGGAGTATTACAACTCATGCCAACCATTCTCATTTTCCATGCATATGGGTCAACCCTCCCTTATGATCTATTCAACATGCCATTAGTTATTTACATATACTTATACCAATCCATATAAAAACATTTCATTTAAGACAAGCTATCAAAATAGGTGAAGTATAAAATGATATCAATAAAAAGGGAGGCATTACATCTCATAAACTAGCTACTCAAGATGTCCTGAAATATATCAGCTTCCTCTTCCTTGGAAAGCACAATCACACACCCATTGGGTGGTTATAACAAGAAGAAACAAAGTATTTACATAAGGTGCACCCCTTTTGTGAGCATGAAATGATAAATGAGTATCAATGCACCAAAATGGAACCAACGCTCAACCCCAACAGGTCCAAATACAACTAATAAAAAATACTCACTCAAAAACAAGACCTTTTCAGAACGTACGATGTATGGAATTTCAGCCGAACACTCGAAGGACACCAAGAAAAACCAAAATAAATTATACACCACCTACCAATCCTCGGTTGTAGAAAGCTCTTCTGGTATCATTTCCAAATTCATCCCATTTTGTATGAAATATGAAGAATATATGAAGTATGGAATATTAGGGAACATGAGCCTTAATCCAAATAGTTTAATAAATTTTCCAAAGAATCATTAATGACTAAGGTGGAATGTAATCCTTATCGATGATGATATATAGATATGATCGGAAATAAAAATAGAAGTTGGACGTTGACTTAGGATCAAATCCTATCTAAGGCACCAAAGTATAGATACATTCTATTGATAGAGAAACCCAAAATGGGTTTTACAAATAAATTTTAAATTTATTTAATTATTATTAAAATACACATCATTTTTCGCATGGTTTACCCACACAGTTTCACAAACAGTACATCAACTGTGTGCACCTCTCTCTATATGATGGACACCCACACTATTACCCTGAACATTATGACTATCCATGCGATAACCATGGAGATCCTCTTTGTCTGAAACCTATTGTTTTTTAGACCACTCGCACTGTTTGGCCTAACAGTGCACATGTCAAGCGCAAACCCATTGCCATGTCATTTCTAGTCCAAAAAAATGTTCTGGCCTCTGAAAAGCCCCAATCGCCTCTAAAACAACCATGATGAAGATATACATTCATGGTAGTCCATAAAAAGATGTCTAAACCAGAATGAAAATGACCCATACATCATATGAAAACATAGATTCATCTAATCTTCCCCCTTATTGAAATTTGTCAACAAATTTCTTTTTGATGGGTGGTTATGATTTATCTGAGAACTATAGTATCCCCTGAGCTTGTATATCAGTCTCCATCTCCCATGTATCATCTTGTAAATGATCATGTTTCCATATAACCCATACTGGTGGAATAGACCAACCTCGGAGAACATTTATGTAACTGTCAACAATACGAATCATATTCTCTTTGAGGTAGGTGTCAACATGAAGCTCAACCTCATCAAGGTGAAGAATGTGAGATGGGTCTGAGTGATAGTGGAGCAGGTGAGATACATGGAAGACGTCACGCATGGATCGATACCATTAAGGTAAATGAAACTGATTGACAACAATTCCGACTGTCTTAAAATTCTCGAATGACCAAACATATCTCGATGAATGTTTAACATGTTTCCTACACCGCATGTCTCCCAACCTCCGTGAAATAAGAAAGAAAATATAATCGCCAACCTTGAACTGTAGAGGTCATTTACGGTGATCATTGTGTGATTTTTGATGAGACTGTGATGTAACCAACAACTTCTGAATCAACATGAAATGCATTGAAGTATCCTGCATGAGACGTGGTCCCAGTAAATATGCCTCTCTTGCATCTAACCTGCATAGAGGAGAATGACATGGTTTATCAAATAAAGCCTCATAATGTGCCCTCTGTATCAACTCTAGATAACCGTTACAGTAAGAGAACCCAACCATGGGAATATTACCCTTCCAAGACCCCCCAAAATGATAGAAACATTCTAGTAGCATTTTCTATAGCACATGTATTGTATGCACTAACTGTCCATTAGTCTATGAATGGTGTGTTGTTCGTAGAAGCACCGGTGTACCCATCACCCTCTGAAAAAACTACCAGAAACAAGGTGTAAAGTGGTCATTGCTATTTGAAACAATAGTTTGCGACACCCCATGAAGTCGTACCACATATCAGATGTTAATCATTCGATTATCATCAATAGTGAAGGTCCCCTTGATTGAAAAAAATGTGTGACCTTCGTAAGCCTTTCATTGACAACCCACAATGCATCATTTCATCGATGAGACCTTAAAAACCCCATCATGAAATCCATCGTGAAATCATCCTATCTCCATTCTGGGATGTGTAACTGTTGTAATTGCCGAACTGGTCTCTAATATTCTGCCTTCACATGCTGGCATGTGGAACATCTCATAACAAAACCAGATAACTCTCTCTTCATTCTCGTCCACTAGTATAGACGTCACAAGTATCGACACATCTTGGAAACCTCATGATGCACTTAACATGCTGAACCACGAATCTCCTGCATCCAATTCTCACATATATCCACCGGAACTCACAGAAATTTGGGGATATGAATGATCTCATCCTCACCTATTTTACAACTAGGAGGACGGTCCTCACCTAACAAACCATTTTATAGAACAAGGACTTCTTAATATGATAGTTTTCGCATCCTGACACCATCTATTAGGGTATAGGTAAAAGAAATTGTTGAAATAAAATTCTGCCCCTATCTATCATGCACCACCAGATGCATCTCATTGAACAACACCATAAGCTACAACTCGATACTAGCCTATTGAAATTATTGTATCTGAGTCCTCCTACTCAGTGCAATGACTGCTGCATTTCCCATAACGAATGTGTAGGCAAGATCGATGTCAAAATACATTAGGTACTCCACCCACCATCAACGCCTCACCTTCAGATCACGATGTATAATGATATTCGTGAGAATTTTGTGGTCTGTGAACACTAGAAAACATTCTCCCAATTAATATTGTATCCAACCGCGCAATGTATGATCAACCATACCATACTTGAGATCATGAATAGGGTAATTATTCTATTGAAGCCTCAACTAATGATCCCTATAATCCACTACACAATCTCCCTACACCAGCACTACCACTAAACCAATATCAGATGTTCCACAATACCCTATGTATCTCATTACATACTCCAGAATTATCAGGACTGGTGCAGATGTCAGCCTTCCTTTCATCTCTTGAAAGGTTGTCTCATAAGATTCTTACCACCAAAATCAACAAGGTTCTTATTCAATCCCATCAATGGCACTGCTAAGCATGATAAGTCCTATATAAAACACCTGTAGTAGTTAGCTAACCCCAATGAGATATGTATGTCAAGACTATTCATGGGTTGTTCTCATGAGATTAAAACTATCACATTCTCTGGGTCCACTGACACTCTTAACATTGAGATAATGTGACCAAGGAAGTGAATCTGATCCACCTCAAAGAGGAACTTTACAGGATTAGCATATAACTGATGCTCTATTAGGGTATTCGAAATGATCTCAAGATGTTTGGCATGGTCTGGTCGATTATGAGAATTCACCAAGATATAATCCCAAAAATCCACCACCAATGAATCTAGGTATGGATGGAACACTCAGTACATCATCACCATGAAAACCACTGGCGCGTTTGTGAGATTGAACGATGTAACTAGATACTTGTTGAACCCATAAATGTATTGAATGGTTGTGTGAGGTATCTCTGCTAGTTGAAAACTCACCTAGTTATATCCTCAACTCATATTGATCTTTGTGTACACTCGACCTCCTCGATGCAGATCATTTAGGTCATATAACTGTGGAAAGGGATATCAGTTTTTAACTGTTAGAATGTTCAGTTTCCAAAAATCCACATAGATTATAAGAGTTCCATCATCTTTTTCAAAAAAAGAACATTGATTCCCACAGAGAAGTTATAGGTCTGATAAACCCCTTCCATTCCATGTAATATAGATGCTTCTTGGACTCCTACAACTCTATCGTAGCTATCCTGTGAGGTGGAATTGATACATGCACTGCTCCTCGTACAAGCATAATGGTGAACACCACCTTTCTCTCAGGAGGTAAAATAGACAATTCATTAGGAAATAAACCACTGAAGCGCTCAAACAATGGAAGAAGGTATGTGTAACTTAATTAATTATTATATAGAACAAATATATCATTATAGGTTTCCATCCTGCCATGCTCATGATTCTTATGTTCATCTCGGCTTGCCTAGACATCCCATTCACCCTTGTGAATAAGCACTGCACCCTATGGTGATGTGAATTTCACCCTCCGGCTATAGCAGTCAACGTACGCTCGATCAACCATGAGAAATTCCATTCCATGAATGACGTAAAACCCTATCATCATGAAGACATACATACTCAAGAGGAAGTGGCACCCACCTACCTCAAGGGGACATTCTATACACTAGAGTACATCAACCACCCTAACTCCCAATAGTGTGTCAGCATCAAAACACCATCAAAAACCGTAACAACAAGCCAAAGGCTCATTTATACACTTATAGAGATAAATTTGTGAGAGTCACCTGTATCAAAAAGGGACGATTAAATAGTAAATTCTACTATGATCGTACATCTCACAATAGAAAGTATGATATCCTACACTTTTTAGGTCTGTCGCACTCCATATTTATGTCCTATACCACTTCATTATGACCCAACATGGCTACCCATAGCTAATACTCCATAATTTCTTTGAGAACACGGTGTTTGGCTACCATGACCACAACCACCACTACCCTAGCCAGACTAGACTCACTTCTCAAGATCCCAGCCTGGCATAGAGCTAAAGAGCATTCTCCTAAACTTGATGACAAAGATAACCATTTACCACCCACAGCTAGAGGTAAGGTCCTGTAGAATAGCTGTATGTTCCCCATCCTACTACAAGAATGACACTCGATTGGGTTGTGGTCTCACTAATTTTCATTGTGTCCTCACCTACCACATTGATGGAAAAAAACCATGTTGCATGTACTCACATATTGAATTTCACCCGCATCGCGGGAAGCCTAAAAATGGTACTTCCTCTCTGAAGATGCTGATCCACGGGGGCAAGAAACACCACTCCCTGATTTTGTAACATCTTCTTCCATTTGGTTCTGATGTGTAATCGTCGCCTGCTTTATAATCTCAATGACAAAAGGAAACCATAACATGGTGACCTGTGATATGATACCATATCTGAGACTTTCCTCAATGATCCTATCCCTCGAAATCACATTAGTATGATACATTGGCACAAAATGTTGCTGCTCCATAAAGATTTTCAAGTATTCCATAATTTTCACCGCACCATTCTCCATATGCATAAACTCACTCATCTTCTATTCTCTCAGATTCACAATCTAAAATTAGTCATACAATCGGAATTTTAATTCAGTCCAACCCATATTATGTATCCCATCAGTCTGGTTCAAAAAATCACTCCAACGCTTTACAGCTCTTTATAGCATGTATGTTGTGAGCAAGAACCTCCACTCTGGATGTATCTCCATATGCTTGAAAAAATTTAACGTGGTTTCTAGAAATAGATTTGTAGCTTGTTTTCGGCCATCCCCTGAAAACGAAGGAGGATGCTGCTGCTGGAACATCCATGTCAGCTCAACCATAGATAAGGCTAGCTGTGATACACCCTAGAAAGTCTGGATATATTGAAATAATCTAATGTAGAACTATTCCTTGGAACCTCTGTCTAGAATAGCCTCTAGGGTCACAGTTGTAACTATCATATGATCAAGTAGTCTCCCTTGTCCCTCTGTCTCTGAAGTATGGTCATTGCCACCATCATGACGTACCGCTGGAGGTCGTCACGTTGGAATTTCTCTACAATTTGAAACCCACACCTCATGAAAAAACAACATTGAGGAACAAAGCTCAAAAACAAAAGGTGGGTCTAGACCCTCCTAGAAAAAAAGTCAAACCCACAGCCTGCTTCTTAATGCCAAAAATTTATAAGGAACAATCATCAAACTATGAAAAAAATGCCTCTATCCCACTAACAAGTAGGGTTTATGTTAAGCCTATATTCACCATTATAAGTTCTATTTTAATTTTAAATTTAGTTATTCAGGAAACTTTACCAATGGTTTTACAATTTTTGAATCCATGAGGTCCCATAACACATCATGAAACAAAAAAATGGATCCTATTGAAACCATACATATAACAAGTTCATTTAAGCATTTAAATTTTGTCAGTGCATCATTTACCTACTCATAAGGGGCCATACATCTTATGGATTGAAAGATGGCGCTAAAAATTTATCAAATTCACCCCTCTAATACCATCACATGAAGAGATATCACATCATCTATCATAATAGCTTACAATATCAAATGCATTCAATATGGGAAGGTGAAATTCAAGGCATGCTATTCTAACATGTGTCTATATGATGAATGAGATCGAACACCCTCATCCCATCTAGTTGAAACAGAAATAGAACCCAATATTACATCAATAGTAACCATCGAAATCATGTGTATCACCCCATGATGAAATCAAATAAACTGTAATAGCCATAATCCAGTAAATCAGAATCCAATTTATGGAAACATGGCATTTACCTGTACGTAGGGTAGCTAATACAGGTCATAGTTTATTACCAAATTCCATTTTCTTCCTATCCTTGTCTAATGATTAAAAATAGTAAGTCATACTTGAAAATAGAAACATCTACGACACCAATTTGTGACATCCTGGACCAGGATTCCACTTGAAATGATGCTCTGAGCCCGGTTGGTATAATGCCTCAAGTGCATCTCCCCAAATGATAGAGGATGTCGAATAGTAGTGAGGGCCAATGTGAGTCTGTGGGGAGACTATGCCCTCATTGTCACAAACCCCTCCCCACAAAGTGTACCTGTCCTAGGTCGGCAATGTGATAAGGGAGATAATGACCCCGGAGTCCTGTCTCTATTAGCCCCCGGGTTGGCGACTAGCACCGAGGGTATAGCGAACAAACATATGGGAGGCATTTCCCTCTAAGAGAACACATGCGGAAGAGTGAGATAAGATATACACCAACCAACTCCAACTCAAATAGTAAGATAAAATAAATCCCATTTACACATATGAAATTTCATGAAAAACTAATACAACTGAAATAGGAAAAACTACAATAACCCAAAAGAATGTAAAACAACAGAAACCACAATCCCAGACAACTCCTGCAACCCCATGCTAATAGTAACAAGTATGATCTAAAAAATTCTTCATGTCACCTGAAAAGAAGGTTATATATACATAGGGTGAGTATAACAGTATTCTCAGTAGGATCCTCCCTGAAGCCTCTCATGAAAAATTAAAGAAAACATGCTAAATAAAATTTTACAACATGTGAATCAAACTCGTCACCCAAACATGTATACTATGTTCCCAGCCTCACCATGGCTACACTAACCATGTAACTCATACAGGAATATATAATATAATAAATAATATCAAGGTTACCTTTCTAATACTTCCCCACAGGT
Source organism: Viscum album (assembly GCA_963277665.1). Taxonomy (NCBI): domain Eukaryota; kingdom Viridiplantae; phylum Streptophyta; class Magnoliopsida; order Santalales; family Viscaceae; genus Viscum; species Viscum album. Next base: position 1,690,776,164 of record OY728126.1, read on the forward strand.
TTTCTTCTTTTCCCCAACATCGCACGTCCTAAGTATCTCTCTCCAAAAAGTCTTGCCCGTAGATATCTAGGAAAAGCACCACAACATGCACTTCATGGAACAAAACTACCACGTCAATGTAAGAAAAGTAAATTGGTAGTTTCTGGGAGCCACCGAATATCGCATAATGTGTATCAAACATCATTTATTATACCTCAAGCCATTACAGCCCATACACCGAGTAAGGATCCTCAATCCATCACAACCTATACACATTACACCTATTGTATACATAGAAATCTAAATCCAAAATATATATGTGTGAATAACCAAAAGCTATTATAGCCCTCTAAAAACATATATAGGGAAAAATAACCAATGTGCCTACCAGCACAATTAACTACAAAGGAAAGTGAGTGGGGCCAATGGGGATTGTTAGCCATCCATCCTCCCACCAGAATATTGGGGAAAACATCCCCCCCCCCACATGGCTCAGAATCCCCAGGGTGTTCGTTTCCCTTATTGGAAGGGTGGTATAGCGTATATAAACACAAAAGGTATAGAATATACTACATCTCACAACCACACTATGGAAATAACCTAGTCCTAGACTCAACTGCAGCTGACGTCTCTCGGACTCCAGGCTTCTACTTCTATGAATAGTTATCCTATAAGAAAACAAACATTTAAAGAGATATAATACATTACTTCATTCAATTTTTACCAGTATCAATTTATGTTAATTAATTCTTTAAACATCAATTAAACAATAACAATTCTGTAATACATTTTATTAGAATCACTCCCAATATACATTGTTCCTTCAAATCACAACCTTAGAATTGTGCCCCAACAAGCTCCAAACCCCATGGTTAAATATCATTTATTCAATTATTTATTTACAGCATTACTTTTTGATATTACCAATCATTATAGAAAGACTATCTATGCTTCTAAACACCAGGGGCTCAACACTGTTATTAGATGAACTACTCTTCGAGAATTTTACAACTATATCAAGAGAGTAGACCTATCCTTTATTTATAAGCTAAACACAGAATGTAAATTGCATACCCTGTATGTCTTCTCCCCTTTCAGAATAATTGTAAGTAATACCGTCTACTTAGAGCTGTGGGGAATGTAATGTAGATAAACAACCAAGAAGAATTATCAGAAAACCAAACATTCACATCCAACCCATTTCATCACCCCTTGTGTCCTCCCTGACACCCACGTGGATAAACTGATGCATCTCACCACTCTAGGCATCAACTCCTACAATAAATAGGAGGACTCTATTCCTCCACATATCCCAATAGCCATCTTTCCTCACATTACAACACAAGTATCATGAAAACAACAATCATATAGGTTGGGCTCTTGGCCCTTGAACAAGCAAGGGGGTAACTTAGAACCCTTCAATGAATTATCAAACTACTAATTTATTAATCTATATTGAAATAATAGAATTATTATTCATAGGTTCCATATTATGGAAACCTATACAGTATGCTATCACAAATAATGTAAACATGCTTACTGTACCAATTTTACTAACATCAATAAAATAAAACAGTAAGAACCAAATTCATTTACATGCCTCATTATCATTAGAAAAAAAACTATCAATTAATTCTTGTTTACGTTCTTTACCACTTTCCATCAAAAACTAACAAATAAACAATGAAAGAATACATATCACTCTATATTGAAAATAGAAGAGGCAATACCATATGATTGATATCAATTTATTTACCAAGTTCAAATATTTATTACGTCAATTCCATTGTGATCTTGTGGTTAAAACATGATAACTATACTATTGCAGATAAAAATAAAAGAGAATAAATGAATCCCCTACCATAAAAAAGATCTTAGGGATCTTTATATGGGAACGATCCACTAAACAGATCCCGATCGCCTCCTCTCATGACAACTACATCCACCCAAGGATGTCTCGGCATGACCGCACCAACTGAAACCCAAGAAACTCCATTAGAAGCATGGATATCACATTCCGTAATATGTAATGGAGAAACAAGAGAATGTGAGCCGAAAATATTGATGATAAATCATACCTTATATCGAATATTAATGGATAATGCTTGGTTTCACCAAAATCGAGGTGCACTTGCAGTAAGAAGAACGTCAAGGGAAACCAATCCACTGTGAAAATTTTAATCTCATGATTCATAAAAGAAGGAATGAAATTTTTGAGCGTCTCATAATAGATAACAAAGAGAATGATCAAGGGAGGGAGATATCTTGTCCCATTAGAAAATTTAATGGAGCAGCGGTTTAAGATACATTGGATTTTACATTAAAATCGGATCACATTAAACAACGCAGTTTTACCAAGTAAATGCATGCCGAGCCTTAGGAAAATTAATAAAAGGAGTTATGGGATTTGGTTCATCCTTAAATACCTTATAACAAGGCCATAAATGCGTTTATGTTAATGAAAACATTAAATTGGGGAAACTAGGGAAATCGTGAAATTTGGAAAAGGGAATATAAAACAGTTCTGGAAACACGTTTCATGAGCTGTGACACTGTGTCTGACTCAAAATTTTTGTCTCACTATTTATGTCTCCCGATTTATGTCTCGCTGTTTCTGACTCACCATTTCTAACTCTCCATTTTTGTCTCACCATTTCCGTTTTACTGTTTAGATCTCAACATTTCTAACTAACTATTTCTATCTCACGGTTTTGTCTCACCATTTATGTCTTACCATTTCTAACTCACCATTTCTGTGACACCGTTTTAATATCACCATTTCTGATTCACCATTTATAACTCACCATGACACAGTTCATAAAACTGGAATCATTGTTCACAGAAATGGAAATTTGGGAATGTGTTGGGGATGAGTCACCTTGACATCCCAGAACACCTCAAACACCAGATTTCAACCAAGGGATGTACAAGAGTGGTCAGTTCCATTACATCAGATACCTCCCAAAACATTCATGTCCTTTAGAATAGAAAACCAACCCAAAAGGAAACTGAAAAGAGGTCCAAACAACCACTCCTCAAGATACCTCTCAAAAGATAGAAGGCCATAAGAACAAACAAAATAAATTCATCTTATAAAAAAGAAAAGTCTATAACCACAAAGGGGACACCGTTACAGGAAAAGTGTTTGAACATTAAACAACACTATGTATTGAGCACATATCAGTGACTCACATTCCAAGGTAATCTCCTCCATTCCACCGTGTCTCTACAAGACACGAACCAAGGGAATAGATCACTCGTGTAAAACCTTCTCTTTGTAGTATTGGATCTCCACAGGTCACTCCTCGAAGGTTGCATTTTCATAATCATCGATCTATTTCCAATCAATTATATGAGATACATCATGAAGATAATGATGGAGTTTTGACACATGAGTTTTTATTATCCAGCTCGTCTATGGGGGAAGTTCTACTCGATACGCCACTACTCCAACACGAGATATCACCTCAAAAGGCCCAATAAACCAGGGAGAAAGCTTACTCCCATGACCACCCCTTGGCTGTCCAAGATGGGGAGTCAACTTCAGAAACACGTGATCAGAAACATAAATCTCTAAGGGTCTCCGACATTGATCAACATATGATTTCTGATTATCCTGCAATTTTTTCACCTTCTCAAAAATCACATGATCCATCTTTGATGTATTATGCACTAGTTCTGGTCAGAGAATTGCTAACTCTCAAACCCCAGTCTAGCACAATGGAGAATGACTAGGCCGGTCACACATGGCTTCAAATGGTTCCATACTGATGGTGGGGTCAAAATTATTATTGTAAGTGAACTCCACCAAGGGTAAGTGCCTCATCCACGAACCTCCAAAATCTTGAACACAAGTGTGTAACATGTCTTCAAGAGTCTAGATGGTTTGATCTATCTGACCATCCGTTTGAGGATGAAATGTTGTTATAAGGAATAGCTGGGAACAAAAAGCATGTTGGAGTCCTCTCCACAACCTAGATGTAAATTGAGTATTTTGATCAGAAATGATCATTCGTGTGACTCCATGAAGTCTCACCACCTCCTCCAGATACTAACGTGACAAAACATCTATTGCACTCGACTCCATGATCTCTATAAAGTGGATCGATTATGTTAAACATTACAGTAACACCCATATAGCATCATGTCCTCCTAGATATCGAGGTAAACAGGTAAAAAATCCATTGAGATGTCCTCCCACTTCCAATGAGGGATATCAAATGGCTGTAGCGAACCACTGGGTAAGTGCTGCTCAACCTAGAACTTCTGGTAGACTAAACATCGATACAAAAACTCTACAACCGCACGCTTCAACCCAGGCCACCAACACTAACTGCTCAAGGCTTGGTGAATCTTTGTCACACCAGGATGAACCGCTAAAGGAGAAATATGAAACTCTTTGAGAACTATCTCGCCCATCGTCAATGTAACAAAAAGCCTTACATGATAAAACACTCAGGGGTTTTCATCCTCAGTCCAACCATCAGGGGACACACCATAAAAAACTCGTTCTCTCTAGGACTCCGCCTCAAGATCCACCAACATGGACTCTTCCACATGTTACAACAGATATTATTGCACCATCATCTGGAAAAGACAACATTTTCCTCCAACATGTCCCATACCAAGATGTAATGCTGACAGTTCTTCCATTACTCTCCATGAATCACCAGATTCTTGAAAAACATCAATATGTGACATTTGACTCTGTGCATCAGCTAAAACACGCCCTTTCCAGGTGTATTCAATAATTCGAAGTAGTATTCCTATAATAACTCCATCCATCAATGCTATCATAATTTCAAGTCATGCTGGGATAAAAAATACATCATTTTATTTTGATTGGTGAAAAATATAAAGCGCTCACTAATGAGGTAATTTCTCCATAACATCTGAGAAAACATCACGGCTTCCAACTCAAGATCATGGGTGGAATAGTTACGTACCTGAAAACTGACTAATGAGACCCATAAGAAACCATTGATATTTGCTGCATCAGAAAACTGCCTAACCCCAGATGGGAAGAATCACCGAAAACATCATACTTAACTCCCTCTTCTAGGAGACAAATAACTGATGCACTTATTAACTTCTCCTTTAGATACTCGAAAGCTACATGACACTAATCAATCCATACGAACTCTTGATCCTTCCTGGATAAATCTGTCAAAGGAGTTGCAACTCAAGTGAAATTTGAAATAAACCTCATGTAGTAACCTGTGAGACCAATGAAACTTTTCATCTCTGACACTGTCTTGTGGGATGCCTAAGTCACAACTATGTCAATCATCGATGGATCCACAACTACCCATACTGAGACACAACATGCCCAACGAAATGATCTTCTCGAGACCAAAACTCACACTTCGAAAAATTCTCAAACAACTTATGTTATCAAAGAACTCCCAAAAGGGCGTGTAGATGCTCTACATGCTCCTCCTTAGACATGGAGTACACAAGGATGTCGTCGATGAAGACCACCACAAACTTGTCCAGGAACATACGAAAATCAGCGTTCATCAATTCCATCAACACATTTAGAGTATTCATTACACCAAACATCATTATGACAAAATCATAATGCCCATAAAAATAACAGAAAGCATCCCTCGGGATATCCTCATCCTTTACATGCATTTGATTATATCCTGACCGCAAATCAATCATTGAGAACCACCTTTAGAGATTCAATTGATCGAATAAATCATTAAAATTTGTATGAGGATAGTGATTCTTTACTGTCACTTTGTTTATGCAAAGACAATCGATACACAACCACAAGTTTCCATCAGCCTTCTTCACGAACAAAACTGGTGCACCACACAATGACACACTTGGCTAAACAAAAACGCCATGTAACAGACCATCAAGATGTATATGTAACTCTCACAATGCATAAGGGGCCATCCAGTATGGAGAGATAGATATAGGAGACACTCAAGGTTGTAGCTTGACCAAAAAAAAACCCTCATTGAGAGAGTAATGCTACAACCTCTTCAGGAAAGACATTAGGGAAATCTTCTAAGACCATAGTAAACACCAATTGATGAATATCTAAAGAACTCCGTATCATCTCAGCCATCATGGATGATAAGGATGGAACATTCCTATGACCAATCCGAGGGTATCTCTCACCAACCAACACCATCGGCTCTCCATCCAAATCGAAGAACACAACCTACCTTCTGAAGCAATCCACGATATCCTACAATGAATTCAAACAATCCATGATAAGGATGAAATCATATGGTTGTATTCATAAAAATAGGAAATATCCCCAAGATCGGTTCGGCCCCAACACTAGCTCACAGTTTCGACATACTTCAAACATGTTAGCTCGACCTCCTACTGACGTAGTCAACAGATAGAGAACTAGAAGCCTCTCTACCTCAACTCCCTAAACATAGAAAAGGGTAGGTAATATGAATGAGTGTTTCACTCTTAAATAAAAAAATGAATACATAAAGCTAGAAAACAAGGAAATAATACCTTGAATAACGTTTGGCTCACCTAGTGCTAGCAACGATAAATCATGATGTTGACCAACACCTCCTCCACGACCTATCTGACCCTGATGACGACCACCACCACGGTCGTGCTCTACTATTGGAGAACAGGGAGTGTCACATGGCTATCCTCTATTGGCACCATCTACTCTTTTATGATCTAATGCTGGTGCAACCTTCAGCTGATGCTTCAGCTGGAACTGACTCAGTGGAGGATCCTGGAGCGGAAAACCTGGTGCACGAGGACTACTCTGAAAGTTAGAGCGCTCTCACTACTGATGACCTCGACTAATACAAGAAAAACAATTTCTAGATCACTTGTAATAGTCCTTAGAGAAGTTTCCACTAGTGAAATGAGATGCTGAGGGATGGGACCTACCCCCAACCAAACAGAATCTCCTCTTCCCTGAAAATTAAGAAAACCAAACCACTACTCTACTTCGTGAGGAATCATGATGACTCCCCTCTCAGGATGATGCGCTTCTTACCAATGTCATGTCAATGACCTCTACCCCTGCTATAACCCAATAATATGTATTCATCGTAAATGGGGTGACTTAGCATTTGGATTTCTAGATGCAAATCCTCATCAAAATGACTCATGTTGGCTTCATCATCGCGCAACAGGTCCAAAGCATATCGTAAAAAGTTCATGAAATGGATTCCAAAATTTCCCACACTAGAGATCCCCTATCAAAGGGTAAAAGGATCTTGTAAACTGGACTCATTCACGGTTGAAGAATGAATCTTGACTTTACACATGTCTTGGAAATCCTTCCATGAGATCACTGACTCCTCGTGATCCCTAACAAACATAAATCATCACCGCCTCGCCGCTCCACACAACATTGTCACAACCAAGGAAACCCAGTGCTATATAACAGTATGGATCGAACTGAATAATACATCAAACTCCTCCAACCATTATTCGAGGACTGCATTTAAAATGGATCCCTCGTACTTCTGTAGAGTCGGGTGATGAAACTCTTTGAGTGTCCTCCTCCAAGTGTTATCATCGTCGACCTCTACATTGCTGCAATTTTCTCGCACAACATACTGGACATATTCTTTGTGATTCTGATGAGGACGTCGACCTGAAGCCATACAAGTAAAATACAAAACTATTAGAGCTCTTAAACCTATAATATGGGAGACTAATCATTAATTAATTATTTAATTGTTTTCTTCTATTCATTTTAGGTTATCCAATCCCATGATCTACCCATTCAAACACAGGTAAAGAGAAGAATGATGCATGATCATTTCCTTGGTCTCTAACCTAAAAATATTATAACCTTGTTTAGTATCCATTGTAAACATAAAGTTATGTACATCAGATCATAAGGGGCCCTAAACACCTATGTCTCAGCCGGTCTCCAGTGTTTACATCACATGAAAAACATGAATGACATTGTTTCCCTACCAAACCATCCAACCTCACCTATTCCTAACACCAAACTCCATCCTATCTCTCATCTTGAGCCTCTAATACCTCTATGTCATGAACCCCTTCACAAAAGTGTACACCTCTTAGGATGGAAATGTGAGAAGAGAGATAATGACCCCAATGTCCCACCTCTATTAGGTCCCGGGTTGAATAATATCACCAAGGGTATTGCAAACACACAAATGGGAGGCATTATCCTCTATGAGAACACAAGGGAAAGAATAATATATAATAGACACAAACCAAATCCAACACAACTAGAAAGATAAATGAAATCACAAGTATACATATGAAATTTCAAGCAGAACTACTACAACTGATAGGAGAAAATTGCATGTACCCAAAATAATGTAAAACAATAGCAACCACAAGCCCAAACAACTCCTGCAACCGTAAGCTAGTTGTAACCAGACTGATCTCTAACCTACTACAAGTGACCATAAAATTAGGTTATATATACATAGGGTGAGTATAATAGTATACTCAGTAGGATCCTCCCTAAAGCCTCTCATGCAAAAGTAATGAAATCATGCTTAAGCACAGTGAAAAACAAGTGAAACTAACTTGTCACCTAAATAGGTATACTTTGTTCCCATCCACCCCATGGATATTCTCACTATGTAATGCATATAAAAATATATAATTTAATAAATAATATCAAGGGTAACCCGCTACAACTTCCCCACTGGTTTACGGCTTTTCCCTAATGTCGCACATCCAAAGAATCTCTCTCTAAAATGACATGCCCACAGACACCTGGGTGAAGCACCAAAACATGATCCTCTTTAAAAAAAACTGCCACGTTCAAGTAAGAAATGTAACCATGTAGTTATTAGGATCCACCACATATCATATAATGTGTATCAAATAGGGAGTGTTATACCTCAAGCCATTATATCCCATACAACAAGTTAGGATCCTTAATCCATCACATACTTTACATGTTACAAATATAGTAGTCCATAGATAACTATATCAAGAATATATGTGTGTGAACAAACACAACCCATTACAGCCCTATACACCAATATGTGGGAAAACTAACCAATGTACCTGTAGAACAAGTATCTACCAAGAGATGAGAGTGGGTCCATAGGGGGTAGTCAACCATCTATCCTCCCACCAGAATGTTGGGTAAAACACCCCCAGGGCTTATAATACCTGGGTTGTCAGTTTCCCTAACTGAAATGGTGGAGTAGCATATAGAAACACAAAAGTACAAAGTATAATATATCTCAAAACCAAACTATGGTCATAAACTATTTATAGACTCAACTACATCTAATGTCTCTCAGACTGCAGGCAGCTACTTCTGATACTTGGTATCCTATAAGAACACAACCATTTAATGATCTTTAATACATTACATCATTCCATTTTTATCAGTTTCACTTTACGTTAATTAATTATTTAAACATTAATTTACTAATAACAATTCCACATTAAATTTCATTAGCATCACAACCCAAGTACAATGTTTCTTGTAATCACAACCTCAGCATTGCACACCATCAAGATTCAAACCCCACAGGTTAATAACATTTATTCAGTTAATTATTTACAACATTAAATTTCCATATTCTGAGGTGTTCTATAAAAAAAAACTATGCATCTAAACACACGGGGATCAACACGGTGAGTAGATGAACTACTCGGTGAGTCTTTTCCGCCTATAGAAAGACCATAGACCCATCTTTCCTTGAGAATATAAACACGGAAATCACATGGCATACCCCACACATGTTCAACCCTTTCAGAAGGAGGGTAATAAAGACCAGATGCATTGAGAAGTGGGGAATGTAAATCAGATAAACAACCAAGAAGAATTAGCGGAAAGCCAAACATTCACATACAACCCTTTTCATCATCCCTGGTGTCCTCCCTGACACCCACATGCATAAACATATTCATGTCACCACACTATCCAACATATTCTACAAAAAATACAAGGCCTCTATGCCCCCACATATCACAATAGCCATCCGGGCTCACATCACAACACAAGCACCCGGAAAACAATAATCATATAGGTTGGGCTCTTAGCCCATGAACAAGCATGTGGGTAACTTTAAACCCTTCAAGGAATTATAAAAAAATCAGTTCATTAATCCATCTTGAATAAACCGATTTTTTATTCGTAGGTTCCATATTATGGAAACCTAAACAGTAAGCTATCACAATTAAATTAACCATGCTTACAACTCCAATTTGACTAACATCAAAAAATTCGACAATCAGAACCAGATTGATTTAAATTCCCCTGTATCATTATCCAAACAATTATCAATTAATATTGGTTTATGTTCATTACAAATTTTCATCAATAACGAACAACTAAGAAAATAAATCATAGATATCACACTATCTAGCAAAAACAAGAGGCAATACCATACGATTGATATCAATTTATTTATCTGGTTCAAATATTTATTCTGTAAATTCTATTGTGATCTAGTTGCTAAAACCTGATAACTATATAGTTGCATGTAAAAAATAGAAGATAATAAATTAATCCCCTACCTTAAAAAGGTTCTTAAGGATCTTCATACAAGAATGATACACACAACGGATCATGATCACCTCCTCTCATGACAACAACATCCACCTGAGGATGTCATAGCACAACTGCACCAAATAAAACCCAAGAAACACTACTAGAATAATTGAGATCACATTCCATAATAAATCAAGGAGAAACATGATAAGATAAACCCAAAAGAACAATGATAAATCAGTCCTTATATCAAAGATTGATGGACTGCTTGGTTGCACCAAAATAGGGGGTGCAGTTGTAGCGATATGAATGTCGTGGGAAACCAATCCACCAAGAAAATATTAATCTCACGATTCCTATAATAAGTAAGGAAAGGTTCAAGTGTGTCACACCAGAGAACATGGAGAAATAACATGAGAGGAAGATATCTTGTCCCGTTAAAATATTTAATGGAGTAGTGGTTTAAGATACAGTGAATTTCCCATTAATTTTAGATCACATTAAACCACACGGTTTGACCAAGTAAATGCTTCTTGGGCCTTAGAGAAATTAATATAAGAGTTATAGGATTTTATTCAGCCTTAAATCCCTTAAAACATGGCCATAAATGCATTTTACATCAAGGATAACGTTAAATTGGTGAAACTGGAAAAATTTTGTTATTTTGAAAAGAAAATATGAAACAGTTCTGGAAACACTATTAATGAGTTGTGAAATCGTGTCTAACTCACCGTTTCTATCTCACCATTTTTTTCTCACTGCCTCCTTCTCACCATTTCTGGATCACCATTTCTGAGTCACCGTCTCTGACTCACCGTATCTTTCTCTTCATTTTGGTCTGATTGTTTCTATGACACTGTTTCTGACACATCGTTTCTGACTCACTGTTTCTGTCTCACCATTTTTGTATCACTGCTTCTGTCTCACCGTTTCACACTCATAGTTTATATCTCACCATTTTTGTCTCACTGTTTCTGTCTCACTATTTCTGACTCACCATAAAATTGTTCATAAAACATGAAACACTGTTAAGAGAACTAGAAATTTGGAAAATTGTTGTGGATGAATCACTGTGACATCCCAGAAGACCTCAAAATACAGATTTCTTCAAAGGGATAGACCAGAGAGGTTTGGTTCATTAAAATCACTACTATAGTGTAACATAACAACTCAAAAACATGAAATAGAGGAAGAAAAATAAACTGCAGACTACTAAAATTAACACATGATAGGTATAAATATCAATAACAAAAAGATACACATATAAAATTTGATGATGATGGTACAAGTATTTAGAAATAAACCATAAAAGTACATGTAAACACAATACAATATATGTATCCCCAAAATAAATAAATGCCAAAAAGGTGTCCCAGCATCGTCAGACTCAGGATGGTCACATTATCCCATACTCTAAAGCTTCAATCAACAACCTGTACTACGACTCATGACCTTATCATTGCCTGCATCCATATAATATGGTTTGGTCCTCGAAGAGCCCCAAAAGGTGTTTGAGCTAAACATCCCAATAGGCAACCACCCACATTTATACAGTTCTAAGAAAAATTAAAAAAATGTGCTAGAACGGTTAAAAATTTGGTGAGTAAGTCCTTATGCCAATGGGATAAGTCAACTAAAATTTTAAACTAAACTTCCCTCAAGGCTACCTAAAAATATAGTCAACTCCGAACATGGTATCTATAACCATGTAAACAAGAATTTCACACGACCAAACCATACATCCATCTGTATAATGATATCCACTTCCACGCTATATTGAGTGAACAAGTATCAGATGAACACACCGTATAGTGAAATAAAATATCCACGGCCTCACCTTATAATTAATTTTAGACCACAAGGGTTGGATCTATGGTGTCATCCGACCAGGTTATCCAAGTAACAATATCAATAGACCATGGAGGGGAAGATTCAAGGAGCAAGTCCAATTCATCCCATCGAGTCACCTAGGCATCCCTGGTGGAAACACGGTTAGGCACTGGTTGGGTTCCTAGGAGAACGTCAATAGAAAGTCCTACGTGAGCCCAATGAAGCCTGATCCTATAGGGTACCATGTTCCATGGAATCACACAGAATCAAGACCCAAGGGGCACAGTCCACCCAAGGCATCCAAAACCGCTTTCTAGATCCATGGAGAGAATTCTGAGGCATATATCAATCTATTAAATCAAGCATTCATCATTGAATTTAAACATTCATAACATGTTAGTATACCCCCTCACATCACTGAGAATCATCCATGAGTACAACCACTCAAGAAAACCATTAACATTTTCCATGAATATGGTCCTACACTCCGATATGATCCATTTCACATTCCATCAGTCACATACATAGAGGTATACCCACCTATATAAAAACATATCAGTCTATAAAAGCTATCAAAATAGATGTGGCATAACATGATATCAGTAACCAAGGAGGTAGTACATCTTTTAAACATTCAACTCAACTATCAAGTCATCTATGGGATTACTCTACCTTAGAAAGCACAAGCACACACCCATTGGGATGTTTTAACTAGCAGAAAATATTTATTTCATTAAGGTGCACCCCTTGGGTGACCATGAAATGAGAAAAGAGTGCCAACACACCTGAAAATAACACACAACCAACCTCACCATGTCCAACTACATCTACTAAAATCTACTCACTCAAAAAGGATACCTCACTAGAAAGTCCGAAAAATGGTATTTTGGCCGAACACTTGAATGAAACCAAGAAAAATATGAATGAGATTATAGACCACCTACCTCAACTCTTTAGTAGGGAGCTCGTCCAATATCATGACCTGATTCATTCCGGATTGGAATAAACATTAGGAATGGACGAAGAACATAATTTTAGGGAATATGAGCCTAAATCCATATAGCACAATCGTTATTCCAAAGAAATGAGAACGACTAAAAAGGAATGAAGGCCTTACCGATGCGAATCCATAGAGACGATCAATGATCAAAACAGACGTCATGAATCAAATCGAACTCAATGACTATATAATGCACAAAAAGAGATATCTAAGGTGAGATAATGTCAATAAAAGGAGAAACCCAAAATACTTTAAAGATAATTATTTTAATTTATTTTATTTTAAAAAAATGAACCAGTTGTCTCCCGGTTGACCAATATAGTTTCCAAAATAGTGCGTAATCCGTATACACCTCTCAAAATAAGAGGGACACCCCACAAAGTTACCTTACATAGTTTTAATAACTAGTTAGAAACCATAGATAACCTCTCTATCCAATACATTATTTTTCTCAAATCTATCGCACAATTTAGCATAATAATGCGCATGCCATGTGCAAACCAAGTGCCATGGAATTTTTAGCCCAAAACATGGTTTTGTCCTCTGAAAAAGCTCCAGACACCTCAAAAACACCTTTTATCAAGAAAAGAATTCACATAAGGCCATAATAATACGTTTACACCGAAAATATAAGGATCCATAACTCATATGAAAACCAGGGTTCTTACAGTCAGATAAATTAGAATCAAACCTAACTAAAATATCACAAAAAGACACCATCTAACATGTAATGGCATTTTGTAAAATAGTTTCCGATTTCATTAATATTTGTAAAAACATTTTGATAATTATTCATGAATTAATGGTATTGAATTAGAACGATTGGATATGTGGTATCATGTGTGATATTTAATATTTTTTTGATAAATCAATAACCCATTGATTGAATTTTAGAATAATATTGTGAGAACTCTTATATTTAGTCATGAATCCCAGGGTAATCATCTTATGTGGTATCATGTGTGATATTTAATATTTTTACGAAATCATTAAAAATGAGGCATTGATTTAGACTATGTAGGGTTATACATAGAATTACTATGGCCATTCCTAATTTAAATTTTATTTTTGGAAAATAAAACACAATTTTAAATATTAACTATGGTTTTGAAATAAGAATATGATGTTTCCCACTAAAATAATATATAATGTATTTGGTGTTTTCAAAAAGATACAGTGATTTCAATGTTAACCTATATGGTTTTAAACAATTAAATCTATAAATAATTCATTGGAAATGATTATAAATTTTAAATTTATTGTTAATGGTCATTGAATGTGAATGAAATATTTTTAGTTGATGTTAAAAGTTTCTATAAAATGATGGTCTATATTCTATTACTGATTTTTTTTAATAATGGTTGATTTTCATGTGGAATTTCTAAAATAGGATTTCAAGTGGGGTTTTAAAAAACAAAAAAAATAATGAATTAGAATTTTTAAGGTAGTTTTGAAATGGGATTTGAAATTTTTAATTAAGATATTGAAATAAATAATGTTTGGAAGAGACAGTTATCATCATTAGTGGCTTCATACACCCAATAGTTATTACTTCATTTGTTTTTTATAATAAACTGGAATCGCTTCAAGACATGAAACCACATTTCATTGCTGACTTTGAGCAGTATTCATCGAATAACGAGTACTGATGATCATTTTCAAAGAATTCATAGAATTACACCTATCCCAGTGGAGTAAAAAATGGCTTAAATTCAATTAAAAATCTCCATGAAATCATACTTCAATTATTTTAAAAAATAAAATATTGGCCTGCACTTATTATAAATATATATTAATTTTACCATTGAAAATGAATATCTTCTGTATATTTGTATATTTTTATTAAAAATAAATTTATAATGAACCAAATAATTTTGATATGAAGACAAAATTAAGGGAAAAAATGGATTAACAAACATTTATGAATTTTTAGTTAAGGAGTTCCCCAAGTTTTCAACATTCCACAAATACAACCCATTTTAAAAACATTTTATATGATATAATTTTTATTATTCATTAAAAATTATCTATGAAGAGTTATAATAACATTATTTTAGTCTTGTACTATGATAAAACTATAAATTTTGGTCTAAACATGTGGAAAAAAATAATGTTCACTCCAATATGGATGACATTATAGTTTTTGGATTATTTGATTAGAATACTAGAAAAATTATTTTGAAGATCACATGAAATAAATTAAATTGGAAATTAAATATGACCATCATGATTTTATGTTGTTATTTGAGATGTTAAATAGTTGTTCTAAATGTTTATTGTATACTGATTTTAATAAATAGACATCATTTTCAGTGGTATAGAAGTTTTATAACTTGAAATTTATTAGAGGATTGTGGGAAACCCTATTTACAAGACTACATGATATCTGGATTGATATTATACAATACGAAAATAAAATTATATGTCAAACATATGAAACTATAATAATTCTATGTTCAATTTCACTGATCCTTAAAAACATTCTTTTCCAAATGATTTCATAGTGTTTCACATAAAATAGTCACTCATAAAATGAACCATGTCTGGTTAAAATTTATAAAGAAAAATAAATGAAGTCCATAAAAATATGAATTTTAGGTTCTTATCATGAAATAATTTAGAAGGTTATATATATTTTTTGAAACCAAGAGAAAATTTTCATGTCATGAAATTATAAGAATTAAATATGGGGACCTACATCAAACAATAGTTTCACAGTTATAAATAAAATTGATTAAAAGCATATTGAATTTAGAAATGACCCAAGATTCATTCATCTAGAATTATGTACATATGGAATAATTTTTTTTTGTTCACATAGTAGTACTCACAGTACGTTGAATGATATGTATGTAAGATATAACATTCCTCTAAAGTTATGCATGAATTATAACTAAATTATGGTGTATCTTCATATATATGGACCGTTGTAACCCAGTAATGACATTGATTTGTATTTGGATATATTAATAGAAGATAATAAATTGATGTGGGATATATGTGTCACAATATATAATTTTCATTGAATAAATGAATTCAAATTTAGGTCTATGTTGTATGGGTTAATAAATGACTTTCAGACTTTGTTAAATTTTATGGCTCATCATTAAAAGAATATTTTTGTGTTCAAATTATAAATAATGAATTAAATTTTTTTGGTTCAAAAATTCCTCAAAATCTATGTTTTTAGGACAATAGTAAATTTTAAGATGATCACGAAAATGTTGATCGTAGATTACATCATTTTATGGGAATATCTAATATGGTACAAAACCCAATCAGTTAATGGGTTATCAACTATTTGATAAAGTTAATGATATTATCAGTATTTTTGGTAAACCATTTTCATAATACAAAACTGAACCAAATTGAAAGAATAGGTCAATATTCATTGAATTGATTGTATTGTGTACAATTTTTTGATTCCATACATGTAGGAAAAATGAATTTTATCTTGTCATTATCATGTGATAAAATGTTCCAAAAAATGGAATCAGTTCTATGTGGGAAATGATTTTTAAGGGGATATGGGAAGATTTGGAAAATTTTATGGATAATGGAAACAATTTCATCCTCCATCAACTTACACTTTACCTAGGAATGAACATGTTTTATTTTACATTTTCTATATTAGTGTAAAATTTTAGGACTAGTATTTAATATCAATATTTTCACGTTAATGACAAAATTAATATTATAAGGATTAAAATCACAAAAAATTCTTTCTTTTATTCAAAAAAATTACTGTTAATTTATTTTACATCCTTTTTAGAAATTTACGACATTCACTTACCACAATCTTTATCTTTTTTGATTCGAGGTACAATAATGTTATATGGCTGTTGATATTCTTAATAAAGTATAAGGATGTTTCAATAATATTATGTGAATTGGATATGTTATTCCCACCAAATTTATTCTATATAATGTTAATATAGATGGTTCACTTGTTTAGAGTGGTTAAATTTTGTGGTCCTATCAACTATAGATGGATTTACCCATTGAATGATATATTCATATTTTGGAAGGGTATGTCAATAATAATAGTAAGAAAGTAGGATTATTTTTTAAATTATATATTATTAAATATGATATGAAATTATTTACTTATTACCTTTTATATGATGATATAATCAGTCTCACAAAATATCATCATAATGTAATACTTATGTGATAAGGGATATTTGATCAAATGTTGTTACAATTACCATCATATAGTGGGAAAATAACATCACAAAATTTTATATAAAAGTGGATATGTTGATCCATATATTGATTCCAAAAATATATTAATTAGTATTTGAATCCATCAAGGGATGAATGATGGATATCAAATACACATAATAAACTATTTATAGGATGGTTTGGATATCAAATTTATAATTTTTTTTTTCTAAAAATAAAAAATCACAGACCGAAAAACATTGATTGATAACTAGGTGTCAAAATTAAAATATTATATATTACACTGTTTTTAGAATAAATGGTTATAATTTCTACAAATAAATTATGACTCATGTATGATGAAATAATGGGGATTTATGTTTGTGGTGGAAGCGATGCTCATATATTGTTCTAATGACAGAAATCCAATTTTTGAGAATAATTCATATTTAAAAATTATCAAAATGATATATTATTTGTACTATACAACATTCCAAGTGATGTTTTCCCTTTGTTAATGTTTTGATAATATGAGTGTAGTGAAATTTTATAGAATGTGATTCATGAGGTTTATTTTGAGTTTTTAAAGGGAAAAGGATGAGTCGTTTTTAATAGAAACAGAACATGTGAAATTATTTATTATATCATCTTCCACAAATTGTGATTGGTTTATTTTTTTCCTTAAGACTATAACAACTATAGGGTAAAATTAATATTCAATCAAGGATGGCCCTCTAATTTGGATGTTACAATCATTTCATTCTTGCCCAAATTAGTGACATTATTATAAAGTCACCCAACCTATTCTTAAAAAAAATTACATCATTTTAAAGATAAATAAAATATTATTTTTACACATAAGAGATCAAAATTTTTATTGTCTTGGAAAAAATAGGACCATACATAACAATTACAACAACAAGCATAAACATTTATTCAATTCCTTCTTATCTAGCTTCTTATTAGAACTTGACCTCCCCTTAGTACATGTACACACCTGAGTATATAAATCAAAATGGGTGATCAATAAGACAAGTAAGGGGATATATAAGAACAACATAACAATGGGTGAGCATAATAATAACACAAGAAAAAGGTCATAACCATGAGAGGAGTGATTAATAAAAGACTTGAAAAGTGGAAATGCTTAAAAATGAAACATCATGTCATTGTGGTTAACTACCACACAAAATTTTGAACAAATATAGAATATTTTTCACACATAATTTCAATTAACTCATGATATTCATCACATTACCCAATGAATTGGAGCACTGTATACTTCTGGGCTAACTCGTCATTTTGAAACATTCATATTGCACTATATAATTCTAGATGCACCCGTCACATCATAACATTATCATTTATCATACATGACACAATGAACATATATCATAAATGAACATAACTAACTCGTGAAATAAATGATTTTATTATCATAAGAACAAATTCATAATCATTGGGTTCCCAAAAGAAAGAGGGAATAACATACAATTTACATGCACCGTCAAACATGAATGAGAAGTTAAAGGTGTGTTATCCAAAGAAGACTTCTTTTAGAAAAAAATTATGTTTAACATAAACACCAGTTAAAAACATTTATATCTTATAAAAGGAAATATAATTATGAAAAAAATTATTTATAAGAAGTAACCATATAAAAAATTAAGTGAATGTGGGAGAACTTGAAGGATGGATGTTGGGTTCGTGAATTTTTCCTTACCTTATATGTGAACGGTTGCATCACATTAATGTCCAATATAATTGTATTATATTCATTAAATATAAATTAAATTATCTTTTATACATTAATAGGGGTCATTTTGGTATCATTATTTTATTTTATGTGCCTCATAATGAGTTATAGTGTTAAAAAACACTGTTTGGGAATGTTCATTTTAATGTTTTTTTGGGCGTTTCACATGTATTCATGAATTAATGTTCATGTCGAACTTGGATAAAAATACAGAACATATATTACATGATATTAATCTTATTATATAAGTTAATATTATCTCATAATTAATTACATTGTATTCTATGTGTATGAATCCGTAGAGAAGAATTAAATGATGAATGTTTGAGTTAATTTGGGCGGTTTTTTGACCACAACGAACTTGTTTTGATTAATAATTTAGTAATATTTATATTAGTTTGTTTTAGAATTATAAATAGTAAATAATACATATAATATATTCAGTTTCAACCATAAAAATTGTTTCATGACTATATATGAATGAATAAATGAAAAAATAAACCTTGTCGTTCAAGAAGGTTATAGATTAACACCTCATAAACAACATTTCCCTTTATAAAATAAATTGAAGAGGGAAAAGGGTTTGGATGGTATAATATCCCATTATTATCATATAATTCCATTATATGTTTGATACTAGAGTTACCATACCATTTGGACAAGGAAAGTTTTTGAGTGAATAAGAAAATAACATGAAAATGAAATGTATTTAAAGGAAAAGAAGGAGAGAAATTACCTCTTGAATCCCACTTTAGGGGCCTAAGCATGGTCTTTTGAGGATTCAATAAGCTTTTGGATGATCGGTAGGGGATCAAAAAGATTCTTTTTCAATGTTTAGATAAGGAATTATTCTTGAGAGGTGTGGGGAAATGAGGGTGTGAATGGTGGTATTAATAGTCGAGGGGAGAGAGGTTTTTTCAATATAAAATTCATTAGTTTATTATTTCCACACAAGAGAAGGAATAGTGAGTCTTCCATGACCAATAATAGTAATTTTATCATGTGATCCTGAACCATGTATGCTTACAACATCCAAAAATCATACAGTAATCAATAATTATCTTTTTTAGCTTATTTTGTAAATTATGGTATTTCACTATTCATAAAAAATTCAAGTATTTCATAAAAATAAAAATAATTCACCACAAGCATTTTTAGATGTGTAGAATCCAAATATGAAGTCCATTTTCAAAAATAAATTTCAAAATATGATTAATTTAATATTTAATTAATATCAAAAATTACGTGAAAAAAAAATTTTAATGATAAAGCTGATTTTATAATGCATTAAAAATTACATGAGATCTTAAAAAGTTATCTTAAATATAGAAGACTTATATTAGATAATTTATGAAGATACATTTAGAAAATACATTTTAATTTAATTTAATTAATTAATTATAATTATTTATTTATGGCTTTAAAATACCAATACTTTTACTATGTTAAAATTATAACTTATAAAATACCTTAATTTTATTTAATTATTCATGGGTATGATCAATATTATTTTTGAAAATTAACTATTCATATGGGTCATAGTACTATTCATAAGAGTATGTAACTATTTATAAGGGTATGACATTATTCTCCAAATATTATATTTGTTTAATTAGACTCCCAAAATCATCTTGAACACAACCGTGTATATCGGATTATTGAAATTAAAAACACAGAAGTGGGAAATTTATATTTAATGGTCACATAATACTTAGTATAATTATTTTTCATAGTGATTCCCAGTGTGATTATACTATAAGGAATAATTATAAGAAGGGAATTCCATTACTAAAACTTTGGGTCATTACATTCTTCCCCCTTTATGAAATTTCACCCTTGAAATTTCATTTTAAATAAACAAGTGAGGGTACTTCACCTCCATTGCCTCTTCCAGTTCCCAGGTAGCTTCTCCAAACATATGGTTCATCCAAAACACTTCAACAAGGTCGGTTGTCTTGTTTCGTAGAAACTTATCTATCTGGTCTATAATCTATACTGGACTCTCTTCATGGGAGATATCATCTTCCATCTATACCACCTATGAGTTTTGTACTTGTGAGGGGTATAGTATGTAATTCCTCAAGAGTGATACATGAAACATATCATGAACTTGAGCCATATTCGGTGGAAGTGAATGCCGATAGGGCACAACTCTTATACGGTCAAGGATCTTAAATGGGAAAATGTACCATGGGTGTAACATACCTTTCTTTCCAAAACCCATGAATCTCTTCCATGGTGATATTCAAATGAAGACATTATCTCCAAAATTGAACTCCATGTCCCTTCGAAAGTTGACAGTATAGTTATTTTTCAAAATCTGAGAAGCTTTGATGTGTTTCTGGATGACTTGAACCTTCTCTGTAATCTCTCCCATGAGATCGAGACTAAATAGATTTCTTTCTCAAAATTCATCACAATAGGTTGGAGTTCTACATCGCTATCCATAAAAAGGTTTATATGGAGACATATGAATAATTTATTGAAATCTATTGTTGTATGAGAACTCAACCAATGGGATATACGGATCCCATCCACCTTCAAATTGTAGAGAGCATGATCTTAGCATCTCTTCATTCATCAGAATAGTCCTTTCATATTCGACATTTGTTTGGGGTTTATAGGTCATGCTGATATTTAATTTAGTTCTCAAATAATGTTGATGGATCCTCAAGAATTTAGATGTGAACCTTGGATCACAATCAGGGACCATTGAGATTGGAACACCATGAAGTCTCACTACTTCCATCACATATATCTTTGTAAGTTGTTCATGAGAGAGATCTTACCAAATAGCGATAAAACGGGCAGTCTTGGCGGCTTGATCAAAAACAAACCATATCACATTATTTCCCTTAGATGTCTTCGAGAGACCCGTGTCAGAGTCCACAGTAACATTCTCCCATTTCCACATGGTTTTATGAAATGGATTGATCAACCCATGGGATTTTTTTCACTCTTCTTTGACTTGATGACATACCAAGCAACTTGATAAATATTCTACGATCCCCTTTTTCTGGTAATCTCATGAGAAGTGTTATCAAATATCATAATACATATTGGTACTCCCAAGATGGATAGAGAATGTTGTGGCGTGTTCAATGTCCAATTGCTCCTTCTTTATCCCTAGAGATGAAGTCACACATAGCCGCGTTCCAAACTGAATCACACCATCATGTTGGATATGGAACTCTTGAAACATACCTTTATTTTTTATCTCCACATCATCTATTTGTTTTTATTTAATCTTCTCTTGGATGGATGATTGATTAATCATTTGGGAAAAGTAGGATGTATCCCTGACACTTATAATTTCTTAATCCATCATTTTAATATCCAAAAAGATAGGTTATTTCTCAATCTATAACAAGGATAGAGTAGCCAATTCTTTTGTTCTTAGAAAATCATCTACCTTGTTCACCTTTCCAAGTTGATAATGAATTAAAAAACATAATCCTTGATTAGATCTAACACTCGTCTTTGATGCTTGTTCAGCTCCATTTGTGTGAATATATACTTTATGCTCTTTTAGTCGGTGTATATATCACACTTATCACCATAAAGGTTTTGCCGCCAGCTTTTCAAGGTAAAAATAAGAGCATCCAGCTCTAGACCATGAATTGGGTAGTTCATCTCATGTATCTTCAACTGTCGTGAGGCATAGACTATCACATTAACATTTTTCATGAGTACAGGACCCATGACTTTCTTTAAAGCATCACTGTATATCAAAAAACATTCTCCACTTTTTGGTAGTGTGAGTACAGGTGCAGTGATCAGCCTTCACATTATCTCCTTGAATCTTCCCTTAAATTATTCCATCTAGAAAATCTTTACCCCATTCTTTGATAACATATTTTTCGGTCATGAAAATTGTGAGACTTTTTTCACAAAATTTTGGTAGTACACATCTAATCCAGGAAAAATACAGATTTAGGTGACACTAGAGGGAATGTGCCATTCCTCAATCACCTTTTTTGGAAGGATCCAAAGAAATTCTCCCACTTGTGATCACATGTACCAATAAAGTGACATGCTTCACCCAAAATTCACTTTTTGACCATGGCATATGACTTCTCCTTTTACAATGTAACCAAAAAAGTCTTATATGTTCTTCATGTTCCTCCTTTCTATTGGAGTAGATGATAATATCATCAGTATACACTACAAAAAATTTTAATGATAATTTATAAAGAATCTATTCATCAAATCCATGAATATTGAAGGATAATTAGTAAGTCTAATGAGAATCACCAAAAACTCATAGTTCCCATACCTTGTACGAAAGGTAGTTTTCTAAATATCATCCTTCTTCACCTTTAGCTGATGATATCCAGAATGAAGATCCACCTTTCAGAAGTATTTCACTCTTATTAACTGATCAATCTAGTCGTCAATCCTTGGAAGAGGATACTTGTTCTTTATGGTGACCTTGTTGAGTTCCCAATAATCGATACAAAAAAACATTGTTACATACTTTTTCTTCACAAAGAGCACTAGAAAACCCCAAGGTGATGCACTAGGGCATATAAACCCTTTGTCCTGATGCTCTTATAACTAGTTGTTTAACACTTCATGTTTGATAGAATCCATCCTATAGAGACACATTAAGATAAGACTAGCATTGGGTATGAGTTATATTGAGAACTCTACCTCACGATCCGGGGGAATTCTGGGTAACTCTTTAAGAAATACATCACTGTGTTCCCTAAAAATAGGAGTTTTCCTCAAGGATATAACTTTCCATTGACTCAATCATTTGGGCATGGTTTCCTTCTTCATATGGAATCAACAACCACACCATGGAAGGATTTTTCAAAGGAGATTCAAGATCTTCCCTACATGTGTAGAGGAGCACGGGATGGTTCGGAATATAAAAAGATATTTCCTTTTCACGTTAGTTGATATGTGTTCTATATAATGAGAGCCAATATATTCACATTATAGCATCAAATTCCACCAAGCGATGTATTACAAGATACACTAGAAGAATCTTCCCACATACACCAAAAGGAGAGGATTCAAGCACTTGGGTTGCAATGATTGCACCACATGGTGTTTTTAAAGATATATCTTCTTCATGGTTTCAAGGATATGATTCTATAGTTCCATCAAAATTGAATGATATAAAGGGATTCATAAAACCATAATCAAATAAGACTTTTTTTTTCATTCTTGAGTGAATATTAAGTGTACCTTGTATGACATCATTATCTTGCTCCATATCCATAGTAGTGAAGGAATAAGACTTCCCTTGTTTCAAGGGATTTTTTGGCTGCTGATGCTGATTAACATCGCGAACATGAGGTTTGGTGCACTATCTTTTATAGTGATGTATCTCCCTATAGTTGTAGTATTGAACCATGGGTGGTTATATCTTTTCATCAGCT
Source organism: Viscum album (assembly GCA_963277665.1). Taxonomy (NCBI): domain Eukaryota; kingdom Viridiplantae; phylum Streptophyta; class Magnoliopsida; order Santalales; family Viscaceae; genus Viscum; species Viscum album. The sequence goes on from OY728126.1 coordinate 1,690,800,730, forward strand.
ACATTTTATTACTTTTTCAAGTCTTTTGGACACTCTTGAACATGGTGTCCTTATTTCCCACACATGAAACACTTCCTCATCCCTTTGAGGCATTTACCATGCTTCAATATCTGGAATTTTTTGCATGTGGATTTTTGAGTTCTCTTCCCACCATTGTCATTAGATTCACCGGCTTACAAATCCATATTTTTTTTTCTTATCACCATATCCATGGGACCATTATCAAATAACCATCCCCAATTTGAGAGCACATAGAACAACTTATTCATAACTCCCAATGTCTCGAATTTCAAGAGCCTTTCAATGGTGTGGTTTTAATCCACTAAATAATATATCAATTTTTATATCATTGTTGATAACAAAACCTGATGAATACCATGGAAGACTTCTAAAATTCACCTTGTCGGTTGTAATAGATTCTCCTTATTTTTTCATGATATCTTTGAAATATATCTCTTTCATCATTTGAATAGTTCATTTGAAATACTTATTATGAAATATTATATTAAAGTCTTCCCATTCCATCTCTTCAATTTCTTCCTTTTACGTGGTGTTCTTAATCAAATCCCACCATTGATCAGCCTCTTCATATAGATGATATATAGATTGAGTCACCATATCAATCTCAGAACAGGGAAGCACATAAAATATTTTCTCTATGGAGTTGACCCACTATTCTATAATTAGTGTATAAGAATATCCCCATAACTGTGGTGGTCGTTGCCTTATTAAACATTCGATAGCCAGTTGCTACATCATTGGTGGATGAGGATGTTCCCCGTTATTATGGTTATTATTCATAACTTTGGATATTTGGGTAAGAATTTCCTTGAGTTTCTTAACTACACCTCCCAAATCATTGGGGATGTCATTCTGGAAATCGTTGCATTGTCCCTCGGAGGAGTCGTTGGCCTGGGTTCTTCTGGTTCCCATCTTTTTCTAAAAAAGAAAAAGATAGATGAAAACATAATTAAACAAGTCATTAATAAATAACCTATTCATTTTCACAATATAATAAAAAATAATAACATATGGGGTCCCTATGTGAAGCTTATATTATGCAAATTTGTACTTAGTCTCATACTACAGGTTTTCTCCAGGGTTCACTAATCCTAATTCCCAAATTAACTAAACCTTTCCTAAGATACCAACTATAGCGACCCAAAATTTTCATACATTACAATTACATAATTTTAAAGATAAATAACATAATAGTATTAGACATAGAGGATCCAATGGTTTAGTGTCTCAGGAAAACTAGGACTATACATAACAATTACAACACCAATCATTAACATTTATTCAACCTCATCATATATAGATTCTTACTGGAACTTGGCCCTTATTTAGTACATGTAGCCACCTAAGGATATACATCAAAAGGGGGGACCGGGAAGCCCAATAAGGGGATATATAAGAAGAAAATAACAATGTTTGATCCTAATCCTATCATTGGAAAAAGAACGTGAACATGAGAGGAATCATAAATAAAAGACTCGAAATGAGGAAATTCATAAAAATAAATCATCATATCTTAGTGGTTAACTACCACACATACTTGTGAACGTTGCTAAAATCTTGTTCACACATCATTTAAATATACTCATGGGATTCATAACATAACCCAATGCGTTGAAACTCTGTATAATTCTGGGTGCACCCATCAAATTGAAACATTCATATTGCGCAATATAATTCTCGGTGCACCCGTCACATCATAACATTATAATTTATCGTTCATGAAACAATGAAAATATATCAAAAATAAACATAAATAATGAATGACATTTAATAGGTTTAATATCATAAAAAAAATTCCTAAACATTCAATTACCAAAAGAAATATGGAATAACACACAAGTTACATGCATTGTCAACCTTGAATGAGATATAAAAGGTGTGTTCTCAAAAGAAGATTTCTTTTAGAAAAAATTTTGATTGAAAAAAAAACAACAGTAAAAAAAATAAATTGTAGAAAAGGAAAGAAATTTTTGAAATAATGAATTATAAGATGTAACCATTAAGAAATAAAATAGGGAGAACACGAAGGATGAATGTTGGGTTCAGGAATTTTCCCTTACCTTATATCTGAATGCTTCGTTCGGTTTAATATCTAGTATAATTAAATTATTTTCCTTAATTATCAATTATAGAACCATTTATACCTAAATAATGTTAATTTTGGTTTCAATATTTTATTTTATTTTCCATTAAATGAGTTATAGATTTTAAAAACATTGTTTAGGAATGTTGATTTTTATGGTTTTCTTGAGCGGCTCACGTGTATACCTGAATTGATGTTTGTATAGAACGTAGTTAAATAGACAAAAAATATATTCCATTTTATTAATGATATTACATAATTTAAAATTATCATATAATTAATTACATTGTATTCCATGTGTATGAATCAGTAGATAATAATTAAATGATGATTGTTTGAGTTAATTTGTGTGGTTTTTCAACCACAACATACTTATTTTGATTAATCATTTAGTAATATGTACATAAGTTTGTTGGATAATGATAAATAGAAAATAATAAATATAATATATTCATGTTCAACCATATAAATGGTCTCGTGAAAATATCTGAAAGTATAAATGAAAAAAAACATGTCATTCTGGATGATGATAGATTAACACCTCACGAACAACGTTTTCTTTTATAAATTATAAGGAAGAGGGAAAGGTGGATGGATTTATAATATCCCATTAGTATCATATAATTATAGTATATGTATGATAATGTAGTTACCAAACCATTTGTAAAAGGATAGGTGGGGAGGGAATAAGAAAAGAACTTGAATTCGAAAAGAATTTAAAGGAAAAGAAGGAGAGAAATCACCTCTTGAATCCTCCATTAGGGGCATACGATTGGTCTTTTGATGAGACCAGAATATTTTGGACATGGAGGAGGGGGTATGTAATATTCTTGGACAGAGTTTACAGAAGGAATTAAGTATTATAGTAGTTAAAAAATGAGGGTTTGAAGGGTTGTATTTATATTTTAGGGTGATGGGTTTTCTCAATATTAAATTCATTTTCTTATTTGATTTCCCAAAAGACCTAGAATTGTGAATTTTCCATGACCAATATTAGTAATTTTATCATGTGATCCCTAAACAAGTGGTCTTAAATCATCATAAAATCATTCCTGACTCAATAATTAGCTTATTTAGCTTATTCTGTAAATTAAGGTATTTCACTATTCATAAAAAAATTCATGTTTTTCAGAAAAATACCAAAAATCCACACCAGCCATTTTCTGACACGTAGAATCAAAATATAAGGTCCATTTTTCAAAAATAAATTTCTAAATATGATTAATTTAATATTTAATTAAAGTCATAAATTACATGAAAAAATGTTTTTATAAATAAAACTAATTTTATAATGGTTTCAAAAATTACATGAGGTCTTATAAAATTATAATAAATCTAGAAGACATAGATTTCTTAATTTATGATTAATTATAATAAAAAAAATTATTTTAAATTAATTAATAAATTATAATTATTTATTTATTGCATAAATAAATACTAATAGTTTTACTATATTCAAATTTTCACTTATAAGATCCCTAATATTTTTAATTATTCAAAGGTAAGGTTAATATTATTTTTTTCAATTTACTATTCATAAGGGTAATAGTACAATTTATAATGGTAGGTTACTTTTCATAAGGGTATGTTATTATTCACCAAAAATTATTTTTTTTATTAGACTCGAAAAATTATCTTGAACCCAACCGTTTATGACAGATTATTGAAATTGAAAACATATAAGTGGAAATGTTATATTAAATGGTCACGTAATATTTGTAAAATTATATGACATTGTGATTCCTAATGTGATTATACTATAAGGAAAAATTATAATAAGGTAATTCCATGGACAAAACATTGGGTCGTTAAAACATTTATATTATCAGTGACCACAATGAGGGGGTTTAGATTCCTAATAGAAGATCCAAATACCTTCAACACTTTACGAAATGAATGAATCTTCCATGAGATGGTTAATGTGTATTTAAATATACTATTATTTTCTTATAATATTTTTTTCTTCACTATAATAACATAATATAAATTAATGGTTTGACTACTCATGAAGAAAAACAATGAATTATGTGGAAATATTATGCCACCAATACCGTGAAATAACATGTTCATGATGTTAAAAATATAGAATAATTAGGGACTCAATAGCATGTTGATTAAAAAAATGAATAACATGTCATCATAGTGATGACTATAATTATGATGGAATGATGTAAGTTTATTAATTTTTTTTGGAAGGAATCATTTTGACAAACCTATTGATCCAAACTAGTAAATTTTCATTAGTGGTGTTTGGGTCACATTGAGTTGGAATGTAATGATTGATATCGATTCATGGTGCACCATTGGGAATCTAATGAAGGAAACCCCTTCCCAATATATAATGGTAAAGTTATGATATACTTTAACTATTATACCAAATAATTATATAAGGAATCATTTTATTAATATTCATTATTTCATATAGATATATTTTATTTTAGGTAATTCTTGTAAGGAATATTTCGTAATGGCCACTGGAAAAGAGCATTAAGGCTTCTGGACTCTTCATACACTGTTAATTATTAAGGGTTATAAGGGGAATGTTAATACCCACCCAACAATTAGTTATGAACACATTTGGAAGAAGGAATCATGTAATTAGTTTACATGTCACCATGATATGAAATCATTTCAGGTGAACATCGGTCAATAAAATATTATTTGAAAATATTTATTTTATATATTATTATTAAAAAAAATTAATTTATGAAACAAAAAAATGACTTTTAAAAATAAATATCGTGCATCAAAACCAATTTACCCGAATCGCAATGCAATGATGGGGTACAATTCACTAGAGAATGATTTCATGAGTATTTTAAATCAACAATACATGTTTTCGGTGTTATAAAACAACATATGTACCACAATTTATATGAATATTTGTGTATCAAACTCCAAAGGCACTTCCTTCCCATGTAACGTCTTGTGGAAATAGGGTGACATGAATTATAATGGAAAACTCGTCGATAAAAGCAAAAAAGTAATTTTGGGAAACATGATTAAGTTTGAGATAATAGTATTTTTTTTAAATTACATATAAAAATATTACATTAATATATGTATGTCTTCTATTTTTTATATGATTCAAACATAATAATTGATAGGGACCAGAAAAGATGAAACACAGCTTTCAAAATAATTGATACAACCAAAAAAATATGGTTGTGTTTGAGAAGTAGTTTTCAGATTTGCTCATTGAACATATTTTAAAAATACAAAATAACAATACATTTAATATAATATGGTGAATTGATTTTAGAAAAAATATATTCTTTATATGATATAATTTTATATCCTCCTTTGGTATACTAATATATGGGAAATGATCCAAGAGAATTAGCGATGGAACAAATATCTGAACATGGAGAACCCAATGAACCAACATGGTTTGAGAATATTGATAAACCTTAACCACCTACCTCACATGAGGAAATAAATTTTATCCTCACACATTCTACCAAATATGAATCAGATAACTTCTAATATCATTACATCACAAACAAAATGGTGTTTGTGTTTATGATTTGTATCTATAAATATACACACTCCTCATTGTTGTGAGAGGTACTATCTATAATATCCCAGGAGTTAAAATAAATTATAAATTACTACTAAAATATAAGATGAATGTGTGGATTATGGTAGAATTTTAGCCAACATTTTAGTTATCTAACCCACATGATAGTTATGATATTACAAGGACAACTATGATTTTGAATCATTCGTACCATGTCCATCCAATCTTATAATAATGCATGAGAATTTAATTTAAAAAGTTTCTTATAAAAATCTTGTCAAAATCGATGAAATGTTATTTAATATAGGTTATGGTATTACTGAAAGATAAATATATGGGGAAATGTAATGTAAAATAAAGATAAATTAGTGAATTAAATAAGAAACAAAAGGGAACATTGGTTGTACCATCTCCCTACCAGTTCCTGATTAAAATTTATTACCATTAAATCATCTTGATGAGACCACATTTAATGATGAATATATTTCAAAATTACTATATGATGAATACATATTTTGATCTTATATTACATACATAGTTGTTCTAGAGAGTACATATTAGATTTTCATGTTTGAATGGTTTATATTCTCAGTTGTGTATGCTTACATATGATACATTTTGATAACACATATATCCAAATAGTGATATAATATGTTCATTAATGGTAATAAATATTAAAAATTTCAACATGAATTCATATTATTATTATATTATTAAAAATATATTAAAATCATGATTTTGATACATTAATACTTGTATCATTTCTATGGAAAAAATTTCATTAGAGGAGAAAATTTATAAGAAGATAGATGTTCCATAAAATATGTTTTTGGAAAAAAATAACAAATAGAAACTACTATTTGATTCCCACAATTAAAGGTAAAAACTCACCAATTTAATAATATAATTGTTTAATCATCACATATTTGTTGTTGTTTTTAGAATAAATCGATGATGATCATAGTTAATATGGATACCCAAAAGTTTTATTTTTTAGATAAAATGTGTGGTTATCCTATAATATAACCAAACATGATGTGCTATGTGAATTTGTAATAAATATTATTAAACATTTCATCTATAAAATTAAAATTATATTATTTAATATTTATTTTAATATGTATTTAATTATGATTGGGAGGTTGTAAAATATTGGTTAATTCGTGGAACTAAGTCAATAACTGAACATTAAAAGACTTTCAATTAATTTAAATGATAAAATTATGTTATAAAATTTATATTTAACTATGAAAACATATTTGAAAATAATTTACTTATTTTGGTAAATTATTCATTTGTTACTAATGCAAGACACTGGAAATAATTGTGGATTTTATGTTTGAAAATTTATAAGGGATATCATTAACCATGAAAAAATAGCATCTTCCAATGGTTAATTTCTATAGTTAATTTAAATTTCATTGAAAATATTTATTAATCTTATGATTGACTATATTTTCTTCATATAATCAAAATTTATAAAAACCAATTTACTCTAAATAAGAAATATATTTTTTTAGAGATGAGTGGGAATCATACATGGTTTTATAATGTTTACAAAAAATATATCTAGGTTACTTCCTGTTATATTTTTTATGATGTACATTATATAACTTTAAATGTACATTTCAGGTGTGGTGAATTATGATCAAAATTCGAATATATTAATGATGATATATTTTTAAATTATTTTTATAATTGATGAAATAAATTAGTATGGAAACTATTTTAAAGAGTGGTTTTAGAATTTATACAGGTATTAAGAAGAGGTGAATTCCTACTACATATTCAGTTAATTATTTCATTAATTTTTTACTTTGTAGTTTTTTTAATTATCATTTGTATAATCAAGTTATATACTAATGAGCCTATATCTAGGTGGAAGAGGCTCCTACATGGAATCCAAAAGACCTAGGATCAAATATAAGTTGGGAAGTAATTAACAACTACTGTAACTTCAGTATTTTAGGAACTGTAGCAGCGGAGGTGCTATAGAATAACTGGAAATGTAGAAAAGAAGGAACCTTATTACGAACTATAGTGGTAGCATTAACGTAGGAGTCCTTTTAGAAGCCTGGTAACTATAGAAGTACTATTCAGAAAAGGTCCCATTGGGAAAAGGGCTTTCTTTCTTTGTGTTTACTTCACTTATCCTTGTGCCTTTAGGCAATGTAATGGGTCCTCCATGACCCAAAAAGAATAATAGGTATTTTCTTAGATAATAAAATGGGGCTTTGGACCCGACCTATTAAAAAAATTATAATAATATTGTACTACTTCCCTCTATGGGGTTCTATAATTGGTGATGGTATATGATAGATGAAATAATCAATATAGTAATTCAAAATTGTTAGTGGCGGAATTATTATGATATTAAATTATCAACTAGATGCATGATATAATAAAACATGTTTTTATGAAATCTATACAAGTAAAAATTAAAATTAAACTTTGTAAAAGGGATTGATTAAGAGTAATTATGTTAAATTATAATACTATTAATATAAATTATCCCACTATTAAATCACATGAAATCTCTCAATAATTACATATGTATAGGTGTTTAGCTTATTTTCATTATGAATAATAATATTTTTCAGTAAATAATTATAAAAAAATGTTTCCAATGGTTCATCAGTAATTTTAATTTTCAAATTAATTATGTAAAATGATCCATTTTGCACCATCATCAATAAAGAATTCATCATAATTCACAATAAATAAAAAATGAGAATATGGTTCTTCAAATTTTGTTGATAAATAATGATGATATTATGATAATTTTTCTCATCACCCTTAATATTGAAAAGGATATTCTAATACATAATATATATTTGGAAGACCTAATGGAGACACTATATTTGATTGTAATTTTGATACTATAAATGGCTAAATTGATGTTAAATACAATAATGATGGGTAAAAAATTGATAATATTTTTTAATGTATAAAAAAATAATGGGTCTCACTGATGTTGTCTTAATCAAATAAGTTAAATGGTTTATCGGGGTGTTTGTAATATATATGGTTATATAAGGGAAAGATGGATTTTATTATGTTTAATAAAAAATAAAATTTAAATAATTATTTCAGAGAAACCAATAAATTCTAATTGGGTTACCCTAATTATTAATGTTTTATATAAAGAAAATAATGGGATGGAATATTTATTAATTTAATCTAGGAATATTAAATTTGATATTCTTTTTTCTATAGATGATATGAATAGAATGTTTTATATTTTAGTTTTTTACGAACCCAAATTGAAAAAATGTTTTTATGGGAAGTATGTGTATTATGTGAATTATATGTTATTATATTGTGGTTAAATATATCATGTTTTTGAGATTAGTATTCTAAATAATATTTATTCTATGTCATTTAAGGTTGACTTAATTTCTTTTATTTTAGTTTCATACTATAAATAATAATTATTTTATAGTTTAATGGAATTTATCAGAAAAAAATAAATTTTATTTACTATTGTCTATGTTTTATATATGTTTTTACGTGATTTTTGTATCCCTATTATAGAAAACATATTTTCATAATTTTCGTTGTTGTAATGAAAAAATTACATCATTAATAAATAAATGGTTCATGAATGTATACATACATCATGAAAAGGTTATTTTAAACTACTTATTTTGTTAATTCTGACACCATTTTATATACTAAATTTATATAAAATTACATGTATTTTTATGTAATTATTATTTATTTATTCCAAATATGTTTTGTGGATTAATATTTTCCATAAGTCATCTGAAAAAATAGTGGATAAAATATATTTCTTTTGAATGAGGTCTTTTATGCTATATGGGGCATCCTTTATTATATCAATAGAACATTCTATCTTTTATGTCATGGTGTAGAGAATTGAAATAAAAAAACATATCATGTACTCAGTCAACCATACCTCAATCTAATACATAGTGTAATTAGCTTGAATTAAATTTTATGTTTTCATTTTATTATTAATATCTTTGTTCGACACAATAATCTCAAAATAATAACTGAGAAAAAATGATTCCCATGATCCGAACTAAACTCATCTATATCAAAATTTTATAATATAAATTTAGTGCATTGAAAAAAAAATTGGTTGGTTGTTTACATATATTTTACAAAATTATTCTCATTCAAAGGATTTACAATATATATATTTTCATAATATAATAGTTTTCTATAGAGGAAATGTATAATTTCATATTGATGTTTAATTTTATTATAACTAACATATGAAATATTTTCCTATAAAGGGTGATTTTTTTCAATTTGGGTGTGTTTTTTAATTAAACTAATAGTCATGAATTATTTTATATAGAGGTTACAAATGAGATAATGAAAATGAGGAAAGGAGTCTACATGTATACACCAATCATGAAAATTTTAATTCGTACTACGTACATAATTAATATTCTCAACATTTTATCCCCAATTTTCTATTTAATTAACATATAATTTTAATCTAATTCCTAAAATATTTATTTATTTATTTTAGGAATTCAACTTTTTCATTAAATATATACAACAAGTCGTAAAATAGATAAAATGGTATTTTTATGGATACAAAAACCAAATGCTTTCAGAAACATGAAGGGTTTGAGGTATCATGTGTTTTCCCCTTCTATTAGAATGAAAAAGTTTCTCCCTTTTATGGATTTTTGTAGATAATAGAAGGAAAAAACACATTTCCCAAATCAATAAGTTTCGCCTCAATCTAAAACACATTTTTCCTGGTATGACTCGAACAATATGTCTTTGTATATAATAAAAAAATTAGTTCAAAACAGATATCACATACATGAAATTGAGAAAACATGTTATTATTATATTGATAAGTTTTGAGATAGATTTATAAGTAATTTTTGATGTTTTAGTAATTATTCTCATTTAATACTGAGACATTATGTCACTAGTAAGTGTGAAATTTCATGTTTCTAATTTAAAATGAAATTTTTGTGACAAAATTGATGTAATAAATACAGGAAAAACAGATTCATATTTTTTGATACTTTTAGAAAATTATATATATTTCCATTAGCACATATATTAAAAATTTGAACCCTTATACCTCAAATAGTCTGACAGGTGTGATTCCAAGTGTGTATTTTTATTTAAAAATAACATCTAATTCACTTAAAAGCACACTTGACATAATGAAAAATTTTAATATTACATCAAATAATTTTTTAAAATTATGGAAACTATATATAATCATTTATTATTTTTAGGAAATAACCACAAATCAATATAATGCATCTTCTAAATAGTCTGGATCTAAGTGCGACATTTTAATAAAAATTTACATTAATTTTTTTTAAATATAAAATAATCAAAAACAAGGAAACACATTTAGATTTTTTTGAAACATAATAACAATGATAAATATGTAATTTTTGGATTGTTTGATGTTACATTACCTTAAATTTATATTTTGTGTGACTAATATGACTTAATGTGTTTGTTATCTGTTTAAAGTAGACATATTAGTTCAAAATATGTCACTGACTGAAAAAAATGAATACATACATGTATTTTCATAATATTTTTGGAAAATGATTTATAAGTTGTTTTCGATGTGTAGTAATTAGGCTCATGGGAGACTGACTGATGATGTGACATGTATGACACAAATTTTCCATTTGAAGTATAAAATGACATTTATGTTAAAAAAACATGACATTCTCAAAACAATTGAAAAACATTTGGATATTTTTGATACATTTTATGATGAATAATATATCATTTTGTAAATACTTGAAAATTCCTCAACATAATATGACACACATTTTTTATATTATGACTCAAACCGAGTCATTTTATTTACAAATGACATTAATTTTATCAAAAAATAGAAACGATATACTAAGAATGAAGAGAAATGTTTTTTATGATAAATTAGGGAAAAAATATATTTTAAATTTTTGATGTGTAGGAATTATCCTCACCTTATTCAAATAATAAATATTTCTATTATGACTCAAAGGTTCAATTATCAGTTTCAAATTTACATTTTACATAAAAAAAGATTCACTCAATGGAAACAATGAAAACACACCCATGTTATAATGATAATTTTTTTAAAAGATTCATACATAGTTTTTGTCATATAGGAATCATTGTATAATTAATGAAAAAAATATGTTATAGTTATGAATAAATGTGTGTGTTTCTAGTTTCAAATTAAAATTTAGTAAAAATAGAAGTGACGTACTCAAAACCAAGAAAACACATTTTTATTTTTATATACATTATGAAATTTATCCAAAAGATATCTTCTATATCTAGGAAGTATCTTCGCCGAAATATTATGCACTGTGCGACTATTATGGCTCTAGGTCTTTATTTATATTTAAAATTTACAGTATCTTTTGTTAAAAATAAAATGGACATACTCTAAACTGTGATTATTTTTTCATATTTTGTTAGTAGTTTAGGAAAATTATATATATTTTATTTGGAATGTGTAGTAATTATCCACACCATAATATAATACATTATTTTCATTGTATGTATAGATATGTCTTCATTCATTTTGAAATTTGGATTTTAGTAAACAAAGTATCATACATAGGAAAATGAGAAAAAACACTCACATTATCTTGATAATTTATGAAAGTGATTCATAAGTAATTTTTTTGGTGAATGAATTAGCCTCATGTAAAAAAACATGATGTGATTGATATATCTGAAAGTGTGTGATTCTATTTTGATAATGAAATATTATTCTAAAATACACGTGATATATGAAAAACAAAGAAAACATATTTAGAATGTTTTGATAGATATGTAATATGACACGTAATTACTTTTCTACTTGTTGGAATCATCCAAAAATAAATCTGATGCCAGGCCTGATTGGTATTACTCAATGTGTGTATTTGTATTTAAAGTTGGAATTATTTTTTTAAAATAAGAAAACATCCATACGCAAAATCTATAAAACTTATTTGGATTGTCTTAATAAATTAGGAAAATAATCCAGAATTTATATTTGATGTATATGAACAAAACCACACCTCAATATGATACATTATGTTCCCAATATGACTCAAATATTCAATTATCATTTAAAAATTAAAAATTTATTTCAAATAACATCACTCAAAAAAATCATGAAAATGGACAGAAATTGTCTTTATAATTTAGGAAGAGAGTGTATAATTTATTTTTTAAAAGTAGGAATGAGTCTCACTAAATAATAAAAATCAATATGACAAGTATGACTTAATTTGTGTGTTTTAGGTTTAAATATACATTTAGGTAATTAGACAAATGTGAAAAACAAAAAACCAAGAAAATTAATTTTAATTGTTTATATACATTAATAATATCAATCATATGTAATTTGGGTAATTTAAGAATCCGTTACACATCAATCTGACGAACATTGTGATCTATATGACTAAAAATGTGACTTTTAATATAATATTGAAAATATTTTAGTAAAAGGGACTACTAACACAGTCAAAATGGATACAACACATTCACTTTGTTTTTAATCTTTAAAAAAATTATCAGTAATTTAATTAAGTCATATACATTTATCTGAACATCAGTATGATATATGGCATGCCTAGGAAAACTCAAATTGTACTTTATTAGTTGTAAATTGTCTTTTTATTTCATAATGTATCACTCATTAACAATTTAAAAAATGTACTTGGATTTTCTTGATTATTGAAGAATTTTTTTAAAAATAAAATTTTGGTGTGTATGAAATAATATCATATGAAAATGACATAAGATTACACTGATATGATTTAATGTGTGTTCATCTACATTAATTGATATTTTAGAGAAGATCAAAAGTGGACTACTCAAAACTATGAAAAAGAATTCAGATTTTTTTGATTATTTTGTAGTACTATATATAAGTCATTTGGTACATATTAGAATCACATTATCCAAAAATTGATACATGTTGTGACCAGTATGACTCCAGGGGTGTCTTTTTATTTAAAATTCACTTTAATTTTATTAGGATGCAAAACATAGATAATCATAATTAGGAAAACCATTCATATTTTTTATACTTTTTGAAAATTATCCATACACCATTTTTGATGTATTTGAATCATTACAAACTCATTATGTACCTGGCGTTTCTATTATGACTCATGGTGTAATTTATTAGTTTAAAATTTACATTTTAGTTAAAAAATTGTCACTCACAAAAAATGAGAAAACATTAATGGATTGTATTGAATACATAGGAAAACAATTTCTAATAATTTTTTTAAATTTTTTATATGTATCATGTTACACTGACACATGCTATTGCCAAATTGAATTATTTTGTATTTTTTCTTTTAAATTGATATTTTAGTAAAAACATATTTGACATACTAAAATCTAAGAAAACACATTTTTATTGTTTCAATAATTTATTAAAATGATCCATATTTCGTTCTGGTCATTTATGTATTTTCACCACCTCAGTTTGATGAACTATGTAACCTCTATGACTCTAAGTGTATTTTTTTAAAAAAATTGTCATTAGTAATAGTTTAAAAGTCAATTGACATACTCATAACTATGATAACACATACACTTTTGTTTTATACATAAGTAATTTTATCTATATGTAGACTTTTATGTGTAAGAATCATTTTCTCATCAATGTGATAAACCATGTTCCTAGTAAGACTAAAAGTGCATGTCATTTTTTTATAATTTAAATTTTAGTTCAAGAAGTGGAACTCAATGAAAAATAACAATTCACTCTCAAATTGTCCTATTAATTTAGTCAATTTATTCATAAGTAATTTTTTTATCATTATGAATAATTAATACATTAAACAGAAGCATGATGTTACTAGTAGTACTCAATGTGTGTGTTTTTAGTTGAAATAGATTATTTTGTAATAAAAAAAGTGATGTAATAAAAAATGAGAAAACACATTGATATTGTAATTATAATTTATGGAAATAATATAGAATTCATTTTGGAAGTTTAAGAATCACACTCACCTCTATCAAAAACATGTTTTTTCCGGTATAATATAATGTGTGTGTTTTCAATATATATGTTTTAGTTTAGTTTTGACCGGTCATAACATCTCCCAAATCATGAAAATGATCCATTATATTTTCTCATCATTATATTTGATATTAAATAAATAATATAATAATTATTTTTATATTGAAATTATTTATATAATATTTATAGAGATAACTATTAATGAAAGACAAGAAATTGTGTGACTTTTATAAATCAACATCGACGCAATGTGGTTCATAGTGTTCCTAGTATGACTCAATGATTAGATTAAAATCATCACTTTATGTTTAATTTTTTTTATTATATTATCACTGTAAGTATATGTTATTTCTTATATAGGTGGGTTATTTTTCTCACTCAGGGGTGGTTTTTTTGGAAGTAGAAAGAGTTCGTGGAACTAAGGCAATGATAAATTGATTTTTTAAATTTCTATGATAATTTTTATATACTCATGGAAATTTTTAAACCATTTGTTAAAATTTATATTCAAATTTTTTATTTTAAATTTTTATAAAATAATTCCATTTAAAATAATTATTATTACTTATTTTTTATGCTTTTTTGTACAGTTTTGGTTTAGCAACATGCTATAAATTTTATAGCCTAGTTCAGTATAACACTTTAGTAGGTGTAGTAAATATGTTGATGAAAGCCACATTTATCTGCACTACTAATCGTTCTGATAAACAATTATTTTAGAATCACTAAAAAGAGATGTAATTGGTTCCTTGATTAGTGAATTTAAAAGAAATGACATACTCAGCATTTATCTTCTATTTTTTGAGTAGTGAAAAATGATCACTATTCAGCGCGGATAAAGGACCTAATTATCATTACTCAATAAAAGAGAAGATAAATGGTGTCCTTTATCATTACTTCTAAAATTATTGATAATGGGTCCTTTTATGGTCTTTTTAAACTAGTAAAAGACCCATTTATCAATGATTTTCTATCACTGAAAAATGTTTTGTGTTATTAGTCATGCTTTAATAGTTGGCACAATTATAGTGATAATAAAAAAAATTAATCACTATTAATGGCCTATTTTGTTGAAGTGAATGTTTTTTGAATATTTTTTAGGAGGAAACTCCCTAATATTGGTTCATTTTATATACAAAATGATTGTATAGAAAAATATGACATTGAATGTATGATTTGGGGGCTACTATCATCACACATGCCGAAAAAGGAGGAATTTCAATGGGAAAATTTCATGACATATGGTGCGGTAGTTTATGTTTTTTTTGGAAAATCAACTATTACAAGACACTGTGAGACGAAAATGATTTGTTTTCAATGATTATGTATTATTTCAATACTTTGAAATAATTATATCAATGAGTTAAAATTTTATATTGATAATATTATTATATAGTAATTAGTTTAACTCTTTATTTACATTGATTTAATTTTTTTTACAACGAAATCAAAAAAAATTGAATAAAACGTATGTATATTGGGATATGTAAAGATCATTATTACCAAACATAAAATGAACTAATAAAATTATATGTCTTATTTATGTATTATACTCTTTACATTGGAATAATTACCTACAATGTCAGTGGTTCGACACAATACCTCACTATAGGAAACTACCAATGTTAATGACTCCTTGTTATAATGAGGGGAAGCTATCTATATTGTATTAACTATGAGTCCTATGGAAATTGTTTTAATACTACATCTAGGGTAATCATATAATTGATGAGTTGAAGATTAATCTCTAGGGATAACTTTTTTAACCATAAATATATATGAATATACACCACATATTCATGATCAATATTCATCTATTTTTATAAATATTATATTTATTGAAGGCACATATTCATTCAAGAAATGCTATATGTACAAAATAATTTTCTAACTACATCACACACATTATTATGTGAACAAATATTTGAAATAACACTATATTTACATGTCTACAAAATTGGTCAATATTATCAATTTTCACCCTAACATTATTGACACGTTTTTAGAATGGTAGAAAATTGAATATATGCATATATATAAATATGAATTTTTAATTATTAAATAAATTAAAAGAAAATTTATAAATTTAGAATACAAAATATTCATGGGTAACATCATATTTGAGCATCATAATATTCATTATATATATAGAACAAAAATTATTTGTTATAAAGAACCTATAAATATAAAAACAATTGTAAAAAAATTATTTCATTAGCACAAAATATATGTAACAAACTAATACATCACATAATATATTTTATAGTAAATAATTGTAATGTTAACTTCATTTTATTTATAAAAAAAATGTTTTCCTAAAAGTATTCTAAATCACAAGATTCATATAGTTCCACGGAAAACATTGTACAGTAAATACAGTAACATGGATGGTTTCTTCTCTGAACAATATAATTTTTAGTGATAATGGGAGATATTCAAGGTCAGTTGAATCTTTCTTCTTGGTGTGTATTTAAATAGATACTATTAGATTGACTAGTCATGCTTCATATTCATTGTTAATGACATCATTTAACAAATAATGACATATTCAAGAAACACAAATACTTTTGTGACCATATGAAAATATCTTCTAAGACCCTCTTATTAAGAAAACTAAACAAACCAAATATATGTTTTAAATAGTAGGAGAGTGAAAAATTATTCTAATTGAACTCACAGATTTATTTTTCACTTTTCATTGAATGAAAATATTTTACATAAGATTTCCTTAACAGTTAAAATGCATAAATGAAAATTAATAAAGGAAATAATTATCGTTCATTCTAAATAAAAGACAAATCAAATTATTTGACATTATTTTTTTGTTTGGAATATGGTCACAAATCATATGATTTCATGTGACAGACAATGTAAAAATTATCATGAATTTTTTTGTAAAAGGTTCCTCAATGTATATTTTATAATATTAATTTTTTGAATCATATTTAATTTTTATTCAGAGTGTTGGGTTATTTTTCATTTGAGGATCTGGAAGGGGTTTCAAAAATTTGATTTCGGAATTATTGTACTTTTTTACCATTTCATTAGATTATATAAAATTTTTTTGATATAAAGATAACCATTTTGGTTTTTTAGAAGAGGGATCTAAAATATTATTGGAAAAAATTGTAAACTTATTCTATAATAAACATCATCAACGTCTAGTGGAGTCTCTATTATAGCATGAGACTCTCAAAAATATTTTTTTTATGGATCTCACCAATCATTGTTTGATTTCTATTTCTGTTAAATTGATATAAAATAAGTGTTTTAACATAATAAAAATAAAAATAGTAAATATCCCACTCAATCTCATTTTCCTATTGTCATTCATTATCCTATGGTGCTCCACCATTTTTTCCACCACCCTCTTGTGAATTGATCATGTGATATTATCATATTGTTATATATTTCTATAAAATTTTTGATCCATCACTCTCATCGTATATCACCATTCATTTCTATATGACCCATATTATTAAAATTTATATAGTTTGTTTTTTTTTGTGTGACATACTATTACTCTTATGAAAAGAAAATTTAAAATTGTACAATGGTTTTCCCTTTTCAATGTGGAGGTAGGAATGATAAGAAATTTGAAGGATACCTATAATTCTAATGACAGATATTTTTGGGATTCTCATCAAATTCCTATTTGTTCTACATTCTGAGGGGAATTGCGTGAAGTGTAATATGGTTACGAAACATATCAATTATAAAATAATGATAAATCTTATTTTATCATTATACAACTAGATTGTTTTTCATATTTTTAGATTTTTTCAATTACACAATGTGTATTTGTGTTACACATCATTTAATGTCCCGATGGTTTTTTTAATTGGAATTCAAGACGATTTTATATACATCCTCTCATGGTTTTGTTTCAATCAACCCAAGAATCTTCCACATTCAATTCCGGATCCCTCAAACCCGTACAATTCATTTTGTTTAGTTATTGATCATTGTTGTAGTTACCGTGTGAATTTATGGGTAATCATTCAACCTATCTATTCATCTCGTTCCATTTCTATCAGTGGATATTCACAGATCATCTTGGTATTGATGGATATAAACCTCATGTTGTTCAATATTGTTTCACAGTTATGTTCTTATATCTTCATCACCTCTATGTTTGTTGGGAGGTTTCATTGCGTGTCCAGTGTGTTCCGTTAAATATAGGGGGTTCTATTATGATGGGAAAATTTGATTTAACATGAATATGTTGAATTAATAAATTTTTTTGATTTAAATTAACTTTATTTAAACATCATTTTATCGGCACATTAAAAACAAAATTCCATTTAATTGGGGTGTTTGGTTTTGAAATTTTTTTTGAAACATAATTGGAAAATACACCAAATTATAGTGAATTGGATTGTGACTGATAAATTTATGGAAATTGATGAAATTTAAACTTTTGAATTTAAATTATAAAATTGTTTCGATATAACATTTTAGAAATTAATTTTATGAAAATATATTAAAAAAATTTTCATAAAAATTTATTAAAATGGGGTTTAATGGAACCATTGGATTTATCTTAGAAATTATATTATTTTTATTAAAAACCCTTTTTATGTGTTCTAAATTAAAATATGCATGTCTATAATAGATAATGGGGTGAATTATATTTTATCCCATTTCCAAATAAATTTACCATTATTGTTTTTTGTACTAGAGAACATGAAACCCTTATGTAGTTAGTGTGACATTTATATGGAACATTATGATTTCTAATTTTACAAAACCTAAATGAATCATGTCACATCTATTAGGAAATCGTGATGAGGCTTATTAGACTATGTTTAAATGGTATTTTTTACATATTTTTATGTTACATTGACAGTGACGTACCAATATATTTGATCTGTCATACATTCATAGGCATATGTGCATGTTTTTCTCTTCTTTGAATATTAAATGAATATATTCCATTATTGTGAACTGATTTACATCACTTTATAAATATATATAAATTTTCTTATTTAAAGGGTGTTTTCTTACGTCATTTTTAAAATTATTTTCAGCATTTGAAATGTATTCCATATTATTGAATGTATGACATGATTTTTTTTAAAATATAGGTACGATGTTCCAAAACTATTTATTCTAAAATTTAATTCCCATTATTTAGTTAATAAATTGTTTCTATCTATTATATAATTCTCGGAGATACACTTTTGAGATTTTATCTTGAATCCTTCCTGTTATTCTGGGTATTTGAAGACTATCCTTATAGAGGTTCGAGCAGAGGTAATTTAGCACATGGATTTGGTTCTAGTTGTTGATATACGGACATGGGGATGTACGTCCTATAGGGATTGTCCAATTTTTCTTATTTTGTTGTACATGGTTGCGGTAAAATGGGTTGTTTCACCTATTGGACTTATAAAATAGTTCTACCTCTAGAGTTTAATTTATATTTATTGCTAGCATGTATCTTTTAATTATATGTTGTTAGTTAAAAAATTTAATTCCCATGTTCATTTTTTATAAAGTTATGTTCATGTCTTTAACCCATGGGGATCAGGAACACCCTTTGGGGAATCTCTGGACTAGCTTGGTTATCGAGTTACCTAGGTACTCAAGCTAGTTCAGGTCAATGTAAAATTAGAAAATTGTTTATTCACTTTTTCTTTCATGTCATCATGTATTGTGTAATATTTTTGGGGCATAGGTGGTTGTTATTGTAGAGTGTCTAGATAACTCTAAAAAAATGAATTTTATGCCTCATGGGGTGGTATGAGAATGATTTATTGAGCATTATTTATAGTCATTTAGATGTTTTTATTTGAATAGCATGGAATGAAAATCTCGTTTGAGTTATTTTTTGGGATTTATTTCCATTTTTTCATTGTTTGAGTGTTATATGGTGTCTTATTTGTTGTCTATAGATGTAGTGTAGAATTATTCCCATGAAGAGATTCCGAAATCAAAACCAGGAAGAAAATATTGGTAAACCAATGAGAGTGAATCGCCTTGTTTATAAATAACTAGTTTATGTGATTGTTCATGTTGTTCATTCTTATGGACTGGAACCACATCATGTATCTGTTCAGGATCTAGATGTCGAACCTTAATGGGATGATATGAAGGCATATTTTCTTATGATACATCTCTATAAATAACTAATATTTAAGTGATAAAATTTAAATAAATAGTCTATGAAATAAATGAATATGATCAAGCATTTGTTTTGGGTTCTAGGACATTCCTGATGAAATCAATTTGATGTGTTCCACCTTATTTCTAGATGGTCTAATCAAGAGATGGTGGGGTTTGATGGTGATGGTTAAAAAAAATTATGTCCCTGAATTTAAATAGTTTAATGTTCTTTTCATAGATTAGTTATGTCTATAGTATATGTTATTGGAGAAGGCCATTGAAATTTTGAACACTATCCTTCTTGAAGGATTGTGATAATGTATGCCAACTGTTCTGCCAAGATCATGCATTTCCCAACTAAGATAACATCCAATTATAAAAATAATGGTTGGAAGGCTTGAGATGGGACATTAATAGGTTATTTATTATTATATATTCTTTTTTAGGTATCCTTCTAATGGTTATGTACATGATAGAGCGATGAGGCTTGAGATTGACCTAGTTGAAAATTTTGATTTATTGGGAGTTTCCTTCACTCCCAGTGGTAGTGTGTACTCCACTAATAGAGAGTAGAAGAACAATGATTCTTATGGTGGTATTCGATGGAAGGACCTTTCTAAGCCACATGTAGTGTATGAAATTGGTATTCTTTTTTCTTAAATGTGTTAAAATCTGGGTCATCAGAAGAGGGGTAATAGTGTGGAACCCAAGAAATGTGGCACTAATGGATGACGAGGTCACTTGTTGATATTCTTAAATGATTATTACAATCCATATAGTGTAATGGTATGATAATAACCTTCTAAAAACTACTATTAATTAAATTCCTTAATTGAAAAATGTTTATTGCCAGAGGCATTCGGAACAATTCTTCTTCACATAGTGGAAGTGTCTCCATAAGAAGTAGATACAGGTGAAATATCCATGAGAAGAAGCGTTACTATATATTCATCATTAATGACATCTATATTTGATACTATTGAATCACATTCATTTATATAAACTCATATTGTTAATCTAATTAATATAATTAGGATCATCCGATCTGTGAAATTGATATTAGTACCCCTTTGGTACGAAGAGATAGAAGGGGATCCATAGTATGACTAGTGTTTTCTCCCTATTAGATGTTGTGATTTATTGGAGTTTTCTACTTCTCATCATGGAATATATTACCATAAATTTTATGTTGGATTGGATCATTTCCAATAAATCTTAGATTTATTGGAATTTTTTGTCTGTCTCCTTCACAAAACTAGATGGTGTGTGTAGCTTTGTTCAAGTTGAATGGTACCCAAGAATGAGATGACATGTAACTACTTATTTGGTGTTGGGGAAAGTTATATCTTCATTTTCCATTAGTCAATATAAATTTAATTTGACTGGTGATCTCCCTATAGTATTCATAATGTTTCCTAAAATATTTCCTTAGTACATTTATGGTTCCCCCCCCCCCAATAATGGAGGTTCACCATTCTATTGATTAAATTCCTTGTACAAAACCAATATTAATTCACTCTTACCATATTTTACCAACATAAATGAAGGAGATAAACTTCATGTTTGAAAAAAATCTTTGAAATTTATTTATACATCTAAATGTTTCACCTTGGATGGAACCACGTCTATTTGGTAAGATGATTTATGGTTCAATTATCCTATTCATTGATTACCTAACTCTAAATCATGTAATGGTAAAGAAACTAGATGTTTACATGGATTTATGGTGTATTTGATAAGGTAAAATAGAACATGTGGGTTTTAATGAGTGATCATCATTCTTGTTAACACTAGCTATAAACAAAATTATCATAAATTTAGAAAAAATACCTTTTAAAGAACATATAGAAATTATGAGTAACATGCAAATCCATATTATCTAAATATGTTGTCGGAGTTTTCATGTCTTTGATAAATATGATTTGAAAAAAATGTACTAATTCCTTCATGGTATGTTTTTGGATGAGATACTTGTTTACTTAATGTCGGAGCAGAACCATGTGCATCATATGAGAATGGTTTTGTGTATTCTAGAAAATCATAATCCTTATGAAATTCTTTCAAAATGTGATTTTTGTATTTGTGATGTTATTTTTGTCAGGAACATGGTGTTAGAAAGGGGAATATCAGTTGATCCATATAAGGGGAAGTCTATAATGACATGGGAGAAACCATGAAATGCCTTCATGATTCAAGTATTCTTGTGCATAGCCAGATATTATCATATGTTTGTGAAGGACTTCTAAGAGTTGGAATCACTGATGACTACACAACCATATAAGGGAGTAATGATTACTATAGATGAGAAATGTATGAATAATTATTTTCAGATGAAATTTATTTTGATTATTTCCCTTGTGTTGTCTCTTACTGATGTCAGGATGGTGTATGTGCTCTTATATGATGCATCAGGATTAGTTTGGGGATGAATTCTTAGTAAAGGTTATCAGTTTTTTGATTATTGATCTCAATATCATAGTCCACACACGATGAATTATTTGACTGGTGACCACTAAATTGTGGTTGTGATGCATGTACTAAAGGCATAATAATATTACCATTATTCTAAAATGTTTAACAAGTGATCAAACCACCAAATGATGAGTTATATATTACCTCCAAATAATATAAATCTCATGCTGTGTTGTTGGGTGGAATTCCAATTGTCATTCTATTTTGACATTACCTTGTACCCATGAAAATGGAATTTCATCATTGATTCTTTGTGCCAGAATATTCATTACCCAAGAAGGGAATGTTTTATTTGAAGAGTGGATGTTGAAATATATTTTTTCAATGTTTCATATTTGAGTCTGAGAATTATGGACTGAGGTTTCCATAGCCACTATTATGTTGAACGCCTCTCTTCTTGTGATTATTTTTTTAGAATAAGAGGTTGATTCTATGTTCAATTGCATTATAGACACTCTTTATGGTGGGAGACATTTTCTGAGTTCCCTTTACCCAAAGTGGGAATTCTATACTATGATAATGGATTTTTAGATCTGTTAGTTGTAAGGTAATATATGATGGGTGATTTACATAGTTCCCATTGGGAAGGGCACCATAGAACCACAGAGATGTTCTATGACATGCAGTGTATGTTCTTGGGGTAGGTGTGTTATGGGCTATTTCTCATTTGGTTTCCCATAGTTATACATGACAACAAGTCATGTCTATGCGCCATAATCCTTCGGTCTTACTTCAGCAACTTCCAGTCCCATTGTTTTAGTAGGATGTAATATCTATGTACTTTTTTTGGGTTTCCTCGTACCCAGATATAGAAGAATAAAATATTTGTAGTGTTAGAAGTGATCACTAAATCATTAAACATTATACACATTCATGAAAATAAAATTTTTTAAGAGTTGATAAATTTCAATGTGAAATTGAATATTCATTTTCAAGGAGTACCTTCTACAGAATTTATTTGGAAGAGATACATGGCTAACATATCATTTTTCAAAGGGCCTTCAAGAGGAACTGGGATATAATTTATTTTAAACTTCGAATATCATCCTTATTCATATGTAAGGATTGAAAGGGATATATATATTCTAATGTATATTCATTGTTCTTGTGTTATTGACATTGTTGGAGCACAATATGATCTCTTGATGTGTTGGTCTTGTTACATAATAACGGTTTCCAGTCCTTAATCAAAATACCTCATTTTGAGTCCTTATATAGTCAGAATCATAAATTTCTATTCTGTGAGATAGATATAGGTGAATTTTCCATGATTGGAAAAAACCTTGACCAATACATAATAGAAAATATTATGTTGACTCTTCATAAGGTGGTGAGTGTACAGAGATGATAAAAGCCTTATGCTGATTGTCACTATATGCCATTGGAATTATTATATGGAGATTGGGTGATCATGAAGGTATCACCTCAGATGGATCATCATAAATTTTTGAGTAATGGGAAACTTTATAATATTTTTATGAGACATTTTTATGTTTTCAATAGTTGGGTTATGTTTCATACAATTTAGAACATCCACCGTAATAGACATCAATACATGATCTGTTCCATGTATATCAGTTACGAAGATATCTATATGACCCGTATCATGTTATGAGAAAGTTTTATCATGATATTGATCATGATATATTTAGGATTGAATTTCCAATCAACATAGTTGATTCTAAAAACAAGGTAATTTTAGTATGGTTGATACCATTTGTTTACAAAATTCCTATTTTCATGAGACATTGTAATGTGATGCATCGATGTGATACAAGTGGACTCACTTATTCAATATTGAAGAAAAAAAGTATACTTTTTGGAAATAGAAAACATATATGGTGGGGAGGATGTTATATACCATTACATATATAGTTTTTATATTCATAACATTTTAATGTCTTTTCTCTTCATGTTGGTGGGTAGGGCTGAAAATAATTTTGAGGATACATGTAATGGGGATGTTAGAGATTTTTTGGATTTTCATCAGAATCCTATTTATTAAGATGTCTATATTTAATTTATATGATGTGAAAAATTATTAGATAACGTGTAAATTATAATAATAATAATAATAAATCATCTTTTGCATTATATGCCTCATGTTTTTTTTATCAATTTTAGGATTTTTTAAAATTACATGAAATGTAATTGGGTTAAACATGATGTAGAGTTTTAATTATTATTTTTTAACATGTTGAATAGATGATTTTTCTATTCCTCCTATAATTTTTTATTTTAAATTGAACCAAGAGTCTTCCAAAGGAGTTGTTAGGGCCTGAGATCGATTCTGATTCCTTTCAATTAGTGAATGTTCATTGTGGCAGTTTCAGTGTGAGATTTATGTAAGCATTTTCCCTGTCTCATCATATATTTATCCTTTCTCCTTGGTGTTTTATTGATAATTTTCTGATTTATGGATATAAAATATGTATGGTAGAATACTTTTTCAATATTGAGGTCTTTGATCTTTTTTATTTTTTACATGTTTGAGGATTCCTTTGAGGGGCTTTAGTTTCCATGAAAGGTATTTGTTCCATTATGATGGAATAATTAGATTTAACCTTTTTTTGATGAATTAATTTCAAATTATAGATTTTAAATCACATTCTTGAGACTACTTTCAATTGGATTTTTAAAAACCCAATTCAATTAAATTGGGGAGTTTGGTTTTAGTAAAAAAATTTGATAAAATTCCAATTCTCGTGAAGTTGGCTGGGTTTGAAATGTTTGTGCACATTGGTGAAACATAAATTATTGAATTTAAATTATAAAATATGATTGATGTAAAATATTGGAAATTAATTTGATGAAATATATTTCAATGAGTATTCGGTAAAAAAAATTAAAATTGTTTATATAGGGACCTTAAGGATTTATCTTGGAAAAAAGAAGTGTTTTTGATTAAAAACCATTTTAATGGGTTTTGAATGAAAATTGGAATATTTCAAATGGATAATTGGATGAATATTAATTTAAATAGATTATTAAAAAAAATTCCATCACTATTTTATTATTAGAACACATGCACTCAATTTGTAGTTAACATGTCATTTTTATAAAACATTATTGTTTTCAATGATCCAAAACATAAATGAAGCATGACACATGCATTAGGAGATGGGGAAAAGTAATATTTAGCATGATTTTAATTGGGAATATGGATATATTGTTGAGTAACCATGATTTTGGGGTCCATATAGCCTATAAATATCATACCTTTTTAGGCACATGACAGTATTACCCGAATGATTGTATTTTAAATGAAAATAATCAATTTTTCTAAACATCATTACATTCTTTCATAGTTATAAAAAATATTTTATTCAAAAGGTTTTTATTTAAGGATTTTTTGAATGTATTTCCATGATTTCAAATGTATTATATATTTTCAAATGTAAAACATGGTTTTTTTTTCAATATGATTTTGAGGTACCAAACATGATTATTTGAAAATCGAATGTTATATATTTGGTTAATTAAATGTTAGAATCATTTACCTAATCCCTAGTGATACCCCAATTGGATTTTTTATTAAAAACTACCTATTAATTCAGCTTCATTTATATAATATGATTTCAGGTTCATATAGAGGTGATGCACCACTTGGAGGTGGTTATAGGTGGTGATTAATTGATTTGGTGAGCTGAATCCTTATTGAAATATGATTTTTTCATGTTTTCATATACATGGTTGTAGTAAATTGGTCTATTCATCCTATTTCACTTCTTTTATAGTTCTCCAAGCTTAGTTTTCTTTTTATGAATTACTAAATTATCTCATTTACATCAGCACTTTTATAGGAAAATTTATTTATGATTTTATTTTGTGTTATTCCTAGTGCTATTTTCCAACCCATTGTTATCATGAACTTCGTTCTGTCTATGTTAGAATCATCTAAGAAATTATATTTCTAGGGAACCTAGGGTGGTTCAGGAAAATGTGGTATCATATGAAGGTAATTACTTTTTGTCTCAATTTCATGGTGTAATGTGTAAACTTATTGAGACATATTAGGTAGCTGCAATTGAGTTATTTGATATCTCTCACCATAATAATCATTAATTCTATAGGGGTGTATTGGAAATGATGTAATGAGAATTATTTTAGGTTTTCCAATATTTTGTTTGAGTATATAGAAATAAAAATATTACTTCCTTGTCTATTGGGAATAAACTATTTAGATTATCAATATGAATGTTATTCTGATGCATTCATTTATGTATTTTGATGTTTTATAGAATCATTCCCATGTGAAGATATGTGAATCATATCCCTAAAATCAATTATTATACTATAGTGAGTGAGTCCCCCTATGGATATAAATCTAGTTGAGGTGATTGTGCATAAAATCCAATATCTTGGATAAGCACCACCTAATAATCCCCTTTAGTATCCAGCAATAAAACATCAATTGGACGTTGTCATGACTTGTTCTTAGTAATTACTTTATTTTAGGTCACTATCATTAATGGGATCAAATGACCCTTAAAAGTATGAGTAATGGTTGAGTAGGATAGAGGTATTTTTAGGTCATTAGACACACTCTATCAAATAAATATGAATTGTACAACCTTTATGTTGGACGGTCTGGGCAGGATATGGTAGGACACAATGGTGAAAGTGTCGAAACATGAAGTATTAGAGTGTAATGTCCTCAATGTTGATTAATCAATGAGTTCTATCCCGAGTCTATGAAGCTGGATATGGCTATAATGTTTTTAAAACATGAGATGTATGACACAGATGACAAAGAGATGAACAACCACTCCTCTAAGCTCGTGAATTTTACAACCAACATAGTATTGAATGATAAAAATGTAATTCAATGGAATGAGATGGAACTTCATTATGATCACTATTCTTAGGTGTTATGGATAAACCTTCTATCTTATAAAGATGTTCTTGATAGAGCATTGATGGTCGAGATGGACCAGGCTAGCAAGTTAGGGTGATCAAGAGTGTCCTTCACTCCCAGTGGATGTGTTCATTTCTCCAAGGGAATGACGAAGAATAATGATTATTGTTGTGATTCATGATACCAGGGAATTTATAAATATACTAAGGTTCCGAGAAGAGTTCCATTGGATTGTAATCAACATGGATTGATAGAAAATTCTAAGAGGTTATATAAAGAGGAACCCAAGGACTATGGATCCTATGGACATTTGGGATACATACAGAGACTATTCCATATTTATTATACTCTATACTGTGGAATAGGATCATAAAAATCTTATAAAACATTGGAGAAATTTTATTCATCAATAGGTAAGGTGTTCTATCCACACTTATCTAGAATGAAACCTTTTCATAGAGTATTGAAGTCTCAAAATGAAGTAGATATGGGTTTAGTGGAAATGATTCGTACCATTACTATAGGTTTGTCAGTAGTGACTTCAATATTTGATACCAGTGAATATAATTTATCTATTTATATATGTATTGTAAATATTATTATTTGGCATATACATTTTTTATCTTGTGTGATGGATATTAACACACATCCTAGTACAAAGTGAGAGAAGGGTCTTTGTAGTCAGGAAAAGATATTCTATCTATTAGCTGTTGAGATATATTTGTGTCTTTTAGTTCTCAACATGTAATAACATAAAATAATTTTTTGGATGGATTTTATCATTTCTTTTAAATATACGATTTATTTTTTTCTTCGATCAGTCCCATTTAATACATGTGATGGTGTGTGTTGCTTCTATCATTGATAATGGGACCCATGGTTGAGAAAAGTCAGACATTCATATCTTTGGATAGGGAATGTTGTATATGTGTTTTCCATGGATATGTAGCATCAATCATAGAGTGGTGATCTCCCTGCAGTTTTCATTGTCTTTCTCTATGTGATTCCATCAACTTCACTAGCTTTCCCCTAGTATGAGAGTTAGTGTTCTCTATTTACTTAATGTATTGTACTCGATTAGAATCAATTCACTTATGAAAATGAGGAACTACCTGAAATGATATCACGAAGACCAATTTGGATGATCTTCTTGAGAAAATCCCTATGCTCCCAATCGGGTCACCTTGGGCATCACTTGTGTACTTTTCTATAAAGATTGATGGTCCAATTCACCTATGAATTTATCAGTGAATGAAAAATATATTTATAATAAAGAACCAATATTATTTATTAACGATTGATGATCTATTTTATTGTTTCAAACGAACTAAGTGGTTCTCAATGATTGATCATTGTTTTGGATACCATAATTTGATGACATAAAAATGTATCATACGTAAATCTACCGTACAGAGAAGGTTTCAACATTATGAGTACCACATCATGACATTTGGTCTAACCCATGCTCCAATTATCTTATGGGATATGATTAACATGATTTTAAACACTAATCTTGATATTTTCATGTTAGTCTTTGTGGATAAAATATTCATTAACTATAAGTACAAGGAGGATCAATTGCATTATCTGAGAACGTTTCTGAGTTTATGGGTAAATCACTTCCATTATGCAGATCTATCGTAATATTAATTCTAAAATTTGGGATGTGATATTCTTCGGTCACATGGTTTAGTAACAAGGAATATCCTTTGATCATTATAAGGTGATGAAAATTATCAATCGGAAAAAACCATTTAATTTCATTGGGATTCGGATCTTACTACACTTTTTTGGATATTATCATCAGTTTGTGACAAAAGTTTTTATGTTGGATTCACTAATGACTATAATATCTCAAAAGGGAGTAATTATTTCTAGGTTTTGGAAATTTAGGAATTATTTTGTGGAGGATAAATTTCTTTGACTACTACACCATCGATGAATCTTCGTGAATCAATGAAGGGCTATGGGGTATTTTTTGAGGAAATGGGTTCCGGTTTTGGGTGAACATGTTTTTACTAATAGATCACAACATCTTATCCCACACGAGATGATTTATATAATCCATGAACATGAACATGAATAAGTGATGAACACACTGAAGATTTGGTGGTATTACATTTATAAATAATGGTTTATTGTGTATTTACTCCAAATGATATTGAGTTATATCTTATCTTAATATGAATTAAATCTTCACCAGTAGAATTGGGTTCAATACATACAATATTTCAATATTGATATTTTCCTTACACTAGGGAAATTAATGTGACTGTGGATGCTTTGAGATGGAACCTTATATCGCATGTTGTGAAATAATCATCAGAAAAGTGTAATTTGTTATCCCTCTTTCAAAATATTCATATTGGAGTCTGGGAATCATAGGTCGAGGATTCCTTGGCCAGTGTTCAGTTGGTATTTTTTCTTATACAGTGAAATTTTTGGGTACATTAGAATGATGATGAGTTCTGAAGAATTAGATTCTATCATTGTGGTTGGAAGAGAGTTTTTGAGAGTTCTTTCTCCAATGAGGGAATTTAATTCAATTAGAATATCATTTTTGTGTGCTTAAATGTAAGGAATGACGTGATGGTTGATTGCTGTAATTCCTAGTGGTCGGGGAAACTAGTTACCACAAAGATTTCCTATGACATTCGACATCATTTTTAGTTGATATGTGTGATACATGGAACTGTTGATCATCTTTCTCATTATTATGTGATTCTACATGCCATGGTAGATAACTAGATACATTCGTGTTAACTTCATCAAATTCTAGTGCCAAGTTGGAAGAGAGATGAAATATCTACAGTCTTTTTGGTTATAATTCATCAAGCCCAGATAATGTAGAATTTGATATGTCTTCTGATTGATAGTCTAACTAAATTGAAACACATTATACCAATTAGATATACATCCAATGTTTATGAGATTGAAAATATCTATGTTAAAGATATTATTTATTTTAATGGAGTTCCTTCTAATATAGTGTCTAAAAGAGGTAATTGCTTCACTACTAATTTTTAGAGACTCTTAAAGAGGCATTGGCATTTCATGCTTTTTTGAGTGGGGAATACATTCCACAGTTTGATGGATGGACATAAGGAGATATATATAATAATGAAGATATTCTTCACTCTTGGGTTCCTAACTATGGTGGATATTGGCATGATCACATGTGGTTATTTGAGCTTTGTTATAATAATATTTAGTAGCATGAGATCGTAATGGATAATTTTAGGCATTTTATGGAATGACTTGTAAATCTATTTTGTGTTAGTCATATATTAGAGAATTATCCTTTGAAAGAAAGGGAATTTTCCAATAGATAACATAAAATATTTATGGTATTTCCATGATTATGTTGATGGCATAAAGCTGTTAAATTTTTATGCTTATCGTCATCAAATACCATTGGAATTATTGGTTGGTGACCATGTGTTATTTAATGTTTCACCTTGATTAAGTCATAAAAAACATAGGATTCAAGTGAAATATCCATGACATTTGTTGGGACCTTTTTTGTTTTATCATGTTTTAAATGTTTCATACCATTCTGAACATCCACTGAAGATGACATCATGACATGACATGTTCTATATATATTATATATGAAAAAATATATATGAGATATATATTTTTATAGGATTGTGTGATCCTTAGATTAAACATGATTTTTCCATAACTTAATGGCCTATCAAGATAGATTATTCTGAAACCAGGGTGCTTTTTTAGAGGTTGATTCCATTAGTTTGAGTGCTATGACATCACAGTTCTAATTTTCATGAGACATGGGAATGAGAGGAAACAATATGATAGTAGTGTCATTCAATGTTCAATATGAGATCTTCTTGATAATAATTACAGGTATATAATGTACTCATATTGTAGAGGTGGTAACATATCATTACTCATATTACACGTATGTTTTCTAAATGTTGAAGGTTTTAATTTTTTTTGTTGTCTCGGTAGGGTTATGATGGAACTTGAATGATATATAAAATGGTGAAGTAAAAGAATGGATTAATAGTAAAGGGAAATATATTTTTTCTACACACTACTAGAGATTTAAATTTTTTGTAATATGGTTACATGATGTTAAATTTTAAAATAATAAAAAATCATATTTTATCAAAACATGATGTGTTTTTCATAGTTTTTGGATTTTTTAAATTACCCAATGTATAATTGGGTAACAGACGATGTAAATTCTAGGTGGTTGTTTTTTCATAGAATTATTAGATGATTTTCCTATTTTCCTCTCCAGTAATCGATTCTTTTAACACAAGATTCCTCTTCAGATATTTTGGATACCTAAAACCCTTACAATTCATTTCGATCAACAATTGATCATTGTTGTAATTTTGAGGTGACTTTCGGAGTAATAATGATCCTTATCTCTTCGTATCATTCCCTTTTTCTCATTGGAGATTGATATCTCATATTGGAATTTATGGATCTAAAACCCAGGTTATTGAATCACATTTCTATGATGTGTTCATTGATCTTAATCAAAATTATTATTTTTAGAGGGTTCAGTTGTATCCCTTTTGTTTATGTGAAATATATATGGATCCATTATGATAGCATTACTCAATTTGACATTAATTTCATTGTTTATTATCAATTGATTTATTTAAATTCACTAGAATAAATCTTAATTCAATTTTACTATTAAAAAACTATGTCAATTGAATTGCATAGTTTGTGTTTGTAAATTTGGCTTTGTCACAAAATTAGAAACACCCCCCAATTATAGTGAATTGGGGATTTATTGAGATATTGATTGAAATTAATAAAATTTAAAATGTTAAATTTAAATTATAAAATTTATTTGATGGAAAATTGTGGAAATTAATATGATGAAATTGATTATAAATTTAATTTTCTAAAAATGGATAAAAATAATTTTGATAGGAATTTTTGGAATCTATCATGGAAAAAAGGAATGACTTTGATTAAAATCCATTTCTATGGGTTTTAATGGAAAATGGAATATCTTGAAAAGAAAATGGGTTGAATTGTATTATAAAACGTTTTAATATAAATTTACCATCAATGTTTTTGTTCTATATCATGTGAAATCCTAATGTAGTTTATTAGTTATTTGAACTACGCTTCATGAATTAGGCGATCCCAAAACATAAATGAAGCATGTCCAACCACATAATATTTGGTGAAATGCCATCATTGGCCTGAGTTAGAAGCGGAATATATATATATTGTTTCTTCACCTTGAGTGTGGGGTCCCTATAGCCTGTCACTATCATTTACTATTTGGAGTATGCACTTGTTTCTCTCTTATTTGTATTTCAGTTGAAAACATTCCATTATTGTGAAAACATTTACATTAATTTTTATTTGTATTAACTGTTTTAATAAAAGGTTTATTATTACTCAATTTTAAATGTATTTCCATTATTTGGAATGTGTTACATGTTTTTTAAATGTTATCAAAGTTTGTTTAAATATTCATTTGATATTACAATTCTATTTATTTAAAAAATAAAAATCATTACATGTTAAATAAAATTTATCATGGTATCATGAAATATTTGGTGAGACCCTACTGGTCTATTAATTCACACCATACTTGTTCCTTTAGGTGTTTGTGGATTATATTGTTATAGGTTCGAGTAGAGATAAAGCACCCAATAGATGTGTTTCTAGATATTGATCCATTGAAATTTTTAGTTTATTCTTTTTTGGAATAGGGTTTGTTTCCTATTTTCTTGGTTCATGGTTATAGTACTTTGGGAGGACTTTTCTATTTGATTTTTTTACAGTTATCCTAGTGGAGACTTCCTTATATGTATTGTTGACATATCTCATTAAAATAAACATTTTAGTGTCAAAATCATTCCAACATTAATTTTTTATGATTCAATGTTCTAGTTTGAGAACCATGGGGATTAAGAACCCCCTTTAAGAAATGTTAGGACTGGTTTGGTTATTGAGTTACTATAGTACCCAGGCTACATCACGAGATTCCGAATTCCAAATATGATTTTTAAATCATATAAAATCCAAGGTAATAAAATATTATTATTTAATGTATTCTTATATTTATTGGTTACATTATATTTTTATTGATATATATATATATATATATGAGGGTTTTTCATATCCCATGTCAACCGAAATACTATATGAATATGACCCTATATTACTAGAACTTTTGTGTTGCGTTTACTTTTTTGGCATTTATATAAAATTATACCTACTTTTTTAACTGGTTTCATGTAAGTATGTCTTGATAGAATTTTTTTCTCAAAATAATATACTTATGTTGTACTAGGACTATATTGTTGGGTTTCTTTTACAAAACCCCATGATAAATTCATATATGAATATCTCTAAGGAAGTAAATGTGATCAGCTTCTTGGTAGACATGAAACAAAAAACAATGAAAAACACATGATATTATTATGACATTAAAAATTCATCCATGATTTAGAAATAATGATGAAGAAAAAATAATTAGTCAAATATTTATACTGAAATGTATGTCATCTTTTAATATGAATAATATATTATTTTTATAGCTAAATGAAAAATATGATCATTTTTTTCATGTAAATATTTGTTTAAAAAAATTCATTTTTATGATGTATTTATTTATATTCGATGATTATTATGGTCGATATGGTAAAATATATTTTATATGAGTAAATGGTTAATAGAAATATAATTTTTATATAATAGGAAATATGAATGAGAATGGATAATATTATAATAATGGTCTTCTCCTTAAAAATTGTTTTCATTGTATATATCTATTTTATTTGAAATATAAATGTATAGATTTCAGATTCTAAATATTAGAAATTATAATTATTTTTTTCTTCATCATAGTACTATTATATTGTATTTATTTTTTTCTATATTTTTCAAAATAATTATTTTTTAGAAAATAATAGAATATATTGATTTTTCAAGAAACATGGAATTTATGGAATTAATATAATATATATAGGTATTGAAAATTCCTGAAATTTATTAAAAATATATATCTTTTAAAAGTGAAATTATATTTAAAAAAATTTATCCCATATTTAATGAATTTTATCGTAAGAAATATTTTCAAAAATATTTTTTTAATACATTATACATATTATTTTATGAACAATTTTTGTATATTTTATAAATTGAGTAAAATGAGATGGACATAAAATATATAATTAGAGTGAATAAATTATTTTATAGTGGAAATATTTTTTATAAATAACGATGGATTTACCTTAGGTAAAAACTAATTATCATAGTAAAAACTAAAATTGTTACCTGTAATTTATCATGGGGTATAAGTTTCAAATTTTATAAAAAGAATTATAAAAATGAGTGTATGAGTTATTTACCTTATGTATTTTCCATACCATTATTTCTCAAATTTGGAGCTACATGACTTGATTATCATGTACCACATTCAGATAAGGATAAAATATTAAAGAAAAAAATTCTTGTAACTTTTAAAAAGTTTATTTTAGTACCCCCTTCAAATAAATTAATAAATTTTGTTTTCCTATACATTTAATCTAACTTATACCACACATATATTAATATTTTACAGTATTGAGCTTCTGTTCATCACATATTAGGACAATCCATCCAATTCCAAGGGGTCTTTCAATGTAATTTCAATGCGCTCAGCGCTACTATTTAATTTTTTAATTAACATCGTAATTTTAAATTTATATATTCAAATTATAATTTTAAAATATTTAATTCATTAAATTGTGGTTTTATGTTAACATATATTATTTTTCCTATAATAAAAATCATTGATTATAATTTTAATTTCTATTATAAAAATAAAATCTCTTATTGGTGTGTTGTGTTTAATACCACAATGATAATGAAAAGTGTTGTGTATTACTTCAACACCATACTAGGATGGTTAAAAATTTAAGTTCAATAAATTAAAATTATATTTATATAATATTTATGATTCAAAAAAAATAATCAATTTACTCATTCTTCATGTCCAATGTAAATGAGATCTCTATCTATGAATACAGGGACACTACCCCCTCAGTGGAATGATTGATATCCATTTTTATTTAAACTAATATCTTAAATGGGTAAAATTGAGTATTCTATAAAAAAACGAATTTGATGATATTAATAAGGTTATTTTATGAAAAATTGAGAGAAACTACAATTTATACATTAAAAAAACAATCTCATTAACTAAATTATTTAAAACTAGAAAATTAAGAGGAAAATGATGTTTTCATTATAAGTAATGATTGTAAGTAAATTATATTATTCATAAAATAAATAAATATTATAATATATCACCCTAATAAACAATAAATATGATGATTACGGATTTGGTATATTTATAATATTACTAATCTAACTCAAAAACATCCATTAATCATAATAATGACTTATTTGGGTTGGTTTAACAACCTAGTCGAACAATAATATGAATTTACAAATGCTATAAATATGTGAACTTATTTATATCATTAATATGATATTAATATTTAATTCATTTATTATATTATTTATGTAATTGGTAGATAAATATTTAACTAGTTAATTAATATATAAATTTCAATTCGCTATGAATCATAAAAACATGACCATAGTTGATTTCAATTTAATGGATTGAAACTAAAAATAAAATGGATTGAAATTATAACTATATAAATACCCTATAACATATACTACAATACCTATAATTTTCATAGGATAATAAAAAATATAATAATTATTAATACCTACATAGGTTTTGAAAAACTTGTTCAAAGAGGTAAATATTAAATATATATGGTGTACAAAACTGGTAAAAATAGTAATTATTTACACATACCGAATTATTTTAAATAATATTATAAATATTTATTATTTTAAATAAGGTTATTGTGTGTTTATTTAAAAAAATCATTATTTATTAGTTTTAGAGAATGTTAATAGTGAATTTGGAACAAGGTATTTTTTCTCTTACAAGTTACACTCATTGAGACTTTTTTATATTATTAACAAAATTTATTTTAGGTGTTGTATATTGAAAAAATTTTAAATATCTTTTCATGAATTAACTCAAGATGAAAATTATTTATTTGTATAATTTTTTATTCTTTATAATTTGTTACATTTTATACACATTATTTTATTTTATATTGGTCTATTATTTTATTATCAAATTAGTTTTTTATGCATTAAAACCTTGTAAATCCTGGAATAATCTCACCCAAATAATTTTTTCGAAAACTTAAATCGGACTCTTGTGTAACCATAGTTGTTAGAGTTTATGATAACACAATTTTCTTTCATTGATATATTTTTGTTTAAATGAAGTTATTTCATATAATATATATGAATAATTTTATTGATTATATTATCTAGTACTATGGTATTGTTTATATTTTTTCTACACAAAACCAGTTTAATTTTTTTCATAATCTATACAGTATGTTTCTTGTAATTGACATTGATAGGTGTAATATCCTTTCATTGAGTTGTAGTGTTTTATCTATAACTTTAATTTTCAATACTTGTGTACTCACAATCTAATATTTAATTATATGGATTTTTTAAATACAAATTGAGAAAAATTTTATAGAAAAAGAAATAATGTTCTATCATTATTTTTATAATTTTAGTTTTTAATAATGTTATATTGAAAATTTTGAAATGATGTTTTCTTTTTTACTTTGTTATGTTTTTCCTACCTATAAATTTTTATCTATGAAAAAATATATATTTTATCAAGGATCAAATATTGTTACATAAAATTAAATTTTTTCAATATATATTACATCTCCTTTTAAAAATACACCATTTAAAAGGATATATAAATTTATATTTCATGTTAATCATAAAATGTTTTTTAAAATATATTATATGTTTTAAATTCCATTTACAATATCATCTAAAAAATAATTTACAATTTTAGGTCTTATTTTTCATTATCTAATATTTAAAAATAATAATTAAATATATTTTTATAATTATAAATAGGGGGATTTTTGTCATGGTATCAAATAATTCAATTCCTGATATCTTATTTTGTGTTACAATTCAAAGAATTATAATTTGTAGGTGTTTTGCATTTATTTTATAATCTTGATAGTTATCATTTATTTCACTGAGTATATGTTATTTTAAAACTATCCATGTTATTTATAAGTATTGCCAATGATTATGTTATTTAATTATTGACATAGTGTATACTCATTTTGATATACAGTCTGAACATTATATTTTATTTCATTAAAATTTGATGATGTTCATCTTGAATGAATTTTATTTTATTAAAAAAAATTAGAAATATTGAAATTCATGAAAATTATTGAATTGTAATCTCTGTTGATCATATGTTGATATTCATTATTCTTTGTTATATAGATTGCCAAATTATTAATCACCCATGGGTTCTTTAGAAAATAATATAAGTGTTCTTATTTATTGTCATAAGGAATACATTATAATTAATCAGGTGATGGGTGGGGAATTAAATTATATAGACCTATAATGTAGAAACTATTATTTATAAAAAAATAACATGGGTTTTAGTGTATACCTCTACACATAATAATAATGTTTGATTAAATAAGTCCTGGATACCATGTATTCGTATATGAGAATATTTATTTCGTTATTATGAGAGCATTAATTATTACTATTCATATGTTGATTTTTATTAAATAATATTCAATTATATTTGTCTTAATTTATTTTGAAATTAATCATGTAATTTATTCACTACATTTTATATGAATAATGATTTTGTATTTGATAGGTTCATTTATAAGTTTCCCTCAATGAGAGTTTGAGCTCAACCATTAATTTTTTTTTCAATTAGCAAGGTTATGATAAAATATAGTAATTTTTATATGTTTATAATAATATGACATATGAAATAATTTTTTTGAGATGTTTAATATTCAACATGAATTTTGTGGTTTACAATATTATGAAAATATTATGACTTTGTTTTAGATGACATTTGATTTATTATTTTATTATTTGACCAAAATCTATTAATATCAAAACCAAAATATATATTTAGGGTGAAATATATATAATGAAATTTATTATTTTTTAAATTAATTGTGTCTATATAAAGTCCATTGCACTTAATATTATTGAAATTATATAATGTTTGTTCTTCTAACCCGATATAGTTGTGCGAGTTCAGGGCATCATAGCTCGTATCATATAAATATATA
The DNA here is from genome assembly GCA_963277665.1 of Viscum album. Classification (NCBI taxonomy): domain Eukaryota; kingdom Viridiplantae; phylum Streptophyta; class Magnoliopsida; order Santalales; family Viscaceae; genus Viscum; species Viscum album. The sequence goes on from OY728126.1 coordinate 1,690,839,964, forward strand.
GATATATTTGGATATTGGGATTTATTTTAAGGATAATTTAATGGTTTCTAGTTAATCTGGGTTAGAGTATAAAGTGTGATGACAAAACATTTTTTCATTTATTGTAATATTGGTTATTTTTTTGGATTTTTATTAAAGGAAATATATGAACATCATTGGAATAATCTATGTTTAGGATGAAATCATTAATTTTTTGTAGTGTCTTGAGTATGTTAATAAACTAGGAAATATAGCCCTATATATCTACTATAGGGGTAGATTGTATTTGTTGTCGATGGACAAAATGGTAATAACACCAAAAATTATGTATTAGGTATTAACCTGATCATCACCTGATGGCTGATGAACTGACCAAACTGCAAGCTAGGATTGTAGCAGTTGATTCATATACCAATGTGAATCACATTATCATTAAAAAAATCATAAAATCCATTATAATAGTGTTAAGAAATTAGATTAGAGAACAAAATAGAATTATTACCATGGATAACTATGAGTGAAAAAAACAAATTTATAGGATGATATGAATGTATCAAATATATAAAACAATGTTTCTAAAAGGGAATAAATATTTATTCTTATGTGTTAATAAAAAAATATATTATAGTATTGAAACTATTATTTTAGTATTTGATCAAAATAAGTCAAAAAAAATGGATTTTAGGAAGTTGTATATCCATAAAAATAAATTTGTGATAATTTATGAAGTGATCATACTAATATGAATTAAAATTTCAGTATATTATTGAAACTATGGAAAATGGGATATTTCCAAATATATATTATGGTAATGAGGTCGATATCAGAATTGAATTTAATCGTTTATTCTTATGAATATCTTTATTACTAGATGATATTTATTAGTGACATTCTATTATACTCTAAATTATATGTGTTTTATATGAATCATCAATGGAATGTTCTTCGAGAAGTTACACATTAATGATTTGAAGACATACAATAAATGGTATCAATAACTTTGAAACTCATGTTTTTGAAAATTTTATATTTTTAGACATAAATACTGAGGATATATGGATTAGGTATGCATAAATATTAGTTATATAATATTATTAATGTTCAGATATTTTTCTTGTAATTTTGTGAAATGTGGATTAGGCAATATTAATATATTTGGAATTTATTTAAGATTTATTTAAAAAATATTCCATGATATCTTTTATGAGCATTATCTTTTTTTTCAGATTACGATATATATTGAAAAGTGTTTTTAATTTCTAACTACTGGGTAATATATTTTTATTTGCAAATATGTTGTTAGTTTTATAGTAAATATTTGAATTATCCTTTTATGATATCATATTATTTGGGAAACATGTATTTCAATGAATATATGATTATGGTAAATATATTCCTGATTACATGAATGAATAAAAGATTACTGTTGTTTTAGTACGGCTTTGTTATATAACTGATACTAAGAGACTACGGAATATATCAAGGGATAAGTTATTTCCCCAGTGATAAATATATTAATTTTACCCTAATAAAAATTTATTAGCAATTGATAACTAAAATATAGATGAAAGAAGTCATTTTTTTGGGGTATAATGTAACCCCATGAGATTTTAATATATGATATCCATTATTTATGAAAATTAAATTGACATGTTTCTCTATAAGATATAGTAAAGTAATATGAAACAATAAAATTTTTATAATAGTAAAAAAAATGTTATTGATTAATGTAGAATAAATATTAATAAATGATTTATTACATATTCATAATTAAAAGAATGACTACATTTAATACAAATTAAATGCAATTTGGAATGATAAAATAGATAGTAATAAAATTCATATAAATGGGTTTTTATAGTTCATTTTAATGTGATATGAATTTCCATATTTAAAAATATAATATTAATGTTGATAAAATATATATAATATATATAATTTCATAATAAAAATTTAATTAATAAGGAATAAATTATTCTAGGGGTGAATATTATTTATTGTAAAGCTATGAGTCTCATGGGTGGACTTAGGGTTGATTCATCTGGAGTACTTATTGATTTAGTATCTTCATTTTTTATTTATGATCCCCCAACCCAAACTCTTGTAATTAAAAATGAATTTAAAATATGAATGAGAATGGTTAATAGTAAAAATGTGGAAATATTTCTACCAAAATTGGTTTTTATTATTTCACAAATTTTTATTTAAAGTTTTATTTATAAAATATAGATGTATAATTTTTAAATATGATCACAATTTTACAGTTCATCTTAGTAATATTTTCTTAATATGATATTTTTATTAAAATAATGATATCAATGAAAATATTGAAAAATATCATTTTTACAATTTAAATGGATTTTCTAGAAGTATCAATATACATGTACGTATTTTAAAATAGTATTTTTAAAAAATAATTTATTTTATAGGTAACTTTATAATTTAGAATTTGTTTTATTAAATTTATAACCAAATATAAGATATTTTAGAACAGAAGTAACACTTTTCATCAATTTTTTAATACATAATAAATTTTTTTTAAAATCATTGTAGTAAACTCTTAAATTAAATAAAATTAAATTGATTTCAAATTTATAATTGGTGTGTCAATGTTATCTAATAAAAGTCACATTATGATTAACACTAACGATTATGTTACCTTCAGAAAACAATGGTAATAATGGAAAAGTGATATATTGTAACTATAAAAAATAAAGTGTCAATGGGATATAAACATGATAAAAATATAATATAATGAATTTTATGAAGTCTTCTATGATAATATCAGGTCTCTATCTCATTATTTTTAAATTTTGAATCCACATTTCATGTTTAACCTGTTAACCCTTTATATTTTATTCAACTATTATCAATAATACCCTCACATCACTTAACAAATGGTTCTATAAAATACCCATAATAACATAAAATATTGTTTTAATAATTATAAAATTACTTTTTTATACATCCCATGTGAAAATATTTCACTCTTTTAAGCATCTAGTAAGAATATAGTTTTCTATTCTATTAATTTATAAATTATTTTCTTAGGAAATTGCAAACTGCTAAACATGAGTTATAATTTTTTAAATAAATTTATTGTTTTATATTACTAATTTCCAATTATAATTTTAAAATTAAATCATCATTGTTAATATATTTAATTTTATTATTATATTATTGTAATATTTATAAACATTTTTTCATTTCTATTATGAAAAAACATGATTTGTTACTTGTGTTGACAACATTCTCAATGATGTAGTGCACATCATTTTTCAATCAACCACATAAAAATATTTTATAAAATGGGAATTTAATAAATTGTTATTTTATTTATATCAATTTTTATTACTAAATAGAAAACTATAATACTACTTCGTCCTATTCTAGGAAAATGAAATTATCATCCATACGTAAATGGAAAATACAACCACCATGGAATGATAGATTTCCATTTATAAATTCATACCCACCATATAAGATGATTGTGATAATGTTATTGATGTATATATTTGATGTTTATAATATCAATATGGTTCTTCAATAAAAATATTTAGAAACATTTATTGTCATGATAAACAATTGATTATCATTATTTCAATAATATAAATTACCTAACAAAGAGGAAATATATCCGTTATCTCTGAGTAATGACATTATATATATTATTTCATATTTATAAAAACTCTAATTTGTGATATATCACATTAATAAATCCAAAAAAGTTTATTATTCATTTTTTAAAATGATATTAACAATTACACACATCATAATCTTACATTAATCATGGTAGGTTCATATTTGGTTTGGATTAACTACATTTTGGAGAAATAAAATGAATTTATATCATATATGAATTTGAGAACTTATATAATTGAAAAATATGATATGATATATATATATAATTTTATTTTTTATGGAATGGTTATATTAATATTTAACTAAATAATTATGAAAATAATATATCATCATTATTAATATATAAATCTTGATCATCATCAATTTCAAAATCATTATTTGTAAGAAAAATAACAATTAATTGAAATTATTTAATTATAATTAATATGTATCAATTATTCCTCTTTAATTAATTCTAAATGAATGTTAAATTTTTTATAAATAATTACTCCCTACACTGTATTAACACAACTAGTTAAATTCCATAAATATTAACTACAACAGATACTGAATGTATGTAAACACTTACAAGTATTTATATATATAGTGATTGTAATTTAGTGGAACAAATGCTCATATTTATCATTATTATTATTATGTTTGTGTTAAATGATCTTAAATTAATTATTCATTATGTTTAGTTAAATTGACTAATATATCAGGATAAAGATAAAAATTTTCATCTCAAATTCTTCTTGGTCAGAAATGATTTGTAGTATATAGATAATATAATTTACTGGTTTTATATTGCACCTATTTTAAATATCACATAATAATTTTTTTTAATAATTTTATTCTAATTTTTATTACAATTTTTCTCTTTTAAAGGGGTGTGATTAAAATTTAACTCAAGACACATAGGGTTTCATTTCCTCAATTTTAATTCAACCAGACATGTTATATATTATACATAATGATTAATTAGTTAGCTTTTTAATTTATTCACTAAACCATTAGTCATAAATAATTTATTTTAATTTAATTTTTTGGGTTAAAGAATCTAAATTATCTCCATTTCAAAAAAATTCATTTTACGTACGTGTTAACCTAGCCATAATTGTTTTGTGTAAATATATTATCATTCATTGAGTAATGATCATTCACCTGGAACTATTTCATATAAATTATTTAAAATCATAAATTTTGTTGATTTACACATATCATGTAATAACGAGGGGCATTAATTGTTAATATTATATACTATTAAGCTCCACGATTCACAAAATTGATGTTCATTGTATGTTTTTAAATGAGGGAAATAATTGGAAAACATTTTATATAAATAATATAAGGTTCATCGCTATAACTCTAACCACATAGAACAGACATTATTTATGTATCATAGTCACATGAATCAATTTACATGAATAGAAGATCCATATAATGTGTATTTATTAGAGATGTAAGATATAAATTATAACATTTGTGGTGATTTTACCCACCAAACCTCATCTCCCAGCATTACATTTTTTTATCATTTTACCAATTATAAATTCATTATGGAAATACAATAGATGTGGATATATAGAGTAATTAGTGGAATGTATGGTGAGATGTTAAAGTGGATCGACATTAAACAATGCTATGTATTAGTTGAGTAGTGTGAGTTTGCCTTAATAAAACTGATACATGTGGAAACTAATTAACCTTGAGGATAAACGAGTCATGTTCTCACATTTGGCGGGAAAATGATTGGGTAGGATCTACTTATGGTTAGTGATGGTGTTAAATGTATAAAACTAATATTGGGGGATATACAGTTGAATATTAGATAGTTATATTAATAGAAAATTTGGGTTTTATAGTTTCTATAATTTTAAAAAATTTATGGGGTGTGGTATATAAATCATTTTCTTGTATATCTATGGATGTGGATTTTGGGTTTACATGTATCTTTAAAAATTACATATAGTGAAATTACATATAATATTTTTTATCAAATCTTTTAATAGATTATATTATTAGGTGGGGTTTTAAATATCACATGGGTTCTAACACCACATCCCACTATAGTCACATAGACATTTAAGTATATTATAATTCCCTGACCAAATAATCCCAATGTCGGTGCATTATTTTAATACATTGGAATGATTACTAAGAATTATGTCCCGGAATACAGATCAGTTTAGAATTCATGGAAAATAGATTACATACATGAATGTTACATTAAACATTACAACGTATAACACAAAAAAACCATTGATAATTCCATTGTTCTCTTAGCTTAACCCTGCATCGTAAACATAAAACACCTCTTGGGATCCTCGGAAAATGAGACATAAGAACGGGGTGATCACAAATGCTCAGTAAGGGTAATCAATACAACAAAAGATTACATAAATATTAAGCATGGAGAATAATTGAAAATAAATTCCTTTACCAGTAATAAACAAGAACACTTTAATGGAATAAATATGATCTTAGTAAATAATACCACAATAAAACATAATCATGCACATTCATTTGTAGAATGACCACATGAACCATCATTATTATATTTATAATGAGGGAATGTATAATACCGGACATTCTGAAAAAAAAAATTCAAGGGCTCGTCCAAAACCATATATCATATTGGGAAAGGCCTCTCCGAATTCCACATTTATTTGTCTCATGAGACCATCCAATACATCAAGGAGTTATAGCGGTCTCCACCCGTCACTTGCTAAGTCCAAGGTATTCCTAATATGAAAAGGTTGAAATATAATGTTAACGTTCATAATAATCCTAGCATACGAAATTCCAATACTTTAATAATAAACCATGAATGGTATTAAAATATCACACCCTAATTCAAACATATCACAAGACCTCCAATAAACTATTGATGATTTGTATCATAAAAAATAAACATCAAACAATTGTATGATTTATCAAAGGATGTTGACATAGATTAAATCAAAACTATTTGAGAGAGATATATCATTCTATTTCGAAATAATTTAAGAGTCACATAATTATAATGAAAACATTTATTTTGAAAACATTCTTATAAAATTGTAAGGGATGCTTTGATGATGTTATGATGGTGGAGAATAACTGTACCCGCAATATAAGTTAAAAAACATAACTTAATTTTGTTAAAAAGGTCGTAAAATAACTTGTTTGGAAAACGACAGAGAGATTCCTTTCAAAACATATAAGTTCAAAAAAGGGTGTAAATGACTATAACCCATTGTCTAGAAAATTGTAAAAAAATTAAATACATTTTAAAGAAACATGGATGTGGATGACAAAGTGGTCCCAGTAGATACTTACTTAAAAACAACCTCGGATAATAAAGGGATTGAAGAATTAACCATTACCTAGTAATTTTCCTTGGTTTAGGGTAGGTTAAAATCCGGTATAATGGTGAAATAATTGTTATTAAATTATTAAATAACTATATACATTAATATGATATCATATATGATCTTCTAATATTGCATTGTTAATTATATTTTAGTATTATCGTCGTTTCGGGTGACAGTTGATTATTTTTCCTTTATATGTTTTGTTAAATAAGTAATGTTCGTTATTGATAGGATGTATCTTATTCATATTCTGAATGATATTATGCCATTAAAAATTATTTTTAATCATAAAATGATAATTAGTCTTGAATGGATACGATAGGGTATAAATCTCATCGTTTTCGTGGAGACGGTAATTCATACGTACGCACTAGCGATAATTTCATTATTTTAATATTAAAATAATATATAATTTGATAGTATATCCTATATTGAGAATAACTATCAGGTTATATTAATTATTTACATCAATTATACATCATTATTTTTCCTCAAGAAAATAATAATGTATTGGATAACAACTACACCATGACGTGGAGACGGTAAGCCGTGCGTACACATGTCTGGTGACATGTCATTCAATGGATGGATAGAATAATGAATGTGGTTTTACCATATTTATAATAACATCACAGTATATAGAAGATACTTGAGTTATTATTTTATAATGGAAACAACAGAGAAATAGGAAGTGGAAGAAGAAGGGAACTTGAAAGAGGTGATGAAATATTAACTCTTATTTGGGTTCTTCATTTTGATTTGATCAAAAGGGATTAATAAGTTGGATTTATGACTAAATTAAGGACTCTAGGATGATGGAAGGACAGTTTATAGGGTATTTTGATAGGGGTTGGATGAGACAAATAGTTTTGAAGGTGTGAAATAGAGAGAAGGGGATGTTCCCTTTTATAAGAGAGGTGAGGGGAAACATCGAAAAAGCTAGAAATATTATTTTATAATAAAATCATTTTCATTTCATAATGACTCAAAAATGAATTATTAAAATTATAATGTGGGTATGGGTCGAAAACTTCTCAACCAATAGGTTTTAGACTGGTTTGGGTCACTATATTAACCATTAAATTTAGATTTAACTCTTAGTTAAATAGTTTTACATTTACCATTTCTCTTTGTTTTTTATATTATATAGTTTATTAACATAATATAAAATTACAATAGAACCACAACTGGTTCATTAATGATACACCTATAATTGTATAATTCTTTTTTTGAACCATAGATTTTTAGGATTATTATATCAACCAATAATATTGTTTTTGTTTTAAAAACCCATTTATGTCAATTATAATATTATTTACTAATTTATTTTTGTTAAAGTCTTACCAACAATATTACATAAAAAATACATTTAATAATTCTTAATATGTCATATTTACCTAAAATGTTATCCTAATTCATTAAAAGTGTCAAATTAAATTTATTTGGATATTAATAATATCAATTATTTTAATCATTCATTAATACGATAATTACATCATCATCATTGTGTCATAAATAATGTTAATTATTTAATTTAAAAAAAAAATTAAAATACTGATATTTAGGAAATATTTTTAGGTTCCTAATGAATATTTATAGTCGAATTAATATTGTGTGTAAACCTATATTAAAAACGGACTAGTTATTAAACATTGAATTTTACTCTTTTAAATCTTTTCCAAATAAAATAAAAATAAATGTCGTAATCTAATACAAGTGGATAAAGAGGATAATATGTTATTCATATGGTTTTTTTTGGTCGAATTATAATTATCCAATAGAATTAGGACATGTGTTAGGGTAATAATAATATCACTTTTACCCTTAATTACCCCATTTACTTTTAAGTGTGGAAAATTAATGTATAAAAGTTACTATTTATAAAAATTATTTTACTCTTATTGAACCAAATTTTCCTTAATGATATAAAAATTTTCTCTTGAATTTTGAAATTCAACTCACAGAATTGTTAAAATTATGTTTTATGTAAATTTCAAATGCTCCCTAGAGGTGGGTAAAAGATGGTAAAAAGTTCGATAAAAGTTATATATATCTAAAATTATTATAAACTAACTCTAATAGATTACATTGAACTTATATAGGTATTATGTAACTATTTTTACCTAAAATAAATTTAAATTAAATAAAAAATTATTTAAATAAATAGAATGTTTTAAACAATAACTCAGTGTTTTTCAGTATTCATAAAAAACTAATTTTTTTCAGAAAAATACCAAAAAATTACCCTATGCTAATGTTGACATTATTAATTCAAAAATTAAATCTATTTTTCAAATTTCAAAACATAGAATATGCATTAAATAATTTAAAATTAATTTCTGTTGTCAAAACCAAAAAGCGTATTTTTAAGAAATAATAACTATCAAAAGATTGACAGTTGTTTATGTCCAATTTCAAAGTAAAATTACTTACAATGAAAATCATTTGATTAAATTATAAAAATATAATCTAATTTTAATTCCAAACCATTAAAATTTATAATTCAACACTATAAATTATTTTGATTAAAAAGGTGGTTTTCAGTTAAAATATAATATTTTTCACAATTCACCCAAATATGAAAGTTATCAGAAAAACACCAAAAAGTTATTGAAAATAAATTCATATGTCCTAATTCTAAATAATATATTTATTTTGTAAAATTTAATATATTATAGTTTTAAATATTCGATTTAAATTTGTTTCTTCATTAAAAGGAGTTAAAATGCATTTTTTGAAAAATACTTCTTTTATCCGAAAAAAGAATTTGTTCTTACATTACATATAATAAACTGAAGATATGGATTCTAAAATTATAAATATTATTTAAATTTAAAATTTTAGTTAATACTATTCAAAACCACTTTTGAACGGCTAGTTTGATAAGTCATGATGCACTTGAACTCAATGTTCCGTGTAGTGTAGGTAATTGAATTAATTTGAAGAAATAACGTACTCTGAAATATTATGGTGTTAAATTCTTCCATATTTAAATAAATTTCATCCTCACAGTTTTAAATTTTTCGTTGAAAATAAAAGGATGAAAATAGAAAAAACCTTTGTGGGAAAACCGACATCGGAAATTGGGTGAATAAAATTTATCCTAATAAGAGGAAAAGGGGAATGAAAAAGAAACCACAATTTTATGATATAGATTAAGAGAAAATTGGTTGGAATTAGAGACACATAATTGGAAGAAAAAAAGAAATATTTATAAGTATTCATTGAGGTCATCAGTTATAAACAATTACATAATTAAGGGCCTCAAAGACATCAATCTATTATGATTTAAAATATCACTGGTTCAATAAAACATAAGGTATTAGGATAACACATTTTTTTAAATATCCCTTACCTAATGTTTAAGAATTAATTTTTCATAGAATAAGAGAAAAAATATATATACATGACATGTAGAGTTCCATCTTTGACTAATTTCTACCACAAACTCATCATTCACTCTAAAAGATAATAGAACTTTAAAAAAAAATATTTATCTTATTTTTTTAGGGTTCAAAAAAATAAATTTATAATTCCCCTATCAACCCCTTTTAAAAAATAAACTACAATATATAGTCCAGGGACTTCACATGGTCCAGGGGTAGGCGATAAATTTCAATCGCACTATGGTTGTGGGTTCGATTCCCACAGCTTTCTCCGACACGACGAGTTATCACACGATCTACGTTTTTTAATTTTTTTTTAAAAATACAAATATAACCATAACAATAGTATCCAATTTCAAACATAATCCATTCTAACCATTACACTTATCCAAAATACTTTTATCCAAACCCACAGTCTAAAATTTAAAAGGAACTTAAATACAATGAGGATTTTTTTTCCACAAAATAACATTTGAACACCTTCATAATGTATTATATTAAAACATGGTAACACCCTGAATTACCATAAAATCTTATTTATTACCTTCATCCTCCCTTATCATTTATATAATTATGCATATATTATTTATATCCAAAAATTTGGAATAATCCAAATATGATGAAATAAATAAACTATTAATTAGTTCCAAGTAAGTCAAGAATATCCAATATAATTTATCCAAATATACCATCTCTTATTCCAAAGTCACTAAATCATTATTAGAACCATATTAATGATTACATTTCCATCAACCATGTATTTTCCAAAAATTTAACCTGCTATTGAGTTACTATTCATGGTCCGACACAATCTCATGTCCTTAATCAAATTGTACTACAATACAATCCATAAATACTCTATATTTCTTATAACATGTACATCATTTATATAATACTCAAATGAAATGATAATTTAATAACCAAGTAATAAATCTAAACATTCCTCTTCATCTTCGGTTGTATCAAAACTTTATTATTATCCAATAGCAGCATTGGGGGTATACTCTAATGATTTGGACATTGATTCGCGTAGTGTCCCAGCTCCATGGAGATGAAGCATTGTACATTTGAAACTTTTTTCTTACCCGTTCAATCACGTACTTGATTCAATTGTTCTCCAAAAATATATCAAACTCCCATTACCTTCAAGAATTTATAAAGTTTATTCTTTCCAAAGTTATCACATATGGGAAAATCCTTCTTTTCCATCTCCCCTTTATCTATATTTCTCTCTTCCAACCTTTTCCTCTCTTTCTTCCCTTCAAAGACATAGGACTCATATAAATTTTTACTTATCTTATTAACACATGATATAATTTATTCCCATGTTGAGAATACATTGAAGACTATTTTCTGGCTAAATGTTGTCTTAATACCATGAAAGATATGATCCTTCTTACACATTGGATCATATGTATTTCTGGAGTTCACATTCCTTCTACTGTGCGCATGTTCTATACAATGACATACACTAGGTCAGTTTATAAATTGCAATGAATAATTCCAAACTTGTAAAATACCTAACATAAATTGAACAGTTTATGGATATAATCCATAATCATAAAAATATTTTCTTTGAGGAAGAATATACTCAGAAACCCTTCATTATTATTTATATTGAAAATGAGAATTATCCTAAGCATATCCCCTGATAGTGTCGTAACCAAGAGCATAGTAAGACTCGTTGTCGTGCACCAGTTCTTGTTCTAGTTTAGATCAAAGCGGTGTTTTCGGTTTTTACCCCTAGGTACATCTGTGTCAGAGCTGCCTCTACCTTCTCGTATCCAGACAAGGATTCATTTTCGTTGAAAACTCACAAAATCTCAACAATACCAAAATTCTTGGAAGTTCTTCTATACTAATCTTCAATTTTTATCTTAAGATAATGTTTTCCAATAATATTTTATCTGAATATAGTTTCCATGGTTATTGATAAACTTTCTTTGATAAAAACTATAATTCCCCGACACCATAATCCCAAATTAAGTGCATTATATTAATACATTGTCATGATTACAAGGAATCACGTCCTGAAATACTGATCATCTTAGCAGTCTTGGAAAATATATTACATATATTAACAGTATATTACATATTCCAAAATAGAACACAAAAAATACTTTTAGAATGTCATTGTTCTCTTAGATTAACCCTTCATCTTAAACATAAAACACATCTTGTGATGCTGGTAAAATGATACATAAGAAAGGGGCGAGTTCAAATGATCAGTAAGTGTAATCAATACAGAGAAAGATAACATAAATATTAATCATGGTAAATAATTTCTAACACATGACTTTCCAAGTAATAAACATGATCACATTTATGGAAGAAATATGAGATTAGTAAATAATTCCACAATAATACATAACCATTAGTATTCTAATAGTGCAATGACCACATGAACCATCAATTTTATTTTCATAATGAGGGAATTTATAATGCTAGTTATTCTGAAACCATTTGTCAATGCTTCAAAAAAGATTTCTAAAAATGAATAAGGCCTCGTCCGAAACCATATATCAAATTGGGAAACACCTCGGCCAATTCCATGTCTAGTTGTCAAATGGTAAATATCATTTCATCGATGAGATATATCGGTCTCCACCCATCACTTACTAAGTCCAAAAAATTCCTCATATGAAAAGGATGAAATATAACATAAACGTTCGTATTAGAACTAGAATACGAAATGTAAGTACATTAACTATAAACCATGAATGATATAAAAGTAACACATCCACAGTAAAACATATCACAAAACCTTAAATACAATATGAAAGTCTTTTATCATAATAAATCAACTTCAAACAAGTGTAAAATTGATCAATGGATGTTGACATAGATGAAATCAAAACTATTTGAGAGAAATATCTCATTCTATTTTGAAATCATTTAAGAGTCACATTATTATAAATAAACATTAATATTTAATTATTATTATAAACTAATTATGTAAAAATCGATGATGTTATAATGATGAAGAATAACGGCACCCGCTTTATAAGTTAAAAAACATTCTTACCTTAATTTTTTCAAAAAGGTCGTAAAGTACCTTGTTCGGAAAACAAGTGAAAGATTAATTTCAAAACATAGAAGTTCAAATAAGGGTATAAATGAGTTTAACCCATTGTCCAGTAAATAGTAAAAATGTTTATAAATAAATTTATGAGATACCTCGATGTGGATGATAAAGAGGTCCCAGTAGATACTTACTTAAAAACAACCTCACATAAAAAATAAATTGTAGAATAAACCCTTTCCTTGTACTTTTCCCTGGTCGAGGGTATGTTTACCTCTTGTATAATGTTGAACTAATTTTTATTAAATTATTCAGGAACTATATACATTAATATGATATCATATATGATCTTCTAAAATTTCTTTGTTAATTATATTTTAGTATTATTGTCGTTTTGGGTGTTAACTTAATCATTTTATTTTATATGCATTGATACATAAGTAATGCTTGTTATGGATATAATGTATCATATTCATATTAATAATTATATTAAGTCATTAAAAATTATTTTTAAACATCAAATTAATATTAGTATTGAATGGATATGATGGGGAATGAATCACATCAAGTTCGTTGGGATAGTAATCCATACGTACGGACAAGCGATAATTTCATTCTTTTCATTTTAAAATAATATATAATTTAATGGAATATCATATATAATGAATATTAATCATGTTATATTTATTATTTACATCAATTATACATCATTATTTTACCCATCCAAATAATAATTAATTGAATAACAACTACACCACGATGTGGAGACGGTAAGCCGTACGCACGCACGTATGGTGACATGTCATTAAAAGGATGGATAGAATAATGAATATGGTTGTACCATATTAATAATCACATCAGAATATATATAATATACTGGAGTTATTATTTTGGAATGGGAATAACAAAGAAAGAGGAAGTGGAAGAAGAAACAAAATGGACAGAGGTGATGAAATATATACCTATTTTCTGGGTTCTTCCTTTTGATTTGATCAAAAGGGCACTATAGGATAGACATATGAATAATAAAAGGCCTCTAGGATTATTGGAGGACAATTGAGAGGGTATTTGGGTAGGGTTTGGTAGATCCAAATGGCTTTTATGGTGTGAATTATAATATAGGATAAGTTCCCTTTTATAAGAGGGATGAGGGGCTCCTTTGGATATTCTAGAAATATTATTTTATAATAAATTCATTTTCGGTTTCTAATTGCTCATAAATAAATTATTCAAATGATATGGTTGGGATGGGTCGAAAAACCCTCAACCAATAGTTTTTACATAGGTTTTGGTCACTATATTAACCTTATCTTTTATATTTAACTCTTAGATAAATAGTTTGACATTTACCATGTCTCTTTGTATTTTTATATTATATGGTTAATAAACTTACTATAAAATTTCAATATAACCCCATGTTGTTTATTAATGATATCCATAAATTATATAAGTATTTTGGTAGAACCATTGATTTTTAGTATTAATATATCAACCAATAATACTGTATTTCCTTTAAAAACTCGTTTATGTCAATTTTGACATTATTTAATAATTGATTTTTGTTAAACTCCTAAAACCTTTATTACTTAAAAATTAATACAATTGATAGACCCTAACATTTCATATTAACATATAATAGTATTGTAATTCATTAAAAGTCTACAATTAAATTTATTTTTATATTTATAATATCAATTAATTTAATCATTCATTAATATGGTAATTACTGAATCATCATTGATTCATAAATAAATTTCAGTATTTAATGTCTGAAAATTATAGATAAAATATCATTAGTTATGAAATATTTTTATATTTCTAATAAATATTTATAGTCTAATTTATAATGTGTGAATTCCTATATTAAAAATGGGTTAGTTATTATACGTTGAATTTAACTCTTTTAACATTTCTTTAAAAATAATAATAATAAATGTCCTAATCTAATAAAAGTAGATCAAAGAGGTTCATATTTTATTCTTAATGTTTTTTTGTCAAATTATACTTATCCAATATAATTAGGACATGTGTTAGGGTAATAATAATATCATTTTCCCCTTAATTACTCTATATACTTTTAACCGTGGTAAATAAAAGTAAAAACATACTATTCACAAAATCTTATTTTCATCTTATTGAACCACATTTTTCATACTGATATCAACCGTGCCTCTTTGATTTTTGAAATTACACTCACAGAAGTGGTAAAATTATGTTTAATGTAAATTTGGCAAATGCTCCTTGGAGGTGGGTAAAATAAGGTAGAGTACAGAAAAATATTTATATATATATAATTATTATAAAATGACTCCAATAAATTAAATTGAACTCATATAAGTATCATGTATCTATTTTTACCTTTAAAAAATTTAAATAAAAAAAAAATTATTTAAATAAAAAATCGGTTTTAAACAATAACTCAGTTTTTCCCCTATTAATCAAAAATTGAATGTCTTCAGATAGATAAAAAAATTTACCCTAAGATAATATTGATATTCCAAATTATAAAATAAATTCAATTTTACCAATTTCAAAACATAAAAGTTTCATTAGTTAATTTACGTTTAATTCCTATTGTCAAAACTAAAAAGCATATTTTTAATAAATAATAACTATCAAAAGATTGACACATGTTTATATCCAATTTAAAAGTGAAATTACTTACAACGACCATCATTAAATTAACTGGAAAAAATATAATCTAATTATACTTCCAAACTATTAATATTTATAATTAAACACTATAAATTGTTTTGATTAAAAATGTTTTTTTCAATTAAGGTATAATATTTTTCAATATTCACCCAAATAAGAATGTTATCAGAAAAGCAAAAAAAATTTATTGAAACTAATTTTATGTATTGAATCTAAAAAAGATGTTTAGTTTGTCAAAATTAATATATAAAAGTTTCAAATGATGGATTTAAATAGGGTTCTCCATTAAAATGCCTTAAAATTTCATTTTTTTAAAATACTTATTTTATCTGAAAAAATGAATTCGTTCTTACATTATGTCTAAGAAAAACATAATATGGATTATAAAATTATAATGATTATATAAAGTTCGTAATTTAGTTAATACTATTCATAACCGCATTTAAACGGCTAGTTTGGTAAGTCGTGGAGCGCTTGAACTCACTGTTGCGTGTACTACAAGTTATTGAATATCATTGAAGAAATAACGTACTATGAATTCTTGGGGTGTTACATATATCACATAATTTTTTTAACAAGTTCCACATTTAGGGATTTCCAATATGGCTTAATATTTTACCATTAACTTTTTTCATGGTGTACTACATGGTATGTTTATACTCACCATTTCAAAATCTTATTCATCTACACTATGTTATAATATTAAAATTGAATAAATATTTTGGTGACTATAAATGATATTAATCTAAAATATATTATTGATCAGGTGATTTTTTTCATATCATGGTACATGTAGTATTTATTAGAGATAATGTTCTATTTGTAATATTTCATACTCCATGGAGATTTTCCACTAATATATCTTTGTAATTAAAGATGATATTATCTTTTATTATTTAACTATATTTTTTTAATTATGGTGTTGTAGTGTATACTTATTCCATCATGCATTCATTATTATGTTGTTTTTGATATGTATATGGGAATGGTGGTAGTCAGTTTTATATTTCATATTGTATATATATGTCTATAATCTACATTATAGTACATGGAATCCTATAATAAATAATCCTTCATAGTGGAAATCACTATTCATTTGATTACAAGAGGCATTTTGGGGTGACTCCCTTGGGTTACCACGATCTCAAATGGGGTGTCATTTGGCCAAGTTGCCTCAACCAAAATTGTATTCATAAAAGATCAATAATTTTTCTTTTAAAAACATAATAAATAATTAAATATTTCTTAACTAAAAATTAGTTTAATTTGGAGGAAACTAAAAAATATATATCTAGAAAACAAGGTTGAATTAGTTTTTAAAATTTTCAAAAATAATATCTTGTTCATCTTAGATTATAAAACATAATGGATAAAATGTGATTTTACTATGAAATTTAATGAATATGATAGATTTAATTGTTAAACTAAATTGTTCTATAGATCATGAGATAAAATGTGGTGTATGACCATTATAGTAAGAGAGGTATTAATGGAAATCAAATGTATACTTTATTGATAGACTTCACTATAGAAAATATAGAATAATTTGTTTAAATGATTACATACAAGAAGTGTTATTCAATAAGATGGGATGATTAAAATTTTTTTTTGATATTGGTCCCTTAAAAAAGGTAAAATATAAAATATTAATATATATTTTTAAGGTAAAATAATAAAATTCTTAGTAACTAGAAGAATAAAATGTCTTATGAAATCGTTGTTCATTTTATATGAACAAGGAAATAATAAAAAATCCTATGATGTTTTATATATTCTATTAAATTACCAATTTTAACAAATAACCTGATAAATAATCTGATTTATACATAGAAGGAAATATGAGTTGTAATAGATAAAAATTAGAGAAGACAAAATATAATATCACCTAATTTGGTTTAAATTTTTTTGATGTTTCATTACAAAAAATAGAACTAATTATAAAAAATAGATCGTCTTATTCTCTAATGAATATAATAGGAAAATATATAACTATATCATGAACCATGTTAATTAAGTGAATAATTTTATGAAATGTTTCCATATGATTTTAAAATTAGCATAGTAGGTTTTTGAAAAAAATATATAGTTCAATAATAAAATAGGTTAAAATTAAATTTATGTTGAAAATAATTTAATAAAATATGGTATCTATGATGAAATGTAAATATAAATTCATCTATAGATTAAAAGAGTCATCAAATGGTATATTTGAAAAAATAAATAGAAATTATATTAAAGAATGAATTTGAATTATAATGGAACTATTGAATGTTAGTGGTTAAAATGGATATATATTATAAAATTGTGGACATGCTCATTCTAAAATAAATGGTTATTGTAAATGTGATATCATATAAAATGAATCCAAAATTAAAAAAACTATGAAATTATCATGGAAAATATTTTATAAAAATTAAATAATGTAATAAGGTAATCTAATGATATAAAGTAGATGAAATAATTTTTCCTTAATATTATATCTATGTACATTTTTTATGTTTTTGAATAATATAATCAAAATTATTATTGATTATAATAATGTAATTTTTATTATATAAAATTTGGATTATATAAATAATAAATAAATAGAAGAAATTCATGAATATATATAAGAATATGAATATAAAAATTCATAACATAATTGAAATATAAATTAATTGAATTTAAATTTTTCTATGAATAATAAAAAATAATAATATACTAGTTCTCCCAAATACAAATCATGAAAATTTTGAAGACATATATCACCCATGGTTTATGTTACATTAAAATTCAATTATTTATTTTAAATATCTATAATTATTGGGTTTTGATTTGGTAGTTTTGGATGGTTTTGATGTTTCATGGTTGGGTTTTTAGGGTGCATAGATTGAGGATTGTTTTGGAAAATTGTGCACAATTTACATAAAATAATTTTAAAAGTTATATGATTTAGTGGGAAGGAATAAAATAGAAACATGTTATGGAAAAAAACTGGACAATGAAACCCATGTGATATGTGAATTTTTGGGAAAATAAAAATTCAATGACTTTTCATGGATTTTCAAACCATGAAACACAACTGTGTTGCTCCCCGGCTGGATGTCTAGTTTCATGTGAACAATTGGAACATGGTTTCTCAATTGGTGTTGCACAACTAGGTGACCCTATTTTTAGAGACAATATGATTCTCACATTTGGAATACAGTTTTCCAAACCTTGTATCCAAATTGATAATTGTACATTAAATTCTCTAAGAATAGGGTATTAATCGATTGATGACCTGAAACTCTCATATTACTACTATTCTCTCATTCCCTCAAACAACTCTCCTCATGATCTCATAGAGATTAATTCTTATCTAAGGTAAATATTTAATAATAAATGTATTATAGAACATTAAAACTAGTTGAAATTCTCCATTTAAATTATTTCATCCCAGATATCATAATCTTCTATCACATGGAATGATATATCTATTTATATATAGAAAATTATATGTTCCACCATGTGTTTTTAAGTGACCCTACTAGGTTATAAGGAATTAAATCTGATTCAAGTCTTGATCATGATGTTTCCCGATCATTCTATTAATTATCATCAATCATAGAGGGTTAGGTGTCTTCTAACACTACAATAATTATTTTAGAACATAATGAATAAGATTTCAAAAATATATATATATTTAGGATTTAAAAATAATATGTGAAATCAATTCTTGAAGGAAAATATTTGCATTATATTTTTGGTATTTCCAATTGGAATGGATTTTATAAAAATCAATTTCTTTTAAATAATAAAATTGTTTTCAAATATCATGATTTAGTATGGGAATGAGATAAATATCATCAAATTATTCAAAGGAATGAAAACTATTATACGGGAAAATGTGACATGTTATATTATTTATTGCATAAAAGTACATATAAATTTGATTTTCATTGGATGTGATCCCTCATAAGGGGTGTGTTCTATTTCAGAATTTAGTTATTGGTCACTAATTTATGATGTGTTGGATTAGTGAGTAACCATTCAATAATATATAATCATCCCCTTGCATGAGTTTTTCTATTAATTTGGATGTGTAACATAGTCACTAAATCCATGTTCAATGGATGTAATGGAAAACATTATTAAATTAATTAATTTATATATTTTTTGTGATAGCTATTTATAGTTTCTCTTGCACTATTTTAAAATTCCTATCTCTGATTTGATATTATAATTTATAATTTATTTGGAAATTTTTATAGTAATGTATCGAAATACACTAACCCATAGCTAGTTTCTACATTACCATTTTGGAGTGTGATACAAGGTATCAAATCCTGATGAACCGAACAGTTATGTGGTCTGTGTAACCATTTTATAAAAATTAAATACACAGTTTATTTTAAATATAAAATAAGTAAATAATTTCATGTGGGAACCAAATTATTCCACTTAATATATTTTTTCATATTAATCAAAAATCACTTCTTTGTATCATGGTAAATATAAAACACACGAATGATATGTGGTCAGATTCTTAGTAAGTATATGTGTATAGCAGAAGACATCCTAAAAAAATAAGAATATTCAATATGAAATTTAATATAACTTAAAAAAATTCCATTTAAATTAGAATCTAATCCTAATATGGAGGAAATAAATAATGTCAAATTAATTCCAAATATATATTCACATGATCATTATTTTTATACAATTATATTGTAACTAATCTAATGAAATAATGGTAAATAATAACAAATATCCTAATCAGAGAATTCATAATTTTATAGATTTAAAATAGTCAATTAATTTTGAAATATACATTAAATAAGTCAGTAAAATCTTATCTAAATTTCCAGAAATATTAATATACTGAGACTGGTCAATGCATCAAGTGTGATTTGTAGCAATACCCCACTAGTTACATACTATTCTAAATTCATTCCAAATAAGAAAGGGTTTAATAATAATCAATATAAACATTCATATTCTGAAACTATAATAGATATATTAATACTTATACCAATCTAATAAACTAAATTATAAACCATCCAAAGTAAAATAGGGAATCATAATATAATTCTTCATCCTATGTCATCTAATCCTTAAATATATTTAAAATTATTAATAAATAAATCAATAATATATATATCACAATAAAAATTTGTATAATATTTCCCATTCACATTGATTAATATAAATTCTATGAAAATATCCTTAAAAAAATTCTTGTGGGAAGAAACATCTCCACCTTGAATATAAACATTACATGTTAAATGTTAAAAAAATGGAAACAATGTTTTAAAAAATTACCTTTTAGGACAAGTAAAATAATATTTAAAACACATATTTTTCATGATAGTTGAAAACAAAATTAATTTCAAAAATTTTGAAAAAATATTCCATTCAAATTTTTGATGAAATACTAATGTGCAATATTCTGGAAAATAAAAACAATATTACATTCTAAAAAATATTTCTAATTTAAAAATGGGAAAAAATTACTTTAGTAAATATTTTTTATTTTTTAAAAAAATAAATTGAAAACATTTTTAGAAAACATAGGTTTGGATGAAAAATCATTTCTGACAAAAAAACATAGTTTTTAAAACAATATTCAGATAACATTAAATTGACACAGAGTGGGAAAATAATATTATTAGTTTAAAATTTCATATTAAATTGAACAAAATAAAATTAATTTTTTATGATAGATATATCCTATAGTTCCCCCACGGGAGACATAAACATTAAATTTCCTAATTAATGAATAGACTGTGAAATAAACGTGTACCAATTTGGTAACAATTGATTTATAAGACCCAATAAAGAAATAACATGAAATGTAACATCAAATAACATAAAGTGAAATAGATTTTAAGGATACAATGTATTATCAATGGAAATCCCAACTTATAATCATGCCTTATAGTATAATCACATTAGGAACCACAATGAAATATCATGATACTAAATACTAAGGTATCATTAAACATTATTTTTCCACTTCTAAGTTTGAAATTTCAAAAATCTAACATACACAATTTCATTCCGGGTGATTTTTAGAGGCAAATAGATCAAATTTACTTTTAGATGAATAGTTTCATAGCCTTATAAATATTAATATGACTCTGGTAAAAACTAAATCGTCCAAATTAATAGTAAACTTACCCTTGGAAGAATACATAAACTTTAGGGATCATATAAGTGAAAAAAACCATAATAAAAGTATTCATATTTTTTATGTCATAAATAAAAAATTTTAATTAAATAATTAAAAAGAAATTTTATTTTCCAAAAACATGTGTATAAATTAAAAATTATATGTTATATGGTATTAAGATAATTTTGTAAGACCTTATGTAGTATTTAAATGATTTATAAAATCATTTTTAATTTCAAAATATGTAATTTTTTAAGTAAATTATGATTTTAAAAAGAAAATAAATTAATCATTTTACAGAAACAAATTTTCATAAATAGAGTTCATTTTTGAATTCTACACATTGACAAATTGTTATGATGAATTTTTTGGATTTTTCAAAAATAATCGAATTTCTGTGAATAGTAAAATACATTAATTTTTTGTATAAATACATTTTTATATATATCCACTATTACTCACTACATAAGTTATGTAAGCACCCCAATATAAAACACACATGAACTATTTAACATTATTTTTCATGATATCAATAGTATTTATTATCTTGTTGGAAACTAATAAACTAATGATGAATATAATAAGAGAACCCCTCTCCCCTCCACTATAAATACAACCCATCACACCCCCATTTCCTCACACCTTCATGCAACAAAATTTCTTCAAATTCTATCCAAATATATTCCCTATCCCCTCCCCATGATAAGGTGTTATTGGCCTCATAAAAAAACTAATCCTTGGTTCCTTAAAGAGAATCTCAAGAGGAGGATTTAATAGGACATTAATGTGAAGAAATCATTTGGATACAAGGTAATGTGAAATTATAGAACCCATCATTAATTCTTTAGGTTCTTCCTCCATCACTCAATTTTTTGTATGTTCACTAATTAAAAACCATTTTTAATCATTATATTACCTTTTTAGGGATATACATGTTTGCCACTGGATTTTATGTCAAACAAATTGATTTTCTAAAATATCTATTCTTTAAATAACACACCTTTTACTTCGTACTTAATGTTGATGGTTCTTGTATCAAGTATGTTATTCCCTATTTTTTATGGGAACCCAATGTTTATGAATGTTTTCTCATGAGATTAAATCTATTCCTTCACATGGATTATTTATTTTTATTATTGGCATATGTTCTATGTGGCATGCATAATAATGATAATGTTATGATGATATGGGTTCACCTATACATCTCCCCAATGCATTGGGTAAAGTTTTGACACTCATGAGGTAAAGGTAAATGATGTGTGAAAATGATTCTATAATTGATCACCAATATGTATAGTAGTTAACCACTATGACATGATGCATCACTATTTAAGTATTACCACATTCCTAGACTTCTCTTAACACATCCACTCATAACTACGATCTTATGAAAATGATATGATGATATTAATTATGCCCAGTACATGTAATATTGTTTAATGTTATTATTTATCCACTTTCTAGGATTTTATCACCCCTTCCATTTTTTATGTATATCCTCAGGTGACAACATTTACTAAGGAGATGTCATGTTTTAATAAGAATATAGATAAGAAGGAATTAAATAAATGTTTATTCTCACTGCTGTAAATGTTAGGTATGGTCCTATTTTTTCCTTGGAACCATTCTTTTTGATTATCATGATGTAATAATATTATGTTTTTTTATCCTTATAATAATTAAATTTTAATATTAGAAAATGATTGGTCCATATAGTTGGTATCAGAGGAAACATTTAGGTTATTTGGGAATTTGGATTAATGAACCCTAGAGAAAACCTATAGTATGAGACTAAGTACATATATTCACACATAAAGATTTGAATAATGATCGTATACATATGAATTTAGTTCAAATTTTACAACTGGAGAAGTTATTTATTCATGACTTCTTTACTTATGTTTTGTTCCAACATTTTCTATTTTAGAAAATATTGGGAACAAAGATAAACTAGGGCAACAAATCATGTGAGGTTCAATGCAATGATTTCCCAAATGGAATAACCAATTCATTGAGGGATGGAGTTAAAAAATTCATGGTGATGCTTACCAAAATATATTAGGTTTTGAACAAAATATAGAATAATCAGTAACATCATCCTTCACGTAAGATTTAGCAACTGGTTTTCGAGTGTTTTATGCAGAAATAACCACCAATGTTTCTTGGGTCTTCTCATCCACTAGTTCTGGAATAGTGGTTCAGCTCTGTGGAGATGATCATTTCTATGCTTCATAGTTCTGAGATGGTCAAAGTGATAGTAGCTGTTTATATTCTAGATGGAGGGGCCGACCGATTGTCTAATTTTTTTTAGGACCCAAAAATGGCTAACAAAACTGGAGAGATGTAAAGGGAAGACATTAAGATCATGTTTCTTATCAATTATTTCCCATTATGTCTTCATAAAAATATGGAGAGTAATTTATTACATCTCAAGAAAAAAGAAGGGAAATCTATCACGACCTTCGAAGGGAGTTTCACTAGGCTTTAAAAGTATGCTTTTTTTGGTTATCAACAATGATAGAAAAATAGATAGAATCTTTATTGGATTAAAATAACACATTCAAAAGGATATTTCAATTCGTGACTTTGGGAGTTATGAAGATGTTGTTCGATGTGATCTCAAAATTGAAATGGTGTTTTGTAAATGGTTCTACTGTTATGTTGATAAGAAATGAAATATGTAGTGTAAAGATGTAGGAACTATAGATAAAAGTGGAAAGAAAACTCAACGACCCACATGCGAGAAATGTTGAAAGATGCATCATAGGTTCTACCTCAACAGGTTGTGGAAATGATTCATATGTTAGAAAGAAAGCCACCATTCTCAAGAATGTCGATGAAAAATTAGAAGGAAGGAGAATGTGGTGAAATAAAAGTGAGAACCACCCATGGTTCAATGATACGACTATAGAAAGAAAGACAACAATGAAATTTATTGCAATAAACTTCGAGTCCTAGAGGGTAATTAGCATCAGTAGCCACCATATCCAAAATAAAAAGGGAAGGATTATGCCATAACTACTGCGGAAGTGGAGCTAGATAATGAATTCATACATGGTACACTTACGATTCACTTGAGAATGAAAAATGTCTTATTTAATTCTGGTTCAATGGAATACTTTTTAACAATCTTGTTCTATAGAACAATAGAATTGAATCCCAGAAACATTGATGTAGATATATTTGTAAAAAACAAGGTGGTTCAATAATTTAAACCCATGTGTTTTACTCCTCACATGTTTTCATATGAGGGAAGATTCATATAGGAATATCTTAATACTCTCCTTGGTGGAAACCGACAATATAATGGAAATGAATTGACTCTAGTTATATAGATAACAAATCAATTGTTAGGAAAATAAAATATACATTCATATTTTGACCCATCCCATCTCTTATATAAATGCAATTAAGATCATGAATCTCCTTTGAAAAATCCATCAATGGTGTGGTTTATGATTCTCATTGATGATGTATAGCTCGCTCAAATGGATGAGTCAAAAGAAAGTTCCAAACTTGTGGAAATTCACATCATGATGGAATTCAGTGATGTATTTCCAAAAGAGATACCCAAGAATCCCATAGATCGTGAGGTAGAGTTCTCAATTGAACTGAAACCTAGAGCTACTCTTATCTCAATGTTTCCCTATTGGATGGCTGCTATCAAACTAGAGGAGTAAAATAAGCAGCTACTAGAACATTTGGACAATGGATTCAAAAGCCCTAATTCATCACCTTGGGGAGTTCTAGTGATCTTTGTGATGAACAAGGACATGTCAACGTGGTTGTGTATCGATTATAGGGAACAATAAAAGGTCACCACCAATAAAAAGTATCATATTCCATGTATTTATGACTTGTTTGATCAGTTAAGTGGGGAGAGATACTTCTTAAAGGTGGATATTCATTGTGAATATCATCTACTAAATGTGAAGAAGGATGATATTCAAAACACATCATTTCGTACAAGGTATGGTCACTATGAGTTTCTGGTGATGCCATTCAAACTTACTAATGCCCATGAAATTTTCATGGATTTAATTAATAGTGTCTTTAGACGTTTCCTCAACAAATATGATGTAGTAATTATGGATTATATTTTCATCTACTCTAGGATAAATGGAGAACATTAATAATACCTAAGACTTTTTTTGGCGACATTGATAAAGGGGAAGTTGTACACCAATCTCTACAAATATGAATTTTGAATTAAGGAAGTCAAATTCTTTTGACTTGTAATCACATATGAGGGAATTTATGTGGAACCTTAAAAATGATAGTGATTGAGGAATGGACCAAACCCTATAGTGTCATAGAAATATATACTTTTCTTGGATTAGATGGGTACTAATGACATTTTGTGAAATTTTTTTCATGATTATCAATCACACAAACCAAATTAACATGGAATGGGGTAAAGTATGTCTGGATAGAAGAATGTGAGGAAATCATCATGGAGCTAAAGTGAATGTTGATAACTACACCAATACTCACATTACTGAAGACTGAAGAATGTTTTGTGATATACATTAATTCTTCATACAATGGCTTGGGTTGTGTACTCATGAAAAATTATAATGTGATACCCTACGCCTGACAACAGTTGAAGACCTATCAGAAGAACTACCCGATAGATAATCTAGATATGGAAGCCATTATTTTTTTCTCAAAAATCTGGAGGCACTACCTTTATTGTGAGAATAATTACATGTATACTGATCCCAAGATCCTTATGTAAATATTCGTTCAAATGGGGTTCAAAATGAATGAAAGTTAATGTTTAGAGATAATAATGTACTTGGATTGCTCTATTAAAAACTATTCTGGAAAATCGATAAAGGATGCAAATTAACTAATCAGAATAGAACCTGCTACTCTATAAATACTGTAGATTGAGAAATACCCAACCTTATTTTATATTCAAAGGATTGATTTTGAAATCATAAAGGCACAATATTCATCCTACCTTTTCCAAAGGATTTCTCAACCATGAATCCAAGAGAGGATTAAGGTGGTACAGAGGGATGATTTGTAGTTACAAAAGACGGTTAATTTTGTAATTGAAAGAAAGCTGCAAGAGTACCTTATCAATGATTATTGTGTGATTCGTTTTGGAATTCTTATTTGTGTGCCTTCTTCACCCTGGATAATGAATGAGCTATTGGACAACACACGTATATAAACATTCTCTATCCATCTTGGATGAACCAAGATGTACCAAGATATTTGAGAACACTTCATGTGGGAAAACCTGAAGAAGGAAATTGTGAAAAATATCTTATGGTTCTTAGTATGTAATCATGTTAAATTAGAGTGAGAAAAGTCCTAAGGTATTATGAAACTATTACCTGTACCCATGTAGAAATGGGATAATGTCACTACGAACATTATCACAGGTCTCTCCAAGACATCAATGGGAAAAATTGAAATACGGGTGGTGGTTGACCGACACAACAAGACTACCCATTATAATTCTATTTGTGAAGATCACTCACATTAACTTATTTAATGATATTAGTGAAGGAATTGGTGATAAAACATGTTTGTGCACTCTTTATTGTCTCAAATTTTGATCCAAGGTTCACATACATATTTTGGAGATATCTTAAACATCTTTTGAGTACTGAATTAAATTTCACCATGGACAATCACCCTCAAACTGATGGTCGATCTGAATGGTCTATTAAGGGAAATTAAGATAAGATATGATCCCACAATCTAGAATTCATAGGGGGTGGGATCAAAATCTATCATTGGGTGAGATCTCATACACTAATATCATTCGCATGATTGTTCACATGGATACATATGATTCTTTGTATGGAAATCGATGTATAAATCCAACATATTAGGATAATGATGGAGAAATAATGGTATTGGGAGATGATATTTTTTAATAAATGATAGAGAAGGTTCAAGTCCTCATGAAAAATATCAATGCTTCTCAGAGTCAAAAAAATATCTATGTTGACAACCAAATAGTGGACTAGGATTTCGACATTGGAGAAAATGTATTCCTTTGAATATCACCATGGAAAAGAGTCATGTAGTTTGGAATGAGAGGGAAGTAAATCCCAATGTAAATTGTCCTCCTTAAATACCCTAACAGCATAAGATTCATGTTTAATCAACTTGAACATCAGCCAAATATTTCTCAAGTTCATGATTTATATCACGTATCACTCCTATAGAAGTACATACCAGATCCCTCATATGAACTGAACATGAAGGTGGTATAAATGGAAGATGATCTCTTCTATGAGGAGCAGCCAAAAATGATTCTGGACCAGATGGATAAGGCTATACACAATTAGACAACACATCTTTTAAAATTATGGAGAAGGAACCCTAAGGTTGAGGAAGCTACGTAGGAACCCGATAAGGTGAGGAAGGATGAGTACCCTCACCTATTTTCATAAAGTAAAATTTTGAGGGCGAAATTTTATAAGGGGGGATGAATGTAGCAACCCAAAGTTCAATAACGGAAATCTGGTCTTATTATCATTCCATAGAGTATAATCACATTAGGATTCACAATTATATATCAGGATACTAAATACAATTGGATCATTAAACGTAATTCTCCTACTTATGTTTTTTGAATTTCAAAAATAGGACATACGCGGTTGCGTTCAGGATTAATTTTTGAGTCTAATAGGACAAACATAATTTTTGGTGAAGAGTAACTTACCCATATGAAACGTAACCTACACTTATGAATAGTTATAAGACACATATGAATAATAAATCATCCAAAATAATATTAACCACATCAATGAATATTTAAATAATATTTAGGCATCTTATAAGAAATAATATGACCTTAATAAAAGTACTGGAAATTTTGTGAGTAATAATTAAATAATTATAATTAATTAATTAATTTAAAATAAAATGTATTTTTCTAAAATATATTCATAAATTGTGAATTTTTGGTCTTATAGTTTAATAACAATTTTATTAGATCTTCTGAAATTTTTGAAATCATTATAAAATATTTTTTATTTTCAATATATATATTTTTTCAAGAAAACTATGATTTTGATAAAGAAATTAACCATATTTAAAAAATTATTTTTGAAAAATGGGGTTCATTTTCGGATTCTACACATCGAAAAATGGTTACAGTAATTTTTCTAGATTTTTTTGAAATACTTAAATTTTTGGCAATTAGTAAAATAAATTCATTTACCGTATACATACATTATAATATAAATCCATTATTCCTAAAATCCCTAATGATGTAGGCACCCAAATCTCGAACTCACATTCCCAAATTACAATTCATGGTCATGAAATCATCACTATTACTTTTCACTATTGAAATTAACAAACTAATAATTAAAATATTAAGAGAACCCCTTTCCCCACCAATATAAAAATCACCATTCACACACTCATTTCTTTACACCTCTCATGCTTCATGACATGTCCAAATTCTCCCCAACTATATTACTTATCCCCTCCCCCACGACCTGGTTCACTTTTCCTCATTAAATTAAAATGCCTAGGATCTTTATGGAGTATCTCAAGAGAATGATTCCAGAGGAGATTAAACTGAAGAAAGCGTTCAAATAAAATGTATGCGGAAATTCTCAAACCCCACATTCTTTCATTGGGATCTCCCTACTTTAGTTTATATTTTGTATGGTCACTCCATAAAAACAATTTTCATCATTATCATACATTATCTGAGATATACATGTTTTCTACTAGAGTTAATGTCCAAAAATAATTTTTCAAAATGAACAATTCTTTCAAAAGCACTACTTTTACTTCTCACCCATTGTTGATGGTTCATGTATTATGTTTTTTATTCCCTCTTTATTTTGGGAACCCAATGTTTATAAATGTGTTCGTATGATAATAAATCCATTCCATTAAATGGGTTATTTGTGTTCATTATTTGTATATGTTCTATGTGGAATTCATAATAATGAAAAAATTATTATGTGATGAGTGCACCCAGAATTATATAGCGAAATAAGTATGTTTTAATGCAATTGGTGCTGTAAAGACCCAAACATTTATTAAAGAAAATACCTCTTGATATAATTAAATTTTTTATAATGTAAAATGGTTATATAAAATGTGATCTTAGATTATTTTATGATTATGGTTTTCTAAATATCATTAAGAATTGTTATTGGGTCTTACATAGCCGTTGAACAGTGATCAATTGATTAATATAAATATAGGGCTTTAACAAACACAATTTACATTAAAAAAAGAAGTGATGTCCCCATCCAATATATTTTTCCTATACAAAGCCCATTTTTGGAGCTCATAAATGAGGTGGAATCACTGGGATTCTCTCTTGACAAAGACTAATCCTTTCTTGAACAAGTTATGCTTGAACGGATCCACCTATGAGAGAAGAGTAAGTTGATAGAGATTACAACAACAAAAATGTTATCTGAGCCACCCAAGAGTCTGAAACCATTTTCACCTTATCCTTAGGCCTTTTGAGGGTGTTTTAAGGGGTTATATAATAGGACCCTAGCTCTATGATTATGTGAATTATTTTTTTATAGATTAAAAAATTTACAATCATTTCTATTATTGTTACATTTTAAATAGTTTTTAAAGAAGAAATAGTATTTTTGTTAATTTGAAATAATGGATCCAAATTTGATGAATTAATTTATTTTAAATTTAATTTTTATTTTAATATAATATTATTTCTAATTAATTTTTTATTAGATATAATTGATTGTATATTTTTATTAATACAATTGTAATTTTTATTAAGGAATTAAATTTATTTTGTCAAAAACCATTAGTTTTTTATAAATATTTGATATTATTTTAAAAGTAAAAAACCCCTTATTTATTAAAATATTTAGATAATATTAATATTATTTTGGGAATTAGGTTTTCAAAATTATCGAATGGTGAATTTTAAATAATTTTCAAAGAAAACCAATTTTTTGGGTTAAAATTAAATACTATTTAAATATATGTTGGGTTTTATGACAACATAATGACCCAATAGTG
This sequence comes from Viscum album, assembly GCA_963277665.1. Taxonomy (NCBI): domain Eukaryota; kingdom Viridiplantae; phylum Streptophyta; class Magnoliopsida; order Santalales; family Viscaceae; genus Viscum; species Viscum album. The sequence continues at coordinate 1,690,871,113 of OY728126.1, forward strand.
ATGTGATAAAAAATATAAATTTTATTTTAGGCCACTATGTTTTTAAAAATTAGAATTATGTTATTTTAAGATCACTTTTTTGTTTTAAAAATCCTTAGTGGACCCTCCATGATTTATAAAATATTTTAGCATTTTAAAATTATTTCATTGAGAGTGCGACTCACCACCACATAAGCAAGCCTAATAATTGAATAATTTCATCCATTGGACTTATAAAATATTGTTTTCCACTCCCATTTAAAAACCCATTGTAAAAACCATCATATTGTTTTTTTATGATTAATATAATATGTAGTTTCCAAAACCTAAATAGTAATGAATTTCCTCTCATTTCCTATATAAAACAATCCAAGATCCCACTTCTTCATCAATAAATTACTTTAGTGATTTAAAAATAACTTCAAAACATTTTCTAGAATCCTTCAAAGGTGACCCAACCTACAAAAAGGATACTATCAATCCTCTACCAATCCTTTAGGACCACACTTCCAAGTAAGGTATTTTTTCCTCCCTCATTTAGGTCCATGTTTTTTAATGTTTCTATACCTTTTACTTTTTCAATTAAAAGTATTGGGGTACTATTTTTAGCTTCACCTATAGATCCCTAAATTTGTTTTAATATGAGATACCCCTTTATATCTCATTAATTCCTTCCATGTATACTCTTTACCACGCAAATATTCTGTAAGGTATTTATCTCTCCTCATTTACATTCATGGAATTATTTTCTTTTATGAATATAAATTCCATTACATATATTTGTACATGTATCTATATTACCCAATGAAATTAAATTTCAGGTAAATTTTATGAGACACAACTTTCAATATCATAATCCATTTTTTATGAATTCTTATGTCACACTGTTATGTTGCCGAAATTACACCCAGATTTTCCAAGGCAATGTCATTGTGTGTTTAATTCCATTCCCATTTCTCTATCAAGGGTATTAAAAATTATGCACATTTAATTATTTATTAAAGCTTTTAATGAATTAATTCCACATTCCTTTATCTTGGAATAAATTTTGATGATTTATGAATTCGTTTTATATGATCCATAGGGCACACTTATGCATGAAATGAAATGAGTACAATGGGTGCACCCTGACAGTCGTCCAATGTATTGGGTAAATATTAGTATCATGTTAAAACTAGTGCAATGAGATTATACTCTTGATAATTAAAGGGCAATGAGGGTTTACTCATTCTCAATGTGCAACGAGTCTTGGATAATGCTAATACCATGTTATTTGTTATTGCCACATTTCTATGTTATGATAATCATGTTGTATCATGCCTTAAGTTTCATATATCTCTAATGAACCACTAATATGACTATTAACTAAAAGTTATATTATTATTAAGGTTATTAATTTTTTAATCACTAACAAGGCTTTATAGATCACACTTTTCATATGCATATCCTTAGGTTATCCTATTCAATGCATAGTAGGAAAGAATGTGTGTGTAATATAAAAAATAATTTCTAAAAAAAGATGTTGTGTTTAATGTTCTATATTTTTATGTAATTTTCCTAATCCCCAAAACACTATACCTCTAGATATTATACATTTTATCAAGTCAATATTTATAAGTAATAAATCATGTTTATTACTGTAAAAATGAGAAGCGTTGTTATAGGTTCACCCAGAGTTATATAGCCCTCCAATGCATTGGTTGAAGTAAAGAATCACATGAGTTAAAGGGAATTGATGTGTGAACATGATGATAGCATTTTTCACAATTATGTGTGTTAGTTAACCACAAAGAAATTATGTTTCATTATTTATACATTTCTATATTCCCAGTCTCCACTAATTGTTTCCTCTCATGATTATGATCCTATGCCCATGTTATGATGATAATGATTATTGTCTTTCTATGTTCTACGATTTTATTTTATTATTTATTCACTTAATAGGCTTTTATATCCCCCTTATTATATATATCTTCTGGTGACTATGTAACACCCCGACCACACTTACCTAGAATCGGTACATTATTACATAACATTATCCTGATAGAAGGAATAATATCCCTAAATACCGATCAATCTAGTAGCCTTGGAGTACTAGATACATACATAATTTTTAAATTATATCATGAATTAAAATAAACAAAATCTTGAAAAATTTGTATACTCTTAAAACCCGTAGCCTATTCTTACTGGTTAATATTAATAAAATTATTTTTGTCCTAGGAAAATTAAATCTTAATAAAGGGGTGATCTCAAATGTTCATAAAGGTTGAAAATATATAGGAAAATGTTATAAATAAGAATAAACATTTATGGAAATGTATAAGAATTTAACATAAACATTTTAAACATAACCATGAGTATAATATGACAATGATAAATCAAATAATTTCATTTACATATTCACAAGGATATTATTCTAGTTGAATAATCAAATGTAATATCAATATCCAATTTCATAATGATGCAATGCATAATGCCAAACTTCAAAACCACATAGTCAAGGCATTGTGCTAAGACTACAAATAATATATTGTCAAGGCCTAATGCTAAAACACTATTTTGTCTCATGAGACCTACCGATGAATAGGTGAGCTATAGCGGGCTCCAACTATCACATACTATGTCCAATTAATTCCTCATATGAAAATGTTTAAACATTAAATAAACATTCGTATTAAAACTAGCATACAAAATATCAATACATTGTGCATAAATCATTAATGGCAAAAAAATAACACATCCAAAATAAAATATATCACAGAACAATCAAAATGGTATGAACAATTCATATCATATTAATTCTACCTCGATCAAGAATAATATCCAATAAAGGATGTTGACATAGTTGAAAATGAAAAGTAAAAATCTTTTAGAGAAATATCCCTTTTTATAAAAAAATTTAAAAGTATCACTATTTATCAAGAAACTATTTAAAATATATTTTTGAAAAAAACATTCCCATAGCACTTTTGAAACATTAAAAATAAATTTCAATATTAAAATATTAATTTCTATACAAATAAAACCTTAAAACCATTTTTTTTACATGGTAATTACTGATAAATATTTAGAGGAATAAAATTTTAAAACATTTAAAATGATATTTTAGTTAGAGATCCTAACCAAATGAGAGACACTAGAACACAAATAATTGAGGTAAATTTTTTTTATAATATCATGAAAATAAAGGGAATCATGATATACCATGTCAAAGTAAATTATTTACACCAAATAAAATTGAATTGGAGTGTAACAACAGAGAAGTCTCAATGGAATGTAAGTTGAGATTAAATCCTTAATAAAGACCGTATTCTTAGGTTAAAGATAAATAAATGACATAATTACATGTTCATAATAGAAATAGGATCAATATGGTTGGATATTCAGTGTAATTCAATTAGATTACATTAACAAAAATTCTTGTAAAAACTACACCAATGACTTGAATGTTTAACTCAAGGAATAGAAATTGAGTTAACATTAATGTTATCAAGTTTATATCGATGACATGAGAATTTATCAATGGACTTATTATGGGTATAAAAAGTATATCAACACAATTGGGATATTGAATAACTAAATAAGTAAATAATTAGTGATTTCACACATAATCACGGAGTAAAATAGTCAATGAAATATATGTAAAGCCCAATGAGTTGAAATTGATATTTGAATTTCCCTGACTGATTTGGTAAAATAATAAACATAAACACCATGGAAGAAGTATCGTACAATTAATATTTAAATACCTATAAATGAATGAATATTACACAAATAATATAATCATGGGATGTACATACACCACACAGAAGGAAATAGTGGAAATATAGCATGAATATCATGGGAATAAGAAGTGAGATGAAAACCCCTTAACTTGTACTTTTGCTTGTTCGAGGGTATTTTAACCTCTAGTATAATAGTTAAATAATTTATATTAAATTTTACAATAACTATTTACATAAATATGACATCCCATATGATCATCTAATATTGCTTTGTCAGTAATATTTTAGTAGTTTCATTGTTACGGGTGTTAACTGTTCTGTTTTGCTTTTTATTCTTGGATAAGTAAACCATGTTTGTTTTGGATAGGATTTATATTATTCAAATACATAATTATATTATGTTAATTATAATTTTTTTAATCATAAACTGAAATTTATTCTTGAATGAATATGATGGTGAATTAATATTATCGTGTTCATGGAGACTGTAATCCGTACGTACGCACGAGCAATAATATCATTATATTCATGATGAAATAATTTTTAATAGGATATTATATCATATATACCGAATAATTAAGATTTTATATTTATTATTTAAATAATTTATTCTCAATATTATACCCATACAAAGAATGGTGTGTTTGAATAACAAACTACACCACGATGTGGAGACAGCAAGCCGTATGTACGCATGTGTGGTGACATTGTAATTTATATGATGGATAGAATAATAAATATGGTTGTACAATTTTTATAATAAATTTACTGTATATTAAAGATAATGGAATTATTATTTTATTATGTAATCAACAATGAAAGAGGAAGTGGATGAAAAAAAAACATGAAAGCCGTGATAAACATTTACCTCTTCTTCAAGTTATTCCTTTTGTATTTATCAAAATACCTTCTTAGGTTGGATTTCTGACCAATTGAAGTGATATAAGATGAAGGGAGGAATGTTGGGAGGATATTTGGGTAGGTTTTGACCAAGAAAAATTGCTTTGAAGGTGTGAAATTAAGAGAAGGTGAAGTACCCTACTATAAGAGAGGTGAGGGTCACTTTATAAAAAACATGAAATATTATTTTATAATAAAATCATGATCTATTTCTAATGGCCCTAAAATGATTTATTTCGAGGCTAAGGTGTATATGTGTCAAAAAAAATTCAACTAATAGGTTTTAGATATTTTTATGTCACCATATATACCATATCTTTTGGATTTAAGTCTTAATTAAATAGTTTGACATTAACAGTGTCTTTTTGTATTTTTATATATATGGATAATAAACATACTATAAAAAGTCAAGAAAACCACAAGTGGTTCCTTATTAATATATATAATCTTATAAAATTACTTTGACATATCATTAGACTTTTAGGAATATTATATAATTTAATAATAAAATATTTGTTTTAAAATCATTATTATGTCAATTTTGACACTATTTAGTATTTGTTTATAGTAAAAAACATAAAATTATATTTATTTAGAAAAAAAATTATTTATTCATTATAACATACAATATTGTCCTATAAAATTAGTCAAATTCATCAAAAGTCTAAATTTAAATTTATTTGGATATTAATAAAATTAATTATTTTAATCATTCAATAATAATGTAATTACAGTATCTTCTTTGGGTCATAAAAACTCTTAATTATTTAATTTCTAAAAATTATAAATAAAATCCCATTATGAAGGAAATTGTTTTATCATTATAAATAATATTTATAATCCAATTTATCTTATGTATATGCCTATGTTAAAAATGAATTTGTTATTTAACATTAAATTTTAAATCTTCTTTAAGTAAAATAATAATAAATGTCATAGTCAAATCCAAGTGGCCTAAAGGTATCATATTTTATTCATAAGGATTTTTTTGGTCTAATTACACTTATCCAATAGTATTAAGACATGTGATAGGGTAATTATAATTTTATTTTTATTTAGAATTACCCTATTTACTATTAAATGTGGTAACTAAAATAAAAAAGTTTATATTTAACAAAAATTATTTTCATCTTATTTTACCACATATAACATAATAATACCAATATTTTTCCTCTGAATTTTGAAATTCAACTCTCAAAAGTGGTAAAATTATGTTTTATACAAATTTGTATATGCTCTTTGAAGGTGGGTAAAAGATGGTAAAAATTTCAATAAAATTTTACACATCTAATTTTATTATAAAATGACTCCAATGGATTACATTAAAGTTATATAGGAATTATATATATATATATATATATACATAAAATAAATTTAAATATAATAAATAATTTTTTAAATAAAAGTCGGTTTTAAACTATAACGTAGTGTTTTTCACTATTCATAAAAAATTGAATGTTTTCAGAAAAATACCAAAAATTTACTCTATGATAATTTTGATATTAGAAATTCAAAAATGAATTATATTTTACCAAATTCAAAACATATATTTTTATATATTAATTTAAAATTAATTCTCATTTTAAAAACTGAAAAACTAGTTTTTAAAAAGTAAAAACTATCGAAATATTGACATGTGTTTATGTCAAATTTAAAAGTATAATTACTTATAATGACATAAATTGTGTTAAATGATTATAAAATAATATCATTATACTTAAAAACCATTTAAATTCATAATTTTTCACTATAAATTATTTCAAATAAACAAGTTTTTTTCAATTAAAAATTAGTATTTTTCTGTATTCATCAAAATATGAACGTTATCATAAAATTACCAAATATTTATCAATTTTTTTTTATGTCACACTTTTAAAAAATAATTCAATTTCATTAAATTAAATACATAAATGTGAAAAAAATTGTTTTAAAAGGGGGTTTTCATTAAAAGGATGTAAAAATTAATTTTTTTGAAAAATAATTCTTTTATCAGAAAAAATTAATTTGTTCTTTTATTATGTCTATGAAACACATAATATGGATTCTAAAATTATATGAAATATATAAAATTCAAAATTCAATTTATATTATTCATAAATGCTTTTTTAATGGTTAGTTTGGTATGTCGTGGTACACTTGAAATCATTATTGCTTATAGCGCAAGCTATTGAATTACATTAAAGAAAATAACACACTATAAAATAATTGAATGTTAAATTTATCCACCTTTTGTAAATTGCATCCTTGAAATTTAAAATTTGGTCTTGGAAAATTAATTGTAAGTCCCACATTGGAATGAGAGTCAATAAAAATTTCACTTTAAAATAAAGAAAGAGAAATACAAAGGTACCTGAGATTACCCATACTAGGATTCTATATAAAAAATGGATATGGACGATAAAAAAAGGGTCATGTTCTGATGGAGAGTGATAAAAACATGATCAGGAGAATGTTAACAACAGGAAAACCACAAACATGTGATGGGATAACCAGTCATTAGTTTCCCAGTAGTAAAGGTAAACAAACAAAGATTTTTTTTGTTTTAAGTTCCACTTCATATAGTAGAAGAATTTATTTATGAGATTGTCTAACTACATAAAGAGATATACTTTCTTCTTATGTATAGTTTTATACTTTAATAAATTTCTACCACTAACCCATATTTTTTTTAAACGATGAGTATTCCAGTTGACTTGGTCACAACTAATGTTTAGGAATAAACTTCAAGAATATCTCATTATTACAAACGATAAACTATATATTTCCCTTATCTTTAGAAATTAGCCAAATCAAAAATTCTAAGTAAAAGATCAGATGATCCGAAAAAAGGATACTCCTTTATAGAACAAAATACTAATCTTAATTTCTAAAATTATACCAATAATACCTCAATTTAAATAATTACCATTCAATATACAATTCTCCTTAAAATACTTCAGTATAGTTCATACTAATATTCAAACCCAAAACATAATATAATTTTATTACGTACTCTTCCATGTTAAATTGTATCTCCAAATAACATCGACTACTCTTAAAGTCACATTCTTAAGAGTAATTAACCTAATCATATATTCTATATGATAGGTTAATAATTTCCCTAAATATCCAAAATCACTATAAATACACAATAAAAAGACAGATAATAATCCACCATTACTCCTCAAATGAAATCCGATGGTATTTTATTTTCCTAAGGCATATTGTGTTCTTAATAGACCGAACATCTTCCTAAATAACATTTTTCACTTAATCAAAAAATCATTTTCTTATACTAAGAATATCCAGTTGATAATACATAAGATCCAAAATCATCTTATTAATGATCAGCAAAATCATTTAACTAAAAAGAATTAGCCACACTAACCAGGGACTTCCTGTATTCCAGTGGTAGGCGGTAAATCCCAGTGGCACTCTGGTTGTGGGTTCAATTCCCACAGCTTTTTCCAAAGCAACAGTTATCATACGGTCTGCATGTTTTTCTATTTCAATAAATATATTTTATATCATTCCCACAATGTGATAAGTTATTCAAAATAACCATTACATAATTTCATCACAAATGTTATCTCATACCTCACATTTTCATCCCAAAATATAATAACTTGTATTTGCCTCAAATTAAAGTATCACATTAACCCAAATGGGTATTTATAACAGTATTAACAACAGAAAAGATAATTATTCCTAAAATATTAATTTTATATAAAAAAACTATAGTGTTAAACATACAAGAGAAAGGTCTTCCAACGTAATAACATCACCAAAAAACCCTAATACTTTTAATCATTTCTATATCCATTTATTTCCACAAGGGTTATTCCATGACCAAGATGTTATCCTATAGAACTAGGCATTAAATTGGGTAATTCGTAGGTCCTCTACATTTACGGAAAGTGACGGTAAATGGATTCTTAGGATCATTTTTATTTTATTCCATAATACTCATCACTTTTCCTCGACAATTTTTTACATTATATCCTTCTTTTCAACACATAAAGAATTTATTTCTTCTATTAAGTCACATTCTTAGGTGTCTCCTTCCATATTTCCTAGATGATGGAAATTGAGAATTATTTTCTCTATGGTATCCACTGTTGGAGCTCTTATTATTCATCAAATCTCTCTTATTTGTTGCATCCAGGAGTTGGTTAATATATATATTGTTGATCATATTTTTTGAAATTGGATTTTTCATGAACACTATATATTTTACACAAAAACATTCTATTTTGTTTCTAACCTCCACCATCGTGTCCACCTTGTGCATCATGATCAATGTTACTATGAGTTCCTTGGAATCCAGCCATTAACTAACATAAGAAATCATAATGTGAGTCATAAAATTATTTAGAGAATATCATAACACATTATTTTCAATATAAAATACCATATTATGATCAATGTTACGTATTCTCATCTTATATTAATATATATAATATTTTTTGTAAAAAAATGTGAAATATCCTAACTATATTACCAGGGAGTGTCGTAACCAAGAGTGCAAAAATGCCAGTTGTCATGTACCAGGATACCACGGGTCGAGCCTGAAACTCCTTTTCAGAGTTTTCACTCCTAGGTATATCAGTTCCATGGCCGCCTCTCCCTACCTGTATCCAGACATTGATTTATATCTTGGAAAACCCACATAATATTTAAATTACCCAAATTTTAGGATGTTATTCTATACTAATCACGAAAGTCTATATTAGGGAAGTGTTTTCTATTCTGGTTTTATCTAAATTTAGCTTCCATTGTTTGTACTAATCTTTTTATAATACCAAATGTAATGCCCCGACCAAAGTTACCTAGAATTGGTGCATTACTTCATAAAATTTTCATGATGCAAGGAATTATGTTAAAAAATACAGATCAGTTTAGTAGCCTTGGTATTACTAGATACATACATAATTTTAACATTACATCATGAAATAAAAAATAAAAACTGCGTGTCCTCTTTTAATACTCTTATAACCCTTTGCCTATTCATGTAGGTTAATCGTAATAAACTTTTTTCCATCATAGGAAAAATAATACATAAGAATTTGGTGAGCTCAAATGATTAGTAAGGATGACTATATAGCAAAAACATTCATAAATAAGAATAAACATTTTATTCAATGTATAAGACTTGAACATTGGTATTTTAAACATGACCATCAACATATTATGGAAAAGATAAATATTATAATGTAATTTAATTATTTAAATGGATATACTAAAAGATGAATATTCACATGTATTATCAATAGCATATTTCATAACGATGGAATGCATAATGCTAGACATCATAACCACATAGTCAAGGCATTGTGCCAAGACTACAAATAAGATTTTTTCAAGGCCGTGATCTAAAAAACTAGTATGTCTCATGAGACCCACCGATGCATTGAGGAGATATAGCGAGCTCCACTCATCATTTATTATGTCTAATGCATTTCTCATATGAAAATGTTTGAACATAACATAAATATTCATTTTAAAACTTGCACACGAAATTTCAATACATTATCCATAAATCATGAATGGTATAAAAATAACACATCCATAGTAAAACACATCACAATACCTTCAATATAGTATGGAATATTTTTTTCTTAAAAAATCAACCTCAATCAATAATAATATCCCATAATAGATGTTTACATAGCTGAAAATGATCAGTAAAAATCATTCTGAGAAATATCCCTTTTTCATGAAAACAATTAAAAGTCTCAATATTTATCAAAAGGAGTACAAAATAGATTTTTGAAACAAAGTGTCCCATACCAATTTGATAATTTTAAAAGGAAATATAATTTTAAATAATTAATTTTAATATAAATAAAACCCTAAAATCATTTTTAAAACATAGACATTAATGAGAAATATTTAGAAGAATAAAATTTGAAAACATTTAAAATGATATTTTAGTTTGAGTTTCAAACCAAATGAAAGACGCTTGAATACAAGTAATTTTGGTAATAAAACAATAATAATATCATGAAAATAAATGGATCCATGATATACTATGTCCAAGTACATTATATAAACTAAATAAAAGTGAATTGGAGCATAACAACAAAGAAGTATCAATGGAATAGAAGTTGAGATAAATACATTTATAAAGATTGTATCCATAGGTTAAGGATAAATGAATGACATAATTATCTGTGAAAAATATAAATACACTCAATATGATTGGATTTTTAGTTTAAATCAATCATAGGACATTCAAACATATTTTTTAAAAAATAACACCAATGACTTGGAAGTCAAACTCAATGAATAGAAATTGAGTTAAAAGTACATTTATCAAGTTTATATTGATGAATTGAAAATTCATCAATGGAGTGATTATGTGTATCAAATGTACATCCACTCAAAGGGAATTGAAAATTAGTAAATAAGTATATAATTAGGGATTTCCCACATAATCATGGAGTAAAATAATCAAATATGTATATGTAAATCCCAATAAGTGGAAATTGAAATTTTAAATTCCCTTACCGATTTGGTAACATACGATTCGTACAACCAATAAATAAAGTATATTACAATGAAGATGTAAATACCCATAAATTGAAGTATACTACACAAATAATACTACCATGGAATGTACATAAACCACAAAAATTGAAATAGTGGAAAAATAGAATGAATTTCACAGCAATAATAAGTGACATGAAAACCCCTTAACATGTTCTTTTCCTTGGTCTAGGGAACATTAACCATGTATATAATAGTTAAATAATTGTTATTATGTTATAAAAGTACTATATACATAAATATGATATCATATATGATCCTCTAATAATGCTTTGTTAATTATATTTTAGTAGTATCTTCGTTTCAAGTGTTAACTGATTCGTTTTCTATTATATGCTTGGTTACATAAGAGACATTTTTTTGGATAGGATGTATTTTATTCAAATCCATAATGATATTATTTGATTAAATAATTTTTATAATCATAAAATGAAAATTATTCTCAAATGATTATGATGGAGAATTAATCTCATCGCGTTCGTGGAGACGATAATTTGTACGTATGCACAAGAGACAATATCATTATATTTATGGTGAAATAGTTTATATTTGGATGTTATAACATATATAAAGAATAATTAAAATGTTATATTATTTATTTACATCAGTTATAAAAATTATTATACCTATCTAAATAATGAAGTGTTTGAAAAACAAACTATACCACAACGTGGAGACGGTAAGTCGTACGTAAGAATATATGGTGAAAATGCCATTCATATATTTGATATAATAATAAATATGGTTGTTCCATTTTTATAATAACATCACGGTATATAGAAGACAATAAATTTATTATTTTATAATGGAAACAACAATGAATGAGGATGTGGAAGAAGAAAATAACTTGAAAGAGGTGATGAAATATTTACCTCTTCTTCTGGTTCTCCATTTTGATTTGATCAAAAGGGCTACATAGGTTGGATTTATGACCAAATTAAGGGCTCTAGGATTGAAGGGAGGAAATTTGGGACAATATTTGGGATGGGTTTGGATGAGAAAAATTGATTTGGAGGTGTGAAATTAATATAATTTTAGTACCCTTTTACAAGAGAGGCGAGGGTAACTTTAGGAAAATCATGAAATATTATTTTATAATAAAATCATTTTCGGTTTATAATGGATCCAAAATGATTTATTTCAAGGATAATGTGGGGATGGGTCCAAAAACACATAACAAATATGATTTATACAGGTTTAGTTCACCATATTAAACTTATCTTTTAGAATTAACTCATAGTTAAATAGGTTCACATTTACCATGTCTCTTTGTATTTTTATATTATATGGTTAATAAACATACTATAACAAGACAAGAGAACCCCATGTAGTTCATTATTAAGATATATAACCTTATCTATGTTATTTGGAGGAACCTTATAATTTTAGGAATATTATATTAATTAATAATATAGCGTTTGGTTTAAAAACTCAATTATCTAATTTTTGACTCTGTTTAGTATTTCTTTTTTTGTGAAAGTCATAACAGCTTGATTACTTTGAAAAAAATACGTTTCCCACCCTAACATGTCATATTAATCATGAAAATTGTTGTAATTTTTAAAAATTCTCAAATTACATTTATTTGGATTTTTATATGACTAATTATTTTAATCATACATTAATAAGGTAATTAATGCATCATCATAGTATCATAATAAAATTTAATTATTTAATATTTAAGAAATTATAAATAAAATACCATTATGTTTGAAAAAATTTTATAATTCAAATTAATATTTATAGTTAAAGTTATCTTAAGTATATTTATATATTAAAAATCATTTAGTTATTTAACATTGAATTTAACACTTTTAACTCTTCATTATATAAAGTAATAAAAAATTTCCAAATCTAATTCATGTGGACGAAAAGGACCATATTTTATTCCAAATGTTGTTTTTAGTCTAATTGAACTTATCCATTAGATTTAGGTAATGTGTTAAAATAATTAAAATATAATTTTCACCCATAATTTCCCTATTTACTTTCAACAGCGGTAAATAAAAGTCAAAAGTTACTATTTTCCAAAAATTATTTTCATCTTATTAAAACAAATTTTACTTAATTATTCCAATTGTGTATCTAAGATTTTTAAAATTCAACTCGCTGAAGCAGTAAATTTACGTTTTATGCAAATTTGAAAATTCTCCCAAAAAGCTGGTAAAAGAAGGTAAAAAGGTCAATAAAATTTTATACATAAAATTTTATTATAAAATGACTACAATGAATAAAATTGAATATATAAAGTTATTATATACCTTTTTTTACTTATTAAATTGAAATAAAGTAATTAATTATTTAAATAATAGTCGGTTTTAAACTATAAAGCAGTGTTTTTCACTATTAATAAAAAATTGAATGTTTTCAGATAATTCCCAATATTTACACTAAGATAATTTTGATATTATGAATTCAAAAATAAATTCTATTTTATAAAATTAAAAACATATATTTTTCATTAAATAATTTAAAATTAATTACCATCGTCAAATTCTAAAAGAGGGTTTTTATAAAATAATAACTATCAAAAGATTGACATGTTTTTATGTCAAAATTAAATGTGAAAATACTTAAAATGACTTAAATTATATTAAATGTTAATGACATAATATAATTATAATTTCAAATCATTCAAATAATAAATTAACACTATAAATTTTTTCTATTAAAAAAGTTGTTTTCAATTAAAATGTAGAATTTATCTGTATTCATCAAAATATGTAAGTTATCAAAAAAGTTCCAAAAATCTATCCTGAAAAAATTTTTATGTCTAAATTCTAGATAATAATTTACCTTCATTAAATTAATCACATAAAAGTTTCAAATATCAGTTTTAAAAAGGTTTTTCCATTGAAAGGTGGTGAAATTGTTCATTTTTTAAAAATAATTCATTTATCTAAAAAAATGAATTTGTACTTATATTATGTCTAAAAAACAAATAATATGGATTATAAAATTATATGGAGTATATAAAATTTAAAATTCTGTTAATACTATTCATAACTTCTTTTTGAACGTCTAGTTTGGTAAGTCGTGGTGCACTCGAACTCAGTGTTGCGTATAGTTCAAGATATTGAATTACATTAATGAAAATAACATTCTATAAAATATTGGGGTGTTACAGACTATATTTAATAAGGAGAGGTAAAGTTTCAATAACATTCCAGATAAGAAGTAATTAAATAAATGTTTATTCTTGATGGTGTAAATGTTATGTATGGTCATAGTTTTCCCATGACACTAAGCCTTTGGATATTCATGTTGTAATACGATAATGTTGTTTATTATTATCATGTTATAACTATAATTTATGAAATTTCTGGTTCGTTATAAGATTCATGAAATATCATATTAATAGAGTCATTATATAAAACACCTGAATAGACTAAAGGCCTTATTTTTATTTATTTTTGATAATAAACCTTTCATGGGATGAGGGGGGAACCCCTAAAAGGACTATAGAATTACTTATTACATGACCCAAAAGTCTTAGTGGAATCAATCCCGACTATAACTACTTATATCATCACCTCCCCAACTTTTATATCATGATTTCAACTCTCCACCTTTTCAAAACTGTTGGATTGGTATCCTTTGCATGCAAAAGATGGTCCTGATTGAAATTAATGACCATATATTCATTAAAAATATGATAGCTTCTACTCTGTTGAGTGCGACATCTCCAAATCCCCATCAAGAATCTCCACATTATAGAGTCTTCCTAGTCGATTAAGAAAAAATTTATGAGGTCTGAATCTAAAATAAATAAAAAATATCTGATGCATGTATTTAAAATGTGTCATGCATAATCCCCATTGTATGACATTAAACTACTCATTAATAATTTTAACATGCATAGTGTTAAATTCAATGCTTCCCAATCCCTCACCTGATAGGTCATCTCTAACAGTGTTAGTCATGTACTGCATTGTTTTCATATTCAGACGTTTCTCGACATTTTAAATAACGCTCCATTGTATTATTTGTTTGATCCTTGTTCACACCATTGTCCCATTATCAATGTCCTAACACTTTGAGGTGGAACTATTTCTTGATTCAATGAATTCTTTCGAACATATCTTCACTCCACACCATGATTTTCATTCCCCCTAATTGGATTCACAACCAATTTCATTTCTAAAGAGACCCACGATGGTTTGGATAAACTTCTTTGGATAACCAACCACTATGGCTGAACACCCCGAAGATATTGGAAGACATCATGAGGTAGGCCCCGCATTTCAGATGAAACCATTGGTTGAACCTAGATTGTTTTCCCCATTTTTTAATGACATTACAAATACTGTCTCTCGAATTTGTTCTGCAGTTTTCTAATTCCAGTATTCTAACCTCTTGATAATATCGAATATTTGGAATCCTGATTCACGCATCCAATTTCCCCTTTGATCAGATTGATTACAATGACCCTTAAATTACCCCACTCGTTCACTAGAACACATTTGAAAAGTAATCCTAGATATTTTGAGATCTGTATTCTCCAACTACAACCTCTAGCATCTTGATGACTTTGGGTGTAAAGTTATCAATGGACTAACCCATGTATTCGATGGTCAGATAGATATCTCATAAATTGTGATGAATTATGGGTTTAAATTAAGGTTCTAATTCCAGGCATAAACCATGTGATCATGGGTATTAATCAATAGTTGGTTTAACAATCTGATTGAGATCTGAAATAGTTGAAACAAGTCAAAGATTTTTTTGTACACACAGTTTAAAACTAACAAAACATGTATGAAAATATATTTCAGAAGTATGTAAAATCATAGCCTCTATGAATCTGACATGTCAATGGAGTGCCTCACCTATGAAACCCTATGAAGTGTGGCCCCCACGATTTGTTTTTATCACATCTGATAAATTTATTCTTCATTTATCCCAGATTGAAGCTCATCATCATTGATCACCACCCAGTCTTGTTTAGGTATAAGTTCATCCCCATGATATATTGCCTTATTAAACAACATATGAGACTCTTCTAGCTATACCATTAGTGATATGACGACATATGAATGATCATTGATAAATAAAAACACTCATCTATATACTCATATATGCGCTGGATCTTCTGTTCGACATCCTAATACTTCCAGATGTTTTTATATTTATCTCGTCTCCATGAAGCCTCCAAATTATTAATCCCTTCCTAGATTATCACAAAAAAATTTTCCTGGATGAGAATGTGAATGTATTGAGAATCCACATATCTGTCATACATGTTAAATTTCCAAGGGCGATGTTGTCTTTTCCATCATATCCAATTATGTCCTAGATTTTTTCGAGTTAAATCTTGACTTGATTTCATAAATGGAACTGGGTAGCCATAATTTCCTCAAATGCATCTGAGTCAAACTCATCCAAATCCTCTTGGTTTCTAGGTTCATCCATCGGGAATGTGTCGAAGAATTTAGAAGTAGATAATTCCTCTGGAATTATGTTAGTATGGATAATGGGCTCGTCACTCCATATTTTATAGGAAATAGCCCATCGAGCATTGGGATGACCTTTTTCACCCAATTCACATCGTGCTCCTTCATCATGATCACGCTTCTTGATCAACCGTTATTTTTGTGAAATATTCTTAGAATGAAACCCTCTTCTTCCCTCTGGCTTTAATTATGAGTTGGGGCATTTTTGGCAACAAAACACATGCCCTATGACGTGTCGAGGAAGAACAGAACTGGCTGAGGATAGATCTGAGCCCAAATGGCCCAAATATCATCAATGAAATTTTCTTCATGATACTCATTCATAATTCCCTTGTCACATGCCCACATGTGAGTCATTAAAAAAAGGTATCATGGATATTATGTTCATTGTGAATAATAAAATTTATATTGATTGTAGATTTTGTGAGTCTGATGAGACCTGCAACTACCAGAAATCCAGTTGACGGTAGTATCCACAACATTAACGACCCCTGCATCGTTTTGTGAAGATGATTTTTTCTTCATGGAATGACTTTGATCATCATAATAACCTTGTACTATATGTATCATCCTCAACCCCCCTCATAGTCATTGTTACTATGATATTTCTCCTTTTGTGATTCCTTTTTGTGATGATTGTAGGAATTATTGTCCCTAGAAAAAAATGAATTCCCTATGGTACTAGAGCATTGTAAAACATCATTTCTCTCATTCCAATTTTCTATTTCCTATGGTAGGGATTCCATTTTTCAAGGTCTATGGCCCTCAAAAAAAGGAAGCCCCTTTTGGGAGCTTCATAATCCTTCAATCATTAATCTATTATAATGAACTCATCTACAAACTTCTTCCTCCATGCCAAGGTGGGTCACCATATGTCGCAGAGCTCCTAAAGATGTGAATACCATGACCTCTATGAAACCTGTATGTTTTGTGAAGAACATCTTAGTGAGGACTTATTCTTAATGATACACTGTTATGTGTATCCCTCAAGGATTTTGTGTAGTGATTTTTTGGTCCCATGATTGGTTTTTATTGTTTTATTGCTCTACCTAATTCTTCTTCTAACAGGTCCACTAATATCTACTCCTACTTTCTATCGATCCGCAAACACAATCCGCTCGAGTTACCACTCATTCGACCTTTCTTACCATGGAATGGTGGATAACATAGCATCCACATGTGTTGCTGGGATTCAGTAATGTATGACCTTGGGGAAAATATGTATTTTTTTCATTTGATCTGTCGGACGTTAAACATACAAGGACCATCATCCTCAGCACATGAAATTAATGTGTAGTTTCACCTCGTGCAATGAACATGGGGTAACCAAGATTGCGAATGATCCATTCCCAGTCATCCCCATATGAGTTAGATAACATTCACCCTCCTAGAAGTGAATGATATCCTCCACTTGTGGAATAATATCACCTTCATTATTCCTTATGGATTATGCCCCAAAATTCTTATCCCTAGAAAACCTCAATGCATAGGCCTTACATCAACATCTCATGAACACACCCATTGTGACACGGTCATCAGGATCACTACTAGCTATTTTTCCTAACAGATTTCAGACTCACATATTCATACATATTAATAGTTATCATGACTCTACATGGTTCTCTATAGCGAATAAAACCCAACCACTATCGTACTGAACTAAGCATGTTTTGGTCCATCTATTCTATATAGGTTACGTAAGAAGCCTCCTTGATATTTAATTGAAACCATATGTAATATTTATTTCTCCATTATATTTATGTACCCTTATGATGTGACATATTCTCTTTTTTAGGGTGCATATCCATGATCCAAAACCCTATGGAATTTTGATCCATCATAAGGGGTACTAACTATGTTTAATTTGAGGCATGTTAATGGGAATCTAGCCATTTATAAGCCTTGATGAAATTCTAAACGATGATAGGTTTTATATCTCCCTTTTATGTATGGAATGCAGGAATCCTCCCTGATGTTCATTCTTGACAATATCACATTCATGTTTGATCTCCATATTTCTTACTAGAAGATGTTAAACTGCATGGGATACCAGAACTCTGTGAATGTTGATCCTTGTATTCTTAAAAGGGTGAGAAAGAGTACCCTCATTGTTTCCAATCCATAATAAATTTATAATCATTTTCTTTAAATAGATTCATTAGGTCTCAAAAGTATCATGTGATAATCTGAATGTCACACTTCTTTTGGGTCCCAAACCATGCACTCACTTATCATGAGACACCTCCTAAGGAATGTCATCACCCCATATTGCAATATGTTGACTTTGATTCCCAGACAATTGGGATACAAAGAAGCCTAACTAATGTTCAATTCCAACACCATCATCTTCATATCAGTTTCAACTCATCTATTCCCTCAACAACATCACATTCTCCATAACCATTTTGATTCTTACAATGAATCAACATCCTGGTGAGATCATTCCATCGACTTCACCAATGCTCCTAGAATAATATTGGAAGTAAGACATGTGTAATCCCACCAAAAATCCATTTTAATCCTAAAAGTCCTCCTCTTGTGATGGGAATTTAGCCATGTGTAAGAATCAAATTTCCCTTTCAAACTATGTTGGTTTTGATCCCTATCTTCCAAACATGGTCTATAGGAAACCTATATGATGATAAATACATGAAAATGATAAAATGTGGTGTCCCCTTCATTGAAGCCCACCATCCTTGATCCTCTCTCATTGGTGTCCAGATCACCCTGACATTGTAAAAAATTTCCATTTTTTGGACAAAACATTTGGTGTACTACCTAATTGGAAATTATGATCCATCAATTTGGAAATTTTTATGGCTCTGATTCCTAGAGAAGTACACAACTAATCCAACATCATTAGTGTTCTTGTTAGTAAACTCTATTTCTATAAGAAGTTAAACTCACAAAATACCCATTGTTAACCATGGGATTCCATGTATACCCATTGAAGAAATTCCTCTAGCATAAAATACCCTGTTATCAAGGTTGGATGACTCAGTCACTTCAGATGACCACATATTAGGACAAAAACAGCTTCTGAAATCATCCAATGTCCAAAAATTCTTAGTGATATCAAACGTGACAACATTCATGATAAAATGGTGCTTCACAAGATAGACCATTTGGAATATATATATATAAACATTAAATTTAACAAGAATCCAAAAAGAGATGGCATAAAAAATGTGGTTGATGAAGAACGTATTAATATATAAGGGAGACCAAAACTAGGTGAATGATTAAAAGGATGATTCAATGTATTGAGGAACTGACATCCCATAATCCAATTAGGATTAATGATCAAAAATCACAAATGAATAAAGGAATGTTCCTGGATTTAGAATGAAGGAATGTAGGGAATAGTGAAACCTGTCCATTCAAAGTTAATGACCATAAAAGAAAGCCCTGATGGAAAGCATCAAAAACAAGAACACTATATGCTTATATTATCCTGATAGGGAAGTAATTTTTATTAAAAGACAACAAAATTAATACCTTAAAACAACAAAAAGATTTTCTTAAATACTTATCTTCAATTATTATAAATTGATTATGTTACCTAATCCAATTTTTTCCTATGTCAGATTCCCATGGTTTATGGTATACATCCTTTGATTATAAATTTAACAACCATTGAATCTAGTAACCCATAGATGATTTTGACTTTATTACATATAACCTAGTTAAAAGGAATCAAATCCAGATGGAGAGAATATTTTAATAGTAATGATAAACATGAAAAATACATGAAATTTAAATTTCATTTTAAACATATAATACCAAATGTGGGTTTATTGTGAATTCCATTACTCCAATTGGAATATCCCGACATATCAATCAAACAATACTTCCTTCTACTCAGGTAAAAATAATAATAAGGAATTAGATAAAGTAGAATATCTTTAAGGTATTCTATAGAACTAAATATATCATGCATAAATATGCATAATCAATATAGAATTATACATAACTAGAACACAGGAAATTTCATCAATAAAATGACCATAATATAGAAGAAATAAATTAAAATCAAATAAATATTTTTAAATAATTACATGAGAAAAAAACATATCCAAGGAAATTATAACTAATCAAAAAATTACATGTAATTCAATAATATATCAAATATTTAGGAAATTCCTAATACCATAAATTTAAAAATTTAAATACCTTACAAAATATAATTTTATTCTGTGGGTAGAAACATGTCTCATTTTGAAAACTGCTTTGATTTATAAGCCACACCAATTCATATAGGCGATATGAAATACTAGGACCCACCATTAAACTACCCACTATAATTTATTTACCATATTAAAGGAATGAACAAAAATCAATATAAAAATTCACATTGAATCACTACCATATGAAATTTTATTACATACCCAAATCAAATAAACATAATTAAAAACCATCCAGTGTAAAAAGGTAAATGGTAATAAAATTGTACAACCCACGTGAAACAAATCAAAATTAAAGAATATAAATAATAAGGATAGTTTAATAAAACATAGAAGCGATAGATCATATATAGAATATGTGAATTTTTAAGTATACAAATTTCATGATAATAATTGTTGAACCATTCTTGGGTGAAATTTTATTTTCACACTAATGATAAATTATTGAAACTCAAATATTGGATAAATTTTTTCAATAACATGGTGTTCTTGTTATAATAGAAGTCAATTCATTATGTACATATAAAACAATTTATTACTTTCATGAAATGAATTAAAAAAATGTGATTATTTTTGGAAAATGATATGATGATTCCTTTTCAATCGTTTTATAAATAAAAAATGGAAATAAATGAATTTAGTACATTATATAGATAATTTCAATAAAAAACTATTTAGTTTAAAATAAGTATTTGGGAGAAAAATAATTTTATAGATAAAACAAAAATAAAGTCATATTATATTAAAATATATTTTATCAATAATTTCAAGTATTAATGAGAATAATATTATGAAATTTAATTTAATATTTATTAATTAATACCAATATAAGAAAATGAAATTTTGTATGATGGAAGTATAAATTAATCCCCCCATGTAAGACTTATATAAACATTCATAAATAGTCTTGATATTGAGAAATAAACCAATAAAAATTTTAATCCTTTGAATCATAACAATCCGAAATACATTACTTCAAATAAAACATTAAATTGAATAAATATAAATATATTAATTATCAATAATTCCGAAAAGAGTATTATATACAATAAAAAATGGAAAATTTGTGAATATGTATGACATCTCATGGATATAAAAGTTGGAAGAGAAATAATCATCACATGTTACACTTTTTTTGAATGTGTCTCAGCCACATATATTATTAATTTGGGGTTGTTATTCACAAATTAAAAAACAAAATTATTCATCTCTTACCAAATAGAAATTACTTATAGTTTTCCCCCATTTAATTAACATTTCTTTTATATTATATATGTTTTGATTGATAAATTCTTCATTTTACATGTAGGTTTTAGATAAATTCATTCATTACTATTAATTGTATCATGGATACATCATCTAAGTAAATTTTAAAATGATATAAATTTAAAACACATATATATATATTCTATATAAATTTATTTATAGTGATCTATTATATTTATTAGTAGAAAATGGTTTACATCGTTAATAGAAATAGTAAGCCATATATACACTTGAACGATGATACATTTTTTTAGAGTGATAGATTAAAATGAAAATAAACATTAGTATTACATTAAAGGATCATTATATACCATATATTTAATTTTATTTATTTAAATACAACATTATTTCCATATATATAAATATTAAATTAAAAAAATTTCACATCTCTATATAGATGTGGTACTTAATATGGACACACCATCACCATTATGGTTATCTAATGGATTAGAATGTAAGAATATGGATGTAATAATATTATTCCATGAGTATTTGTAAAACATATATATACCATATTTTAATTATTGTTATCCTTAATTATTAAGATGTAATTCATATGAGAAAATTGATTCAGATAATTTTGTGAGGAAATAGTCCATGTATACACAAAATACATTATCAAATACCTTACGAAATAGTAAGTACAAAAGTACATGTGATATCATAAAACAAGGAGTAAAATAATTTCATAAATATATATAAAACTTTTTATCTATCTCTATAACTTGTAATTAGTTATTCTTATGACAAACAAATTGCATATGTATGTCAGGTGGAAGTCCTCTACACACATGATCGATTATTTTTCCCCATTTAACAAATGGTGGTATTATGAAACACCAATTTAATATTTTTCTATAGAAAATTATTTTATTATCTTTTTGTATATGAAACATTATATTTTTCTTGTGTTATACACAATGTCTTGTTCCATTGATATCTTTGATTACATGAAATATAGTGTTTCACTGAATTAA
Source organism: Viscum album (assembly GCA_963277665.1). NCBI lineage: Eukaryota > Viridiplantae > Streptophyta > Magnoliopsida > Santalales > Viscaceae > Viscum > Viscum album. The sequence continues at coordinate 1,690,894,128 of OY728126.1, forward strand.
AATATACTATTAATATTAAAACCTTATAATTAAGGCTACGAAATGGATTAAATAGATTAAGAAAATATTGTTTTTTTAGATTTATAATAGTTATTCCTTTGGACAAAATAAATTAGAAATAAACGTATGAAAATTTTCAAATATTGAAATTCATTTTATGCAAACTAATTTTCATTGCACATACATGTTTTATCAATGACAATTAATATAAATAAACTATAAATGGGTTTATGTTAATGTATATACTATATAATTAATAAACTATTTATTTTATTTTTATGAGTTTTTTGGACAATAAATAAGAACATATTCCATAATATTTATAAAAAATTTATTTTTTTAAAGGTATTCTTATTAACATTTCTTGGAAGACATACTTAGAACCCATATTGTTATACTTATATAAATTATATTTGAAAAAGTAAACCGTATTTATTATATATTTTTGTAAAAGTTAACCTAGGGTGGTTTTTTTTATTTTTTCGGAGATGTTTTTTGATGAATAATGAAAATAGTATATTTTAATTGAAAATTGATTTTTCTATTTAATGAATTTATATAGTTAAATTATATTTTATTGTATTTATAAGTATATTTAATTATATTATGTACATATTAATTAAATTTATTAATTTTTAATAAATTTCATATTGAAAATGGATATAAACGCTGCATATACATTTGAACTTTTTCACATTAAAATCCTTCTTTCTCAAAAAATATATGATTTTATTTAAAATTATTTCTTCCACTAATTTGAATTAAAATTTTAAAAAATAAATTAATATTTTCAATGTTCATAAAATATAATCTTTAATTAAATAAAATTAATTTATTAAAAATATGATTAGTATAATAAATTATAAATATTTATAACTATTAAAGATAAAATTTGAAAACTTACTGGTAAAACATAAAATATAGGGTATAAAAAATGACACAGATCTTGTCAAAAAAAAAATTTCTAGAAATATATCATTATTATAATTACATATTTCCTAATTTTAGCTTGTTTTTACAATTTTATTCAGATGAAAAACATTTTTGGAATTCTTTATTTCAAAAATTTACAAGATTCTGATTCACATCCCATATAAAAAGGCCTCCCACTCTCCCCCTAAAATCAAACATCTCAGTAATTTATATCAGCCATTACCTATGCAAATATATTCCCAAATTACATATACTTATAATATAATCATTCCCTTTTTATAATGTTATCCTATTGAGAAATTTGTTGAATCCAAAATTATATACCTAAAGAATAGTCAACACTCATCAACAAACTTTTTTGTTTTATTTATTCTGAAAAATCATTAAATTACTTTTATATCCTTCTTATATAACTACCTATGTATATTAATTATATTATATGTTTTTATGTTTAATTTATTTCAAAAAAACTCACAACATTCTATAATATGAGATAATAAGTCATTGTTCACGTGTATGGAAGACTTCTACCTCCTGTACTAATGTTCTTTGTTCTTACATTACCACCTTTCATGCTTCGAAATGAATACAAATTAATAGTATATATATATTAAATAAAAGAAATTAAAGATTTTATTGTTATTATGTTATTTTTAAATAAAAAATACCTCCATTATTTCCATTTTGGGAATATTATAACATCCTTATAGTATACTTTTCACTACCACCACAAAGAGTGATTCGATCCTTTTACACATTTGGTGGGATATTTTAAGACTAGTTTCAATAGAAATATGTGATATAAATTACATAATAATTTTTCTGAAATAATATATATATATATATATATTATTATATTTATTTATGATTTACCTTTTTTTTCAATGCGATAAAAAATAGAAACAACGCCCATGCTTATGTTTTACATATAGTGTCTATTAACAAAATATTATTATCACTATAAACATATTTTATGAATAATAATAAATTATTATATAATTCGTAAAGATGATAATAATATCAAGGTTTGAAATATTTATATTATGAATCCATGATCTAAATATTTTGAACAAAAATTAAAAATCACAACAAATATGAAATAATATATTATTATCTCGAACATAAACTTCACATGAAATTTTTAATAAACTATAATAAAATGTTATAATAAAATCATATATTATTTTATTTGTATTAATATGTGTACATAATAGATTTATAATAAAAAAATATTTATTATATACGATGTTTAAATGAGTATGATGTATGCCATGAATTGTGGTAAGGGATTTTGGTTCAATATTTATATTGGTGAGACATATGCTATATTGAAAACATATTTAAAAAATGTAGTGTATATATAGACCATGAATGTATTTCATGATTCTTATCCTAAAATTTAAATTTATATTCATATCCATTTTAGTATAAATTTGTCAGGGTGCTTATAGTTCAAAATTTATTTAATATATGAGAGATCGTCATCTCACTTGTTCAATCTGTGAGACATTTTCCATATTCAGTATTCCCTTATTTTGTGTTGTGTATATAAAAAAATATTCAATTCATATAATAAATTTATTTCATTTTATTATATTTAAATAATCAATTGATTTTATTATTTCATGGGATCATGATTCAAAAATTACTCAAGTTTAAGTGATTTCTATCTAAATTATCAATATTTGATACAATTGTCATGTTATATAAAGTACCTTATTTTATGAAGCGTATATACAAAAAATTTGACACATAATATCATAATTTTGTTTTTCATGATACTTTAAGATTATTTTAATGTTTATTCCTTCATTAGTGATTAAGATTAAGAGTTACCAAGTAATGATGATTTTGCGATATAATATCTTTGTCTTTTGTTATTGTTTATGTTTATGATTTCACTAATGAAATACACGAATGTATTCCCCATGAAACTCATGATTTTTCTTATAATATTTTCATTCAAGATGTATTCATGTAGTAACAACATTTTAATAGTCATTGGAACTTATGATTATAATTAATAGGATTTAAAGAATCTGAATTTATATCTATTTTTGGTTCAAAAACTGTTTTCTTCCAAAAACATGTTTTCTAAAAAAATTAAAAAAATTGGCTACATTATAAGGAAAATTTCAATGAAAACTATTTAGAATGTTTTTTTATTTTTTAGAAATTGTTTTAAATGATTTTTTATTATTCGTTTATATTTTTTCATAATTATTTGAAAAAAATATTTTTTCAATATTTATGACATTTTAACAATAAATTCTAAAGAGGAAAATAATATTTCATTAAGGAATGTTTTGAATATATTACCAATGTCTTATTTATAATAAAATAATTTGGAAAATATTTCTTGAATTTATGTTTTATCATAAGGATATTTTTTATAAGAAATGATCCATATGATATTTGAAAATCCTTCTCCATCTATAATGGAATCCTTTGATATAGTTTATGCTTTATCAGGGATATGATACATAGAATCAATTATTTTTAATAATTTTAATGAATTATGTTTTACATGAAAAAGATTTTTTGTAACACATATCTATTACATGGGTTATTCAAAGATATAAAACATAAGTACAATTCAACATTTTAGGGGTTATTATGCGACTAAATGATTATGAAACATGCATTATTTCCATTATTTCTGATAAGATTAAAATGTCATTTAATCCCATTTAATTTCATGGTTTATGGTGTGATGAATTTTTATGATATTTTGAAACACATATGTATAATTTTAGTATGTTACATGTGTTACCTATATCTCCATCCAATTAATTTGGAAAAGATAAATGATTTATGAAATCATAGGGTAAAGTGGTGGTCAGACCGATACTATAATAGAGGGTGTATGGGTTGATATAATAAGCATGTAAATTTGGGTATAAGGGTGGTCCTACAATTTTTTATGTGTTTGTTAGTTGGTGGTTTTCCCATTCCTGAAGAAGGTACATCAGTTGTTTTCCAATTTCTAACATGTTTTTATTTTTTTGGTGGGTAGCCATGGCATAAGATTTTATATTTTTGTGTGTATATTAGAAATAAATCTCATCATCATCATATTTTTTTAAATAATGGAAATAAATAGGGAAATGCCCACAATTGAAGGAGATGTAAAATAAACTAATGTGGTCTAAAGTGATGAAAACTGATAGTGGTTATTACTATGTGTAATAAATTGGTAGAACTTAATGGGAAACATTTAATATCGTTCAACATGTTATAATATTGTGTTCTATGTTTCCCAAGTCATTATACTCTTACAGTCCAAAGGCATGATCATTATTATTGTAATTAATAGTCCAAAAAAATGATTCTTTATATATATATTTTAAACGATGTGTTCTATAGTTGAAATAAAAAGAATTAATTAATTAACAATTGGATACTTGGATGAAAAAAATTTAGAGATATACATGGGGAATATCTATCGATTTGTATAGGGATTTCATAATAGATAACTATAAAGATGAGTTAATAACTTGGAAAATAGACTATAATTTTGGTAAATGATTTAGTGTATCGTATCCTAGAAAGAAATCATTATCTAGTTTATAAAAGTAGATAAAGACATAGAAAAAATGCACTTAGGGTTAAGAACTTCAGAAACCCTCAGACTAAGCTGAACTTAATCGGGAACTTGTGGCTGATAACATTCCTTATTGCACATATAGTTTGAATATCAAAGGATATTTTCTAAGGAAATTAAAAATAATTTATGAATCATAATTATGGATATAAACTGAATATCACAATGAATAACCTATGATAAAAAAATATTAATGAATATTTAATAGAATTTGTCTGGATTTAGATATTTTATAAATTTATTTCCTAATAATAACGTTCTTTTCTATATTAAGCGATTCTAAAAAGATAAATTAATTTTTTAGTTATTTTAGGTAACTAGAACAGACTAGGTAAACATTGAATTTGAAAGAAATTTTATTCAAGAATAATCTAATGGGTTGATCACAAGAGTAATTCACATTGTAATTAAGCCAAATCAGTTTTCACATGACATGTTATTAAATTTATACCTTAATGAACTCTCAGACTCACCGAATGAGATTATGAATGAGTTTAATGATAATTTGTGTACATTATACTAGGATGGAACAATATTAGGTTTCATTTATGTTAGTAATGTCAGATGAATAATCCACGTGGATGTCCAAGAAGAATAAATTTTCATTTTCATTGGGAAAAGAATGTCACAAAGAAAGTAAATTCAAAGGGAAAATAAAATGTTTATTTAATAAAATTTATTAGAGTAATGGAATAGATAAGATATAATCAATTTTTTAATTCATTAAATTTCCAATATAATGTGACAGATTTTCAATGAATTAATTTTTCATATTATATAGAATATTTTTGTGACCATGTTCTGAGATGGAATGTGATTTCGAGGTCCGGTGTGCCCAAAATATTTTTTTGTAAGATATTATATATATGATACTGAAAAAGTGTAAATATTTACATAAAAACAATAATTACTCATAATAGGGTTCCCTGATCAAAAATCTTAGGGCACCACTGAGTTTAGAACATGTGGTTCACCCACGGTGTAACATAACATTAGTTGGTGCCGGTCATTTGTTGAAATGTCAATGTGTGCATGAAAATTAATAAACTAATTTAGTTTTATTATTGACTAAATTAAAATTTATCCTTTTAAATTACTATTATATCATAATTTTATTGTTAGACACATAACCCTAATGACATTGTAGAAATCATTGAGAGACTATTGGAGAATTCTCACAAGCTATTGAGAATAGGACCATAGATCGATGAATAGTGCACCTATGATTCCATATTTTTGACCAGGGACAATGAAACAACCACATTAATCATCAATGATCAATCCAAATCAAGGTAGTGAAGGTTTATTTATTTTATTTCTTCACCATTAATGATTTCTACAATTAACATGAATTAATTATTGAATATATTGATCATCAGTTCGATCGTTATGTGGGATGGTTTGTTTTGTTGGGTTATGTGGGGGAGAACATCATTATGAGTTGATTGATTTCAATTTTCATTATAGAGAAAATGAACCATGATTGACACAGTAATTGATCGAGGTCCCTTTAACCTATTTATTGTTGTGTATTTCACCCTATTTTAAGTATTCGTTGTGAGTGTCCTTAGTTTGGATCATTGCTTGAAAATCCATGAGTAATAGATATTTTCATAACTATGACATCACACAATGATAATATATTATTGATATTGTATCAGTAATATGAAATGAAGTTTCATCAATGTCGATTGACCATTTGAGATAATGTTTGGTACATGATTTTTCATTCATCAATGCAAAAATAACAGCTATTATTTAACCCAGTCTTCGAACTGATGAGACACAAAAATAATTCATTGAAAAAATAGAGGTTTTGATAATTTGAGATATTCAATCTCATAGAAACCTATTTTTTGAATCAATATCTAGAAGAACAAAATAAAATGCAGAATAATATTTAATATTTTACAAAATATCAAACAATAATGATTGTATTCTGGATTTACACACTGTGTGGCGCTCCCTGAGTGAAAAAATGGGTTTTCATAAAATGTTAAATTTATAATAGAATTTTACCCATGTCACAATGTGTGTTTTATTTATAGAATGAAATTTTGTGTATAAGGTAAGTACAAAAACATTGGGTGGACTACATGTGTAAGATAACATTGTGTAATCCACCACACAAACACGGCCTATACCTGATACGTTGGTGAAGATGTGAACTAGTACACGATAAAATATACCCAGAATAGATATTTTTACATGCACATGGGTATACTATGTGGGAATCCTACATTTGATGTACAATTACATGGACATGGCTTGATGAAACGATTCATTAATAGGGTAGGACTCATGTTTAGTGACACATTTTTTGACCCCAGCAACATGCAGTGTACTCTTCTATACATGGCATGGATTCCATGTCATTCAGATCATGGATTTCTTTCATTAAGTTATATTCCTCATATTCTTTCCTTGATTTTAGTTATGGAAACATATTTTACACCTAGGACATTATCCCATTAGTAGGAAATCATGGATAGATTCATTGGAATCCCATTGAGAGGTCCTGATTGAGATTCTATATTCACATTTTTTCCTAAGTGGAGTTCGTCATATTAAAATGACCATCGGTGCGTTGGTATCAATTCTCAACATAGCGAGTCAATCGAGATTGAATTTTTGGAATCAACACGTGACCTTTGAAGAAATCCCCATCATTTATAGTATTCACTTTATACTATCATAATGTTTTTTTCTTATTAAGAGATCCATCATGTAATACCTCTTGGAATAAACATCATCTGTGGTCTTAGAATTAAAAGTGTGGTATCCCAAATGTGATCTATTTTGAATCATTGATTTGGAATCCTTGGTTTTTTTACAATTGTTGAGACACACCTCTAGAATATGTTTCATTGTTGAGTATATCTATATATTCTTCATATATTATATATAGACTTATACCTTAGTGGATATAACTTTATTTCATTTGTTATATTATTTATTGATTCGAGGTGTCCTACTGAGTATTTTTATAATCACACTTTCATGTTTATTTCTTAAACAGGTAATGATCTTTTTAGGTGATATAACTTTTGACAGTGTCCATGTTGGACTAGGAATAGATAGTGGTTAGTGAGATTGAGCATAATAATGTTTTTTAGTGAATATTTCAGACATTAGTCCAAGTACATAATTTTATGTTGAATTTGTGTTTTCATACTCATCATGATAGGATTATAGTTGTCAATGATTAAAATAGTTTACATCTTATCACACTCTGATTATGGGATCATAATGTAATCATGCATGTTTTCTCATTTTTTTAATATTCCATCATAACATAGGCTTCATGATTTGTTTGTCTGCACATGTACATTGGCGAAGGCCTCCCATGTCCTTGATATTATTTCTTGGAAATGTCTCTATCTAATGTCCTATTTTATGTGAGATTGGGGAGTCACATAAAATGCCCAACTATAATGGGACATGAAAAAGTAAAATCATAGCGTGTCTATTCTACATTAGGGTATGGAGTATGTGAGATTGGTTTTGGGAAATTTTCTTTTTTGTTTTGAGTTTTACTTTTATTCTAAAAACACTAGTGTTAGTATGGTGTCTGAAATATCCAATCGCAAGGACATGATCACCTTCTTTTCGACTTGGTACACGAGTACACAGGTTGTCGGAAAAAATTACACATGAATCATATTGGAATGGGATTTATTTTTCATTTACTAAATTATTTAGCTCGCTAAAAATACTCATTGATTGTGGTACATATTTTTTGTAATAGGATGATAATAAGATGAATTCAAAATATGATTTTGCATTTGGATCATGAGGATGATCCCCATAGTTAAGATGTATTGATATATGGTCATGTTACCAAGATGTTACCTCTTTGGGGTGCACCATCCATAACAAAACTTATAGAGAAGCACATGGTGCCTGCTATACCAGTAGATGAGTTCTGATAGATGATAAATATTCAATAATATTAATGATATAGACCCCTCATGTACCATTGAATTCCCGACCCACAAGTGGGTGGGGACTTTCTTGTGGCGAAGAACTATGTTTTCCATCTTCTCAGGACAACAACACATCTAATGGTGAACATGGAAAAAATAATTCTTATTATATTAACAGGGTGAGGGAGTGGTTTGATTACCCAATATCACTATGTGAAGACTCTTTCATGGATAATGTTCGTGCACCTTTTTTGAGATGAGTTCCCACCAACATTTCTAGGAGTTGTATGTATCCATGCACTTCTGATACCCCAATAGGGTAGCATTATGGTAGCTGGGTGTCCATTGTAGTTTACTAACCTCTCTTGTTAATCAAGTGATATGGTCGATGTCCATTTATTTAGGGATGAGTCATTTGAGAGAGTTATGTGTGGAGCTATTGGGACTATGTTATCCTTATGTGTATTCCTAACGATGGTGGGGTGATAAAGAATGACTTGGTAGTTTTGAGTTTCATAGATGAGTAGAAACATTCTATGGTTTTTAGAAGAAGTAAAGCCTGATTAGTGATGATATAAGAAGGGAGATTATGTTTTCCACAATGACCTGGACGTGTGAGACAGTTCTGGAAGTGTTCCTATGAAAGAGGATCTTTTATTTAGGGAACCTATGGTGGGACCATTCTACCCAAATAGTGGCAATTCTACTCATGGGAAGATAGGGTACATCATTCATGAAATTGAATTACCCATCATATATCATCCAGATAGATCGTGGATGAGCCACTGAATCAGATACACAAGGAGCAGGTGGGATTATATGTGTATATATTTGGTTGAGGAGCTGGGAGAGAACCATGTGGTTGTCTATGTATTAGATTATTACCACCACTACCCTAGGTGGTCAATTCTAGGATTTAGGAGATGTAGTATAGGGGTAGAGACAGCATTGGGAGGTCTAACATTATAACCAAGAGGCTCCAGGAATGATACATGGTATGCTATATGTCCTTTATACCATTGATGTTGTACTGATTGACACCAGGTCTAGTCATTCCTTTCATTCCAAATACCTTGTAAAGGACAGGGAGATTCTGGTTGATCCATTAGATTACCCTTATTCATTGAAACTCATACTAGATAATACTCAGTGATCACACACATATGATGATAGTTTGACTTGATTCTTGTAGGCAAGAGTCACTATTGGAATCACTTTATAGTAGTGTTGAAGAATTATGATGTCATTCTTGGTATCGATTTTTTATCTATATTTCATTCCCATAATGATTATTTTAGGTGATTGGTTTGGTGTTTTTGTGGTGATGGAACAATGTTATACATATTTTGTGAAAAGAAAACCCATGAAGTATAGGAAGAAATCATGCATAGAAGGGTGGAGTAGATTACTCATCATTTGTATAGCCTAACCCTTGGTGTAGTGGATGTTGTGAGTTCCCAATTTTCCAGCAGTTGTAGTATATGTTGTGAGTTCCCAAATTTTTGTATATACACCGAGGGAGCCGTCCTTATATAAATCTCCAAAAGTGTTAGTTCTAGATTTCAATGGTCTAATTTCTGGGACATGATATCTTATAGGATGAAGTGGTAGTGCAATAGGCCAAAGTTGAGGTAGTGTTAGATTGGAATCCACCAAAAATATTTATGGAGGTGTAGAGGCTCCATTCATTGGAAGGATACTCATAGGTATTCGTACGTACTATCTGCAGAATATCAACACCCAAGATATTTTTTACACTGAAGGGGAATTTTTTTTATGTAAAGAGATTTTAAAGTATTCTTTCTAAAAGTATGGAATAGTTTTATGAATGATACCTTCTTGAGATTTTCAGAGTTGGGTGTCGAGTATGTAGTATTCTATGATGCATCCTGACGTAGGATTTGATTTTTTTCAGATGTAGTAGAATATGTAAATTTCTTATTGTTCATTATAGTTGTGGCCACATGAGTAGAACCATATAACCCATGATATTTACCTAGAAGTGGTGGTATTCTCTAGGAAATATGTGGCCACACAACCTAAATGGTGAGTAGTTTACCGTATACCCCAACCAAAAGTATCAATTATTTTTTCTTTCAGATTAATATCTACATGAGAAAGGGATGATGTACACAGTTACTCCAAGAATATGACATCAAATTTTCTTATACTTAGGGAAATAGGAATGTGGTATCAGATTCTCTCAGTATGATATAATTTTCCCTGTTATAGAATGAGGTGTTGGATAAGGGTTCCTCATTGAATATATATTTTATGGATATATCTAGATGATCTTACCTCCAAACAATGAATGTTACCCCTTCACTCATGCAATAAGTTAGTGAGTTGAATCATGGGATAATAAATTTGAGGCCATACGTACTCTGACATCTATAGGGGATTATATGGAGGATTAATCTATTGGTTGGGAGAATTTCATTCTTTTCGGATGATGAATTATGGTAACAGTGAAATTATGGGTGGAGGATTTTAGATAGTACCATATGTATCCCTTGGTGGTACTCCATGTGTAAAAAATATGAACCAATACCACTAATGATTGATTTTGTGGATAGGTATGACTAAAGGAGATTTAGAGTTTGTGTCATGATGACTTACTTGTAAGCAAGTGATGGATATGCATGATGTTCTAATAGGTTTCTCTCATCCCCTTGAGGAAAAAGCCTGTAAGTGGGGTAGGATATCAATATAAATTATTATACAACTAACAAGTATGTCTAGTAGACCCAATTTCGTCGAGGTGATCATAGATTGATTAACTATTTCATACTTATTCCAAACAATATAAGAGAACCGCATTGTAGAGAGATTGGTAATCCTATAAATTAATGCGATATTCAGATCCACCGTAGTTACATCAATGATGATTTTATACCATGATGATTGCTTCACATCCAGGTTGTGGATGGGATTGTAGAATGTCTATGGGACTCAATTAAACTTTAGAAAACAATTTCATCCACAAATTGCTGGCCATATTAAATAAACTATTCAGGTTCTGTAGTGAATACTCTTATATTTAATGATGGACATTACCAATGTTGGTAGGATCACCTACCACTAGTGAATTTTTCATAAATTAACATTTACCATTCCATCATCAGAATGGAACCATTCGAGGATTTGTATAGCGGAAAATGTTTGTCACCACATTTCTTGAATAACCCAGGATAGTCAATTCTTATGGGACCATTGTTGGTGTGATCTATAACAGAGAAGGAGAAGGTCATCCAGTAGAAGATGAATAAATCACAAAGCTATCATACGTATTCTGCTAATAAGAGAATGAGGACCTTGGAGTTCAGGTATAGATACCATATGTTACAACAAAATTTTTCATGGCATTGATTATATTTAGTTTCTTGGGGTTGAAAATTATCTCCATGGATCATCATCACTTTCTAGTCATTACATATATTTGATGAGGTGGTGTACCTCTTAGCACTAAAACCAATGGTAGACATAGTTCATGATTTATTTTATATGTCAATGGTGATGAGTTATGGGAATGACCCATCACACATTATTGGATAGGGAGAGATGGAAGTCTAAGATAGAGTTTTATATCAGGAGTACCTGGAACAATTCATGGACCAAATGGATTGGTTCCTTTATGGCTAATTGATTTCTCTTGTTCATGTCTTGTGGAAGCACAAAAATCACTATGAGTGTACAGGGGAGTGGGGTGCTCAAATTCATTGATATTACCCACATATTTTTTTGGTGTCCCAATTTTTGTTTTTAGAAGGATGTAAATCCAGAATGTGGGGAGAAATTAATGTCTCATATTTCCCATGTATTTTTTATATTATATGAATTATTTGTTATTCCAGGTGTGAAGACATCATGCAATTTGGTATCCCGATGTTCTAGGAAAATGTTTTTGAAATATATTAAATATATTAAATTGGATGATCACATAGATTACCTTTAAAAGTATAATAACATCCATAAAAGTTCTTTATCAGTAATATGAGAGAATTTTTGAGGTTATAATTTATGGTTTACAAAAGGCATGTCTTAATATTAGTCAACACGGGTCACTTGTGAAAATTTATTTGTAGAAGTGGAAATGAATAATATAAATTAATTTATTGGTTTCATTAATATTTTTGACACAATTACTGGTGAGTAATTAAAAATACTATTATGTATGAATTTTAGGGATATCCTTATTAAACTAGATATTTTGGGAAACCCTGTGAGTGAATTTTGTATATTTATTGTAGGAAATCAATGACATGATCATGGATTGATGATTGTTGCACATCATATTCAATGGATATCTGCAATGAAAAAGTTGAACCTGTGTTCATCATCACCGATTGATTAAAATAATACAAATCAGTGTGTTTGGATTTGATTCTTCACTATTATTGATTTCTATGATGAATGTGAATCAATAAAAGAACAAATTCATTCATGGTTCGTTTTTCATTATGGATGAGTTTTTTAGGTTTTCAAAAGAGAATATAATTGTGATTTGGTTTATTTCCATCATCATTCTAATTTTATCAAATAAAACTTCACACTATCATTGATCGAGATATGTTCCTCATATTTATTCTTGTCATTTTTCACCCCAATTCCGCATTATTTATGTGCATTCCTCATTAGGAACATGGCATAAAAAAACCTGATCAATTCATTGTTGCGTAAATGTATCTTTGTAAAATAATTTGAAATCATAAATCTGGGATCATCACCACATGAAAGAGGTTTGATGATAGAGACTAACTGATCTGAATAATAGTGGATACCCAATTTCATGTTCATCATTGCAGAGTGTAGAAGTACAATTGTTTTCCATTTTCATAAGAATATAACTTAATGGAATGCATTTATTGATGATATGATGTTTGGAAAGGTCAGTATCTTCAATCTCATGGAGAAAAAATCTCAACATATAAGTATATATGTGTCATATCTAACAGGGGTGTTCATCATAGATTATATAAAATAAAGAACAAATCATTGTGTAATCCAAATATACATGACATGTGTCCCCCAAGTCGAGTCTATGGTTTCTATTCGATGTTAAATATATCATGGTGTTTTAACCCTATCACAATACATGTGGTATCTCCTAGTTGACTCAGCATGTACTCAGAATGTACACAAACATGGGGTATACTACAAGGTTTGGAGGAAAAATCGTACTCCCCCACACAAACAAAGATTGTACTAGGTTCATGGGAAGAGTTTTGTACTACAACATAAGAAAACCAAAATAGGATGGATCCATATACTAGAACATGGGTAGACTACAATTCCAACCTATACACCATGTAAAAATATGTGGACACAAATTGATGACATTTTTTATTTATACGGGAAGGGCCCCGTGTAACAGGGTCTTATGTGTGACCATGAAAATATGTCATATAGAATTTTATACATGGATTTTATGAGCTTTTCATCGTATTGTGGAAAATTTTAGTTAGGTTACATTCCCTTTATCCTTTATCTAATGTTTAGTATGTACTCCTGTCACACTCCTAGAAATACTATCTATTTAATAGGACATCGTAGATAGATTTTTTGTTGTCCCTCGAAGAGGCCTAGATTTATATCCTCTATTCATCTTTATTCCCTAGGTGCAGTTCTTAGTATATTCATGACCAACAACACCTGGGATCAATTATATACATAATGGTTTAGTCCATATTTAGTTGTTATTTTTACCCCATGTCCTTGGTTGTGATCCTCATCTTTGTATCATATTCTCTGTATACTATCAATGTAACATTCTCATGAAGAGTAAAAATGAGTACTACCTCTCAAACAAACATCATCAGTAATATTATTCTCAGGAGTGTCTTCCCCTAGATGTATAATTTTTTAAATCAAGAAGTTAGAATCCATGAATGGTATACTATGGCTTGGAATTACCTCTATTTTTTAATTTTTATATTTTATCTAAATATTATTTTTAAATGTGTTTTAGACATATACATTGAGATATAACAATCCATTTTTGTTATTGTATGATTTTTGGTTTTGAGGAGTCCTAATGAGTATAGTTACACTCAGCCCTATAGATAATTTCCCAACATGTGTTATGTTTTGTGAATATGTTCGATCTTCTTTCAGATTCCTAGGATGGCTAGGACCATGCAGTGCATAGAAATACTGAATAGGAGTCTTCCTATGGCTTCTTGATTGTATTCCCAATAATTACATTTAAGATGGAATTGCATTTTTGGAAACATCATGGTGGTGTTTTATTTGGCCCAATGTAATTTCATTTACTTTATGTTGTACTCCAGTAACATGATCAAGATGTATATATGCACGAGTTTTCAATTTTTTTACATTTTAGTATTTTATTCGGTCAAAGATGTGTTCCTATCACGTATACATAGGCTAACAGGTCCCATTTTAGTGATTTTTTTCCATGGTTCTAGTATCTAGCTCCTATCCTATTAGATTCGGCGATGGGGAGTCTTGGAATGGTCCCCACTTGGACATGTCATGAAATTGAATGTATTTTAATTATAAAAATTGATTTCCAAATGGGAACTCTTGTTAATAGAATCAACAATGAGTTAGGCGTAATGGTTATATTGCTGATGATGTAGATAATATTGATGAAATTTTAAAGTAATAAAGTATTAATGAATATTAATATTAGTTATTTTTAATAGAATGAAGTGGGGATAATAATTTATTCATTCCTTTAAATTCAAAAATTATATTATTTGAATTATAAAATATATAAGGATTTTTTAGTATAAGTTAATTGTTAAAAATCCAAATGAATATGTTGAATGATATTGAGGGAAGAAAAATGTGATTCAATTACAAGATGATATTTTGTGAAGGGAGGAAAATCCTAAATATGTAATGGATTTTGAGATAGTTCTGTTTTTATGAAATGATGTTGAATATAAATACATAAATTTGATTGTACTGATTACCATGGAAATGATTATTTTTTTGTTGAAAAAATATTATACTCTAAAATGGATATATTTTACCATGTCTTTAATTTTATAGAATATATTAAATAATTTTAATAAATAAGGATAAGTATTTTCTATTTTTAATAGGGAATAATGTAAATTTTGGATATTATCATGATTTAATAAAATTCATTGTAATGTTATTAACAAGTTGTCTTTTAAAAATCATGATATAATTAATTATATATGGGGTTTAATGTGTAATGGCCCAGACCCTCATGGTCCATCCCGTATCCAAATTTTGGATCCTATGGTGGCGCCTCGGTTGTAGGGCATCATTTCGGTGTGAGACCGACCGACAGGACACGATCAGTGCAACTGATCGGTGTGTCACTAAACATTGTGCCACTGATTGGTGTGTGACCGATCTGTGTCACACAGCCTTGCCAAGGTTTTCATCTCGATATTTTTATGTGATGCCACTTTTAAGAAAATCTATCCTTTGGGGAATTGGTTTATGGCCCTTTTTATCCCCATAATCAATGTTTGAGTTCCTAAGAATGGGGCTACCCTCAACAGACCCAATGGTGTGTTCGCGTAACGTTTCCCCTCTATTTATATAAAATCCTTCAAAGTCACAGATGTTAACATATTTTCCCGATGAGATTTATTAAATAACAATTAATTATATTGTGTGTAACCACCCAACCATGTGGTGAAACCATGATCCGACATTATAGCCATCCAAAATTCCATTATTCCATGGAAACCGGATCTCATCCTTATATCGGACGAGAATTTCTTCTTCTAATTCCTCTTTTCCTATTGGATGGTCTTCTTTCTTCTTGGTGCGCCTGTGCTAAATCTTTTCTGCTCACCCTTAGAGTCCTCGAAATTCCTCCCCTTCAAGTCGTGCGCCCCTAGTTCATGGCACATGGAGATTAATCTATATTCTTGATCAACCATGTATGGTTTTTCCTTTGTCTCTCTTACTGTGTATCATGTGGGGTGGGAACACTGTTGTTTTTTCGGGATGGATGGAACCAAGACATTAATGGAGATAATAAGAGAACTTTTAAAGAAGGAAGGGGGGAGTGTGGTTGGGGTTCTGCTATTTTTTCCTTACCCTTGATTATTTATGTTTTTGAATGTATGGGCTCATGCTCATTGAAAATCATGTCTGTTTGTGGGGTTTCCTTGCGCACTAATGAACCCTTTTCTTTTATGATAATTGAATGACTCTAACATGGGAGTTTTTTTAATTACATAAATTTGGCTGATTAAATGAATGTCCAGTGAACAAAAATACTTGTGTGATAACCCTAGTTAACAAGAAAAAATATGAAAAACATAGTGAATGAAGTACTTGAGTTTGGAAACATCTTTGTTCTGTCTTGATGACATTTCTATTGGGTCTGCTCGATGATTAGTGGGTGATTTGGGTGAGGATGGGATCTTCTGTTGCGGAAAAGATGTTGGTTGTGAATCTGATGTTGTGTGGGGTTGTATCTCGAGGCTTGGTTTCGTTCTAGTACTTCGAGGGATCTCACTGATCCATTTGTTGTTGCGACATTACAAGAGAATCAGATGTGAATTCTTAAATTGCGTTTTGGCAGTTTCTTTTTGTCTAGATTTTGGTTATGCCTGTTAGTTGCCCAGTAGGGAAGAATTCACCTAAATGGGATCAATTTAACATGAAAACAAGAATGAGTTAAATTGGGAATTGGTTTTGGGATGAGTTGTGACTTGGTCATGAGTGTTGTAACTTTCTTTTATGAATCAATATTAACAGAATGTTTGTGCTTAGGCTGGCTTCGGAAACCCTAGAATGGGATGAGTTATTTCTAACTATACATATAATTGTAGTTCTTGTGTTTCTTTTTCGCACCCCACCCATGTTTAGAACTTAGTGTCGAACACCCCGATTTCATTGGGAGGGTGTTTTGTCGAACACTCATATGAGTGGCTTGTTATTAGCTCTTTTTCTACTCCCTTTACCGAATATGCCAAGACACTTCGTGCGGGTTGTGATGGCCTAAGGTCCATTATAGCAAAATATTCTTTGGTTAGGGTAGTTGTGGTGGTTGGCCCAGGTGTGTGTGGGCTAGCTGTTCCCTAGAATCTTCGAGATGAGGCCCATGTGTCTTCGGGCATGGCAGTAGTTTTTCTGACCAAGGTGTTTGAGGGTGTGGTTACACGGGGTGGATTTGGCACAGGTGTTTGTTGGTAGGATGTGTGGTTGTGGCCCAGGTGTTTCTAGTTGGGATGTGTGGTAGAGTCTCAGGTGTGTGCGGGCGGGGTGTGGTTGCGGGACTACGATGAGAATGGTAGGATTGGTTCGATGTGTATGATGTCTTCAATAACCTGTGGGGAAGTGGCGTGGGGTACCCAAACATCGATGTGATATTACTATAAATTATTTTACTTGTGTTTCATGGGGAGTGTTCCTCGGTGTGGCATGAGTGGATAGTTTTCCTTTATATGTTATTTTCTTAACTCTTTTCTCATAGGGCATTAGAATTCATCCCCACATGTGCACGAGAGATATTGGATTTCCATACTGTCACGACCCGTCCTCGGGGCCCGTGTCGTGACTACCCCAAGCCCGCCTTCCATAGGCCAGGGGCTGGCAACTAGCACCAAAGGCGTAAATCCCGATAACTGGGAAGGCATTGCCTTTATAAAAGAAAACAAGCACCATAGAGTAAGCGAGAGGAAAAAGTTAAACACTAAGTACAAGAGAAGTGCTGAAAAGGAAATGGGCCAGAATAAAAACCCAAAAGAAAGTACAACTACAACTGAACAAGTAAAACAGAAAAGATAACAGCTGGAAGGATGGAAGCGGCTCCTGGGTCGTTCTCCTCGGATCCTACCTGAAGGGTAGGTACAGATAGCCTCCTCCACGCTCTCACCCGTCAACCTCCTTTGTGTGTCGTCTCATCGTGTAGTCCTCCTCCAGGTACTGACTCGTCGTGTAGTCCACCTCCGGGTACCGTCCAGTCCTCGAACACTCGGCCTCCGTCAACAGTGCCCGTCGTCTGCAACCAACACAACGAGGTGCGGGCATAGCCCGTGCAGGGGTGAGTATAACGATACTCAGTAGGGACCCCGAGACCCTCAAGGTATCACTAAACCAACAAGGATAACCACAATAAGATCTCAACAGAGAACCTCTACATAGATATATGCCCATAAATATACCTAAGTTATCAAGTAACCCATATCAATCATGAGGAAACACAAGGATTGTGAAATCAACGGATAACCACTACCCAGGTATATGCCCATACATATACCTAAGTTATTAAGCGACCCATCTCAATCATGAGGTAAACACAAAGGTCAAAAGATTCAGCTCAAACCAGGATTTTCATTATCGAAACCGTAACTGCTGGAGAGCTCCGTCTCTAGAGTGTACAATGGTCCTGTCACGACTCCGTGGAACTGCTCACTAACCTAAGACTGCTGAGGTACGCCTCCTATCGAGTACCGCGGGCCTGCCACCTCACATAGTAGTGCTTCCCGCCGGGGTCTGCCACCCAAACACAGTAGTGATCCCCCCTCATTACCTACAGAGGTACTCCTCCTGTCGAGTACCGCGGGTCTGCCACCTCACATAGTAGTGCTCCTCCGCTGTGGGTCTGCCACCTCACAAATTAGTGCTCCCCACTGGGCTACGTAAGTCACTCCGAATCGAATCGGACAAGCAGTCTTCAGGTCTCTACCGGCTACACGGTCTCCGTACTCCGTACGCCCGCCTCTGGGAGGGTCCGCTCCACGAGCGATAGGTCGGAACTCCAATTATCTCAATGTCCCACGAAGAAGTATCTCAAAGGACCGCCTCGTCATAGGGGTCTCAACGCAACAGACGACACGTCAATCGGACGCCCGGTCTGTGAGTTATTAGCCTTTTCGTCCCAGGGGCCCGGTTGGTTTCGTGTGCGAACCAATCCGGCCGTAACTCAACTATACCCCAAACACTCATAGGGTATACTCATAGGGACCGTTTCTCAACGAGATCACCAACTCCACTGACGGTTCGTCAAACGGACGTTCTGTCAGAAAGGTATCAGCTTTTCCGTTCCAGGGGCTCGGTTGGATTTTGGGTGCGATCCAACCCGGCCACTATCCAACTGCATCAAAAACTCGGGCGGAGGATGCCAAAAGTTTCGTATCGTCAATAGGAACGCAACTCAATAGACGGCGCGTCAATCGGCCGCCCGGTCTGGATGATATTGGCTTTTTCGTTCCGGGGGACCAGTTGGTTTTTAAGTTCAAACCAATCTATCCTTACTCCAACTGCATCCAAAACTTGAGCGGAGTAAGCCAAAAGATCCTTCTCACTTAGAGGAATCCATCAAAGTCAATGGCACGTCAATCGGACGTCCGAAACTCAAGATATAAGCATTTCCACTCCGAGAGCCCGGTTAGTTTTGTGGATGAACCAACCCGGCCGAACCCAAAGTAATCCGAAACCTTGAGTGCGATATACAGAAACGACCGTCCCGATCTAAGGATCGCGTTGCCTCTGACGACGAGTCGTTTGGTGGCCCATAGCTCACGTTACGGGCATTTGACCAAAAGGGGTCCGAAAACGGGGGTCTGGGCAACGGTCGGCCCAAACCGGGTCGCCCCTACCCGGGTCCGACCCGGCTGGGCCCGACCCGGCACGGTCCGGAGGGCGGGCGGCCGAGCGGGCACCGCGGAGCGGGGTGTCCCCCACCCGCCGCTGATTGATGCCGGTGGCGGATCCGCCTGCCGCCCGCCCTACGGTGGCGCGCCGCCGCACCGACGCGGCGCGCCGCCGCCGCCTTCCGCAGACCACCGGATGCGCTCCGGTGGTCCGTTTCTCCTGTCGTCTTCGCCTATGGTCCTCCCGGGACCCGACCTTCACTGCGGAGGCATCAAAATCACCTTGCGGCCTTGTTTGTCATCGCCTGTCGATCCAAACATCAATAAACAATCTGTGGAGGGTTGTCAGGCCGTGTTCATTTGGCACGCACCCTCCGCGTTAGATTATATCAATGGGAGAATTATTCAACACATGAATACATAACCAAAAACAATTTTAATGAATTAAAAATTGTTCCTATTATTCGGGTTCTTCACTTTGAACGGAAACATTCACGGAGTATAAAACATTCAAATAAAACCCCTACCTTGTCAAGTCGTCGCACGCGGGTTCTTCGCGGGTTTGATCGCCGTGGAAGGAGGTGATCGTCGCGTCGCGGAAGGCGTCACGTCATCGTGGAAGGGCATCGCGTCGTCGCGGAAGGGCATCACGTCGTAGCAGAATACGGCGTTCTTCGTCGGAGGCCGGCGTTCTTCGCGTTCTTCACGTTCATCGCGAAAAAGGGTGAAGGCACGATAATTATGTCAAAGGTCTCCCAACGTGTAATCCTCAAGATGTGGTGTTGGTCTTATTTTATTACTATGCCAACAGATTTCAAACCGGTTAAGAAACGAATAAAGTGATAAGTAACGACCCATTAATTCGTAGAATTAATTCAACAAAATAAACCGCCCAATTAATTCAACGAAGAAAACTGCCCAATTAATTGGTGCGTTAAGAAATTAAGAAAACACGTCAGTTGAAATTCATAATGACGGGTTTTCGCGGGTGCGTTACTTAGCGGAAAAGAAACAGTGGGGATCGTGCGGGCCCGACCTCACAAATATCCTACCAAGAGGGTAGGATATTTCTGGATAGCACCCCATCCGCATCGACTCAGCTTAAGCTGGTTTATGTGGCTTCCAAGCGGCTTAAGTGAAATAAAATAAAGATTGTCGTACAATTTATTTTATTTCATAACTTTAAACCCAAAAATTAAAAACCACAACCGAGTAAACGAAACTCTGGAAGAGGCATTTCTAAGAAATTACCGGCACTGTGATTCCATCGGTGCCCTCATAATTTGATTCCGAGCACCGGTTCAAAAGATAGAAAAACCCGCTCGTCCGTTCACTGAACGTACCCGAGCCAAACTTCGGAAAATGATTCCGGGCACACCGGGCCTCAGAATCAAGTACCGTCAGAAACTGCGGTGTTGTAAAATTCCAAATAAAATAAAAAAAAAATTTCTTGGAATTTACTGGTCATTACATTACCCCCACAACAGGGTTTTACGTCCTCATAAAGCTTCACCACAAACTTAGGGATAGAAAGGCGGTACTGAGCACGCATTTGTGCCTTCCGCTCCCATGTGCTCACCTGGAGGTTCCCGTGCTGCCAATGAAAGTGCACAAGAGGAATCGACCATCCTCCTAGGATCCGCTCCTGTCGATCCTCGATCCCCACAGGAACCTCCGTAGAAGTCACTGCATCGCCACCGTCCAGCTCCTCATGGTCGATGATATGCGGAGGGTCGAGCACCTATCTCCTTAGTTGGGATACGTGGAAAACGTCGTGGACCTAGTGAAACTGAAGTGGATGGTTCAAGCGGTAAACCACCTTGCCTACCCAGCTGAGGACCTAGAAAGGTCCGTTGAACCTCGTAGATAACTTGCCTCCATGGCCACATCTCCGTAAACCTCGTCGAGGTGAGACTCATATAAGGACGTGATGGTCATCCTCGAACTCTAGAGGCCTCCAAGTCCTGTCATCATAAGGCTTCTGTCGGCCCTGTGCCATCCTCATCCGCTCTTGGATGACCTGGGCCTTCTCTAGTATCACAAGAGCTGCTATGATTTCTTCCTTGCCGATAAGAGAAATCTGGTCTCATCCCCTGGATGAACCACATTCGTTACATAATACAGTCAATCCTGACATGAATGATGCATTAATTCAATGGATGACATCGTAAGGCTTCGACGTAACTGCCAAGAGATCCAACTGTAACTCTCGCCTCCAAGGGTCGAGTCACACTGTGAGCATCAGTGTGTGGTCACTAGGTCTCCTTCAGTAGAAAACTCGAAAGTGAGGGTCAAGTCAACAGTCTTAACCGGGACCACTCAGTAACAACACAAAAGAGGATAGGAATGAAAACATCAAAAAGGTATGCGTCTTTTATTATTACATCTCATAATACAAAGATGATACACAATAACAACAAGGAACTAGAAGTACAAAAGAAGTATCCACTAGTTCCGCTCCTGTCCATCTGCTCCAAGAGCTCCAGGATCTAAGGCCTCAGCTGACTGATGCTGAGCTCTCGCATGTCCACCAACTCCCTGCGGTCGGGGCGGACCACCTGGTGGTGGTGGTGGCAACACCTCAAAGCGTCGTCCACCTCCAGCTGCACGGCCAGCTCCTCTGCCATGGTCGCCTGCTCCTTGCGGTCTGCCCTGATCGAACCTCTGCCTCTGCCTCGGAGGATCTTCATTTAACTGCTAATCATCTGCATGGCGGGTCGGACAGTCACGTTACATGTGACCAATTCCGCCACAGGAGTAACAGTTCTTGACAGGTCTGGCTCTATCACTTCCCTTGGTGCCTCACACTACCGACCCTGAGTCACGCGGTCGACCACCTGTAGGTCTAGTCCTCTTGGACCTCTGCGTCATCTGTCTACTTCCTGTTGCAGAAGACTCTGCCGCAAGCCCGCTAGTGGTGGGTCCTGCTGCTGAAGACTTCTCAGCAAGGAAACTGTCCAACAAGAGGGTTCTCTCCAACACCCCTGTCTGCGTCGGAATGTTGTGCTATACAACCAAAGCTCTGATCTCCCGCCTGAGCCCCTGCTCGAAGGTTCGGGCCCTCAAGAACGTGTCTCGTACTATATCTGTGGAGTAGTGCGAGAGGTCTGTGAATCTCGTTGAGTACTGCGCCACTGACATGCTATCATGCCACAGCTGAAGTAGCTCCTGTATACGCACCGCTCAAAGGGTGGCTGGTACAAACTCTACCCGGAACAGGCTCTCGAAGTCTGCCCATAGAAGTGTCGCCTCATCATACATCTGAAGCATCAGGCTCCACCATCTGTTTGCTGCTGCCTGAAGATGGCTGGTAGCAAGGATCACCATGAAATCTGTTGGCATCCCCACTAGCCTGAAGACTCTCACCACAGCCTCCAGCCAATTCTCAGCCGCCTGTGGGTCTGTCCCTCCCTGAAACCTGGGTGGCCTCTGGCGCTGGAACTCATGCAGTGCACTCAAGTGACGTGCATCCTCTGCTACTGGGATTGGTGGCATCGGTGGCCCAACGGGTATTAGTACCGCTGGTGCCTCTGCTGGTGCCTCAACTGGGATAGGGCCCTGTAATTAGGCCTCGTCGCTCGGCGAACTATCAGTACGTACCACTCTCGGGGCTCTAGCTGGTCGTCCACGGGGAGGCATCCTGAAAGAAACAACATCACACGGTCAAAAGATTATACCTGGTTAGTTGACCTGGTTTGAGATGACATTTAAAAACATCTGGAAAACACACACGCAATCAGTGTTTTCGTGCACAAAGTCGGAAATCAGTTGTCAGGGTCCTGGTGTATGGATACGTCGGCTGCACGCACCAACACTGGACTCCCTGTACTGGAAACCACACTCGGTACTCTTAACACTATTTCTTCAAAGAAAGAAACATCAGAGTTATAAGTTCTGCGGTAGAACCGAACTCCTCTGATACCAATTTGTCATGACCCGTCCTCGGGGCCCGTGCCGTGACTACCCCAAGCCCGCCTTCTATAGGCCAGAGGCTGGCGACTAGCACCAAAAGAGTAAATCCCGATAACTGGGAAGGCATTTCCTTTATAAAAGAAAACAAGAACCATAGAGTATGCAAGCGGAAAAAGGTAAACACTAAGTACAAGAGAAGTGCTGAAAAGTAAATCGGCCAGAATACAAACCCAAAAGAAAGTACAACTACAACTGAACAAGTACAACATAAAAGATAACAGCTGGAAGGACGGAAGCGGATCCTGGGTCATCCTCCTCGGATCCTACCTGAAGGGTAGGTGCAGATGGCGCAGCTCCTAGTCGTCCACCACGGATCCTACCTGAAGGGTAGGTACAGATAGCCTCCTCCACGATCTCTCCCATCAACCTCCTATGTGTGTCGTCTTGTCATGTAGTCCACCTCCGGGTACTGACTCATCGTGTAGTCCACCTCCGGGTACTGACTCGTTGTGTAGTCCACCTCTGGGTACCATCTAGTCCTCAAACACTCGGCCTCCGTCAGCACTGTCCGTCGTCAGCAACCAACACAACGAGGTGCGGGCATAGCCCGTGCAGGGGTGAGTATAACGATACTCAGTAGGGACCCCGAGACCCTCAAGGTCTCACTAAACCAACAAGGTTAACCACAAGAAGAACTCAACAGATAACCTCTACTTAGATAAATGCCCATACATATACCTAAGTTATCAAGTAACCCATCTCAATCATGAGAAAACACAAGGTTTGTGAAATCAACAGATAACCACTACCCAGGTATATGCCCATACATATACCTATGTTATGAAGCGACCCATCTCAATCATAAGGTAAACACAAAGGTCAAATGATTCTGCTCAAACCAGGATTTTCATTATCGAAACCATAACTGATGGAGAGCTCCGTCTCTAGAGTGTACAGTGGTCCTGTCACGACTCCGAGGAACTGCTCACTAACCTAAGACTGCTGAGGTACTCCTCCTGTCGAGTACCGCGGGCCTGCCACCTCACACAGTAGTGCTTCCCGCCGGGGTCTGCCACCCAAACACAGTAGTGTTCCCCCCTCATAGCCTACAGAGGTACTCCTCCTGTCGAGTACCAGGGGTCTGCCACCTCACATAGTAGTGCTCCTCCGCTGTGGTTCTACCACCTCACAAAGCAGTGCTCCCCACTGGGCTACGTAACTCACTCCGAATCAAATCGGACAAGCAGTCTTCAGGTCTCTGTCGGCTACACGGTCTCCGTACTCTGTACACGCATCTCCGGGAGGGTCCGCTCCATGAGCTATAGGTCGGTACTACAGGTATCTCAATGTCCCACGAAGAAGTATCTCAAAGGACAGCCTCATCATAGGGATCTCAACGCAACATACGACGTGTCAATCGGACGCCCAGTCTGTGAGTTATTAGGCTTTTCGTCTCAGGGGCCCGGTTGGTTTCATGTGCGAACCAATCAGGCCGTAACTCAACTATACCCCGAACACTCATAGGGTATACTCATAGGGACCATCTCTGAATGAGATCACCAACGCCGCTGACGGTTCGTCAAACAGACGTTCTGTCAGAAAGGTATCAGCTTTTCCGTTCCAGGGGCCCGGTTGGATTTTAGGTGCGATCCAACCCGGAAACTATCCAACTGCATCCAAAACTCGGGCGGAGGATGCCAAAAGATTTGTATCGTCAACAGGAACGCAACGCAACAGGCGACGTGTCAATCGGATGCCCGGTCTGGGGGTTATTGGATTTTTCGTTCCGGGGGCCCGGTTGGTTTTTAAGTTAAAACCAACCCGACCGTACTCCAACAACGTCCAAAGCTTGAGAGGAGTAAGCCAAAAGATCCGTCTCACTTAGAGAAATCCATCAAAGTCGACGGCACGTCAATCGGACGTCCGGAACTCAAGATATAAGCGTTTCCGCTCCGAGGGCCCGGTTGGTTTCGTGGATGAACCAACCCAGCCGAACCCAAAGTAATCCAAAACCTTGAGTGTGATATACCGAAACGACCATCTCGATCCACGGATCGCGTTTCCGCTGACAGTGAGTCGTTTGGAGGCTCGTAGCTCATGATACGGGAATTTGACCGAAGGTTGTCCGAAAACGGGGGTCTGGGCCCGGGCCGACCCGGCTGCGCCCGGCCCAGCCCGGCCCGGCACGGTCCGGTTCGGTCGAGCCCAACCGGCCGGTCGCGGCTCGGCCAGCGTGGCTGACCGGGCCCCGCGGAGCGGGGTGTCCCTCGGCCGCCGATGATTGACGCCGGCATCAGATCTGCCGGCCGCCAGCCCTCCGGGGGCGCGCCGCCGCCGCCTTCTGCAGACCACCGGACGCGCTCCGGTGGTACGTTTCTCCTGCCGTATTCGGCTATTGTCCTCCCGGGACCCGAACTTCGCTGCGGAGGCCTCAAAATCACCTTGCGGCCACGTTTGTCATCGTCCGTTGATCCACACATCAATAAACAATCTGCGGAGGGTTGTCAGGCCGGGATCGTTTGGCCCGCACCCTCCGCGTTAGATAATATCAACGGGAGAATTATTCAACACATGAATACATAAGCAAAAACAATTTTAATGAATTAAAAATTGTTCCTATTATCCGAGTTATTCACTTTGAACGGAAACATTCACGGAGTATAAAACATTCAAATAAAACCCCTACCTTGTCATGTCGTCGCACGCGGGTTCTTCGCGGGTTTGATCACCGCGGAAGGAGGCGATCATCGCGTCACGGAAGGTGTCGCGTCGTCGTGGAAGGGCGTCGCGTCGTCGCGGAAGGGCGTCGCGTCGTCGCGGAATACGGCGTTCTTCGTCGGAGGCCGGCGTTCTTCGTGTTCTTCGTGTTCTTCGCGTTCTTCTCGTTCTTCGCGTTCTTTGCGAAGAAGGGTGAAGGCACAAGAATTCTGTCAAAGGTCTCCCAACGTGTAATCCTCAAGATGTGGCGTTTGTCTTATTTTATTTTTACGCCAACGGATTTCAAACCGGTTAAGAAAAGAATAAAGAGATAAGTAAAGACCCATTAAATCGTAGAATTAATTCAACGAAATAAACCGCCCAATTAATTCAACGAAGAAAACCGGCCAATTAATTGATGCGTTAAGAAATTAAGAAAACACGTCAGTTGACTTTCATAATGACGGGTTTTCGCGGGTGCGTTACTTAGCGGAAAAGAAACAGCGGGGCTCGTGCGGGCCCCACCTCACAAATATACTACCATGAGGGTACGATATTTCTGGATAGCACCCTATCCGCATCGACTCATCTTAAGCTACATTAACTGGCTTCCAAGCGGCTTAAGTGAAATAAAAAAATGTTTGTTGTACAATTTATTTTATTTCATAACTTTAAGCCCAAAAATAAAAAACCACACCCGAGTAAACGCAACTCCGGAAGAGGTGTTTCTAAGCAATTACCGGTGCTGAGATTCCATCGGTGCCCTCAGAATTCCATTCCGAGCACTGGATCAAAAGTTATAAAAACCTGCTCGTCCGTTCACTGAACGTACCCGAGCCAAACTTCGGAAAATGATTCCGGGCACAACGGGCCTCGGAATCAGGTGTCGTCAGAAACTGCGGTCTTGTAATATTCCAAACAAAATTAAGAAAAAAAATTTCCTTGGAATTTACTGGTCTTTACACTTACTGAGTGTACTTGTATGCTCACCCTACGTACATAAAACATCTTTCAGGTTTCCAGGAGGACTTCATGGATCGTTTTGGGCCGTACTAGCTTGGATGTTGGGATAGTTTCAGTTTCTAATTTTTTTTCATTGGTAATTTACCTTTGTAGTCTCCTTGTACTAGTGGTATTTGCTTTCTAACATGCATATGGGTATGGTTTTCTTTAGCTTTACTTTTTCCACCAGTTTTGGCATTGTTGTGATTCACTATCTTATCTCCCGATCCTAATAAATAAAAAGGGTAATGCTTTACATCTTGTGTGTGATTCTATACCCTTGAAGCTAGTTGCCACTCCAGGACCTTTTGAAGGCGGGTCTTGGGGGTCATTATCTCTCCATAAACTTGAAGAAGGAAGGGCATGGAAATCTATTGTCCCTTATCTCATCTTGTTGAAGGCGGGTCGTGACATAATGTATAGTTTTTTATAATAAATTTAGTGACCTTCCATATATATATTTTTTTATTTTCATATTTCTTATATGTTAAAAGGTAAAATATTTGTGATGTGGATTATGTTTATCTTTGAATAACGTGTTAAAGAAATTTTTTTCAATATGATTATTTATAAATATTATGTAACTTAATGTAACCGTTTTTTTGTAATGTTATTTAGAGATTAATAATATGAACTATCATTATATTTTTGGATCCTATTATGTAGTAGTGATTCCGAAACAAAATAATTAACCTTTATTTTTTGGGATAAGAGAAAATGTGTAAATTAATAAATTAAAAACAAAAGGTTAATATTGTTCATATGAAATGGAATGATATCATGAACGTCTTTCATCCTTTGAAAATTATTTAGAATTGTAAAAATGGCCTTAAAATAAAAGGTTTCCATTGTATCATACTATTTGATGATATCAATTACATTTTCCAGGCCTCTTTGGATTATGGATTTATGATCATTTACATTATCCTTTCGATGTTCTCCATCCCCTTCCATTAGTATATGGGTGTTAGTTTTATCATCAATTTCCATGATTTCACATCTCGACTATGATATCATATTTTGAAAAATTGTTATGTGTTTCTTTGGTTAACCATTATGTTTTGAACTATCTCTATTTAATTTATTGTTTAGTGTTAATTTATATAATTTCGGTTTCTGTGAATTATTATTTCACATAATAATCCTTTGATGAACTGGATGAATTTAATTGACCAATTTCATTTGAGGTGGAGTACAATATAATGCCCTAACATTTTATGAATTATTATTTTTAAAATAAATTTAATTTAAGTAATGGATTGAAATGAATGATACACCTTGTGTTTATTTCATTATATGAAACACAAAGTTAATATTTCAATACTTTAAACACATTTATTATCTTCTAGTAGAATAAAAACTACGTTTAGAATGTGTTAACCACAATGATGAGTTCATTTGATAGCTGGAATTACATGCATGTATGAGGGTTACCAAACAAAAATACATTATTAATATTAAACCAATAAAATGGTTAGAATGAACATGATTATGTAAATAATGAATATCTTTTTATTCATGATTATAAATTTAACACATTAGAAATAACTAATTATAAATTAATCATTGAACTATATGAAAATGATGAATTTTTTTATGAAAAACTATATTTCTATGAAAATACAAGTATAATTAGACAAAAATAAAAATTTAATGAAAGTACTTAATGTTATTTATATATTATATATTCAATAATCATTGTAAAATTAATCTTATTGGATTTCAATTTTATAAATAAAAAAATAAAATTTTACTCACAAAAAGATGGATTTTTCAAAAAGAACATTTTATCACCATTTAATGGTACAATTATTTAAAACCTAATGGTTGAAAATTTGAAAAATTCATAAAAATATTCTTTGGGTTAAATTTTTTTCATAGATGTTTATTTTATGAGGAATAGTAAAAACATGAGTTTTTATTGAATACTTATATTTTGTTCGACATATTTATATAGTTAAAAATAATTTAATTTAGTTTAGAAGTATATTTATATAATTTAATAATCTATTAATTAATTTTAATCCATTGGATCACATTTTATAATATTATTGGATATAATAGAACAATAAACTTTTGAAATTGTCTCTCTTAAAAAATATTCTTTCGCAACACATATGTAAAATTTATTTATAATTAATTTTTCCAAATATGTTAATTAAATTTTGGAAAAAATATGTATTTTTTAAGATTCATTTATAATATTTAATATTTTAAATATATATATTTTGATCAAATTCATTATTGAATGAAATAAAAATTTATAACATCTATTATTCTAAAAAACGTTATTTACTAATTAAACAAACAATATAATTTTTATAAATGTATAAAAAATTCCTAAAAACCAGTAGATATACATATATGGTCCTCATAGAATATAATTTTAGAATTTGAGACATTTTGGACACTTTTTACATATGAATGACTTGGTTAAAATTCTCTCTTCCAAAAATAAACATGTTTTCCTATTAACCTCCCTTACAATAGGCCCAATCCTATCCAACCCAATTCACACATTTCATGACATTTTTCTCAGCCAATAACTTCATAATCTCTTCCCAAAATCCATACCCTCATCATATATGATATTAATTGAGATTAAATTCAACCAAATTATACATTTGGTTCCAATAAAATAGAGATACTTGAAGAAGTAGTAACATTCATAAATAAAAATATTTTTAATTTCATCCACAATCCACATAAATTATTTTTATATAATAATAATATAATAACCTCAGTACATTCAATATATTTTTTTTCCATAGATATGACCACAAACATCACAAAATTCTATCAAATCTGATACAAAATCATTATTCTTATATTCAGCAGAGAACCGCCTCATGAACCATCGTCGTTTATTCTTCCATTCATACCTATAAAAGTTGTGAATAATGATGAATTTGTAAATTATATAAGATATTTATAATTTTTAAAACACGGAGTTTTATTGCAAACTGACTATTCATATTAACAATTTATAATTTTCAATTATATTTTAATTTTTTTAAAATTAAAATTTGATCAAAATTACACATAATAATCCAATTTATATCATTTTAGAATTTTTTATTTGGAATTTTTTTGTAGAATATTTTCAAACTTTTTTTCATTTTTACATTAAATATCACCTTCTAACCCTCTATATGAGATTAGTATTAAATTAAATATGTACCTTATAAATTTTTAATTTTTAATGATATATTATGTATATTAAATCATATGATGAAAATAAAAATAAAATAGTTGTATTTTATTTTTAAAAAATACAAATAGTAATCATAGTAATTGTTATTACTACAGTTAAGAGTAAATCATGTTATTTATAGTACAAATAATTATGACGACGTTTATAAAATTTCACAACATCCAGTTCTAAATTTAGGTTATAAATTATTATCTAAAAAATGAATCATTAGGTTGAATATATAACCTCATGTATCCACATGGTTGAATTTTATCCCATTGTAGCATTTTATTTTATGAAAATAAAAACATGTCATAGTAATATATATAATTAGTACATTGTTTTTAATATATCTTTATAAAGAATATAATTTTGAAAATATTTATTTATGGTAAATGATATCATTTTTTTTCTTCCAAGTAATTATTTAGGAATTTTTCATGATGTGATAATTTTTTAAATTATAATACAATAATGAACCAATAATAATTACAGTAATAAAAAATTCAGAAACATTTATTAAAACTATGAAGAGAAATATAATTTTTGATAATTAATATCATAGATGAACTATATAGATCACCATGAAATTTTATAAATGTATATAAAGTTATATTTTAAGGTATTTTTCATTATAATTTTTTTGTAAAATTCAACATAATAAATTTTTTAAAAATGGTCATTAGTTGTATTTAAAATAAATAAAATTTTAAAAATTATATATAATTAATAATAATATAATATTCATCTAAATTATTTGTATAAAATTTAATACATCATTTATGATAAATTTTATATTATTTTGGAAATTGATAGTAATTATATTAACAAAGAAATGGTGAAAATATATGTGGCCAAAGTACTAATTATTGGGGATAAATAATCGATAAAACCAAAATATAAGTATTAAAAATATTATAAATGAGCCTAATTTTATTTTTTCTCAATTTATTTAGACCAATAATTGTCCCATCCTACAAGAAAGTGGTTTTTATGTACTTTTATAAGAATATTAATTTACCTTAATATAATATTTTGAGAAATTCCAATAGTGGCTCCCCCCCTCAAATAAATGGACTCCTCATTTTCTATTTTATTCAAATAGAAAAACAATTTAGATTGTACTAAATAAAAAAAATTACATTATAATAATCCCATTAAATATTATTCAGGCCTTATGATAGATATAACATCATCTTTTGTTGTATTAACATTTTAAAAAATGAATGATTTTTAAATAAGAAGTGTCTTTCGTAATCAAGTGTTTATATTTTTTTCTTATTCCATATCCATAAATAAATATTCAAAAACAAAAAGGAAAAAATAAAATTTTAACTGTATACTAATATATTATTATTTCTATGTAATGACCTATATTCATCTCATTTTCAATGAAATAATATAACGAATCATTTTTTATGTGTACAGTGAACTATCACCTCACGAACTAGTGTAAATAATTTTCCATAAATATCTCCCATTAAGAGTTATAATAATCGAATTTATTATTATATATGATATTAATTAATTATTTATCATTATAAAAAGATGATAAATCATTTACATTTTTACCATTTAATGTACAACAAATTGATTAGCTCGTTTGTGAGTATGTATGAATTATCACATCTATAAAGGGATGTGATTCATTCTCTGTCACCAGATAACATGGACGGTATATATATGTATATATAAATTATTATAATTATATTAAGTATAGTATTGTTATTTTCAGAAGTTAAAATTTTAATGAACTATTTTCCATAGTGATCTTTCAATAATCAAAATGTTAGTCATGGTTACGTATGACTTATCGTCTCTATTATTGCAACATAGTTCATTTCTCATATCCAAATTTGATATATGTATTAGAATTTATAATTTATTTATAAAAATTATAATTATGTCATTATCATTTTTGGATATGATTTCAAAATAAAGAAATGTACAAGTGATATCTTACCAAAGTCATGTTGGACTAAAGTCACAAATATCATCATAACGATTTAAAAGATCATCATATAATTATGTAATATTAATAATATAATAATAATTAATATAAAAAGAATTATAAACCATAAAAAGGTTATAAATGATGTAAATAAAGAACAATACTATATTATATAGGAAGACGTTGAAAAAATGTGATGATTTGGATTCGAGGTAACAATCAACATCTTAGTCTCATTTCATTGAGTCATATATTGATGTTATACAACCTAATTATATTATAAGGGGTATATATGTCCCACTTTAATATAACATTATAAGTTTATTAGTACTTATGTTTTTTAAATGTTTTTATTTATATTATTGTTTATGGTGATTTGGATTTGAACTCCTCATAGTCTAATTAGACACTTTGAATGATTTATGATTTCCATTAAAAATCATTATTATAGATATCATTTCGATTATTTATTGGGATATAAAAATAGTATAATTGATATTGTTTGAAATTTTTTAATTTAATTCAAAGGATTATAAAATGTTGTCTTTTTCTATTTTCAATACGGAACGTCTGAATTTCTCTACAAATGAAAAAATGAATATTCATTTGGATATATATGATGAAAAAAAATTAATCATCATAGGGATGATTATTTTATATTTATATTACTCTATAGATATTATTTTTTTAAGAGAAAAATAAAATTCTCCATTCAATATCTAATTCTTCTTTTATTGAAAATAGATTTTGAAAATATATTGATTACTTAAATAACTTTAAATGTATTCATAATAATTAAAATGAAATTTTAAGAGTCAATGTTAGAAATTGAATGATTTTATGTAATTATATAAACATTTGATTTATTTATATGAGAGAATCCAACTATGAATGGTTCCATGATTAACTAATTATGGGTGCGTCTGCGATGTTTTTTACAATGAATTGGGTATGGATGTCTACCATATGGTTATTTCGTTTATAAGAGTGACGTGTAGGGAATTAGACCACATGGTTTTCTATTTATTTCAATGGAATGAAAAAATATGTACCAATACAATATTTTGTGTTATCTATGACATTTATGAGTTTTTTGGTAATAATTTAATTTAATAATTTGTAAGCAATGAGAGTTTATTGTAATAATATTTTTAATACATATTAAGGATTAAAAATATTAGTTTATGATATTGTTTTCATTGTTATTCATGTTTTTATAGGTCTAATAGTTTTACCTATTTTTCCTATCCATTAGAAAACTTTTTATGCTAAAAAAGCATTAAAATGTTTTTACCGGGGTGTTATAGAAATACAAGGACATGTATGACGTAAATATTAATTTTTTTAAGATATTTAATCAAATGAAATCATGCTTGATATTAAAAGGGTTTAATTAAGTGGGAAAATAGATATTGAGTATATGTTTCTACATATGATGTATGGTTTTAATATGTAATAGTTTATCCTAATTCTATAAACCACTAAACCTAACATATAATTTGGATATGAAAGTGACATCTAGTTTTAAAATAGATATAATATTTATTAGTTATGGTTGGGTCCTCATATAAGGTATCATATAAGGGTTTGGATGATATTTGAGATTATTATTTCTTTTAACAGATATCGATATTATCAGGTGTTAATAACATTCAGGTTTAGCATCATTTCAATTTCTTATATACACTATTTTGGGATTTATGTTATACTATTTTAATGTGACAAATAATATTTGTTTATACATTATTTTTTATGTTATGATGGGTTATTTATTTTTTGTGATGCAAATATGAAATGCATGATATGTCCTTTTTTGTTAGAACACATAATGTTTATTTTCTAGTACATTTCTCACATATTTGGGAATATAATATAAATTATTTATTTTTAGAAATGTATATCCCATAGATGTTGTGAAAAATAACCATGTTCCATAAGGATGCAATCATTAAACTCACGACTGAAGTGTGATATGTGTACATATCATACAAATAGCCTACATGATGTCCTGGAAAGTATATAACTATTTTAATTTATTTAAATTATTTGATGAATAAATGTGTTGTTAATTTTTTTGGAAAAACATTTATTAATAACCACAATATTAGAAATTATTTGTGCATTATTAGATTAATATAATTTTTGAAGATGATTACTCAATTAAGAACCCTCTATAATAATTATAAATTAAAAACTATAGGATTTTATTTTAGGAATAAAGGTTTTATTATATTTTTTAAGTATATAGTATTTTATTATGAATCTATGGTGATATTATTGGTTTATGGAAAAAATTTACATATCATTAATATTTTATGATTTCTGAATTACATTGTGGTGTGAGATTTTAAGTGTCATTGATATTATTTTAGGAACAATTTTTTTACTATCTTTGATGTCTAAGTGATAAAATCCATGTATTTATTGGTTTTTAATCTCAGTATCTAATATATTTTTGTAATTTTAGGGTTAGTTATGTTTTGAATTATATTTGCTAAATATTTTGTATTACTTTTAAATTATAGAGATTAAAGTATTATTTCATCCTATAATGGTTTATAATATTTCTGAAGTTATCATGTATTATAGAATAAATTTTATTTTTTATAAATATATCAATATAAATAGAATATATCATCATTCCATTTTGTTTTTTTTGGATCCCTAGATGGTAATTCTAATCATATAGGCAAGAAATATTAATCTAAATTACTCCTCATTTAGATAAAAGTATGTTATTGTGGTTTAAAATGATTAATGGACGAAAATATAGTTGTCATGAATGTGTATTTTATGTTTTAAGTAAATTTAGTAAATTAATTCCTCAAGTCTATTTAATTGCTAATGAAAAAATGGATATAATTATTTTTCAATCTAATAAATAAATGAATTATTAAATCATTAAATATTTATGGTTTTATTATTAGTCAATTTCTTCTGACCACATTCTATGCCACTATCCACCAGACAATGATAGTTAGTTTTCCCTTTGATGACCATACATTCCTATATGGAAACCTTGTTTGTGTTATCTCAAGTTTCTTTTGTAATTTTTGTTGTATATTTTTCAAATGGTTGTTTTAATTTCTCTTATTATGATGTGGGATTTAAATTAATGTATTTTGAAAAGTAGAACACCTGTTACCAAGCCCGAGATTAATTTTTGATGCATAAATTTATTAATTGGGGGATGAATGTTACATCCCTTTAATTAAACAAGGATAAAATATATTTGATATCGTACTTGATACGCTACATCATGTTTAAAGAAACAGAATATTATTATTATATATGGAACCATTATAACCCTTCACCTAGAATAGAACATATGAACATGATTATAGGCGTTACTCAATTATGGTTTAAATTTATATATAATTATGCCTTTGATGGCTGAAAAATTCTAAACGAAGTTAAAACCCAGTTTGAAAATTAATTGAAATGTTCATCTAAAAAACAATTTCAATGTTCACATCTGTGTTTCGTACCAATAAAATAATCAAATCACTCCTGATATGTTATTTTTTAAACAAATATATATTATATATAGTATATTATTTATTATGGATCTAATGTGTTTTTATTACATGATATATGAATAAATCCAATTATATTCTTAAAATATATCATTTTCTAAAAAGTAGTTTATCAACCCTTTAATGGTCCAAATTTTTTTAAAAATATCTTGTTATTTATTAAATATTATATTAAAAAAGTAATAAAAATTAGAAAAATTATATTGAAATTTATTTTGTTGGAGTTTTGATTTGTTTTCTAGAACAATTTATTTTACGATGAATTGTGAAAGATAATGCATTTTAGTTATAAACAAAATTTTCATAAAAATATTTTATAAAGAATATTTATATTTAAAAGTAGTTTTAAGGAAAAATCTGAAAAATTATAAAAATATTAATCAAATATAGATCTTTTAAATATTTTCTATATTTAATTTGGTTTTTAAAACATTCCAATCTTTTGACCCTTTTTATGTTGAACTATTCATTTTCACCACGTACACGGGGGAAATTTTAAATCAAAACATTGAAATATTTTTCTAAAAATTTGGAATAATGTATCCCATATATTTTTTATAATAAATTTTAAATTTAGTCTATATTGACATTTAGTTTTGGAAAATACATATAAAAAACATAATAATTTTTATTACAACTATTTCGGGTTAATAGTGTAATTAAGTTATAAAATAATTATGATAGAGATTATAAAATTTTCCTAACACATGTACAAAATTTATATTGTGATTTAAAATTGAAAAAAATTCATCCTTATGCAGAATTTATGATCACTATGATCCACTTAGTTGAATCTAAGCCCAATATATTATAATATTTTAGAAAATGATAAACTTATCAAACTAATATATTTACTAAATATATCATTTTAAATTTGTGAATATAATGTTCATAGACTAGACAATAAATATTAAATTCAATGATAAAATTTTTATAATAATAATGTAAATTTATTTTTATATTTTATTAAATGAATAATCACCGTAAATAATTATATAACGATGATGTATCAATTATTCAATCAATGGAAAAATTAAATTAATGATATTAATACTATAAATAAATTTAATTTGAGATAATTAATGTCATCAATGATTTTAATTTATTTCCTTGACATATTTGGAATTTATAAAAAGGTTTTTTCAATATATATGGTTGTATTTTATTTATGTAAAATTAAAAGTACTTAATAGTGTCAAAATAAATATAAATTATATTTAAAATGTTGAAATTTTTATAAAATTGTAAAAAATTATTGAAATGATAAAATTATCCAATGTAATGGGATAGAGCTTAAAATGAAATCAGTTTTTTATTTATAGAATAAGTATATTTACAATAAAAAATTAAAGATATGCATTTTCATAGTAAGAATTAATGTTTTTATAAAATAGATAAATCCAAAATTTATGAATTAAAAAATATAAAACATA
This sequence comes from Viscum album, assembly GCA_963277665.1. Classification (NCBI taxonomy): domain Eukaryota; kingdom Viridiplantae; phylum Streptophyta; class Magnoliopsida; order Santalales; family Viscaceae; genus Viscum; species Viscum album. The sequence goes on from OY728126.1 coordinate 1,690,931,873, forward strand.
TTTCTAATTTTTAATTTTTAATTTTATTTTAACCAATAATAATCATATATATTTAGACCAATCATTTTGAATTTTTCTTTATAGAAAAATAATTTATTTTAATTTAATATTTTGAGAAATTCCAATAGTCTCACTCACATATCCAATAAAAGGACACCTCTTCTTGTCTTTCATTATACCTAAAGAATTTTTTTATACAAATAAATTACCATATCTCGTTATATTATTATTATACACATTATATAGATCTTAGATATGGAATAATTCCATCCATGGTGGTATTAATGTTTTAATAAATGAAGTACAATTTAAGGTGATGTATTATATTTATGTAAGAGTTGATATTTTTTTCTTCTTTATCTTCCCTCATACCTTCTTGAATCAAGATAAAATAATATATAATCTATTCTTAGTATACTAATAAGTAATTATGTTTTGGGAATTACATATATCCATTTCCATTTCCATCTAATGGAAATCAAATCATCATCTCTATGTAAATGAGTCTACAACCTCCTGAACTGATGTAATTCATTTTACATCACCAAATCTCATGACAACATATAATAATGGAATTAATTCATATATACTATATTAATAAAAAAAATTCATTATGAAAAGGAAATATATCATTTATTTTCATACCATTCATGAAAGTAAATATGAACATTTCATTTGTTAATACGTTTTGATTATCACCTCTTCAAAATGATGAGATACATTTTTCATCACCAAAAAATATGGAGGAAATATAAATTTATATTTAATTTATTTATATTTTATTAATGATATTTTGATAATTTTGGAAAGATAAAATGATACTGAAATTTATTCCATATTTTTCTTTTAATAATGGAATCATTACATAGGAATACATATTACTTATCTTTTTTATGACTGTAACATAGTTCAATTTTCATATCTACCGTGAATGGATGGATTAAAAAGTATAAATGATGTAAAAAATGATAATTATTTCAACATTATTTTTCTTGATATGATATAATTGTGAAAAATTTGACTATATACCTCATACCAAATTCATTTTGGACTAATGTATCAAATATTATAGATCTATCAAACATGATCTTAACTAATTTTGTAATTGTATTAAGTTGATAATATGTTATATAAAAGGAATAATAATATTTTGAAAAATTATCATGAAATTAAATAATTATTATATGTATTTTATTTTGGTATATACATAATGTGTGTGATGATTTGGACCCATGATATGGAACATAGTTTCAATCTATATTACTTGAGGCATATTAATTTTATACACCCAACATAATTTATTTGAGGTTTATACATATCCCCTTTGATATATAATTTTATGGATTATTTCTTCATGTGATATATAATGGTTTTAAATAAATATTATTTCAAGGGGCCTATGATTTATTTCATTCAATATCGTATGAGAAACAGTTAATGTTTAACTATTTTATATCAAAATCAATATTAATGATATACTTTTATATTTTTAGATAGACATAAAATGTTTAAAAATGCAATTTTATATCAATTTTTAATTTCATTCAATTAATTTTAAAAAAGTAAAATTTTTATGTTATCTATATGAAATGTTACACATTCCCATCAAATCAAAAAAGGAATATTCATTTGATATTATACAATTATAAAAACATATTTATATCCTTGACCATTTTCTTGATATTTGAATTACCCTAAAAATATTTATTTTTTAAAAATAATTGGGAAACCTAGTTTTTTGAATTCTTTTTATATGGGTTTTTTAACATGTTTTGATTATTTCAATAAATTTTTTTTTCATTTGATTGTAAATTAAATTTTTAGATATTCATGTTAAAAATTACATTATATTATTTGTATATATAATAGTACATAAAGATTTTAGGGGCTGTTACATAATAAACCAATTAAGGGTGCTTCCATGATAACCTAATTTTCGGTGTTTCTGTGATATCCCTCTAATACATTGGGTATGAATGTTGACTATATGGGGATAACATTTATATGAGTGACATTTATGGAATTAGATCGCATGTTTGTCCAATTTATATTAATGATAAGAATAAATAAGTTCCAATATAACTTTAAGAGTTATTTATTATTTATTTGAGTTTTATGGTAGTATTTTGATTTAATATAGTGTATCTAGTGAGATAATTTTTAATTAAATGTAATTATAACCTCTTATTTATTAAAATTATTTATTTATGATAAAATTTTCATGGTATTTCATTTTTTAATAGGACTAATGGTTTTACTTATTTGTGTATCCCTTACCGATCATTTTGTGATCATATATTACATTTCAAAAAGTTTTTATTCGGGATTTCTGGGAATTTTGGGGCAAGTATTTGGTGAAGAAAAATTGTTTTGATGATATGTCATAAAAAAGAGACTGTTTTATTTTAAAATGGTTTCCTTTTATGTAAATCATGGAAACAGAGTATAAGATGCCACTTGTAATCTATGGATTTACTATGTATGAGTTTTTCCTAACTCTATAAAAATCAATATGTAAAATATATTTTGGAATGAAAGTGATTTATCATTTTAAAATAACAATGACATGTATTTCATAATGAATGTTACTTAAATTTGCGAGGTATATACTTTTAAATTACATTTTATTTCATAAATTTCCTTTATTTTATGATTATATTAGTTTCAATTGAGTTTAATATTTCATTAGGATAACAATTCAAAAGATACAAAAGTAGTATGTAAATTTTTTCATAGATATTTTTATTTGTTATGTATTTTCGGTAATACACATCCATTGTATTATAATGTTTATATACATCCATTTTGAAAAATAATATCAAAAATGTATTTATAATCTTGGTATTAAATTATTATTTTAATTATTAATCATTCAATTAGTCTTACATTTCAATGTTACAATGTGGTTAATAATTTATATTACAATATCAATGGCTATCAATATTATTTATAATTATGAATTAAATAATATAATCCAACAATTTATTCATTGAGGAAATCATGAATTTTATTATAATATGTTTATTAATGTTTTCTAGTATAATAGTAAAATATTATGACTCTTTGGTAAAAAATATAATCCAGAAGATATTTTTAATAAAATCACTCATTATTTTTATCCTTCGTTTGCAATTTGATTTCATCATAAACCATGATTTTTAAAAATGTTTTCAAAAATGATAGTAAATGTTATTTTCTTCATATTCATAGAAAATATTTTCAAAAATGTTTTACATTTTGATTATTTTAAATGAACTTCAACGATTCATTTCTATTTTTATTATGATTATTTTAAAATAAAATTTATTTTTATTTGTTTCATGTTTTAAAAAATATTTTCAAAATTGGATGTTTTTATCTTACACAAAAAATGTTTTAAATTAATTTGGAAAATTTTATTTTTAATAAAATTATTTTCAAAACAATTTATGAATTTTATTTTCATTGAAATTCTGTATTATTTAAGATAATATTGTATGTGGTCATTAAAAATGTTTCTCAATTTCATATGAAATCCTTGAATATATTTTTTGATTTAAAATGTATATCATCAAAGGAAATCATTTTTTTATTTCATTGAATGTTTTATTTTAAAAATGATTTTTATGAATCCCATTTCTCCACCATAGGTTGTACAATGATTTTACACTTATGAAACCCACTTCCTACCATTAGTTATTTAATTATGACTTGTTTGTGAAATATGTATATTTTATAGAATTTATGATATTATGACATGTTTACGATTACTAATTTTCTTACATTGGTTATGATATGAATAATGTTAATTTACTTATGGAACACATATTTTGATTTCATTTGTGATTGGAAGGATATATCTCTATATCCAATTTATAGGTTAAATATAAAAGATCAATGAACTCACAAGGTATATGGGGGGTCTGTCAATATTAGTAAAGGGGAGACGGTTTGTCAGCACATGGTTCTAAAGGAAGGTACATTTATGGTCATCCCATGCCTCTAAAGAAGGTAACATGAATTGGCATTCAAATATCATACCTAGTATATGGGTTGTTATCTGAATCCTTATATGTTATGACTATCTTTTTGAATACCCTTGATATATAATATTCTATGAATATGTGTAAACTCCAAATCAACATCTTATATATGGTTATGTTCTCACATATCATGTTCACTGATTATCATAAGATTCATGTATAATTAAATTTTAATCATTATTCCATTATTTTATTTGATGATATTTGATATACATGGTTTTTTTTTTCAAATTTAAGCTCACGTAACCATACCCTTATTACCATGTTATTCTTACATATTTCTTTTATTTACTCATATATTCCATTTCACCTTACCCTTATTTATGTTTCTTTTACCTAGGTTGTTAAGAATGTTTTATGTCAGAGTAATATATAGTAATATAATTCATGGAAACATTGAAGATATATCAAAAGGATATATGATTATAATCCATGTTTATAAATAAACTAACCAATTACATTACACATGAATTTATTTTTTTAATGTGTTGAATGTTTAAATAAAATGATGTAAGATCCTTGTATATTTTGCATTTGTTTCTATAAACATGGATTTGGGTCATACGAGTAACATAATAATATATAAATTTATTTAAGAAAATTTTGTTTATATATTTACCAATTTTATAAAATTTTTATAGAGGTGAAATAAGAAATAAAAAATGCGGATGTTATGAATTTTACCTCCTCTTCAGAGTATCTCATTTGGTTTATAACCGAATCGCTAATTGTAGGGTATCTTAATCAATCTAATGAATCAATGATTTAAGGTTGGATTTGAGGATGGTATTTGTGAATTTAATTACTAGAAATAATTGTTTTGGAGGTGTAAATAGGGAAAGTTATGGATGACTATTTATAAATGGGGGAGAGCACTCAAATATTTCTTTTTAGATGAAAAATGGTTAATGATATTTTTATCATCCCAAAATCCATAAAATTTTTAATTCATTTTACATATAGGTGAAGTGGTTTAAGTAGGTCATAAATGCATGTTTTAGAGAAACTTTCCATCATTTTAAATCATATCATCTTAGTTTTACCCAAGGTAATACCATTTTTTACAATAGCAATGGTATTTATGTCTTAATTATTTCTACTATTAATTATTATCAAATATTATGTTTAAATTATTAGAAAATATAAATTATTATTATTTATAATATTTATTCAATTTTTCAGTTTGAATTATTAGAAGTGTCGTAATAAATTTTAACATTAAACAATATATAAGACAAAAGAAAAATTGTTTAAATAGGTGTTACTGATCATATCAGTCTACATATGTAACACCGTGATATTTTTTGATTTCATTTTTTATTTAATTTATTATTTTTGATTTTTTTCACTTTATTCAACACTAAATATATTTTTTATGATTATATAATATTACATTGTTTTTGACACCAATAATTTTTGTGTTACAAGTAAAAATGTGTTTCTCTTAAGCAACACATCATTATTATAATTATTAAAATAGGATAGTAATAACCTAGATATTGAATATAGTAATATGAATACAAATAAATAATTTTAATATTTTATTCATAGTGGTCTCATATGTATATAATCTTTTTATAAATAAATGTTTAATTGTTGGTAATGTATGTATAGATTTAGGAACACTCTTATTTTTAAAATAATTTCTTTTTTATTCTTTAATGAAAGATAATATAATTTTTTTGGGATAATATTTGAAATTAAATTTGACAAAATAAATATCACTTTTAATTTTTTTATTTATAATTTATCTTCCATTAAATTTTATGTTTTTTTTTTAATGAAGATTCATTTTTTTTGAATAGTGAAAATATTTCATTTTAGTTAAAAAAAATTCATTTATAGATTTATTCTACATTAAATTGATTATTTAATTAAAATATATCAATTATCCATATATTAACCAAATATAGGTCATTATAATCATTTTAAAATTGAAATTTTTTTAAAAAAACTTTTTGAACATTAGAGTATTTTTTTACCTCAAATCTCTCAATGTTTGTGAGATTATAATTAAACTTAATTTTTCCACTTTTTTTAAATTAATTTTAAAAACGGACATCTATGGTTATAATAAATATTATATTTATACTCTAATAAGATCAACATAACCTTGTCTATATTATGAATTGTAACATTAATAAATGTTTATTTTCCTCATTTAAGTGTAAATTGTATAATTAAATGTCAAATTAATGTTATAATATTATAAAATTAACCTAATTATTTTCCAAATTTCATTGGATAAGTCATATTAGACTCCAATAAATGTTAGGATAATATTAAATCTTTTTAAATACACATGTTTTGGAATATGAAATTATTTCTATTTTAATTACAGATATGTTTAAAATTACATACATAAATATTTAATAACTATAGAATTTATAAAATTGGGTTTTATATAATATAAAGTATATTATAATTATTAATTTAGAATTTTAAAATTTTATGTATATCGTGATAATTTGATTATAATTTTTAGTGATAAAATTGTTAACATAAATAGTGACACAATGATGATGTAATATTTATTTAATTAATAAAAGGACCAAATAACTGATATTAAAAATATGTTAAAATATAATTTGAATTAATTTTGGTTCTCTTATAATTTTATAGGATACTAATATATGTCATGAGTGGCTAAAATTGTTTGGTCAAAAGTTATCATATTGTTTAGATGTTATATAAAGATAATTTTATTAGAGATTCAAAATTTACACTAATGATAGATAATAGAATAATATTTTATTAAATAAATAAATAAATTATAATTTTCTTAAAATAAACAAACAAATTATCTTATGTTCTAAAATGTAATAAAAATATATTTATGGAAAATTTAACCAATATATGTAATTATTTTTATCCATGTATTATGTAGATATTATTTACCACAATTAAAATTACATTATATTAATTAAGGGTAAAAAAATTAACAACATTAAAATAAATCCAAAAAATTTCCAAAATTTATTCGATGTATATAATTGGACTCTTTTTACCATTAGATGTAATTATATTTGTCGAATTTATAGTACAACTTAATGATAACAAATATGAAATTTAAAGTCATGAATATATCCAAAATATCACACTCATGTATTTAATATCATTTTACTATCCACATAGCGACCTAATCAAGGTATCATTATATTTAAGGAATATTTTTGTCATATTGAAATTAATTTCATTAAATAATTTTATTTTGATTTTTTATAAAATATATAATTAAATTTTATTCTACTTCAATGATGAAACTATATTTATTAAATTAACTAAAAAATAATACAATTGATTTTAATAATATAAAATTTTAATTAATTTTTATTAATTGAATTTAATAAAAAAAAATTATGGATCTATAAAATATATTTTAGATTTTTTAAATCTATATATTTTAATTCTCAATTTGTCTTGATTAATTTAAATCTATATTAAAATAGTTGTAGAAAATTTGAAATTTTTCCATTTTTTATTTAATTTATATATTATTATATTATTTAAAAATAACATATATATCAAATAATCTCAAATGGGATAGAATATAGTTGAAAATTTCACACCCAATTAATTTATATATCATTTGAATGTTTTTGGGTCTAGTATAGCTTATTATGTTCTAATATTTTGAGGACATTTAAAATGTCCCCTCGCCTCAACTATAAATGGGACCTCTCTCCCTCACATCCTCACACCACAGTTATCCTTTAATATCAACCAAATATTGACAATTTAACTTCTAAAAATCTATAGTACCATTTCAGATCTTATAGTATTATAAAAATACAAACTCTACTGTCCTCAATGGTAGATGTAGAGGGTGAATATTGAAGTAGAGGTCATATCCTTATCGACACTTTCAAAATTGTTTCATCTTATACGCCATCTTCATTTGTTGACTACATTATATAGTAATAAATCATGTATAAAAAATAAGATAATGTATTACTATGATAATGGAATAATAGTATTATAACTTTTATTCATCTTATGAATATAAAATGTACCATCCATTTGTACGTACAGATTTCCATATCCATGATGCAGTGTAATATATTTTTCATCACTACATTACTTGGGAGAGTATAATGATAGATATAATAATTATATATGATTATAATATCATGATATTTCATCTAGGAACAAAATATATGGAATCAATCCCTTATTTTACTATAATTAATGGAATCGTAGTGTCGCTCATGTTTACATACTATCACGACCCCACATAATGGTACTCTAGTCGTGAATCCCCAAGCCTACCTCCATAGGACAGGGGTTCGCAACTAGTGATGATTAGGATATCACACACAATAGGGACATAACATAATAGTAAATTTATGAATTCCTCCAACATAAACATTCATGTAATAGTGCAGAGATAAATCAAAATTGAAAACTAAAATGCATTCATACATCTATACCAATTCAGAGGAAAACAGAAGTACAAAAAGAGAAAATATTGGGCCGACCAAAATAAAACTGAAAAATATTCCATCATTCATGGAAAAAGGGTATCACAATAAAACACCTATTAAAAATATCCTAGTCTAAGTTCCGGTTAAAACCTTGGTTAGTCCAGTTACTATGCTCTGTCTATTTCCAGTCCTACTGGGACTCCGTCGAAGGACCAGTGGTCTGCACAAGACAGAAGACTTGTGCGAGAAAATCCCATGCAAAGGTGGAAATATGAATATTCAGTAAGAATGAAAAAAACCCAAAAAACAAAAAGCTATAAACAAATAAAAATCATTTAACTTGACCTAGTATAAGGTAATCCAAAAGTGACTGAATCTCCACCTAAAAAACATCATTGGAAATACCTGACTAGTCTACTCGATGTCCCTGCCATGTCAAAAAAACAACCTATGCCACTAGAACTACCAGGGCACAAAAATACACACTTATCTTTTTCTCATGGTTCTGACCCTAGATTATCTGTAGTAAATGACTCAATGTTCAAAAGAAACACTCGTAGCGATCTCATGAGGCGTTGAACTCACATACAACAATAAAAGCCAAGACATCCCTAATAGCTCAAAAAATGAAAATGGAAATGATCAATAGTGGGAAGTTACTGAGTCAACCATACAGTCCAATATGTTAATCAACCAATATATTTCACCCTATCGGTAGAAAAACACATAGCAAAACTGACCAAACAATCATGATCTCTCACATGACCATGCTCTATTGAAAACTTCACAGAAGAAGTCATCGGGATGACTAATCTAGCACCAACTTCTCTTGTAGAGGATCCCACCCACGATCCACTTGGGTAAACTAATACTTTAAATGAACCACTAATCACTAAAATTAATATCTCACAACAACTAGAGTATGGTATATCACATCTTTTTTAGAGCGTCAATCCTTGTGTGGTGTTGGTCACACAGAAACTAAGAACTACGCTGAGGAAGAAATAGCAACCCTGATTTGACATCCTGGAAATCATTTCGCTTATATAAGGGATCATACCCTGTGTAGTTTCGGTAAGGATGATATCACAAACACTGCTGAGTATCTTGCATATACTTACCATGTAATTTTATAAGAAATATAATTACACAAAGCAAGAGGGTAAGCTCCTATGGATAATTGGGGTTTTACCCCCTATTAGAATATCCTGGGTAGAGGATTTATGTATGTATAAATATTGGACACACTTTTTCTGAGAACTCTAGAAGGGAAACACAATATTAAGGGAGAGTCGTGCTAGACATATCATGATGATATAGGCTCTAAGTCCACTAATTTCTTCATCAATGTGTTGCGAGAAAACTCACTCCAAAAAGAATAAACACGTCTGTGTTATACCTATTCACTACATCCAAAGAGGGGTCACAGTCCGGTGAAGGGGATGTGATACTTAAAACCCTCATAGTATCTGAAAATGGGTTACAATACTTTAAAGGGTTTGTGATAATGAATATCCACATTGCTGAAAGGCTATAGGGACCCACACATCACAACTGATCATAATGCAATCATTTGAGACTATGGGGAATGAAATAACCCAGCTAGAAGTGAAATCTACATAGAAACTAGAGGGACCCTTTCAACCCAACTATCCAGCATTTCCAACCTAAGTGACCATCAAAAAATAAACTAAAGACCCCGTCTTTGTTGACCAAACCATTACCACAACTTCATTAAACATGGGAAAACACACATGAAAAACTATTTAGTCTCACAAAACAGAAAACCATGGAAAATGGTACTATTAACAAAAAAAATCCCAAAAGGGTCATCATGGGACCCCTCTGTCAATCTCAGAAACCATCAAATGGATTGCACCACTTTTATCCAATTTAGAAAACTCATGATTGAATACTCATTCATCTAAAACTGACACCCATTGAAAAGTAAAATTTCATATCAAATGCCCAAATTGGGACTCAGAGGACCCGTGTCACGATTTAGGTTTAAGAACCAGAAATTTATCTATAAATTTATTCCTTAACAAAATGGTAACAATTCCATCGATGTCATGTCAATTATACATTAGACGCAGAAGATACATACAATGTCGGAATCATCAAAAAATAATAATTAATACATTATTATTATTATTTGGATGATTCGTACCATGGAGCCTCAATACCGAATCAAAAGTAAACAATGAGGAAAGAAAGGGTCCTAATTAATGAATATGTCTATTTTATATAGATGGAACATGAATTGGACACACGGTTTGTGAGAAATAGGGGTTTAAAAACCTGTAGACAAAAACTGGATGTAACACCGCCCTGCTGGCCAGACTATTATTCACTCGCTATATTCTGTAGCAGCTACCTACTAGACTATTGCAACATCATCGTCACTATATTCCAATAATGAATTATGATGGAATCCTACAAATTCTCACCTAACTGATATTGTGGTTTTCTCGACCCTTACTGGATTCCACTACCTTGTCGGAAACCACCTCTACGTGCCTAAAAATGCAGTTGGAGAATTAAAGGACCATCAAGAACACAAAATTGGTCAAAAAATCTATCTAAAAACTGTTTTAAAAATTCTGGAACTAGAAGTATACATCCTTGATGAAAAATCAAAGAAAAAATAAGCATAATGAAAGGGGATCAGGATGAAATCTTAAAATAGCCTACCACCTGGCTGATAGTCGATGCTTCGGGTGCAGAACGATGCCTTTGACACGATGAATCTCAATATTATGGTGATCATCATTATAATCAACCTCTTTCGACATCTCATTTATTCATTCCTAGACGAGGAATGGGAAGGGATACTGGGCACATCAACGTAGATTAAGATGGGGTTATGATATTTTATATATTTATTAAACCAAATATCATCAGAACGTGCCGTTCATGATCACCTCGTAGCAGAAATGTTACATAATTAATGATTATGTCACCTCTATGGTAAGCATAATGTTTAAATGATACATATGAATTATAAATTCGTTCGGAGATTTCATTCAGAAGTTATTCAAGGTGACACCCATAAATAAATTTCTTTATTTAATTTCGAAAACTCCCTTGAAAACTTTTTCCATAGATGGCATACTCCTGGATAATATAAACACCTCCAATCTTAAATGGAACACTCTAGGAGAAACTATTTATTTATATTTTTTATTCAAGATATGAGATGAGAGATAAACCATTTCATCCATTATCATAGTATAAAAATACTAAATATTTTTATAAAATTAATTCTGGGTACACCAGGTCTTGGAATCACATACTGTCTCCATGCCTTGTTCTAGAATTATTCATGTGAAATCTCAAGGTCTGACAAATAAAAACGAATGTCTTAATATCCTCACCACCTATTATATTTTCATCCCCCCAAAATAACCATGGAACAATGGAATGCAACTTAACTCTCAATTGGGACTCCCATTCTAGTGATCCCACCAATGGTTATTGTGCTGTAAGAAACACAACCATCAAATAACCACAAAACTGAAAAAAAGACTTTTTTAAAAAACATTCGAGGTTTCCTGACACCGTAGCTAAAAACCCAATCCCCTGAAGGGATCCAAATAAACTTAAGACCCCATCGCCAAATACCCAAGCTCCTATTCGTTGGATGAAAACCACCATGAGCGAGAACCAACAGACCTATAACACTCTAAACGGTCTGTTCCAACAACAACATGATGACAAGGAAAATACCACATAAGCACGTCATCTCTCCACAGGACTTGTGATGGTGACAATCCACATAAGGCTGACACACTGCCTTAATCAAAATCCATCGCAAACACACCCAACATATATCCCATCATGCATGAACTCCAAAAAAAATCAAAACCCCAATAGAAATGTCTCCACCATAAAAAGAACAAATATGGTTTTCCAAACCTACATACATTGTCTTACTAGCCCTTACAAAACTACCAACAACATAAAAAACTGACCAAGAACTCAGAGATAAAAGGAACACATCTACCAAAACTTAACACTATCTTAATTGGACATCACTGGCCTGCCTAAATAGTTCTAGACTATACCATAGAACGTGTCATAGTGGGGAAGTTCCAACTCCTCCTTAAAATTTAAAGCCATAAAAAACCACACAACAACATCCTCGAGAATCTCACATACAAGCTAATATAGTGCACACGATGGAATTCATTAAAAATAATGGATCACCAAGACATCCATAATGGGTCAGAACATGGCCACTAGATAACAAAATTCTACCGAGCCTCATGCAGATAAATCAAAGAGACACATCCACCACAACTCGTTATTTTCCTCTTTGTACAACATTGACTCGCCCTCATGTTTTCATCCCACAAAAAAATAAATATCTATAGGGGAAGGATCCCTCAACATCATGTACTTGAGCTATACATTAAGAAACACCAACACCAACATATCCATCCATTGTTAGGACATATATGACTCATCCACCTGAACCCTCAGCGGCAGGTTAATATAGTGCTCAACGAATGTTGTTTCCACGTGCTACACAACTAAAGGAAAACCGGCCACGTTTCCATGCCACTAAAAGTATAGCTTGTTTCCCTTCGAATTTTACTTCAAACCCATCTATGGAGCCATCAATGTCTACCACCTTGGAAACTTTTTAACAAAATTAAAGACACACCATGATAATGTGTATATATATGGTGTTGAATCTTTAAGGACATAAGAAACCAAAAACTAAGTATTATATTATTTTTGTTCCATTTTTAACCTTTGAAAAGTTTTCTAATGTACCGAGTTGGAATCTAGTTTATTAGATCCCTAGTGAATGGATACTTCGGCTGCATGTACAAAAACTAGAGTCATTAGACCTAAATCTAAACACGAAACATCATATAACTGATGCTATGAAATCGAAACCAAGTTCCCAACAAGGCCAAATGGTCTTGTAAGTCCCAAAGGTGGATCCTCCACTTATTCCATGTAAGAACATGAACCTTTATTTTCAGGTATGTTTTCTTTTTCATGTCGTTTTTGAGAGAAAGTGGATTTCTAGAAATATCTAAAGTACATGTCATGTACTTTACGAGGACATGTCGTGTACTCAATTACAGCGGGTAGTCGTGTGTTGGTCGTGTCACTTCCATGCTCAAGAACATGTGGGGGTGACCTGGAGGACGCCTAATATGGGGTATGGAAATGGAAAGTACACAATGTGTACTTCCAAAGGGCCGGTTGTATACTTTCTTTTTTACATTATACACACCAGGGTGGCCTCTGATGGACAAAACCACCCCTTTTTGTTTGGTTTGTCCGAGAGAGAGAGAGAACGGTGAAGATCATTATTGAGCCCCTGACCGAGCATTAGTTTTTCGAATAAAACTCCATCAGTTGCATTGGAATCACATCGGTAAGATCTCTCTTCTACATGAGCTATGTTCCCCAATTCCTCCTTTTTCTCAATTTATCATATTTTGAACTTTTTAGATGTTTCTATAGATCTTATACGTTTTAAGGGGATTCCATCCCTAGGAATCACATATATTGATCATCCAATGTCGAGGTAGGTGGTTTGTGACTTTCTGTTGAATTTCTTTGAGTAATATGTGGAATTTTTCCCAATACCCATTAACGGGTTAATGCTCTTGTACCATTTTCTCCTTATTTGTTTACCTTCTATGATTTTATTTTTGAGTAGATGTAAATTGTATGTGAATAGGGTTAATATCTATTATTTGGATGTGTTTTCCCATGCATTTTTTTTATGTTTTGACTGTTTTGTATAGTATTCCTGTTATGATGTTGTTTACATTCCCATTCCTAGTTGTAGGATGATGTGACTGTTGTTTTGACATGCATACAAGTTGTAGATTTCTAGCTAAGTAGTTCTTGAGGTTTATTTTGGTGGATACACGCTACTATGATTTACTGACATACATAGGGACATGAGAACCTACTGTAGTAGGATAAAAGGAGAATGGATGTTGAGGGCTTCTCCAGAATGTTTTTTTACATATGATGAGAGACCACATGGGGAATTGACGTTGAGTGCTTCCTCAGAGTGTTTGTAGTTCCCCAACACAAGCCATAGAGGGCATGATATGTATATGATTCCCTAGGGAACCTTTAGTTACTGATACAAGACTATATGTGAAATTGATGGTGAGTGCTTCCTCAAAAAGTCTATGCTTAAGTTGAACCAAAGGGGTTAGACTGAGTGTGCTAACCAGAGGGTTTCTTGTACCTATTTTGTTGGACCAGAGGGGATTTTCTATGAGTAATTCCCAGAGGGTTTCCTTTTGTGTTTATCTAAATGCTTGTGTTGCTAGGTAGGATCACAGGGGATAGGTTGTGAGTATTTCTCATAAGGTTACTGGTTTGTATTTATCTTCTTTGATTAGTAGCTGCTGGATATTTTGAAACTCTGGATTGTTATAACTGAGCACTTCCTTGTTTACTGCATTTATTGACTTACTGCCTGCCATATATTCAATGACTGTTGGGCATAGATCTCTTGGTTGTTTCCTACTAGGATTTAGTCTCACACATTGTTTGGTCCATGATTTGGGGTCCAAATAGATTATATTTTTGCATGTATAGATAAGGTCATGTGAGCTTCTAATTTAGTTACTTGATTTGTTATGGAATTGGAGAACATGGGACCAATCTATGGATTGCGATGCTGAGGAGTTGTTAACATTTTTTCTTTTGTACATTGGATTATTAAATTTGAATTTAGGAATTGTGAATAGTTTTGTTTCCTTATTAGACATATGTTTCGTGCATCATTCATATATATATATATATGTGTGTGTGTTTTCACAAGATTATAATTTCAGTCTCCCGTTGTTTACTTTGTATGGATTATTCCTTCTTATGCTACTGCTATTTGTTTTACTTTAGTTGTGTTAATATGAAAACGAGGGAATAGTTTCCCCACAATCACACCCATGGCCCTTGCAGATAATCGGTAGCCACTAGCATTCGGGGAAATTTGCTTTAGGCCATGTGACCAACCGGGTATGGGGCACCTCTGGGTGGCTTCCAAAACCGAGATGTTACAAAGTGATATCAGAGGAATTCTATTATCCTGACATATTGTTTGGAGCATTTATTCAAGGATAGAAAGGAATAGGTACTTGGTAATAATCTGTTACCTGGAGTATCTAACACATTTATAGGGAAAAGCCAATCTATCTCATTTATTTCAATCTTTCTGGTTTTACAAGTTTACAGTTTCTTGGATTTTCACCATTGGGTGACTCGCATGATTTGTGCTATTATTGTTGATGTCATTGAGGTTCTATTTCTGTTGAAACTCGATGAGATGAGGGTATTCCATCTCATGCATCATTTATTCACTCGCAAGAAATCACATGCCATGCATTCATTCCATGCCATATAGGGTGTATTAGCAATTGCATGTTGTTATGATAGTTTTTGTGCTAGAGAATCATGTTTTTATGGTCAATGCATTGATAGAATCCCTAATGCTTGCTAGGGTATTGAATTTGTGTATGGTTTGTTTGAAGGAACACCAAATTTAGGTTCCTAATGCCTTATGGGCCCCCATAGACCAGATAATGGTGGATCATTGCATTTTTTAACATTTTTATAACAAGATTTAGATTCCAAGATTTGATTCGTGGGGAGTATAGCCATCACAAATCTGAATATGGAACATTGAGGATTGTTTTAGTGTTTTTCTGGGCTCTAGATTAGTTTCTAAGACTTACTATCTATGGAAACCCAGAATACATGCCGTGTAGTTATGACTAAATGCCATGTGTTATTCTGTTATGGAAGAAAATGTTTTTCTAAAGGAGACACTGTGTACCGTATGTACATTTTGTATAGTCTCTTACCATTTCATAAGTCATGTGGGAAAGGAAACATGATACGAATAACATTTAATGGAAAACGCCATGTACTGGTTGTGCACGCCATGTTGTTTGGAACCTTTTTCCCCCGTGTGACTAATGACACGTAGGGACAATAACTGAAGCTATACACACCGTTTCAGGATTTAACACACCGTGTACTAAAACCTAGGTACTTGGCCGTGTCATTAACAACATAGATCGGTGTTATCCTTTCTCTTACACACCATGTATTCCTGGAACACGCTGTTAAGTCTGTGCCGTGTGTCTGGACATGTCACTAACAACATGGGTCAGTGAAGCTCATCTAGAACATGTTGTGTCTGGAACGAGCATGCAATGTAGTATTGGGATAGGATAAATATGTGGATTAGCTATGTAGAAGGACTCAGGTTGGGGAAGAGGATTCAACTACATGTCGTGTGTTATATGAACGAGTCATGTATTTGGGGGGTTACACGACTGGTTTTGGCTGAAGAACATGACCATGTGAATGGCTGAAGTGAACACGCTGTGTAGGGGTTATACACAATGTGTAGTCATGTTTTGGAAAATATGAATGCTTTATTCCTCATGTTCCCTTAATATGACTTTAGTTTTTAGTCCATGATAATCTTGATCTAAGGTGTTCATTTGACCTTGCAGAGTCATGCCGCCAAGATGTCCTCCAGTTGTACGCCAGTTATAGGGTAGTGATCGGACACCAGGCGTGGCTGATCAAGGACCACCCGTAGATCCTCTATTTGTGCCAGTCTTGGAACCAACCGTTATAACAGATGCAGGTGCTGATGCATAGTTTAGGAAAGGCTTTATAAGTATGATGCAGACTATTCAGGGAGCACTACCTCCTGGCCTGTCGATGGAAGAATTGACTTGGGTCTTTCAGCAGCAGCATCCTCCCACCTTCACATGGTTAAGAGTAATTCAGGACACATAGTCATGGTTAGAATCTAGGATTTCTATCATCGAGCATTTGGAGACACCTCTAATGAGAAGGCTCAAGATCTCCCAGCATATGCTTCGGGACTCCACCAAGGGATGGTGGCATGGGATATCACTAGCTAGATTCCAGAAGGTTATGGAGTGTGATGATTTTCAGTGCATCTTTTTTGACTTCTTCTATCCAAAAACCTTGAGGGCCAATCGAGCTCAATAGATTATGATTCTGGATAAGGGACCTCTTTCTGTCATGGAGTATTCCTCTCATTTACCGATCTGTAGCGCATCACTCCTATTTCAATAGGTGATCATTTATTCCTGGAAAGGAAGTTTGAGGATGGTCTATGGAACAACATCCGATCGTAGGAGAACATATTATAGTTGACATCAATCACTTCTATCGTCAACCAGGAGATGATCACATAGGGCAATCAGATGGATTCTAGAGTTGTGATACCTAAAGACTCGACATCTCTAGTTAGTATCCCTCCTACTGATATCATAATGCACCCAAGTGAGTCTTTTCATGGTGATCCAAGAAGGAGATACACTTATTATGGTAGCCAGGTGGTGTGGTACCAGTGCAAGAAGAGCAAGCATACAAGGACACATTTCGTGAGAGACCCAGTGGAGTGCCGAAAATGTGGCAAGAAGGGTCATCATCAATGCTTTTTCCAGATACTCTCACCAGTAGCTAGTCACATGAGTTCTTCTATGACTCTTCGTTCATTAGAAACACCACCAGTTTCTCATCGGTCTGGGAATGGTGTTTATTCTTTCCATTATGGCTGAGGTGGAGGTCGTGGCCATGGTATCTAGTCACCGGTTTTCAGTGACAACAGGGTGGATCTGCTCAGGATGGTATGAATTTTGCAGTCGAGCAGACCCAATAGTAGGAGGATCAGAGACCTTCTACAGTTCAAGGTACGATCTCAGTTGACTCAGTTTTAGATTCTACTCTTTCCGATACAGGGGATTCCCATAGCGTTATAACCATTTCTATTGTGGAAATACTTAGTCTCTGCATCTTTTTTTCTGCTAATATATTGATGCAAGACACTCTGTTGGGGACTATAACAACTACTTTACTCCAGTTCAAGGAGTCCCTCTAGAGGTTGGTGGGTGTCACTTTTTAT
Organism: Viscum album; assembly: GCA_963277665.1. Taxonomy (NCBI): domain Eukaryota; kingdom Viridiplantae; phylum Streptophyta; class Magnoliopsida; order Santalales; family Viscaceae; genus Viscum; species Viscum album. The sequence goes on from OY728126.1 coordinate 1,690,950,262, forward strand.
GGGAACTCTATTTCCTATAGATGTCATGTTATAATGTCAATATCGAGATGGAGTGTCTAGTTCCCTTCCATGAATTCGTCGAAATCTATCATCGTAAGGTGAGTTTCACATCACTATAGGGAAAATCATTTATTCATAAGGGCGAGTGGGATGTTCAGGTGAGTAATGCGGGACCCGAGCATCATGTGTTGGGAGGAGTTACACCACATATTTCTAGTATATATCTTGATGACCAGGGGACTTCACAATAAAACATTCCTCTAACAGTGGATCATTTCAGGGTTAAGAGGACTTTTGAGGTTTTCATCTGGAGAGAGGGGGAGTTTTCTATTGATATTGTGAAAGGAGAGGAACTGGTGTCCATTCATCCTTATAGGATGGCTACACCAGAGTTGTAGAAGCTCAAGAGACAGTTGGAGGAATTGCAGGCAAAGGGTTTCATCAGACCCATTACTTCTCCTTGGGGTTTTCTTGTCCTATTTGTGAAGAAGGCAGATGGTAACCTTAGGCATTGCATAGAATATCAGATGATGAACCAGTTGAAAATCATGAACTGATATCCTTTACCAAGGATTGATTATCTCTTCGATCATCTTTGAGGAGCATTAGTGTACTCAAATATTGACATTAGGTCCGATTATCATCAGTTGCATGTTAGACCATCCGATATACATTTTACTTCCTCTCGGGGTAGGTATTGTCTATACAAGTATATGGTTATGACATTCAGTCTCACGAACGCACCTATAGTTTTTATGGAACTAGTGAACCGATCGTTCAATCCATTCTTGGATTCTTTCGTGGTGATTTTCATGGATGATATCTTGGGGTACTCTCCCACTCGATACGACCATGACACACATCTTGAGATCATTGCGAGTACACTAAGAGAGCATCATTTATATGCTAAGCTCTCAAAATGACACATTTGGATGGACCAGATTTACTTCTTAGGTCATGTTATCTAAGAGATAAGAGTATTAGTAGATCTAGAGAATCTGAGAGTAGTAGTTTCTTGGGAGTATCCGAAGAATGTTTTTGAGGTACGAAGTTTTCTAGGGCTGGCGGGATAATACATATTCTTCATTCAAGACTTCTAACGCTTAGTAGAGCTAGTTACAAGCCTGAATACGAAGGGTGAAAAGTTCATCTAGACAGATTCTTGTACGTCTGCAATTTATAAGCTGAAAGGGAGAATTACTTCAGTAGGGATACTAGACATACTATAACCAGGGAAGAGCTATACTGTGTACGGTGACAGATCGGGTATCGGGCAAGGAGCTGTGATTAAACAGGGGGAAGGAGTCATTGCATACGGGTCTCGGAAGTTGCGGCCACATGAGAGGAATTACCTAAGGCATGATCATGAGCTGACAATAGTTGTTCATGACTTACGCTGTTGAAGACACTATCTTTTATGAGAGCATTTCATAGTTTTCACTGACCAAAAAACTCTCAAGTACATCTTCACTCAGTGTGACCCGCATTTGAGACTGAAAGGGTTGGTTGAGTACCTTAATTATATTGACCTTGAGATTTCATATATGCCAAGGAAAGGCATTGATGTGGCTAATGTGTTGAGTAAGCAGACTCAGATATAGGAATTTTAGGAGGCCTGTAGTGAGTGGAAGCTTATGGATATGTTCTCTGAGATGCATTTTAGGGTGCAAGATAGAAACGAGAAAATTTTTCATTCTTCTGTAGCTGTTACCTCTACTCATTTTGATTGACTGTGAATGAGGAAACTATCTAATTCATAAATCCTAGTTATACGATAGGTCATGTTAGGAAAAGACCCTATTCTGGGATGGACCATAAGCAAGGATGATATCTTTTGTTTCTAAGGGAATGTATGGGTGCAAGAGACAAACATGAGGAGATGATGTGGGACTTTTATCTGTCAGTTTGGGCAGTTTATCCTGCTATCTCCAAGATTTATCGTGATCTACATCGTTAGTATTGGTGGACATTTATGAAGAGAAAGGTTTCATGTTTTCTCATGAGGTGTTCCACCTGTCAGTAGTTGAATGCAGATCATCAGCGACCGATAGGGAATTTACCAGAGTTACACAAACCCTAGTGGAAGTGGAATGATGGCGCGATGTATTTTGTTACAATTTTTCAGAAGTCGGCTTGATGTATTGATGGTGATTGAATTGTCATTGATAGAATCGCAAATGATGCTCACTTCATGACAATTAAGGGTACATTCAGTGTTGATGAGCTAGGGTGTTTGTACATCATTGAGATTGCGCACTTACATGGAGTTCGACACTCAAATGTTTCTGACAGAGATGCACATTTTACATATTGGGTATGGCAGGGGCTACAAAAGGCATTGGGAACACATGTACTTTTACGTACAACGTTCCACCCCAAGACAGATGGCCAGTCCGAGCATACGATTCAGGTTCTTAAGGACATGATTCAAGCATTTATTCTTTATTTTTTAGGTTCTTGGGAGAAGCACATACCTCTTGTGAATTTTTCCTACAACTATAGTTTTCAATCAACTATTCATATGGCACCTTATGAGGGTTTATATGGAAGGCCATACTGATCACCCTTATTTTGGATGAATGTAGTAGAGGCAGCTATGCTGGGACCATGACATGTCTAGGAGACCACAGAGCAGATAGATTTGATTCAGAAGCAGATGGAAACTGCACAGTCTCAATATAAGTATTACGCTGATCAACGGAGATGACCTCCGGAGTTCAAGGTCGGGGATCAGGTTTTTCTACTTGTCACACTGAGGTTGGTACACAAGAGGATTATGAGACAGTGTAAACCTTCGTCGAGGTGCACCAGTCTATTTGAGGTGTTAGAGTGAGTTGGGTTGGTTGCCTATCAGTTGTAGTTACCTCAGAAGTATCGGGATATGCATGGCATTTTCTACATTTCTATGCTTCGACGTTACTTATTATACATGTCTCATGTTTTCCAACCAAGGAGGTTGAGTTGGATGTGGATTCATCCTTCAAGGATCATCTTATCTGGTTTTCTGATCGTATTAAAAAGGTTCTCCATGGCCGATCATTACCTCTAGTAAGAGTTCTATGGAAGCACGGGTGAGTACAGGATGAGACTTGAGAGAGGGAGGAAGATGTACGATCATCGTGGTCAGATCAGTTCACAGATTCATCTTCTACGCAGCCTTGCTAGGGAAATTCAAGGACGAAATTATTTAAGGGCGGATGTTTGTAAGAACCCGAACCTTATTTTAAATTTTTATTTTCCTTTTCTGGTTATTTTTAAAAGAAAGAAGAATTTCTGGAAATTTTCTAAGTACATGTAGTGTACTTTATGAGTACACACAATTTACTTTAAGAGTACACACCGTGTACTCAGTTACTGTGTGTAATCGTGTGCTGGACGTGTAGCGGCCATGCACATGACTATGTGGGAGTGACCTGGAGGCCTCTTTAGGTGTGGTATGGAAATGGAATGTACACGTTCTGCATATCCAAAATACACACATCTACTTTCATTTTTTCATTAAACACACCAGGGTCGTGTTTGTCAGACATAACCACCTCTTTCTAGGTTTGGTTCATCTGAGAGCGAGATAACAACACAAGTCTTTTCCGAGCCCCCGATTGAGAGATTGTTCTACAAATATAACTCCATCAATTGTGTTTGAAGCACATATGTAAGCTCTATATTTTTAGTGTGATCCATTGAACAATTTATCCTCTTTCTCATGTTATCCTCTATTTATCATTCTAGACATTTATGTTGACCTTTGTCATTATAAGGTGATTTATGCCCTGAGACTCATGTATATTGATTTCCAATGCCTAGTTTGGTGTTGAGTGCCTTTCGGTTGAAGGTCTTTGAGTTATATGGGAAATTATTCCCAATACCCATGAACTGGGTATTCCGTGTTTACTGTTTGAGCCCGATTTTTTCATGCTATTAATGTATTCATGAGTAGTGTTTAATTGTATGTGAATATGTGAAAATTCAATGCTTTGGATGTGTTTTCCAATGCATGTTTATCCTGTTTTGACAGTTGGTTCTTGTTTTCCTGTTAGGATACTCTTTACATTCCCATGCCTAGTTGTAAGATGGTGTGGCTATTGTTCTGACATGATGATAGGTTGTAGACTGCTAGACAAGTAGTTCTTGAGGTTTACTTTGGCTGATACGCGCTTCTATGCTTACATGACTTACATAGGGCCAGGAAAACCGGGTGCAGTAGACCATAAGGAGAATGGATGTTGAGGGTTTCTCCAGAGTGTATGTTTCACATACGATGCAATACCATAGGGGGAATTGATTTTGAGTGCATTCTCAGAGTGTCTGTAGTTCGTAGATGCAGGCCACAGTGGGAATGATATGTAAGTGCTTCAGTAGAGTGCCTTTAGTTACCGACACAGGGCTATAAGAGAAATTTACGATGAGTGCTTCCTCAGAGATTCTATTCCTAAGATGAACCAGAGATGTTAGACTGAGTGTAGTTCCCATAGGGTTTCTTGTACTTGTTAGGTAGGACCATAAAGGATTGAATATGAGTACTACCCAGAAGGTTACCTTTTGTGTTTTATATAATTTTTTTCGTTTCTAGGTAGGACCACATGGCATAGACTGTGATTACTTCCTAGAGGGTTACCATTTTGTGTTTTTATTATTTGATTTGCTTTTTCTGGATATTTTGAAACTTTGGATTGTTATTGTTGAGTACTTCCTTGTTTACTGCATTTATTTACATATTTCCTACCATATATTCACTAACTATTCGGTACAGATCTTGTGGTGTTTTCCTATTGGGATTTAGTATCACAGCCTATTTTGGAAATGATTTTGGTCTCAAACAGATTATATTGTGGCATTATAGATAAGGGAAATAACCCTTCTACATTATTTACTTGATTTGACGTGGAGTTAGAGAGCATGGGAAAAATATGTGGCCTGAGATGCTAAGGGGTTGTTCACTTGCATTCTTTTGTACTTTGGATTAGTATTGTTTTATTCGAAAATTGTGATTTGTTTGGATACTTTCCTTAACATATGTGTAAATGATCATTCATATATATGTGTGCTTTATTTTATCATTTCTAGTATTACAGTTTATTTTTTTGTATGGATTATTCCTACTTTCACTACTGCTATTTGTTTTACTATGGCTGTGTTACTCTTCCAATGAGGTCATAGTTTCCCCATTATCAAACCTAAGGCACATGCTACTAGTCAGCAGCCTCTAGCATTTAGGGAAATTCACTTGAGGCCATGTGACCAACCGTGTACAGGGTGCCTCTGGGAGGCTTCCGGAACCGGGATGTTACATTCAACTATTTCATGAACCAACCCAATGGGGATCGATTTGTGAATCTTTAAGCCTGCCTTCATTGGAAAGGGGTTGTGTTATAACTTTATATACCCTATCAAACACAATGAGGCCTTAACCTAAAGTACATGTATGCATGCACCCAATATACACCTCCATGATATTGAGTAAAAAAATAATTTGAATGAATACATATATCCTAAACCAGAGTATAACAGATGTACATAAAGAGAAAATACATATCCCACTAAAAGAAAATATTAAAAGCACCTGAACTGCTGTAGATGAGGGAATCACTATCAAACACCCTCTGAAAAGATCTTAATCCAAGAACAAGTGAAAACCATGACCTGTCCATCTTCTACACATTGCATACTCCATGTCCAACTTGGACCCCGTCTAAGGACCTATGGTCTTCACCAGACAAAATTCATGTGAGAGAAAGATCGTATATAGGTGAGTAAATGAATACTCAGTAGGCACATAGAATACCCCAACCCAAAAAAGGAGTAACTAATTGGTATCAGTTAACTCAACCTAGCATGAAGAAACCAAAATATAAGAGAAGGTCCACCTTAAGACCATCATCGGTGATAGATGAATAGTCATTTTGACATCCTAGGAATGTCAACAAAACTACACATACCCCAGGGACTTCTAGAACACACCCATAAACCCTCATTTCTAGGTATCATGGTCCTGACCCTAGATTTTTTGTGGAAATCAACTAGAGGTTCCAGTAGAACACTCACATCAGTATCAGAAGGTATCGACCTCAAAAATTGATATAGAAGCCTAGAAATCCCAAATATCTTAACAAAAGAAAAGTGTAAGAATCGAAAGATAAATGTCTATTATTAAACCACACCATACCATATGGCACTCGATTAAGGGATTCCAATCCATTAGTATTTCGAAAACACAACAAAACAATCTAAACCCTCATGATATCTAGTAGGGAGGGAACAATCGATGGATATCTCAAATGAAGAAGTCACCCTCTAAGTAAACTAGAACACACACATTAAGTAAGGGATCCCTCCTAGGGTCTGCTAGGAGCACTAGAAACCTGGATGGAATTCTAAACAAAGAAAGGGGTATCCTGAATCAATACAAATATTGTACATCCCTTCTCGAAGAAGATAGAAACATGTCTAATGTTGGTCATGCCGATAATGAAAAATATGCCGAGGAAAACATCAAATCCTTAATTAGACACCCTAGAGATCATATAACTCATATAAGGGATCATCACCCATGTACTATCAGCCACGATGATACCACAAACCCCACCTGGTAACTTGTATAAGGAATCCAAATAAATCCAAATTTATAGATATCGATACACAACTAGAAGTTTATCTTTATGTGCTCATTGTGGCTTCATCCCCAAATAGATCATCCATGGTAGAGGAACGATGTATATGTATATATAGTTCACACCATTTCTAAGAACACCACTAGGGAAACATGATGGGATGTGTGGATCACAGTAGGACTCTCTAGGAGATAAGTTATATATGTAAACTGAGCCCATAGTTAATGTGAACTGAGGTAACTCACAAAAGAATGAGGGAACACATCTGCCCTGCATGTATGTCAAGAAGCTGAAGAGGGGTCACAGTCTCCTGAAGGGGGCATGATTCAAAAAACCCTCATAGTAGCCAAAGAGGGGTCACAGTTCGGTGTAGAGGACATGATACTAAATACCCTCGCAACTAAAGGACCATGGGCAGCCCACTCAACCCAGCGGACTGTAACATTGTTATTCCTGATTAGAGAAAACCACTAAACCAAACTTGTAATAACATCTCCAAAAAGAGTAAGTGGATATAGTCAATGATTCAAGTAATAGTCACTAAACTAAGAGACCATCATGAAATATCATACACACTGTATCTCCAAGGCCCAAACTGTGGCCACCATTTCATTCTACGTGGGAAAATATACTAGAAAACCTTTATACTCTCCAAAAAGGAAAACTGGTGAAAAGGAAACTATTTGATACAACAAGCCTGAACATGTCTTTTTAGGGATGATAACTTAACCCCAAAAAACATCAAACGTAACTCACCATTGAGATCCTCTTTGAGGAATATATGCTATTGCATACTCATTTGTCCAAAACAGACTCCTGGTGTAAATTAATATTTCACCATAACTTCCCAAATCATACATCATGGGGCCTACCCCATGATTTATGCTTAATCACCAGAAATTTAAATAGAAATTTTAGCCTTACCATAAGGGGAAAAATATTATAATGGGTCATCAATGGGACATTACAATTAGTAGATACCTAGGATGTAAGAATCATCAAATAATAATTATTAAAAAATTATTATTCTTTTTGGACGTTTCGTACCACTAAGCATCAACTGTGACTCAAACATTCATATAAGAGGACTCAAAATGTCCTAATAGAAGAAATTTTAAATTCACTGTAGATTTCATGGAAATTGAACACATATTTTGTGAGAAATGGTGGTTGATAGAAACACTAGACAAAAGATGACTGGACTGTAGCCACCCCCTGCAGACCGCTTCCCGCTTGGTTGATAGCACAATCACTGTAAACCATAATACCATCCATTTCAACTGGACCACTTCCTCTACCTTCCAGACCACCATTAGAATCCAGCACCACACAAAAAACCACTATGTTGTTACAGGAAAATGGTACTAGAGAATATTAGGACCCCCCGAGATCACTCTGGTGGTACACAGATCGATCAAAATGCTGTTTAAGAATGATCAGAACCTGATCTACACATCCTAGATGTTGAATCAAAGAAAAAAAACTTCAAAATCAAAGGCAATCATGTTGAAAACACAAAATTACCTTCTTATTGGTTGATTATAGATGCTTCGGGAGCAGAACGACGCATGCAGAATAATGATGCTTGATCTGGTGATGCTTGGCATGAGAAATGGCCTCCTACTACTCCCCCTTGGTTAGTTTGCTAATGTGGAAGTGGGAGGGAAGCTGGACATGTCAATGTGGAAGAAGTGGGGGTGATGATATTTTATTTAAATTTATTTAAACAAATAACAGTGTAACACCAAGGTTTAGCTCGCCTCAAACCAGATACTCAACGCCAACAATGATTATGTCGCCTCTAGGGTAAACAAGAAATTATGAATGCAATAGAGGACTCAGTAATTGGATCTGAGATTCTAATCATATGATATTATAGTTAACGTACATAAACTAATAAATTTATTTGTTTTTGAAAACACCCTCAACAACTTTTTCCATTGATTTCTGGCACCTGTAAAAGTTACCCCAATCCTTGGGTAAACGACATGCTCCGGAGGCAACCGTGACCTCATATTTCTAATCTGAGTTACCATTTGATAGATAATCCATTTCTTCCATGTCCGTATTAAATAAATAACTAATATTTTTTATTATATTCTCAGGGCACATCGGGGCTCAGAATCTCCCACTATGTCCATGCCAAGATCTAGATTTATTTGTCGGAATATTTCAATGTATAGAAGTAAAAATTGTGAGTTTATATATGTATAGAATACCGTCACCCTAATGGGATGAGATTCATCTTCCATGTTAACCATTTCAGGAATGATTATAAAAAATATAAAAAGAATAAATATAAAATAAATGAAATTATATTGATAATGTAATTATATATATTAACATGTATTTCATTTACTGTCTTCTATTTAGTATTATAAGAAAATAGAAACAATATTCATGTTCATGTACAACATACCGTCTCCATGAACAGTTTATTTCATTTCATATATATTATATATATATACATATATTTTTATACAAAATATATATAATATAACAATAATGTTATAAAATTTTAATTAATTAAATCATGATCTATATAACAGGATCAAGAATAACAATCCAAAATATGTAAAATAAACAATGATGTTATCACCCGAAATGTGTCCTTAATTTTGAATTGTAAACAAAAAGGAAATAAAAATAATAAACGATGCATATATGATTTCATGGATAATATTATTATTCACAAATACGTTAATAATATGTTTAAAATAACTATACAGGTGTTTCAGAAATATTGGAATTGAATCGTACTAATGGCCAGGGTTAATTACACAATCTCATTGTTATCAGGATTGTTTGTACTTATATATCAGAAATGTAATATTTATTTTCCATGTTTACGTTTTTTATAAATTTATTCCATAATATTTGTAGTATTCTTAAAAAAATTTAATGTCATTTTTATCCTTATAGGACTCTTATTAAATGATCTAGCTGGAATCTTTGGTAATTTTCCAAATGAGGTACATTTTGACTTTTCCTATAAAAGTATGAGAGGAATGTTTTTAACATATATAGAATAATCAAGCATTTACGATTTAGTTATTCTCTATTACCTAGGATTATACCTTAATATATTATATATTTATTTTAATATATATATATATATATATATATTATTTTAAAATTATGTGCCATTTCATGTAAATAATTTTTTTACAAACAAGAAATGATAATATGCTCTAAAAAAATTTTAATGAGTTAACTGTAAATTTTTTTCCATATAAGATAATATTTTTTATGTTAATTATGTTTTACCATGTATATGCTTCAATGTTTCCATTTTTACTATTTCTATTATTGTTTTATGTTTTTGATAGATTGATATTTATGAAACTTATTTCTTTTCAATGGGAAATGTTATTGTTGGAATCACCTGTTTTGATAATCCCAAATCATCCTTAAACATTAATTATGATGTATTAAAACCTTGCATTAATCTTATTATTCTATGCTTAAACGTATTTTATTCTAAACAGTTCATATTCTTACTCTCATAACTTTACTGTAACAGCTTACAGTAGTATTTACATAAGTTTGGTATTGTTAGCTAACAGTCAGAGTTTTATTTTCAAAGTCACAGATATAGTTAACTGTCACCTTAAGTTACTGTTGCAAGAAGTTCACAGTTACAAGGTTACAGTCGAAGACTAATACAAGCTTACAGTTACAAGTCTACTGCTATCTATTGTCAAAGCTCACAGACGAAGGTCACAGTTACAAGACTTCTGCTCAAAGTTTTCTCTGCTCAAAGTTCACAGACGAACAAGTCTACAGTTGGAACAAGTTCACATTCGAACAAGCCTACAGTCATAAGCCTACAGTCAAGGTTACAGTTAGACAGCTTCTGTCTACTAAGTCTACAGATGATCGAAGACTACAGTTGACAAAGGTTACAGCTCTACAAATTTGATGTTACAAGTCTACAGTTAGAAAGGCTACAGCTACATGGAGTAAAAGCTACTATTGGAAGCCTACAGACAGCAAGCCCTTTGTTGAAGTCAGCAGTCAGAAGGAAGTCCACAGTTGGAGGTCCACAGTTGGAAGTCCACAGTTGGAAGACCACAGTTGAAGTCAACAGTGACATCCATTCTCGACTCACTGTTTTAATTTCTTTATTTCCCACATTTAATTTATCTAACGGTCATATTATACATTTTGATGTTTTGTCAAATATCTGATAAAGGTTGTCGGATGTCAGGAACCCGTACCTCGTACCTGCTGAAAAGAAATCTTTTCTGTCCCCTGTCGGGAGTTAAATACGAGAAGACTACGCTGCCCAAAAGAGGGGGATGAATGCGAATGCGAACCAGAGAAGTGCGTGGTGGACGAAATATACCAGAAACACAAGAAGATAGAAACGAGCTCCATCAAGAACACAGAGTAGCATATAGACAATCAAGTATACTCGAGAAGTGTTCTGTGCATACAAGAAGAACCCTGAAGAACTTCATCGACTACATTCTCACTACCTGTGAACCTGGAGCATACGACACTCTGTTTCTCAAATAGAAACGAGAAGAGGACTTAAACTCTCTTCTGATCGAATACAAGAGCTACACTGAGATCACCAGAACCACTTCTAAACTCTACATCTCTTGTTCTGTGTTTTATTGTACATTTTGAGCAGTGTGTGTTATCTGCTGTATTAAACACACACACTGACTCCTGTACTTTCACTGGAGGATCTGTAAATCCTCAGCAAATCTTTTTGCATCCCATTTCCCACTTTGGATAGTGGTAGAGGTCTTGTGACCTGGACAGCTTGCTGCTGTTGTTTGTTTTCCCACGAAGAACTGTGGTAGAGGTCTTGTGACCTGGACAGTGTGTTCACTGTTGTTAACCCCGATCCAGGGTGTGGATCATTTTATAAAAACTTTTGAGAGGACTAAGTCTCGGCTTGAGACTGAACCTCTTGGTTAATTCTATGTGTTTATAGTTATACTCTATATCCATACTATACATATTAATTCATATTCCGCTGCTATTACTTTGAAATATAATCTATCTTCAAAGCTACTTTGATAATTAAATTCGCAAGTGTTTATATTTGTTATAAATCAGTAAGTTAGTTTCAAAAGTTAATTTAATCATAAGATTACGTTAACTGAGAATTAATCAATCTTTGAGAAACTAATTGAACCTTTATAATCTATATAAATTCACTACAGTTTAATTTGTTTTTGAAATTTGGGGATTTTAATAGAATTTTTTTTAACAGAAATTTTAATTGGAACTCAATTAACCCCCCCTCTTGAGTGTCCACTCCGGACAACATTTGGTATCAGAGGTTGTGTTTAGCTCTATTATACTTGCTCAAAGTTTTATTTTAACTCTCTGTTTTTAAACTGTGATTGTAGTTTTATCTAAAAGATCTTAAATTTCTGTTAGTTCAAAATTTTATCTCTTTAAAACATTTTCTAGAATTTCCTTATGGATAATAGACTAGAAGGTGCTGCTACTAACAGGCCACCCTTCTTTAATGGTGTGAATTATGCCCAATGGAAGCTCAAAATGAAAATTCATTTGGAAAGTATGGGTTTTGATATTTGGACTACTATAGAGTCTCAATACAAGATTCCAGAAACTGAAAGAATAACTTGGGATGAACCTACTAAAGTGGCTTACAATAATAATTGTAAGGCTATGAATGCTCTCTACTGTGCTCTAGGAGATGAGGAGTTCAATAGAATTTCTGCATGTAAAACTGCTTTTGAAATCTGGGACACCTTAGCTATTTCTCATGAAGGAACAACTAATGTCAAGGAAATGCGGTTAAATACTTATACTATCAAATATGATAACATTAAGATGAAAGCTGACGAACCTATTTCTGATATGTATCTCAAGTTTAATGAGATAGTCAACACAATGAGCTCACTCGGAAAGATTGTTCCAGCAAAGGAGCAAATCATGAGATTATTGAGATGTCTGCCTGACAGATGGAGAGGCACATCCGTTTCAATTAGAGAATCCTGTGATATTGGAACCTTGCCTGTCAAGGAGTTAATTGGTAAGCGGATGATGCACGAAGAAGAGCTAAAGTTGAATAAAGAGGAAGATGAGGAACCAAAACGAAAATCTGTAGCTTTTAAGTCTACTGCATCAAAGAGCAAAGACAAGGAGAAAGTGCATATACCAACTGAAAGCTCATCTAGTGAAGACTTAGATTCTGACAGTGATGCCGAGATGGCACAAATAGCAAGGAGATTCAAGAAGTTCTATAGGAAGAAGAAATTCTTCAGAAAACCAAACTACAAGGGTAAGTATGATAGACATGGTAAGTGGAAGAAAGATTGGAAGAAAACTGATAAAGAAGAAGACATAGTTTGCTATGAATGTAAAAGGAAAGGACACATCAAAGCTGACTGTCCTAAGTTATAATTCAAGAAGAAATATGAGTACAAGGACAAGAATTATAGGAAAGCTATGAAGGCCACCTGGAGTGCTTCAGAAGACAGCACAAGTGAATCAGAGTCCAGTGATTCTGAAAGAAATCGTGCTAATATGTGTTTCATGACAAACACATCTGAGGTAACCTTAGACACTCCCACTTTAAACTCTTATTATTCTGAAGGTGAAGCAGAATCTGGTTCTGATTCTGAAAATATGTCTAAAGATGAATTGACTGAATACTGTAATATGCTGGAAGAAACGTGTAATGAACTAAAGGATAAATATAAGTCTTTAAAGAAACAACATGCTCTTACTGCAAGTGTCAAGTCTGCACTTGATGTAGAAAAAGAGAAAAATGTTCAACTATTAAAGGAGAATACAGAACTGAAACTATCTAATGAACAACTTAGAAAGGACGTAGAAACATTCACAAATGGAAAAGATACTCTAACCCAACTGCTAGGAAAGCAAGTTGCACCTAAGTATGCTACTGGATTGGGATACCAACCTGGACAAAGACAGTTTACTAAAACCCGATTTATTTCCAAGTCTGGAAAAAATCCTTCTAGTTCCAGTTTTGGAAATTCGTATGCCTCAACTGGTTATTTAAATAGTTGTAGATCAAGTAAAGTATATCTCTCTAAATCTGTTGCATCTATTAATTGTATGGGACCCATAAGAAAAATCTGGGTACCTAAATCCTTGATTGCTAACATATCTGGACCCAAGAAAATCTGGGTACCAAAGTCATTTCTTGTCTAATCTGTTTTTTAGGAAATCTGTTTGAAAAACAATTACAAGATGGTATGGTACTTAGACAATGGATGTTCAAGACACATGTCTGGAGACTATTCGTGCTTCAAAAGCTTAATAAAGGTTGATGGAGGATATGTCACTTTTGGTGATAACTCAAAAGGAAAAATCATCGGCCTAGGCCAGATTGGTAACACTGACTCAGTATTAATTTCCAAAGTTTTATTTGTTGATGGACTTAAGTACAACTTGCTTAGCATTTCTCAATTGTGTGATGATGGCTTTAATGTCAAGTTTGAAAACAATTCTTGTGATGTTTATAATTCCAAAAATGCTTTAATATTTTCTGCCTTATGAAATGAAAATGTTTATGCTGTTGACTTAAACACTTTAGCTAAACATAATGTTACTTGCTTAAATGCTTTTCATAAAGAGTCTTGGCTGTGGCATAGGAGATTAGGACACTGCAACATTCACTCACTTAGAAAACTCTCTAAGAAACACCTAGTTAGAGACCTACCTAAGCTTGAATTCCCAAATGACAAAGTGTGTAATCCCTGTCAAAAGGGAAAACAACACAAAGTTTCTTTTAAACCAATGAAAGAAGTTTCAACTTCTCAACCACTTGAACTGGTTCACATGGATTTGTTTGGACCATCAATAATTTCAAGTCTAAATGGGAAGCACTATGTTTATGTTCTTGTAGATGACTTTTCTAGATATACTTGGGTATACTTTCTAGCTCACAAAAGTGAAGCCTGCTCTTCCTTTGTTAAATACTCTAAGTCTGTAGAAAATCTTAGTGGACTTAAGATTAAGACCTTGAGGAGTGATCATGGCCGTGAGTTTGAGAATCAAGAATTTGAATCTTACTGCTCACTCAATGGCTATTCTCATAACTTTTCTGCCCCTAGGACACCCCAACAGAATGGTGTAGTGGAAAGAAGAAACCGAACCCTGCAAGAAATTGCTAGAACTATGCTTAATGAATATGACCTGCCTGTTCACTTTTGGGCTGAAGCTGTAAATACAGCCTACTATGTTATTAATAGAGTCTTGATTAGACCGATTCTAAAGAAAACCCCTTATGAGTTGTGGAATAATAGGAAGCCTAAGGTTAATTACTTTAGATTTTTTGGTTGCAAAGTCTTTATTCTGAATACTAAAGACAATCTTGATAAATTTGCTCCAAAAAGTGATGAAGGAATTTTCCTAGGTTACTCTATGTCTAGTAAAGCCTATAGAGTGTTCAATAAGAAAACCAAATGTGTGGAAAAATCTGTTCACATCAAGTTTGATGAGACTGATCCACATGAGTCTAAAACTTCTCTTGAAGATGTTGAAGAAGACTTATCTGTTCTGGACCTAAATGACAAATCTAAAGAACCTGCAATTAAAACATCCAGTTCTGGACTTTTTCCAGAATCTTCCTCTGTGGAACCCGAACCTATAGATGAACCTGAAATCTCTAGTCCAACCTTTACCAAATCAACTAGGATTCTAAAGAATCATCCTTTAGATGCTGTTGTTGGTAATCTTGATAGAGGAACACAAACTAGAGCTTCTCTAAGAAATCAGGTTGAACATCATGCTTTTCTTTCACAGCTTGAACCCAAAAATTTCAATGATGCTATCAGTGATGAATTCTGGGTAATGTCTATGCAAGAAGAACTAAATCAGTTTGAAAGAAACAAAGTTTGGGAATTAGTGGAAAGACCTAAAGATACTCTTACCATAGGAACTAAATGGGTGTTTAGAAACAAAGTTGATGAGTTTGGTAACATAATCAGAAACAAAGCTAGGCTAGTTGCACAAGGGTATAGTCAGGAAGAAGGAATAGACTATGAGGAAACCTTTGCACCCGTGGCTAGACTAGAGGCCATTAGGATATTACTTGCTTATGCTGCTCATCTGAATTTCAAACTATATCAAATGGATGTTAAAAGTGCTTTTCTAAATGGATATATAATTGAGGATGTATTTGTGGAACAACCTCCTGGTTTTACAAATCCCCATTTTTCTAATCATGTTTTTAAACTATCTAAAGCTTTATATGGTTTAAAGCAAGCTCCAAGAGCTTGGTATGATAGGCTCAACTCTTTTCTTATTTCAAAAGGATTTACCAAAGGGATAGCTGATCCTACTCTATTTATTAAATGGATTTCTAAAGATGTCTTAATAGTACAAATCTATGTGGATGATATTATTTTTGGATCTTCTAAAAATTCTTTATGTGTTGATTTTTCAAAAATAATGCAAAATGAGTTTGAAATGAGTTTAATGGGAGAACTCAAATTTTTCCTTGGATTTCAGATCTTTCAAAATAAAAATGGTATTATTTTGAACCAAAGTAAATATATTAAAGATCTTCTAAAACGTTTTTCTTTGGATGGCACCAAAGGCAGTGACACACCTATGAGCACCACTTGCAAGTTGGACAGTGATGAAACTGGTGAACCAGTGGATCAAACCAATTACAGAGGTATGATAGGTAGTCTACTGTACCTTACTGCCAGTAGACCTGACATCATGTTCAGTGTATGCATGTGTGCTCGGTTTCAAGCCAATCCAAAAGAGTCTCATTTGACTGCTGTTAAAAGGATTTTCAAATATCTAAAACATACTCCCAATTTGGGATTATTTTATCCAAAAAGACAATCATTTGATTTATTAAGTTATTCTGATGCTGATTTTGCTGGCTGCAAGTTAGATAGAAAGAGCACCTCTGGAACATGTCACATTTTAGGCAAGTCACTAGTATCTTGGTGTAGTAAGAAGCAGAATTCTGTTGCGTTGTCTACTGCCGAAGCTGAGTATATAGCTGCTGGTAGCTGTTGTGCACAAATCTTGTGGATGAAACACACTTTACTAGACTATGGATATCAATTCAAACATGTCTCTATAAGGTGTGACAATACAAGTGCTATTAACATTTCTAAAAATCCAGTATCTCATGCTAGGACAAAACATATTGATGTGAGAAATCACTTTCTGAGGTATCATTATCAAAAAGGTGATATCACTCTTGAGTTCATTGGCACTGAACATCAGTTAGCTGATATTTTTACAAAGCCTTTGAATTCTGAGAGATTAAGTTACATCAAACATGAGTTAGGTATGATTAACTATAGCACAGTTGAAACCTCACAGTTGAAACCTCACAGTTGAAACCTCACAGTTGAAACCTCACAGTTGAAACCTCACAGTTGAAACCTCACAGTTAGACCTCACCGGTGTACCTCACTGTTACATCTCTCTGTAGGCTGTTTCGCTGTTTAATCTTATTTTATTTTTGCGGGAATTCGAACCGTTTCTTTTCTTTATACTTTTATTTCTAAATCCCTAAATGATAAAATTGAGAACATCGAACATATCTCAATCCACTCATCTCGACCCTTGCTCTCTCAAGTCCTAAACCCTAAACCTTCAACCGAACCTCGAAACCTCATTCAGTTCCAATGGCCAGAACAAAGCGACCCCCGACTGTCAACGAAGATGAACCAATGCCAAAGAGGACTCAAGTCGAATCCAGTGGCACCGGGAACGCCTCGATAAGACCTGTTAATCCACATCTGACTAAGAGAGAAATAGTTGCTGAGAAGGAGCTAAGTGAAGAGTGGATTTTATCGAGCAGATCATTAGTGCTGGCAGTGCTTAATGATCAAGGATGGACCGAATGATTCGCAAACAATAATGGACCGTACTACCCGAAGCTAGTGAAGGAGTTCTATGAATATCTACAGTTCGAGGAAGAGGATGATCTGCATAGACTAGTATCCAGAGTAAACGGCAATGAAGTCAGTTTTACATCCGTTGAATGGGGTGCTTGTTTAAGAGTTCCTCATGAGGGTATTTACAACTACTATTCTGGAGCGGCTCCTCCAAATAGTAGAATCTTTGATCATGAGACAGCTCTGGAAGAATTGACTGGCAATGGCACTGTAAGGAAGATTATTGCTACTGAAATGTGTGGAGAGGACAGGCTTCTGTTTAAGTTTATTCAGCATGTACTGAGTCCTAGAAGAGGAGATTTTGCAACTCTGAAGCATCAGTATATTTACTTGATGTACTTATTAAAACATGGAAGGAAGGTCAACCTTTGTAGGTTGCTGATGGCTCAGATGGAGGACATGATAAAGGCAAGCTCAAAATCAAGTGCCTTGTTTCATGCTAAACTCATTTCGGTTATGTTGAAAGTGAAAGGTGCAGCTGGAAGTCAGGAAGAGTTGATAGTAGCAAAGAACAGTGTATGTATCTCGAAAGTAATCTGCAAATTCATGAAGATCAGTTGGAATCCCTGGAAGAAATCATGGGTGAATGATGAGGAGAGAATCTATGATAAATTTAGCCCTTATACTCATCCCTCTAGACCGAGAGATAGGAGAGATCCAGGCTTAAAGCCTGATGAGCCTGAACCTGTATACTCAGATGATGAACAGACTGCAGTAGTTGGTAACTCTGCAAGAGAGAACACTCCAATTGATGAAGGGAGTGATCCTGATACTACTCACAGTCCTGTCAGGACAGTGACATTTGGAGCAGCAAGCCCTCCAAAAGAACTACCTAGTAGAGAACCTGTTCTAAGAGACAGTGAGACTGAGACTACAGAAGAAGAAGAAGAATCTCAATATTTTGTCAAGGACACCTCTGATGAGGGTGATACAGTCGAAGCAGAAGAGGCTGGAGCTTTAAATGAAAAACAAGAAACTGTTGCAGAAGAACTTAGTATGAGCCCTCTGATAGGGTATACAGACAAGTCAGTGTCTGACCAGGAAGCAGGAGTGGTCTCTACTACTATTGTCATGGAAGTGGTTGATGACCCAACAGAGAAGGAGGCTAACCTCACTGCTGAACCTACAGAGGAAGCAAGTATGGAACCTGCTAGAGCTACAGAAGAGAACTTAGAGTTACCCAGAGTTGAGCAGATAGTAGAAAGTGTTCAGGAAGGACCTCCAAGTGAGGGGGAGCGTGTTGGTTCAGTCTCTGTACTGTTTGATATAGAAGGATGGACCTCAGATCCAGGATACATGGTGTTAGGACTCAATTATGAGGATTCAGATGAGGAAAACCAACCACCAAGAAATCCAGTCATCCTACCTAACAGCTCTCCAGTGTTAGAAACTGAAAGATTGGCCACCAAGGAAGACCTTGAATCCTTAAAGAATGAAATGAAGGAGACCATCAGACAGTCTGTTGCTGAATTGAAAACCAGTCTTTTTGATGAGCTGAAAAATGTAGAACAATCCTTAGAACTATCTCTAGGATGTGTTGTGGGAAGTCCAATCAAAGAAGTGATGGATGAAATGAAAGTGTGCCACACTCAAATTGAAAGCTGGACTGGAGCAGTAGTGGCCCTCAGACAATCAGTTGCTTCTTTAACTGCCCTGAGCAGTTCTCAGACACAAGTGGCTAGTGAGATTCGATACATCAAAGAAGTGGTCAAGAAGTTTGTGGAAGTATTTGAGGCCTTCAAGAAATCAGTAAAAGAACACTTTAGCAATCAGGATGCTGTCATTCAGAAAGTGATTGGAAATATAACTCAGTCTTTCAAGGAGACAGTGGCATTCTCAGTCAAGTCCCTTCCTTCATCTAGCTCTCCTGTAGACCTTGAGCAGTTTAGAAGCCTGCTCAGAGAAGAGCTTACTCAGGCCCGTGCAAATGACACATCAGACCTACAGATCCTTGATACTACAAGAGAAGTCAGTGGCTTTGTTCGTGAGCACCTGCAGGCTGCTACTGCTTCTCAGGAGGCCATCAAAAGTAAAGTGGATTATTACTTTGATCGGATTTTCACCAAGCATCAGTTGAACAATCACTTCAATCTCATGCTAGAAACTATGAAGCTGCCTCCTGTCACTCAAGACTTCAAAGAACAAGTTAGCAAGCTACGAGAGTTGACCCCGGCTTTGGATAAATTCTTGGAAAACAAAGATGACTTCTTATCTGCCATGGACAGAGGAGGAAACATCATAATGGATTTCAGGAATCTGCTCCTACCTTTTCTTCATGTGGACTGCACACCTGTTATAGTTCCTCCTGCCCTACCTGTCTCCAACCGCAGTGGGTCTTCCATAATGTCTCCTGCTGATGCCCTCAGAAGCCTTAGACCACTGATCCCTCGGCAAGCTACTCACTACAGGCCTTCAGGAGCCTCTGTTGCTGCCCCTCCAGACATTCCTGCTGCCATTCCTCAGCCTGTTGATCCTTCACCTCCTGCTCCATCTTCTTCCTCCAAAGGAAAAGATCCCTTACCTCCAGATGAACAGGATTGAGTCTGTTTATGTTTTTTTGATAGGGATCATGTATTCACATTTTGGGTCATGTATTGTCCTCCTTATTAATACAATGTTTCTCTTCTCTCTCTCTGTCTTTCTTTTTGTTAATCACAAAGGGGGAGAAATAAAGAGAAATAGATTGGGGGAGAAATGGGGAGAAATAGTAAACTCAAGGGAGAAATGAACCTATACAGAGAGGAGAAATCCTTGCGGATTATACCTAATTTTTGTGCTCATATTGCTAATATTGTGTTTTGCACACTTCTCTCTGATACTTCTATATTTCATACTGACATAATTTGTGATTATCAAAAAGGGGAAGATTGTTGGAATCACCTGTTTTGATAATCCCAAATCATACTTAAACATTAATTATGATGTATTAAAACCTTGCATTAATCTTATTATTCTATGCTTAAACGTATTTTATTCTAAACAGTTCATATTCTTACTCTCATAACTTTACTGTAACAGCTTACAGGAGTATTTACATAAGTTTGGTATTGTTAGCTAACAGTCAGAGTTTTATTTTCAATGTCACAGATATAGTTAACTGTCACCTTAAGTTACTGTTGCAAGAAGTTCACAGTTACAAGGTTACAGTCGAAGACTAATACAAGCTTACAGTTACAAGTCTACTGCTATCTATTGTCAAAGCTCACAGACAAAGGTCACAGTTACAAGACTTCTGCTCAAAGTTTTCTCTGCTCAAAGTTCACAGACGAACAAGTCTACAGTTGGAACAAGTTCACAGTCGAACAAGCCTACAGTCATAAGCCTACAGTCAAGGTTACAGTTAGACAGCTTCTGTCTACTAAGTCTACAGATGATCGAAGACTACAATTGAAAAAGGTTACAGCTCTATAAATTTGATGTTACAAGTCTACAGTTAGAAAGGCTACAGCTACATGGAGTAAAAGCTACTATTGCAAGCCTACAGACAGCAAGCCCTTTGTTGAAGTCAGCAGTCAGAAGGAAGTCCACAGTTGGAAGTCCACAGTTGGAAGTCCACATTTGGAAGACCACAGTTGAAGTCAACAGTGACATACATTCTCGACTCACTGTTTTAATTTCTTTATTTCCTACATTTAATTTATCTAACAGTCATATCATACATTTTGATGTTTTGTCAAATATCTGATAAAGGTTGTCGGATGTCAGGAACCCGTACCTCGTACCTGCTGAAAAGAAATCTTTTCTGTCCCCTGTCGGGAGTTAAATACGAGAAGACTACGCTGCCCAAAAGAGGGGGATGAATGCGAATGCGAACCAGAGAAGTGCGTGGTGGACGAAATATACCAGAAACACAAGAAGATAAAAACGAGCTCCATCAAGAACACAGAGTAGCATATAGACAATCAAGTGTACTCGAGAAGTGTTCTGTGCATACAAGAAGAACCCTGAAGAACTTCATCGACTACATTCTCACTACCTGTGAACCTGGAGCATACGACACTCTGTTTCTCAAACAGAAACGAGAAGAGGACTTAAACTCTCTTCTGATCGAATACAAGAGCTACACTGAGATCACCAGAACCACTTCTAAACTCTACATCTCTTGTTCTGTGTTTTATTCTACATTTTGAGCAGTGTGTGTTATCTGCTGTATTAAACACACACACTGACTCCTGTACTTTCACTGGAGGATCTGTAAATCCTCAGCAAATCTTTTTGCATCCCATTTCCCACTGTGGATAGTGGTAGAGGTCTTGTGACCTGGACAGCTTGCTGCTGTTGTTTGTTTTCCCACGAAGAACTGTGGTAGAGGTCTTGTGACCTGGACAGTGTGTTCACTGTTGTTAACCCCGATCCAGGGTGTGGATCATTTTATAAAAACTTTTGAGAGGACTAAGTCTCGGCTTGAGACTGAACCTCTTGGTTAATTCTGTGTGTTTATAGTTATACTCTATATCCATACTATACATATTTATTTCATATTCCGCTGCTATTACTTTGAAATATAATCTATCTTCAAAGCTACTTTGATAATTAAATTCGCAAGTGTTTATATTTGTTATAAATCAGTAAGTTAGTTTCAAAAGTTAATTTAATCATAAGATTAAGTTAACTGAGAATTAATCAATCTTTGAGAAACTAATTGAACCTTTATAATCTATATAAATTCACTACAGTTTAATTTGTTTTTGAAATTGGGGGATTTTAATAGAAATTGTTTTTAACAGAAATTTTAATTGGAACTCAATTCACCCCCCCTCTTGAGTGTCCACTCCGACCAACAGTTATGATTTCATGATCTTAAAGAAACACATCTCATTCCATGTTTTGTATAGGATAAATGAATTATGTTCTTGTGACACATATATTTAAGATTTAATTTTGAGATTAGTGGAACCTATATCAACCTCCAATTCATTAGATAAATATTCAAATATATTGATATAGACTTGAATGATCCTATCCCATAATATGGTCTTAGGAGTGAACCATGAATATTAAGATGGTTAAGGCAATGAAACATGACTACCAAGATGGTTATGTGAGTGAATCATGAAATCCAAAACAAAACAGTTATTGAACCCATAATAACAATATTGCCCTGGTAGAGATGAATTACCTACTACGTATATTATTTTAATTGATTATGTTTCCTCCTCAATTTATTGTCTTATTCCTATATTACTTTACTATAAATTATTTTCTTTATTTAATTATGATTCATGTCTAATGAAAATCCAATATTTTATTCCATGACTAATGCATATAATCATTTAATAGGAATGGTATGTTCTTAAAATGTTATGCTTGTGGTTATATACAGATATGTTCTTGCTATTTATTCATAGCTATCATGTCTACACATACTGAGAATTTGGGGTATCCATTTTATTACGTTTTCATTACATAGGAAATATGGAAATGTTTCATGTTGAAGTACTTAAGGGAATGAACATTGTGTGAACATGAATGATATTACACTAAAATCCTTGGGGGTGTGATTGTTTAATGTATTATGTATTCCATAAAAGTTATGTCATGCATATTTAAATTATGAAAACATTTATATAGTTGTAATTGGAGAAATAAAATAGTAAAACATTTTAATGTAGGATGATAAAAATTTAGTGATATACCTAGGGATATTTCTGAAGATATGCATATGCATGTCTCTAAGGATTATTAAATGGATGATTTAATTGTTTGAAAAATTTTAGAGAATATTTTTAAACGATAGAGTGTATGGTTTCGTGTAATTAAAACCATGTATTGATACAAAAAGTGGATTTGGATCTGGTACAATTGTAATTAGGGGTAAAACAAACAAAAAGGTGTGTTGGGACTAACTCGGCATAAACTAATACAGAATAATGGGCCATAAAGCACACCTTCTTTGACACTCTCTGGGGATACAAATTGGTAATTTATAAACTCTTCATTAACCACCATGAATTATTTAAAGGGAAGTTGCTTCTGAATAACCTAAGTAAAACATTAGGTGTTATAGATTTTTGAATTATGATCCATCATTTAGGAACCCTATAAGTAAAGATTAATGAATAATGTTTTCACTAATATGATAATTTTTTCTCAATCAATGATTTATAATTTTATTCAATGTAGAGATCAATATGGAACTGGATTAATATGGATTTTGATAGAGATGTTTATTATTAAGAGTCAAATTGGATGCTCATGTGAGTTAAGGCTATTCTGATCATGACTAATGAGTTTTAATAGAACGTGATTAAAAACATATACCTTATAAACACTCTGACACTCCAATGAAGATAAATAATGAGTTCACTATGATTACGGGTAATGGAGAACATGGTGTAATGATTATTGGGATTTTATTATGTTGATAATGAAAAATGATACAAACAAGTTTATCTCTAAAAGCTACATAATTTTTTTGACTGTGGAATCTAAAGTCAGAATGAATCAAACTGAAAAGGGAAAACCAAAATCTCAATTGATGAAATAGATCAAAATATTAGCCTCCCCAAGTTATTACCAACAGTTTGATATTATTATGTTGAATTTATGGGAATTATGAAAACCAATTTCCTAAAATGAATTATCAAAAAGGAATCATCAATGTGGTAAATCAATTGTTTTATTGTTTATGATGAGGTAAATATAGACGAAATGTGGAAGGAAAGAATCTATAATTTGTAGGATGAGGTAGAGTTTTTAATTGATCACAGGTGAATTAACCTAATGTTTGTGCTTAGGTATTTAGATTCTTGAATAATTAATGGTGAAATATATAATAATATTTCAATTAATATTTTTTAAAGACATACAAGAAAATGTTGAATGGTTCCAATTGCCTAGAAAAGGTGATTTCACTGAAGATCATAATTTAGTTTAGGGAAGGAAACCCTTAATTTATTTTTGATATTTAGATGATGATGTTTTTTAATGATATATTGGAAGATTGGTATTTTAAGGTGACTGATTATGGATTTTAGGATAAAGTGGTATGGGGAATAAATAATGGAATTTAAAACAATTTAGTCATAAGGAATATATCGAATAAACATTATAATAAGGAAAACTCATGTTTTAATTAAGGATGTATGGAAATTTGGGTTACTAAAATCTTTTAAGAGAATATAAGATGATGGTATTAACATGTAGGGATTGTGACAAACATGAAATACTATATTATATATGGGGGGATCAATGTTAAGTTTATTTCATGAATTTATTTCTAATGTTTTATATTTTCATCTTCTAAGTAGTTTATAATGATAACCATTGATGTGGTGTTCATGTTAATGTATATGAGACTAATGTATATTCTCACCATATGTTTATTTATGCATACTTGATTGTTTATTCTACCAAAATTGTGCTGATGTAAACTATTGATAGATGATATCGATTATCATGGATATTATGATCTATTATATCTTTAAGAATGAAAAATTCACCCTATTTTTTGAGAATGGGGTGAGTTGTAAATTGATCAAGGCACAAAAAATGTTTAGACTTTACTGAACTATGTAAGAATATCTTTTAATGAAAATTATATATCTAGATGAAAAATGATCAAGAAACAAAAAATGATATCCTAGTACCTTCATTTCCTATGAATCATATAGTCTATTAAATCATCACTAATTTAAGGATTTTACTAGTAACATTATCCTACCCATGTTCTCCCTCACTTTTCATTAAAAAATCATCGTGACATTATACTTTCATATCCTTGTATTCATTTCACTCCTATGTTATATTGGGAAACCCTATTATGAGTTAGATTGGGAAACCATTATGTTTCATACAGTACATTTTAAAAGGGTTTATTAACAGTTAATTTAATGATTTGTTTTTTATGAAAATGACATTCATGGATTAATCCTCTGATAACCCACACTAATTTATATGGGGAAATTCATTTTATTGGTGGTAGAATGTTACAAATTAAGATTTTTTAACTTAATTTATTTTTGTATTAATTGAAATTTTTTGATATTTTTCAAATCATAATACTATAACTAGAGATTTTTCTATGTATTTTAAAATAGTTTGTTTGGATTACATTATACACAACACCAAGTTAATATTTCACCACACTCAACATTGAATTGGTTTTCATCACACGCTTCACTGAGTATATGTGGATCAACACATTACTGCTATTATTATTTAAACAAGATAGTTATAAAATAGCTATTAAAAATTGAAATAAGAATATAAATAACCAATTTTGAAATATTAATTTTTAACATTTTCATATAAATAAAACATATTTATAATGAAATATATTATATTTGGTAAAGAAATTATATGTTTAGAAGTACTATTTTCATAGTTGGACTTATTTTTATGTACTTATGTGAAAAAAACTAAATTAATGTTAAAAAATATAATAAATATAATTTGTAAAAATAAACATTAATTTATAAGTTTTAATGTCAGAAATATCATAGGGTGAATTTTTAGTATTTTTCTGGAGAAGGTTTAGTTTCCTATAAATAGTTAAAAATAATACAAATTAGTTAAAATCTTATTTACTACTTTAAATAATTTTGTTAAATTTATTTTATTTTTTATGTCAAAATAGATAATTTATAAATATATTAATTAAATGAAGTTAATCGAAATAATATTTATAATTAAATTAATCAAAAAAACCAAATGAACTTTTGAATGTAATTTCTAGTCGCTCTCTCACCACGTCTTTGGGAATAACATTAAATTTTTTTTCTATAAGTGTGAATTAAATGTACAAACATAGAAATACATGTTAAGAATAATAATGATATTTAGTGTCAAATATGAGAAACATAAAATTTTTTTTATTAAGAATACTATCTTTTATAAATCATTATTTACCATCATTATGTTTTAATTGGATAATTAAATGTTAAAATAGTATTATTAGATTATATAATTACTGTAAAACATGACCTAATTTCATTTTAATTGGGATTATAAAAAAATAAATCATAGGTGTAATTTTTACCTTTTCTTATCCACTAGTGTATGAATATGTGCATTATTGTATTTTATTAAATGATATGTTAAAATTTTCATACTCATATTTTTAGTAACTTCATAAATTTTAATATATGGTTATATAGAAGATAAATGCTACAATAGAGAGTAATTTGAAATATTAAAATAATATACACATCAGGATAATTTATTTATAATTTTTATTATAAAATAACAAACATAAATGGCGACACAATAATAATTCAATAATTTTTTAATTGTTAAAAAATTCAAATAAATGATATTTAAAATATTTTGAAAATACAATTTGAATTAATTAAGATAATACACTATATTTATTGGTTCATATTACTTGTAAAGAGTGTATTAATTTTTTTTAGAAATTATATTATATTTTTTTATTTTATAGGAAGAAGTTTTTTGGAATGTTCTTGATATTCAAAATAAGGATATTTTAAAACATTAGTAGATTATTAAATTAATAAAAAATCACAACATTCAATAAAAACCCCAATTAGATTTTGATATGTTTTATAATTTAATAATGAATTAATTTGATGAAAAATCTACCTTATATAAGTAATAATTTATAACCTCTTAATATTTAAAAAGTTTTTACCACAATTAGAATTTCAATTGATTAATAAAAGGGTAATTAAAAATTATATTTTTTAAAATTAAATCAAAATCTGTCCAGAAAATATTGGTAAAATTTGATTAGAACCATATCACAATTTGATGTAATTATAAATGTTTAATAGACACTAGTGCATGAAAATAACATATATATATAATTTAATTTAACGATAGTAAAAAAAATATCACTCTATAGTATTTAATATCTTTTATGCTTCCACATTGGGACAAAATCATGTTATAAACAAATATAAATGTCTATTTTGATCATAATAAAATTAACTGAATAATTTTATTTTATTTGTTTAGAAATTATATAACTACATTCTATAAATCGTCAATATGAAAACAATATTTATTAAATTAAAAGAAAAATATATATTTTTAGATTGTTAAAATATTAATTTTGATATATTTTCTCTCAATTAATGTTTATATAAAATTTTATGATCTATAATATTTATTAGATATTTTTGAAACCATTATATTATTCTTCATACAATGTCTTCGTGTATATAAATCAAAATAAAATTAAATGTATCTAGTTTGTAAATAATGATATTTAATTGAATGAATATAATTTTAAATTAATAAAAAAAATTAAACAAAAATATTATAATTAATTAAAAGTGGATATTATGTGGTCGAAAATGTCAAGAACCATTATTTTATATATCATATGGATGTTTCGGGGTATATAATATCATTATAATATTATTTTCTTTTTAAGTTTTCCAAAATTGTCCCTCACCTCAATTATAAAAGGGAACCTCCTACATCACATCCCTACACACCATTGATCCTTTAAGGAGAACCAAACCCTATGAATTTAATTTTTCAATGTTTCTACTAACATTATTGAGGTTTTGGTCTTCTCAAAAGAATAAATCTAGTTTTCCTAAAATGATATATGAAGGAAGATCATCGAAGAATGGGTAATCTCTTAGTCGACTCATTCAATATTGTCCCTTCTTCTACATCACCTTCATGAATTGATTCAATTTTAAAATAATAAATAAAGGATCACCGATGTTTCATTATTTTATTATGATAATGGAAAAACCATAATCCACCTTTTATTAATTATATAGAAAATTATTATACCACACAAGTAGAAGTATGACTCACCGTCTCCATGAAATATTGTAATCATCTTTTCATCACCAGTTAACATGGATGAGTACAATAACAGAAAATTTTAATATATATTCTTGTTATATCATGGTATTGAATTCTTATAAATCAATATACCATCAAATACCTTCAATTTTCATAATCAAGGGAATGATATCGTCTCACATGCGTACGTATGGCAAGAAACAATGAGATTCAGCTTCCACATTAACCATTTCATGAATGATTTTATAAATATTAATGAATATATATTAAATATGAGAAATAATAAAATATACTTAAATAATATATATATACATATATTCAATTTACCTATATCCATTTAGTAAGAAAAGAAAAAAAATCATCGTTAATGCATAAGTACGACTTACTGTATCCATGAATAGTGTATTATGTTTTTCATATATATTTCATTTATATATATTTATATACTAAATATATATTATATAAAAATTACCTTCTAAATTCTAGATAAATGTCAATTAATATTTTTATTATTTTTTCAATAATAAAAATTCAAAAAATATACGATAAGCAAATACGTTGTTACCTAGAACGTTTCTTTAACATGGAATTTTTAATAAATGGGTAATAAAAATTTATAAATGAATCATATATGATCTCATAAATATTATAATGAATCTTTTCTAATTTAATATTTTTTTAAAACCACTGTAAAAATTTTCTTACATTTATGGGGGGATTCATTAATAAGGTAATTGTTATTTCCAAAATATCATTATTCTTGGGATTATTAATCTTGTGAATATTCAGGAAAATATTTATATTCCATGTCCATGTATCATAAAAATGTATTCCATAATTTTTTTATTATATTTAAAATTTAAAATTTCATTTTTACCGATGTATTAATTATATAAATGGGTTGAAACGAATCATTTTTTCCTAATGAGGCAGTTTTTCAATTTTCAGATAATTTAAGAGATGAGTTTGTTTTTATCTTATATATAATAACTAGATTTTTACTCATTATTTTTATTTCATTGAAGCATCACTTAAATTCATAAATGTTTTTTTTATAAAAAAATTTAATTTAAAATTTCATATCATTTTATGTAATGAATATGATTTCAAATAAGAAAGGATATTTTCATAAAGAATTATTTTAAAGTGATCTCTCAAAATTATTTTTTATTTAATATATAATTATTTTATTCAAAATTATTTTTAATAGGGATATACTACAATATATTTATTATTATTCATTTCTCTAATCGTTTATTTTTTTCAAGGAATTATATTTATTAAACACATTTCTTTTCATTTGTTTATGTTATGATTTCATGATATATATGAAAACCATTTCATTCACTGGGTTTTGATATGGAAAATGATTTATGTTCATGTGGGAAACCTAAGTATGATTTCATTTAATGATTTTTGTGAGCTATATATCCCTCCAATTTATTGTTTAATGATTTATATATGATGAGATTTTCATGAAGGGCCTTGTATCCTATCATAGTTTTTGGAGTGAACATTGACTATAAAGATGGTTATATGAGTGATCCATGGCTACCAAGATGGCCTGGGGAGGGAACCCATACATCTATGATGGACTTGAAAGTGATTCCACGACTATGGTGGATGTCATTTTATATGCTTATGTATCATCTACAATTTCATGTCTTATTAATATTTTAATCCTTCATATATTATTCTCTTTTTTAACACAATTAATGTATTATTAACATCCTATATTTATGAAATAGTTCATGGTTACGAACTTCTGATATGGAGGGTATGATATTAAAATATAATTCTCATGTTTTCATACTGTAATTTTCATTATATGGTAACATATCTTCCTTGCTAACATTACTGAGAATTAGAGGTCACCCTATTAATATGTTTAATTTTTCCTTATTATAAGAAAAGGTTATATGTTGGAGTACTAAATGGAATAATATTTATGGGAAACATTGAATATCTTCCATCAAAAAATATTTTTCTATTCAATGTTTCTAAAGGAACTAAAAAAATAAAATATTTGGGCATGTGTTTTTGAAATGTATTCAGTATTCCACAAATTTGGTGCAATGTATATATATGTGATTACCAGGTTGTTATAATAAACAAGAAAGAATGAATAAAAAAGAAAACAAGGGAACAATTTCATAAAAAATAATTAAATAAACCAATGTATAAGAAATAACCTAATTATCCAAAAATTAAAAAACATTCCAATGTTAAAAAATGTATACATAATCTATGAAAAATATGATGGACATAAAGAAAAATAATCCATAAAAAAACATAATCTCCATGTCACCCCTTTGTTCAATATCAAATCTCAAACCCAACTTCTCCCTAGGTGATAAAAAATTATTGAACCTACCCTAGAGGGTGAATAAACAATAACAATAAGAACAGGTCTTAAAATAAAGAAGGCATTCCTACAAAATTTATTCTCAATGAAACCCCTTTAAAAAAATATACATCAATATAATGTTCTAATTAAAATAGATATATTTATATATGTAATACTGATTTTATACACATTTCCACATTAAAGAAAAATGGTCCATCTCTATTTTAATTTGAAACAAAATTCATTTCCATGAATGAAAAGTTAAAATTTTATAGGGGTAGAGGGGCAGTAAAGAGGGTGCATATTTTACATAAAAAGGGATAAGGAATGTGATATTCATTTTCATAAAATTTTTTGTAATCATTTGTAAAACAATACATCACTTCAAAAAAAAAGTAAATTATACAAGAGTGACTATGAACAGTTAACATAACAATGGAATTGTAATATAGAACGAACAAGTTAACAGTAAACATTGCATCTAGGTAATGTTACATAGATAACACATTTAAAAAAAATTGGGTTAACCTATGATCTTAGTGAATAATATATAATATACAACATATCTGATTCATCTAGTAGGCATTCCTCACCCAATGACATAAATTTCACCCACACACACAGTTCTTTCCATACATGGCCCAATTAAGGGGCACAAACCCAAATTGTGTATGGTTTATACTTAGGGGAACTGGCCAATGCATAACACCAACTAGTGTTATATATATTCAAAAAAAATACACTATCTATTATTGGTTACCATATCAAGAATATAGTGGGGATAGCCAAATAAATATAATCATGAAAACATTTACATATACATATATCACACAAATGAATCGAATCCAAAGATCATTCCGAATCACATTGGGGACCAATATACTATCATTAAACCAATAAATAAAAATGGATTAAAATTGGGACCTCCCATCCCATTAATAATAAAATTGGTAATGGGATCACCTATGTATATTTTTTTTAAGAGAACCCATTTTATCATGGTTAAAAAATTTTCCTCAAAAAATCAATGAGAAACCACCCCTTCTCATTGAAATCAAACACATAAATTTCAATAATAATCAATTTTTAAAATAAATTTATGGAACCTCAATAACCATTTAACAATATAAAAAAATTTATATGGGGAGATCCATTCTATATAAATCATAAATAACATTAAAAAACTACTATGAAATTTATCAAACAATTGGCATGAATATCCTAACAAAAAAATACCATATACATAAATGTAAGAAGGAAATCACTTCATTTAATATTAAAACATCATTATAAATATAATACAACACTAATTAATATAAATGTAATTTTTGGAGATAATGAAATATTATATTATTAAATTTAGCGGAAAAATATGATGGGATCCCACCTCAAACAAAAATAACATAAAAAAATATCTCTCAAAACAACCTCATAATGGTCCAAGAAAGAGTGATCATCGAAGAGGAACCATAAAAACATGAGAAAATAATTTAATCCCAACACACAAGAACAACCAGTTCACACAAACAAGGGAGTATAGGAACAACAATAAATATTAAAGGATATGGAAGATGAAGGGTGATTAGGAGATTATATTGATGATTTATCCCTAAAACATGAAGAAAACACTGGGATCTACTCTTGGGAGAGAGAATGAGGCTTGATGTGGAAGGGATGATCCCTCTCAGGTCAACGAAGATAATATAAAAATAAACAAGAGGTATTTTTGGTTAATAATCAAGGATATTAGAGAAAATAGTTGACATTTTTAAGGCACATGGGCACTGTGCATGGTAAGGATGACGGGTTACCCAAATTGTATGCCAAACGTGTGCCCCTTATTGGAATCATTGGGAACATGCATAGTTTTTTCAACAGATGGTAAAAATGAGTAAACTGTGTGATATGGTTATATAAAACATTTGCAGAACCATTCTATGCCTCTCAAATAGTTTGTATAACTATGCTCAAATCATGTACCCTCGACCATAGTAATCTATATAACCACATTGTTTATACTTATT
The DNA here is from genome assembly GCA_963277665.1 of Viscum album. Taxonomy (NCBI): domain Eukaryota; kingdom Viridiplantae; phylum Streptophyta; class Magnoliopsida; order Santalales; family Viscaceae; genus Viscum; species Viscum album. The sequence goes on from OY728126.1 coordinate 1,690,982,858, forward strand.
AAATATATAGTCAAGACTAAACCAGGCCTAGATAGTTTAAATTGAACCACATAATTTGAAAATGAACTGAATTGTGGCTTAGCATTAAGAGGCCAGACGATTACCCCTTAATAAGGCATATAAAACGAAAAAACGGATCAAAAGAAATACAAATCTGAAAAATTAAATATGGAGAACAAAAATTCCTATAGGGAAAATAATATAACAATTATATTATGAATCAAAAGAAGAAAATAAAAACATGGGCGTGACTATTAATCCCAACATTACACACAAAGTTACTAGAAACCCACAACTCCACCAGTAGATCGATCTAAGACAATGGTTTCATCACGCACACATTCTGAGTCAGCAATCCGAAAAGCATCTAAACACAAGAATATAGAAAACAACCATTTATGCCCTATATAAACAAAGAAACTCTAACCACATCATGAAATATTATTTAAAATCCAAAACCCAAACCCTTACACCATACAAAAAAGGAAACCAACATGCATACACCAAGGGTACAAAAATTTATTTGGAGATGAAAAAGAATGAAAGAAATGAAATGAAAAACAGAATACCTAGATCAAAAATGGTTGGAAATAATGAACTCTACACCATATTAGAATTCTATCCAGGTTCCCAACCGATATCATCCATCTTAGACTAACACCGAAAACCAGGGCGACCACACAAAAACACCAGAACGACCAAAAAAATAAGATAAATGATTATACTCACTTAACTCTATAAACAAACTTCCACAAAAATAGGGATTCAATATATTAACACACACACCTCTTCCTCTTTCACCCAAAACCAGAAATATTTTAAAAAAGACACAAAACTGGACATAGTTCCAATCAAGATGGAATAATACCAAATTTACAAAATACTCATATAATTTTAAAATATAATAAACAAAATGATACAAAAAATCATTCTTTAGTATAGGGAAATTGAAACACATTGAATCAACACTACTAAAATAGATGAAAATTGAAAATTAAAAGGGCCCTCAAACTATACCGACACCAGCACCTTATTCACACAAATATGAAAGGATATTTTGGGAATGGGTGGATCTAGATCCATGATGCATCCTAGATACACCATGAATGAATGATTAAATTAAATCATAGAGTATATAGTTATGATATTTCTTTTGGTTACATAGGCATGCTATATTTGTTTGACGAGGATTTACATATTAATGGCATGTTAGGGTCATCTAACTAGAAGATGTTGATAACTGTTATGATGGCCTCTTGATTTTATGTCCAACACCACCATATTCTAGATGATGTTTGATATATATAACCAGTTTCCCATCACTAAATCAAGGGGTCAAGAAGTATTTTCTATCATTGTCACCCCAAATAACTAAAATTAAATCCGAACATCTTGACTCTCATCATTAACAAAAGTGTATAGATCAAACACTGAAAAAATTATCTACAAATAAGGTAGAATCTTATTCTTATTCTTTCAAGGAATTATAGAGAATTCCACATCCAACTATTATTGATAATTAAATGGATCCACATAATTATGGAAGAACACCTACACTGAACAATCAGATTGCAGAAGGCAACACATCTCAATTATCTTATTCTCCTTCACAACCTCATTGAAAAACATTTAAATGAATGAACCCTTCATGAAGTACATGTAAGATATTCTTGAAATTTTTTTTTAATGTATAAATTCCACCACTGATAACATGGTTATTCAAGCATAAATGTAGAGAACATAAACATTATAGATTTATAAATCCTAAGAAAAATAAATATCCACAAGATTAACCCCATTTAGAATTATACCAAAAGAGGATATGAAATACCATGAATGAAGGATTCAACTTTAGAACCTTAAGAAGGTAGTCCATGGAATGTTCAGATGTGGAATCCGCTAACAGTGATCCTCCCATAGATGCACCGTGAATATCAATCATACCATTTGTGGGGTGCATAGTAGGAAATAATAAAATGTATAACTAAATCAAAACCCATTCACCAACAAGAACTTTAGAATCACAACACATATTAAATAAAATTAAAAAATAAAATAAAATAATGTACATGACGATCAGTTATCATGTCAACACAATATTTCCTTTTAAAATATTTTTGAAAAGAAAATATGCTTGGAAACCTGAACCCAAATGAATGGTATTCCACGTATCCTCACACACATATAGTCCCATGCCAATCTCGGAACTCATACACCCAGTCCATCCATCATTCACTTCATCACACACATCCACACATGTTATCACTAAAAATAAAACCAGTATTCTAAAAAACAATCACTTTTTTTTAAAAAATCCAATCCATGTTTTAAATTCCCAATATAATTCATGTATTAAATTTAAAAAAAAAATTTAAAACCCCCAATAATAGTTTTAAGAAAACATTTCACTATAAAACTAACATATTTTTCCAAAATAATTGATTTTTATAAACCACGAATATTTGATTATAGAAATACAATTTTGATAAACCATAATCTGTTTTATATAAATGAAATCATGATAATTATTTTAATTAAAAAGAAATCTAAAAAACCATTATCCATGTTATAAGAACTAAAAAATCCTATTAAATTAAAATTTACAAAATTAAGAAAAATTTTTTTCCAAAGAAAGCTGAAAATTAAAAAGACATGAAATATGGTCACAAAGTGGAAAACTAGTTTTGATGTGTAAAATACCCATATGGTCAAAAAATATATTCCATTCACTCGACCATATTAGTGAGTCTTTCAATATGATATAAATGGATTTTTAGACCCTTTGATATCATTGAAACGGGTTTCCTAACTACTACATCATATTCCCAAACACCAAACAACCCATAAGAACAAAGAAACCTAGTCAAATCCCAAAATATTCTAGAAATTCAAGGTTCAGCCCAAACAAATTTACCTAGAAACATCCCAAGATCTACACAGCATGCCATAGTAGTGGTATTCCATAAACCATGACATCCAAAATATTAATAGGGAACTTTCAAAGGTTATTTCCCCTAATAAACCTCCTTTTATACCATTTTATAAAAAACTATTTTGGGTCGACCTCAAACTGGTCAATTGAGATGACCTCTAATAGGGCCTGAGACAGATTCTAAATGCTCATGAGATGGTGAAAATTGCAATTTGAATCAATTAGAAACAAAGGGGATGATTTGACTTGAAATAAATGATTAAAATAAAGAATAAAACCCGCACTTTCCAAAATAAGTATACTTTTTAAACTTTACATCATTTAAACATAAAATTCAAATATAGAATTAGATAATTAAAACTAAAACCTAACAAAAAAACAACTAAAATCAATGTGATCTTTTTGGTCACTCTAAAATCACGAACCCAACATCACCCAATGTGATCAACCTAGATAAAACCAATACGAGAAAAAAAAACCAGAAAAACGATAGAGATCTATACTGATACTCAATAGGCAGGCTGTAAAAATTTATTACTAATGAACAATAATTGAAAAAAGAAACATAGACCTCATTTATGTCATTAAATCTATGTAACATTGGACTTCCACATATATTTAGATCAAATAAAAACAGTATACATTTATCTTTTCTTTTAATACCAGATTATTTTCTAAGAATGAGACATTATCATTTTAGAGGAGAATAGGTGGAGTAAAAATGGTATAGAGTTTAATAAAAAAGTTATATCAAATGTGAAAAATGATTTACAAATATTTTTTATAAAAAAATTTATTCAAAATCATTGCTTTAAGAAAAGAATTTCACCATTTAAATGATTTTAATAATTGATCACATAATATAGGAAATAGAATATAGAATTAATGGGTAACCAACCAACAATGAATCTCAATCATTTTCCATAAATAAAAATGTTTTTAAGAACATAGTAAAACCGATGATATAAATGGATAATCTAGAACATAATAAATATATCATTCATCCTATAGTAATTACTCACTCGATAAAATCAATTTCACCAATATGATTGGTTCTTAATCTACCTATCTTAATATAGGGGACTTATTCTAAATAAGATAATGGTTTATACTAAGGGTCACTAGCCAGTGGAAAATCTCAAACAGTTCAGACATAAGTCACCAAAAATATGATTTCTACAGTAATTTCCCATTTCAGGACTAAATTATGATGTTCATGATTAATTCAATCAATTATACATCTATATATACATATATGAAATACAATTATCACAGACAATCATCACCATAAATAACTAAAATGAAAAATCTCTTTCCTTTAAAAAATATGTAATGATAGAGTCCACCACCATGGACCTCCCACCACATTAATCATAAGCATGTAAAATGGATCATCCATGGATATTTTTTAGGAGAGAAAAATTCATTAGGGTTCCAAATGGGCCCCAAAAACCCATTGAGAAACCTCCAATTTCCACTGAAATCAAAACGATCAATTACAATGTCAAACCACATTAAAAATAATATTAATAAACAAAAACACCATTTTAGAACTCAAATAAACATAATAGGTGAATACCTACCTTCGAAATTTTAAATCTCTTTCAAAATCAAACAGTTATCAAATACATAATATGCATAGCTTAACAAAACACTAACATATAATTTAATTCAATAAGAAAATCACTAAGTTTAATATAAATAATTTTTCAAAAAAACATAAATCACAAATAAATATTCAATGAAGGTTTTAAGAGAATGAAATCAGTGTATTATTTTATACAACGTCCAAATTCCAAGGGATCCTCACTCAAACCGTAATCTCTTCAACAATTCTCACCCAAATAGATAAAACAGGGTTCCAAGAAGGATATATAATCCATCTGAAAAAATAATAACAAAATAATCATAACCTGAAACCAATTAAACATGAAACCTAGGTATATAATACAAAGGGAATATAGAAAACAACAATATAAGGATATTTCAAGGAATTTAAAGAATATAGGATGAGATTACATTGATGATCTAGAATCAAAAGGTGAAAAATTCACATGGATCTACCCTTGATGGTGAAGAGCTGTCTGGGAGAGGAATGGATGGGCTCCTGTAGTATAAAAAATATATGAGTGGGGGGAAAATGGGAATTATGAAAAAAAAATAAGAGGGTAGATATTTCAATTAACAAATTTAAGAAATCTAAAAATAGTGCATGGTTTGGCCACATGGATTCTGAAACTATGCACCCACCATATGCCATATAGTAAAAATATTTAATTAAACATCTAGATGAAAATATAAGAAAATAATTTAGTGGTCATCTGAAATAACCCATATTTTGATTAGAAATAGGTGAACATTTGTGAAATTGGATTTTATGAACATGGAAAAAATTGTAAATAATTATGGCTGGTGGATGAGATAATAAATCCAAATAAGGTGAATAATCCTAAAATAACCATGACCACAATGAAATAAATCCATTTTTGATAAAAATAAATAATTTTTTAACATAACCGAATATTTTTTTGTGGAAATTTGTTTTCAATATCATTTTCCTTGTGTTTAGGAGTTTAATTACCTAAAAAACCAAGAAAATATGAAGATATTGTAAATTGATATTTTTCTATTTTGAAGACTCAATCATCTTTTGGTCGTGCTTATATTAATTCCCACTTCATTTTTTTAGCCCATGAAATGAATATCCAGAATGACCATTCGTGTTGATGGACATTTAAAAAATAAATAAAATGGAATGTAATTCTTCCTTTATCTTGAAATAATCCATGACATAAACTATTATCACTAGTTATACAATATCAAAAAATATTTGACATAATCTATTCTATATATAGTTAATTATAAGACCCTTCCAAAATATGTCTTTCTAATTACATAATCCCATTTTTTATGGATAGTCACTCAATTTACGTTTTATCGCACAGTCAATATAATGTGTCTTTTAATGTCATTTTTTATTCAAATTAATACATTTAAAACCATAAATGATTAAAGAATTCATGTATTATTTTAAAAATAATCATGGATTATTGAATATATTCCATATATTCAAACATGTAGTAATCTCTCAAAAATATATCCTAAAACATTCAATCATCAACCAAATTTAATTTTACCAATATTATCCTATATTCATGTAATTATCAATATTATCTCAAAATTTTCTATATATTAAAGTTTATCTTCCATCAAACATGTGTTTTCCAATGAAATTAACAAAAAATTGAATTAAATTTCATGGTCATTAGTATTATTCATTATATTATTTTGGATCCACAAATAAAATGCATTGGATTAACATACTTATAAATTTTATTTTTCATATATAAATAATAACTTTGATAAAATATAACATCAATATATTTATTGAATCTATATTCAAGAACATTAATAATTCAATTCATGCTATACCAATAAGATAATATTTTCATTGATCTATTAGTTTCTTCTAGGAAATTTTTCTTTTTATTACTTTGGAATCCATTTTTTTATTTCCCCATATCTTTACAGTTGATGAATTAAACATAGGAAACATCATTGTTTCCCTTGAAATTATATAAATAATTTCCTTTCCTTCAAAACTCATGGAAAACACCCATTTATTTCAAGAATATTCTAGGATGTCTCTTTCTAAAATTATCACATGTTGAAAAATTATATTTCCCTTCTTACCTTTTTCTAAATTAGGCTCTTCATTCATATTCTTCTCATTTATTACTTAAAATACATTTGAATTGGATAAATCTTAATCTATATTTATTTCATACGATACAATCTACTCATATGATAATAATTTTGTAAGACTAGATTCCATTGAAATAATGACTTAATCCCATAAATCAAATAATGATTCTATCTATTTGGATTATGTATATAGTCCATAACACTGATTTTTTTTCTTTTTAATTTTTCCTCATATATAGAATCATTTTTGTATTTATTTTTTCTTAGACTATGTAATTGTATGTCTATATCCCATCATTTATATTAAGGGAAATATTTTTTTATATACAAAACCTTAAAATCAATATATTTCAAGATTTTTAGTTCCTAAAAATCCTCTGTGATTAAAATTAATTATCACTATTGATATCCATATATTGAGAGATAAAAAAATCAACGAGTAGTTTTCCCCATTCATATTTCATAGTGAGAAATATATTCTTTGCGGAAGTTATCAACTTTTCATAAATAAATGGATTTTTTGTACTAATAGATGATAGAGGTTCTGATGAATAATGTTGTATAACACTATTTTACCTTGTTATCGATTAGTATTCATATTGTTACCTAGATGATTATAATTAAATATCAAGTTTTTCAGAACAATATTCAAAACATACCATAAATATATTCTCGAGGACCACAATAGTTTAATATTTTTCTAACTGGAGAGACAATATTATTATTTAATGAATGCTCATAAAAATATTCACAAAATATCTTATCACATATTACCCTCTTATTTATACCCTAATGAAATATTTTTTTATCCTATAGAATAAAACATATGAAATAGTTAGCATAGATGACCAGTACATGGACACATAAGAGATATCAATAAATGATAACATGAAATAATAAGTTAGGATTATGGGTATGTTATCATGACCATTTCTGAGTAATTTCATACCCATGATATCACATGTCATAAATATGATTTTTGTAATGAAATAGTATAATTTTAGAAAATATGGCCTATTAGTCTATGAAATAATTATAAATAAATCATTAATCATAAACCATTTTCATAAAATTAAGTCACAATAATTAATATATTAAACGATTTCTTATGTCAAGGTTTACTACCATGTCCATCAAAATTGGGAATCCAAACTCACACATTTTTTCCCATTATGAATTAGGTGTCACATGCTTCCCAAAGTAGATCTTGAGGTACATGTTTCACTATGTGGATCAAGAATGTCAACTTGTTTCCAATTTTCATATCACAAGATATAAATACTTATCTAATTAATTGGAGGGGGATATAGGTATAAACCATCTCATAATATATACTAAACTATCATTTTCCATAATATCAAAAAAATTCATCATATTATAACATCATATCTTTTGTAAGGAAAATATTATTCAAAAAAAGTTAAACAATTTGCCATACCATTATTGACAAAAAATAGCTAGGGCCGATAAAATATTTCATTAATAGGAATATTTAATGGCTATATAAAGAATACAGATTTTATTATTCAAAAATATTCCTAATCAATCATATGTGACATCCATTGATTAAATTTCATATGGAAATTAATTTTGAAATATCACTATAAACATTTAATAAAAAATATACCTTTTCCAATTTGTAAAAATATTTACAATTATATAACATATTCTAAACTAATTTCTATAAAACTATCATGGACATTATATTGGAATATTTAAATAACATTTAAACTGTTTTTAATGAAAATATCCTTTCCATTTTGAAAATCATATTTTTAAACTAATAAATTATAAGTCATTTTGAAAACCCTATTCTTTTAAATTATAATATAAAACTGATAATGGAATCAATAAGAAAATGTTTTGATCAAGACTATATGAAATACCATTTAGACATTTTATGTAAAAATATTTTTTCCTTTCACATTTTTGGTAAAATTAAAATGATAAATATTGGAAATTGACACGAAGATTCCATTAAATTCATTTTATTAAAATCTAAAACATATATAATGTGTATTTACTAAATAACTTTGAAAATTTAGATTTAATTTTTAAATCATTTTTTTAAAATATGATTTGGATGAAAAGGATTTTAAATATAAAGAGATAAATAAATATTTATATTTAAGAATATTGTTTTCAACTCCACATTCCATAATGAGAATAAAAGTAATGGAAAATATTTATCCTCTTAAAATAAATTGAGTAAATGAAAATATATGATTTAACATATGTGTTGAATATATTATATTATCCTCATATGAATTTACATAAAAAATTAATATAAATTATGATATTGTATAATCGAACAATTACCACATTGTAATATTTAATTGCATAAACCACAATAAATATTATTCATAAAATGAATAAATAAAACAAATAATTTTTCTATTAATATTCATAAAATATTTTCAAGGGTATTTTATATAAATTAAAATATAAACATCTGATATGTTGTGATAGAAAATGAATAACATTAGTTAGGGATGAAGAAGACCACTTAAGTAGGAATGAAAATTTTTAATCCCATTTGATTAAAGAGGATATTGATATATATTATTAAATTATCATAAGAAAATACAGTTAAAATTAATATATTGATTTTATTATATAATAATTATTTATTATGAATTTATATAGGTGGAGGAAGAAATAAAATAAAACAATGAGTCTGGGACAACATCTCTTCCTTTCGATTGCATCATAATGAATATGATGCTGAATTTTAGACAAAAATATGGATTATAGGATGAGTGGAGGGAATTAAGGATGATATTTTCATAGATAATTTTTGAACCAAATGTTTATAGATTTATAGATAGTAGGTGAGAGTGGGTGGAAATTTATAAGTAAGATGAGTAACGAACTTCTCATATTTAAAAATAAAATGGTGTACCCATAAATTTTAAAAAGAAAAATTGAACAAAAAATTTTCCATTATTGAACATATAAGATATAAGATGTTAATATTTATAGAAAAAATGGGTTACAAAAATTTTGGGTTATTTTCAACCATATTATTTTTAGTTGAAACCCCATGAAAACAAATTATTACCTTACTTGTGGTAAATAATTTTTAATTTAATTTTATTCATTATCATACATATTTTATTTGAACATACTAGAAAATATTAAAGATTCATAGATCAAAAATTCATTCAAATGTCCAAAATAACTTTCATATAATTGGAAAAAGTTAATAAAAATACCGCCATAGACGTGATGAGATAACAATTTTCTAGATATAAAATTTTCAAAATTTAAAAAAAAATTTTGTGTAAAAATTAATTATAAAATTGATTACTAGGATCTCAACTGGATTATTTGATATATAATTTTTCAAAATTTACATATAAAATTGTATTTAAGTTTTAATTCTTTTTAAAGTATTTTAATGAAATGAATATTCTTATTAAAACCTAGTATTTTTCCTTAGTCTTCAAACATTTAATCTTACCAATTTCTTATAAATTCAGCCTATGATAATTTTTTAAAAAATATTTCCAAAATAAATATTATTTTATAAAATAATTTTTTTATATGTGTAAAAAAATTAACTTTATTTTAATTTCACAAAAAGAATCAAAATGTTTTTTTAAAATATAGTATTAAGAGTAAAATTGGATTTATTCATATATAATGTCATGAAAATGCATAACAAAATATTAATTTTCTGACAACATAATATATAATTTTATTAAAATAATTAATAAAATATTTATTTATTTAATCTATTAAGACAAAACATGTTTTTGAAGATAAATATATTTTTTAGAAAAAGATAATATATATATTTATATGTCATTTATTTTAAATTGTGTTTAATTGGTCATAGAGAAATTTATTATATGCATATCTATCTAATACATATATTTTATTATTTAGATAGTTTTATTTATACCCTATAATTCAATGATGGATTGATAACTATCTAAATATCTAATTATTTGATAATGTCAATCTTCTTTCATTTGTACTATGCGTTGTGTGTAATGAAACCTAAACTAAATGTTGTGGGTAATAAAAGATAATCTTGGTGTTTCATGTGATGAAGCATAAAATATATTTTGTGTGTAACAAAAAATATCAAAATTTTCAGGGCGTTACCTAGATTCTTTATATGGGTATGTTTATTTCTCATAACTTATGTCAATTACACCAATATGGTTATAATTTGGTCAGTTCCGTCTTCTCTTTTGATTATAAAATTATTTTATTTCACAGGTGGGAAATACCAACATGGGGAATGATTATTTATTATGATCGCATTCCTTCCACTATGAACCATTTTTTGAAAAAATTATTCCTCTTTATTATTTCATAACCGTATGAAACATTTTGTATAATCCATACATATGTAAAGAACATAACCTAAATTGAAACAAATGTGATTATATAATTTCTTCAAAATAAATATGGTTTCGTAGGGAATGATTTATAAATAAAAAAATTACTTTCAATCCCTTCCTAAAAGGTTTTTGATAAAAATATTAATTAATTTAAGAATATAACTTAACTGGTGCAAACATGGTGTTCAATAAATCACATTTAAATATAAAAGGTAATGATCAAGTCAAGACTGACACACTTTATTTTGATTAATTACCTCTAGGTATATCTATTCAATAACTAAATCAAATTATATTATCAATAAAAGGATTTATATTTTGATAAAAATGACATAATTTATACCTTACAACAAAATTAATATGTTCTTATATACTTATCCATAATTATAATAATCGGTTTATATTCTGTAATCTATGTTTTGAAGAATAAAGTACCCATGGTTTCTACAAAACATCCTCTAATAAAAACTGAAATTACACTAACTCTAGTAACCTAGAGCATATGGCCACATTATTATAGTGGAACTAGATACAAGGTAACACATTTCAAAGACCACATTATTTATTAGACATAGTACACATGATATATCATTGGAATTAAAATTTACTTTTAAAAATAAAATTCACAATGTCTTTTCTATGAGAACAAAATTATTCCCCATATCATATCCCATCATATCAATAAAAAACACTTCCTGGTATCCTATAGATAATAAAACATGAGAATGGATTGATATAAAATGTTTATAAAGGGTATAAGTATTTCGTAATCCATCATGAATAAATATGAATAATCAAATTGTAAATGTAAATAACATAAATAATTACAATTTTATTTATAAACTATTAAATATACATATAAAATAAATAATGATCAAATAAATTAATATAAATAATCATACGATATTAAAATTTATCCATGGATATTTTATCCAATAATATAAATATGTGAATATCAACAAACTGAAATAATATTGTGTGAATTCACACTGTCAGAAACGTATATATTTTATCCAAAAATATTGTCTAATTAGTCATGTCGATGCATTGAGGGGATACATATAACCTTTCCCCAACAATCACATGATTTTTCTGATGAATTCCCCATTTTAATACATTGAATTGAAATTAATATAATCATTTTTATTTAAAAAACATGGGATAATTTAACACATTCCCATTTAAATTTCACATAATTATATACCATAATGAGTAATTTTGGTAATAGAAATAATTTTTTTCTTCCCATGTCAAACTGAGCGTAAACCATCACAAGAAATAATTAGTCACTAATAAATAAAACATATACCCAAAGGTGCATAATTATAATATTATTTGTTTCTATTGATGAACATAAATTCAACAAATAATATTAGTTTAATAATTATATAGGAAAATGACCAATAGGTTTTGTAAATAAAATATTATACATATAAGAAAAAAAATAGAAAATAATTTTCATTGATAAAACCCTTGTAACTTTATATAATAATCCTAAAATAATTTGTTATTAAATATGGCTTAATTTCCCATTCATTAAGTAAACTTTAAAAAATGTTTCATTAACATTTATTGAAAATTTTAAACATACCATGGTTTAAAAAATGACCAGAATATTCATTTAAAAATTTAAATTAATTGTAAAAATGGATATGAAATAATATTCAAATTTGTTTTTAATTTTAAAAATATTTAACTAATTATTTTCACAAAACATGGATTTAGAAGAAAATTCAACTTTCACTGAATATTGAAATAAAATCAGATATTAAAAATAAAAATTCCACCTTAATTTCATATGCAAATGAGTTAAAAAATTATACTATTTCTTGTCAAATTCATAATTAACCTGATTATAATAAATTATATTATATTAATGATAGAAATATCAAAAAATTACAACACGAGAGACTTAATCATAAACAATCCTAAATAATGATTAGATTGTGAAATATACAATTTCCACATTAGTAACATTACAATTAAAAAGCCATGAAAAATATAAGTTAAATTGAAACAATAAACGCCATTTATTTTAAATGAATCGTGATATAAAATATAAAAAGGATTCATTAAATAAACCATAAAAAGAAATAAGTTGATAATATTATGCTTGTCTAATGAAATAAAAGTGAGATGAGAAACCCATGCATGATGTTAAATTTTCAATAAATGTTTCCAAAAATACAATATAATAAATTTTGGTTTATTATAAATCTATTAAAAGACCATTATATTATAAATTTTACAATATATTAATTACAAACATTCTTTTATCCAGCATTTATTAACAACTGATTGTTAATATAAAATTTTGGGTGTTAGAAAATATTTATAATTACAAATAAGATATAAATATCATACATATTCCGAATTTATATATTTATAATTACATATTAATTTAATATGTATAAAATGATTTAAAATGATAATGGAGATGGTTAGATATACATACGTAAGAATTTTGTTTCCATTTTAACTTAATGGGTAATAAAAGGGAAAAAAATGTAATTAATATTTAAATTAATATAATTATTTCATATATATTATGAATATTAAAAAAATAAATCTTTACTATCCATTTAAAAATAAATTTAAAAACATTTCACATTGCTCATTGGAGGTGGCAGTCAAAACATATTCATAAGCGACATTATGATTTTCCATTAAATTGAATGCTTTGAAGTTATATGTGATTTAAATTTCTATAGGAATTGTAATACCATTATTATAAAATATATTCCTTAAATGTAACCATACCTACTTTATTGTATATTCCAAACTATAATCAAATCATATTTCTTTATAAATAGGTAGTCCACAGTACACACATGTGATGTTATCATAACATCCAAAAATAGAAATTAATTAATTATATAGGATTAAATAATATATAAGTATTATAATGTTAAAAATATCATATAAATATGTTAAATACATCATTATATCAATCATTTAATGGTAATGATAGATAAATAATTACATTATTTTTTGCGGCGATGGACAACCGTATACTCAATCAACAGCTTTATTTCCGAATTGATTGATGTGGACATAAATATATGTTATCACCATAACATGATTAAATATAAATATAAATTTAGTATTGTTTTCTCATATTATAATAGTTAATTAAGGTTTTATGGAGCTGTGCGAATAAATAAAATTAATATGCTCGTTTGAGAATATTAACTCTTATTTCATGAAAATCTTTGGCTTTATACCGAATAACAACATAATGGGGGTTCTTAATTAAATTATGGTATCTAGAATGTGGTGATAGATGTATTGATTAATCATTTTTAGAATAAATATAACTAATGTGTTTTTTAGGAGTGGGGAGGGTAGGAGAGGGGTCACCTTTTATATGTGGGGGAGAGGATTTTAATTAAATTTTAAAAAACTGATGTTAAAAACATAATTTTATGCTTCAAAAATTCTAATAAACTAGTTTAAATTGAAAATTATAAAATTGATGAAATATTACCATAAATACGATTTTGAATAATTGTTTGGTAACTTGTAAGTGTTATCTTCTTAGTTTAATACCCATAGTAAATCCATTATTACCCTAACAATGATAAATAATATATTTTTATATTTTAACTATTAATTGTGGTAAAAAATATCTTTACCATAGAATATAACATAAAATATTTTGAATGAATATTTTTTATAAATTATAAATAAAATTAGTTCCTGGAAGTTCAATAATTCAATTTAAATTTAATTCAATGGTCCAATGAAAGTGTATTTTTCAAATAAAAAAACCTTAAAAAGTGTATGGTTTTTTAAAAATAAAAATCAATATGATATTAATTAAAATTAAATAAATATGTAATATTGAAATAAATTTATACCCATATTAATTCAAATCCAATTAATAATATCATATTTATTTGTAAATAATTTGAATGAAACTTTTTTTTCAAATGAAGCACAATATTTTTCAATATTCATAAAAAATATAATATTTTAAAAACATTTAGTAAAATTTACTAAAGATAATTTCAAAAAAATATTTTACAATTTATTTAGATCCTATAAAATAAATTTTAAAATTTGGTCAAAAGTAAATTTTATTATATGGATACAAAACATGACTAGAATTCCATTTAGAAAAAAATAATGTTTTGAAGAAAACATTTATTTTTCATCCAATTTGTTATTATTTTTATGAATATAAATATATAAACATTGAATTAATTTAATAACTATATATTAAATATATTTTTATTATTTTTTTATTACTATTAAACCCTTACATCTTGATGGTTAGCTTTAATTTTCATAATAATATTTCTATAGTTTATCGCATTTCATTTATCCAATGAATTGTATGTATTTCTAGCTATCAACGATTGTATATATTAAAAAATAAAAATATCAAAAATAAATAGGCTATTAAATTTTCATAAAAATATCATTATTTCTTATCATGTACAATACCTAATATGATGGTCAACTCTCAGAATCCTCGGGTGTTATATTATTTTCCTAGTGGGGTGTGTAAGGAAGTCCTTTTGGATTTCTATCTCTATATAAAAGTAAACCCGTTATTGGGTACTTCATTTCATTTATAGATATTATTTATTATTTCATATTAATTTGAAAATTATTTTGCTTTTCTTGTTATTCATCATGATTTTTTTAAAAATTCATTAGGATTTATAGTATAGCGTATGTTTTGGAGATTCTTAGTATGATTCCACTTTGTTTTAATAGAGTTATGATTCTTATTTGTGTTTTTCTTATAATTCCACTTGCATATATTTTTTACTATTTTTTTCTTATTAATTTACCATTTTGAAAACAATTTAATACTCATGAATCATTATATTTTTTGGTTTTCCTTTTTTTTAAATGAGTGTTTTATATTTTTTATGGGGAAATAATCCTACAATTTTCACTAATTACCTTGTCACTTATTACATGGTATTGTTTTCATCGAGATGTAAATAAATTTTATTGTAATATAATACTAAATTCAGACCATTTAAAAAGGTGTGGATATTTCAAAAGATATCAATCTTTTTTGGTTCATTTCTATTGGGATGGTAGAATGAAAATTTAAATTCATGGACATGAAATGTATAAGATATAATGATGTACCCACTTATTTAAAATAATTTTCAATAACCCAATGTAGTCTTACCACAATTGATTTTCAAGTCACATCTTAGTGTGATTTCATATCATTATTGTGGGTTTAGTTACTAATTGTAGTATAACATACATTAGTACCGAGAAATCCCATGGGAACTGTTATGATCCTATCATTGTCTATGATTAATAGAAAATCACTATAATTGTTATTGATTGTAATGTATTTTATAATTCATTCTATAATGATTTTTCAATAGATAATAATTATATTATAATACATTATTTTTAGATGAATTTGTTTTTTCATTATTATATAACAATAAATTAATTCATGAAGGTAATGTAGAATCCCACAAGATATTATATGGAAAATGTGGTTTCCCCCATTCTATACAAATTCCCACACCGTATTCATAGCATCTTCCCCACATTTCAAGCTATATTATGGGATATAAAATTTAGAAACAAATAAATGATTATCATAACATAATGTTTTTAAAATATAATAATATAATACAATAGTATTATTTAGAACCTGAAATAGATAAAGAGTGTCATAATAGAATGAATGATCTATTTGAAATCCTTAGAACCATGGACAAGATGAATGACATACTAGTTCTATAAATGGTGTAGGCTATAAACACAAATTTTTTAATTTATCTATACAATATAAATTCAACCATTGAATCATTTTGGATTAATTTTTTGAAATTTTCAAAAAATAATTCAATCCTCACATCTTCATGATATTTATAATGACACATTTATTAATTTATAAGTAGGTAAATAAATCTATTAAAATTTATTAAACTATTTTTATAAATTTAGCTTATTTTTAAAAATAATTAGTTAACAATGTCTCGTTAAATTCTTGTTTAATTGAGTATATGTTAAGGGAAATTTTCTATAATTACTTTTATTTTTTAAAAATGATTACCGAAAGATGACTAATAGAATTATAGTGGTGGAATTTGATATCTTTAGAAATAAGATTTGAGGGAATATATTTTTCTCTATTGAGGAATATGTGAGCACTAATGTTATGAATATGTGAAATATGAACACCAAAATTCACTATTATGGCGCAACTCAAATTTGGGAATGTGATAACTCAATATCGCACCATTAATAAACATTATTCCTTTTATTCCAAAGTGTTTCAATCAAGCATATCATGTGGTATTTTATAGCACCAATGAGATAATTTCACAGTAGTAATCAGATGGGATATCTTCAATGTTATCTTTGAAGCATTTCTATCTCATCATATGAGAAAAATATAAAGTATACTAGCCATAAAATTCTTCATATGGACGATCACATAAATTTAATTTTTATTCTCATAATTGAGTATGAAATGTGATTCTATGTACAACATGATTCTTCGACAAAAAAATCATTCATGGATGAAATGATCATGTGAGTGGGTATATTTTTTTGGTGTTGAGAATATATTAAATGATGAACAGTTTGGTTTACCAATTTTAGAAGGTTCATATATTCATTCCCAAAAAATTATTTCTGTGTTTTAGGATAATTTTGTATCCAAATAATTTATCGCTCCATGTCTCATTATTCTTATAGTATTTGATGTTGAGTTTATGTCAAAAATAATTATCGTCTTGAGGCCTATCACGTTTTGTGAGTATAAGGGATGTAAATATTCATTTATTACTATAATAATTCATCGTTTCCTTTTTTTAGGTCACTATTCATATCTTGGTAATAGTTTTCTATTTTATGGGAATAAATTAGTAGACATCATTTTAGTCCGACATCGACATGTAGGAAAATATTATTAGTTTCGTAACTTCGTATGGTGTTGACAATATTTTAATGTACATTGATATGTAAAAGAGTATGAGCTTTAGTAACAATGTTAAGGATAGTCTTACTCATTTTTATTAGTTATTTTTGGAAATTCTGATAAAATCCATAAATGAAATTTTATAATAAATATAGATCAATCATATCATCTATTTCTAAATAATTTATATAGTTTCCTACTGAAACACAAGTATAATATAATAATGATCACTTATTAGGGACTAATATTATAAGAATGTTTCATATAACATGGAACCAAAAAAATAAGTGAATTGAATATTCATCATGAAGAATTAGAACACAAATGATTAATTTTAACTAGTAAAACTCTTTGGGAATAACTTGATATTTTTATCAATAATGTGAATGGAAGTCTTTGAATTTTCATGGGTTGTTATAAAATCATCAATTTTATTTTAAAAATATGGTACCCATATCCTCAAATTGATGTAATATACACTATATTGAGGAACTAAAAATGTATATATTAGTTACATTTATCATTGATTTTAAAAAAACTCATATTTTTAAATGGAGACATTTCAATGAAAACATTTAGGAGTCATTATAGTCATTATGAATTTTTTTATTCTCATGGTCTTATTAATTCACTAAAAATTTTTATAGAAGTATTTAATTAGATATATTTGAGATATATATAATCATTTTTTATTATATTAGTTAATGATATAATATTTTTTATTGTGAAAAATTGATGATTATAAAAACACAATGGAATAATATTGGGATACTTGTAGGAAGACCACATTTATGAAATATTTTAATGTATACTTTCTTGATAAAAAAATTATATTTATTTAGAATTATCATATCTGAATGGAAAGACTTTATAGATGATATAAATGATTAATATATTAAATCTGTGATACCACGATAGCAAATATTTGAGATACCTAGTTTCTAAACTATAGCATGTTACAAAAGATTCTCGTTAGGACTTTTCTAACGTTTCACTCCAATAAAATAATTAACATGAACTGGAATTAAATTATAATGGAGTGACATATGTAATAATTATTTTCAATAAATTAAGGATGTATCAGATAAAAAATAATACCTAGTTTTCAAGAATATAGAGGATGATATGTTGTCAATTATCATAAATCTGAATCAGTTTTGGGATGTGTTATCATATATAAAGATCATTTTTCATTTATAGGTTAGAAAATTTTTAGGTTTATTATAATAATAAAAAAATAATTATTTTGTATCGTTTTTTCGGAAAATACTTGAAATAATTTTTTCATCCTTTTAGTGATAAGATCAAGGGTTCTTATATCATATGATCAAAAACAATATCATTTCATAAAAATATTCAATTTTATGGAAATTTTTTTATAATAGCTCTATTGGATTGAAATTAACATGTTGTATAAATTAGGTAAAGAAAGTTTTTTAGCTGATGCATTAAGTAAGAAATTATACTCCTAGTTAAATATATATGATATAAATCAATGGATTTTACTAAAGATCGTAAAAAATATGCACCTCGATTGTGCAGAGATAGGGGATGATTAAATTTTATTTCACGTTTTCATTAATATTTATTTAATGAGATGGTTAAATATTCTCACAAATATTATCCTAAATTCATCACACTAAATTAAAAATTGAATGGTTAAAATACCATTATGTGATTAAAAATAGAAGTTAGATCTATTTTGTTTTTTATTGGTTGTACTGTAGTTCCTAAAACATATACAAAAAATATTCTTTATACCTTCAACCAGAAAATATTTTTCCTTAATAAAACAATTCATAATATTAATATGTATTTTAAAATATATTTTTGGTTGGTAATCTTTATGATTTATGTGGTGCAGTATGTATTATGTTAAATCTTCTGAAAATTAGTTAAGGAGGACCACTGAGGGACAACGGGTATGTTTCCAAAATAACCAATACCTATATAGAAATGATAGAAAACAGTAATACATTTTATCATTGTTTTACCATGAATGGATCAAAAAAATGATTCAAAATTGATAACCATGAATCAACTCAAAATTTCATCTCAAATCATTAATTATTTATAATCCAATGCAATGGAAGAGTTTTCAAAATATAATATTTAAGAAATATTACTATTAGATAGTGTACCATTTTTAATTGTATCTAAATAGGACCCCAATGTTCAATCATTATTTTTTTATCCTTATATTAATCCCATAGAACCTAAATAACCATGTGAACTTCTTTACATCAAAAAACGGTTGAAAAATCCAAAAGAAATTAAAAAATTAGAATACATGATAAGATATATATATTATATTTTAGAATATTGTGAGAGGATCATCTTCTAATATTGGAGTTATCTTATAGTAACCGTTATCTAGTGTCAATTTATATAACCCATTTCGATAATTTTTATGAACATATATGTCATAATACACATTCTTGGCAGGAAGTGGGAGAGAATATACATATCAAACCAATCCTTTTTCATTAATATATGGGGAAAATTCATAGGATTAGGAAAGGGATGGGAATATATTATATTAACCAGAAATCATATTCATGTCATTTTCATTGACCATTATCATATAATTTTGGTGATAATGTTTTCTTAAGATTCGCTCTAATTCTAGGAAATTTTTGTTTTGGTATGGAAGTAAAATGTACTCCATGATACATTATCCTTTTTTATATATATTGAGGAATTTCATAAGGGTTTTTTTTGGTTTACTTTATGACAAATATTTCTTTCTAAACACAATGTATTTCAATTAAAGAAGTATGATCCTGACTCAATCCATTATACATTATGGGAACATGTTTATGTTGATTTATATTACATGTTTATTTACATGATTGAATAATTTTGGATAGAGTTTAAAATATATTCCATTTAAATAGTATTACTTTGGTGTTAGTTTTTTGGAATCATAGATTAATTCATCAAAATATATGGGAACATAGAAGTGAAATATTTTATAAATGGATCCGAAATTTCAAATTATCGGAAAACCACAACTTTATATGGATGGATTGAAAATTTTTTAGGAGGTTGTAAAATATCAAGTCTTATGTATCTTTTTCTTTCATTATTTATTTATAAAAAATATAATACTGAGGTTTTATTTCATTTGTTTTTAGTTGTTTATAGAGTTTTTATATTTTTTATGAGTCTACATTTTGATTTTGTAATGGGAAATCCATTAATATTCTTTATCAAACCATGAATGAAATTTTTAGAGTCATTGAGAAAATTCATGGTAGAAAATAAATTTATAAAAACAAGAAATGTGCCTTGGTTAAATCGTGTGAGATTGGAGTTATTAGGGTAGTAATAATTGAAGGTTGTCTAATGGTTTCCCCATCAATTAATATCAACCATGCTTCTAACTAAGTAAGTTACAATATAATGTGCATATTGAGAACATTTATTTCCATAATATTGAGGACAAACATACAAACCTATGTTTTAGGGATAATATCATGCACATAGTTTTACAAACAGTGTGACCTTGCAATGAATGACATATTAAATGACCAAAATGTAAGAGTTTAAATAATATTTGGAACCTAAAACTCAACATTATGTAATCTTATCCATTTATATTGAATTCTTATCCCTCTATAACCACTCATGGTGATTCATTTTGACCATGAGGAAGGGTTGTATGAATTGAAGTGCGTTGGATCACTGAATCAACTATAGTCATATATTTCGCTCTTTATTCTTAGATATCATTAAAGTATATCACCATGAATTCTATATCTAATAAATTATTTATAGATATAATATATAGGATTTTTTAATGATTTCATGTTTAAATTGAGTTATGTAAATAAGTTTCATGGTTTTAAATAAATATTTCATTATGTCATTATTTATTCTCATCAACCGTTGAGAGGAATGCAAATTCTCTATAATGTTATTCAAAAACACGATGGTTTATTTTTATTTGATTTATTTTCAGGTATTTTCTAAGAAAATTTTTATTTAACTCTCAATGGAAAATATTTTGATTATATTTTTTCAAAATAGATGTTGATTGGATAATAGAAAACACCATAGAATTTTAAAACTACGATTTAAAAAAAAATGATTTTGTTTGGCCAAGAATGATGTCAAATTAAATAACTAAAATAAATGAAATTCATGATGTGATATAATTTTATACTGTATATGATATTGGAAGAAATTCATTTTTTATTGCATTTTCATTAAACAGAACCTTGAATGACGGACATGATATATTAGGGAATGTATAGATTGGTCTCCTAATAACAACACATTAGATGGACAAGTAAACACTCATAAACATATAATTATCATAAAAAATTAATGAATGTGTGGGAGTGTATATTTTTTGGGAATTTAACATGGATGTGTGTCCCATGTGGTTTGAAGAAAATTTACATATTGGTTTAGTCCCATTGTATTGTAAAAATGATTTCTTCCAATAATTTCATTTAGTTTATCTCCCTATATTATATTTTCTCTAACATTATTATAAAATTGTATTTTATAAAATATATTAACATCTTATTTCCATGTGGATTGTGTAAACATGTATCTCATTATTTCTAAATACGTGTAATTCTAACCCCCTTTTTGGTAACAATAATGTGATTATAGATGTTGTTTTCTGGGTCATGAAAAAGTAAATTTATCTCACATTTCTATTGATTCATCATTATACCATGGGTATAAAATGTAGAACTATAGATAAATGATCATTCACGTGATGGTTGGGATGATATCACTTTAGTGTCATAGGGTTATGTTTCCTTTTGACATTTATTTGGTTGTGTCTCTAGTTTCTATTGTAACTCTAATTTTTTTCCAATGGTAACCCCCTGATTTCAATTTTTTATACTAATATATATTATAATTTGGATGTATGTTTTTAATTTTCTTGATAATTAGTTTTATTTTTAAAGTCTAAATCATCTACAGATGATATATTATTTCTTTTTAATTTATTATCAGCCTTTTTTGTTACGGGGATGTACTTTAATGTTAATGGAATATCCAATTTATCACAAGACAATGATTTTGGTAGAGATGCAACAATAATATTCAAAATGATTTAATTAAATAATATTAGAGATTTAAAAGAACTCAAACAAACACCAATAATAGAAATTATTTCATTGATATTGTTTGTATTTTATGGGATTCCTATAATATATGAATAAATTCTAGATAAGATTTATTGGATATTACAATGAATTAATATTTATCATATTGAAAATTAAAAAAACATTGAATTCTATGTAGACATAATAATAAAAAATATTATTACATAATTTATTATTGTTATAAAATTAAATGAAATGTAAATAAGGTGATAAATATGGTTTAAATTAAATTTGAATGTAATTTCAAAATAGATGATATATTATTGGAGAATCATTAAATCATGACTTGAATTCCCCATGAAATTATCATAGTTATCTTTTCCATTGGGTCACATATAATAACATGGTTTCCTTTATGATGTAAAATATGATATAAATAATTGTTCTCAGTTATTAAACTAATTATTATTCTAGTTTTGAAAAAAGGTTCATTAAGTGTTTTTTTAATCACACACACCCAATGAAAACAACCAAGTGTACACTGATCATGAAACATCTTCTATGTCAATCATTTATATTCATTAGAGTCTTAATCCAACAATAACTCAAAAAGAATGGTGAACCTTGATGACAAGTGAAAATACATTTATCCATATAATTATAGAAAAACAATCGTGCTAAAATATTCCCACATTAATGAACAATTCCCATTATATGCAACCCATAACTCAAAACTAGGTAGTGAATCTAAACATCAGGATGGGTATATTATTTAATGTGATTTTTCATGACCCTACATCCTTATGACATGTACCCAGTCATCTTAACCCATAGATCTCCTCCAAATTAATGGTTGACATCCATGCACTCCAAAACCTATATCCCACCAGTTTACCTTATAATGCTATTGATTTATCACTAATGATAACACATATTCTTCATATTTTATTTTACTCACTCACAAATTCCATAAAAAATATTTCAAGAATGTATCCAATCCTTACATTTCTCTGTTAATAACATTATGTAACGGTTGTGTTCTAATTAGGTAGACTACATAAAAAAATTATGCATCTTTTTACCATGAATAGTCTAATTAATCCATTTATTTCTCACTTTTATTAAGTGTTTTAGAATTTAACAAAATTTATTATATCTATAGTTGATAAAATTATTCTTATTTGAGGGAATCTGTAACTAATTAAAAAAATATGAACTAAACATGAATGAAATATTCTATAATATACTACTCAAGGGGAAATCATTATAATCATTTATATTGATAATATCATCACTAGTGAACATAAAACAAAAATAGGTTATCCATTTTATAACATGATTAAATGGAAATTTGATATGATATCTATTTGATTACTTATATAAAAATACAAATTCAATATTGATCAACATTATTTTTTTATCTCCTTTTATTAATTATGCTATATAATTTTTAATTATTCAATTCATGTTTGTAAATATATATTATCTTTTATAACTAGGTTATGAGATCTTGATATAAATTGATATATATATTAAGACATCCCGTTATTTTTTTTAAAATGTATTGGTTATTATTGTAGATCAGGAGATGACATGATAATGTTTTTTAAACATGTTTGGAGTCTCAATTAACATGTAATAAAATAGATGTACACCACATCAATCATAATTGGATATAGTAGAACATGAATTTTTGTTTTTTATAATTAGTTGAGATGATATTAGAATGTGGGGAATTTAACTTTTTATATTTTACTACGTTATTTTGTGGAAAAAAGATTAATATGTTCAAAATCATTGTATATTTTATAAAAAAGTGAGATTATTTATGTAATAAGAACTGATATAATATTTCTGTGGTTACTACTAATGTAGAATAAAATACAATTAAAATTAATTTAGTCAAATAATACATTTTTTATAATTGAAAGAGTATCATAATGAGAATGTACATATTCCCACAGTGTGTTTATCTAATAACATGTTAACATTTAATCATAAAAATATTTTAGTCAAATATTATTTCATTAAATATATAGATATTAAAATTCACTTAATTTGTTAAATTGTGTGGTAGTGTTATTCAAGGTGGAATATATTTATAAAATCACCAACATGTAGATATATTTACAAATCAAATAGAAAAATTATAGTTTTAAATGGTAAATTATTTTCATAATGTTTAGAAAACACTATTTATTAGAACATATTTAACAAAAAACCATGAAAATATTTTATTTAATTTCATTAAGTGAATTATAATGTTTAAAATTTTATTTTAATTGATTTTCCACACATTTTACTGTCAAAGGGGGTGAAATATTTAGTTTTGTTTATTTCATTAGCATTTAAAATTACGACATGTTATTCTATGTTGGATAGATAACATAAATACGAACATTATGATTGTTATAGAAACAATATTGTGGTTCATTCTATATATTACCTATGACTAAGGACTATATAAATTGTTAAAGATGTGTCATTTATATGAATTTTTATAATAACTTAAATATTCATTAATTAACTATTAATGTTGCATTAGAGAAAACAGATGAAATAATAGTATTCATAGAGAGCTAAATAATGTTTTCAATTGGATGGTTATTATCCCACAATATCCATTAATAAGGAATTTATTATAAACCCAAAGTGGTGATAGTTAATGTATTTGTTTAAAAAATTACCAAAAATGAACTTGTAATTAAATGATTAGCTATCACCAAAATAATTAGATAAAATATAATTACGTATAGACTTAATGAAATATACATGTTACTAAATTATCTATAAGAATGATACATTACCACTAAGTGGGTGATGAATAAATGATCAAATTATTATTATAAATTCTCTATATTCTTTTTTTAAATAAAAATCTTCTAATGTTGGATATTTCAGTAATTCTTATATAATAATATAAATATATTGAGACATGTCACACCAAAGTCCCTATAAGAGTGATTACTAACCATTGGTAAGTGGGATTAATTACAAGTTAATTCAAATAGATATTATGGTGGTATTATATCAGAATAAAATGTATTTATTCTGATATTGGCTAATGCATGGATTTCCATATGCTACAATGAAAGAAGATGAAAACAATGAAAAATAGATTATACAAATATAATGTTTGGAGAAATAAGATATAAATATTTTTTAAAATATTTTATTAAAATAGAATAATCATATGTATTCAATTATTAATTCATCACAGTATACATAAATTCCTAGTTATCTTTGATGAAAAAATCATTGTATAGTGCATGTAGAAAACTCGTAAATGTACTTAAATTATAAAATGATTCCAAATAAGATTCTTAAAAAAATTTCACTAGTATGGGTGATCATTCTTCACCTCCTGCAAATTCATATATTTGAACGAATGATATTAGAACCTTTTTTCCTAATCTATCTAGTATACAGTACCCTCAATTCAATTTTTGATTCAATAGTTGTTCATATATACCATATATTGGTATAATTAATGGATTATCCATTTATTGAGTTTTTTTTATATCTATGCCTAAATCTATGATTATTATTGTTCTAAAAATATCACATCTTTTGAATCATTATCCACAAGTATATACATAATACTACTTTCCATGAGAATGAATTTACTAACCATTAATAATCATAAATATCTATAATCATAGAAAGAATATAGATTATTTGAATTTATTTTTTCAAAATTTCATAAAGTAGTATCTTAATGATTTTTATTATTACGTAATTTAAATAATTAATGTGTGATGATATTATTTAAAACAATATCTATTGTAAAATTGAAATCCAAAAATCATAAAAAAATCTTTTTATATTTATAATAAATACTTACCTAGATCTTTTAAATATATATATATATTTTTTATTTATAACAAATTATGTTATATTAATTGCCTTCGTGATATATATTATTAATCCTAGATTTCTCCTAGAATGTCTAAAATTTAATCACAAGATGATATATAAATATTCCTATATTAAAATCTAAAAAAAATTCCACCAATTTTTTTTTAATTTTATCCTCTTTATTTTTGTATTCACATCTCAACGAACCATTGTCTATCCCTTAAAAACACTAAACATCTATATAAATATATTACAACATAACATCTACGTTTGAATGAAGACATAATTTTCACATGAGAAAATTTCAAAAACATTATGAAAAAATAATTGAACACCCATGATATAATGTCATGTGATTTATGATTTATTATAAAGAATCATCAACATAATCATATAAAAAATAATAAACTGTTATAATAAAATTTATGTTCAAAAATAAGGTATTTCACTAAAATTCCCCAATTCATTGTAAATATTTATAAAAATTTACTGGAAACAATATTGGGTTTAATTAATTTTCATTTTTTCATGTTATTCAAGAATATATATTACCATCATCTATATGCTTTCATAAAATCATCATCATTTTCCATATTCTATGATATAATCAAGGAATTTTAATTATTCACTTGAACCATATAATTTTTATCTTCCACAATTTAACCATAGTATTACACTCTTCATTGATCATCATCAATACAATATTGATATGATATATAATTCATCGTATCAATCAATTCATTTTTACATTGTTATTATATGAAAAAACTATAATAGTTAATAATTTTATATATGATAGTTTGAAAATAAATCCCCATAGAATGAATAATTTCTATCCAAATCCTATTAGAGGTTTCTGCCACCATATCATTACTTTTAAAATTTATTTAAGAAATATCTATCAAAAATACAATAATGAAAATATATACCCCATTTTATTTTTTCCAATGAGTTATTATCCACTTTGAGTATCTTTAATGTCATCATATGTGAAAAAAAAATTAAATCCTCTTCCTTTTCTTTATAAATAACTTAATACACCATCTATAGAAGTGATAAATTATAAATTTATCTTTTGGAAATCCAATATGTATGTCAAATATAGATAATATTATGAAGAAAATTAATAGATAAGAAATTTCAAATAGAG
Organism: Viscum album; assembly: GCA_963277665.1. Classification (NCBI taxonomy): domain Eukaryota; kingdom Viridiplantae; phylum Streptophyta; class Magnoliopsida; order Santalales; family Viscaceae; genus Viscum; species Viscum album. The sequence goes on from OY728126.1 coordinate 1,691,010,846, forward strand.
TATATTGTACATATATTTTTTTAGAGATTACTAGGACTTATTATGTTTTAATATTATTCATGATTTGTAGAAAATATGTTTAATGGTTAAATAATAAAATGGTTTTATTAGTTATTTATTTCATTATAATAAAAAATCTTAACATAAAATATTATATTATTGTATTATACTGAAATATTTATTAGGCTATGTAATTATGCGGTTGTGTTTGTAGAGTAATATGTACAATATCATAGTGATACATATATAACTATATAAATTATTATTTTTTAAAATGAGGGTAATTTTATTGAATGAATTGATATTAAAGGTTTACATGTTAAAGGAAACTATAAATTTAAAGGAATAGATAAATCATTAGGATAGTTGAGGTAATATTGAATATTTATGTGACTAGGGTAAGATAAATTTATTTAAAACCCTTGTATTTTTTAAAATGGGTAACTCTAGGAATATAATTTTTTACCAATGTACTAGTAATATATATATTGAGTGATTATATAATAAATTACATCACTATTAAGATATATAAAAATTGATTTGGATTTGAAATAGATGTAATAGTGATAATTATTCTAAAAATGGGTAGGTGTATATCAACTTAATAAACAATATGTCAATTGGTGAGTAGAAAAAAGACTTCACACCTATCTTGTCACTCATATAGGATATGATTTTGTTAATTCCAATTCTCATCATGAACTATTATGGAAATAAAAAAAATAAATCATTGAATCAATAATAGGGAATGAATATGGATAAGTTATATTTAAAAATATAGATTAATGATTTATGGGACATATAAATTGATTTTCTCTAGATTAAAGGTAATTAAATAATTTGGAGGATATATTTCAATTATTTTTCTATATATAATATTATAATAAATATCATGATTATTATTGTAAAATAATTTTTTAGAGAGGAAAAGAAATACTAGTGAACATAAAATAACTGAATGTAGATTCCAATGGACTAATTAATGAATAAAAAAAATGCTTCATTATATATGTTATAATTTTAAAAGGTTTTCATATTAAATATTATATTTAAATGGACTCTATTGATAATAATTTTTCATTTTAGAATTTGGATGTAATAGGATCATCGAAATTATTTTGAGGATGGAATTTGTCTAGAATACACTATTTATTAAATTTGAATAAGGGAGGTTACATAAAGGATTTATAATATTATTTTATTCCAATTATGATGTAAACAATGAGTTTCTTAGACTTACTTATGGTAGTGATGTTGAATCATAATATAATTCATATCTGAATAATTTTATATATTTTCATTAATGGGTGATATTTATTGATGCTTTTATAGTATATTTAAGATGTAAATCTGATTATGTGATATATCTATAAATTATAAATTAGCATTTCTTCTTTAAAATTCAAGAAGCTTATATTCAATTGTATTGATAATATTGGAAAAAGGTTTTATGAAAGGGATATATTTGTTTGATAATTATTGAATATTGAATTATTGAGGTATGTATATGTCCCAACCTGTCCCCTGGGGCATGTGCCGTGACTACCCCAAGCCCGCCTTCCATAGGCCAGGGGCTGGCGAGTAGCACCGAAAATCTAATTCCCTAAAACAAGAAGAAATTTCTTTCAAACCTGTATAATCACCCATCATAAGAAGAAAATAAGAAAAAAATGTGAAGTAACTACTGTAGTAAAATAGTGGTGAAAAAACGGGGATGGAATACAAGACCATCTAGAAATGGACATGAACAACTAAAAAGTAAAAAAGCAACTTAAATGTAAAAAGCAACTCTTGGATCGTCCACCATAGATCCTACATAAGGGGTAGGTATAGATCATGATCAGTAGTCCGTGTATCATGTCATACCAAATGGTCCACCCCAAATCATACCTGAAGGGTAGGTACAGATAACCTCTTCAACACTCCACGTCCGTCTGTCTCCTCCATGTACCTTCGGGTCCTGGCTCCCTCAAAACAAAGCCCAGCTGCACGACATCTTCACAAGTCACAACATTGTGTGGGAGAATCCTGTTCATGGGTGACTATAATGACACTCAGTAGGGACCCCGAGACCCTGAAGGTCTCATAGAATTATACAAAGAAAAACCATTGGGTAACACCACAATGGTAATGTACCACATAGATAAAGAACCAAATAATATAACCACAATCACAAGCACAGAGTAAATATTTATCACATCAAGAATTATTCTAAGGGTAGAAGGGATATCTCATCACTGAACTCCTCACTTGCCGGAGAACTCCTCCTCTATCAAGTACAGTGGGCCTGCAGGGTCAACCAGAGCTGCTTCAGACAAACCTTGAACTGTTGTGGTACCCATCCTTGATGGGTAATGTGGGATTGTTGGTTCACATAGAGCCACATCCAATCTTGGTAATGTCGGGTCACATAGAGTCACTTCCCACCTTGGTTGAACTAAGATTCTCCTCATATCAAGCACTATCAGTCAGCTGGGTCACATAGAGTCGCTCCCCACTGTGGGCCAGCTAGGTCACACATAGAAACATCCCAATGGGCTAATAGTCAAGTAATCATCAGGTCTCAACAAACCACATGGTTCCATATGTAGCCTTCTTGGGAGAACTGCTCCTCAAGACCCTCATTGCATCTTGATATACAAGGATGTCTCCATAATGTATATTTTGGCGAAGTAACTATAGCATCGTCAGTCACAATCCTCGAACTCTTTAGATGCTGGATAAATCCTTCTCTATCAAGTACAATGGGCCTACCAGGTCACATATAGCTACTTCTCACTAACCATGAACTATTGTGGTACTCATCCCTAATGGTTACCATGGGCATACCAGGTCACACAGAGTTTCTTCCCACCGTCGGCGTGCTGGGTCACACAGAGCTGCATCCACCTTGGCCATCTTCAAGCAGCCTTCAGGTCTCAGCTATCTGTAGAGTTCCGTGCCTAGTGCTCTTGGGAGAACAACTCCTCAAGCCATCAGTCATATTAAAAAATGGTACAATGTCTCAAAATTAAGTAACTTGATAATCCTCTAGGTCATAAGGGTTCCAACGCAACAGACAACGCATCAATTTGACAGCGAGACTGTGTGTTAATGGAATTTCAGGGCAAAGGGATAGGTTGGATTCGAGTGTGATACAATGCGTCCATACTATAAGATTAACTAAAACTCTCATGGAGTAGGTCAAACGGACTGTCTCACTCCAAGGATCCAAACACCGCAAACGGTTTGTCAAACGAACTTCTAGTTCTCAAGATACGGTCATTTAAGTGTTTTTGGGCACAGGTCCTGTCCGACCTAGTCGTACAAACCCGGCCTGAAAAAAGGTGCATCCTATAAGGGGGACTGGGTCGTATAGGGAAGGGCTTGAAAAGGGGTAGCTCAACCCACAGTGGGGAATGACTTGGCCATAGGTGGGGTGCGGCCCAACCCGTTGGGAAACGGGTTGGTCTGCTAGAACAATGGGGTGGTTCCACCACCTGGTGGTGCAGGTCGCTAGGGACACACGGACATGATAGGTCCGGGTAGGGAATATGTGGTGCAGGGCCACGTCTACAGGTCATCCCCCAGGGGTTGACCCAAGGAAGTGCCACAAGGTTTCGCAGGTCCTCTACTCAACTGCCGAAGGGCCGCATGTCCTCCACCGTGCACGCGAAGTCCCCTGGATGCCAGTCAAACCTACGCCCCCCCCCCCCCCGCTCATGCCACTACCATCAAAGGCCGTGGACTTGCTACCTCCTGGGCATGCCATCGGGGGTGAGCTCCACCTCCACTCCATCATATCTTTAGTGGCCGCCCATATTTCCGGCCGACCTCTCCTCCGATCGCCAAGGCCGACGAGCCATGACCCTCCTTGTTCATTGGTTGTGTGTGACGGCGATCCGTGCCTCCTCCTTGGTCGGTCGGTGCTGACCGATCCAACTATGGTCGGGGATTTGTGAAGTGGCATACTCTTGTAGTGTGCATTAAAGTGTTATCCACCATATAGCTAGTCGGTGTCATCAAACTATCGGTATTCCATGGAAGCAAGTGTTTGTAACAAATATAGAAGTGGTTTTATGTGTAGTTTGTTATGCTTATGTCCTCCTGATTAGCTCATAACATGAGGGGGGTTAAGGGTTTTATAAAAATTTAATTAGAAAACTAGATAGACCCCACACGATTCTCTGCAATGACCTTCTGCAGGGACGAATGAGTCGTGTGTCAACCCATAAGTCGGTTGGCCAATGTTTTTCGTGTTATTTAGGAACTGGGACAAGGAAATAAATTAAATGCATAAATGAATCAACCACTACCTCAGGTTCATTAGAGAGCATACATGTTTGAGGATGTGTCATTGTTCGTTGTCCAAGCAACTATCATCCAATGATGCCACTCGATTATCGTTTTTTGGTTCGAGGTTTGGGGTCACTCATCACCGCCCACTGGAACCGGCTCCATCATCCAAGTGTTTTGTGTCACGAAACCTTACCTAATCATTGTCACTTGTTGATTCCATTACAATTCCCCCCTCTCCATGCTCCGTATAAATAAGAGAGGGAGAGGGTATGTAACGATTGTGGAATTTAGGAATGTTCATTTAATTGGACCCTTCGTAAATTCTGGTGATGTTGTTACATAGTATTTGAAGGGTCAATCCATTTAATTTCTTGAATCTCCACTTGTCCCACACTACATCTAGTCTGTTGGGGGAAAATAAATAAAATAATGAGATTATTTTATTTCATTTCCTTTTAAATGTCGCATAAAAAATAACTTCTTCTATCGACTGACTGCGGTCAAATTAAAGAAACCCTTAATTGAATGTTGGTGCTGCAGATTCAACCGTGCCGTTGGATTGTTATTCCGATCACTGATTTAAATGTTATAAAATTCCACTAGTGAATTTAATGAACGTACAAAAAAAATGTTCGGAAAAATGATAATAGTCACCCTCAACCAACGCCAATCAAAGATAGGATTTTCCTATGTGAAACACGACCGAAAAACCCAACAATACTCTTGGATTTCTAATCTGAGTTTGCATTTAAATGTTATGGATTATTCAATAAAATAATTTCCAGAAATTTATTTTATTTACGGCCGAAAACTAACTTTCACTTGTGGCCCGCACTGGGCAGTGTTAGTATCTTCCTAAAGAAATCATACCCTCACAAGTTCAGATATTCTCTCAGATTCTTAATATGAGTTACTATTTGTGAATTATAAGTATATGAAAAATAAAATAACTTATTTAATTATTTTATGTACGGTTATGTCATTTTTTGGTTTTCTCAAAGGAGTTCTGCGCTGACTAGACATAAGTCGCACCTAGGGTAAACCCGCCATCATAAATCCAACGGTGCCCTTAGATTTTTAATATGGGAAACCGTTTAATAGATATTCCACTTTTTCAGGAATATTGATGACCCAGGCTATTTAAAGATTAACAAACGGAATTACGGGCCTTGGAATCATGCGCTGTCAGATTTTTCAGTCTAAAAATAATTCCATATAAATAAAAAAATTATACAGAATTCATGGGACATTACATTCTCCCCACCTTAGGGATTTACGTCTCCAAAATCCACAACATAGAATAAGGAACCAAATGGGGGTACAGAGCATGGATCTGGGTCTCCCGCTCCCATGTTCTCTCCTGGTGGTTCTCGTGCTACTAGAGAATGCACACCAAAGGTATCGATAACCCACGAAGGACCCACTATTATTGATCCTCAATATCTACTGGAAACTCTGTAAATGTCAATCCATCATCTATGTCCATCTCACTAGGGTCAAAGTCATGAGAAGGTCAATACACATATCTCTTAAGTTGGTATACGAGGAATATGCCGTGTACCCACACCAACCATGGTGCTAGTTCCATGAAGGAAGCCACCTCACTAATCCCTTGATGTATCAGAAATGTTCTGATAAAACATGCTGATATCCTTGCACCTTGGCCAAAACACTATAGTCCTCGTTGTGTAGATACCCGCAAGAATACGTGGTCCCCCTCCTAGAACTCCAAGGGTCTCTGTATCCTATGAGAATAATAATTCTGCCTACTCTGTGTAGTATTCACTTGATTACAAGTGAGACATCATGATACGACTCTGCCACAACTTTCTTCATCCCTTTCCACCAGTACTGATGCCATAGGTCCTGGTACAACTTCACCACACCATGATGTACATACATAGGGTATATATGGAACCCCCTAAACACTTCCTTTTGTATCTCCACTGGTAAAATAGTACGTCCTCTAAAGGGGATGACGTGCTCCCCACCTTCATGAAATTAATTAGTGGCATATCCTATGGATATATGAGCCCGTCGAGCCTCGCAGTCAGTGTCTCCAAGTTGCACCTCCCTGACTCGCTGGTGGAGTGGGGGAGTGACTTTCAGAGACAGATGATATGTTGCTCCAACACAATCAATTAAGGATATCCACCAAGCGACTAGATTCTTGGTCGCCTCACTCTCCAATTGAATACCAGATATCTTGGTGAGTGAATCTAATACTATGTTCCCCTTCCTAGGAGTATATAATATCTCAAAATCACTATCCTAGAGGAACTCTAGCCATCGTCGTTGTGTCATGATTATGTCTTTATAAGAAAATATATACTCAAGTCTCTTATGATCAGAGTAGACTATAAAAAATTCACCCATAAAGTAGTGAAACCACATATTTTGTTAAAATACCACTGTTTCTAACTTCAGGTGATGGGTAGCAAATTTCTAATCATCAGCCTCTATCTCAGCTTCTGAAAGCTCTATTAACACATTTCCGTCAATAGGAAAGGCTTCCCATTTTTCATCAAAACTAACAAGGTGCTGCTATCCAAGAGAAGTCTGGTCCAAAACTCCGGTAGAACCCAACCAAAGCTGAAGTCCCTCAAATTTTAGTGAGTTAAATCTAGAAATATATTTTGAAAGGATTTCCCCCACAAATTTTCACTTATATTGGAAACTAAAAACTAAAAAACTACTGCTACGACGAGGGTAGGACTAGCCGACTCAAGAGTTATCAATGACACCCTCTTTTGAATGAGTTTGTAATGTGGTATTGGGGTTTCCTTTTTCACCAACCATGGAAATTCCTATTTTGATGTCTTAGGTAAACCATAATATTTTTTCCTAATACCATCAATGTGACTATGAACTATGGATGTCGAGTCCATTCCAAAACAAACGTCGTAAGCCCTCGATGGTGACACCAAGTGGTTCCAACCGAAACTCTCACCTCAAGGGTCAGATAACACCTTCAGTGTAAGTGTGATTATTGAGTCTTCTACCAGAGGTATCCCCAAACGTGAGGGTCAATTCAATGGATTAACTAGAAACTCTAGGTCGTGGACAAAATTCATGGAAGGAATAAATGATTGGTACCTATGTATACTAATACGACGTCGAGTTATTGACATAGACCGTACAATGAATCATTCCTAGAGACCCATTTTCACACTCCTTGACCATATGAAACCACTTCCATACCCGGTCCCCTATATCCCTGAACCTGGTGGGGACCACATTGTGATGGTGGATGAAACATGTCGAAAGTTATACCACATAATGATGGTCTCCTAGCTCCACTTACTTTTCTACTGCCCAGTAGATTTATTTATCCATATAACTTCCTCTTCCTGAAACATTTTTACATGCCAATGTCTCCAAGAATAGAGTTAGTTTTTGCATTCACAATACTGATATTTACTGGATATATTCACTCAACCAAATAACATTCAACCTAAAAGGTTCTCTCTAGAACCCTAACACATGTAGGAATGTCTAGAGGAATAGTGTTGGCTCAGATGTCCCTTAACACACACCATTCTGTGGTCTGAGCCCTGAATCACTGACTAAAAAATATTTATCGAGTACCTGGGGTAGTTGGAATGTCTTGATGAATACTTAGCAACTGTCATGTCATCCTACTGATGTTGTGGAAGCTACAGGGAACTCTCCTCCCTTAGTTCATTATGGAAAGAGACCCCCTTCTTTGAGAATGGTTATCAAGATTATCCACAAAAAAATTCACCTATTAGTATGATCAAAGAAATATAAACCATATTATCGTCCGACTTAGCCACAAAGAAGGCTCTCTACCAGGACCACCCTTTGATCGGATGGTACCCTGGCTAGATGGAAACTTGGATACCACCTCAAGCTAGTCCTTAAGTTCCTATAAGTCAGTCTTGCCTCAGAACCTAAGGGGTATCTAATGCTGATAAACATGTATGGAACTAAGACTATATGTTTCCTCTACCAGGACCAGAAGTTGTAATTGCTGACCAACAGGTAGTGATATATCTGACAGACTACCCGATGGTACTCTCTCATTCAATAGTCAACGTGCCAACGCCTCATCACTATGTGGAACATCCTCCAGGTGACTAAATGGAAAATACTAGAATCATGGATCATCATCTGCTCTACTAGTGTCCCAAAAAGAATGAAAACTCTAGCCACAGTCTCCATCCAGTCCTCAGCCGCCTACGGGTCCATCTTGCCTTAGAACCTTGGAGGTATCTTCCAGTAAAACTCATGCTACATGCTTAATCGATGTGAACCCTATACTGGTGGGATAGTGGAAACGACTACGAAATGGGTATTAATGCTACTAGAACACCCCATGGAGGTGAAAAAGCCGTAATAGGGGCCGACATAGGGGCCCCATCACTTGGTGGTCCCTCATCGCGTTCTATCTCAGGAATCATAGCTGGTTGTCTATGTAGCCGCATATTGATAGGGAACAGGTGCGCCAAAGTCCTTATGTTATACCTGGGGAGCTGACTCCAAAAAATTAAAATGAAAATCTTTTCAAAAACACAAACAATTAGTGTTTTCATGCACTGAGTTGGAAATAAGAATTTAGGGTCCTAGTGTATGGATACGTCAGCCGCCACACCCACACTAGACTCCTCAAACTAAAAACCACACTCAAAACACATAACACAATTTCCACATAGAAAAGATCAGAGTCATAGTTCTTCGGTAGAACCAAACTCCCCTAATACCACTTTTTCATAACCCTTACCCTGGGGTCCATGTTGTGACTACTCCAACCCCACCTTCCATTGGCTAGGGGATGGCGACTACCACCGAATAGAATATTTCCTATAATGGGAATGTATGACCATTAAACCAGTACAAACACCCTATCTGAGAACACAATAAGAAGCAAATATGATTTACCTGTAATAGTAAAAGTGTGTTGAATGCAAAGGGGCTTGAATTCAAGCCTATGGGGAAATGAACTATTACAAATGAAAAATAAAAAACAGCTAAAATATCAAAAGAGACTTTGGGATCATCCACCATATATCATACCTAAAGGGTAGCTACAACACACAATCAGTAGTCCCTGCGTTGCGTCACACCCAATGGTCTACCCTGAATCCTACCTAAAGGGTAGGTACATATCGCCTCCTCTGCACTCCTCGTCCATCCGTCTCCTCACCATACAACAAGTTCGTGGCTCCCTCAATCTTAAGCCCAGCTGCTCGTCGTCAGCATGAGAGACAATATTTTTTGGGCGAAGCCCATGCATGGGTGAGTATAACGATACTCAGTTGGGACTCCGAGACCCCGATGGTCTTCTAGATATCCAAAATGAGAAACCACAAGGTAACACCACAAAGGTAATGTACCACACTTGTAAAGTACCACATATCATAACCTCAATCAAAAGAACAAAGTAAAGACAATACACACTAGGATTAATTCTAGGGGTAAGTGGGTTATCACATCATTTAACTCCTAGATTAAAGGAGAACCCCACCTCTATTGAGTATAGTGGGCCTACCGGGATACACAGAGCTGCTTCCCACTAACCTGGAATTGCTGCGTTACACATCCATGATGGGTACCCCGGGATTGCTGAGTCACACTGAGCAGCTTCCCACAATGGACATGTCGAGTCACATAGAGCTACATCCCACCTTGGCCAAAATTAGCTACTCCTCCTATGGAGCATCGTGGGTCTGCCAGGTCACATAGAGCCACTCCCCACCATTGGCCTATTGGGTCACACAGATCTGCTTCCCACTGGGCCCATCATCATACAGTCATCAGGTCTCAGCCAACCACATGGTTCAATACGTAGTATGCTTGGAATAACCGCTCCTCAAGCCACTCTTTGCATTTTGATATCCCAAAAAGTCACCACAATGTATATTATTGGGTAGTAACCATATATTAGACAGTAAAAACCTAGAACTGCTCAGATACTGGAGAACACATCATCAATCTACTACATTGGGTCTGATGTGTTACCTAGAGTCCCTTCCAACTAACCTTGAACCGTTATGGTACTCATCCCAGATGGGTACTGTGGGCATTCTGGGTCATATAGATCCTCTTCCCACCTTGGGCCTTCTGGGTCACACAGTGCCACTTCCCACCTTGGCCATCATCAAGTAGTCTTCAGGTCTCAACCAGATGTAGGGTTTCGTACATAGGAAACTTGGGAGAACTGCTCCTCAATCCAGCAGTCCTATAAAAAATGATACAAATTCTCACAATGAGGTAACCCAATGATCTTCCATTTCATGAGGGTTAATATGCAATAGATGGTGCGTCAATCAGATTCTAACCCTGTGCGTTAATGGTATATCAGTGCCGAGTGCCTGATTGGATTTGGGTTCGATCCAACCCATCCATACTCCATGTTTCTCCAAAACAATCATGGAGTGCATCAAAAGGACCGTCTCACTCCAAGGATCCAAATGATATCGAGTGTTCGTCAAAAGATCATTCGGTTCTCATGATATGTCCCTTTAAGTGTTTTTGGCCCCGGGTCCGATCTGACCGGGTAGGACAGACTTGGGACAACCCGGCCGGGCCCGGCCGGGACGGACGCGGGCCGCTAGGCTAAGGTATGGCTTTGTCCGCAAAAAGGGGCAGCCTGCTAGGGGGTCGGTGTCGTATATGGTGGGGCCTGAAAGGGGAGGCTTGTCCCGTGGTAGGGTGCGGCCTGGGCCGCTGGGTGGAAGGTCGGTCTGCCAGATCGTCCTATCGGTGCCACCTACCAGGCGGCGTGGGTCTCCAAGGACACTCGGACTCATTGCATCCTGGTAGCGATGACATAGCGTAGGGCCACATCAGTGGGTCAACCCTCAGGGGCTGACCCAATGTGGCACTGCGGGTCCTCCGGGCTATAGGTCCTCCATGCCGCGGGTCCTCCACACCGTGGCAGACGGGCCGCGGGTCTTCCACTGGGCGCGTCACTGGTGCACACCCCATCCACCATCCTCTGATCGGACCGGTGCCCCACCTCTTCTCTACCAGCTATGTAGTGGTCGACCGCCTTTCCGGGCGACCTCTCCACCAGTCGCTATAGCTGATGATCCACGACCCTCCATGTTCATCAGCAGTACGCGACGACGTGGTGTGCCTCCTCTATGGTTGGACGATGTTGGCTAATCCGTCGACCGCCAGAGAAATTTTTTAGGCCTCCTCTTGCGACATGCATTGACATGATATCCACCATTTAGACAATTGGTGTCTTCGCACTACCAGTATTCCATGGAGGAACAAGGATTTTACAAATATAGCAGAGGGTTTTGGATGGGTTCTTATACCTAATCCCTCTGTGTTAGCTCGTAACATGAGGGGGTTTAAGGGTTTAATAACAATTGAATTAAACAACATTATAAACCCCAGAAGATTCTACATAATGACCATCCAAAAGGATGAATGAATCAAGGGTCAACTAGTTATTCATTTTTCCCATGTTCTTTGTGTTATTTAGGAATGGGGAAGAGGAATTCTATTAAAATCATAAATGAATAAACCCCCGACATCATGATCGTTGGAGAGTATCTCCATTTGAGGATGTTTCAGTGTTCGTTGTCCCTGAGACAAGCCTCCAATGATGGTACTCAATTATCATTCTGTAGTTCATGGTTCGGGGTAACTCTTCACCACCTGCTAGAACCGGCTACGTCCTGTATGTGTTGGGCATTATGGCACTTTACCAGAGCATCGTTACTAGGTGAATCCATTCCAATTCCTCCCTTAAGATCCATATAAATAGGAGAGGGGGATGGTAAGTAACGATTATGGAATTTATGAAGCATAATTTATTATAAACCGTCATAAATTCCGATGATACTGTTTCATATTATTTGAACAATCATTCCATTTAATGGCTTGAATTTCCACTTGTCCCACACTACCTTATGTCCGTTGAGGGAAAAAATAAAATAGTGAGATTATTTTATTTTTTTCCTTTCAAAATTCACAAAAAACTATATTCTTCTTCAGACCTATTGTTGTCAATGTAATGCCACCCTTATGCGAATCTTGGCACTTCGAATTCAACGGTGCCCTCAGATTGTTTATCCGAGCACCTGTTAAAAAGTTAGAAAACGATGCTCCCGAATTAACTGAACATACTCGAAAACAAGTTTGTAATAATAACTATAGTAAACCTATACCTACGCTGCTTGAGGTTAGGCTCTTCCTAAGTGGAAAACGACCCAAAAAACGCAACGGTACTCTCATATTTTCAATCAGAGTTGCCGTTTAAATTTTATGTATTTTACAATATAATATTTGTCACTTAATTATTTTATTTACGGCCAAAAACTAACATTTACTGGTGGCCCACACCGGCCAATGTTTGTATCTAACTAATGAAGGCATACCCTCACGGGATCAGCCGTAGTCTCAGATTCTTTATTCAAGTTACCATTTTTGAGTAATAATCATTTGAAAAATAAAATAATTTGTTTAATTATTTTATTTATAGTTATGCCATTTTTGGGTTTTCTTATAGGAGGTCTGCACTGACTAAACATATGTCGCACCAAGGGTAAACCAACCATCCTAAATGCAATGGTGCCCTCAAATTCTAAATCTGGGAAAACCGTTTAAGAGTTATACCAATTTTTCTGGAAATTTTCTAATGCCTGCTATTTAAAGTTTAACAAAACATCGATGGACCTTTTTAGGCACTCTCGGACTCGGAATCACGTGCAGTTAGATTTCACTCTCTCGAAAAAATTCTATATAATTAAAAAAATATATGGAATTTTCAAGACATTACAGTATAAATCTTTGGATAATTATATATTTGATTCATAAATAGTATATGGCTACTTTGATTTTCGAAAATATATTTATATACTGTTGATATCTGTGGAATTTATTATTTATTGAATGAAAAATTAATCATTGATAATTTTCATGATGCTAATGAATTTTTTATTATTATTATAAATAGTTACTAGTTAGAATATTTCTAAACTAGTGTTTAATTCATATTATGTTAATGATAGATTTTTTTTTCATGAATATATAATCTCTTTTTTATTTAATTTCATGGAGATTGAAATAGTTTCATAATGTTTTTTTGAAGTATATTTGATTAGTGTGTATAAAAGTGTTTATATTTATATTACTAATTATTATTGTATGAGAAAAATAAATATACTGAATCATCAAAATATATTATTGTATATTTCATTTTAAAAGTTGAATCCTGATGTTTTAATATTTTTTTGAATACCATCATATACTATTATTATTTAATAATTATTAAAAATAAGAGGATATAATTTTTTTAAGATGGCGACGATGTAATGACCAAAAACTTGATAATATGTTTATCATAAAATTTTTTATCATAACAGATTTTTCTATATGTAAATATAAATAAAAACTAATCTTTTACATGAAAAAATAATATTTGACTATAATTATATACCATCTATATTACTGTGTATAAAACTATGTAATAATACTTTGAAAACGGTAAAAAAGTGAAAATTGAATGAGGTAGTGAATGAGTCCCTTTATGAATAAAATTATTTGATATGGAAATATAGATGATTTATAATAGTTTTTATTATTCTAATCCAATGATTATCAATATTCGTTAACATACAAGTGCAATTGTATGCGTGTGAAATTTAATCTCGTGAAAATTTTAATGAGGTCTATAGTAACTGATCATGACTGTTGACTTCTATCAGACCGTACCATATGCTGATATCAAAAAAAAAATCTCTTGTGGATATTAAAGTAGATATTAGGATGAAGTAATTAGTTAAATATTAATTTAATATATTATTTATCATCTATATTTTATACAGTTTACATTTTGACATCTAAAAAATTATATTGATATAATTTTTTTTTGTTTATATATGATATTTAAAATTATTGATTATAATGTTTTAGAATTTAAAATTACAAAACAAAATTATATTTGTACTCATAATAATAAAATTATCATAGGATACATTTTGGGACTTTTTGGATATAATTGTTTTTTTGTGAAATTTAAGAGTATACTTTTGACCAAAACTATTATACTAATATTATAAAGTTAAGAAATATGAAATATATAAAAACAAAAAATTTATTTATTGATTTATTTAGTTATTACAAGTATATATTTTATACAAACATATATTTATTTATAAAACATATGAATATCAGTTTAAAGGATTAATTAATATAATCCAAGAAACACTTTTTTTGTATATTATTTTAAATAAATAAATTTTATGTGTAACTTGTTTTATCTTCATAGATGGAAATATTAATATTATTTATTCTCTAATATTTCAATTTATATCACGAAAAAATATAGATTCAGAATTCTATCATTCATGTAATTTTATACATAATGTTTTTTAAACAGGCATTTACTTATTACATGTGGTAATGTTAATGAAATTTTTTCATATATATATATATATTATTTGATAAAATAGTTTTATTATTATTAATTGGTTGTAAATTAAATTTTTTTAATTTAATTGTATATTTATTCATTAATACTAAATTATATATATGTAAAAATTAATTTCACCTATAAAACTAAAAATAATAAAAGGGAAAAAGGAAAAAATGAATAAAAATAAGCATAAAACAAGGGTTAATATGAATGCTTGCTATTTTATATATATTATCTCATTCTCAAACCCATTAGGATCCATTTTATGTTCTTATTGATATTTTTAAAACATACTCGTTTTATATTGTATTGAAATATTAGAAACAATTCAATTTCTGTAACTTTTGGAGGGGAATCTAAACAACGCTTTAGGTGTAGTCAATGAAATCGGATCCCTATTGTAAATATGAGATTTTATTATTATATATAACAGCATTAAATTTTCTTTGAGACTCTAGTAATATTATATTGGATTTTTTCTTCCATTTCGGGGGATTTTCCCACGTATAATGTAAAAATATTAACATCAGTGCTCACTGTGTTTCTTATCTTCTGTTCCATTCTAACTTTATATATAAAATATAATTTTTTAATTCATATAATATAAAATAATTATTTATTAAGTACATAATTTTTTTATTTAATAACTATAAATCACTTTTCGTATATTGTGTAAAAAATATTCATTTGTGTGGTTGTTGGACTACCACATCCACAATGTGATGACTTCAATTTATTAACCACCCAATAACTATGATGATTTTAAAAGTGAAATTGAGGAGAAACTATATAGTATAAAAAATATTATTATTATTATTAAACAAGTTGTATTCCACAGTATTTCCAACTAATTTATTGATAAATAAAAACATTAACCATGTATGGTTCGAACTATCATCACAATGAATGAATGAATCACAATTTTAAGCCAGTTTCATAATTATATATTAAATTATTCAAAATAATGATTCAGAAAAGTACATGATTCAAATAAATATCATTATTTATATTTATTAATGATATTATGAAGAAATAAACCACTTTTATTATCATAAGAATATATTAATAATTATATGAAATGTTTGTATAATCGTACAACCAAAATGAAACAAATATAAAATAAATATCATGGATTTATATGAAAAATTATGTACATATATTAAATTAAATTATATATTTAATTAACAATAGTTTAATATTTATTCTTGAATCTTATCATTAGTTCTAATCTCTTTAACAATGATACCAATAATAATTCATTAAAAAACATGCTAACATGGTCACTGTTAATGTCATCATTATTTCTCATAAAAACTTCCATAGAATAAAATTATATCATATGAAATAAATATTTAGAATAAATTAAAATACATTATTTTTTTGCATTGATATTTGGGAGAAAAATAACGAAAAACACTACTAATATAAAACTAGTTCACAACATTTAGGATTACACATATAGTATATTGAAAATAGATAAGAAATAACTAGTATACATTTAGATATTAATTATAGTTGAATTTGATATTAGTTTATTTAAAAAAATGGTTCTTAAAATGTTGTCTATGATATTTATGTTTTTTATAAAGGATAATTGTATTCATTTGAAAAAGTGAGGAATCTATATATTGGTATATTATCTCATATTATCAATAATTGAAGTATATTTATTATCATTTACCATGTTTTTATTATAAATGTGTCTTAACTATCCCTTTAGTATTCATAATTAAAATCCATTCATAATTCATGGAATTATTTGTAAAAATTTAACTAATATCTCATTAAAGAGGTTTCAATTTAAATGTCACCTAATTTATAACTATTTTATCAACTCAAATTCATTCTCTTTGAGCCATACAGTTTTTTACTTTTCATTGATATTACAAGCCCATTTTGTCCTATAAATTCTTTGTTATCTGCTATTTTTCATTTTTAATATGTTTATGGTTCATTTTTCATCTATATCAGGGTCCTTGAGGAAATACATTCCCAAATTAATGTATCACATTTAGAATTATAACACCCATTACTTCCCATAATTCATTTCATCAATGATCATATTTTCATTCCCATAAATTTTTTTCTTTCTCTCTGGGAATGCTTATGTGGATTTATTTATATAATGTTGAAAATTATACTGATTATCAATATAAAATTCTAATACGATTTTTATGATATGATTTTTCAATAAGGTTATTTTAAAATATCTAAAATTTATCTTCAATTAAACAAAAATTAAGTATTTTAGCATCCACAACACATTTTATCGATATAATATTTTTATATTTTTCTAAATTTATTCATTGTATATGTTATAAAAGAATTTTGATTATTTATTTTAAATTTTATACTATGTAATTTTATTAAAGGGATTTTAAAAATATAACGTAGAATTTTGAAAAAATATGTTCTATATAAAAAACACGAGCAAAAACATATTTTTAAAACATTCAATCAAAAATGGATTTACGAACATTATAATCAATATTTTCCTTGATTTTTATATATTATATTTTCCAAATAATTTATTTTTATTTAATCAAGTTTTTGAATATGGTTATCTTAATTATAAATTTCAATGTAATATTTCACAATTCTTCTAATAGTATAAATCATCATCATATTGATTCTTTACCTCTAATTTAAAAAATAAGAAATTGAAAATAACTATTTTGTAAATGATAACAATCAAAAAATTTATTAGAACATAATTTTGGTATTGAATGAAAATAATTATTCCAATTATTTTTCTATTTGATGATCATATCATTGATTCAATTTATTGACGTGTGTTAACTGAGATGTTGTAAATGGATTGATTGGAGAAATTATTAACATATCTATAAACGTTCTATTGATCTAGTGTAATTATCATATTCTATTTTATATGGATTAAATTTAATTTGCCTACAATAATATTTAATTTATTTTGGAACCCATTCACATTCTAAAAATATATCATGTTTCGATTTATGATGCAATAAAGATTTTTTTAATTTTTTATCCTTTTTAAAAGGATATAAAAATAGATTTATTTAAATGAGTTTATTCTGATAGGTACTTGATTTTTCAATTGGTAAACATATGAATTGATTATGAAGGTGGGATCCTATATCATATCCCTACCCATTTGTTTATGTATATAACATCTAATATAGTTAGACATAAATATAATGACTTTCTTCACAATGGGAGGGGGATAATATGTTTTGAAAGTGTTTTTACATGGATATAATGAGATTGACAACATGACAATGTGCTTAATGCGTTTTCTCGTATTTTTTGATTCCTATGATTTTTATATATCACAATTTTTTTCAATATTCAAAAATATTATACTTATTTTTACCAATGTTACTCTATCTTGGATTACGTTTTCATAATATGTTTTGAAACTCATTTGATTCATGTGATATAATTCATCACACCTTATTCTATAAATATGTACTATGGATTTATGATTTTTCATGAATGATATCATTATGCACACTAATAAAACCCATTTTTTTAAGATATGAAAATACATGACCATAGATTCTTACTGGTCATGTTTACTATTAAAAGGAATTTTAACTAAAATAATTATTATTATTCCATTTAATCATATAATGAAGAAAATTAAAAAAAAAATATGTGAATAGAGTAGTATATATCATGGATATTTTTTAGATAATGAAAATTTTTATTGAATATTTAGTAGCTTGTATATACGAAATAGTGTCCACTAGATGAAAAAGAAATTATTTTTTAGTGGAACTATATCATAATGTCTTAAAACCAATAGCCTAATGGAAAAAAAATTAATGTAGTCAAAAAATTTCATTAGATCATAAAATTGGACAATAAAGTACTCATTTGGTTATAATATATGTTCCCATGATTTTGTTAAATTAAACAAGATAAAGATGTAGTGGATTTCATCTAAAGTGTACGAGATCCAATAAATTATGTTATATAGATGTTTAAAGTGTGGAAAACCCCATGAGTCAGCCACCAGGTTGGTTGTGGGAATATATATAACCTTATTAAGCAATATGATGTTTGTTTACATGCATTGGGTTTATTGTATAATTACAACCCACTTTTATATGGGGTAGAACTTCTTTTTTATAGTTATATCCAATTTTATTTTTGTGGTTGATCAGATGTAAAAAAATTTCATTTTAACATCATCTCAAACTATCATTCCCGATATGAATATTTTTCATCATCGATTTTCTATTATATGGTATATTTCAAGGTATATTAGTGTATTATAACAATAATTTCCAATTCTTCTTACTTATTCATATTCTATCATCACAACATATTCTAATGGTTTTTTAATAGATTTTTAATATTTGAATCAACTAAAGAACTTTGTAATTAATTAATTATAATTGTTTTATCATTATGGAGAATAGAATATTCTCTACAAGGATGATTAATTATTGTTTCGTTTTATTTTTATCAACATATTGGATCTTATGAATCTATATAGTTATTTTAAATAAAATATATTATATTTACCTACAATTAGAGTCAGATAGTCAATAATTTTTATTTTCAATGGATTGAGAATTCATTTTCTTCTACTCATCTCATGGGGTATGAACGTTGTTATATTACTCAGTGTGTTTGAAAAAAAATTAATGAGTTATATATAATATTTTTTTTATGATATTGGATGAATTGAAAACCAATATAGTGCATGATATATTTAATGTATATAGTTATGAGGACAAGATATAATTATAATTTTTATGTTTTTATATGTTTTATTTAATTTTATGTGCCTCTTGATATTTATTTTTTATTATTTATGTGTGATGTTAAAATAATAATAATTATCATGATTCTGTTACATGGATTTATATTACTCTATAAATTTGGGAGTTATTTCATCAACATAGTAATCATCAATGACTATATATACTTATACTTGGTTCACCAGTGGTGTCCTTGATGAATAACCAAAGTAGAATGTTTATGGTCTTTTAGCATATTAAGATTGATTTTTCAAAGAAAAATTATGATTTCTGTTTAATTATTATTTAATTTTTTAAATTTAAATATATTATCTAATGGAAAGTGTCTAGTTAAATTAAATGTACAATAATATGAGTGTTTTGTTTAATGTTTAATTGAATATTAATTTGATATATAATGAGTGGGTTCTAAAATGGAATATTATATCAAATAATTATTTTCAAAATAGGGCTTTCATTTGAATTTTTTCAAGGGACTTATGAGGTAAATCTACAAAATGATTTCATTTTCAAATAGATTGGAAATAAATATTTTGAAATAGATTTAATTGTTCAAAATTGGGAAAAATATAACGGAGTTTTCTGTTCATTTTGACTTTGTGTGCATGATGCATTATTTTCTAGAGAATCTATGAGGTTTTAGATTTATTAATATGGTTTCATTAATTAATCCTGACTAGTTTTATGATTGAATCAGAACCATTAAAGAAATATACCCTTAGATTATTTCATTTTTTTAGATGTGGAAAATGGTTATGAATCCTTTTCATATTTCTACAATAACCATTTTATTTTTTTGTAAATATGTAATCTCATAAGAAAATATTTCTGACTGGTGATTTATTGACTCATAGCCTGTAGGTATCTCATGATATATGTGATTATTTTTTGGATACAATACATATTTAAGGATATATTCATGATTTACCTAAATAATTTCGGTTATAATTTTCCAATAACTTTTATTACTATCTTGAATTTTATTTATGTGTTAATAACTTAATGACATGGATAACAATTTTTTTGATCCGGATATAGGATTGATGATGTGATAATCAATTTTTATTATAAATTTTTGTTATTTTTTTATTGAAAGATGATGGATTATTCTATTTGATAATGAGTGAATTAGAACCTTGCCTATGACTTAATGAAACATGGGTGACAAACTTCTTGTTTTAGATGTGAAACATATAGAATTTGACATCTAGGATGAACTCAATGAGCTATTTTAAACACTAATGACCGGTCTATATTTTCTATGAGGTCGCGTATGTTATTTTTTGTCATATTTTCATAATACATCATTAATAATTTCTCAACCCAAGGACAGTAGGACATAGATAATTGGATAACAAGGATCTTGGAATAATGGTGTCCGTACATTGAGATAATATTAATCATTACATAATATGTACATAAAAAATATCCTCCCACAGAACTAAATGAGATCATACTATATCCATTTTTATGAATATTTATATTTATATTTAAATATTGATATATTACCGATTTTATTAGTTTTATTATAGTGTTTGTACACTTATTATTTGGCTTTATTACATATGAATAAATTCAATATGTGAAACTAATATTCTAATACTCAATATATATTCTAGAATATTTCCCTTAAAATTATCAGTATTAATCGATTTGATAGTGCATGAGAGATGGGTTACTCTATTTATCATGGTTAGTACTGATTCATTAATTTACCCACTTGTGTATTTATTATATTTTACGGTTGTTTATATTTATTCTTTGGGACCCCTTTGACATAGTATCTTGGTTTTATTGATATAATTTTTATTTCAAAAAAATTTATATAATTTGGTTTGTTCCTAGGTAGTGAGATGAATGAAGGGTCAATTAATATTCTTATTTTTAATGTTATGGTTATATTATTCTCCTTATTGGGATTATTTCGGATGAAATAAAAGTTATTATAAGGAAGACATTATTAGCTAACACAGATTTGGTTGTTATCTAGTATAGTAAGGCTGGACATATCTACTGTTGGATGTCATTAGTCAACTCTTAATGGGGTGTGTGTCATTTAGATATTATTTAATGATGTTGTAACATTGTGTCTAATGGGATGAGTTGGGTTTTAAGTTGAAATATTTGAAATCATCTCCCATATCATATCTAATTAAGGATTTTATTGCACACACACATGATAAAATGGAAATTGTGCATCATATTGATGAAGGCAATACTAGTATGTCAGTATAATCAGAATTTTTCACATGTACATATTAGGTTTCAATTTATAAATGTATACATTTCGTTTACATTCTTGTGAATATGTTGTAGTTATTAGGGTTTTAGGGGATGATTATTTGACACGATATTAATTGTGAGTTACACAAAAGGCAATTATATATATACTATTTTATTTTTACGTCTAATAGTTTATCCTAAGGGTGTTAATTTTTTTAAATAATTTATATTATGTAATATTCCACTATAATGTTATATGGTTGACTAGTAATATATAGTAAATTATTATTTAAATATTAATTATTGCAATAATCTCTTTAGCACTATGTTTCAGGCCTATAAGTTTTGGTTATGTATGTAATATGTAGGCCATGATTAATTTCTAACAGATTCATTCATGACCCACTACAATCATTATAAGATTTAATAACCATTAAATGAATATTGAATGTCGTAACAACTAGATGGATTCCTGGGATATATTGGGATGCATATTTGGGGTCCTATGGAACCCTCATCAAGGAACTATTCAAGATGACAAATCAATGGAATTATAATATACATATTTTATATGTCGTTAGATGGTGAATGAACATATTAAATAAATACCATTCATCTTGCTTATTTTTTTCTCCAATATAATTCAATATTGTTGGTAATTATGGAAAATCATTCGTGGACATCATCTTCATCTCATACAATCATACATCAATATCCCTTTATATATATTTTTTAAAATATGTCAATTCAAAAACATTATCAAAATATATAGAATTCAAAATGAAAGATAATTAATGAACTGAAAATAAAATTACTAACCTAAAAACTGTGAATCCCATGCCAATAAAAAGTCAAATAAATTTCAATATAGTATTTTCAAATTTTATACAATCTTATTCTCCTCTTAGAGTCACGATTAAAAGGAAAACAATAATATATAGTCATTTTGATTTCCCATGTGTCTGTCCTCAATTATAGGTCTTCAAATATTTCTCCACCATTGAACTATGGTATCTTTATTTTCATGGGTATAAAACTACTTATCCCAATTAAAATTATTCAGCACATTATATGGGAACAATTTTGTTCTTATCTCACATTGAAAACAATTTTTATATTTCTAAAAAAATATGTAGAAGAGGAATGATCAAATACAATCATGGTGGTTAATACTTCCAAAAGAAATTATTAATTTATTTACTATTTTGATATGTCTATAAAACCATTAGAGTGTCCAAATGAAGATATCATATAATTGAAAATTTCAAATAACAATTCTTTTATAACAAGTAAAAAATTATTTAATAAAATATGTGTAATTATTAAATAGATAGATATTTTCAATAAAATATCACCAAATTAAAGTCTATAATAAACGACCTAGGATTCCTTCAAATAGAACACACATAATGTAAAAAAAACAACTAATTCATATATAGAAATGTTAATTGGGGTCATAAAATTATAACTCAATATACGACATTAATAATACACTATATTTAGAACTGTTGTGTTTTTAATTCATTCCTAGGACTTCCACAATTAATAATCTGTAATACATTATTTAATATTTTTAATCATAACCCAAATTTTTTGTCTTAAAATATTATTAACATGTTTGTGTGATCATTTACATAATCCAAAAAAACATTATATTCATTCTTTAAGTGTGTTTTATTAGATGATTCAATAGTTTTCTCTGTGATTTTAGAAGAATCATGACATTATTTAGTGTTTTGTTATTATATTACACATTAGAAATCAATTAATCAATACACAATATTATTATTTTTTATTCGAATATAATAAATGTTGTGGATCATTGAGTTAAATATGTTTTCCTCTATTAATCTACTGTGTTTATGATAATATTTAATTATTCTTGTTTGAAAATATTTATTAGAGAGTCCTGAGAAAATATTTATAAAAAATATTATAACATTAGTCATGGGAAGTGTTTTAACCTAATCAATTAAGGTTGAAACTTAATGAGATTACTACTGAGTCATTTTTAAATTTCATTTATTTGATAGAAATGGATTAATTTTAAATTTAAATGATTATATTCATGATTCTTATATGTATGAATTATTATGGTGTTAACTATAAATAGTTAAGGGATATTTTATTAGACACTCTAATAAAATCACAAAAAATATACTCACACTATAATTATTAATGGAGAATTTTTAGATCAGATGGAATAAATATTATATCATGCAGGATAATTATAACACTATAATTGAATTGTGAAATAAAAAAATAAAATTAATTGTTCAAACCTAAATTTTATTATACAAACATTACCCCACTTCTGGATAGTTTAATGTAGATTAAATTTTTACTAATTCTAAATTACGATGTAATACATAAAAATTATTTCAATATTATTGGAATACCATGAAGAATACTTATGGATGAGTGAATTTCCTTGATAATTATTCTATAGTGGGAATCCTGAAGGAAATGTGGTTTGTGTAATGGATTGTGGTCATAATATTAAACAATATTTAGAGGCCATAAAATAATGGAGTGATAAAATTTCAACTATAACATATATGTCTATAATATAATATGAAAATCAATGGAATATATGTGTATTTTTATCTAATTTTTTTGTCTTCTAATTTTTATAAATTGAGATGTCTTTTTTACGTGAATATAGAATTGAATTATTCCACAAATTTTGGAATTTCAACATAATATTGTATACTATAAATATCTTTTATAATTTCAATGTTATTAAAATATGAACAGATTATAATGAAAAATAAAAATATTTATTTAATCCGAGCTAAATGGTTTAAAAAAAATAACATGAATAATTATTTTTTCAATAAGTTATGCAATATTTGTTTTTAGGGAAATCAAGATTATTATTTGAAATTAAGAATGATTTTTTCCTCCTTATACTTTTATAGAGTGATTCTTCAATGGAATGTTTCATCATTAATTATAAATCAATTATCAAGATAAATTATATTCATTGTAACATCCATTATTGTTATGGTTTACTAAATATTCTCATATTTAGTGTGAAAAAACTATGTTTTCACTATTATGTAAACAATTATGTTAATGTTATGAATTCATAGATATAAAATTTTGTGCATATTGGTAATTGAAATAAAATTATATAAATTGGTTAAATTTTTAAAAAAATTAGTGGTTTCTCTCTAACCATTACAATTATATAGTTGTAATTTATAAAAAATATTTTGGATGCCTTTAACATTGAAGTATACACTGAAAATGGGTATATTTATGTCATTGACAGGATAAAAACATTGATATATGTTTTCTAGAATGTAACAAATGATAAAAAAATTGAAAATGTTTATATGAAGATTAGATATTTGTACATATAAAAAATAAAAAATAAAATATAATGAAATGGATAATTGTTACAACCCCCTCCCACCAAAGATTCCCCTCCTGAGCTGGAAATGGTGAAAGGGTGATAATGACCCCCGAGTCCCACCTATAGTAGGCCCCATAGTGGACAATAGCACCAAGGGTATGAGTTTTTACAATTATGGGAGGCATTACCCTTTTTTATTAATTAAAATCGGGAAAAAGGATAAGTCAAACACCAAACGAAAAGAAACAAGTAATTGAAAATAGACCCAAGACCTACCCATATACATGTTTTATACAAAACTATAACAAAATTAAAAGAACAAGAAGAGATCCAAGGTATGATACCAAAATCAAAGCAATGATTGTAACCAGCAAAACTCCAATGCCCAACTTGCATGGTCTTGCACGGTCCCTGAAGTCCTCTTGATGACCTGAAAGTAAACGTAGGGTGAGCATACATGTATACTCAGAAGGATAACCTAAATCTCTCGTGAACATTTGGGGAGACATCCTAATGCCCCGTGAGAAAACATAAGTAACCATAGCGTAGCAAAGAATCTATCCACTGAACCATACAAGACACACTCACCAAATATCGCAATCCAATAGAGTTGTATAGTAATATTATCAAAGTATCGGTACCCCGCACCACCTTCCCACTAAATTGTGCTCAAGCCCTCATGACTAACGCTCTGATTCATCCCCCTCTTTCTGAGATAGTGCCCCAACCTGGCCATACGAAGCTTGAGAGAGTGCCGCAAGCTGGCCATACGAAGATCATAATATCCCGTAGGAACACAATCCTCGGCCATAACCACATCTCATCCTGTATTTCGCCGGCACTCAATCCTCGGCCATAACCACATCTCATCCCGAAGATACCTGGGAACCACATCAAATCCTCATCCTAATGACTCTTGGGAACACATCACATCTTCATCTCTAAGACTATTGGGAAATATCTTTCATAAACTACCCAATAGATCATGGTCTATAGAACTTGGAAGAAGGAGCACAGGGAAGAACAGTAACCAGCCATCCTTTGGATGTTTGGGAATCGACCCCCCTGTCCAATGGGTGTTCGGAACATAGTGCTAAAAATTGGTGGGGTGCGTAAAGAAACATAAAACATTCATATTTATATAATTATATCAACCACTCATCCCGTCCTAAGGCTTATACAAAAAAGATCTGAGCACTAGCCTCGACAATGCTACCAAGAAAGTATGCACACAATGAATAGCCCCAAATCCCATTAATCTTTTCATGTTCAACAGTTTTAGTTTATTAGTTCCTTAACTACTGAGAAACTAACAACAACCAAACCAAATCAATCATTCATAAAACATGTCAGTACCAAAAACAAATATAGTTAGGTAAAAACACAAGAAGAACAAAACCATTTTCATTTACCAGCCAATCAATTCCATTAATTTTACGTATTTAATCTACTACCGTGCCCCACAATAAATTAGTTAACTCTTTGACTTTTAGTCATATACACAACCCATCCTTGCAGCCATGCTACCAACCAACACAACCACAAACACCTCAGAAACAATACCCATACCACATCATTATTCCTTCGATACCATTCACCACATCTCTGCTGCGCATCACAATCATATGATACACGCCAATCCACAACCAAGCCAACTGTATCCCCACTGCTCACCCATTCCACAAAAACCCATGGGAAACCCCTTAAAATAATTAATCCCCAACCAGCACCCACAAAATTCATTCCTTCATTTAATTTAATCCGGGTGATCATAAAAGGGTTCTAAGTATTCATTTATTCATCCAACTCTACATGATTAACCAATTTCTACATTCTATGAAATTTCATCCACAAAACAATCCAGAAACACAGGGAAACATTTAATTGCACAAGAAAAGGCCCCCAAAGACCGTAATTTTCAGTAGGAATAAGCCTATTCAATTCACTACATATTCAAAGAATAAGTATTGATGGAAATAGAACAACGATATCAACAAAATTTCCCCAAACATGATCTATATCCTGTTATTATCTTTATTTACTAGTTCAATCATACCTCATGAAAACAATAGGATATCAATCCCGCATGATGCACAAAAGAGGGATAGATGAAGGAAAGATCCCTACATCAAATTATTTTGACAAAAACCCCATCAAATGAAGATCACACAAAAAGCCATGTTGATCCTCTAATAATCCTCTTTATATCCCTTCTCCTAACACATTCAAAACCAAATCTCATCATAATTTTTATCCACACACATAGATCTACCCATAACATGATTAAATCTAAGATACCAAGGGAAGAGGATAAGTAGATCTAAGTAGATCTAATGAAATGGACAAGAATGAAGTAGAACGATCACATACCTCAAGAAATCGGCTTTGATTCGCTAAGGTAAGCATTCAGATCACCTCCAAAATGCTTGAGAGAGGCTCTCCTGCTTTCAAGGGAGGTTAGTCCCATGTTATGGCTGCTTAGGGGATTAAAAAAACCATTTAGAGGAAAACGAGTTAGATCCACAATTTTAGGATCTAAGATAATGTGCCTGCACTATTAGTCCGCAAGGTTTGAAAAACCGTGCGCTAACCGTGTATTAACTACTTCCTCTCCAACACTCCTCACATGATTAGTCTACACTGTTAGCCAAACCGTGTGCTAATCGTGCATTAGACACTACCTCTAACACCCACCTCACACGGTTTGGCCGCATAGTTTAGACAAACTGTGCGCAACCCGTGCGAAAGCTACTACCCATTTGTCTTCCTTAAAATTTCACCCAAACACACCCCCAAGACACCTTAACCTCCCATAACACCTCTAACACTACATTTTTGACAAGGTAATGGACTGGAGTGGTCCAGACCATTACATCAGATACCTCTCAAACTATTCTCGTCCTTGAGAATTAAAACTAGACATGATGAAAATAGGGGGTCTGAAGAACCTCTACGAAAGATACCTTTTAGGAGTGAACCTCTCTGACATGTAGGAACACCCCCCCCCTTAATAAAACATGCAACATTAAAGGGTTAATATGTCTAATCATATGGGTTTGGGAGTTTCTTCCCCCATGTCATGATATTATCCCCTATGGGCGGCACGGACTCGCTCGAACGGGTTTACTCGCATCCATCTTAATGCGTCTTGATTAAGAATTATGTCCTCCCCTACCCACAGTTCAAATACATCATTCATATTCAGAGATCAATGAAAACAACACATTCCGTAGTTAACAAGGTAAAAACGCTTCATCCCAAACCGTTATAACATAACAAAACTCAAAACAGCTCTGGTTATTAGGCATACATCTCTGCCTCCCATTCCCAGGTACTCTCCTCAAGCCCACCATGCCTCTGTAACACACGAACCGAAGGAATGGTTCGTCCACGATGAACATTCTCTTTATGACCTTCGATCATCACCAGTCATTCCACGAATGTTGCATCACGCCCGATATCTAACTCTCCCTAGTCGAGGATGTGTGAAGCGTCGTGTGGGTACCGACGGAGCTGAGACACATGGAAGATGTCGTGCACCCATTGCAGCGGTGGTGGCAACGCCAGTTGATAAGCTACCTGGACAACCCACTACAACACCTCGAAGGGCCCGACGAATCTGGGAGAAATATTGCTTTCATCTCTGAATCTTCGCTGCCCGCGCCGAGGAGAGACCTTTAAGAACATGTTTTCCCCAAACTCGAACTCCAAGGGTCTCCTCCTATTATCAGTGTATGACTTATGCCGGTCCTAAGCTACCTTCATCATCTATCATATATGTTGAAAATTCTCCGTCGTGCTCTGCACCACCTCCAGGCTAGGAACACCTGCTTATCCGGCCTCGGTCCAACATACGGGTTAGCAGAACATCCTCAAGTACAACGCTTCGAAAGGAGAAATGCCTATGGTAGAGTGATAGCTGTTTTTGTAAGATAAATCTATTATTGGAAAGTGTTGTTCCCATGATCCTCTAAGGATCCAAACACATGCTCATAGCACATAGTCCAAAGTCTATATGGTGAACTCTATCTTCCCATTTGTCTAGGGGTGGAAAGCAGTGATGAGGCATAGCCTGCTGCCAAAATCATGTTTCAATCCTCTCCACACCCGGGAGGTAAATCAGGTATCCCAGTTGGAGATTATAGATCTCAAAACTCCATGAAACCACACCACCTCATTCGAGTTCCTCTGATCTAGGGCCTCAACTGTACTTGAATCCATGATTTCTATGAAGTGGGCTCATTTCCTCAGCCGGTCCACCACTACCAAGATTGCATAGACACCCCCTTGAACTCTGGGGAGCCTTGTGACAAAATCCATCGAGATGTCATCCCACGTCCAGTCAAGGACATCTAAAGTTTGTAACAGACCTCATGGAACACAGTGTTCAGCCTTCACCTCCTGACACACGAGGAACTTTGATACAAAATATTCTACTGCCCATTCCATCCCGGGCCACCAGAACTGCCCTCTTAAGCCCTGGTACATATTGGAAACTCATGGGTGTACTTCCAGGGTTGAGTTGTAGAACTCACCAAGAACTCTTTCAAGCATTGCCTCTGGATCAAACAATTTCCCCTGTAAAATCATCTAATTCAGACCATCCTCCGACCATCATTACAAAGAATTTCCCTTGATATCCTGATCGTGCATCACATCACTCTCTATGTCTTCCCACCGAGACTCCTCCACCTGCTGTAGTAGAGAGGACCACACTGTCCTCTGAAACAGACAACCTCTACCACCATCTTCCCAAACATTGAGGTGTAGTCTAGCCAATTATTCTATAACCTTCCAGCCATCTTCGGAATTTCAAACCGCGTCCTTCATCCTACTCAAAGAGGAAACCACCACATTTTCTTGTCCTTTGGTGTAGGATATTTCGAATTCGTAGTCCTGGAGGAACATTATACTCCTTCGCTGCGGCAAATTCTTGTATCGATGTGATAAGATATACTTCAAACTCTTGTGAACCTTGAAGACCACAAAGCGCTCCCCGATGAGGTAATTCTGCCACAACTTCAGTGAGAACACAACTGCCAAAAGCTCTAGATCGTTGGTGGAATAGTTACGTTCATGAGGACGTAACTACCATGACCCATAAGATATCACCCCTTTCTGTTGCATCAACACAAACCCCAAGACATGGCCTGAGGCATCACAGAATACCTCAATCATTACTCCCTCCTCTTGTAATATCCGCATTGGGGAACTAACCAACATTCCCATTAGATAACTAAAGGATGCCTCACACTGCTCATCCCACATGAAATCTTGATCCTTCTTCATTAAAGCTATCAAAGGTGCTGCAACTCGGGAGAAGTTTGGCATGAACCTCCAGTAGTGTCCTGGTAGTCCAAGTAAACTATGAACCTCTTCCACATTCTTGGGTTCTACCCAAGAAACAACCAAATAAACCTTTGATGGGTCCACCTCTATTCCCTGATTGGACACCACGTGTCCAAGGAAGCGTACTTCCTGAGTCCAAAATATGCATTTGGACAACATCCCATAAAGTGGTGAGGTCGGAAGTCCTCTAAAAATGATCTCAGGTGCCCACCATTATCCTCCTATGATCTTGAGTATATCCAGATGTCGTCGATGAAGATGACTATGAACTGGTCTATGTAATCCTAAAAGATAGAGTTCATGAGTCCCGTGAACACAACTGGTGCATTTGTAAATACGAACGGCATGACCACAAAATCAATGTGCCCATACCTATGTCTGAAGGAAGTCTTCGAGATATATCCTTCCTTCACCCTCAACTGGTGATATCCACATCGTAGATCGATCTTAGAGAACCATCCTACTCCCCTCATCTGGTCAAAGAGACTGTCTATCCCTGGGATGGGGTAATGATCATTGACCATTACCTAATTTAGTCTCCGGTGGTCTGTGCACATCCTGAGACCACCATCTTACTTCTTTGTGAACACGACAGGATCACCCCAAGGTGATACACTTGGACGAACAAAACCCTTCTTCATCTGATCGTCAATATGAATCCACAAATCTTGAAACTCATAAGGTATCTTCTGGTAGGGACCCATCGAAAGCGGACAGGCTCCAGGTTTCAAGTCTATCCCAAACTTAAAATCATGTCAAGGGGGTAGAGTCACCACCTCTAAAAGAAATACGTCCATAAACTCACCGACGATCCCTGGGACTTCCACCATTTCTGTATCCGCTGACTCCACTGACAGTTCATCTAACAAAGAATGGAGGGGCTCCACTCACCGGTTACCTTCCTTGTAACCCCACTCACCGATAAAAGTCACACGTTGGATGCCCATGTTTGAAAAAACGACCCTTCTTCGGGAACAATCGACGACGATACACACTGAGAACAGCCAATAGATGCCTAGAATGATGTCGTGTGGCTCTATTTGCAGTAAAAGGAGATCTCCACTGGATTGGTATGTCCCTAACAACAACCTACATCCCCGAAAAACACAAGTCATGCTATTCTGAACTCCAACTGGTGTACTCAAAACTAGGGGTACGGAATGTTTCTCTATTTCTAGGCCCAAGGAACAGGCTAGTCTGGGCGCAACAAAGTATTGTGAAGCTCTTGAATCAAATAAGGCATAGGCGAGGGTACTAAACAAGTTGATCATACCTCGAACGACTTCTGGACCTGTTGGAACTACTGCCTCTATGGCGTGCATCTGCCCATGCCCAGTTCTTCTGCCTCTCAGCTGTCAGCCGCCTCCCCGACCACCGCTTGTTTGCGGTCCCTGATGGGCATCCTGAGGTCGGCCTCCTCCTACAACGTCTGCCCTTGGAGGATCAAGAGCTCGCTTCCCCTACTGTTGCTGCTGGAAGGGCTTGGCTGGAAACTACTGTGGCTGAGGCAGGTACTGTACTGGTCCACCGCCAATGTACTGTACTTGGTCCATGCACTAGTTCTGAAGGTTCCCACGACTGCCAAAAATGATAAACCTAGGTGCCAGGCCCTGAAGGAAAATGGAGAGGACCTGGAGATCGGAATTGAAAGTGCTGAGGCATGCTCCCTTATAGTCGGAACCTAGAGGGCCCTGATGCTGGAGTTTTGCAGCTGACGGCTATCCCCTTTGATGAGCCCAACTGGATTCCCTCTCGCGACACACCTCCCATCGTCTGCATCCTCTCCACCACTTCAGCCTTCTTCTAGACCTCCATGTACGTCGGTATGGTGAAGAGGGTAACATCATACTAGAGAGGAGTTCTAAGTGCCTCTTCCAAATGTCTCGCCCAAGACTCCTACTCCGGATAGTGGTCGGGAGAAAAGTGAAGGAGATACTTGAACTTGATACCCAACTCTCTCACTGACATACTCCCCTACTGGAGGGAGAGTAGTTCCTACGTCTTATCAGCCTTCATTGTGGAAGAGAGGAACTCCACCCGTAATTCCTTCTTGAAGTCATCCCACATGACCTCATCCTCCCTATTCTCCCAATGATAAATCATCCACCACTGACACGCTGCTCCACGCATCTGGCTCACAGCCAGAGGAACCCAGTACCATGTCGGAGCCCTGATCATGATGAATGCTATCACAAGATCCTCTAGCCTGCTCTTTGTCACTATTTATGAAATTCATCCCTAGTAATTCTCAAGGGTCTGCCACTGAATGACACGAAGCGTCTTCTACCACTGATCATCCTCTTCCTCTCAGTTAGCCCTCCGTCGATTAGCCAACTCAACCCTCTGGGCCTCGATCATCTTCACTACTCATTGTCGTCTCCCAGGTGCCATAGCTTCAAGGTAAACAAGGAATTCCTATGCTCGAGTACTGTAGAATATTTTTCTTAAATTTTCATAGACTCCTTATTCATTTTAAATCCCCAAATGCCCCAGAAACACAAGAACATGAGACATTATGATGCATGTACCTTTCCTAGGGTCCTTACACTGCAATTAGTGTGGCCTCACTTGGTCGTTCGGTAGCTCCAGATACCTTGCATCGGATCATAGGGGGGCCTAAAATCTCATGTCCTAGTCAGTCATCCCAAGCCTATTTCATGATACAAGATCACCCGATGATGTTTCTCTACCATACCATACAATCCTCACTATGCCTAACTTCATAATACATCCCATCTCTCAACCTACATCCTCTGATACCATTCTGTCCCAACCCCCTCCCACCAAATATGCCCCTCCTGAGCTGGAAATGGTGAAAGGGAGATAAGGACCCATGAGTCCCGCCTCCAGTAGGCCCCAGAGAGGCAACTAGAACCAAGGGTATGAGATTCCACAATTATGGGAGGAATTACCCTATTGTTCGTAATTATGATATGGAAAAAGGACGAGTCAACCACCAAAATAAAGGGAACAAGTAAATGAAAATAAACCGAAGACCGACCCATGTGCATGTTTTATACAAAACTGAAACAAAATTACAAGAACCAGAAAAGCTCCCAGGTTTGACACTAAAAAGAAAGCAAAGACTGCAACTAGAGAAACTCCAACGCCTAACTAGCAATGTCTCGCACGGTCCATGAAGTCATCTTGAAGACCTGAAAGTAAACGTATGGTGATCATACAAGTATACTCAATACGATCACCTAAACCTCTGGTCCACTATTGGGGCGATATCCTAATGCCCGGTGAGAAAACAGAAGGAACCAAAGCCTATAAATGATTCTATCCACCCAACCATAGAATCCACACTCACCAAATATCGCAAGTCATTAGAGTAGTATAGTATTATTATCAAAGTATGGGTACCCCGCACCACCTTCCAACAGATTACTGCTGAAGCCCTCACGGCTATCGCTCTGATGCATCCCCCTCTTCCTGAGCTAGTGCCGCAACCTGGCCATACGAAGCTCGAGATAGTGCTGCAACCTGGCAATACAAAGCTCATAGTATCCTGCCAGCACAAAATCTTCAGTAATAACCACATATCATCCGGTATTACGCTGGCACTCAATCCTCGGACATGATAATATCTCATACCAAAGACACATGGGAACCTCATCACATCCTCACCCCGAAGACTCTTGGGAACACATCACATCCTCATACCTAAGATTCTTGGGAAATATCTGTCATAACCTTCCTGAAGGATCATGGGCTACAAAACCTAGAAGAGGGTGCACAGGGAAGACCAGTAACCATCCTTCCTTTGGATGTTTGGGAATACCACACCCCATTCCATGGGTGTTCGGCACGTAGTGCTCAACATTGGTGGGGTTCATAAAGAAACATAAAACGTACAGATTTATATAATTATATCAACCACTCTGCATATCCTAAGGATTCTACATAAAAGATCTGAGCACATTCCTCGACACTACTACCACGGAAGTATGTACACAATGAACAACACCAAACCACATTAAGCTTTTCATGTTCAACAGTTTTAGTTTATCAGTTCCATATCTGCCGAGAAACTAAAAACAACCAAACTAGATCAATCGTTCGTAAAACATGTCCCTTCCCACTACAAATATAGTTATGGAAAAACACAAGAAACACAAAACCATTTTCTTTTACCAGTCAAAAAATTACATTGATTTTCCGCATTTAATCAACTACCATGCCCCCAAATTCATTAGTTAACTCTTCCACTTTTACTCATATGCACAAACCATCCCTACAACCCTATTTCCAACCACCAGAACCACAAAAACAATAGAAACAATACATGTACGGCATCATTATCTCTTCGATACCATTCACCACAGCTCCGCTGCACATCACAACTATATGATACATGCCAATCCACAACCAAGCCAACCGCAACCCCGTTTCTCACCCATTCCACAACAACCCATGAAACACCCATATATATGATTTAACCCCAACCAACACCCACTAAATTCATTCATTAAATTTATTTAATCGGTGTGATCATACATGTGTTCTAGGTATTGATTTAATCATCCAACTTTACATGATCAACCAATTTCCACAGTCTATGAAATTCCATCCCCAAAACAATCCAGAAACACATGGAAACATTTAATTGCACAAGCAAAGGCCCCCAACAACCATGATTTTCTATAGGCATTAGCCTATTCACTTCAAAAAATAATCAAAGGATAAGAATTGATGGAAATAGAACAGTGATATCAACAAAATTTCCCCAAGCCATTTTTTAACCAGTTATTATCTTTATTTACTGGTTCAACCATACCTCATGAAAAAAGAGGATACCCACCCTGAATGTTGCACAGAAGAGAGAGAGATGAAGGTACTATCCCAACCTCAATGGATTTTGAAGAAAATCCCAACAAACGAAGAACTCACAAGAAGTCGGGATGATCCTCCAAGGATCCTCCTTAGATCTATTATCCTAACACAACCAAGACCAAATCGCATCCTTTTTGGAATCCTCACACTTAGATCTACCCATAACGGATGTAGATCTATAAAACTGAGGGAAGAGGAGAAGTATATCTATGTAGATCTAAAGAAACGATCAAAAACGAAGGAGAACGATCACATACCTCAAAAACCGACTTCGATTCACCAAGGGAAGCATTCAGATCGCCTCCAAAATGATTGGGAGAGGCTCTGTTACCTTCAAGGAAGTGTAATACCGAGTTATGGCCTCTTAGGGGCTTAAACAATCCATATGGAGGCAAAACGAGTTAGATCCACAATTTTAGGATCGAAGATTATGTGCCCGCATAGTTAGTCTACACGGTTTGACAAGTCGTGCACTAACTGTACGTTAGCTACTACCCAGCCAACACACCTCACATGGTTAGTCTGCACGGTTAACCAAACCGTGCACTAACCGTGCGTTAGATACTGCCTCAAACACCCACCTCGCATAGTTTGGCCGCACAGTTTCGACAAACTCTGCGATGCCCATGGGAAAGCTACTACCATATGTTCTTCCTTAAAAGTACACCCAATAAAACCCCCAAGTCACCTTAACCTCCCAGAACACCTCTAACACCACATTTTTACAAAGTAATGGACCAGAGAGGTCTGGGCCATTACAATAATTAAAGAGTTATATTATATTCTCAACCATGTGTTATACCTATTAATTATTTAGTAGCACATATAAAATTATAATGTATTGTAATGATGGTATTGTTACTAGAGTGAAATATTAAATTTAATCTTTAAAAAAAATTAATAATTTTTATAGATGAATATATATGTAATATATATTTTATAAAGGACCAACGAAATATAAATGGTAAATAATATGAGGTTGAATTATATGTGCTGACTATTTATTATCAATATCATCCAATGTCCTAATAGAGTAATGGATGCTAAAAAATATATAAAAATATCAATAGATATAATTATACTAATATATAAACCTACAGGATAATAAATATGAAAATACTACTATATTGTATGGAGTAGATAACGTTTAAATATTCTAAAATGGATTTATCATTAATTAAATCTATGAATCATGAGCGAGTTAAAAATTAGATAAAACAAACATGTGGCCTCATATTAAAAAAATTATACATAAGGATTTAAGAAATGCGTAATAATATTGTATGATGAGAATTAGAATGTGAATCAACATTGTTCTTAGTTGGAATAAATTGGAAATGTTCAAATAATAGGTAAAATCATGACTGATACTTTTCTAAATAAACATATATTTGTTTTAGTTATATTATTAATGGAATTTTTTTACTGAAAGTGGTTTCGAAGTGTAGTAAATGGTTGTGAATATGATTTTATTTAATGGAAAAATAGATTTGTTGTCAATTTTGAAAAAAATATTTTTATTAAAATTGGTGATACTAAAGAAAATATTTTTAAATTGAAAAAATATTTACATATCTTGATTAAAGATCAAAAATCATGGTGTGATTTTTATACTGTAACTTCAGTAATATATAAATTAATATATGTAGTTTTGATGATAACCTCAATTTGAAATCAAAAACAAAAATTGTTTCACGTTCCAGTCTATATTGAAAATTACACCATTACATATTGTATGTCAGAATGAACCTGAGAGATTATTAATTTAATATTATTTTATTTTTTACGATCAATTATAGTTGAAAAAAATTTAATTTTAGTTTCATTTTTACTTGATTTTATTTGACTTTACATGGTGTTAAAATGAATATTAATTCCTTATAAGTAAAGAAATGTGGAAACTCATGATGTCTCTTAGGAAGGGTAAATGGTTGGATTGTCATGATGATTAGTTATTAATCTCTCGGAGTTTTTATTAATTTTTTTTTATAATTAATAGAAAAATAAAATATAAGATGAGTGTTACTAAAATGAGACGTAATAGTTACAAGTCCAATGGTAGGAGTGCTAGTTTAATAATATCATAGTCCCCCATGATTAATACATATAATTTTAGTCAATTATATATCATACTAATATATATCTAAAGAACGGGGTCTAGTTGTATAATGTTTTAGAATATAATAACCATTGTAATCTCAAACTCATTATGTGGATTGGATAGTTTTATTTAATTTTAAAATCATCCAATATATACATTACCAAATCTACTATATAAACAAAGAATCATTAGGCCGATATTAAGAAAAATTAATTATGATTTTTACCATAAAAATGTTAAAAATCATAAAAAAATAACAAACCAATAACTCTTGCTCCATAAATTAAAATAATTTTTTGGTCAGTGGATAAAATGAACTAAATGTAGGAAAAATAATTTAAATGATACCAATATTATTTTTGAAAAAATTCAACTAATAAACATTCATTATGATATTTATATCGGTCAAAATAATATGAATTTAGAGGTGTTATTAGACCTATATAAATTAACATGGCCTTCTATAATGGGATAATAATTTATGATTAGTTTGTACAACAAGGTGAATTATCACAAAAATAGACAAATAGATTTTATAATGAAAATAGATTAAACTAAATAATATATTTAGAATAAAATTTTACCATAATGTATATTTAGAATCAATATTTTTTATATTACCCCACTTATTATACCCTTAAATGTGTCATAATGGAGTTATGGATTAGCTCTATGTATCATGTACGTTATTTTCCAATACCAATAGAGTGAAGTAATATTTATCAATATATAAAGGGATTCCCTCACTCCCCTAGAATATATGATGAATTTATCTAATCATATTTAATTTACAATTTAAAAAATTTAATAGCCTTTTTGGTTTACATAATCACATTTTATGAAGATATTTAGGCTTCCAAGTAATCTAAAAGAATAAAAATTTTAATCCTATGTAATAAATTAGTTCTGATGTCTCATTCATTTAACCATAGAATATATTTATTTTTCAAAAAATTTATTATGATTATTTCCTCTTTGTTATTCCTTATTAATGTCTTAATGCGTGTTGTTTCATGATTTTCAGTTTGATTCTGAACACAAAATCCTGATATGGTATAGTTCACATTGTATGGGATACCTCATTGAATAGTGATATTGGTTGTGATATATTTCAAATGAAATATCATTTTCATTCCCTTTTAGAACAATGAACGTAGATGATAAAATGATATCGAGTGTGACATCTTGTTTATAATGTGTGCTGGACCTCTACAATACATTGGGATAAAATGTTAGTTGTATGGGATATCGTGTGATAGAATTACTGTGGATGATATCCTTGTTACAACCCCAATCATCAATGAATCTAAAACTTTCATGGTAGGCTGGCCCATTATCTACTGAGAAACATACATAGTTCTGATAATGAAGATTATAGTGAATTTAAGAGTTCCAACACATATTTAGGATCATTATATTAATCTGTATTATACATGGGTTATCTTCCTGTTGTATAGTCGGACAAAATTAGGGTAAGAAAAACAGTATTGATAATAAATGTTTAACAGTACTAAAATTCACACATGTTAAGGAATAGTTTTTTTGGTATAGATGATAGTTTAAAAGTTGTAAGTGCAAGACTATTTTATCCTCTAAATGTACTCATGGAAACTGATATGGGTATATTTTTTTAAAAAATGAAATGATCATTACTTCATTTTTTTAAATGATTATAATCTATTTTTAAAGGTACTACATTTATTTCTTTAAATGTATAATAATCTTATTTCAAATATAAAAATCAAAAGATAACACATAGATATCCATTTTTTATCAAAAAATATTAAATCATCAAAAAAATTCTCAATATTTATTAATTATGAAATATTATTAAATCCTAATGAAAGGAATTATTTTACTAAAAATAACACATTATGATTTTTCTAATAAAATATTGGTATATAAGTTACTTATAATAAACAAAAGATGAAATATATTCATTAATCCCATCAACCTGAATATAAATATTACATACCCCATGTAATTATTGTGAATAAGCTTCAGAATAGTTTAAAAATTTATTATGTCATTTTCCAAACACATTTATGATTGTATAGAAAGATAATTTCTACATTGAATTCAAAATAGCCAGTACCGTATAATGTCTGACTTTTTCATGTTCCATGTCAACTGACTAATTTCACAAATATATGATACTTCATATATGACATTTTTATAAGTCATTTTAAAACATTCCTCTATGTTTAGAAATCAATAAATATATTCATGACCATTGAAATGTATAAAATTATTGATTTTTCCCTACCAATGAATTCTCAAACCACATATTGAATAGTGTTACAAATATAATGGTTAACCATAAAAAAATTTTGTTCATAAAATAAGATTAATTTCAATATAACTGGAATATATTAAATGTTTAGGTAGTCTTCTATTTTATTTATAAACTATTAATAATGACCTTATATAGATACACACTCACAAAAATGTTATCTCTATAGGATGTACATTTAGTACCTCATATAATATTATAAATATAGTTTTTAAAATATAAATATATACCATTTATGGAATATCTATTAGTATTGACTTTTACTTGAAAAAAAGTCATTGAAACATTTAACCAATGTTTCAATGGATTTCATGGAAAAAATTCAATCAATAGATATGTTTTTTATTAATCGTTATTTTATCAATTCTAGAAAAAATAATCTACCCCAAAAACCAAAATTAATTATAATTATTTCATAATGCTTCTCTCAATTTAGTTTGATATGTTTCAAAAAAACCAAGATACATATAAAAATCACAAAAAATGAAAAACGTCATACAATGTTGAATGTTACTATCACACACAATGGTTTCATGCAACCTCAAAATAGAATAATAAAATTTATAATAATTTTTAATATACTATGATATATTATATATTTAAACAAAATAAAGGATTTGGATAATATAGTGGTTTTAAATTTACAATTTTTGGAAGTTGCAAATCTTCTCCAAAACATAATTTTTTATACTCACAAAGTACATCATCAATATCATTACATTTAATATATAGTGTTTAAATTATATTTTTTTACTAATATTTACCATGTTAAAAGTAAGAATAACTTTACCAAGAAAACCATCAATTCTAGAGTGAATTATGCTTGGATTGAATTTTATTTTAGAGTTTTAAAAAAATTATAACAATAAGAGATGAATTTATTCTATATAAACATATCACATGTTATAATTACTTTATCCCAATATAATTTATCATTAAAAAAGTATTGCCATATAATTTTTTTCCAGCTCTAATATCTACATATTCGATTGATACCTATCTATATTCAAGATGAAATTTATCTTTTCTATAACTAGTGTGATTTTTTTCCAATAAAAAAGTATTGTCATAGGTATTACAAAGAAAATAATTTTAGGAATTATTTAAATTGGTAATTTATAAGATTGTTATTAATAAAAAATACTTTTCAAACCAATAAATCCAATCCTTCTTTTTGGGGATGATAATATTTTAAACAATAATATTAGTATCTCTATTTGGTACATCATTATTCTGTTAACTCCAGAGTAGTATAATGTTGATGTTAAATAGTTTATTCCACATATTTTCATAGAATCATGTATGTCTCCATTAAATTATGGTATTCGTTGATGAATGATGATGGCCCTTAGAATCCCTAATCAGACAATATATAGTATTTGATGAATGAAAAACCTACATATGAGTCATATGTTTTGATTATTTTTCATCCACTTGATTATAATCATAATGAATGGAAATAAATAAATAAAAATATACAAAAACATTTGAAATGGTCCCTTAATTTCCATTTCATACACATCAATGTTTTCTAAAAAACATATGGGCCTTTAGGTACTTTTCGACATATTTTTAGGTAATCATATTTTTATATGTTTTTATAAATTTTTTATATAACATATAAATTATATAAATTATATAATAAACAATTTAGAACATTATTATAGGTCTTTCGATATCGAATATGACATCATCAAAAAATTATGTTATAATATGTTTAAAAAAATAACTCACTCTCATGTTGGAACCTTATTATCATTTTATCACTATATATTCTACAAAATTATTGGTAATCCTATATATAGAACATAAATTTTGAATTTAACAACATGATTTGATATGAATTAGTGCATGAATATTTTCTTTCAATATAAAAATTGTTAATAATGTCAACGTTCCATGGTAGTTCACTATAACAAAAAATATGTTTCTGACATGGAATATGAAAATTAATTGATTCATTATTCCAAATTAATACATTAACAGTGTGTGGTATACTGATCTTACAGTCCTTTACATATTATAGAGTTCCATTTATGTTCTTAATTTTCTTATTGAACTCATAGACATGTATTATTCATATTAGTATTATAATTTGTTTTCATTATTATTTTGTAGAAGATTAATATGTGGATGAAAAATTAAATGTTATACTTTAATTAAAAGAAAATATGGTATAATGATTAAAAATTGATATTAAATTAAATGGAATAACTTTTTAGAGGTTTTTTAGTTTCATTGATAATATACAAATGTCTTAGAATAATATATAATTGAATTTTCATTTAATGTTTTTGTAACATATTTCTTAAAATATTAGATAGAAGAAATAGATTACATCTAATAAAGGATTTTCAAATTTGGTTGTTGTATTATAGATGTTGATGATTTATTTCTCTTAATTTCACCTAATGATTTCTAATATAATACATACATATCAAACTCATTGTTTTATTAAACCAAAATATGTTAGTTTTATAATTATCAAACTAAA
The DNA here is from genome assembly GCA_963277665.1 of Viscum album. Classification (NCBI taxonomy): domain Eukaryota; kingdom Viridiplantae; phylum Streptophyta; class Magnoliopsida; order Santalales; family Viscaceae; genus Viscum; species Viscum album. Next base: position 1,691,052,928 of record OY728126.1, read on the forward strand.
ATCCATGATTTTCCACGCATAAAATCCTAGAAGGCCAAATAATTATTTATAAATTGTTTTAAAATAAGGAAAACATAAAATAATTATTATATTAAAAAAATATTGGTAAAATTCAATTCACTTATTTGAAATTAAATTTCTTAAAAAAAATCATTTTTTATTCAAAATATTGAATATTTATAAATCGATACAACATCATCCTTAAATTAATATTTTCCATACCATTTCTAACTAAGTTAAAAAAATTATGAAATTAATTTATAAAAATAATGAAATCATAAAAAAATTCATGTAAAATTTGGACAACAATAACAAAGATTCTAACCATAAATTAATAGAATATAAATGGGGAATTAAAAAATTAAAATGGAATTATCATTTAGTAAAAGGATTCTTAATTATTGGAAAAATTGGTTCCTCTTGAATATACAGAGAAATTAGAACATAAAAATATCATTAAAATATATATAAGAATAAAGAATGGGTCTTCCTCAAAATATTCTATATAAAATAATTAGAAAACCATTATATGATAAAATTATTTTATTGTTAGTTTATTTATTTTATTAAAAAAAATCTCTCCAATAATTTTAACAGACATAGTATTTATGAAATTATTCTCATTTACAAAAACATTTAATGTAAAATTATTAGGAATAATGTGAATTATACATACCCACTATGATTAAAAAATAATGTTACATATTTATCAACACTAATAATTTTCCAATTTACTTTTATTCTTCTTCTATCCATGTCGGGTTAAACATATATTAAAATTTTATAATGATGAAAACATAAATATGAATAATTAGTTTCTATCAATTGAATATATAACTTTGTGCAGGTTTGTCTCACGTAATCTACTAGATTACTTTATCATTTTCTATAAATAGATAAATGAGCTTAACCTCTTATAATTAAATTTTTTTCTAGGAATTATTACTAAAAAGTTATCTTCACTGATTTCATATATAAATTTCATCTTAGTTGATAGTGGATGAATGAACGTTTTGATATTAATATTATGGATATTATCCATATTGTTTCACATACCTATTACTTTTTATGTTCATATATAAAATGAACTATATTATTTTCATTATTATAGAGTAAATATTCAAATTTTTTTATGAAATAAGAATATAATTCATCTTTAAATTAATTGGATGTGATTATATATACATCATATGAATATATATTTGGTTTTAGAAATTTAAATTTATTCCCCAAATTAGAATACAATTTTAATAGATTTTTTTTTCAATTAGAGTATGGTTCATTGTTATGTGGGAGTATAAAAAGATAATGTTCTTCTTAAGGACTGCTAATGGTATATAAACTGTTAAATCTAAATTGTGTACTTAAAATTCCTTTTTAAATGATTATTCAACTATATTTTTTATTTTTTCATCTATCTCCATGAAGGGATGGTATGAAATATTAATTTAAATTTTAGGTTATCATTCAACGAAGACACGTAACATTAATAATCCTTAATTAATTATTTTTTACATTGAACCCATATAATAATATTTTATAAGATTGAGTTTCTTAAAATATTCATCAATATAGGTGCATAAAAATTATCCTGAAACATGTATTAAGATACCACATTTATGTTTTTTTTGTGTGGAAATTTATTCTCCCTTTGGAAACTACAATGGATAACCTAATGTCATAAATAAGAAAGGGGGGATTTATATATCCCAATAAGGGATTAATCAAAGACCAAAATGATGAACATATTACATATTATTGAAGAATTATTTGATGGTGGCACAATAAGGATGAGAATATTAAACATTAATATAAATGCATGATATACATTTTTTTCATCAAGGAAACATTTGAATATGGATACAACATAATACATGGAAACATAATCACAGGTCAAGGATAATTATCAAGGCATGATAACATTTTTATTATTGTTATAAACTACCATGAACCATACATGTAATCGCATGATATAAATATATTACCTAATGCATTGTAGATCTATGTAATTATGGGCCCACCTATCACATTAATATATTGTACATAACAGTGTGTGCCATATACATCACATAAAAAAAGAACAAAATTTATTTCTTTTGAACCCATGAGTATTGAGTGTGAGAAAAATATATTCAATTCCCCAATAAGTTATTTATAGTCACATCAATGTGAATACCCTTGTGTAGAAATGGAAATGGTTAGTCACTACAAAAAATATGTTTCACAAATAAACGTGAGTTAAATTCTATAGCTGAATTGGCGTACATAAAGTGTCAAAGAATGTGTATATATGACCAATCATTAGTATATCATTAATTGGGATTCATAATTTTAGTTTATGGATGTATAAAAACACAGTAAAAAAGGCATTTGGAAGTAAATAATGAATTGTAAAATGAAAGTACGTGAAATAAAAATCTGAGGAGAGAGTCCCACACCTTGAGAGGATAGATCTAAAATCATGGGAGGATATTATTAATAGGAATAAAGTACCTAATTAAGTATTAATATAGTGTTAGATGAATTTAGCTACTAAGAAACTGAGTTTTGAGTTAAGGGGATAGGGGGATGGGAATAATTTATATATAAATAGAGTGTAATTATTTTTCAATTTTTTTATTATAGGTTTTAGACTCTATATGGTAAACTAGGAAAAATTAAATACCTTCCCATTGGTTTCAATTTTTTTCCACAAGATTTTGGTTTAAAATATTACATTTGTATAAGAAAGAGAATCATTAAAATAACAACAATAAGGATGTGTAAGTGGGACATTATTATAATCATTTTTTAACTTGTTATAATAAATTATGTTTTCTGGGGATTCATTAATGGTTTATAATATTTATAATATAAATTAAAAGTATATTATTTTGAAGGTGAAAAATATTTTTTCTTATTTTATTCCCTTTATACTATTTGATAAATCTATTTTTTGGCTATTATGATGTCATAATTCAGGACATATATTTATACCATAGTTAATTTTTACCTAAAATTTTTATTTTCTTAGAAAATATTTTGTAAATAATCAATGGATACATTCAACATGAGGATTTAAAAAAATTATTATGATAAAATTATTTTATAATTTTTTTAATTTGTACTTTTAATTCAATATTATTATTTATTGAAAGATATTATTCCAGCAACAATAATTTTTTTTCATCATTAGAGTGAATATCATGCAATTAAATATATTATATTATCATATGAATATAAATATTAAATAATACAAAAATTATTTTCAAATAAATTTTATTTTAAAATTCATGAGATTATTATAGAGGGCATTTTAATTAATTATATATTATAATGATAATAATTTTAATTTTTTGTCAAAATCCAATTTCTATCAAATAAAATAATATTATATTATTGCAAATGGATATATATTAAGATTTTTGTAATAAATGGTTAAATATAAAAATTAATACAATTATGTTCTAGATACATTAACCCTTATAAAACCAAAATACTTTTTATGGGAAATGTGTACAATAGTTGGGATTTATTTATGTTGTTATTCGAACACAGGTTTGGTTATGTTCTTGATATGTTTGAACCTATCCAGTATATTGATTCATTCGTTAATCAATTATTGAGAATCAAAATATTATTGGCCATGTAAAAAAATAAACTTATTCAATATCCCTTTGAATCCTAGATAAATGGGCTTTATAGGGTAAAATCCTATTGGTCGAGGCCATTTCAACTTTCATTGGTAAAAAATTAAACATTATAACAAACATTATAATTAACTGATCTTAACAAAAACTATACAATGACAATAATTTCATTTGGATGTGATACTTAATGAATTTTAAAATTCAACATTATATATTTTATTGTTGTTCTAAAATAAAAAAAACTATTTCATGAGTGTTATATATCTATATGGTATTTAATCACTAAAAAGGGAAAAAATTTACAAAATATTAAGTCACCACATTCATATCTCATTCATAAATTTCAACCAAAAAAATAATCTCATACACTAAAATAGATGAGGATGACTATATTTTATTTCCACTTCTAGTTCCCATGTTACTTCTTTATACATTTCATTACACCATATAACATTGTACATGTGATATTTCTTAATTTATAGAACTATGTATCCTTGATCTGACATTTTTACTAATTTTTCATCAACATAATGATCATTCTACAAGATTACCACATATGGATATATTACATGTGTGGAGTTTGGAATGTTCTTCCTCAAAAGGGATACAAATAAATCATCATGTATATTATATAGAATAATTGGGAGTGAAATTCAATAGGTCATAGCTTCAATATGATCATAGATTTAAATGGGTATAATGTCTCAGGGACAAAAATTTACATTCATCCCAAACAGTATGAAATTATTCCATTGTGATATATGATGTGACATCATATCTCTAATATCAAACTCTAAGACTCAATGGAAATTTTATGAATAACGACTATATCATACTTGTAATGATCCTATATGATTATTGAAAGTTGGAACCTTTCCCATTAGATAATGGAAAAGATCAAGTCTCATTTACATAATATAATAAACTTCACCTCATCATGATGGAGTCTGACATCTATTTCCATACAGTGCCTCAAAAGGTGCCAATTGAATTCTATAATAAATTTTGTTGTCGTATGAGAACTGCAATAGGAAAAGTTTTCATCAGAAACTCAACGTAAAACCATTGAAAAATATCTAAATATATTTTATAGACTTTTAATAGTATAATTAGATTGACCATCCATATGATTTTGATATTATTAATTGAATATCTGTTCAGTATACAATGCATACATAACACTTCTATAGAACCACATTGTAATATACGAATCTCAATTAGTTATAATAGAGAGGCTCAATCCAATTAGTCTTACTACTTCCATTATGTATATATTGGCGATTTGGTTATGAGGGAAGTCATTATTGATAGTAATGAAATGAACTAACATTGTAAGGTGGTCATCTACAACTCAAATGATGATATTTCATTTTAATTTCATGGGGATTTTTATTGTACCACAATTCATTGTTTTATTCCACCCTTACACCGCTGTTTTAAACTAGTTTTGTAATGAATATTCCAAATAAAATAATAAATTTCACTTTATGTTTAAATAATTTAATTAATGTTAATGAACATTATAATGGTAAATTTTACTTGTTTTTATTATTTCAATGTATGTGGAGGTGATTTGGAGGGCCCTTAATGAAGTGGAAGAAAAATGGGTCAAAATTTCATGGATCCATGGACATCTATCCAAAGTGTTGCATATTACACAATATAAGTGCATCCAAATGGGCTGAAATATTGTGGGGATGTTCAAAATTTATTATTCTACATTTCATATTAAGGAACACAATCCTGATTCCACTTATATGGGGCCCGTCCGAACTGATCTGTCCAAGACACCGAATATAAACCAAGTCAAATGTGGTGTTTGGTATTTTATCTATATATTGAGATGTATTTGTCTAATTGGTTCCACAAATTCGGTGGAGACATTCAAGATGTAGGGCTACAACTTTTCTATTTTCTTAAAATCTAGATGAGATTTTTTGACGTCCAAAACTCGTGGTACAAGTGGATTTAGTTAATATGTGTGCCTAAAACCACATTCCAATTTTCCTATAAAATGACACATTGGGCTCCCCATTTGCAAGTTCCGCCAAGAGGAAAGGTTCTGCCATTTGGGAGTCCCCAAGGAGTCTTCTAAACATCCCTAGAAGTTTTGGAGTCTATGGGAGGTGCTACTTCAACATCTTCTTCTTCTTCCCCTCCCATGGGTTTCTAAACCCCTTGTGATCACTTGGGGGGAATGTGATGTAATCCCGAGCTTCAAAGTTGTATTAATTTGAACGATCATTTTAATTACATACTATATGTTGTTTTTCCTCATCCTATATTCTTATTATATTGATTTATCTACTGGTATGTCATGCTCAACTCATATGATCATGTTTGGGGGTACCCAATCATGTGATGTTTCACACACCGTTCACCACTTTCTTTTCCCCCTTCCAATTGCCGTGTTTGTGTGGTTCATATTGGTCAATTGAATTCACATAATAAATATCAAGGTCATGAACATTTATTTCATGTTATCACAATTAAATAACATAAAAACCTGGACATAACGTCCAATTCTTCATGTGTTACCTTTGTGAGTTTCAGTTATGATGTCGAACACAAATCACCCAATCATCGGCGGTGTCTGGAGAATCGTTATGTGTTTTTGAATTTACCCTAGGAGGTATCCTAGTATAAAATCAGTATAATTATGGTTCTAGGTGTTAAAAACCAGGTATTAAAATATTATAACCCCATCCCTTGAAGCGATGAAGGATGAGCATCATGAGACTTCCCCGGGTTGATCACGTTTAATAAATCTTGATCAATTCTACTATGTTTTATCGCTTTCATTTCATATTTTCATAATTAATCATAAAAACCCAATGTTTTAAAAAACCTATTTCACCTTCTACTTCCATAATCAAAACCCTATTTTTTAATTAATAGTCTAAGGCTCCATCGAGAGACGACCTAGAGTTGCTGCTATACTGCAGAAATTCTAGTCAAAATTAAACAACTAATTTGATGCGCTCGACAACACGACAAATTTTGGCGCCATTTCTGGGGATAAAAGATAATTTTTTTTCTCTATTTCATTTTATTTAGCTATTTTACTTGTTAATTAGTACTCCTTTAAAAACCCTACCCCCATTTGATTGTTTTTGTTTAGGTTTTTGTCATGTTTTTGGTTTTTTTTGTTGTGTTCTTTATCTCTCTCTATCTATATCTCTCTTCTTCTCCACATTCCTCTCTAATTATATACTATGACATTATATTCTTCTTTCACCCTTATTATGTTTTTTATCCATCTCAAATAAAAAAAACACAACAAAAAAATCAATCAATCAAACTGGACATCATTGTTGCATGACAAGATCTGGTAAAGAAACACTACTTGAATTTGATCCTGAAATAGAAAAGTCACTTCACACACAAATAAATTCATATAGAGAAGGTCAATCATGTAACATTGAGGAACCCCTTGTGAAATCTCAAGTGTTACAATACCAATCAATAATTAAACCAAATCAAACACCATAGATCATGGCTCCAAATAACAAAACATTAAAAGAACTGACTACCCCAGATGTGGAGTACCAACCTGTATACATCCAATATCCTGAGGAAGTGGCCAATTTTGAGCTAAGATCACACCTCATCCACATCCTTCCAAATTTCCATGGTCTTCCCAGTGAGGACCCTCACAAACATCTAAAGGAGTTTCACATAGTGTGACCCACCATGAAACCTCAAAATGTGTATGAGGACTTAATCGAGTTTAGGGCCTTCCCTTTCTCCCTAGAAGGTGTAGCCAAAGATTGGATATACTATTTTCCTTCTACAATTGGGGGCTGGAATGACCTAAAAAGACTTTTTCTAAAGAAGTTCTTCCCTGCCTTTCGAACTTCTTCAATTAGGAAAGAAATTTGTGGCATTAGGCAGTTACAAGGAGAGAACCTTCATGAATACTGGGAGAGATTCAAAGACATTGTTCAAGCTGCCCCACAACCAGATTAGTGAACAAATACTAATCCAATACTTCTATGAGGGACTTATCCCCATGGATTTTGGAATGATTGATGCTGCAGCTGGTGGTGCCCTAATTGACAAAACTCCTTCGGCCGCTCATGACTTAATAACCAACATGGCTCAAAATGAACAAAAATTTGGTACACGAGCTATTGCACCAACCCGAGGAGTTCATGAGGTAAGTCATTCAGCCCTCTAAAAAAAGGTATATAGTAAACATGATGAGATGTCTACCCTTCTAAGGAAATTATCACAAGAACATGGTAACTCACACTCTACTTCTATTCCCTTATATTGTGGGATTTGTTCGGATAATACTCATTTTTCTGACCAGTTCCCACAACTTCAGGAATAATCTGAGTCTTGTGCTGCAGTGTTTCCTGGGCGTCCATTCCAACAAGCACCACCATTCAGGAAAGAACCATTCATGCCAAATACAAAACTTGGGTGGAAAGCACAACCACACTACCGACAAGGAGGAAACTCAAGCTACCCCAATCATAATTGGTCTCAAAAAGGCCAAGGTATGAAACCATCTTATCCTTCAACTTCTAAAAAAAATTATCCTCCTCCTCCCAAATATGAACCATGCCTCGAGGACATGGTGAAACAAATGGCATCCCAGAACATCCAGTTCCAACAGACCACACAATCAGCAATTCAAGACCTGCGAACTAAAATGGGACAATTGGAAAACACCATCGGTGAGCTTAAGATGCAAGGGTCTGGAAAACTACCATTCCAAACAATTGCCAATCCGAAGGACAAATGTAATGTATGTGAAATTATACTTAGTAGTGGTAAATAAGATTCTCCTTCTACTAATTCGATGAAATAGGTATGTCCCCCTCTTGAAAACACTCTTTCCCAACCCTAAAAAATTCCATGTAATGAAAAACAAAATAAAAAGAGAAGTCAAATCATTGTTGATGATTCAAATGAACAATCCATTCTTCTTCATTTCCCACAAAGACTCTCTAAATCTAATAAAAATTATGATAATGATATTGATAATGAGATAATGGATACATTTTAAAAAGTTCAAGATAATATTTCTTTAGTGGATGCAGTCAAGAAAATTCCCCATTATGCCAAATTTCTTAAAGAACATTGCACCCATAGATGAAGGCTGAAGGGGAATGAGATAGTCAACATGGGTAGGAATGACTAGGCCTTGATTCAACCAGCAATGCCAACCAAATGTAAGGATCTGGGCATATTCACGATACCTTGTACCATACGGGAGACCTTCTTTTCTGATGTTATGCTAGATTTAGGTGCCTCTATTAATGTAATTCTTCACTCCGTGTATACTTCTTTGTAGTTTGGATAGCTTCAACAAACATGCATTGTCTTGCAACTTGCCAACCGAAGGACAACACACCCATCAAGAGTGGTTGAGGATGTCCCCGTAAAAGTTAAGAATCTCATCTTATCTGCAGACTTTTACATTATTGAGATGGAAGATACCCGGACCTAAGGACATGCCCCTCTCATATATGGGATTCAATTCCTCAAAAAAGAAAATACGATCATCAACGTTCACAATGGTACATTTTCCATGGAGTTTGGTGGAGAAAATGTATGTTTTAACATCCTTGAGGCTATGAAATACCCTGTTGAAGAGAACTCCACTCTTCCTATTTATTCGATGGAGGTGCTCTCTAATGGAAAACTCACACAAAATTCTATCCTTGACCCATAATCTGATATATTTTTCTCTTATTCATCCATGGATGATTTGCGTTTTGGTTCTTCTTTGGAATGTTGTGGGGGTTCAGAAAAATGTCAAATTTGTGCTTTAATTGATGGGTGGGATTATTCTGAGGTACCAATGACTATCAACGATTCTACAAATCTCATTTCAATTGATTCTATTTCCTTTGAAAATAAACATGAGCATATAGATAGTTTCATGGACCTCATTCCCCCTAAATCCACTCCCTCAATACAAAAACCCACGGTGTTGGAATTAAAACCACTTCCATCAAATTTGAAATATACCTATCTTGAGGGTATTGACCAATTTCTCTTCAATATTTCCAATAACCTCTCTCCACAACAGGAATCGAAACTGCTCAAACTTTTGAGAGAGTGTAAAAAGGAAATAGGATGGACATTGGATGATATTCCTGGGATTAGCCCATCTATTTGTATGCACCATATACTTTTTGATGATGATGATAAACACGTAAGTCAGGCTCAACACCGGTTGAATCCCACTCTCCTTGAAGTGGTAAAATTGGAATTCAGTAAATTACATAATGCTGAGATCATTTATCACATATCTGATAGTAAACTGGTTAACTCGGTTGAAATTGTCCCTAAAAACAGGAATAACAGTTGTGTAAAATGAAAGGAATGAATTGGTTCCAATGCGTTTGCAAAACAGTTGGAGAGTCTGTATTGGCTACCGTCGACTGAATCAAGCCACGCGGAAGGACCAATTTCCATTACCTTTCATTGACCAAATGTTAAAACGTCTGGCTGGTAAGTCCCATTATTGTTTCCTTGATGGCTATTAGGGTTATTTCCAAATCTATATAGCCCCTGAGGATCAAGAAAAGACCACATTTACCAGTTCATTGGGAACATTTTCATACAGAAGGATTCCATTCGGTCTGTGTAATTCTCCTTTACTTTTCTGCGATGTATGTTGAGTATTTTTTCTGAGTACCTTGAGTGTTTTATGGAAGTATTTATGGTTGATTTTACGGTATATGGATCTTCTTTTGATGATTTTTTGGAACACCTATGTTCTTTCCTCCTCCACTACATTGAAAAATATCTTGTTTTAAATTATGATAAATTCTATTTTATGGTTGAGTGGGGGATAGTTCTTGGACATGTCATACCAAATAATGGAATTCATGTTGATAAATCTAAAATTGAATTAATTTCAACCCTTCCATTTCCAAAATGTGTTTGTGAGGTTGGATCTTTCTTGGGTCATGTTGGTTTTTACCGCCGATTCATTAAATACATTAGTAAGATCGCACTTTCTTTATCTCGGTTATTACAAAATTATTCTGAATTTTTTTTTGATAAAAAGTGTGAGGATGCTTTCAATTCACTAAAAATGAGTCTCACATCACTTACCATAATCCAACCACCAAGGTGATATCTCCCCTTCAACCTTATGTTTGATGCCTCTAACTATGCAGTTGGGGTAGTTTTATCACAAAGGGTTGATAAGGCTCCTCGTGTCATTGCGTATTCCTTACGTACCCTTGACCCTGCCCAGGTAAACTACACAACCATTGAAAAATAACTCCTTTCTATTGTGTTTTCCTTGGAAAAATTCCGTTCATATCTTCTTGGGTCAAAAGTGATTGTGTTCTCTGATCATAATGCCCTTCGATTCCTCCTAAAGAAACCTGAAGCCAAACCCCACCTCATTCGATGGATGCGCCTCCTCCAGGAGTTTGAACTTGAGATTAGAGATAATAGAGGGGTGGAGAATGTGGTATCAGACCACATTTGTAGGATTTCCCCACCATTGGAGCATCATGTTGACTCACCAATACCCATTGGAGAATTCTTCCCTCATGAGAACCATTGTGATGTTGTGGACCATACCCCCTGGTATGCAGATATTGTGAATTTTCATGCAACATCTTGGTTCCCCACTGATTTTAGCATTTCAAAATCCCAGAGACATTAGCATTATTCTCGTTGGTACATTTGGGATGACCCATACTTGTAGAGAATTTGTAGTGACCAAGTAGTTCGTCGGTGTGTCCCGGACCATGAGTTCACCTCTGTTTTGAACTTTTTCCACACCTTGGCATGTAGGGGCCACTTTGGCTCTCAACGTACTACTTGAAAGGTCCTTGACTCAGGATTATAATGGTATACATTGTATATAGATGCCCATAAGTTTTGTAAATCATGTACTCGATGTAAATTCACAGGGAATATCTCCAAGAGGAATGAAATGCCCCAACATCCCATGTTATTCTGTGAAATCTTCGATGCATGGGGCATTGACTTCATGAGGCCTTTTCCAAATTCATTTGGCTTTATGTAAATCTTACTAGCTGTTGACTATGTTTCTAAATAGGTGGAAGTAAAGTCTACTAGGACCGATGACTGTCAATTTGTTGTTGATTTTGTGAGGTCCTATATTTTCAGTAGGTTTGGTCCACCAAGATTCATCATTAGTGATAAAGGATCACATTTATTCAATTGTAACATGAAAAACATGTTTCGTAAGTATGGGGTTGTTCATAAAGTCTCCACTACATAACATCCCCAAACTAATGGACAAGTAGAAATTTCAAATCAGGAAGTTAAGTGAATCATGGAGAAAACAGTACAACCCAATAGGAAAGATTGGTGTTTGCTCTTTGATGATTCAATTTGGGCATACCGTACTTCTTTTAAAACCCCGGTCAAAAAGTCACCATATATGATTATGTTTGGAAATTCTTGTCACCTCCCGATTGAGGTAGAACACCGTGCATATTGGGTCGTTAAGCAATGTAATATAAATCTCTCAGATGCAGGTGAGCATAGGAAGTTGCAGATTCAGGAGTTGGAAGAAATTTGGTGTGATGCATATGAGAACTCTCGAATCTATAAAGAATGAACAAAGGCAATACATGATGGGATTATTCATCAGAGGAAATTTCATATCAGTGAGAAGGTCCTCATGTACAATTCCAGGCTTAAGCTCCACCAAGGTAAGCTTCATTCCCGGTGGCTCAGTCCTTATACAGTTACTAATGTTTACCCTTTTTGTGCAATATAGGTTTTGCATGAGCAGAGTGGACGACGTCTTACCGTCAATGGGAAGCGACTTAAACACTTCTATGAGGATTTTCCAAAGAATCTGGTGGAGGAAATCCACCTTCTCGACACATCATTCCAATAAAACACACCATGTTTTATCCCCCCTTCTCACATTCTCAATTATTTCACTGAGGACACTGAACACTGTAGTGGTGGGGGGTGGATACATTCCTGGGTTAGATAGGAATTTTCATCGTTTTCTCCTTCTGTTTTCTCTTTTTGGCCATCTTTATGGTATTTTTATTTTTTCCCCATAAAAAATTTCGAAGTTCCATGATTTGGCGACCATAATGGGGGGAAAGTAAAAATACCATAATGAAGGCTAAAAAGAATTTTTGTATGAATTTTACATCAGCGGGTTATTTTTAGTGAATTGGTTTTCTGTCAATGATATAAATAGTCATATCTATGTGAAACCTTTGAGATGATTTATTCCTTTGTGTGTGTAGTTTTTAGGAAAACTATGTCACTAATATCTCCAAATTTTTTGCACCAAACCATGAAGTGTGATTATTTCTTACTTAATATATGGTAAATATATGTTGGGTTAATATTTTTCATCTTTAAATGATATTTCCATACGTTCGTTCCTTATCCGATATGTTTCATTACAGTACTAGATTGACGTATGCGTGTGTACCTAATTTCCGACTGTTTTACTCCCTAAAAAAACAAAACAAAATTGGCTGTGTCTTGGGAATGTCAAAAACCACTCCTCCTCAACCATTGATCTTGTTATAACTATTGTTATTACTGTGGTGAGGAGATCAAACAAGGGTTGAGAGATGAGTGTGAGATTTGTTCCAAATGAAACTTCAAAAAAATATAATAAATGAAGGGAGCGATGAAATGTGTAACATATGGGGATATCTATGTCAAGAGCTTATGGTTTGGCTTCTAGGAATGATTAAGTGAGTGGGTATTGAAATATGATTGCAAAGGGTATAGGGAAGGTTCAGTGGACAAAATCATTTAAGATGAAAAATGTTAAAATAAAATATATTTATTGGATAACAAGTGGAATGAATAGAATGGAATTGTTTTCACACACACACATGGAGAGTTCATTTCATGGCATACATTTGAATTTCTTTCTAAATTTTTTATCATGAATCTTTTTGAATTTCACTATGATATGATTTATGAGTCATATTTTTCTATTTTCACTAGGAAGAACTCCTTGGTGTGGTTCATGAATTGATCACTTTAATTTAAATAAAATTTCCTCAAATGTTGGAATATATAAATATGCAATATTAGGATATGTGACTTTTCCCAGGAGTGCAAATGTTTAGGTGTGGGGGTGTGATCGTACCACGAATCACTGTTTTATTCCACCCTTACACCACTGTTTTAAAGTAGTTTTGTAATGAATATTCCAAATATAATAATAAATTTCACTTTATGTTTGAATCATTTAATTAATTTTAATCAATGTTATAATGGTCAATGTTACTTTTTTTTATTATTTCAATGTAGGTGGAGGTGATTAGTAGGGCCCTTGATGAAGTGGAAGAAAAATGGGCCAAAATTGCATGGATCCATGGACATCTGTCCAGTGTTTTTCATGGTACACGAAATAATTGCATCCATATGGGATGAATTTTTGTGGCCCCGTCCAAATTTAATATTCTACGTTTCATATTAAGGAACCCAATCTTGATTTAGCTTCTATGGGGCCCATCCGAACTGATCTGTCCAAGCCACCGAATATGGACCAAGTCAAATGCGGTGTTCTGTATTTTATCAATATCTTTAGATGTAGTTGTCCAATTGGTTCTAAACATTCGGTGGAGACAGTAAATAGGTAGGGAAATAACTTTTATATTTTCTCAAAAGCAATATAAGACTGTCTGAAAGCTGAAACACGCGGTACAAGTGGATTAAAAAAATTTGTGTGCCTAAAACCACCATCCAATTTTCCTATAAAATGACACCTTGGGCTACCACATTAATGTTAGACCAGGAGGCAAGGTTTTTCCATTTTGGAGTCCCCAAGTATTCTTCTCAACATCCCTTTAAGTTCTAGAGGCTATGGGAGGTGCCTCTTCAACATCATATTCTTCTTCCCCTCACATGGGTTTCTAAACCCCTTGTGATCACCCGAGGAGGAATGTGATGTAATCCTGAGATTCAATGTTGTATTAATTTGAATGATCTTTTTAATTCCAGGTTTTATGTTGTTTTTCCTCATCCTCTATTCTTATTATTTTGAGATATGTAATGGTATGTCATGCTCAACTCATATGATCATGTTTGGGGGTACCCATTGATGTGATGTTTCTACACCATTCACCACTTTCTTTTCCCCCTTCCAATTGCGGTGTTTGTGTGGTTCATATTGGTCAATTGAACTAACATAATCACTACAAAGGTCATGCAAATTTATTTCTTGGTATCAGAATGAAATAACATAGAAACCTGGATATCACATTGAATTCTTCATGTGTTTCCTTGGTGAGTTTCGGTTATGATGTTGAACACAAATCACCCAATCATCGACGGTGTTTGGTGAATCGTTATGTGTTTTCAACTGATCCCTTGGAGGTATCCTAGTATAAACATAGTAAAATTATGGTTATAGGTGTTACAAACTATGGATTAGAATATCATAACCCCCTCCCTTGAAGCTATGAAGGATGGACATCATGAGACTTCCCCGGGTTGATCACGTTTAATCAATCTTGTACATTTATACTTTGTTTTATTGCTTTCATTTCCTATATTCATCATTAATCATAAAACCCACATGTTTTAAAAAACCTAATTCACCTTATACTTCTATAATAAAAAAACTCTTTTTAAATTAATGGTCTAAGTCTCTGTCGAGAGACGACCTTGTGTTGCTGCTATACTGCAGAAATTCTAGTAAAAATTAAACAACTAATTTGACGCGCTCAATAACAATATCAGATTTCTAAAATTAAATCCATGGATATTTTGTCACCTTTCAATAAATTAATGGGAAATTTTTTCACTATACACTTAAAAATGATTCATTATACCTTGAATTGTTGTCACACCAAATTCCACGATAAATATTTTGAAATTTACCTTCGCATTTTATTAAACTATATGTAATGCTATATGACTATATATATCTTAGTAAGTCATAAATGAAATGATAAAGATGTGTTTGGAATGTTATATAATATATACATCTTTAGTTCTAGTCTTCAATGGATGCACATTTAGGATTAAATAATTTTAGAATTTTCACTATCAAAATATTATGGAATATTCACAATAAGTTTCTCTAGATTCACATCATATATTTGGGAATCCTTGATCCTCCCATGAATTGATAATAGATCTGTTATTTGATAAAGTTAGTAGAAGGATATTTTAATTATTATTATGAAAATCCAATGGATGTCAAATAAATTTATATCCCATCATATTGACATAATGGATTGTGTTTTTGGATCTTTCTCCGTAGAGTAACTTTAACATTTTAATCATTTCCAATGTTGTAGTAGAATTAACTTTAATAATTCTTGATTAGATCTGGCAACCATTGTTGGAGAATATTGAGTACCATATAGGGGAATATATAATTGAGGGTTTCATGATCCATGTTTATGTCACACTTCATCTCATAGAGATTGTGTGACCAATTATTCACAAAAATGATCATTGTAAATAATTATTGATCATGAAAAGGGTTTTTATTATTTAGGATCATTAATTGGTGTCAGGAAAATACTATCACATTTTCATCTTTATTTATTGATAAACTAAATCTGTATTTGGAAGAATAACTATATATCAGAAATCCTCCAAGAATGGAAGGTAATGTAAGCATTGATGTTGTTTTTAGCTTAAATATAACACATTAAATAATTTATCATTTTCATAATTCCAAAAAATACACAAAATATTTAATTAGATTGGTTTGTAGTCTTGAAAATCATTATATGTTTCTCATAATGTCTTGATAATACCAATATTTTTTGAGGAAAAAAATCTCCATAAATTTTATTTATTTTTTTATATCAATTAATTACCTATGATTTTGAAGGATCTATATAAATCACATTAATAATACAAACATTTCCTTTGTATTTTAAATTGTCCATAAATAAAAAATAATTTTTTACTTCACAAAAAATTTGACATTCTTGATGTCATTAGTACAACATTTTAATTCTCCTTATACTCCTCCATACATTTAGAGTATATAATAGTATTATCTATTAGAATCAACATTTTTTTAGGGTAATCCATAATATATCTATTTATTAACTCCATAAAATATTTAATATAATTATTGAGTATAAAGGGAATAAATATAATGAAATAGTTTTTATACCATGCATAGATAATAATCTGGGGGATATCTTTATTCATCACCATTACCTGATAATATTTTTATTAAATATCCACCATAATGATTTAATTGGATCTTAATTGTTGATAAAGTATGTATTCAATCAGTGGTAGTGGAATTTTTTATCACCTTATGTCTGATGTAATGATAAAAAATATATCGGTAGAGTAACCCATCCCTCCACTATATGAAGAGGAATGTTTCACCCTATGGGAATGATATTGAAATAATTAACCATTAAACAAGATTCTTCTAAAAGTACTTATTGAACAATTTCATTGCAATACTATCCATTCAATTTTGGGATTGGAATATTTGAAATGTTCTAGGTATAATATTGACTGATAATTGTACATCATGGCTCAGAGAATGGCTATGAAATAATTCTGGGATAGAATTTTTTATTCCCTTACAATGTCAATGTCATTAATAATGATATTCTCCATTGAAACAATAATTTCAAATGGATACCATTTATTAGAATGAAATAATATCCATTATTAAAAATCTATAATTTATTGATATTTATTATTCAATTTTTAATTGTATAGAATACAAGGATGATATGTGATATGGTCGATGACTTACATCTCTTTGAAGTTTATACTGAATGATCAATGGAAGTCCATACATATAATGAACTTCACTGAATTATGATATAGAAATTACATATGTTTCACTGACATGTTATTAAAAAAAAAAGGATGGGTGAAATTATATACTTGGGGTTCAATAATTAAACTATTTCCCACTATAATAGAGATCTCAACATCCTTGGTGTTTTACGGTGTTTGAATCGTATATTGAACATACATGATTGGAACAAATTCTTATAACAAGAATCTAATATTACATTCCCTATTATGGAATGAATAAATAGAGTTCCAATGATTACATATGTGTTGGGATCCATCTTAGTATTTGTGATATCATATGATTCCCCTTTCTATCATGGCCTTTTTGTTTGTATTTGTTCACAATCATGAAAAACCCTTTTCATAGTGCATTGAGTCACATTGTAACCTTTATCCGTGTAGTTGAAAATTGGATAAAAGAAAGAGGGTTAATTAAATAATTTATTTCTTATATCACCGTTTGATATTTCATTAAAATAAATTCATCTGATTTTTTCTCTTTTTTATTGTACCTAAAAAATTTCCTTCTCCCGTTTATTTTTTATTTATTGGATTTCTTCTTCCCACAGTTTTGACATATGGGTTGTTGGAATTTGTTACCCACTTTATATTTCTCCATTCCACTACTCGAATTTAAATCCATTATCCGCTTACTAACTTTAGATCATTGTGACCCTAAATAGTTTTTTATCTCAATATCAACAATGATGTTTCATCATATAATATCCTCATTTGAATTAAAAGTATCGAATGTCCAAATATATTTATATATTTTCTTTATATCACTAATGATGTAATCAAAATTACGTTTTGGGGAAATCCAAATGTCAAGGAATATCATGAATGTATTTGTGATGTTTTCCTAAAACACCTATATTTATTAATCTACCTTTTGGTTGAGGATAATATAATCAATCTCAGTAATAATTGAGCGTGAGTTAGGAAAATATTTTTAAAAAAATAATTATTTATTTTATTTCCATTGTCACTTTGACCTATTCACAAGGATTTTAAAATATGATCAAATTTCATCATTGATCATTGTGTCCTCATTAAAAAAAATTGAAATGAGTAAATTATCATTTTTGATGTATTAATGGATGGAGAAGGAATTTTGAATAGATTTGATGCATTGATCCAAAATTAAGGGATCATTAAATCTTCTAAAATTGGAAGGCCTTTATTGAATAATGGTCCCAATTTAAACATTATCCCTCTTATGGTGGTGCTGGTACTTAGAAAAAAATAATTTATTTATCTATAACATGATTTAATTGGGAATTTATTGTCATTAATTTTTTGATTCTTGATCTAAACATGATGGTAATATCAATAGGAAATTCATTACATATCTCATCTCATTAGTTGTTCTCTCAGTACCTCCTATTCCAATCCATGACTAAAATAATGGAAACAATATGGATAAAAATAATAAAACAAAAAATAAAATAAATAGTAAATTATGACCACTAAATAGATATCACATAAATTACATAAATTTAGTAATCAATTAATTTAATGGATTTAATATATGTTAAACATTATATGTTTCTTTAGAATATATTTTATGGTTAGTTTTTACCCTAATATTGGATCAAAGTGGGATTGAGCATTTACCAAATAATATCCCCAAATAAATTTTAACAAAGAGAGTAGGCATGACTTTTTATTAGTTATCATGTGTTGATACACATTACATATAAACAAAATATTATAAACTATAACATTAATACACCAAAATTTATGAATTTTACCAAAAACAGAGAATTAATAAAATCATTAAAGATCAATAGGACTAGGATATTTCAGAAATTAGTTACATAGAACATTAAATTGAAGGAGGTATAAAAAAAATTAGAAATTTTTATCATTCTCTCAAAATTACGTCACTCTTCATCAAATGGAAGGGATTACATGGGGACATCAATAAAAATGGTGGGATATAATTAAATGAAATTTAATAATAAAGGAATAAAATGATAAATTAAGGACATGTTATTCTAGTAATATATCAAGGTAATATAGATATGTGACAATAATAAAAATTATATTCAAACGACTATATAATATGATAACATCATTGAAACATAGAAATATATCAACAACTTAATACACGACAATATCTGTTTAATTCAACGATACTAATTAAGGTAATAATAACATAATATGATTAGGGTAAGATACCATAATCCATACTTGAAATCTACAGAGATAAAAACCATTCATTAATCATTTAAGAGTTATATAACACAAGGACTACATCTCATATTTATATCATTTTTATGATTTTTTGTTTCACAATGATAAAAACATAATAATTACATTTAATAATTTATAACCCTTGATTAAGAAGTGTGATTTATATACCTTTAATTACATAATAAATTAATTATATGTTTATAATTGTTAATACCATTGGGTGGAAATAGGGATGGGTGTTCAGAAAACAAAATATATTTCTTGAAAAACCACAAGGTAATTTTAGTAGCATAACAGTTGTATATAAAGGATTATAAATTGTGAAAATGAGGGTTGATATTAATATCTAATCACATGGGAATCATATGTTCTATAATTTTATGTGTAAATATAGATCGAAATATAGAAAATTTGAAATAAAAAACTCTTACTACAATAGAAATACATGAAATGAAAAAAGTAGGAGAGAGTCCCACACAATGAGAGGGTTCTAACAACACATGATATGATATTCTTATGAGATTTACAATACCTTGATAAGGATTTAGTGAGGTATACGGGAGAAAAATAATGATAAATCGGTTTTTAGTGAAGTGGAGTGAGAGGATGATTCCTTATTTATAACAAAATGGTTTGAATTATTTATTATTTTATAAACATATTTTTTATACTATATATAAAAAACTAAAAAATAACAAAAACCATACCATATTTTTTCCAATAATTTCCACCAAAGAGAATTGTTTTTACATTATTTTTACATGAACCAAAATACTTATAATAGAACCTTTTAGTATGTGGATGTGTGGAATATTTGTAAATATTTATTTGACCATAAAATGTAATGAATGTTTATTATGATTTAATAAGGGTTTATAAAATAAATAAGATAAATTTAAAACTAATAATTTTTCAGGGTAACCATTTTTTATCAAGTATTACCTTTAATATATATATTACATAAGGTTTGGGATTTTATGATGTAATAATACATACTATATATTATATTTACACAAAAATATTACTGGTTTATAGATTTTTTAGATATTCATCATTGGATAATTTCAATTTAAAAAAAATATCTTTAATTAAAATAACTTTCTAAAATTTATAATTTAAAAAATTAAAAAAAAATTCATGTAAATTATTATTTTTATAAAAATAAAGGCTTTGTGAAACTTATAAATATTATATTAAACTTCAATATATTTTTATAAAATTATTTTATAAATTTTAATTAATAATATTATTAATTGAAATTAATTCATTCATATTTTTTATTTTTCCCAATACATTGTTGTACTATATAACATTTTCATTAAAAGGAAACAATGGACTGATAGAATAAGAGGAGGTTCCATAAATAAAATTACTTCCCTCAACCAATAAAAAATGTCAAATATTTTGGAATAAAAATAGAATATAAAATTCATAAACAATCTAATAAGAATCTACCTCTCCAACATAATTAATTACATTATATATAGTAATAAATCAATTCGAGTGAAAATAATCAACTGTTAATGGAGTTATTTTCTAACCATTATGGGTCTATGATTTGGAAATTATTATTCAGGAATGATTTTCTTTGTAGAGATACAGTGTACTTTATCAACTATCTCCCTTCCAGGGATTAATATATTCCTATATGAAAATATAATATTCTACAGTACTGATTCCTCATAAATGACCTAATTATATACTATATTATAAGTGAATCATAATGTTTTTTCCATATTAATGTAATGAAGAAAATAAATTTATATATTTACCTAGAGAATATAAAATTATATCTGTATGGGAAGAGAGATGGATCCTTTCATGTATCACTTGGAGGATATCTAACATTTTGAAATATTAGTGAAAATCTCCACACAATGGATTCCCAATAATCCATGTTTCTTTCACATAAGAGAGTAATATATATTTTTTGAAATTGTAAATTGCATGTAGTGCTCTAGAAAAAACATTAACCATATCCAAGAATCATTTCATCTGTATTGATAGTTTGAAATAGCCTCAAAAAATATTCACTAATCAATAATAATTACCTCTAAAAAAGGATATTTGATTAAAGATAAGCCTATATAATAAGAAAAATATTTATCTTCAAGACATTTAGAGGCTTATACATGAACAACAACACATGGATCCCCATAAAATATTGACACAATCTTTTTACAATGGTATATTCTACGTTATTATTTCAACAAATATAATACAAATTTAGAGTTTTATGATTGAATATGATGGCTGTGTTGATCCAATGATCCAAAAAATTATATTGGCCTTTCTCCATCTTCTTTATTCCTAGACCTATTGAATTTATCATGACCATCAATGTCATGACCCGCCTTCACCAAAAGGAGGGAAGGGATAGCAGATTTCCAGACCATTCCTTCTTTAAGTTGAAGTAGAGATAATTACCCCTGAGACCTGCCTTCATTAGGTCCTAGAGTGGCGACTAGAACCAAGGGTATAGAATCACACACAATATGGAATGAATTACAATTTTTATTTAAATAGAATCGAGAGATAAGATAGAAACCCCAAAAACACCAAAGTTGAAAGTAAATGTAAGGTCAAAAGTTACCCATTCCCATATTCATGTTCAACAGTAAATTATACAAGCCACAAAAACTCCAAAGGAAAGTACCAAGAAAAGGAAAATGACAACCGCAACTGACCCGAGGTCCGAGCTAGTATGGTCCCACACGATCCCTGAATTCCTCATGGAAACCTGAATGGTGTTTGATATTCATAGGGTGAACATAAAAGTATACTTAATAGGGAAAACCAAAAGATCTCGTGCACAAGTAGGGGAAGCATTCTAATGCCCTATGAGAAAAGAGAAACCAAAGCACCTAGAAAGGAAAACTATCCACCCAAGACTCACCAAGGCACACTCCCCAAATAATACAAGGAAAGTAAAGTATATTTATAGGACATCGATATTTGGGTACCCCACACCACATTCCCACTAGTTATTGAAGACATCATACGCATCGAACCAATCCTGCCATTCTCACCACAATCCCACTTCCAAACCCCACCCGCACACACCTGGGACATAACCGATATCCTTCTCACAGACACCTGGGCCACAAACACCATCTGTAACCACACCCGCAAACACCTGGGTCAGAATAACTACTGTCACGCCAGAGGACACATGGGCATCATCCCGAAGACACTTGGGAATCAACTTGCCCGCAAACACCTAGTCCAACCACCACAACTACCTTGCCCGATGATTCTTGGGCTGATAATGGACTTAAGGCCATCACAGCATGCTCGAAGGGTCATGGGCTATTCATGAATGTGAGTAGAAAGGAGAAAATAACTAGCAACTCATAGGAGTTTTGGGAAAAACACTATCCCCGTGAAATGGGGTGTTTGGAATTAAGTGCTCAACTGGGGTGGAGCGCGAATAAAAAACATTAGAAATACAATATATGTATAGGTAACAGGAACTCATCCTAACCTAGCGGCTCCTAAACATACGCTCAAACACCCTCATTACTATTTATTCAAAAATAAAACACAACACTCGCGACCAAGTCACAACTCATAAACAAAAACAAGTTACTCATTTGAAAAATTCTTGTTTTAATGTTCAAGTGATCCCATTTGGATGAATTGTACACTATTGGGAAACATAAAGGCACCACCACAAGACAGATAAGAGAAACAACCCAACATCAATTTAAGCCTCCACACCCGGTTCTCTTGTTATGTTACAATAACAAAAGGGGATTAGTGAGACCCCTCAAAGTACTAGAACCAAAGAAAACCTCACAAAAGGGATAAGTGAGATCCCTTGAAGTACTGGAAACACAGAAAACCCCGAGACAGAACCTCCTATCCCCAAAACTAGGAACCAATGATTTCTCAACAATATAGGATCTCACCCGAGTTCGTGTCACCACAGAGAAAACACAGAGCTTCAAATTCAAAACCAAAAACTGTACCACAAAAGAGGATCCCATCCTCTCCCACATTCCCCAATAAGAATCATATAGAAAAACACCCACTACCGAAACATAGTAGAAAAAAATCCAGGTTCAAGCACATGATTTATTATTTTCTTCTTTCTGTTGGTTAGCCGGGGTGACCACACAAGGTTTTAAGCTCATTGGGCATCCATTCAATCCACCGTGTTTACATGATTAAAAAATTTCCATGTTACCTCAATTTAATCATCATAGAAGTCAAGAGTTTATTAGTGAACATAGAAAGACAACCAACAGCCATGATTTTCACTAGGCATAAACCAGCACAATTTTGAAAATAATGATCAAGGAAGAGGAGAAAACAGAACAACAGCATATCGATCACATCCCTCCCCTTTATTCTTTAAAACTCTTTTTGTTACCTTCATATAGGTTTGGTTTCATCCATTCCCCCAAAAACACTAGAGTACCCAACCCATAAGATACAGATAAAGGAGAGACGAAGGAAAAAATCCCTTCCGTGTTGATCAAGGGTCGAAGTTTTTCCCCGCGCGTAAAGAACATGGGATGCGTGGCTTGCAGGGGAGGAATTATGTGGACTCCAAGAGGTGCAAAAAATTCTAGCAGAAGAGAAACACAAGTCATGGGAAGAAAGTAACTCTAGGCACACCAGGGTGAAGTAATAAATCTAACAGAGAATAAAAAATGAAACTCTAGTGGGAGGTATAAAGGGAAGATCCTGCAGTTACGGGATATGGAAATTTGAATGCCTGGAAAGTCGGATCGCGGTATCCTACGCGGTTGGCCAGTTACACATGATGATATTAAGGTGTTATTTTATACCCCATCCCAATTGGGGAGGCTTCTCGCGATTTGTATGAATTAATTATGGGCTTTAAATGGCTTTAAAAAGGTAAAAGAATTAATTTACGTCCAAAATTCACGTTACAAGAGATGGACTGGAAAATAGAAAATGGAGGGATGGGTGAGGACATGGTTCCACTGTCATGGTGTCACCCTTACAGTTCCCCTGTCATGGTGCCACTGTTTTGGTGGAGCCTTATTTTTGCAATGTAATGGGCCTGAAGGGTTTGATCCATTACATTAGACACCTCTCAAACTATTCTCCCCCTTGAGAATCAAAAACAATCCAGTATAAACGAGAGGGTCCGAACAACCACCTCGAATGATACATCTCAAAAGAGAACCTCACCTTCATCTAGAAAACATCTCTCCTTCAAGAAACCAGGAAACATACAAGGGTCAGACTGCCCAGTCATATGGGTTGGGGAGTCTCTTCTTCCATGTCAAGAAACTATCCGCTTTGGGTGGCACTGACTCGCCCACATTGGTTTAATCACATCCAATTTAATGTGTCTTTATTAGGGATCAGGTTCTTTCCTCCCCATAGACAGGACTTTTCACACACATTCAAAGAATAACGAAAACCACATATTTCATAGCCAACAAGGTAAAGCATTCCATCACAAAAAAGTACAAAAAGAACAAAACAAAACTCAAAACAACTCTGGGTACTAGGAACTCATATATTCTTCCTGTTCTCATGTACTCTCCTCAAGCCCACCGTGCCTCCATAACACACGAACCAAAGGAATGGTCCATCCACGAAGCACCTTCTCTTCACGACCTTCGATCATCACGGGTTACTCTACGAATGTTGCATCATCCTAGATATCTAGATTTCCCCAGTTGAGGACGTGTGAATCTTAGTGTAGATATTGTCTGAGCTGGGACACATGGAAGACATCGTGCACCCTTTACAGCTGTGGTGGCAATGCCAGCTGGTAAGCCACCCCACCGACCCGCTGCAACACTTGGAATTGTCCGAAAAACCTGGGGGAAAGCTTACTCCCTCTGCAGAACCTCTGATGCCCATGCCAGGAGGTGAACTTCAGGAATACGTGGTCCCCATCTCTGAACTCAAACAGTCTCCACCTGTTATTGTCATATGACTACTGTCTATCCTGATCAACCTTCATCCTCTCTCGTATATGCTTAACCCTATCTGTTGTACTCTGCACCACCTACGGGCCAAGAACACCTGCTTCCCCAACTTCTGTCCAGTACAAGGGTGAGAGACATGGCCTCCCCTACAAGGTTTATAACGGAGCAATACCAATGTTATAGTGATAGCTATTATTGTTAGAAAACTCTACCAGTGGAATGTGATGCACCCACGGTCCCCCAAAATCCAGGACACATGCTTGTAGCATGTCCTCCAACGTCTGGATGGTGCGCTCTGTCTGTCCATCTGTCTGGGGGTTGAAGGCAGTGCTAAGTTGTAGCTAGTTTCCAAAAGCATGATGTAATCCCCTCCAAACTCGTGAGGTAATCCATGCATCCCTATCCGAGACTATGGATCTCATATCTCCATGCAACCACACCACCTCATCCACATGCCTCTGGTCTAAGGAATCCACTGCGCCCGACTCCTTGATCACCATAAAGTGGTCCGATTTTGTCAAAAGATCCACCACTACCTAGATAGAGGCATAGACTCCATGAAAATTAGGTATCCCCATGATGGAATCCATGGAGATGTCTTCCCACTTCGACTCAAGAATTTCTAAAGGTTGCAACATGCTGCCTGGAACACGGTGTTCAGCCTTCACCTGCTGACACACTAGGCACTTATCTACGAACTCTGCTACTTCTCATTCCACCACGGGCCACCAAAACTGTCTCCTCAGACCCTGGTACATCTTCGAAACTCTCGGGTCCACCACTAGGTATGAGTTGTGGAACCCACTATGAACTCTCTCACGCATCGCCTCTAGAACAAACAGCTTCCTCGAAAAAGCACCTGATTCTGACCATCCTCCGCCCACCCTTCTGGAGCATCACCTTGGTTAACCTGGTCATGCACCACTCCGCTTTCTGAGTTTCCCCACTGAGACTCCTCCACCTCCTGCAGTAGAAAAGACTACACAGTCATCTGATACAGGAAACCTCTTCCACCTTGCACCCATGAATCCAAATTGCAGGGAAGCCAAATCCTCCATTGCCTTCGAAGCATCTTCCGACACTCGAAGCACATCCTTCTATGACTTCCTTCTCAAGGCATCAGCCACCATATTCCCCTTCTCTGAGGTGTAGGAAATCTAGATGTCAAAGTCTTGAAAGAATTCTATCCACCATCACTGCCGTAAGTTCAGGTCTCTCTTGGAGAAGACATACTTCAAGGTCTTGTGATCGATGAAGACCATGAAGCGATCCCTGAAGAGGTAGTGCTGCCAAAAATTTAGTGCGAACACAAACGATGTAAGCTCCAAATCATGGGTGGTATAGTTACGTTCATGGGGGAGTAACTGCCTAGACCCATAAGATATCACCCCTTGTTGCTGCATCAACACACATTTGAGGCATTCCCCTGAAGCATCACAGAACACCTCATACTCTGCCCCATCTTAAGGAAACCTCAACATTGTGGCACTAACCAACTTATACTTCAAATAACTGGAGGAAACATCGCACTGACCATCACATATGAAAGCATGTTCCTTCTTGGTCAATGTTTTCAAAGGTGCTGCATCTTGATAGAAGTTGGGCACGAATCTTCGGTAGTATTCTGCCAGCCGGAGTAATCTACAAACGTCCTCCATGTTCTTCGGTTCTGCCCACGAAAAAACTGCCTCGACCTCCAATGGGTCCACTTCTATCCCCTACTCTCACACCACATTCCCATGTAAGTACACTTCTCAAAACCAGAACTTGCACTTGGATAACTTCCCATAGAGTTAGTGCCATCGGAGGACCTCTAAAACCGTTCTCAAGTCATCAGTGTGATCCTCCTCTGATCTTGAGTAGATCAAGATGTATTCAATCAACACAACTATAAACTGGACCAGATATTCTTAGAAGACGATGATCATGAGCCCCATGAACACAGTTGGAGCGTTCGTGATGCTGAATGACATGACCACAAACTCAAAGTGCCCATATTTACACCTGAAGTCCGTCATCGAGATGTCACCCACCGAAACCCTCAACTGGTGATATCATGACTCCAGGTAAATCTTAGATAACCATCCCGCCCCCTCCAACTAGTCAAAGAGATCGTCTATCGTTGGAAGAGGGTAGTGTTTCTTGACTGTTACCTGATTCAATCTCTAGTAGTCTATGCACATCCCGAGACCACCATCTGCCTTTCTCGTGAACAAGACTAGAGCACCCACGGTGATGTACTTGTTCGAACAAAACCCTTATTCAACAGATCGTCATTATGAATCTAGAACTCTCGTAGCTCTGAAGGTGCCATCCGATAGGGGTCCATCAAAATTGGATGGGCACTAGGTTGCAAGTATATCCCAAACTCGATGTCACATTGAGGGTGTATATTTTTCACCTCTTCAGGAAAGATGTCCATAATCTCACTGACAACCCCTGGAACATCCACCATCTCTGCATCCACCGACTCCACTGATATCTCAACTAACAAGGAGAGGAGGGGTTCCCCTCGCTTGTTGCTCCCTTGGCCACTCTGCTCACCGATGAAGGTCACCTGTCAGCCGCACACGTCTGAAAACACAACCCTTCCTCGAAAGAATTCAATGACGGCACATACAGAGAACATCTAGGAAATTACTAAGATGCCATTGTATGGTTATATATTCAACAGTAGAATATCCCTGACTGACTGATGTGTTCCTATCATCAGTCTGCATCCTCGAAAAATATACAACAAGTCGGTCTGACCTCCGACTAGTGTGCTCAACACCAGGAGCACTAGACGTCTCTGAGCATCTAAACCCAGAGCATGGGATAGAATGGGTGTAACAAAGGAGTGATAATCTCCTGTATTGAACAAAGAATATGAAAGGGTACTAAACAAGCTGATCGTACCTCGACCAACCTCTGGCCCTGATGGAACTGCAGGCTCCTCGGCGTACAACTGCCCATGCCCAGCTCCATTATATCTCGGCTGTCGGCCACCTCCCCAACCATGCCCGGGTCAAGGTCCCTAGGGAGTGCCCTGAGGTCGGCCTCCTCCTGCAATGTCTGCCCTCAGCGAAGCGGGAGCCCGCTTACCCTCCTACTGCGGCTGGAAGGGCCTAGCTTGGAACTGCTGCTGCTGAGGTGGGTGCTAGACCTACCCACCCCCACCATACTGTACTCTTTCCGAGAACTGATTTTGAAGGATCCCATGGCTTCTACAGATAAAGCATCTCGACCCTAGTCCTGAAAGAAAAGGGCGAGGTCTGGAAGGTCAGAATTGGAACTGCTGAGGCCTACTCCCTGCTAGTCGAAACCTAGATGGTCATGATGCTGGAGGCCTAGTGCTAATGGACTTCTCCTTTTACGAGCCCAACTGGATCCCATCTCGTGACCCAACTCCTAACGTGTGCATCCTCTCCACCACTTCAGACTTCTTCTGAAACTCTATGTAGGTCAGTTGGGTGAAGAGAGTAACATCATATAGAACAGAAGGTCGAAGTGCCTCCTCCAAACGTCTCGCCCGAGACTCCTCATCCAGAAAGTGGTCCGGAGCGAACCGAAGAAGATCCTACAACATGATCCCCAACTCTCACACTGAAATAATCCTCTGCTGGAGGAAGTTTAATTCAAGCCTCTTCTCATACTTCATCGTTGAAGAGAGGAATTCCGCCCGTAACTCGTTCTCGTAGTCAGCCCACATCACATCGGTCTCCCTCTTCTCCCCAAGATAAAGTGTCCACCACTGATGCGCAGCCCCATGAATCTTGACTATAGCCAGAGGAACCCAGTACTCCATTTGAGCACAGATCAAGCTGAAGGCTATCACCAACTCCTCTATCTAGCTCTCTGTCTCCATATCTGAGATTCTTCCCTCGTACTTTTCGAGGGTCTGTTGCTGAAAGCCTTGAAGCATCTTCTGCCATTGGTCATCCTCCTCCAATCGGTTGGTCCTCTGCTGATCGGCCAAGTCAACCTCCTGGGCTTTGATCGCCTGCACTACTTGTGGTAGGCTCCAAGGTTCCATAGCTGCAAGGTAAACAAGGAATGCCTAATCCCGAGTAGTGTAGAATAATGTTCTTAAATTTTCTTAAACTTCTTTATTTATTTTGAATACCCAAGATACCCATGAAACAAAAGAACACAAGTAATTATGATGCATGTACCTTTTCTAGGGTCTCTACCCTGCAATCAGTGTAGCCTCACTTGGTCGTTCGGTAGGTCCATATTCCTTGTATCAGATAATGGGGGGGGGCTAAAATCCCATGTCCTAGCCGGTATTCCCTAGCCTACTTCACGCACCAAGTTCACCCAACACTATTTCCCTACCACCCCATGCAATCCTCACTGTTCCTAACTCCATAATACATCCTACCTCTCAATCTCACCCCCTCTGATACCATTCTGTCACGACCCACCTTCACCAAAAGGAGGGAAGGGACATCAGATTGCCAGACCCTTACTTCTTTATGTTCAAGGAGAGATAATGACCCCTGAGACCTTCCATCAATAGGTCTCGGAGTGGCGACAAGAACCAAGTGTATTGAGTCACACACTAGATGGAAGGAATTACCCTGTATATTTTAATAGGATAAAGAGATAAGATAGAAACCCAATAAACACAAAATATGAAAGTAGATGTAAAACCAAAAGTAACCCATTTCCATATTCATGTTCAACAGTAAATGATATAAGCCACAATAACTCCAAAGGTAAGTACCATGAAAAGGAAAATGAAAACAGAAACTACCCCAAGGTCTAAGCTTGTATGGTCCTGCACTATCCCTGAAGTCCTCCTTGAAACCTGAAAGCTGTTTTATATACATTGGGTGAGCATACAAGTATAATCAGTAGGGAAAACCAAAAGCTCTCGTGCACAAGTGGGGGAAGAATTTAAATTCCCTATGAGAAAATAGAAACCAAACCACCTAGCAAGGAAAACAATCCTCTAAAGCCTCACCAAGGCACACTTCCCAAATAACAAAAGGAAACTAAAGTATAGTAATAACACATCGATATTTGGGTACCCCACCTGACTTTACCACTGGTTATTGAAGACATCCTACACATCGAACCAATCCCTCCATTCTCACTACAGTCACACCACCAATCCCTGCCCGCACACACCTGGGCCATAACTTCACCGCAGTCCCATTTCCAAACTCCGCCCGGAAACACTTGGCCTATAACATTTATCCTACCCGCAAACACCTAATCCACAACCACCATGCGTCACCACACCCGCAAACACCTGGGTCAGAACAACTACTACCATGCCCAAAGACGCATGGGCCTCCTCCCAACGACACATAGGAAAAAACCTATCCACAAACACCTGGTCCAACCACCACAACTACCCTGCCCGAAGATTCTTGGGCTAATAATGGGCTACATGCCATCAAAGCCTACCCGAAGGGTCTTGGGATATTCGGTAAAGGGAGAAGAAAAGAGATAATAACCCGCCACTCATAGGAGTGTTAGGAAAAACACCCTCCCCATGAAATGGGGTGTTCGGCACTAAGTGCTCAACTGGGGTGGGGCGCAAATAAGAAAAATAAGAAATACAATTATGTATAGGTAACTGGCAATCATCCCAACCTAGGGGCTCCAAAACCAAAGATCAAACACCCTAATTACTATTCATTCATAATGAAAAGCACAACACTTGCGTCCAAGTCACAAATCATCCCCAAAAACCAATTCCCCAATTAAACCATTCTGGTTTTCATGTTCAAATGATCCCATTTGGATGAAAACTCCACTATTGGGAAACAAAAAGACACAACCACAAGCTATAGAAGAGAAACAACCCAAATGAAATTTAAGCATTCACACTTGGTTCTCTTATAAAGTTACAACAGCAAAGGGGATTAGTGAGAACCTTCAAAGTAATGGAACCAAAGATAACCTCACAAAAGTGATAAGTGAGATCCCTCGAAGTACTGGAAACAAAGAAAACCCCAAGACACAACCCTTTGTCCCCAATACCAGGAACAAACGATTTCTCAACAATAGAGGATGCCACCCGAGTTCGTGTCACAACAGAGAAAACACACAGCTTCAGATTCCGAACCAACAACCGCACCACAACGGAGGATCCCATCCTCACCCACATTCCCCCATAAGCCTCAAACAGAACAACACCCACTACCAAAATAGAGTCGGGAAACTTCCAGTTTCAATCACATCATTTATTATTTCCTTCATTCTGTTGGATAGCTGGGGTGACCACACAAGGTTTTATGTTCACCGGGAATCCATTTAATGCACCAAGTTTACATGATTAACCAATTTCCATGTTACCGCAATTTAATCGTTGTAGAAGACAAGAGTTTATTAGTGCACAGAGAAAGACCATGAATGGCCATGATTTTCAATAGGCATAAACCCGCACAATTTACAAAATAATGATCATGGAAGTAGAGAAAACAGAACAGCAGCATATCGATCACACCCCTCCCCTTTATTCTTTAAAATTCTATTTGTTATCTTCGTTAAGGTTTGGTTTCATCAATTCCCCTAGAAACAATAGATTACCCACCCCACATGATACACATAAAGGAGAGACGAAGGAAAAAACACCCACGTGGTTGATCAAGGATCAATGTTTTTCCCCACGCTCCAAGAACAGGGGATGCACGGCTTGCAGGTGAGGAATTCTGTGGACTCCAAGAGGTGAAAAAAGCTCCTGAAAAGGCCCACCACAAGCCACAAGAAGAGAATAACTCCAAGCACACCTAGGTGATGAATGAAATCCAACTGAGAAGAAAAAAAGAAACTCTAGCGGGAGGTTTAAAGAGAAGATCCTACAGTTACGGGATATGGAATTTTGAACGCCTAGAATGTCGGATTGTGGTTTCCTATGCGGGTGGGAAGCTACACACAATGATATTAAGGTGCTATATAGTACCCCCAAACCATCGGGGAGGCTTCTCGGGTTTTTTATGAATAAATTATGGGCTTTAAATGGATTTAAAAATGTAAAAGAATTCATTTACGTCAAAAATTTATGTTTCAGGACAAGGACTGGAAAAATGAAAATGGAGGGCTGGGTGAGGACATGGTGCCACCGCAATGGTGCCACCCTTATAGTGCCACTGTCACGGTGTCACTGTCACGGTGGCACTGTTTTGGTGGAGCCTTATTTTCGAAAAGTAATGGGCTAGAAGGGTCTAGGCCATTACATTATATACGTGTCAAACTATTCTCGCCCTTGAGAATCAAAAACAAAATAGAAGAAAAGAGAGGGACTGGACAACCACCTCGAATGATACCTCTCAGGAGTGGACCTCACCATCATCTAGAAACACCTCTCCCTCAAGAAGCCAAGAAACATACAATGGTTAAACTACCTAGTCATATGGGATATAGAGTCTCTTCTTCTATGTCAAGATATTATCCGCTTTGGGCGGTATTGACTCGCCCGTACGGGTTTAATCGCATCCACCATAATGCGTCTTGATTAGGGATCGGTTCCTCCCCTCCCCATAGATATTACATTTCAGACACATTCAAAGAATAAGGAAAACCACATATTTTATATCCAATAAGGTAAAGAATTCCATCAAAAACATGTACAAATATAATAGCACAAAACTCAAAAAAACTCTAGGTACTGGGCACGCATCTGTGATTCCCATTCCTAGGTACTCTCCTCAAGCCAACCATGTCTCTACAGCACACGAACCAAAGGAATGTTTCTTCTAAAAAGCACCTTCTATTCACGACCTTCGATCATCAATGGTCGCTCTATAAACATTGCATCGTCCCTGATATTTAGCTATCCCCAGTCGAGGATGTGTGAATAGTTGTCTAGATATTGTCGGAGCTCGGACACATGGAAGACGCCGTGCAACCTTTACAGTGGTGGTGGAAACACCAGCTGATAAGCCACCCCACTGACCCCCTGTAGCACTTCGAACGATCCGACAAACCTGGGGGAAATCTTACTCCCTATACCGATCCTCCACCGCCCACTCCGGGGGGATACCATTAGGAATACGTGGTCCCCGACTGCGAAATAAAAGGGTCTCCTACTGTTATCGGCATATGACTTATGTTGGTCCTAATCTACCTTCATTCTATCTCATATAAGTTGAATCCTCTCCATCATACTCTGCACCACATCCAGGGAAAGAACACATGCTTCCCCAACTTCTGTCCAGCACACGGGTGAGCGAAATGGCATTCCGTACAAGGTTTCGAATGGAGCCATAACAATTGTAGTTTTATAGAAATTGTTGTAGGAAAACTCTACCAGTGGCAAGTGTTGGGCCCATGATCCCCCAAAATACAGGACACATGCCCGTAGCATGTCCTCCAATGTCTGGATGGTGTGCTCTATCTGTCCATCTGTCTGGGGGTGGAAGGGAGTGTTATGTCGTAGCTGGGTGCCAAAAGCATGCTACAATCCCCTCCAGACACATGAGATATATTTTCAATCCCTATCAGAGACTATGGACCTCTGAAATCCATGAAACTGCACCACCTCATCCACATACCTTTGTGATAAGGAATCCACAGTGATTGACTCTGTGATCTCCAAAAAGTGGGACGATTTTTTCAACTGATCCACCACTACCCAGATAGTGTCGCAGACTCCTTGAACCATGGGAATATGTGTGACTAAATCCATTGATATTTAGTCCCACTTCTACTCAGGAACGTCTAAAGTTTTAACACGCCACCTAGAACATGGTGTTCTTCCTTCACCCACTGACAGACTAGATACTTTTCTAAGAGCTATGCTACTTCCCGTTCCACCCCGGGCCACCAAACATGTCTCCCCAGACCCTATTACATCTTGGAAACCCTCGGGTACACTGCTATGGGTGAGTTGTGGAACTTACTAAGATCTCTGTCGTCCATCGCCTCTGGAACAAACAGATGTCCTCAAAAAAGCACCTGATTTTGGCCATCCTTCATCCACCCTTTTGGAGCATCACCTTGGTAAACCTGGTCACGCACCACTTCGCTATCTGAGTCTCCCCACTGAGACTCCTCCACCTGCCGCAGTAGAGAAGACTGCACTGTCATCTGATACAGGGAACC
This sequence comes from Viscum album, assembly GCA_963277665.1. Lineage (NCBI taxonomy): Eukaryota > Viridiplantae > Streptophyta > Magnoliopsida > Santalales > Viscaceae > Viscum > Viscum album. Next base: position 1,691,087,453 of record OY728126.1, read on the forward strand.
TCTTCCTCCTTCCACTATTGCATCCAGGTGCAGGGGAACCAACTCATCCATTGCCTTCCAATCATCTGCCGACTCTCGAACCACATCCTTCTACGACTTCCTTCTCAAGGCATCAACCACCACATTCCAATTTCATGAGGTTTAGGAAATCTCGATGTCATAGTCTTGATGTAATTCCATCAACCTTCACTGCTGTAAGTTCAGGTCCCGCTGGGAGAAGACATACTTCAGGCATTTGTTATCGGTGAAGACCATGAAGCGCTCCCCGACGAGGTCATGCCGCCAAAACATTAGAGCGAACACGACTGCCGCAAGCTCCATAACATGGGTGGTGTAGTTACACTCATGGGGAAGTAACTGCCTAAACCCATATGAGATCACTCCCTTCCGCTACATCAACCCAAATCTAAGGACTTTCTCTGAAGCGTCACAGAACACCTCAAACGCCGCCCCTTCTTCTAGAAACCTCAACAATGAGGCACTAACTGTAACACCCGAGAGTCTTATGAGAAATATTTTGGTTTTATGTTATATTAATCATCAAAGGAATATTTCACTACACACAACACTAACTTCTCTTGCTTTACACGCAATCACGACCTTCCTCGATAGCTTACGTCATATGCAATACCGGGTTTCACTAAACAACGATATATTATTATGGACTAGCCGTTATGAATAGTATTAACTACATTTTTATTTTTATAAAATTATTATTCATCTTACACATTTTCTAGAATATGGTAAGAAAACAAAAAAAATTTGGGTAAAATAATTATTTTTAAAAAAATGCAGTTTTGCCGCCTTTTGATGGCACACCCACATTAAATCTAGTTTTGACACGTTTATAAGTTCAATTTGACAAAATAAAATTCTTCTTTTGAATCAGGATATAAAAATTTACTTTGGATAAATTTTTGATATTTTTCTGATAACTTTCATATTTTGACGAATAGTAAAAATACGCTAATTTTTAATTAAAAACAACTTTTTCCATTGAGATAATTTATATAGTTAAATTATAATATTTAATGGTTTTAAATTATAAATATAATATATTTTTACCATTTAATATAATTTATGTCATTAGCATTAATTTCACATTGAATTCAGAGGTAAAAACATTTCAATCTTTGACAATGTTTTAACTTCTAAAACTTGTTTTCTTAACAACGAGATTTATTTTAAATTAATTACTAAAACTAATGTGTTTTGAATTTTAAAAAATGGATTCCATATTTGGAATCATTGGGTCAAAAATATGTTAATAGGCTACTTTTAATTTTTTTTGGCATTATGAATAGTAACTATGGTAAATTTTATTTACCATAGTTAAAGGTAAATCAGGTAATTAAGGGTAAATATATGATTATAAAATTACCCTAACACCTTCCAAAATTCTATTGGATAACTAAAAGTAGACCCATATAACCTAAGGGTCGGATTAGATTCATTTAATGGACTTTTGTCCATGAAAATAATTTAATTATTATTAAAGCCACAGAATGTGACAACATGTCACTTTCTTAAATCATATAAGTATAATAATTTTAATTTGGTGATAAACTTAATAAAACATAAAACATAAATAATATTCATAAATATAATACAATTATTTACATCATAAGAAATTTATTTATAATTTTTAGGGATTAAATAAGTATCATTAATTATGACACAATAGTGATGTTGAAATTATTTTATTAATTAAAATATCAAATAAATGGTTTTAAAAATGTTAAAATAAATATTGTATGAACTATTTAATGTGATCCAATAATTTTCTAGATACATATGACATTTTATGGATCTATTAAAGCTCTTAGTTTGAACATATCTTATGTATATATTTTATTTAAATTCAAATAAATGAACAGTGTCAAAATTGACACTATTGTTATTTTATAAAAATAACATATTATAAAATTTTTTAAAAATCACAAAAATATTTAAAAATTATAAATTAAAATTTATATGGTCGAAAATTTTATAAAGTGTCAAATTATAGAAAATTCGAAACACATATGTAATTCTTTATAATAATTTAAAATTTAGAATATTATTACCAAAAATAAAATTAAATTGATAAATAAGGATAAATCAAGTTGATAATATTTAAAATAAATTCCTAACATGTATGAATTTTATTTTTTGATGATATTACAACCTTATATCATCTAATATTCGGATATGAGTCATTTTGGATGTTTTTATGTTGGGTTGGGATTTAATATAAACTAATATTTCTTATATTTTCAAATACCTACCCATTTCACTTAACCCCATCCCTAGAATCATCCTATAGGTCTTGGTCTTCTTCAAAGACTATTTTTAGTGCCCTGATAGAAGGTCTCAAAGAGGCGCTTCAAAGAAGAGGTAATGTCCGTTACCGATTCTTGCAACATTATTTCTTCTTCCACTTATTCTTCATTAGTTTTTTCATTATGAATTTATAACATAAGTACCACTAATTTATCGATATGTTATTATAAGTATGAAACAACCCTATTTAACCATCTATCCATCCTACGGAAAACGAAATCATCGCGCATGCGTACGTACGGAATACCATCTCCACGCCATGGTGTAATATATTTTCCATCACCACCTTACTTGGATGGGTATAATGGTGAAAATAAATAACTATATGTGATTATTGTAATGTTTTATTGATTATTAAAAAGTATACATACACTCCAATACAATTCTATGATCATGGGAACGATATCATCGCTCGTGCGTACATATGGAATATCGTCTCCACGATGTGATGCGATTCGTTGTACATGATCTTCATTGCATAATGATTATATAAATGAATTGAATTAATAAAAATGATATATAGTACACTAATAAAATTCTGGAAATGAGTTATCTATAACCTAAAGAGAATAATTAGAATTTATTCGACAAAACACGCATAAGAACAAAAAGTAATAAACACCCGAATAACAAGTCGTAATGAAATATTACTAATAAAAAGCTAAGAATATGACCATATATGATATCATAAAAATAAGTATGATTCTTGAATAGGTCAATAACATTATTTAAATCATTATATAGGAGGTTCAGACACATACGAAGAAAATCAGACCTATGGTAAGGGATAATTTTGCAAATCTCATTTTTATCGGAGATTTATTATTCGTAAGTATTTACTGGGGTTATTTCTATCATCCATGTCCATGTTTTATAAAAGTGTTTTAATGTTTGTTTACATTCCTTTTTAACAATTTTTGATTTTTAATACATGGTATGTAAGGAATCTTTTTTAAACATACGAGGTACTTTTTGACTTTTCCAAAAAAAAGTACGAGGAGAATGTTATTTTTAACTTATACGGCTTAAACAGATTTTTACGGTTTCATAAGGCCTAATTTTCATGAAGATTACTCTACATGATTTTATGAATATTCTCAACAAAATACTTTTATTTTAAAAGTGAATAACATTTTTTTGAAAAGAAAATGATTTTGACGAAGAAAGTATATTTTCCTCAAGAATTAATTTCTTGTGTTTTATCAAATCCATTTTCCATCAAAGATGAAATTATTTCATATGTGTATGGTTCAAGTATAATGTCTCTATGATTTACATGGTTTTCACTTTTCTTATGGTGAAATGATACCCATTTTTTTATATGGATTATATTATGATGGGATGATGTTTATGAAACCCATTTTTATTCTCTGGGTTATGATGAATGATTTATGTTTATGTTGTGGCAAAAGTAATAATGATTTAATTATGAGATGGGTGGGACTTATATCTCCCTCCAATTAATTGGGAAAATATTTTATATCTCATGAGATAGAAATGGCTGGAACGGAAGGTTAAACCTGTTCAGTGAAAAAGGACTGAAACGAGGAGTGAACTCGGTTCAGAAATGGACTTTTTCCACTGAGACAGTCTTAGAAATAAGTTTTGACTAATAATAAATGATTCTATATGATTATGTGTGTATGCCACATTTATTCATGTTTTATGTATTGATTATTGGGATTACATTTCACTACCATGATTTACCCCATGTTATGAAATCATGACCTCTTTTGCAGGGTAAGATTTACAAAATGATATGCTCTTATGAATTTGATGTGATTGATATTTATTTTGTTTACCCTTACTGAGAATTTGAACTCACCATTTTGTATGTATTCTTTCCCCGGTTAGGAATAAGGTTATTAGGTAAGATATGCCAAAAAGGGACTATAGATATGATGAAATAAATGGGAGACAATATATATGCTTTATGAACCAGTTGTTTATGTTTCCCAGTTTCTAAAGAAACTATACCTATACGGTCCATTCATGGTTTTGTTATATGTAGTAATAAGTATGCTTCAATTTTGAAGTATTAACCATGTATGTAAAGTATGGGTCACTACACAAACCATCTTCTACGTTAGATAATTTATGTCCGCCTCTCACTGCTCATCCGACACGAAAGCCTGGTCCTTCTTGGTCAAAGTTGTCAAAGGTACTGCAACTCGGGAAAAGTTAGGCACGAATCTCCTGTAATAACCTTCCATCCAGAGGAAACTACGAACCTACACCACGTTCTTAGGTGCTTCCCAAGAAACAACTACCTCAAACATCAATGGGTCCACTAATATCCCCGGCTCGGACACCATGTTCCCACAGATGTTCACTTCTCGCGTCCAGAACATGCACTTGGACCACATCCCATAGTGTTGGTTCCGTCGGAGGACCTCTAAAACTGTTCTCAAGTGCTCAGGGTGATCCTCCTCTGATCTTGAGTAAATCAAGATGTTGCCAATAAACATGACTACGAACTGGTCCAGATATTCCCGTAAGGAGGAGTTTATGATCCCCATGAACACAGCTAGATAGTTTGTGACGTCGAATGACATGACCACAAACTCAAAGCGCACATATATGCACTTGAAGTTCGTCTTCGAGATTTCTCCCTAATTCACCCTTAACGAGTGATATCCTGACTTTAGGTCAATCATAGAGAACCATCATGACCCCTTCACCTGGTCAAAGAGATCGTTTATCCTTGGACCATGGTAGCGATTCTTTACTGTTACCTGATTCAGTCTCCAGTAGTCTATGCACAGCCTGAGACCACCATCTGCCTTCTTCGCGAACAATACTAGAGCACCCCATGATGACAAACATGATCGAACAGAATCCTTCTTCAGTAGATCATCAATCTGAATCTGCAACTCCCGTAGCTACGAAGGTGCATCCGATAGGGGGCCATTGAAATTGGATGAACACCAGGTTGCAAGTGTATCCCAAAATCGATGTCACTCGAGGGGCTAGAGTTGTAACCTCTTCAGGGAAGATGTCCATAAACTCACTGACGACCCCTGGAACATCCACCATATCTGCATTCACTAACTCCACTGATAGATCAGCTAATAAGGAGAGGAGGGGTTACCCTCGCTTGCTGCCCCCTGGCAACTCCGATCACCGATGAAGGTCACCCGTTGACCGGCCAAGTCAGAAAACACAACCCTTCCTCGGAAGCAGTCAATGATGGCACATACACAGAACATCCAATCAATGCCTAAAATGACATCATATGGCTATATCTGCAATAGTAGAAGAACCCTGACTGACTAATGTGTCCCTATCATCAGTCTGCATCCTCGACAAACATACAACAAGTCGGTCTGACCTCTGACTAGTGTGCTCAACACCAGGGGAATTAGAAGTCTCTCAGTGTCTAAACCCAGAGCATGGGCCAGACTGGGTGTAACCAAGGAGTGCGAATCTCCTGTATCGATGAAGGCATATGCAAGGGTACTAAACAAGCTAATTGTACCTAGAACAACCTCTGGCCCTACTAGAACTGCTACCTCAGCCATGTCCAACTACCCACACCCAGCTCATCTACCTCTGGGATATCGTACACCTCCCCAACCATGCCAGGATCGAGGTCCCTGAGGAGTTTCATGAGATCGGCCTCCTCTTTCAACGTTTTCCCTTGGAGGAGCGAGAGCCCGCTGCCCCTACTACTGCTGCAAGAAGGGCCTAGCTAAGAACTGATACTGCTGAAGTGGGTGCTGGACCTACCCACCCCTACCATACTGTACTCTGTCTGGGCACTGATTCTGAAGGTGCATGTGGCTTCCATAGATTAATCAAATCTACCCTAGGCCTGAAATAAACTGGCGAGGTATAGATGTTCAGAACTGGAACTGATGAGGCATACTCCCTGCTGGTCGAAACCTAAAGGGTCCTGATGTTGGAGGCCTACTGCTGACAGCCTTCCCCTTTGACGAGCCCAACTGGATCCCCTCTCGTGACACACCTCCCAGCATGTGCATCCTATCCACCACTTCAGCCTTCTTCTTCACCTCTATGTATGTCGGTAGGGTGAAGGGAGTAACAACATACTGAAAAGAAGGTCGAAGTGACTCCTCCAAACGTCTCACCCGAGACTCCTCATTCATAAAGAGGTTCGTAGAGAACCGATAGAGATCCTTGAACTTGATCCCCAACTCTGTTGCTGACATAATCCCCTGATGGAGGGAGAGTAATTCCTACCTCTTTTTAGCCTTCATCGTGGAAGAGAGGGATTCTTCCCAGAACTCCTTCTCATAGTCATCCCACATCACCTAGGTCTCCCTCTTCTCCCCAAGAAAAAGCGTCAACCACTAACATGATTCCCCATGCATCTGGCTTACAGCCAGATGAACCTAGTACTCTGTCGGAGCCCGGATCAAGCTGAAGGGTATCACCAGCTCCTCTAGCCAGCTCTCTATCTCCATATCTAGGATGTTTCCCTCATACTTCCCGAGGGTCTAATATATTTTTATTTCATACCCATATAAAAATTGATTAAGTTTGATATTTTTTATCTTATAAAAAATCATATATTACATTTATAGTTAAATTCATGGTGTATAACTCTTATTATAAAATTTATAATTTAGGAATTTATTTATGTTAATTTTTTTGATTTTTGATGACATCATCGTTTTTTTATTGTCAACTTGTTAGATTTTTTAATTGATTGAGAATTAATTTTCTTATGCCATGCCATCCTGTAAATAATGAGTACGGAAATATTTCGATTATCATTGGGTAGTTTCCCATATTTAATTCATAATTCCATTTCGTTATATTCAAAATTAAATCCATATTTTTAATTTGTTTCTTTGTATTTTTATCATATTTTCTGTTAGAGTAGACAAATTTCATTCCAACATTTATTAATTTCCACAATCATATAACATTATAGATTTTGTGGTTCTTTTGTATGTTATCTCCTAGGGTTTATTGGATTCATTTAAATAATACACCCTATCGTAATTTTCAATGATTACATTTAATTATAAATTTCTTCAATTATAATATAAATTTAAAAATGAACTTATATAAGAGATATAGAGGATGTGTTATCTTGTATTTTATTCTATTAAAAAGGTGGTGGTTGGAAATTATATAGGAATCCTAACATAATCATTTATGGGAATATTGGATAGTAAGGAAGTAGTTGTTGAAATGTTTTTATGAATTATGTATTTTAATTTCTATATATATAGTGGTCATTATAGTAGTGCTATAATCATGGATTGAGTTACCAAATGATTTATGTTCATATGAAAAAACATAACATTATGTTCATTACAAATCAATAATTGATCAATGAAATGGTCTATAGAATAAAAGGGACATATCATTACAAGTTTCATATTTTCATTGAAATATTATGCACCACTATAATTGTGAGAATATTTTTTAACAGAGATTAAATTAGATCTGGTTCCATGAGAATGTTTCATATACCCCTATTATAGAAGTTCTTTTAAAATTGAAATTTTTTAGTTTTCTTAAATAATATATATTAATATTTTGTATTATATTATTTAAATATTAAATATATATATTTAAAATGAATATTATATATTTCATCCTCTATCATGTAATACTTTAGAGAAAAATATAATTATGTGATTTTCCTATGAAGTTATCTGGGGAACTTTTTCACCAAGAATCATCAACATATTTTTGTATTTATTATATATATTTATCACCTATATTTTCAAATTTCCTAATTTATTTCTCAAGGTAGTGATAATTGATGTTATAATGAACATTGGATTCAAAATATTGTGAAATTTATCATTTTTAATTACTTTTTGTTATTATAGTTTCTACAAATAGTCCGTCAAAAAATCTATATGGGATATGGGTATTTCAAAAACCTTTATATTTTCTGTCGATACACACCCTTTATTCAACATAGAATACAGTCTAAAAACATTGTGACCTTAATTTTGGGTTCCTCAACTAATAACACATTAAAAATAAATTTTATTTGTTTTAAATATATAAAAATGAATTCAACTTATTAATTTGGATATATAACCTAATGATTTTGATTAACCCTGCGGCGTACCCCTAGTTTTCTTAATTACTTGTTAGGATTTTATAACAAGATTTTATATTCATAGTTAACATATTGAAATTCATATGAATGTTTTAATGATATTCTCAAAAAAAAATATTGTGATGATTTTTGAGGATTCATAGTTATAAAACTATACATAGTAGGAAAACCTCAAACTTCTGATGCAGAGTGAATAATTGTTTTGTATGAGATCTTTTCGAGAAATTTATATTTAGTTAGTTGTAAAAAAATTTCACCACCCCCAAGTTAAGAGTTCTAAATAAATTTCATTGTTTTTATTCATTAATAAAATATCTAGATGAGTAGATAAAATATCTTTCAATTTTAATATATGAATTTTAAATTTAAATTTAGTTTTTCGAAGGGTATAATATCTTCTAATTTATTTAATTTATTAATATAATTGTTATTTTGGAATTATATAAATACTAATGAAGAGAAAAATAGAATATAAATCTATGAATATTCTGAAAAATGTATTTGTTCAAATTTTAATAATTCAAGTGTAATCTTATCACAACTTCTATTAGTGAATCCTAGATCAACTTTGGTTTAGTAAAATACTAAAATCACAAATCAACCACATCTATATAACAGAGATTGGGAAATGATGTAAAAAAATAACCATTATAAATATAAATTAATAAATATATTAATTAATGACTTTCAATACAATATCCATGTTTCTAATAAAAGGATAACTAAAAATTATTAATGAATTTACTAATTAAAAGGTGGTGTTCCAAAAATTCAATGAATGATAATATATCTTAAAAAAATTAGTAATCCCAAAAAAATAACAACATAGTCATTCATATTCAATTTCATGAATTAATTTCTTATTATAGGTTGATAATGATTTATCAAATGTAGGAAAAAACAATCATATAAAATATTTATTGGATATGATAAAATTCAATAAAAAATAATACAGTCTAGGATAATTATTAAGATTAAAAGAAGAATTTTTAAATGTTAATGGAATTCATAAAAATTTAAGTCTTTCCCCTAAAAAAATAATGTAAGAGTGGATTTTCAATATATCTGAATAATCAATGTTATTGTCATCATATATATTAAATTTAATTATTTTTAGATCAATTAAAACTAAACTAGTAAAAACTACATTAATAAAGATGAATGTAATAATTTTTTATACTTTTCATCCATCCAAAATCCTTCAATAAACCATTAAGGTGATAATGATTTCATTTATTAGAGATGTATGTTTTTTTTCATAAATTCATGATTGAATTATATAATCAAATGACTTTAATGATATATATATCTCTAATGTAACTTGTAAAACATTTATTCCTTTTTTTATAAATATAGATATAATTAATTGAATATTAATATTGAATTGATATTCTATGAATGATCAACACATGTCCTCTATCTCAACCAACCAATTTCCAATTCTTTAAAAGTCATACATTTATCAAAATGAAAAACTTTTGAGAATATTTTGAGGCTATAAAATAATTTTATAAACTAATATGGTATATTTTTATATAGTATAAAATTATTAATATGAGGGCCACAAATTATTTGGATATAATGAGTCCTATGTTCGATCAAAATATTACAGTGGGAATATTTTTTAGTCACATGATAAGGTCATCTATGTTACACTAGAAAGACACCATATATTTTTTGTGTCATTATATTGAATTGGATGATGAACAATTCATTTAGATATTTAACTTCTCATAATGTAATTTATGATCCCTCATGAGGTGATATTGGTCACTCTGGATTGTTTGTTCAACACCATTTATGTTTCTTTATAAACTTATCCAAAAGAAATATAAAATTGAATAGGATGACACATTGATTTTTTAATGTTCACCATATATTTTTCTTTTGTTGGGTGATGAAAATTGATTTTATTTTCATTTACATGATGATGTTTCATGGATAAATTCATGGTTGTTTACACAACATATCATTAAATAAAATGTACTCTTGAGAAGTTGATGCAATTATTTATTGTGTGGAGTATGTGGTTATTTGATCAATAATGAATGACTAAATTAATGTGATGAATTTATTTTCTGATTTTCTGGGAGGTTCCGTTAGCCCTGTTGTATCATGATGTAGTAATATGAGTAGTATTGGTTATTATAATATCAGAAATCAACAGAAAGACCCTGGTAGTGTAATACCCAGGCCAATATTCCCAAATCATAAGGGTTTTTATTAGTTCCAATATGTTCTCAACAAGAACCTTACATCAAAAGAGATTAAAATTTGGAATGTATTTTCCACAAAAAAAATAAAATTATATAGATATATTATAATGGAAAAACAAATAAAAGGGAGAACTATATATATATATATATTGAAAGCCAAAAAATTCTTCATCAATAAAGTAATAAAAAATTTACAAGATAAAACTAAACATATAAAAGAATAAATACCCTATGACCAATGGAAAAATACCCTCAAACCCCTCAAAGAGGAAATCTGAAAACATATGTAGTGTGGTTGCTATAAATCTATGTAGGATCTCACCCAGGGTTACAATTTATGATTTCAAAATACTAATCCAAATCATTACTATAATTTATCATAAAAATGAATGGTAGAATATTTTCATATTTAAAAATTACACGCTTTTATTTCAGTATGTATTATATAATTTGAAACATGAATTATGTATGAATTTTATATTAAAAGAATAATTAAATAATTTAAATTGATTGAATATAATTCATCATAAATTGATTTTAAATAAAAAAATAAAAATAATAACTATGGTTATCTTCAATTTGTTATGATTGTATCAAGTAAAATAATCCCCATACATCTCAAATCAGTGATCACAACTAAATAGGTTTTGATATGTTACTCGGGAATTTTCTGAATACGACTCATTAATATCCCACTAGTGGTAATCATATATAACTAGGTGTTTTTCATAGTTTTCTTTTATAGTCTATAATGATGGGATTATCCTCCCAATTTGATTGCACCGAATAACCCACTAATAAAACTAGGATGCAATTTTACCAATCAATAAATTTAGGAAAGAACAAATAATTTCCTTGAAATATATTATTATTTACAGTTCAATTTCCAATTTTCCTAATCAAAATTCAAATTCACATTCACAAAAAAAACATGGTTTTTCTATAAATTCAATCCTTTTCATTTCAAACCCAATCATAGGTTTTAATAAATTCAACTTAATCATATTTTATAAAAAAACTATTAATTCAAATAATAAATTCCATCAATCTCAAAATACACCCCAAATTATAAATCCACTATAATTTGATTGGATTCCCACAAAAAACATTCCATATCAAATTACAAATAATAACATCATAAAATTGGGTTTCAAAAAATAATGGGAATGGAAATTTTCAACTAATCATTATAATTATATCTTAATGAAATACTCCATCACTAACCGAACCACCTACTATTATTCATGAATATAAACACCTACAATAGGACTCAACAATCGTAATGAAGGTGTGTATGATCTTTGAACTCAAGATATAATCTATTACAAAGAGAATATTTTTTAGATCCGTCGATAAAGAAAGATCTACATATTCCATTGATGAATTAGTGATAAAATTGATTATACATGACACGACAAACATGAATAGATGAACTACAACCAACAAGGATACCAAACAATGAATGGATAATCCTGTGTGATTTGATATCTCCAAAATCAAATATGGATTTCTCTAAGACAAGTGGGAAAGGTTGTATATTGAAAAATATAATTTATCCATGTCACCTAGTAGAATTATCTATGTCAGGGGAATAGATGATCTGTATCACCTTAACATTATATAATCCTATAAATTCAAATGATACTAATAAATGCATCATGATTAATTTGAAAACCTGATAATGTATTTCCTATCATGAATCAAATTCATGAAATATTACATTAGAGAATGACATGATGTAGAATTACATTACAAATTGTCTCATCTCCTCGTATATAGATTTTATCAAATATCCCTACACAACATCCTTAACTGAATATTAAATAGGCCAAAACAAATAAAAAGACATTCCAAAGAAGGAAACATTGTTTTATTACTACCCCACCATAAAATAAGTTTGTTCCAAAAAATCATATCAAAAATATTACATATTAAAAAATGTTATACCATGACTCTCTCAATAGTGCTTCCTAATCCCATGTATCAAATGAATAAGAAATATTATTATGTATCATTTTAACCATATGTATTTCTCTCCCATGGTGTACCTCTATATCATATTCCACTCCCCGAACATGATTGTCAATCATGGATAAATCATGCTCAACATCAATATCCCATAGCTCTAAAATCGTATGGGTCAAAAATATAACTCCAATGATGTAAAAAATGGAATATGTTATGTATCAATGTCAAATGTGTAGGAATTATTAAATAGTTAACCACTATACCCACCAACTAATAAATAAAAAATTGTTAGAACATATGAGGAGAAATATTAATTTTCCTCACAATATCAATGACCCACTCGATGTGGAACACTATTCATTCAATTTTCACTGACTGAAAACATAGATGTTCAACAAAAATAATAAACAAATGATATATATATCAGTTATGTTTCATCAAAATTCTCCCATGAATCAACTGCAATATTTTTCTTACCTTGGACCAATATTATCCCTAACAAGGAATATTTATCAAACTACGAATAAAAAGAAAATGATTTTTAGAATCTTAAATAAAATTCTTTAAATGACTCAATCTCACTGTGAACTGCTAAAAAATGAAATATTACATATCTACTAGTCTTAAATGGGAATCTGAAGATTTAAAAATAGTGAGTAAATGTGAATGAAGTATATTATCATTTATTTATATTCATATCCCAATCTATGGACCTCAATGAGTGTATCATTAGTAGTTCTCAAATGAATTTGAGATGACAGTGCCTCCTGGATGCCTTTGCAAGAGTGATAAGTAAAATGGGGATCCCTATCATAAACAATAGCAGATGGAAGCCCTTGAAAAATGATATCATTAGACACATAATTTTTTTTAATTAATTAATATTATATGTATCATAAATTGGAATAAAATGATCCTATATAGAAATTATATTTATCCCAAGACATTTAAAATTATTATTTATCTAGGTATATGGAAAATCAACCACATAGTCTATAAGGATCTCATCCCACATCCAATACAACATTGAAGGTTATTTTATAAACATTAAGGCATATGGTCTTGGAATTAATCAAATTGAATGTATAATTATGATAGAAAAAAACATGAATTCCCTTTCTCATTCTAGTCCAAAAGAATAATTAGCACATTTTGTATAACATCTTTTTCATTGTGGGTTAATATCCCACTAGTAATTAATGAAATCACCCATCACATCATTCATTATGGACCAAAACTAAACTAAACATCCCTTTAAATATTTAATACTCTCTAGCGATAACGGCCACCTGGAAATGGTCTCCCAACCATAATTTGAGTCTTTAATTCCATGTAATTCATTATCCATATCTGGTTCTAGAGAAATCCTATTGATAAGGGAAGATTAAAACTGATCTATAACACCTAAATATTTAATCGGTATTTCCAAAATGCCCATATTCATCTATGGGAAAAAATAAATCAATACTCACTCTTCTAATGATTATTTCATGGAATGGGTTTAATGTTTATTACTCATAATTTTAATAATTACATTCACATTCCATGGGATATACATGAATTAGAAATAAATATATTGTACCTAGACCACTTAATTTATCTGGAATTGATTTAAAATTGTTTTTGATGATGATTTAACATATGTACTTATTTCTAGAATACATAGTAAACCCTTACCCAAGATGATAATTCCACTAAATCTTAAGAGGATGAATCATGGTTGTGATTTCAAGGTCATAGGTTGGTTAATTTGTCTCTTTTTTCATAAGATTACAGGAGACATGGGATACTATGTGATCACCCTATAAAAATAAATAACACAATGTTGACCATGATGCATCATATAACCCTAAATGTCTATTCTCAATATCAGGAAATGTCAACACTGACATATTATTCAAAATATGTTTTAACTCACGAAAAAACAAAATAATTTTTCATCTAAAGAAAACATTAACCTTATCCAAGTGATATTGGGCCTCTTAGATGATAAAATCTACAAATCCATCAGGAACTATATATAGAACCTATCTAAAACCATGATTCCCTAAATTTTGAAAACATTAAATTATCTATCCCATGTTATAAGAACATTAAAAATCAAAGTATAACCATAGATACAGATTTTTGAAACCATTATTCACATGATCTATACATAATGAATCGATTAATCACATTTTAATAACATGGAATAATTTTATGGATCTATCAAAAATTAAATTACTTCACTAATATGGAACACTTAGTCATAATAAAACATAGGTAAAACCAAAATTTCCCACGAAATGGTGACAAAAAAATGTATCATGATTCTATAAGAATAACTAATTCAGGGAATATAATAATACTGAAGGAGAACTTGTTCGACCCAATAGAATTTCATGATACTCTTAAAGGACATACCAACTCTGGATGGTCTCTTCCAAAATGTCATATATTATTTATTTTTAACTAGTGATATCAAAATAATATATCAATATTTGAGAACAAAAGTTCTCCATTAAAAGGGTCAAACATGTAATCAATTCATTTAAAATATATATTTTAATTTCCATAACTCAATCAAGTCTCTATTAATAAATAAATAGAAGAAGGTTTCTATAATATTTCATTGAAAATAGAATGAGAGACACCCATGATGACAAAATGAAGAATTTCAATCCTTTTTGTAATAAATCATCCATTTGAGTCGTCAAATATTTTATTTTGGATAGTTACATAATATAATATGGATTAGATAATATTTGATTTTGCAGAAATAAGTCAGTGGGTAACTCTTTATTTCTGGCTGGTAAAATATATAGAGATGTCATATGGAAAAAAATGTGAATCATGATGAAAACTAGAGAGATATGATCAATCAATTATTCCCACTAATGTTCAAAACAAATCACTGAATTTACTGTCCATATATCTGGATATGAAGATCTATATCTACATGACCTTGTGTGAAATTATCCTTAAATGATATGACACACCTAATAAGAAATGGTAAAGGAGGATCAACACATATAATAATTAATTCTATTTTATAAAAATGAGTTATAACTTCCCGTAATAACTAGTTTACATGGTGAGAATAAGAAAATTACCGGTAAGATCAATTTTTAATATAGAGAAAACAACATAAGGAAAATGAAGTTCCATCTATCACTTTTCTCTAATGTGAGTAGTAATACCCATCAATGAAAATAAAAAATCTTTTTTATGATTTAGAATGTTCAAATTATGATTATATATAAAATAATGAGATGTGACATTATAAAATAAAAATATATCAGAAGAAAAACCTATAGTGACGGTACATATCACAGTTTTTTGACATATATTGTAACACACCGACCCCAGATACCCAAAATTGGTTCATTATTACATAACAACAGAATAATACATGGAATCATGTCCTAAAAGACCGATCAGTTTAGTAGCCTTGGAAGTACTAAATACATTGATAAGTTATACATTACACCATGAAATAGAAAAAACAATATTGTTTCCTTTTTGAATAATCATTAAACCCAAAGCCTATTTCTGCAGGTTAATCGTAATAAACTTCTTTGCATCCATGGAAAAATTAATCATAATAATAGGGTGAACTCAAATTCAAAGTAAGGATGCCAATATAATTGAAACTATCATAAATAATAATAAGAATTTAAGGTAATGTATAAGACTAGAACACAAGACTTTTAAAAATAACCTTCAGTATAATATATCAATGATAAATCAAATAATTCCATTTACTTATTCACATATATATTGTACTAGTCTAATAATCACATGTAATATAAATATCCAATTTAATAATAATGTAATGCATAATTCTCGATATCATAAACACATAGTCAAGGCCTTGTGCCCAGACTACAAATACGACTTTGTCAAGGCCTTGTACCAAGACAATAGTTTGTGTAATGAGACCTACTGATGCATCAAGGAGATAAGCGGGCTCCACCCATCACTTAATAAGTTCCATTCATTCTTCATATGAAATTTTTTTAACATAAAAAAACATTCGTATTAAAACAATCATACAAAATGTCAATACATTATCAATAAATCATGATTGGTATAAAAATAACACATCAACATTCAAACATATCACAAAACCATCAATACAAAGTGAATGATTTTTATCATAATAAATCAACCTCGATCATGAATAATATACCATAATGGATGTTGACATAGATGAAAATGATCAGTAAAAATATTTGAGAGAAATATCCTTGTTTCATGAAAACATTTAAAAGTAGCAATATTAATCAAGAAGTAATTTAAAAAAAATTGAACCACTGTCCCATACCACATTTAACCTTATAAAAAGAATTTAAATTTTAAAACATTAATTTCTATATAAATAAGACCTTCAAACAATTTTTAAATCATGGATATTAATGAGAAATATTTAGAAGAAATTTTTTTTAAAACATTTAAAATGTCATTTTAGTTAGTATTCATAACCAAATGAGAGACACTTGAATAGAAATAATTGAGTTATTCAAAACGTTATAATATCATGAGAATAAAGAGATTCGTGATATACTATGCCCAATTACATTATATACACCAAATAATGGTGAATTGGTGCATAACAACAAAGAACTCTAAATAGAATATATGTTGAGATAAATTACTTTATAAAGACAGTACCCATAGGTTTAGGATAAATCGATGAAATAATTATGAGTGAAAAATATAAATACACTCAATATTCTTGGATATTTAGTTTAAATAAATCATGGGACAATCACACATATTCTTGTAAAAACAACTCCAAGGACTTGGATGTTTAAATCAATGAATAAAATTTTTGTTAAAATTACTCTTATCATGTTTATATAGGTGACTTATGAATTTATAAATGGAATGATTATGTGTATCAAAACTATATCCACACAAAGGGGAGTGGAAATTAATACATAAGTAAATAATTAGTTATTTTACACATATTCATGGAGTAAAATAACCAATAAAGTATATGTAAAGCCCAATAAGTGGAAATTGAAATTTGAAATTCTCTTACCAATTTGTTAACTTATGAAAAATACAGCCCATGAAAGAATTATCATACAATTAAGATGTAAATACCCATATATTTATGTATATTATGAAAAAAAATCATCGGATGTACATACAGCACACAAAAGGAAATAGTGGCAATATATCATGAATCTCACGGAAATAAAAAGTAATATAAAAACCCCTTACCTTGTACTTTTGCATGGTCAATGGTATGTTAAACTCCTATATAATATTTAACTAATTGATTTTAAATTATACAAGAACAATATAAAAAAAGTGATATCATATATGATCCTATAATATTGCTTTGTTAATTTTGTTTTTTTAGTATCTTCGTTTCGGTTGTTAACTGATCTCTTTTCCTTTATATGATCGGTTACGTAAGCCATGTATTTTTAGGATAAGACTTATTTTATTCAAATAAAAATTGATATTATTTTCTAAAAACATTATTTTTAATCACAAAAAAAATTATTCTTGAATGATTACAACGGGGAATCTATCTCATCACATTCGTGGAGACAGTAATCCGTACGTACGCACGAGCGACAATATCATTATATTGATGGTGAAATCGTATGTAATTGGATGATATACTAATTATACAGAATAATTAACATGTTATATTTATTATTTATATCTATTTTACTCAATATTGTTCCCATCCAAATAATTCAGTGTTTGAATAACAGACTACACCATGACATGGAGACGGTAAGCTGTACATACACACGTATGGTGAAATTATCATTAATATGGTGGATAGAATAATAAATATGGTTTTAAAATTTTTATATTAACATAAAAGTATATAGAAAATACTAGAGTAAATATTTTATAATTAAAACAACAATGAAAGAGGAAGTGGATGAAGAAAATAACTTGAAATAGGTGATGCCATATTTACCTCTTCTTTAAGATCATTCTTTTGATTTGATTAAAATGGAACCTTAAAGAAGCTTTATGATCAATGGAAGGGCTATATGATTAAGGGAGTAATGGTATTAAGATATTTGGGTAGCGGTTGGCTGTGGAAAATTCCTTTGGAGGTGTGAAATTAAGAGATAATGAAGTACTGTTTTATAAGAGAGGTGACTGTCACTTTAAGAAAGGGTTGAAATATTATTTTATAATAAAATCATTTCCACTTCCGAATGGATCTAAAATGATTAATTTCAAGGATTATGTGAGTATGGGTCAAAAATATCACAACCAATAAGTTTTAGACAGGTTTAGGACACCATATTAACCTTATCTTTTTGATTTATCACTTAGTTAAATAGTTTGACATTTACCTTGTCTCTTTGAATTTTTATAATATATGGTTAATAAACATACTATAAAAAGACAAGAAAACCCAAAGTTGGTCAGTAATAATATATATATCCTTATCTATGTCCTTTGGCTGAACCTTATATTTTTAGGAATATCATATCAATTTATAATATAGTATTTGTTTTAAAAATTCAATTCTGTCAATTTTAACATTATTTAGTATATTTTTTTTGAAAATCATAACAGCATGATAGCATTAATGAAAAATTAATTACTCAACCCAAACATGTCATATTGACCTAGAAAATTAGTTTAATTGATAAAAAGGATCAAACTACATTTATTTGGATATTTATAAAATTAATGTTTTTAATCATTCATTAATAAGTTAATTACTGAATCATTGTTGTGTCATAAAAATATTTCTTTATTTAATGTCTAAAAAATTTAAATAAAATACCATTATGTAATAAATATTATAATTAGGTAATGAATATTTTTAGTCGAATTTATATAATGTATAACCCTATACTAAAAATTGTTTAGTTATTAATCATTGGATTTAACTCTTTTAACTCTTTTTTCAATAAATTAACAATAAATGTCTTCATCTAATCCAAGAGGGCTAAAACGATCATATATTATTACTAATGTGGTTTTTAGTTTAATTACACCTATCCAATATAATTTGGACCTGTGTTATGGTAATTATAATATCATTTTTACCCTTTATTACCCTATTTACTTTTAACCACAGCAACTAAAGTCAAATATTACTATTCCAAAAAAATATTTTCGTCTTATTGAACCACATTTTACTTACTGATGTTGAAATTGTGTCTTGGTTTTTTGATATTAAACTTAAAAAAATTAGTAAAAATATGTTTTATGCAACTTTGTAAATGCTAGTAGAATGTGGGTAAAAGACTGTAAAAAGTTCAATAAAATTTTATATATCTAATTTTATTATAAAATGACTCTAGTGAATTACATTGAACATATATAGGTATTATATATCTATTTTTACATGAAATAAATTTATATAAAAATAATAATTATTTTAATAAAAGTTGTTTTTAAACTATAACGAAGTGTTTTTCACTATTCATGAAAAATTTAATGTTTTCAGAAAAATAACAAATATTAACCCTAAACAAATTTTGATATTCCCAATTTAAAAATTAAATATATTTTACCAATTTAAAAATATATATTTTTAATTAATTAATTTAAAATTAATTCCCATTGTCAAAATCGAAATTGGTGTTTTTAAAAATTGAAAACTATCAAAAAACTAACCTCTGTTTATGTCAAATTTAAATTTTAAATTAAAAATGATTTCATAAATTGTATTATGTCATAAAAATATAAACTACATATACTTCTAAACCATTCAAATCCATAATTTAACACAATAAATTATTTTGAATAAAAAAGTTGTTTTCAATTAAAATTTATTATTTTTCTGTATTCATCAAAATATGTATGTTATCAAAAAAGATCAAAAAATATATCCAAAATTAATTTTTATGTCCAGATTCGAAAGCAGAATATAATTTCATTACATTTAATACATAAAAGTGTTAAATATTGGTTTTTAAAAGGGTTTTCCATTAAAAGGTGGTAAAATTGATTTTTTTAAAAATAGTTCTTTTATCTAAAAAAATTAATTTTATCTTTTATTATGCCTATGAAACACAAAATATGGATTCTAAAATAATATGGAGTTTATAAAATTAAAAATTTAATTAATAATATTTTTTACTTCTATTTGAACCGCTATTTTGATAAGACGTGGTGCACTCAAACTCATTGTTGCGTATATCCCAAGCTGTTGAATTACATTAAAGAAAATAAGTTACTATTAAATATTAGGGTGTTACATTATTCCACCATTTAGGAAATTTCATCCTCATAATTTTAAAATTGGGCATGGGAACATCATTAAAAGTCCCACATTGAAAAATTTTCAATAAAAATATCACTTTAAAAGAAAGGAAGCGAAATACAAAGGTCAACCAAGAAAACCCATTCTAGGATTTCATGTATGAGAACATGAATATAGAAGAAAAACTAGGTGTCATTTTCTAATATAGAGTGATTGAAAAGATGACCAGGGGAATTTTAATTATAATAAAATCATAAACTTGTGTTGGGATAAATAGTCATTAGTTTCCCAGTAGGTAAAGTAAATGGAAATCTTTTTTTGTTTTAATTTCCATTTCATAAAGTTGAGGAATTTTATTATGAAATTGACTAAGAACATAAAGAAATATACTTAATTTTTAAGTGGAGTTTTATCATATAAAATATTTTACCACTAAATCATATTTTTCTAAAACGTTGAGTATTCAAGATGACATGGTCACAACTGAAGCACTAGAATAAACATCTAGAGAATCACATTATCACAAAGGATAAACTATATATTTCCCTTGTTTTTAGAGAATTAACGAAACCAAACTATTTAGTACAAGATTAGATGATCCGTAAAAAGTATATTTCATTAGAGAAATAAATACTAATCTTAATATCTAAAATTACACCAATTATACCCAAATTTTAATAAATACTATTCAAAAAACAATTGTCCTTAAAATCATTCAATATAATCCAAACTAATATTCAAACCCAAAACATAGAAAAATTTGATTATGTAGTCTTCCACGTTAAATTATATCTCCAATTAACTTTGGCTACTCTTAAAGTCTCATACATAAAGGTAATAAACCTAATAAAATATCACCAATGAAAGGTTAATTATTTCCATAAATAACAGAAATTGTATTAAAGACTGAATAAAAATAGTGATAACAATCCACCATTACTCCTCAAATGAGATCCTGTAGTATTCTATTTTCCTTAGGCATATAATTTTATTAAGAGAGCATACATCGTCCAAAATAAAATTTATCACATAATCACCAAATCATTTTCTTATACCATGGATATCCATTTGATAAGACATAAGATCAAAAATCAACTTATTATTAATCAATAATATTATTTAACTAAAAAAAATTAGTCACACTAACCAGGGAGTTCACATAGTCCAGTGGTTGGGAAAAAATCCCAATCACACTCTGGTTGTGGGTATGATTCCCACATCTTTTTCTGATGTGACGGGTTGTCACACGGTCTTCATGTTGTCCATTATAATAAATTATATTTTATATCATTCCCAAATTGATTTAAATTACTCAAAATAACCATATCAAAATTTCATCACAAATGTCATCTCATACCTCACATTTTAATATAAAAATATAATAACTTGTAATTTCCTCAAATTCAAGTACCAGATAAACCACAAGGGTTATTTCAAACTATATCAACAGTCGAATAGATAATTATTCCTAAAATAGAATTTTCATGTATCAAACTACAGGGTTACACATACAAGGGAAAACTCATCCAAAGTAATCCCATCAACTAAGAGCACTATTGCTTTTAATCATTTATCCATCAATTTATTTACACATTGGTTTTTTATTGAACAATATATTATCCTACGTAATATGGCATTCACTTCGGTAATTCCCAGGTCCCCTACATTTACGAAAAATTACTTTTAATGGATTTTGGATATTTTTTATTATCTTCCATAGTACTCTTAATTTTTCCTCGGAAATTCTTCACTTTATGTCCTTATTTTCATAACTTAAATAATATCATTGTTCCATTGAGACACATTACAAGGTGTATCCTTCCACATTTTCTGCATGATGGAAATTGAGATTTCTTTTCTACATGGTCTCAATTGCTGGAGAACTTATCGTTGAACACTTTTCTCTTCTTTTTTGCATCCGAGAGTTGGTTAATATATATG
This sequence comes from Viscum album, assembly GCA_963277665.1. Taxonomy (NCBI): domain Eukaryota; kingdom Viridiplantae; phylum Streptophyta; class Magnoliopsida; order Santalales; family Viscaceae; genus Viscum; species Viscum album. Next base: position 1,691,110,140 of record OY728126.1, read on the forward strand.
ATGTTGATCATATTTTCGGAAAACAAATTTTGTATGAACCCAATATCATGTACACCTATCAACATTCCAATTTTATGATCATTTTCACCAATGTGACCACCTTCTACATCATGATTAGTATTACTTTGACTTCCTTGGAATCCATCGAATGACTAACACAAGAAAGCATATTCTGTATCATATAAACACATAGATAATATCATAACACATTATTTTCACACTACAACACATTAGGATTAATCATGTTCACATATTATCATCTTATATTATAATCGATCAAATCAGTTTATAAATTAAATGTGAACAATCCTAAGAATATCACCCGAGTGTGTCGTTTCCAAGAGTGTAGAAAGGACATAAAGTGAAGAATATCACCTCGAGTCAAGACTGAAACACCTTGACAAATATTTCAATCCTAGGTACATCTGTTCCATAGCCGACTGTACTAGATCGCATCCATACTAGGATGTATTTCATGGAAAACCAAAATAATATTTACATTAACAAATTTTATGGTTGTTCTTATATACTAATCAAAAAATTCTATCTTAAGGTACTGTTTTATAATCATATTTTTTGTAAATCTACCTTCCAAGGTTAGTAGTAATCTTTTTTGATACAAACTAGAATGCCCCAACCCTAGTTACCCAAAATCGGGGCATTATTAGATAACATTGGAATGATACAAGGAATTATGTCCTTAATGACTAATCAGTTTTGTATCCTTAGATGTAATAGATACATACATAATTTTTTCATTACGTCATGAAAAAAACAACATTGTGTCCCCTTTTAATTCTCTTATAACATAAAGCCTACTCCTTTAGGTTAATTGTAATAAAAATCATTGCATCCTTTGAAAAATAAAACATATGAAAGGGGTGAGTTAAAATGATAAATAAGGTTGACAATATAGTGGAGATTGTCATAAATAAGAATAAACATTTGATGAAATATATAAGACTGGAACACAAGCCTTTTAAACGTAACATTTTGTATAATATGGAAACGATAAATCAAATATTGTTATTTACAAATTCACATGGATATTATACTAGTCTAATAATCACATGTAATATCAATATCCAATTTTATATTGATGGAATTCTTAATATCAGACATCATGACCACATAGTCACGACATTGTTCCATGATTACAAATAAGATATTGTCATGGACTTGTTCCAAGGCTGTAGTTTGTCTCATGAGACCAATATATGCATCAAGGTGCTATAGTGTTCTCCACCCATCACATTCTAAGACCAATGCAATCCTCATATGAAAATTTTTAAACATAACATAATCATTCGTATTAAAACTATCATACGAAATGTCAATACATTATCCATAAATCATGAAAGGTATAAAAATATCACATTCACAGTAAAACATATTAAAAATACTTCAATACATTATGAAAGATTTGCACCATAATAAATCAACCTCAATCAAGAATAATATCGTGTAAATCTTGTTGACATAGTTGAAAATGATCAGTAAAAAACATAGAGAGAAATATCCCATTTTCATAAAAACATTAAAAAGTATCAATCTTTTTCAAGATGCTGTTAAATATAGATTTTTGAACCAAAGTGTCCCATACAACATTGAAAATTTTAAAATAAATTTAAATTTTAAAAAAAATTACCATATAAATAAATCCTTGAAACCAATTTTAAAACATGGAAATTAATAATAAATATACAGAAGTATAAAATTTTAAAATAGTTAAAATGATATTTTAGTTAGAGTTCCTAACCAAATTAAAGATACTTGAATAAAAATAATTGAGGTAAGAAAAACATTATAATATCCTGAGAGTAATGGTATTCATGATATAATAAGTTAAAGTACATTATATACAACAAATAATAGTGAATTGTCAAATAACAACAAAGAAGTTTCAATGAAATGTAAGTTGAGAGGAATTCCATTATAAAGACTTTATCATTAGGTAAAGGATGAATCAATGACATAATTATGTGTGAAAAATATAAATACACTAAATATTATTTTATATTCAGTTTAATGAAATTAGAAGACATTTAAACATATTCATGTAAAAACTACACCAATGACTTGGATGTTTCACTCAATGAATAGAAATTGAGTAAAAATTACTCTTATCATGTTTATATCGACGAAAAGAGAATTTATTAGTGATTTTATTTTTTGTATAAAAATTATATCCACACAAAGGGGATTGTAAATTACAACAAAAGTAAATAATTTGTGATTTCACACATAATCTTGGAGTAAAATAATCAATGAATTATACATAAAGAACAATGAGTGGAAAATTGGAATTGGAAATTCCATTACTAATTTGGTAACTTTTGAAACATACACCCCAAGAAATAAGTATCATAAAATGAAGATATAAATATCCATAAATGAAATTATATTTCACAAATAATACAATCTTGGGAAGAACATGCACCACAATAAAGGAAATTGGGGCAATATAGCATGAATCTCACGGGAATAAGAAGTGAGATGAAAAACCCTTACCTTGTACTTATCCTTGGCCTATGGTACAATAACCTCCTGAATAATAGTTAAATAATTGTTATTAAATTATAAAATAACTATATACATAAATATGAAATCATAAATGATCCTCTAATATTTTATTCATAAATATATTATAGTAGTATCATCGTTTCAGGTGTTAACTGATCTAATTTACTTTATATGCTCGGTAAAGTAAGCGATGTTTGTTTTGGATAGGACGAGTTTTATTCAAATAAAAAATGATTTTAAGTTCGTAAAAATATTTTTTAATCATAAAATGAATATTTTTCATGAATGATTATGATGGATAATGAGTCTCCTTGCGTTTGTGAAGGCAATAATTCTAATGTATGTACAAGAAACAATATCATTATACTAATGGTGAAATAATATTTAATTGGATGGTATATCATATATACAGAATCATTAAAATGTTATATTTATTATATAAATATGTTATAATAATTATTTTCCCATACAAATAATTAATTGTTTGTATAATAAACTACACCATGACGTGGAGACGGTAAGCCGTACGTACACATGTATGGTGACTTGGTTATACATATGATGGATAGAATAATAAACATGGTTGTAAAATTTTTATATTAAATTCAAAGTATATAGAACGTACTAAATTTATTATTTTATTATGGAAACAATAATGAATGATTAAGTGGATGAAGAAAATAAATTGAAAGATGTTATGAAATATTTACCTCTTCTTTAGGTTATTCCTTTTGATTTGATAAAAAGGGATCCCTAGGATGGATATATGACCAAATCAAGGCCTCTAAGATGTATGGAGGAAAGTTGGGAGGATATTTGGGAAGGTTTAGGCTGAGAAATATGGATTTGGAGGTGAGAAATTAAGATAAGGGAAAATACCCTTTTATAATAGAGGTGAGGGTCACTTTAGGAAAAGCTTGAAATATAATTTTATAATAAAAAACTATCAGGTTATAATTTCTTAAAAACGATTTATTTTGAGGCTAAGGTGGGGATGGGTCGAAAAACTCTCAACCAATATGTTTTATATTGGTTTAGGACACCATATTAACCTTATATTTCAGATTTAACTCTTAGTTAAATAGTTTGACATTTACCATGTCTCTTTGTAATTTTATATTATATGGTTAATAAAATTAGTATAACAAGCCAAGAAATCTCCAAGTGGTTCCTTATTAATATATATAACCTTATATATGTCCTTTGGTAGTACCTTAGATTTTGAATAATATTATATACATTAATAATATAGTATTTGTTTAAAAAACTCAATTATGTAAATTTAGAAACTATTTAGTATTTGTTTTCTATGAATAACATAACACATGATTACTTAGAAAAAATATTATTTAATAAACACTAACATGGATTATTGACATATAAAATTAGTGGAATTCCTCAAAAGTCTCCAATTACATTTGTTGGGATATTTATAAGATTAATTATTTTAATCTTTCGTTAATAAGGTAATTACTGCATCATCATTGTGTCCTAATCAAATTTAATTATTTAATGTCTAAAAATTATAAATAAAATACGTTTGTGTAATAAATATATTTATCTTTATAATTATTATTTATAGTCTAATTTCTATTATGTATAACCTTATATTAAAAATGGATTAGTTATTAAACCTTGAATTTTACACTTTTACCTCTTCATAAAAAACATAAGAATAAATGTCCAAATCTAATACTAGTGGACCAAAAGGATCATATATTATTTCTAAGGTTATTTATGGTCTAATTAATCTTATTTAACAGAATTATGATGTCTGTTAGGGTCATTATAACATCATCTTTACCCTTAATTATGCAATTCAATTTTTACCACAGTAAATAAATGTCAAAAGACACTATTCACAAAAAAATATTTTCATTTTATTGAACAAAAATTTACTTAGTGAAGTCAACTATTTCTCTCATATTTTTTAAAATCAACTCAAAAAATAGGTAAAATTATGTTTTACTCAAATTTGTAAATGATCCTATGGTGGGTAAAACACGTAAAAAAGTTCAATAAAATATTATGCATTTAATTTTCTTATGAAATGACTCCAATTAATTACATTGAACTTATATAGGTATTATATATCTATTTTTACTAAAAATAAATTTAATAAATTTATAAAAATATTAAAAAAATGTTGGTTTTAAACTATAATGCATATTTTATCACTTTCCAAAAAAATGAATGTTTTTAGAAAAATACCAAAAAAATTTCGTAAAATGATTTTGATATTCCGAATACAAAAATGAATTAAATTTTACAATATTCAAAATATTGATGTTAAATTAATTAATTTAAAATTTATTCCTATAGTCAAAATTGAAAAGCAGGTTTTTAAAAAGTAAAAACTATAAAAAGATTGACATGTGTTTATGTCAAATTAAAATGTGAAATTACTTATAATGACCTAAATTGTATAAAATGCTTAAAATAAAATCAATTTGTAATTCCAAACAATTGATATGCATAATTTAAAAATATAAATTATTTTGATTAAAAAATTTGTTTTCAATTACAATTTATTATTTTTCAATATTCCTCAAAATATGAAAGATATTAAAAAAGTACAAAAAATTTATCCAAAATAAATTTTTATGTCCTGATTGTAAATAGGAATTTAATTTCATTTAATTGAAATGTGTCAAATGTTTGTTTTAAAAAGGGTTTACCATTAAAAGGTGTTAATATTTCATTTTGTTGAAAAGTATTTCTTTTATCTAAAAAAATTATTTTGTTCTTATATTATGTCTAATAAAAACATAATATAAATTATGAAATTATATGGAGTATATAAAATTTAGAATTATGTTAAAACTATTCATAACATCTTTTAGAACAGCTAGTTTGGTAAGTCGTGGTGCACTCAAACTCAGTTTTGTGTATAATGCAAGCTATTGATGTAAATTAAATAAAATAACATACTATGAAATCATGGGGTGTTACATGTATAAGCTTCCTCTAGGGACTCATCCACTACTTGAATAATATTCATTCCTAATGCATGTGTCCATAGCACCTTATAATAGGAAACATATGACTTCACTTTAATATTTTTTATTATGGATGATCCCATAAAACTATGTTGAAAAAATAAAATTAAAAATACTTATTTAAGCGTATTAATTTTCTATAGTAAGAAAATGTATTAGGTTTCAATGTTCAATATCATTTTTAATTCTTTGTGTTAACATACTAGAGGAAAATCGAAGGGCCTATAATAGAAATGAAAAGCGGTCTAGAAGGACCTCATTGTTATGAAATACCCTGAGATTCATAATTATTTCTTTATAATTTAAATAAACACATAGAGTAGCCAATGATAGATTAAGGAAGATATAGAAAGCCTAACATATGAACTGGTCAATTCTCACTCATCAACATCCGATTGATCATGTATCCTTTACAAGAAATCTTTAGAAAAAAAACCTAGTATAGAATATAATATCAATGACCAATATTGAAAAATAATTTTATTATCTTATCATATGATATAATATAAGGGGGAAATTGAAAAGGCTTGACAATGTTGATTCAATACTCCCTCACGGTCCAGTCACCCTGCTTGACATTGGAGAGAACCCAAGCCTTATCTAGGACCATAGACCCTGGAATGAACTAATAAACTATAAACATTAAAACTGTTCTAGTGTAGACCATCATGCTTCGTTTCCATGTCCAGTAAATTATACCATCACCTAAAAGGTATCTGTATATTAAAGGTAACAAACATTACCTTAATATCTTCTTAATTTTTAGAGAAATATAAAAAAATATCAATCATTATCAACCAATCTATAGAATGATAATTACTCTTGGATCCCTTCAGAAAAAGTGGATTATGGAAATGAAACTCCATATATCAATTTCGGAGTAAATTCAACTAATGTTCCACAATTGGAACCTAAATTAGAATAAGTAGAAGTTCTTGTATGGTAGATTGGACAATTTTCACAACAAACTAAATGAGATTATTTTCCCTGGGAGGATTCACATTCTTTGGTTCATCACTATATTCCTCATACAAGTTATTCAGACATAACCATAGAGGATTGATTCTATAAAATATCATAATAAAACATTGAAGAAATGAAATGATTACTCATATAAACATATTAAAGAAGCTATAAAAGGAAACTAATACCATCATTCATGATATAATGTTTTCGATCTCATCCAATTGATATTAAAATGTATGTAAAATTATATTAATATTCATTTAGATTCCATTCCCAAACAACTCATGGTGAATTAATGCTTATTACGATGATATATGTACAGGAACACACTTATCACTACATCCAATGTGATGAAAAGTTCCATGATATTCATAGTAACATAAAGGAATGATGAATAAATTTAAACTCTGATAACACTTTGTTGCGAACCAGCTTGAATTCATTATTACACTGAATACCAACATGATCATGAAACATCCCAACGGGTGTTCCCAATCCATGCAGGTTAGAGAATATAACATTGAGTCATATAAGGTAAATGTGGTAATGTTTTTAAAAAAATTGAGAAAGGTAATATATAGATATTTTTATGCTAAAATCACAGGATAGATACAATTAAAAATCAAATTAATAGAATATGAAATTAGCCCATAATTAATGTTCTCATTAATTAATAAGATAATCTAAAACATCTAAAATGAAACATAACTATATGAAGAAGGATCAAGAACATCCAATCGTATATTTGGTGAATTTCCTATCATCAAACATAGAATAATTAAATATACCAATGGATGAAGTGGATGGTCTGGTTTAAGATACGAATCCTAGTAGAGTCTCAGAATCTGTTCCATGTTAAAAATCTATAACAATAATAGAAATAATTCATTTAATTTTTTAAAAAATCATGGAGTTGAATTTTCATTTTTAAACCAAAACATGGTTTCATTTCAATATGACTTAAAAAATGTCAATCATTGATTAAATTTTTTTTAATATTAAATGATTTATATAAATTAACTATAATTAATAAATTAGTATCATAATCTATGGGAATTTAATACAAATAATTACAATAAATCCACAGTAATATACCATCATAGAAGGTATTCTAATGTTATAGGATTCAAAAACACCACAAATCATTCATCATGTTCACATATCTATTTACATATCACTCAGTGTGTGGCCAATTAGGAATCATTAATTTCCCATCTGAAAAAGTCATGCTAAACAAGGTTTTTATAATGTTTTTATTTTTTGAATGACAATTTGCTTTCAATACAATAAAAATTGTATTTTTTCATAATGTCATTTATTTTATATACACAAATGATGAAGAATTTTCATGATCACTCTCCAATTATGTATAACTAAATAAATCATATGGTTTGACCTAGGTCATTCTCTTGAAGAGATTTTGTGGCCAATAAATCACAACATCAAATTTCATTTTTTATAATTTTTTTATGAAATTAAATTAAAATAAATTAATCTTTGAGAAATTATTATTCGAGATAATGAAATGTAAATCTGAAATGCATAGTATACATGGAATTAATGAATAAAAAGTGATGTTAGAATGAAAATAGATAATCTCGAGAGAATAACCTAGATTGAACCGTCACCGTCTCATTATTAGTTTAAAATTTAATTAATAAACACAATCTATTGTATGTTTTAATAACCTCTTATATATGTGGTTGTGAATATACCACACACGTATTGATCGATGAGATACTGCACATCCATATTCTCGATCGCTGGAAAATATTATAGAAGCGAAAGATAATTCTCGAGTGGCAAATGGAGACCCAATGGATCCTTAACCACTAAGAACCCCTTGACCTAACTCTAATAAAATCAGAAACAATTAACATGAATGTGAAATGACATGGTTTCAACACTGGATTGATCCTCCAAGATGTTCCATGGCTTAGTTACTCATGATCACGAGTATAAGAGATCACAGTGGAGAAGAATGGGGTGGAAAAACAAAAGACCAAAGATGAGAATAATATTAAGAAGAATAAAATATATTAAAAATACATAATACTATTAGAACATAAAGAATATAAAAAAAATAGAAATTGGCCACATAGAAGTTTCAATGCTTTGATAAGTGGTGATGATACATATTTATATGGAGAGGAGGTGAAATAATTCTATCCAAAATCATCCTTAAAATAATTCTGTGTGGATTCCCTAATAAACGGCCGAAATATTAAGAGGTTTATTAATAAATGATGTTCCATAATGTCTCCTCTAATAACCCTAAAAATATGAACATTGTTTCCCTTCGTATGTAAGAGTTATGGACGCATTAATCCTATATATTTAATTTTTCCATTTGACTGGACAAATTCAAATTCTTCAACTTCACTGGACATTATGACTTTGAAACCGATCATTTTAATCTTTCCATCCTCAATAAATGTTGGTCCCTATATAATATCACCCCTACCAAAAATAGAAGTCATTTTTTATTCATGGTCAAGATATTATTAATAAACTATTCAATGGAACCATTTCTTCCAGTTGAGTCATTTTATCTTCCACATGTTTGGAGCATTCAAATAATGATTTATGAATATATTATGACATGAAATTCATTATGGACGTGGATAATAGAATTATCTATCTTATACAGCTAAAACCATCTAATTTGGAGGGATTTATGCCAATTTATTTTCCTATTAATATGGTGGGGTCCGCACTATCGACATAGTAAATGTGTCATATTATATGAATTTTTAAGGACTCTTAATGCTCTAATAAGTCTATACTCAAGCAGAAAAAGTGGTGGAAACAAAATCAGGTATTTAAAAAAAAAATAACACAATTTTGAATAAAAATATTAATTTTATAACATAAATTCCCCTTGTCATAACAATCTCTAAAATTTCATTATTTAACCATTTTTATGCATTTGAGTGAAAAATACCAATAAAACCTAAAATCGTGACAATTTCTCATACAATAATACTATAGTGGGATTATACACAATGATATTCAGTATAAAATGTATTTAAATGTGAGCTTCATTACTCCCCCACATTTAAACATTTCACTCCTAAGAAATCATCTTACATTGAAATCAAAATCTACACAAAATAATGAATGATAAAATATCAATGATCTTACACAAAATAGAATTCCATCATGTATAATATCTGAAAAATAATTTTCTCTTTTTCTCAATTCAATCATAAAAATTTGTTCAACCTCATAAATCAATCCAAGACCCAATCCCAACCTACCTCACATTGAATATTTTGTCACTCTTCACTCAAGGAAAATTTAATCTAGGGTTATTCTCATACTTGGAAATTACATGTTTCACCATAGCCCTTGGAAAATTCTAATTTCATCACACAGTGAAGCATTAAAATTAATTTAATAATTAAGGAATTTATTAAATCTTCAAATTTTTATGAGTATTAGGGTTTTTTGGAAATTTATTGAAAAATTTTAAGTCTAGAAAGAGGAGGTTTGACACTTAAGTACAATGCATGATATATTCAAGTGAAAAGACCTGAAATTCCTCTCTCATTCCATAAAAAAATATGAAAAACAACACCGCACTATTTTATGACATGGTAAATGAGATGATTAGTCATTATAATAAATTATTTTATATATGCTCTCACTTTTTTGGCAATGCTCCAGAAAGGCACAAATTTATTTACATTATTTTCTTTTTCATGTAGAATGAGCTGGAAATTGAACACAATAAATGAATGAAAATTAATGCCCGTGGTTTTTGATTGAGAATTTATTCATAAAATAATTTACAATGAATAATTAAAACATATCCCCAATTTTATTATTTTTTAAGTAGAAATGGATAAACCAAATAATGCATAATGAAATGACGACACATGCCCTAATATCATATTATACACTTCCCAAAATATTGACACACACCACGAAAAACCCATAAAAGATACAAATACCAACTAAAACACAATAAATTCCCAACCCCTGCACTCAAATTTGAATTATCCTTGCAAAAAATACATAAAGTGTTGGTAAGTATGGAAAAATTTTCATTTAATGCGGATAAAACCTATAAGGAAATTCATGGAATCTAAGGGCTTAGAATGATAAATGTAATGGTGGGTCTCATGATAAAATTTATATTTCCCAAGAGATGACTCAATCATTTCAAATAAATTCCATGAAATCCAATTCTTTGAAATATAAAAATCATAAAATATGGTTCACACACAAAATTCTTGTTTCACTCAAGAATGTGTGTATATTATGAATAAAATGTCAAAGTAGTTTAGAATACCTCACAAGATAGGAAAATTATTTTCCTTATGATTTTCATGCGAATGGATTTTAAAAATTAGTCAACCTCATAAAAATGAATGAATATCCATTTCAAGGTAAAATAATTCACATCCACAATAACTTCTAATAAATTATTTCAAAAATCATATCAACTCTTTCAAATTCAATCTCTTTGTGAAAATTGATAAGATTATTTATTAAAGCTCAAAAATCCTTAAAATATGATAAAAAACTGAAAACATCACAAGATGAACTAAGAAGGCTGAGACTCCCCAACACTTAAATTTTATTATCCATCATTTCAACTCGTCAAAATATAAATATAATTGTAGAAATTCCAAGGGAAGTAATGATACAACATGACATTATTTTTAATGTGCATGCAATTATTTTTTCTCCAAGAATATACCAAATTATTATTAAAATAATTTAATGAAAATACATAAGAAAAATAAATAAAAAATAAGATAAATAAAATAGAAAATATATAATTCTCAGTTTAAACCCCAAAGCAGGTGATTGGTTTTTACTGCCCCTAGTCGGGATGTTTCAGTGGATTATCCCAAATCAGAAGGTGGGTGTGTTTCATTGAGATGATCAACCATATGTGAGTTTTCCTTATGTCCATGATTAAAAAATAAAATTGAATAAACCCAATGATGATAAGATAGTTACTATCCCCAAATAAATAATAAAGAGTGAAATTAAGGTCTGGAGTACGTGGGAAAAGAAGATAGGGAAGCCCTTTTAACTTCCATGGTGTACTCATCCCTATGGTAGCCATGTTTATGTAGAAGAGTTAAGGGCACCACATGATTCTATAGATCTACTTTATTATTCTCTAACACACATGAGGTCGATTCAATAACATAAAAAACATGCTTCCTTTGTGCTGTATCATAAATTTCAATAAAATAAATGTCATAAAACCATTCATATTAAATAAGATTAAAACACTAATAATTAAAAAACAAAACTTCTCATTCATATAATTCATTATGGTAATTTATATCATTAGTTATGACCATTGGAAACTCATTATCAGTATGTGAATCTTCTTTATTATATTCCAAATCAAGAGAGAGGTAAAAATTTTCTGACGTTTCATTATCAAGGCTGTGAAGATCATGTTTCAATTTATCTTCAATAATGTTATTCCAGGATTATTCCAAAAAATATTGATATTCCATTAGTGCATTATCTAGAATGTGTACTTCTAGGACCTCCTCGAGCAACGGTTGTGTGCAAGGTGATATAATTAGTTTCTTTAGAAGTTCAATATCTCCGGCCTCAGGTTCATTAAAATAAAATATTATTGTGGAAATCTCTTCCACCACTCATTCAGGTTCAGGCTTTGTCTTATGTTTGGGTTACTCCTAGGATGTTCATGCATATTCATCAATCCATTCAGTTGGGCTCTATATATTTTGAAATTTATCACTAATTATATGAAGTAGATCGTCAAGTTCATTGTAATCATTTCTTGCACTTGATATTAGTCATTCCATGCATAATAATCACAATTTGAATACATCATGAACACAAAAAATCATTTTTTTTTAAATTTATGATTTTTTTGTTCTTCATAAAATAAATTGAAAATTATTTACACAATGGGAATGAGAAACGTGAGATAAAACCACTTGGATCCCTAGTAATGGAACCAACTTGATGAATCTTTATCATTTGCGCACCCAAAAATTTTTATAACTAAATGTACAGTTTGGGATAACCAAGGTCGATCACTTGAATAGATTTTTCAGTCAATCATTCACTACATATAATTCACTTTTTAAATTTTTTTATGAAATAAAAATAAAACAAATTTATAATTGTGAAATGATTATAGTATATAATGAAAATTAAATATACAATGCATAATGTAGAGAGAATGAATGTAGACAAAATGATATCAGAAAGAAAGCAGATATTCCATAAGGATTCACCCCGATTGAACCATCATCATATCATTATTAGTTTTATATTTTATTAATAAACACAATAAATCTTATGTGTGAATATTATCTTTTATATTTAGTTGTTAATATACAATTCTCTTAAAAATTATTGAGAGACCGCACATACACCTCCTCAATCTATGGAAAATATTATAGAAAAGAAATTGAATAATCTGGTTGAAGTGGACACTAAATGGTTACATACCCACTAAAATATTCCATGAAATAACTATAAAAAAAGAAGAAACAATTAACATGAATGTGAAATTACTTATGTTCATCACTAGATTGATCCGCCGGGAAGTTCCACATTTTAGTTTTTTATTATCACTAGTATAAGAGAACACAGTGGAGAAGAATGGGGTAGAAAAACAAAAGATATAAAAATGATAATGGTTTTAATAATAATAAAATCAATAAAAATTGCATAATACTATTAAAATATAATGAAAAAACAAAAAAATGGAATATGGAAACACATAAGTGTCAATTCATTGGGAAGGGGTGAGAATATGTATCCCTTTACATTATGACTATTAAATCTATCATTAAACTCCATTGATCCTTAATAGATGTTGTTAATATTTTAATTTCTCATCCCTCAACAAAATTAAAGTCATTTTGGAAGCACTATCACAATGTTCTGAATTCATTACGCAATGGGAATGTTTCTACCTGTTGTGACATTTCATCTTTCACATGTTTGGAGCGTTCAAATAATGATTTATGACAATATTTAGACTGGAAATTCATCATGGAAGTGTATAATTAAATTCTTCTTCATATATAGCTGGAACCATCTTATTTGTAGGTGTTTAAACTGAATTATGTGTCCGTTAAGAGGTGGGGTCCATGTTGTCCACCCGGAAAATGTCCCATATTAAATGATTTTTTCGGGACTCGTAATCCTCAAATATGTCTTTACTATTGTAGATAATTCTGTATAAAATAAATAAAGGAGTTCATAAAAAAAATTCACACAAATATAAAATAATAATATAATTTTTATGACCAAAATACCCCTATCAAAAAAATCATTCAAATTTCCAAAATCATCAATTTTTTTCCTATTTGAGCTCAAAATACCATGAATAGATAAAAATGTGAAAATTTCTATAACAATAATACTATGGTGGGATTATAAACAATAATTTACTATATAATATTTAAGAAAACGTGAGCTTCATCACTCTCCCACATATAAACATTGCACTCCTAGGGAATAATCTTACATTCAAATTCGAAATCCATTCAACAATAAAAAATGATAAAATATAAATTTTCTTATCAAAAATATAATTCTATCAGGTATAAACTATGAAAAACAATTCTCTCTTATTTTAATTTCAATGGAACAAATTTATTCAACCTCAGAAATCAATCCATGACCCAATCACAACATCCCTCACAATTAATTTTATATCACTCTTCCCTCAATGAAAATTGAATCGAGAATTATGCTCATTCTTGAAAATCACATGTATCACTATAGGCTTATAAAAATTATCATTTCCTCAAATAGGGAAACATTAAAATGAATTAAATCATGATTTATATAATTTAAGGTTCAAGTTATTTTATGGATTTTGGAAGTAAGGAAAATGATTGGAAAACAATTCAGTCCAAAAAGAGGAGGTTGGACACATAATTACAATATATGATTAATTCAACTGAAAAAATATGAGATTCCTCTCTAAATCCCGCATGAAAATGCGAAATAGACCACCACCCTCATTAATGACATGTTATATGATCAAATTAGTGAATATAAATAATTATATCATCTATATTCTCCATTTTGTGCAAAATCTCCAGAAAGGCACAACTTGATTTTCATTTATTATAAATATTTTTTATGTTTTCATTGAAAATGAGAAGAATATTGAAAAAAATTAAATAATTAATATTAATTATATTGATTTTTTAATGATACATGTGTTTTAAAAGAATTTACATTGTGTAATTGAATCACATCACCATTTTTTTCATTTTTTCAAAGGAGAACTGAATAAAACAAATAAAGAAAAATGAAATGAAAACACATGCCCAATTATCTTATTATCCACTAACCAAAATATTTAAACTCACCTTTAAACACCCATAAATGATAAAAATCCCATGGAAAACACATGAAAATATCTTCCACCACAATCAAACTTGAAATATCCATGAAACATTCTTAAAAGTACGAGTAGGTAAGAGAAATTTGGCTTGTAATGTGGATTAAACCTATCAGGGAATTCAAGGTATCTATGGGCTTAAGATGTATAACAGTAAAAATGGGTATCAAGATAAAATGTTGCTATCCAAAGATATTCCTCAATGATTTCCAATAAATTCTATGAAATCCAATTCTTCTAAGGGGAAAAATAAAAAATTCCCATTCAGACACAAAATTTATGTTTCACTTATGGAAATGTGGGTATTATGATGAATAATTCTATGTACTTTTGAATAAATAATAGGATTGGAAAAATATATGGAGTTATTATATAATTTGAATGTATTTCAAAAATAATAAAAAATAAAAAAATTTCTTCAAAATCCATTTCATAGAAAAAGAACTCATATCAACAATAATTTAAAATCAATTATTAAAAAAAACATTTCAACTCTTTCAAAATCAATTGATGTGTGATGAATGATAATAATATTCATTAAATCTCAAAAATCATAAAATAGGGATAAAAATGAAAAGGATGCATAATGAACAAAGAAGGTTTACACTCCCCCACACATAAATTTTAATACCCCTCATTTCTTCTCAATAAAATATAAATATAAAGGAATACAATCTAAGGGACAGAAAGATAATACTTGAAATAATTGATGATCTGGATGGCTTGAATTAAGATTTTATAATCTCTCCTAGTAAGATTAGAAAAAAAATAATGAAATTACATAATAAAAATTCATAAAATGAAAGTGAAAGGGAATAGAAAAAAGATAAATCTTGGTTTAGACTTCTAAGAGGGTGCTACGTTTTTACTACCCCTAGTCAGACAGTTTCCATGGATTATCCCAAATCAGAAGGTGGGTGTGGATTCCTGTAGATAAACCACCACATGTGAGTTTTCTTGATGTACAAGATTAAAAAATAAATGTGGAGAACACCAAAGAATATAAGATAGTTCCCAAACCCAAATAAATAATAAATATATAAATGAAGGTCCATAGTGGGAGGGAAAAGAAGATAGGGGTACTCCCTATTGACATCCATGGAGTCCAACTCCCTATGGTATGCAAGTGGATGTAGATGAGTTAGTTGAACAAAATTCTTCTCTATATCTTATTCTTAATTCACCATCACATGGGAGGTCTTTTCAATAACATCTAACACCTTCTTCGATAGGGTTATATCTGAAATTTCATTGAATGAGACCTCAGAAAACAATTTTTCTTTAATAAGATTAAAAAAACAAGAAATAATAAAAAAATTCTTATCTCTCAGGTAATTAATCATATAAATAGATCTATTTAGGTAAAAAAAAATGAAAACTCAATCACATTATCTTCATATTATTCATCTTCATCTAAATAAAAGTATAGGTAGACTTTTTCTGATGTTTCATTATCAAGGAATGGAATATCATGTTTCATCTTATCTTCAACAAAGATATTGCATGATTCTACTATAAAATGATGATCTCCATTTTAGTTCATCATCTAGAATATATACTTATGTGACCTCCTAGAGAAATGGTTGACTTATATATTATATAATTATCTCCTTTAGAAGATCATTATCTCCCACTTCAGCATCGTTAACATAAAAAATTATAGGTGAAATTTCATCTAAAAATCGTTTTGGTTCAGGTTCTAGACCAAGTTTTGGTTGCTCCTTCGATGTGCATACATATTCATCAATCCATTCTACATGGATCCCAGGGTTTTTAAATTTATCACTTCTCCTATAAAATTGAAAAACAAATTAATTATAAGAAGTTTCTTGCACTTTATGTTGGTCATTCCATGAATAATAATCTCAATTATAATACATCATGAATAAATAATTTTTCTAGTTTTTAAAATTTATTAATTTTTTATTTAATTTAAATTAAAAGAAAATTATTTACATAATGTAAATAAAAATAGTTAATTAAAATATCTTTTCACCATAGAAACAGTTCCAATTTGATGATGTGTTCTCATGTGCACCCTCAAAAATATTTATAACTAAATTCACCATATTGGATGACCTAGGGCGTTCTCTTGAAGAGCTTTGGCTATCAATCAATCACTACTTCTAATTAATTTTTCTTATTTTTTTATTTTAGAATTTAATCAAAATGAAATTTATCTTTCATTATTCATGATAATGAAAACTAAATATACAATGAATAATGTAGATAGAATAAATTCAGACAAAATGATGTTATAAAGGTAGTAGTTAATCCTGAGAGAATCACCCAGATTGAACCTTCATCATCTAATTATTTGTTACAAATTTAATTAATAATTACACTCCACTGTATGTTTTAATATTCACTTTTATATGTGGTTGTGAATATACATTGCTCCAATGATCACCAATATACCACACATCCACCTCCTCAATTGATGTAAATTATTATTGAAGATAATGTTAAGGCGTAGCTGGAAGGTGGACACACAAAGGGGCCTTACCTGTTGATTCAATAAGGTTTTCCTTATGACTTTTCCATTCATTCATGTTTTGAAAATAAAAAACACTTTATTTTAAAGAAAATATGACGTTACCCTATAGTATACTGCTATAAGGAAAATTTCTATACCTAAGAAAATCTACCCTTACCTAAACTTCATTTCTTAAATCATAATTTTTCATAAGTATAAAAATAGGATTCATATATAAAAACTCGGAATCAGATAATACTTAGAGAAGAAGCATTCTGAATTAGGATCCGAATTCCTGTTACAAACTTATATGAAGTTCTACTCCGAATTCCCTGTTATGAACTTTTATAATGTTCAACTCTGAATTCTGATTATGAACTAGTATTATGTTCTAAATAAGAATTCTCATGATGAATTTTGATTATGAATTCTCATTATGAATTATAATGATGAATTCTGATTAAAAATTCTCATTATGAATTCTATTGATGAATTCTGATTACGAATTATCATTACGAGTTCTGATGATGAATTATGATTACGAATTCTCATTACGAATATTGATAAAGAATTCTGATTAATAATTCTCATTACGAATTATGATGATGAATTCTAAATACGAATTCTCATTACAAATTCTGATGATGAATTCTAATTACGAATTCTCATTATGAATTCTAATTGTGAATTTTGATTATGAGTTATGGATATGAACTTGTATGAAGTTTGACTCCGAATTATTTTGACAAATAGAATTTGAATACACATGTATTATAGAATCCAAATTCATTTACTTACATTCTGAACATTCATATTTTCCTACATTCCGAATATCTAATTTTTGGTTATGCTTTCACTTGTTATATTTTAAAATGATGTCGTGCGTTTAGTTATCAAATAATCATTTTTTGAGTGACATGTGTACAATTCCATCTGAAATTCAAGGAAGAATATGAATGTTGGAGGAGGGAGCCGACCATTGTTGATGTGCCTATAAATAAAAGTACATTTGAAAGAGCTTGATACACTTGACAACATCTTCGACATCTATTCTAACATTCTCTTGAAGTGATTTATAGATAGGGAGGCTATTATAAACTCTCAAAATTCGTAAAAAAAGTATGAACGGCTTGTTCAAACATTACTTCGTGCAGACCTACTTTGTGTGACTCCAATTGTTGTTGTGTACAATCGAGGGCTTCCGGGGATAGGAAGACAGAGGTTTCGACTACCTGATAGATGAGGGCTTGCATGGATAGAAAGACAGACTCCAATTTTGATATTAAGGGCTTACCCTGTTGTGGGTAACAAAAACTTTCTTTAATGTATAAATCGAGGTAACTTTATCCATGGTTTTTGGATACCCTTCTCTTTGGGTTAAAATATTTCTACTTGTTACTAGTCTTGTTTCATGTTTTCCACTTCATTTTGTATTGTTAAAGAATGTATAACTTTCTTATAATTCCTCATACTTGTACAATGTTTTAGTTAGATTACATATGTTTTACGGTAGAATCTAATTTGTTGTAAACATTTATTAAGTTTCATTTCCGAAATCACTTTTATGGAATCAAGCATGTTTTTAGAACATAGAGGTGTTGTGAATTTTGGTTATGAAATATATCTTTAGGTATTTTTTAAAGTATAAAATTCACCCCCTCTTGTATTTGTATCTCATTTTACATATTCTATCCTACATTTGGTATAATAGAGTATATCATACTCAGACATACCATTATAACAATTGGTATCAGAGCATTGGTTCAGTCTAAATTAATCTCACTATTAGATTCAGAAGGGAATTTTAGGAATAACATTCTCTGAAATCATATTTTTTGGATTCATATATTTAGACTCATATAGTTTGTATTCTTTTTTGATTAGATTTAAAATATCTAGATCCTTTATTAAGATATTTTCCATTGTTTACAAACTCATTCTACTAACAAGTTTGTGTGCCAATGATTTTCTTAAGGATGGTAGGTTTAAATGTTGGTTCTATTCAT
Organism: Viscum album; assembly: GCA_963277665.1. NCBI lineage: Eukaryota > Viridiplantae > Streptophyta > Magnoliopsida > Santalales > Viscaceae > Viscum > Viscum album. The sequence continues at coordinate 1,691,129,487 of OY728126.1, forward strand.
AATCAAAATCCTAACAGACCTCCTTTTTTTGATGGAAATGATTATGAATACTAGAGATATATGATGAAGACTTTCGTTATCAATACTGGAGTTTAAAACTATCTAATGATAACTGGAGATTATAAGATTCGGGATAAGGAATTGAGAACCTTTACGAACCAGGAGAAATCTGAATATCAATAATATTTCAGATTCAGAAATAATTTGTTATGTTCCATGACTAGGAACATCTATAGTCAAATATCATCGCGTGAATATGCAAATAGTATCTAGAAGAAACTTTAAGTTACACATTCTTGTACATCCAAAGTCATAGAGACTAGAAGAGCTATGTTGAGAGCTGAATATCATGGCTTTAGAATTTCCTATAGAGAACATATAAGTAATGTACAACAATGGTTTATAAATATCGTAAATAGCTTGAAATCTATGGGAGAAAAAGGTTTTTATGTTGATTCTTTCATTGAAAAGATCATAGATATCATGAATAATTAATGGGAGTCCAAGAAGAAAACTATTGACAAGAACATGAAAGTCACTCAGATTTCCTTAGATGAGTTTTTTGGAACTCTTCTTCAGTAAGAAATCAGAATGAAGAGAGTTGCTGAAAAATGATAATAAGAAGAATGTAAATGGAGGAGTTGCTTTTACAAACACTTCTAAACATATGAAATACAAGACCCCAGAAAGAGAAACCAGATCAAAGACAAAAAATTCATTATTTAGATAGAATCCAATGACACATAATAGTATGAGAATGAATTAGCTAATATTGCTCGAAGAATGAACAAGATTATTGCTAAATAGAACCATCAAAATATGTATAAGAAGAAAGACTACAACGATAAGAAAGATGGAGAAGTTACGTGTTACGAATGTCAATGAACATGTCATATCAGACCTGATAGTACCTTGTTGAAAAGAAGGAAAATAAGGAAAGGAATTCAGTTAGGAACAGGAAGAAATTTTATCGATCAAAGCACAAGAAAGGTCTAAAAGCTACTGATACTTTGAGTTCTATCTGTGGAGATTCTTCAGAAAGTGAATCTTCTGAATAGGATTCATCATCACAGAAGAATATGGGTTTCATTGATACTACTTCTGTCCCTAATACATGTCTTATGGCCAATGTATGCTCTCCCAAGGCATTGAAAAATTTATCTCTTGATAAGAATTACTATTACGAAAATATTACTTCTAAAGAAGATACTTCATCCTTATAAAATGAAGAATTATCTGCATCTGAATAAATTTCTAGATTTTCCATGCTACTTGAATTAAAAAATTGTAAAATATCATAGAAATTAGACAACGAAAATACTAGGGAATAAATTCGTATAAACTAAATTTCATATCTTTCTAGAGATCTTAGAGATAAAGAAGATATTTCAAAAAACATTCTAACGACCTTGAAAAAAGAAAATTATAATAAAGATTAACATTAAAAATATCTTAGGAATTCTATTCTAAAGATAAAAGATTTTGAGTAAAAATCTAACTATAAGAAAATGATTCTTGAGGATAGGAATTTATTCATCAGACTGAAATCAGAAATATTTTCTCTTAAGAAGCTTCGTGAAACATTTATTTCTAGGAAGAAAATTCTTGACAAGATTTATTCTCAAATTAAACATCAAGGAAACACTATTTGATTTGGTTATACTCACCAAAAACCGGTTTTCAGAAACAACTATTTTGTTCCTTCTAGAGCCCCTTTTTGTACTAAATGTCAAAGTGGTGGGCATTGGAAGAAAATTTTCTCCTTAAATAATGTTCAATCTCTTGGGTTTCATAAATATTATTTTTTTAAATAGATTTTGATACCCAAAATTTTGTTGTCCCACAATTTCAGATCCAAGAAATTTTAGATCCCGAAAATCTAACTTTTTCATATATTCAGAAAAATAGATATGGTACCAATAACAATACATGGTACGTGGATAGTGGATGTTCCAGGCATATGACTGGTACTAAAACTGTTTTGAAAAGGTTATCAAAACAAAAAGGATATATCATTCTTCAATTTATCAAAACTCAAGATCAATATGCTGATATTTTAAAAAAATCCTTATCCTCTGATATATTTGAATACATTAAACAGAAGTTAGGAATCATAACTGTGAGGTAATATTCATCAATTAACTATATATTGAACTAATATATTTACAGTAATAAACTACTTCTTGTAGGGGGATTACATCTGTTATTGATGTTTTTAAAAATTTTAGTACTAGAAATTTTCGTAATGGAAATTTTCTTAATGGGAATTATCGTAATCATAATTTTTTTAATTGAGTTTTGGTACTAAATGTTTTTGCAATAAAACTTTTAGATCTTATGTTTTTCGTAGTAAGTTTTGTCATCTTTAGTTTTTCGTAGTGAGTTTTTTGAAGTCAAATTTTCATCAAGAAGAATATAACCTATTACGAATAATCATCCTAGCCAATCCGAAATGTATGATTTCTTTACTCATGTTTTCGTAGTTATTTTCCCTACTAGTATTTTATTTTAATATTTCAGATCCGTTTCTTCTCAAATCTGAATATTTTTCTTAAAACCTCAAAGGATAAGATTCGAGACTTACTTACGGGTATGTTCTCAACCGTCAGATCAGATCAGAGAGTTTTTCAATCGTTATATTGGATTTGAAAGATGAAAGGTCACTTCCCTCACCTATATAAAGGAACCCCAAAGAATTTTCCCACATCTGTTTTCAATGATTTCGTGTGCTAAAGATCTGCCACTATTTTTATGCTCGTTCCCAATATCTTAGAGTTCCTCCAGTCCGAATTTCTATGGAAGATTCTTACCAAAATTTGTCTACCATGAAGAAAATCTCAAAATTTCAAGTATACAGTGGAATGTTGGTGTATCCAAACTTTTTCAAGTAAGATTCTATCATTTCTAAGAATATCAAATTAAATGTTTTGGAAGATGTCTGCATATCAAACCTAGGTGTTCAAGACTCAGTGTATCAAGATTTACTCATAGAGTTTTATGAGTCAGTGTGCTTCATTACGGAAGATGGAAAAGAGAAGTTTTCATTCACATATTTTGGAAAAACCAAAAACATTTCCTACACCAAGGCTGCGAGCATGGTGGTGCTGGCCTATGAAGGTGAAGCCGAATTTTTCTCTCACAAACTGCAAGAGGATCAAGGTAGTTTTGTAAAGTTAAAGGCTTTGGAATGTATTAGACTTTCTGATGTCAAGAAATCATTAATTGCACAACTATCTTCTAACAACTAGATCCTTCAGCTATGGGTACACGATTTTTTAGAACCGAGAAAAGGTGACAAAGATAACCTCAGGAAGTGTGACATATATTTCTTAGATTTAATGGTTAATCTAAGGAAAATCAATTTGATGAGGCATGTTCTTATTACAATTCATAACATCATGAATGAAAATTTAAGAGCCCAAATTAGCATGTATCATGCCTTACTTTCAAAGTTGATAGTTCGGTGTACTGAATCATTTAATATTTCATGCAGTTCCAAGATTCAGAGTTACAAAGTTATGCTTGTTAGTGATGACACTTTTGAAAAGAATTAATATGGTCTATTCTAAGGAGACATGAGAGTTCTATGATCTGCTTGAGGATGAGGCAGAAGCCAATACAGAAATTGTTGAAAAAGCCGAACCATCAAAGAAAGAACGAAAGAAAAGAAAGCTGAAGGAAGTGGAGGAAACATTGAAAGCCCCCAATGATAAAGAATTCCAATACACACCTCTTAAACACAAGAAAAACAATCTTATCCATATAATGTGGTTGCAAAATTGAGGGAAGATAAGGAAAAGAGGAAATAAGGTGAGTCGCAGTTCGGCTTGGACCCTGCTGAACGTATGACATTAAGTGACAAGACTGCTTAATACCTTGAGAAGAATGAAAAGGAGAAGAAGATGAAGAAGAAAATGTCCGAGGAAGAAGTTGTATAATCTCTTTTGATATCCATAGAAGTATATTTCGAGAATATTCTAGTGCTAGAAAATTTTCTAGTCGAGCCATTACCTGAGACTCCAAGGAAGAATATTTTCACTCTGGAAAAATATAAAGAGAAAGAAGTTGTTGAAGAAGTGGAAGAGGTGGAAGTAGAATAAGAATAATAAGAATAAGTAGAAGAAGAAAGTGGTGATACAGATGATCTGATTAATCAAGTTAAAGAATATCAAGATAAGGAAAACTCATCAGAGAAATTGTCACTTTGGACATCTGAGGCCGAGTCCTCAAAGCATGTCACTCCTGGAAAGGAAGAAGAGAAAGATATAAAGAAATATGAAGACAAGGAAGTAGAATAAGTAAATGAATTATCTGAGGAATAAAGTTATGAAAAAATAATTATTTAGGAAGGAGCTAAATAGGAAAAAATTGAAGAAGATATAGTGTTTCAATTATCTAATAGCGAGCATAAATCTCGTGATGAGAAATTGATACTGAAGATTGATAAGTGAAATAATGTGTTGGTTGATACTCAATGAAAATATATAGTGAAAAGGAATAATGTTGAAGGAACATCAAAAATAAAGCTTTTGGAGCATGAAAAATCACTCTCACCAAGTAATATCTCAGATACGGGAACTTGGTCATGATTTTGTGGAGAAATATTTGAAGAAGGTAGTCAGTTCCATTCCAACTATTACAAGCATAGATTCAAGATGACAAATTCTCCAACACACTCTTAATTATAAATCGGAATCAGTGTACATGGTGATGGACACGTGTGTCAAGATAGAATCATATTCCAAAACTTTTCTTATAGGATACAAAGCTCAATAGAAGTCATGGAAGAATATAACTAGATTGTCAAAGAGATTAATTCAAGAAATTAGTGAGCTTGATGAATTTCAAGATGGATTAAAGGAAGATTTTGATATATAAGATGGAAGGATCAAAGATATAACAACAAGTTTTGAAGAAAAGCTGACCCTAGATCTAAATATTCAGAATCAATGGGTGAAGGATCTGAATGGGAAGATTAACTCTGCTGCTCAAAGCCAGAAGGGGGAAAGATTTCTCCAGATTGAAATCGAAGATAAGCTTGTAAATCTTGATGAAGTTAATAAGGCTCAGTCTGAGGCTCTGAAGGCTCAAGATGATTAGACTAAAGCCTTAAGAAAGCAAGGTGAGGAGGATCAGAAGGAGTTAAAGAAGCTAAAAATATTTATGAAGAAGTTAATACCTAAGTAAAAAGATGGAAAACATACCTAATCCGATCTGTTGTTGTAATTTTCATTCCTTGAACTAATTCATTCAATCATAATAGTATTTTGGTTGTCTGCTTGGTTGTCTATACTAATATTTCAGGTACTTTATTGTTTTAAATTCCCTCAAACTCTTTTTGAAAATAAAAAAGGGTGAGAAGGAAAAAGAATTCTAAAGAAGAGAAAGAAAAATATATATCCCTATTTAAGGGAGAGTTTATTCAATGGGTATTTCTCATTATGAAGATTTCCAAATTCATAATGAAAATACCATTCTGAAAATCTAGAATACGATCCTTAGAGTTCCAAAGACTAAGGGGGAGTTAGTCGTATTCACCATTGTCCATGAAAAAAGGGAGATAAGCTTTATTTCAACGTCTAGAAAATCTTTTTCTAAGTCCTTGTATTATATTTCGACGGATGTTTGAGCTTTCCAAAAAAGCTAATATTATGGAGTCAATAAGGTTTTCCTTATGAATTTTTCATTACTTCCTGTTTTGAAAATAAAAACACCTTATATTAAAGAAAATCCGATTTTACCCTATATTTTACTTCTATAAGGAAAATTTCCTTACCCAAGGAAATATACCCTTAACTAGACATCATTACTAAAATCACAATTTTTTTTATGTATAATAATAGGATTCATATCTAAAAACTCGGAATCGTATAATACATAGACATGAAGTATTCTATTTTATGATCTGAATTCCTGTTACGAACTTTTATGATGTTTTACTCCAAATTCCATGTTATGAACTTTTTTAAAGATCAACTCTGAATTATGATTATGAACTTCTACAAAGATCGAACAATGAATTCTGATGATGAATTCTGATTACGAATTATCATTACGAATTCAAATGATGAATTTTGATTACGAATTCTCCTTACAAATTCACATTACGAATTCTAATGATGAATTCTGATTACGAATTCTCATTACAAATTCTGATGATGAATTCTGATTATGAATTCTCATTACGAATTCTGATGATGAATTCGGATTACGAATTATCATTATGAATTCTGATTTTGAATTCTAAGTATGAATTCTTATTATGAATTCTAATTGTGAATTATGATTATGAGTTATGGATACGAAATTGTATGAAGTTTGACTCTAAATTCTGTTCATAAATAGAATCTTAATATCTATGTATTATAGATTCCAAATTAATTTACTTACATTTCGAACTATCATATTTTCTTACATTCCGATCATCATTATTTGGTTATTCTTTCACTTGTTATATTTTAAAACGATGACATGCCTTCAGTTATCAAATAACAGTTTTTTGAGTGACATGTGTACAGGTCCCTTCAAAATTCAAGAATATGACCATTGGAGGAGGGAGCTAACTGTTGGAGTTGTGCCTCTAAAGAGGAGCTCATTTGAAAGAGCACAATACACTAGACAACATCATTGACACTTGTGCTTACATGCCATTGAAGTTATTTCTAGAGAGAGAGAGGTCTTATAATCTCTCAAGCTTCATGCATAATGTTTTAACGACTAGTTCAAACTTTTCTTCGTGAAAACCTACTTTGTGCGACTCCGATTGTTGTTGTATACAATCGAGGGCTTCAGGGTATTAGAAGATAGAGGTTTCGACAACCTGATAGTTGAGGGCTTACGGTGATAGAAAGACACACTCTTATCTTCATTTCGCAGTCCTACCCTGGTGTGGGTAATATATTATTTCTTGAAAGTATAAATCAAGAGACATTTATCCAAGGTTGTTGGATTCCCTTCTCTTTGGGTTAAATGATTTAGTACTTGTTACTAGTTTGGTTTCATGTTTTCCGCAGCATTTTGTGTTGTTAAGGAAATTATAACTTTCTTATACTTCTTCAAACTTGTAATATGTTTTAGTTATATTTTATACGTTTTAAGATAGAATCTCAATTGCTCTAAAAAAATGTAAGTTTCATTTCCAAAATCACTTTTTTGGAATAAAGCTAGTTTTTAGAACATAGAGGTGTTCTGAATTTTTGTTATGCAATATTTCCTTAGGGATTTTTTAATGTATAAAATTCACCCCCCACCTCTTGTAATTGTATCACATTTTACATTTTCGATCCTACATTTGGTATAATATAGTATATCATACTCATACATACCATTCTAACATTACCCACTAAGATTGCTCTTGAATTAAATATAATAAAATAAGAAAAAATTAACATTAATGTTCAATGACATGGTTTTAACACTATATTGATCCCTCGGGATGTTCCACGAGTTAGTTTCTGATGATCACGAGTATAAGAGATCATGGTGGAGAAAAATGGGATGAAAAAAAAGATAAAAAAATGAGAATGATATGAACAATATAAATATAAATTAATAGTTATATTAAAATATAAAGAAACTAAAGAATAATGTAAAATGTCCACATAGAAGTTTCAATTCTTTGAAAAGGGGTGAGGATACATATTTATAGAGGGAGGAGGTGAAAGAATTCCTTGCAAAATCATCCTTCAAATTATTCTGCAAGGATGTCCCATTATGTTGTAGAAGTTTTAATAGGTTTCTAAATAAAATATGTTGTATAATGTCTCCTTATTTCACCCTAAATATATTCTCTTTATTGAAAATCATATGTAAGTGTTATTGCCTCATGAATGCGATATAATTAGTCTGTCCATTTCACTGGCCAAATTCCAATTCTTCAAATTCCATAGAATTTATGACTTCTAAAACAATCATTTTACTCCTTCCATCCTTTATAAATGTTTTTTAACGTGTAATGTCATGTTTCTACACTAAAGATGCGTCATTTTTGAGTCATTTTCATAATGTTATGAATTAATTACGCAATAAAACTATTTATTCCTATTTAGAAGTTTCATCTTTCACATGTTTGGTGGTTTAAAATATTTCTTTATGAGAATATATTTAATAGAAATTCACCATGTACGTGAATCATTTAATATTATGTTATCTACATCTAAAACAATCTCATTTCTAGGGTTCTAAAATGATTTATGTATCTGTTACGTAGGAGGGGTCCATGTTGTCTTCCTAGAAAATGTAACATATTAAAGTATTTTTTCAGGAGTCATACTGCTCAAATATGTATTTACTACTAAAGAAAATGTTGTTGAAAATAAAGTAGGAATATTAGAAAAACATTAATCACAAAATTTAGAACAATAATTTAAATTTTATGACCAAAATACCCCTTCATAAAAATCAGACAAAATTTCCTATTTAACCATTTTTTTCATTTGAGCTCAAAATAACAATAAACCTAAAAATGTGACAATTTCAAATAAAATAATACAATGGTGTGATTTTAAAAATTATTTACAGTATAAAATATATAAAAATGCGTTATTCATCAATAATAAATCCTTGGATTTTAAAAAAAAAAATTAAAATTTTCTAAAAAAATTGTCAATTCATATAGTCAATTCCATCAAGTTAAAAATACACCCATAATTAATACTATATTGGATTGGGGGTTTCCCTAAATTAAAAACCATATCATATTATAATTTCTAAATTCCTTAACTGGGTTTTTCAAAAAAATATTTGATAAAAATTTTCAAATATTCTATATAATCAAGGTTTTATCAAATTGAAAAATATCAAATGGAACCACTTTTCATTTTTCATGAAAATCAACATCTGTAATAGGACGTGACAACATAAACTAAGGTATAATAGATAATGGAACTCAATATAGAATATAGATTTATAAAAATGATTCTTAGATCCACCAATCCAAATATGATCTAAAAAATCCTAGTGGGAATGAAACAATGTACTAGAGAGAAAGGACACCACTTACCCAAAGAGATGCACAAAGACCAACATAACCATCAATATTTGAATAGATGATCAATATGCATTAGATAAATCTAAAATTTATTAATATTAGATCTTGTTTTGAAGGAAACAGTTTTATGTCAAAAGAAAATTAGCCACGCTACATGGTTTAACTTGCAAGGGAAGGGGATATATAGTGTATGGTTCCTTAATATTGATTAATCTCATGATGTGAAAAGGCACTGAAAACATATCACTATTTTCAAGACAATCCTAGTTATCGATTTCATCCATGAAGAAAATTTACAATATGCACCTTGTGAAAATTACCCATTGAGTAATCACATTACATAATATATAAACACTCAACATAGAGTGCCTCATAGAATTCCCAACACAAAATACTATAAAATAATAAAAAAAATATGGAATAAATTATATATTTATAGTTTGTGGCATAGACATAAAACTATTATTTTTTATTTTCATCACTTGTTCCTCTATAATAATATCTGGTGATATTTTATCCATTAGAAATAAAATCAAAGACAAGGAAACAATTCGGAAATTATTTTTCCCTTTGCATGTACTCTCCAATCTATATGTTACTATATTTATCTGGAAAATGATATTTGTATTATATAAAACTTTTAAAACAATATAATATGATATACACTTTTTTTATTTAATTTTTTAATACAGTGATTCCAAAAAATAAATAAAATTAAAAAAATAAAAGTATAATACATAGATATAAAATAACATTTCCACTAAATTAATATTGAATAATGATGATCATAATTTATACTACTGATAAAATATTACTAACACAAAATTAATTTGGTTAATATAAAAATATCTTAAAAAAATTATATTTCTAACATATATAAGGGAATAAAATTATTGTGATATCAAAAATATGTTATGGGTTAATCCAATTATTGACCATTCAATCATACAAGGGTGTATACTTTTATGTTTCGTGAAATATAAGAAAGATATAGAGTAATTGTGTTTTATATAAATTCATGAATGATATTTCCAACACTATTAATTGTTTGAACTAAATATCGACATCATTATGATTGAATGGATTTTTAAAATCAAATAAATTCAAATATTAATTGTAGGTTTTTGTACATTACAAAAGTAATACCAAATATTTTCTATGATACTTGTTTGTATATGAGTAGTTTGATTAAAAAAAGGATCCATCAGTATATTAAAATAATATTTCGGTTTTATTGGGTTTATCTTGGTTGTATTTAATTAATTAATATTTGAATTGTTTTTTTATACATACATTTATCCAAAACATGCTCTAGATTCGTTTTGAACACAAAATGCATTAGTTAGGGTGTGATATTTGTTTAATAGAACTGTATTTAGTGGATTTTATAGATTAAAATCAGAATGTGTCATTGAGAGATTAACATGGAATATATGTCAATAACAAATTATGTTAATAAATTAAAATTTATTAAATTGCAATATAGGGTCCCGATGAATATTTTCAATATCTAATGGAGATAAATTTTCTCAAATTTATAATATCATCACTCATGTTAGAAAAATTAACTCTTAAAGGTGTAATTTAATATTATTAATATTTTGGGATATAATCCATGTTGAATATATTAAAGGGTGAAAGGTAGATTTATTTAAAACAAAGGATTAAAATGTTGTCCAAAATAGTACTTTCAAAGAATTAATTGATTTATCTACTAATATATTAGTTTGTTTTCGTTTTTATCACTTCTATTATATGATATAAGTGATTAAATGGATATCTTATTTTCATTTTTATTTTCTAAGAGCCATTTGGTGTATTTAATTTTCAGAAATATACATTGTAATTCCATAACAACACAATGGTTTGAATGTCGTAGGCTAACTCAAAATGAATTTTCAAGGAAACATATTATGAATATTATAACCTATGACATGTTGTGTGTTAAAACCCATATTAGTAAAGTAGAAACATTATGAGTTTATTAATGTTCCAGATCTAAAGTAAGTTCTTTTTAAAAATGGGTTTCTTTGGATATAAATGGGTGATATATTTGTAGATTAGTTGTTTGGAATTATATGGAGTTAAATTAGAAATTATTGAATAATTCTATATTATAGATATGTAAAAAAACCACAAAAAACACGGTACATGTATAATTATAATTGTTAAATTATAATATGTTAAATTAAATATAAATACACGATGGTTAATAACAATTCAATAATTATTTCTTGTTTTTATATTACAAAATGTTTTCATCACATAATTATATGATATAAAAATTACACCATTTTTATACTTTTTTACTTTTAATATTATATTTTTTAAAATGAGGAAATTAAAAAATGATTTATTCAAACTAAAGTAGAAATATATGGCCTTAAATTTTTGTAAAGACATTTATTCTACAATGTAAATTTGCCTGAAAAAATTGGGTAATAATACAAACTACTATGGAATAATTATGTAGTTTTTCAATATAGATATATGGTAGAGATATGGATTCCCCTTTTTAACAAATATGAACACAAAATAATATTATTACCTTCTAAATATATTTTTGTATTTTCATTATTATTTTTCATTTTCATACACTGATATTTTTCCAGAATTATCATGTAGCCTGGTAATAAAAGTATAATACGTCATATACTATGATGTTCTATTGTAATTTATAAAATTACATAAAGGTATCAGAATTCAAAAATTCTAATCTTAAGATAAGATTTTCATAGTCATTTTATGGATCATTTAATAATTGATGTTGGTTTCAATGAATCTTTTTCTTTAATATTATTTTATTCAAACTAATAAATTTATACAATATTATATACATATATGTTTATTTATGATGGAATAATAGATGAAATAAAGAATGTGAAAACTGAATGACATATAGTGTTTTATGATGAGTGTTTTCTATAAATTGATTATTTATTGATTATTATATATTCATAAAGATGTTTTGAGTTTATTGAAATCACCATCACTATTTTAACGTGTTCATGGTATTCATTGGTAGAAATTTTCATGTTTACTAATAATTGATTTTATCTCCCAATTTCATCCATACAAAGTTATATAGAGATAATGAAACATAATTTTGAAATTGGGATTTCCATGATTTAAAAAAATACAATTCTTTGGGGTTGTTTCAACAATAAAAATTCAAAATGTGTATAATCCATGAATACTAATCATTTTGGTTAACCATGTAAAATCACCATATCATCACATTTAATATTTTCATTTGGATATTGTGGATGACTGAATTGATTTTATATATCTAAATTGTTATTGCTAATTTTTTAGAATGATATATTGTGGAGAAAATATTATCACCATAATTCAGTCCCATCAAATGATATAATTGAAATCATATTCATAAAACATTTCCCTAATACCTTTTATAAGTACAAAATTATAAAACATATTTTCTTAAAAATAAGAATATAAAATCATCTACTATCATAGTGACATGATATATGTTTTGATGATGTATCTAATAATATTACATATACTACAAGCCCCTATGATTGATCCATTTGTGTTCAACACCAGATCAAAATATTTATGCTATTTCACAATGTCATTTTTATATGAATTTACTTGTAAATATTTTTACAACTATATCCTTATATTATATATGAATAAATAATATTTCATGAAACAACCTTGTTTTATTGACCCCTCAAAGGAACTGTTATCTTATTGGTTTTGTTGAATCTATTTCTCATTTTAATTACTAATAGTAACAATATCCTAATATATTGGTGAGTGAATCCCCATCCTCATATCATCATGGTCGAATCGCCCTTGGGATCTTATTTATCCTAAACTGGAAAAGTGTTGTTTTGTCCTAGAATTTTATACAAAGAAAAATTAAATTTATATTGTCATTTTAAATATTATTTATCGTTTCTTAATAAATAACCCATGGATTACATTATATATTGTGAATCCAAATTGTATTCAAAACCGTAATTCTAATAACATTTTCCACAATTACTGATTATCAATGTTTTCATATAAGAATAATATTTTGAAGTAATATTATTTTATATACCTTATTGATATTAATTTAAAATTAAATAAAAATAATCTTCTATATTTGACAATAATTTTTCATAAATTTCATAAATTATTATTAAGATATAATTTTAAATTGTGTTTTTGTTAAAAAATGAGAAAAAATTGACAAATTACACTTAATTTTTACAGCTCAAAAATTATAACTTATTGATAATATGTTATTAAAATATACCTGAAAATGTTGATTTCATATTACTAATTTTTAATGATATATTTATATATTATATAATTGCACTTTAAGGAATAAGTTTCATTTTCAATTTGTGGGTATAATTATATTAATCCCAAAAAATTATTTATACCTTGAGAGGGGGTATGAATCTAGATATTGAAAATTATTTTCTAATACAATACCAATGATCTTGTTCGGATATATTTCGAACACATCTATCATCCCCTCAATAATTATAATGTAATAAAATAAGATATAAGGAATATATAGGATTTTACTTTTTCCACAAAAATTTAATTACCAACCTTAAATATTACAAAATATAGTTAATTAAACACCAAAACACTTATTACCTTCCAAAAGATTATTTTCAGTTTACAGTTATAGACATTTAGAAAATAATTCATTAATATCAAACTATATAAATAAAAAATGGATACTACTAAACCAATATATATTTTTTATAATACAAATATTTTTTCCAAAAACATGAAATTTGATCATCAATAGCCTGCATGACATTCATCTTGAATTCTACTTTTCCCTAACCCATATATAAACCATGTGTAAGAAAATTTTAAAAACTAGATGTTGAAATAAACCATAATAAGGGGAATAATAACAAAGACAGAAACTGTTAGAACATGAATAATTATAAACATATGATTTCATTTTCACAAAGAAATAATTCTCAACTAAAATGTATTATATAGTTACTTTGCGAAAATGTGGGATTTAAATAAAAATTATAAAACATAAATAATAACCTAAATGTAACATGGGGTATTACATAATTGAAATTTTAACCCTAATTCCCAAAATTTGATTTCTAACCCACGTAGATACATTACAATGTAACCCTCTTGGATAACATACAATGTTATCCTAATGAATAAATTGTGGTGTTACCATTGTAGTCACATATATAGTAACCATATGGTCTACCTCCAACATAAACATAACCAAATAATTGGAGGGAAATATTGGTCCCACCCATCATCATAAGACAATTCCCGAAAACGTGGACATAGTAATAAAAATATATTACCTACATAATATAAATGATTCCCTTAAAATGAACTATGAAATTGAATGTGTATTTTTAAATAAAAGTTCTCTAAAAATATTATATATTTGACGGGATAAATGATAAAAATAATATAATATGGGTATAAAATATAAATAAATAAAATAAAATTTAAACTCAAACAAATTAATTTCAAAAATAAAATTTGTACTACTTATTTTATAATGTAGAAAGATAGACAAAGAATTGAAATTTTCTTATGATTTCCATTACATCCATTTCAATATAAATAAATAATGATAAAACCTCATGTATAATGTTTTAAAGGGAGTAATTAATATATTAATGAACCATAATTATATTTAAATTAACTTTTATGATATTATTATGACATATTTCATCCAATTTATGAATAACATTTGGTTAATTTGGTTATTTCATGTGCATTTATATTGTTCTTCCCTTGGTTGGGTTATTATGGATTTTCTTGTCAAAAGGATGATAAACCTAATTAGATGAATGAAATGGTGTTTATATAATTATATAAATTTAAATGATACCACATATAAATTTGTTTTCTAATATGAGGAATAATGATTATATAAAACATTAGTGAGAATGATTTAATTCATTTTGGATGTTTTAGGATCATTATGAACTTATATCATTTTATTCAATATAATGTCTTTATATTAGCTTACAAAAATTTAATAACATATAATTTGAATAATAAAATATTATTTTACAATAATAGTTGTTTTATGAACATCCATGAAGGTGGTATGGATAAATTAATTTTTTTCATACACGTTGGTGATAAATTGAACCATCATGGAGGATGTTCTAGGTATTAGAATAAAAGTAAGAATATAAAAGGTATAATGCTAAATTTTTCCATATACAAGAAAAAATTATATTATAGATAAGACACTATTGTTTTCATGACACATTTAAATGAATATGTGAACAGAGTATTAGAACATATAATGAATTGAAACGAAAATAAATTAAAATAACAAATGGTTCAACCTCTTGAATTATACTATTTGAAAACCAGAATAAGGAATGTGTTTTGGAATGATTGATTGAATAGTAGATGTTGGGCATGTGGAATGGGTTTGAAACGGTAACTGTTCCATATTTAAACATTCTATTAGTCATTGGTTAGGCTGGAGAAGATGTGGTGAGGGGTGTAATTTATATTGGATGAGATGGTGTTTTCACATTTTTATCTTTATTAGTTTATTATTTTGTCTAATGAATACGAATAGTTTTAGAATTATCACTAAAATTATTAAAATAATGATGTTGAGTTATATATTATGGGATTAAATAATCTATGACTCAATAAAACATGTATGATTCTAATAATATACATTATAATATTTCACTATTCACTAAAAATAATATATTTTAGAAGAATCCCAAAAAATAACCATACCCATATTTTGATATTTATAATCTAAAAAAGAAATAAATATTTTAAAACCAATTTTTCTAATATGAGAAATTTAAATTTTAATTAAAATCATCATTTATTTGAAAATACATGTTATAAAATAATAAGTGATTTTATTAGAAATTGAAAAATTAATTAATGTCTTCTAAAATTATATTATAATAAAAAGAAAACATCATAATAATTTTTCAATAAATATTTTCAAAATATATTTTCATTTAAATAATTATATTTATTATAATATTGTTACTAAATATTTATGAATCACAAAATACCATCACCAAATTTATAATTTTCAAAAAAATATTATTTATTTATTCAATGGTATAAATATGTTATATTTTCACTTATAAGATGGGAAAATTTTAGTTATAATTTTTTTTGTGAGGTTAATATTCTATCATATAGATTACTATTCCAAGTAGTTATGTAACTATTCCATCTGTTTTTTCCATAATTTCTATAGGTACCAATTATTTCATTATAAATTTATAATGAATTATACTATTTAATTCCAAAAATAAAGGAAATTATTTTTTTAGTACCAGGTTTCTTACATACTACCTAACATTGAGGAACTTAATCCTTATAATTTTACATTACGTATTAAAAATGTGGGGGGTTTAAATATCTCATATCGTTTTCATATTCCCATGATTCTTCTTAAACCATCTGGTTTATCAACATATCCTTAAACATGTATATTTCCTTATTCTAAAATACATTCTCTCTAATAATAGGAATAAGAACATTTTTCACATCATACAAAAGGTTCTCTTTTAAGTGAAGTACATATAGGAAGAACACATGAGATTAATATGGAACATCATTTCATAACATAAAAACGTGAAGAATATTCTGCACAGAAAATAAACATGGAGGCAAATTTATTCAGTTGGTAAAAAGTATAACATTATCTAGGATTTCAAAAGCTCCAAATAACTTTGGACATAGTATTCCATTGTAACCAAAACATACAAATCATTTCCATGGGGTGATTTTAATAAAAACATGATCACATAGCCCTAAATAAATTTATTTCTCCTATTATCTGCAAAACATTTCTGCCGACTATGTATTTTTATCCTGCATTGTAGGATAATATTCACATTCTCATCCACATCCTATTCTAATTTTGATCCCCTGAACATAGAATCCCCGAAATCATCCCAATAATGTATAGTTGAACACCACTTTCTATACAATGCCTTAATGGACACCATATGTAGACTAGAATGAAAATTCTTAATACAAGAAAACAAAAAAAATATTTTGATGTTCCCAACATCTCTTGTAATCTATTGAAAAATATAGAAAAATGACATCCAAATTATATATTGTTTACTTTGACTTTACAACATATTGAGAAAGAATGGTTGTTATAAATTTTAATTAAATTCCCACATACTTATGAAGGCATTTCCAAAAGATAGAAGTTAACATTGGATCTCCGTCAGATACAATATATAGAGGAACATGATATAACCTCAAAATATAGTTGAGATAAATTGTAGAATAGTGATCCAAAGAAATACAATCTCTAATAGGAAGGAAATGTGGTTTTTTTAGTTGGTCAATAATAAACCTTGTCAAATCTTTTACATTGTAAAGTTTTTGTTAGCCCAACAACAAAATCAATTGATATAATTTCCCAAATCTACTCCAATATATGATATGAATAAATTATCACATTTGGTAATTGTCTCTCTACGTTAACATTTTGGAAATTGAATCATTTGTTGGTAAAATCTATAATATTTCTTCTTATTCAGTCATATCAATAATACTTGTGGAGGACTATGTAAATCATTGTGCTGGTATAATGACCATCAAAAAAAGAACAATGTCCCTTATATAATAAATATTTGTTAAATTTTTAATCATAATGCCAACATAATAACTTACCATATCTCAAAACATAATCTTTATCAACATTTATTTTTATAAATTATGATTTTCCACCAGTTATACATATTTCTGTAACACCCCATCTTCCTTTTGTGATTTCATATTTCTATTTTATAAAGATGACTGCACTAAAATCTAAAACCAAATAAAATAATTTTTTAAACTATTAACTTCCGTTAAAAAATTAATACAATTATCACTCAAGGGTTCTGGTGCCAATAGTATATTAGTTAATGAAGTATGATGTTTTTTATTGAAAGAATATTAAACATTATTTTATTTTTCAAGATTTTAATAGATCAATTAATAATAATCATTTTTGGGTGAAATACAGTTTCTCTTCCTAATGTTTAATTCCTCCTGTGTGAATTTATATTTCATACATTTATGGTCAGTATATATCTCACATTTTGATACATATAAATGATGACCCAATATTTTTTAATAAAAAACCATAAATATTAATTCCAAATATTGTGTGGGATAATTTAACTTATGTGGCTTCAATTTTTTTGATGTACAATCAGTTACCAAATCATGCTGCATCAGAAAAAACAAGGGCCCCTCAATGAATCATTCTTGTAGACGAAAAATTAACCAATTTTGGCAGGCATGACTAAATTTTGAACAATCACCGATATATTCTTCAGTTCATGAAATCAAATATCACATTCTTCTATCCAAATAAAATTATCCACTATTTCTTTTTAACTTAGTTAGTGGGATATAAAACCATGAAATGATTTTAAAAAACCATTGGTAATAACATGATAACAAATGAAAACCATGAATATCTATAACATTTGTATTATTTGTTCGATCATTAACATTTTTTGATTCGGTGGGATAAACTATTATTTCGTCCATACTTACAATGTCCCCATGAAACTAAATTCTTTCAAACAAAAAATCACATTTTTTAAATTTTTTGTATAAATTCTATTCTTATAGATATTTCAATATAGCCCTTAAATGTTTTTCATGCTCTTCATAACATTTTGAAAAGTACACATAAAATCTAATAAAAATAATAAATAACCTATCCAAATATTCATAGAGTATACTATTTATAATATCCATTAATACAATAGTGGAATTTTCAAAACCTAAGAGAATCTCAATAAACTGGCTTAGCATCCGGAACCAAGTCAATACTAAATTCAACTTCACAGTTTGGTATAACACTAGAAAACTCATCATGAAAAAATGAAGGTATTCATTTACCACTTTCACCCCACTAATATGAATATTTCAATTTTTTTCAATAATATGAGAAATATAACATTAATTCAAATATAATAAAAGAATATGTGATTTCTAGTATGATAGAAATTATACGGGTTCATTCTTTTACAAAAAATGAAACTCCTGAAAAAAAAAATTAGCTCTATAATCAATCATTAAAAGATAAACAGAATGAAAATCCATGCCTAGAATAATATAAAACTCTCATGAGGGCCAAATAGTATTGTTTTATATAATTCCATTCCCTATAAAATGATATGAAGATTCATATAATTTCACTTCGCTATAATATATTCCCCTAGTCTTTTAACTATAGTTCTTGTCTCATTTATTGTGGTAAAATTTCCAATTTACGATACATTTTTTCATAAATAATGGAATGTGTATACCCAATATAATCTGAGACATTATAAAAATAAGAGTAAACAATCAAATTAACATATACATCTTATTTGGATGGCACAAAATTTGCTGACATATCAGCAAGGGATCTCACTATACCATTCTTCTTAAAATTTGGCTGATTTCTATCATTTAGATCATTCTTTTAGGTAGGTATTTATATAATTCAACATATCACAACATTTATTTCACATTATAGTTTTATTGTTTGAATTAATCATGTCGTATTTATGATCAATTTCATTTAAATCTTAAGACTTATTTCTAAATATACAACATTGAAAAAACTTCCCAGTTTTATTGCGGCATTTCACACAGTTCTTTATACCACCTTTTCCAAAACTAGAAACATAACACTCCTACCATAATATTTTATTGATTTATTCTTACCCATTTTATTCCTACCCGAAAACTTATTCTTCAATTTTTGAAAGTAAATATTTCTATTAGAAACTCCATTTAAACCATATAAGAACATTGGAAATTTTCCCATATTTTTTGAATTCCTTGGGGGCTAATTACATTCTATATCATGGCCTTACTCACTAGTAAAAAAGAATGAATTTAATATAATTATACTGAATAATATTTGAGGCAATACCTTTCTTGTCATATGATGTATTATTAATATATAGCCACTAAATATTCCTCTTTTTTCATCAATTTATGGAATTTTATTTCCCTCATACGTCGACCAACCAAGATAAATTTTTCTCAAGGATTTGATTCATACATAAATCCCATTCAATGGAATAAATATCCTTAATCACACCCATATTCAATACCATTGACCACCAGTAGGAAGCTTCACCTTCAAAATGATAAATATGAAGACTAACATTTTGAGTTTCTAAACACCCCATGACATAGAATATCTGTTCAATGGATTTTATACATCCTTCAACTGCCAATAGGTCATAAGATCCACTGAAATAAGGAGAGTGATTCCTCATAATATGATCCACTATAGTCATGTCACATTGAGTTATCTTTTATTGTTCTCTTTCATTTATTCCAACAATATTTATATCCCACTTAAACTATGAAATTACTATAAAAACTGTTTTGTTCTAATTCCACCACTATAGGTTGCATAAATGGAAAGATTTCACCCTCTAAGTGACTTCCACATTCATCTTCCCTTTTTGATTTGGAAAAAAATTATGAACAGACATATCATAGATGAAGAAGCATCATAATATTAAAATTCTATATTATTTCAATATATGCATAACGTAAAAAATCATTTATGGTACTAAATTTAGATAATTCTAACCTGTAATCTTATCTAAACCGTGCACTAATGACAACTATAAGGACCTGGTGGTAAACATTACTTTGTATAGTTAATTCAACTGGATAACAATTATTACATTCCCAATGACCATTTTTGTTATATGTATTTAGATAATTAGGAAATAATTCAATCATGTCAACTCATAATCATACAAGGATGATATTACTAATACAATATCTATTTTCTATAATACAAATTTTGTAAATAAAAACATGAAATATTTTCATGAAAACTCATCACATCATTAATCATGGATACTTGTTTTTTATTACCCAAACTCAAAACCTGTAAACAACAATTTAAAACATGCGATATGATGAAAAATAACTATTACGGGCATAAAAATAAAGAGATAAACCATTAGTACAAGAATACATATGAACCCATATTAATAATGAAATTCTTCCCAACGAATAAGTATCATAGAGTTACTTTGTGAAAACATTAAATTTCCATAAATCATAGAAAACATAAATAATAACATAAAGGTAACATGGGGAATTACCTATATACAATTTTGACACTAAAGGATACCATATTATTTGAATCCATCATGGTACCATACATTGTAACCATCAAGGATACCATACAATGTTCTGCTAATGACTAACTTATGGTGTATCCATTAATGTTACACATGGAGTAATCATATGGGTAAACTACAAAATAAACATAACCAATGAATTTGAGGGATATATTGGGCCCACACATAATAATAAAAATTTCCAAAAACCTAGAAAAATCATTAAATAAGAATAATTACATCATATATATCATTACCTTTAAAAAGACAGAATTAATTAAAATACAATTTTTAAAGAAAATTCCCTTACCAATATCATATATTTGATGTGATAATTGATGAAAATGTGTATGGACTATAAATACGCATTATAAGACTGTCTATAAATATAATTCAATTCATAATAAATATTATTACCATAGAATCAATAAAGTATATGGTTTACCCAAAGAATGTAAATTTCGTTCATAATTTTTAAACCTCTGGTTCGTCTTATATAAATTGTGTTAGAAACTATTGTATAATAGTATAATGAGTGGTTATAATATATTTACAAACAATATTCATATTTATAACTACTTATATTATATTATTAAGACATATTTAAACCAATTTATTAATAAAAGTTTGTTATTTTCAATATTTTAGTTGTATTTATATCATAGTTTCTATGGTTGGATTGTTATGAATTTTATTTTCCAATGGAAAAAAATCTAGAAGTTGAACTAAATGGTGTATATATGTTTTTAAAATGATATATAATACCATATATAATTTTTTTATATAAGGAGTATGAATTTTTTGATATAACACTAATTAAAATGATTTTTTTTTCTACATTTTTTGATAATCCCGAACGTATATCATTTTATAAAATATAATTTATTATATAGGTTTAAGAACATTAAAAAAATTATATTATTCATAATGAAATTGGATTTGTCAATAATATTTTTTTTATGACCAAACATGATGGTAATAATGAAAAATTAATGAGTATCGTAAATGATGGCGATAAATCGACACCTCGCGGATAATGCTCTCAGATTTAAAATAGAAGAGAGTAAAGAATAATTTTTTTGATAAATTTATAATAAACATGATAAAATTATAGAATATATAATATACTAGAGTTCTAATTGAGCTTAAATTAGTTTAGGTAAATGGTGTGTAAAAATATAATATGAAATGAAAAGTATATAAATGAAAATGAAAGAGGATCTTAACTCTTGAATTCTCCTCCTTCCGAATCTCCTTAGATTCATTGGTTTTTAAATTATGGTTTGTCCAACTACTCTTGTATGTTTATAAGAGGCTTGTGAAGTTAATTTGGGAGAAATTGAAAATGATAAAATGATATGAGGGGTGAGGAGAATATGTGTTGAGAGATGGTGTTTATAGTGGAAAAGAAGGGTGTTTTCTAATTCTTATATTCTTTAGAATATTTTGTTTCTCAGTACAGTTAATAGATTGAGAATTATAACTCAATATATTAAAAAAATTATGGAATTTTTAATATTATGGTACTAAAGCATCCTTACATCATATATGACGCAAGAAATAATTTATTAAATTTTTATCATAAATTACTGTATTTAACTATTCACCAAAAATTTATTGATTTTATAAAAATACAAAAAATGAATCCTACTTTTTTTACATGTATAAATAAATAATATTTTTTTATTTCAAAATAATTTTCCAAAATATGAAATTTAATATTTAATTAAAATCATAATTTATTCAAAAATTGCCAATTTTAAAACTAATGCTGATTTTATAAGAATTTGAAAAAATAATTATAGCCTCATAAAATTATCTCATAATAATATGAAAAAAACTATAATGTATGTATCTATTTGATTATATTTTATTTTCTTTTAAATTATTATATTTATTAAAAAAATTTAATTAAATAAGAATGACTCACAATATACCAACATGTAATTTATAATTTAAGAAATAATAATTTTTTTATTCAATGATATAAATATATAATATTTTCACTTATACGATGGAAAAATATTATTTAAAATTTCATTTATGAGGTTAATATTCTATTAAATAGATTAATATTCCTAATGGTATTGTTATTATTTAATCCATTTATATTGCAAAATATATATAAATACAATTTATTTTATTATATATATAAATTGAATTGGAATATTTAATTATATTCTAGAATTACATTATTTTTGTATAATTACAATGGTTTTTTCACAAATTATCAAATCCATGGAGGGTTTAAAGGAATTGTGACTACATAGTTGAATCATATAACTCACTATAAAGACTAAAATTTCAAAGTGGATCCACCAATCCTCCTAGATTACGACCCCCATGAGTTAAAATCTCAATAATATAAAATGATAATTGAATGAAATAATTATATAATAATGAATTTCTTAGTACTTATGAACTTAAAATATTACATACACAATCAACAGGTTATCAATAAATTTTTATTTCATCTAATTGGGGAATCACAAATATTTCCTAATCAGAATACCTCATCTATATCGTTGTCTATAATATATATGTTTGACCAATTTTTTGTAAATTCCATTCTATTTTTTTAAAATTTAATTGGGTTTTTTAATTCTCTAAAAAATAATTAATTAATAATTTTATATAGTATTCCAAAAATATAACCAAAATACTAGGGTTAGTGTTAATTTTCTTTCATGTTTTCCATTTATATCATTCCAAGTGTACCACTATTTTCTAATTCTACCATATTATGATTATTATGATAAATTAACCACTGGAATTTTATGTTATTTCATAATTTGTTAGTTCCGGTTGTAATTATAAATCACAATAAATATGATTTAATACCCTTTACCTATGTTTGCAATTATTTGGATTAGAACTATTGGTGGTCTGTATTAAATATTACAACATGGGGATTGGTAAAAATATAAATCCCAAAAAACCAATGAATTTATTCATTTTAAAGTCATGTTATGATTTTGAAATTATTAATATATTCTTACATAATCAAAGACAGTAGGATACATAAAATGATTACCATATCATGAAGGTAATTAGATCAATATTAAAAATAAACATCACTAGATCCAATTCTATAGTGTGTCATCCATCTTAAGAGTGGACCTCCCTTGTATAGTATATCCATTGGATTCTAATTCTAACTCTTCACAAAGTGGGGAATCATTATGGAATGGTTACCTTAAAAATATAATAGATACTTAAATCAACCCAAAATACAATATGAAACAATAAAAAACTACACATTATTGTAACTACATAATCAATGTCATTATTTCCTTTTCAAATTTTAAAAACCCCTTGATAATATTTAAATGACATCTAATTGGTCATTTTGTATTGAAACATAGAATCTTTAATAGTGAACTAATGCGAGATTTGATTAATTTTTCTATTATATAGTGATCAATGATTCAGTTATTAAAAACACCAATCCAATATAGTTTAATCATAATGTCTGAAACAAGAGTTTATGGAAATTATCCTGATGAAATAACTTTTTTCATTTGTTTCTCCTCAACATCATTAAACACCAATTGGACCACCTAAATAATTCATCATCTTTTCTCTAATAATTTATAAAATAAATCCAATTCTCAATAATAAGGAAGAATACATGGAATTAGAAAATTATCACCCTTAATATATAAACAAATTATACCCATATTTCATTTACCCTATAGATAACTTCTTAGAAAAGTTATAAAATCACGTTAAAAATTGGAAAAGGAAAACAAGATATAGTTACATTTCTTTTCTATTAATGAAAACACCACCTAATTGAAGTGATCCCATTATAAAAACCATCTTGTTTTATGGGGTAAGTTACACTCTATTAGAAGTTATATTTTTTTCACAATCTTATTTAGATTGTGACTTTGTTATAAAAATAGAAACATCATACTGGGTTTACACATGCCCTAATTTGGAAACATTTTGTTCAACCTTATCCTTGATAAAATGGTATTCGATAAAAATGATATTCACCCTTGAATGATGAAAATTTTATCTTTTATGATTTATAAAACTAGATTTATCCGACATTATAATAATAAGAGGAACCAAATCAACTCCCATATCAAATTTTTTTTTCTTCGTCAAAATCCACCAAAAATATACTTGACCTAATTCTATGTCTTCAGACGCTAATGTTCTATAGGAAATATATTCAAAATTATTACTATCTAATGAAATGTAAGAAAACCAGTATAATAATTACTCATGATGAATAAATCATTAAATCAGCTACACATGCCCAGTCTTCAATAGTATATCATAAATAACACATGATATGTTCTTCTATAATGAAATAACGCATAGTTCACTGTACAATAGACAAAAAATAATTATTATTTTCATATATATAATAATAATTTATTAGTGAAAACATAGGAAGTGATTCAATTTACATGTTTTAGTAACCATACGTCATTTGTTAGCTGTATGGTATATCAAGATTCAATAAATTTTACAAAAATTTAATCCATCAATATTTTTATATCCACATATTTTTCAATCTCAATTGAGTATCCGTATAAGTAACCAATATTATTGGTTCATACATTTTGAAACATATTATCACTATAAAATAATATTTTTTTATAAACCTATTTGTCATCATTTTATTGTCTTACCTCTAGGCCATGGTAATTTTAAATTAGTAGGTAATATAAATATCAAAGTTAATACATAAACTCTCAAATATTATTTCATTTTTCATAATGAATCCTATAAAAAATCATCATATAATATGTTTACCACCATAATACATTGATCAATTTTCATCTTGATAAAGTGGTTATGATCAACTCCTTATATTGGGAATGTTATATTATTTATATAATGATAAATATGAGAAAAATTTACTTTATTTCATATTTTATAACATAAAATATTTGCATTAATTGTGACACTTTTTTACATCATCAAAAAACTCTATGGGTTTTCAATGATCACTTTCTCCTCATATTCATCGTTTTTAATAACTGATTTAGAATCCATTTCACTTAATATTATGCCACTTTACATAGCCATATATTAAAGTAACTTTATAGTCTTCAATTTATTCATGGATATAAATGTCTCACAAATATATATTTTAATTTTTTATATTTCACTTCTAAAAAATCATTTTTGATTCACGTATCCATACCTTCTTTGTTTAATTTATCCTTGAACTCCAACTTTTTTGTACATCTATTTTTATCCACCATCTTAAAAAAACTACACATATAGAGTTATTTTCTATTTGATTGTTTCCATGATGAACTATAATCTGTAAAAACCATTTTAATTTTATAATATACAACTGAAAAAAGAGTGTTTTTAGGTTACCTTTCATCCTAAATGTTTAAAAAAAAGCAATATAGTCATCAATACTGTTTCTATAATATATTTTATCACTAAATATATTTCTCTAGGATGCTTCTAAAATCACTATGGTTTTCATTAGTTTTACTCTCTTATTTTGAGTCGTTGGTACCCCTATTAGGTCCACATGAGTCATTGATTCTAGAATTACGTTCTTCCAAAATTTATCTTCTACTATAATATTTTTTGTTCTCCCCTGTTAAGAAATTTTTCATGTTCAATAGTGTTTTTAAATATTTTCTATCCAAAATTTCCCCAAAATTTCATTATTGAATTTTTATGACTTGATTTTTTATAAATAAAAATTAATCCACATGGGATACAAACTTCTAATTCATCTACATAACATTAATTCTTCATTTCTTCTATACTTATAATTTTATTTTAGTATAATATGTTTGTCATGAAAAAACTTATACAATGTATATTCTTTATTTTCACATTGTAATGATATTTTTTAGATGTATATAATTTTGTATACTTCTTAATTATAATAAGACTGTAATTTATTATTTAGTAATATATTTCATTAATGTTTGATGACAGTATTTTTCTTCTTATCAATGACTCATTTTTTAAGAGGCTTCACTATAGAAACATGATACTTTTTTCAATTCCTTTCAAATCACTCCACATACATGTTTTTATGTAATTAAATGCAATTATAAGTATAGAGATTCAAAATTATCAATTCGCTCATCATCTCTACTAATATATGTTAACCAGTAATATATTTTATCACATTTAATTTATTTGTATTGACCCTAATCCATTAACACATATAGTAATTTTTTATAAAAAATTTATAATACATTCTCCATTAATTTCATTAGATGGAATAATACCACACAAATTTACAAAAACAATATCTATTTAATAATAGATGATTACTTATTCATTGTAGTGTATTTCATCTAAATAATCATACATTTTTTGGCTGTGTAACATGATTCATGGAGATCGTATGATAGGTGAAGGACAGATTAAGACCCACCGAAATTAAATGTTATTTAAAATAATTTTCCTCAAATGATCAACTGTTGTTTTTATTAAATTCTATTATTCATCATGGGAATATAATCACATTTAATATCAACCAATAAAGTTAATATTCCAATTGGTTCCCTTTCCATACAATATAACTGAACTATATTTCCCTTTTATAATGCTTCTATTATTTTTTAACATCACTACATGCCCTGAGTCAAGTAATTGACTCACTCTTAGTTTATTTTATCTAATAAATTATACTATTATTACTTCTATAATATTTAAGTATTTTGAACATTTTTAATCTTCTCAAAGCCAATATACTTTATGTAATTATAATTATTAAATAAATAACTCGGTTATTTCTATATTTTATCCCAATTAAATGATATATATAATGTTCTATATAAGAATAAGATATTCTACTTCAATTCCATGTTCTTCATTTATCTATATCTCAATGAAATTATATATATATTCTGATTCTAAATATTTCTCTACCTATCACATGTATATGTTTTAGTTACCTTTTGTGGTGTTTTGATTTTCCACATCAAACACTGATTTTTAATCGCAATCTTTCAGTACTACAAAGAGTTTATTTATTTTTATATTTCGTAATTATAATTAATACTATTGTGTTACACTTCTTTATATCTCTATTGGAAATAATTTTTCATTAGATAGAATTAATTTTTATGCTCCCAAATCATTTACAAA
Organism: Viscum album; assembly: GCA_963277665.1. Lineage (NCBI taxonomy): Eukaryota > Viridiplantae > Streptophyta > Magnoliopsida > Santalales > Viscaceae > Viscum > Viscum album. The sequence continues at coordinate 1,691,157,699 of OY728126.1, forward strand.
TAAATGGAATCAATAAAATGTCTATTAAGAGAAATAAATTTTATTCACTCATTTAAATTATCCATTCTATTAAAATATTTCATTCTAATAGTGTATACAAATTTGGGATTCCAAACATTTTTAGAACAAATTCACAGAATTTTAGTGTCTTGTTTAATTTATTTAGATAATTGATTATAGTTTAATGAATTTTCTGTTTGATATGATAATTCACCATCTTTTATAATCTAGATTATTATAATTTTTTAATTATTAGTAACTTCATTATTTTTTCAAGGAATATAACTAAATACATTATCTTGTTGAAACTATACATTTTCGTGCATAGAAAATCCCTTCATAGGGATACTTTTATTAAATATAGTCTAGTTTAGTGATTGAGGTCATATGAATAATTTGATTTCATGTAGATATTTAGAAGGAATTATTGATCATAACACTTACACAATTTCATCTTGATATCAAATTTAAGTTTCCATTTTCATTTACACTATTTCATTCACTATATTTGGTAAATCCATCTATAATATATCTCTGACAATATATTTTTAGTTTAAGATCATCCTAATTGAATAATTATATTTATTTTATATATTTTTTCTACTTAATAAAAATAAATTTACTTGGATTTCACCTCCTCTTATGACTGCATGAAATTCATTCAGTTATGTGGAACAACATTATATTTCCTAGTATTCTACCACTAAAATTATATTTCTTCAATATAAACCTATAGTTCAAATAAAATATTAAAATACCATATAATTATGTAAATTCATTATCACATCCTTTTAGTTGTAACTATTTTAAAAAATAAAAAACAACTTAATTACTAAATTAAATTCCATAAATATCCATAACCACTTATATTCACTGGGATATTTCACGTTATTTGGAATCAATATTCCACCTACTTAAGAATATCTATTTTTAATTTTTTGTACAATTCACATACTTAAAAGGATTTATTGAGGGGGTTTCACCATGATCATCATATTTAATCTTCTAGAAGTACAATGTTGCAAGGTCACTCATGTTTCTTCAAATAAATAAATAAATAATAATCATTCCATTGAAATTACAATATCTACTATTCATATTATTTTATTGGAATGACATTACATCATCACTATAATCATAAATTGGGTCATCTTGAAAATAAATCGTATTCAATTCATTAAATGATACATCCACATATTGTTTTTGAAAAATAATCATTATTATCATTCCTCACTTCATTTGAGATAAGGGTACTATTAAATGTATATTTCTAAAAGATATTAGGAACATTTTCTTCAACACATAATGATTTCATGTCGTTCAATTAGGATAATATTCCCAAAATACTTCTCAAAATTATAAAATAATTGAGGACCTCTCCAATAATATAAAAATAATCTGTAATAATATTAAATTTATCTAATAAAAAGGAGACAAAAAAGTTACACACATTAATATTACATTATTTAATGTGAAAATTTGTTTACTTATTATGAAACTATATACTGAAAAAGTTTAAATGTTTAGTTCCTTATGAAATTTTGATAAGTTAGAAACTAGTACATAAATGTTTTATGATTTATATAGTTATTTTTTTCACACATTAGACCATTTTTAATGTAACATACATAAAAAACATATTAATATATTAACGAAATGTTTACAAAATGAAGGGTGATAACTAATTCCCATAATTTAAAAATACCAGAAATAACCTTAAAAAATCATATGTAAGAATAGAATGATCATAAAACTATGAAAAAAGATCGATTTTTTTTGAAAATATTACATAAAAATAAAAGATTATAATAATAGAGTAGTTATTTATCAATTCTTGAGGCATGGATTATTATAAAAAGTCAATGATAAATCATATATCAGGGATCACTGATATGTCTATAATCTCATAGTAGACATTAAATCATAGTAAAATTTTTTGACCTATCAATTGAAACATTCTACTAGGGTTAAAATATAAAAATATATCTATATAACATTGACATAATGAAATAAAGGGATACAATGGACCCAATGATCAAATAATCATAATCCATTCACATTTATTTTAGAAGATCAAAAAAGAATCATTTTCTAATAAGTTAACCGATAGAAAAAACATTAATCAATTATTCATCATAATAGTCATAATCTATTAAAATTTTATATGAGGATGTTATTATTTAATTCTATCCTGAGTTATGTATACATAACGTCAATTCATGATATCATAGTTGAAGCATTCAATAAAATTATTACTTGAATACTTCTAATGGAAAATACTCTTTTCCATTAAAATAACGTAATTAAAGATTGAATAATTTCAAAATATTATGGAAGTTATTTCCTTGAAAACGACCATGTAAAATTGGAAATTAATATTTCACAATAAAGTTAGTTATTATAGAAGGATAATTTTCTCATTTGGTGATAATTGAAATAAATAATTATTTAACATGTTCATTAAAAATTCATGAGAAACTCAATTTAAAACTCACATGATTATTTCTTTTTAATATTTTTTAAAATGTAACCATTTTAAAAAATAAATTAATTTTTCATTGGAGACTAATTGAACAAAACAATAATTTTTTTGTTAATTAGGTATATTGATTAAAAAATATTCCAAACCAATGATATAATATAGTTTCATTTTGGTAAAACATTCATCCAGTATTTTGAGTAAATTGAGTGATAGTGATGAATAGATAAAATATAATCTAACTAAACAAATATATAATATAATTTCATTTTATAATTATGAAGTATATATCATATAATATCATTTTTAAAAATTTATGCATAATAATCCACAATACATAGTGATATTTTAATATTAAACTAATATAAGTGTATTAATCATAGAAAATATTAATGTGTTAGAAGATACACATAAGAAATTAAGATAATTTTATAATATAATATATTTCCTAAAGAATATAATTTGATTTTATAATTATATACCAATTTGTAAACATTCAAATTAGAACCCCATAGATGAAATAATTTTAAGTATAACATTTTATAAAATGAGTTATGAATGATTCTATATTATAAATTTTAAAAGGGTAATATATATACCTCATGAACATAAACATGTGCATGGAATATGACATGTCACAATGAAATAATATTATGGAATTGAACACATACCAAGTGACTAACTAGATTTTTATGAACTCAATCAATTAATATTATTATTTTGGATTTATTATAAATTAATATGATACTATTTTACATATTTATAAAATCATATTTTATAAACATATAACATTTCACCAAATTTTAGTAAGCATTCATTATTAAAAACCATCTTTCGGAGTGAAAACTATTTTTTTCATGAATGCTTCATTTCTGTAGTTTATATTGATTAGTTTTTATCATGGATCCATCATATCTCGGCATTAAATCATGTACTTTATATTATATAAACTCATTATATACTTATATATTACCATTCATATAATTTTATGATAAAAACATAATTGCATCGCTTTTTGGAGACGATTGTATGTATGCACTCACAACTGATGTTTAACCTTCTGAGTGGACATAAATAATGCTATATAATACCTCACATTCAAAAACCCATAATAATATCAAATATATATATATATTGTTTATATTCAATAAATACACCATTATATCCATCATTTTTATGTCGTGATGTGAAATGAATCACATAAATACAAAGAGGTGGTGGTCGACTTGTATCCGTGAGTGGTCTTTCAACATCCCATTTTCTAGAAAGGTGGTGGAAATAGTTTTCCCATAATAAATTTATAATATCAATATATTTGTGATATGAATTAATTATTTTGTTATTTATAAATTAAATTTATGTTATTATAATATGAAATAATGGTTTTTATAGTATGGTATGATGATTTTATTTTCACTGAGTGAACCCCTTTTTCTTACAACTTGAGCCATGTAATATTTTTCCCCAGGAAGACCATACGATATAGGTTTCGATGATGTAATATAATAAAGGTAGTATTTTTATCTATATGGATCAACATTTTTTAATTAGTGTAGATAATTGGTTTCCTTTTTGAATTAATGAGAATACACACTATGAATTATTTAAAATATATAATTATAGTTATTCTTATTATAACATATATTAATTTTAAATTTGACATTAATTAAAATAAAAATAGTATAATTTCATCATAAAATAATAAAATATAATTTAGATATGTATAAATGTATTTTTTTTCAATATCATTCGGTTTAACACCATCATTAACTCTTCTTAACTATGACCCTGGTAACAAATTTTTTAGCCACTAAAGGTTATGAATTTACATTAATGGTTGAATGTTAATAAATTAAACTTAGAATAAATATTGAAAATTTCACATTCCACTTTTCATATTAATAATGTTTTTCCAAAATCATTTAATAATATATTATGTAAAACAAAATAACAATACAATCATTATTGGGAATATCTAATTAATTTTAATTTAATGATGTATATATATATATAATAATGTATATATAAGGTAAATTAAGATTAATATATCTATATATAACATAAATTTATTTAAAAAATAATTAATATAAAATATAATTAATATAATATTTTTAATATATTTTACCATTTTTCAATTACTATTTTCACTATCACTGAGTTAGTATTACATTAAAAATTTTGTTAATTATACTATAATCATAAATAAAATATCATCAAAAAAAGAATTTATTATATTATTAATGGCTAATTATATTGATTCATAAATTCTTTGTATCCCTACGACATCATTTTAAAGAAACTTATAGAAGTAGTGTTAAATTTGGTAATTGTCATATTTATCAAATAATTAAAATGTTATAATAAAATGATAATTATTATAAATTTTATATTTTCATAAATATTTTTATTCTATTGAAAAGAAACAATTCAGTTTGGGTAATTTCACCTCTAAGAAATATTTTAATGTATTATTCAACATTTTTAACCATGTTTTAAATGATTTTTACTAACCATGGTGAGAAATATTTTTCACACTTATTATCCATATTCAACAAATAATAAAAGTTATATATTTTCCAAAAACGATCATAATTTTTTAGAATGTAGAATACATTTATCAATAATATTATTACATAAGAGTAATTAATTAATTTTAATATAAATTATCAAAATATAATGAAATCAATTTTCTAAAAAAAGTTATTTGAAAATAAAATGAGAATATATAAATGAAAAGTACAATATTGATTACTTAATAATTAATTAGATGAATTCTTACTAAATATAGCCTAATTCTTATGAATATAAAAATTTATGCATAATGGGATATTTAAATTAAAATATTTAATTAAAAGTAATGTTAATTTAACAAATAATTTATATTTTTTACATTTTACAATTAAAATAAATCAATTTAGAAATATACAAAAATATCACCATAAGATAATAGTGAATAGTATAATTGAAATTTTATATTAAGTACCTATAAATTTATTTTATTAAAATGGTTTAAATTTCTTATAATTCACTATAAATTTTTAAAAAAAAATACTATTATAAGGAAATAATAATTTCGAAGAATAAAATGAATTATCTAAAAAAAGTACATATTTATTGTGAATTTTTCATTAAATATGATTTATATAAAACCATTATATATATTTATCATAATGTGGTTACTACTATTCATACATCCAATTTAATGTCATTTTTAAAATAGTCTTATTTCTATACTAAAATTTTTATAATATATTCTAGTCCTCTTAATGCCCAATGGTGAATGTACTGAAAACTATTCAGGTTTTTATTTATATAAATTGAATTTTCATGGTGTTAAAATACATTAAATAAATAAATTACATCCATGAAATTATAACTAATTAATTACCAATTAAATATATTAAAATTATGTTTATGAAAACTCAAATAGTAAAAAAGTATAATAATGCATCGATTAAAAATGGTAACTGATAAAAAATAATTGTTACATAAAATACCATATAATTAGGTTCCAAAATACGGAGGAAATTATTAAGAAATAAAAATATAGACCTATAGAATAAAAATAATTTCTAATGAATAAATGTGATTGATAGATAATGTGTTAGTGAGAATGCTAATGACCACAGAACAATAAACCATTGAATGGTAAAAAATACAACCAATTCATCCTAAACAATATTAATAATAAAAAAATGTCATTTATAGGATAATATTATTCAAGTCGAGGAGCTATTTTTTATTTAATATGAGTAAAGAAAATAATATTACTACTTAAAATCCATAAATAAAATTTCATTGTAGAGACTCAGAAATCCCGTGGAATTTTTTTAATACATTGGATTTTTACGAGTCTATGAAAATTTACGGTGATTTATTCTGAGGCCTGGTGTGCCCGGAATCAATATATGGAGTTTTTTTGGTTACATTCAGTAAACGTATGAGCATGTTATTATAACTTTTAAACTGTTGATTAGAATAGAAATCTGAGGGCACCTTTGAACTCACAGCACATGTATTCGCATAAGAGGAATTTCACATCGATGGTAGTGAGTCGAGGATAGTAGTTAGTTTTTGAGTTTTCTTACAAAAAATAAAGTGCCCTATACTTTATATAATTTATGCTGCCATGTGAGTTTTGGTGGTTAAAACCTCCTCATTGGAGTTGGATGTGGGACCGCCACACCATAACCTCCCATGAGAGGTTATGGTGGTGGGGCCCACCCAATCATAACCTCCCGCGAGTGGTTACAACATGGGGACCACACGATACTAAATCCCTCTAATTAATGGGAGGAGTGGACAATATCTCAACTCCCCTCAATAATTAGGGAGGAGTTCCTTAAACTTCTATATCATTTATGGTGCCACTACCTTCCCTTTAATAAATTGGGGCAACGCATAATTTATTATGTCTCATCCTTCACATTAATTAGGTGGATCAATTTATATTAATTATTCATTCTTTTTAATGTTGTGCAAACAAAATAAAAAGACATCACAATCATGTATTAATATTGTGTTGGTATATCAATTCATTTTTTGAGGAGATCTTGGGAGAAAATTAGTTCTCCAATGAAGATCCTCCACATTCAACGATGAACGAAGGAAGCTGATCCTTCTTCAACTTCTTCCTCGAAGCTTCAACCATCGTGGGACATCTTCGACGACCAACTTCCACAACTCCATCAACAAACGATGAACAACGAATCAAAGGTATAGGTTTACTTTTAACTATGTATGATATTTATCTATTTTTTCCATTCTATCAAAACGAAGAATGAGGTTTGTTGTTCTTCATACTTATCAACCAACTGATACCACCCTAAACGTGAATGGTGCAGGCCAAACAAACATGGCCCGACCCCTCTGACGATCTTGTTTTTTTTTGAACATTAGGTGATGAAGTGGAAAGATATGACAATGGTGGAAATGAAAAAGGTCTTGCAACCCATTGCCTCCACAAAACACGCCTCCCCTATGGCGCCCAGTTGCTCCCAGCCGCACCTCGTCGGCCCGAGCCACGCCAAACTGGCCCGCCCTGCCGCCTGCCAGCACGCCCCGCTGGCCTGCCCGTAGACTCCCATGTGCCCTGATCGGCCTACCCGCGGCATCCAGTATGCCCCATCGTCTTGCATGCGTCCTCCTGCATGCCCTTCCCGGCCTTTTGTGGCCTCCAACACGCCCTTTCGTCCTGCCCCCGGCCTCCGACATGCCCCGCTGGCCTACCCCTGACATCCACCATGCACCTCCGGCCAACCCGAGATGCACTCAGGCTCCCTTCCAAATCGGCCGAGCCGCGCTGGCCTCCCGATCCGGCCCACGACATCCTTTGCGGCGTCACTGGCCGAATCTTCTCGGCCTTCCGGGCTAAGACGCCCGAGCCGTGCCCCTTGCGGTGTAGTCCGAACAGGCACCGACATTTAGGCAAAGCCGCCTACGTGGCGACCACCAAGCAGAACCACCCGCGTAGTCCGATGGGACGGTCCTAGTGGACCGGGCTGAACCTAGAGGTCTGGTAGGGTCGACCCAAATCGGATCGGCTTAGACCAGTATGGGTCGAGTCGGTCCGACCAGGTTGGACCTGACCCGAGACCACTACAGACCCCCTTTACTTTCTTAGGTCATATCATTGGCACCAGACGACCATTTGATGAACTGTCAGCAGTGTTGGATTAATTGGAGCGTGGAAGTTCCTTTGAGTATACCCCACTGGAGTTCTAGGTTTTGTTGAGTTACAGTCAGGTTCGATCGTAAAAGAATCTAACCGGTCCCCTGAGACTAAAAGACTAATAACTTCCAGACAGGGCGTCTGATTGACGCATTGTCTGTTGCATTGAGACCTCTATGATGTGGATGACCTTTGAGTTACTTATACAAGGGAAATCATGACAGTTGGAGTATAAAACAGTAGCATGTGGAGCGGATCTTCCATAGATGAGTAGACATTTGTGCGGGAACCTAGTAGATGGCTGAGACTTGACGACTGGAGGCCGATTTGACTCAGAGTAATTTGACTAGCCCGGTGGAGAGCGCCTTGGTGTCGCGGAATACCCACCATGGGGAGCGTCACTATGTAAGCGTTGCATAACCATGGTACAAAGCACGTGGAGTAACTAAGCATGCTATGAGGGGGAGCACCTCTGGGTAAGCGTAGTAGACCCTCTGTGGGGAGCACCTCGGTGTGAGCGCTACTGATCCGTGATACTTGATAGGAGAAGACCCTAAGTAGTCCATGTTAGTGGGAAGTTCCTCCATGTGATAAATCATGCCTACTGTACTCGACAAAGGAGGAGTTCTCCATCATATGTGGTTTCATATTGATATTATCCCTAGAATAAAATCATGGTTGAGATGAGTTAGTAACTTTTCTGTTTACCTCATTATTGGGATGGATTACATTATAACACAATTATATGTTTGGGCATATACCTATTTGGGTTTATCTGTTGATTTCATAATTTTTGGTTTAACTTTGTTATATTTTGTGAGACCGTGAGTGTCACTGGGTACCTTCTGAGTATCGTTATACTCACCATTGCATGAACTATGCCTGCACCTCGTTGTGTTGGTTGCAGACGACGAATAGTGCTGACTGAGGTCCTTAGTAGCAGGACTGGACGGTACTCGGAGGTGGAACTTACGATGAGTCAGATCACGAAGGAGACTGACGGACATGGAGTGCTAAGGAGGATATCTGTACCTACCCTTCAAGTAGGAATACGTAGAGGATGACCCGTAGCTGCTTTGCTTTTCTTCAGTTGTACTTGTTTTTCAGTTGTATTTGTAATTTCTTATGGGTCTTGTATTTCCATCCCCTTTTACTTTTCATCATGCCTTGTATACATTTTTTCATAGTGTATTACTTCTAGCTTGTTCTCTGTTGTGCGTGTATACACTTTATAAAGGCAATGCCTTCCCAGTTTTAAGGATTTACGTTTTTGGGGCTAGTTGTCAGCCCCTGGCGTATGGAAGGTGGGCTTGGGTAGTAATGGCATAGGCCCCGCAGGAAGGTTCGTGAAAAATTTGTATCAGAGGAGCCGGTTCTACATTATAACTTATGACTCTGATCATTGTTTCCTGTTATGAAATAGCGTTAAGGGTACCGGTTGTGGTATTCAGTTTAGGGAGTCTATTTTGGGTGCAGCGGCCGACGTATCCATACACCAGGACCCTGACTACTGATTTCTGACTCAGTGCACAAAAATACAGATTGCATGTGTGTTTTCAAATGTTTTTCATTATGTCAGCTCAACCAAGTCGTCCCACCAGGTTTAATTTTTGACCATTTCACATCTAATTCACTCTGGATGCCTCCCCATAGATGACCAGCTAGAGCCCTGAGATTCATATGCACAGATAGCACATCGATTGACGAGTCCTTAGTGTAGGTACCTATACTAATGGAGGCACCAGCGGTTCCACTACCCATTGGGCCATCGATGCCACCAACCCCATTAGTATCCAATGCACACCGCTTGAGCGCGTTGCACAAGTTCCAGCGCTAGAGTCCACCCAATTTTAGGGGAGAGACAGACCCACATGCGGCAAGGGATTGACAACAGGCTATGGTGAGAGTCTTCAGTCCGGTAGGGACACCAACGGAGCTTATGGTGATCTTTACCGCGAGTCTCCTTTAGGAAGAAGTAAGAAGATGGTGGAGATTGATGCTCCAGGTGCATGACGAGATGATTCTACTATGGATAGGCTTCGAGAGCCAATTTTGGGCAGAGTTTGTCACATCCACCCTACATGTGGTGCAGATACCAGAGATACCACTTCTACAGCAGGGTAGAAGGACGGTAGCTCAGTACATAAAGAGGTTCACCAAACTCTTTTGCTACTCCACAAATATGGTGTGGGACCCATTCTTCAGGTCCCACACCTTCGAGTAGGGGCTCATGCGAGAGATTATTGGTTCGATGATCTCCCTCAGCATCCCGATGCAGGCAGGGGTAATGGAGAACACCCTCTTGGTGGAGAGTTTTTTTGCTGAGCGGTCTTCTATAGTAAGACCCACCATTAGTCGATATGCAGCGGAGTCTCCTGCAGATGGTATTAGAGAAATGGAAGATAGGCCCAAGAGGACTAGACCCACGGTTGGAAGACCGCATGACTCATGATCGGTTATATGGAGATCTCGGGGCAGAAACACAAATTCCCATAGCATACAGTGTTACTCATGTGGAGGGAATCGTCACATGGCTCATGACCGTCTGAACCACCATTCGGATGATCAGCAGACAGACGAAAGACCGCCCCAGTAGAGACAAATACTTGATCGACGTAGTCTTCAGGGAGCAGGTGGATGTAGAAGTGTAGCTGGTCGAGCAGCTAGTAGTGGGAGATGTTTCGAGGTGTCTCCACCACCACCACGATAGGGTCCACCCCGACCGCAGGGAGCAGGTGGACAGGAAAGAGCTCAACGTCAGGAAACTTAGACATATGACCATGGTTCTCTAGAGATGATTAAAGGTATGATCTGTGTCTACTCCACCTTAGATTTAGTTCTTATGAACATAGGTGTCAATCACTCCTTCATTTCCACTGCCTTTGTTCGGAGCTCGGATATTCCGACAGAGCTGTTGGCTTAATCCTTACTACTAGAGAATTCTAAGGGATCATACTCGATGATCACACACTGGTGCTGGCGGTGTGATCTTACTCTAGGAGGTGAGAGATTTGGATGAGATCTACTCATTATGGCGTCGAGGCCTTAAAACGTCATCTTGGGTATTTAATGATTGTCTTCAATCCATGCTTAGATCAACTGTATTAGGCGCAATGTGTTGTGTGTCTGCACGGATGGGATCGGGTTCACCATTACCGGTGATAATGAAGACTTTTCATCATAGTACAAACTTATTCGGAGGAGGTTGCAGCTGATCACTAATCCGTGGGTTGGCCTTACCCTCATTGTAGCTGATGTGGAGATTCCGAGTTATCCTGTAGTGGTGGACCAGTACGTGGATGTTTTCCCTGAAGATGTCCCAGTACTACCTCATCACCGAGAGGTAGTCTTCTACATTGACCTGTACCCCGGGACGACACTAATATCTACACCATCATATCTGATGGCTCCCACCCAGTTGTGTGAGCTATGGGAACTGCTAGAGGACTTTCAAGGGTAGGGATGCATCTGGCCTAGTGTTTCCCCCTAGGCAGCCCCGATCTTGTTCTCCAAGAAGGTGGATGGGATATTGAGGCTTTGTGTCAAATACTGTCACCTAAACCAGGTGACCGTGAAGAACAAGTACTCACTCCCAAGGATTGATGACATCTTTGATCAGTTGAAGGGAGCACAGTGGTTCTCAAGGATAGACCTCATATCAGGATATCGCCAGCTTAGAGATCGAGATGAGGATGTGCAGAAGACGGCCTTCAAACATCAATATGACCATTAAATGTTATTGGTTATTCCTTTTGGCATAACCAACACACCAACAATGTTCATGGGACTCATGAACATGATCTTCCGGACTTACTCTATCACTTTATAGTAGTCTTCAGTAACGACATTCTAATCAACTCGACAACTGAGGAGGAGAATGCCTACCATTTTCAGGTAGCACTAGACACAATTCAATATCACTAGATTTATGGCAATCTCTCAAAGTGAAAGTTCTAGATCTGAGAGGTTCTATTTCTCGGTCACATCATCTCGGAGGCTGGAGCTGTAGTGGGTCCCGGGAATATTGAGGCTGTACAGTTTTGGGAGCCACCTAAGAGCATGATGGAAGTGCCGAGTTTTCTATGTTTGGATGGTTACTACAAGAGGTTCATACCAGACTTCTCCAAATTTGTAGCACCATTATCAGCATTGACGAAGAATAGGCAACCCTTCGTGTCATCAGAGAGATACCAATAGAGCTTTCATGAGCTGAGAGAGAGGCTGACTCATGCCACCCTCTTGAGGCGTCCAGAGGAAGGCGTAGGGTACATAGTCGACTCCAACACATCAGGTACCAGACTCGAGTGTGTCTTGATGAAGGAGAGAGCAGGGATCATGTATGGTTCTCAACAGTTGAGAGTGTAGGAGAAGATTGACTCTACCCATGACCTGTAGTTAACAGCATTGGTCTTCACCTTGAAAATTTGGTGACACTATCTTATGGGTGAACGTTTTATAGTGTACTCTGATCCTAAGAGTCTCAGGTATATCTTCACTTACAAGGAACTAAACTTGAGACAGCAATGATGGCTTTTGTTCCCCCAGGACCATGACTTCTAGATAGTCTATATTCCTGGAAGGGGGAATGTTGTAGTAGATGCACTAAGAAGTATATCTGGTATATAACTACATGGAAAGACGATAGGGAATCATGTTGCCTTACAGATATCCTCTGTGGATAGAGACAGATCATCATTTATTTAGTCTTTTATAGTCACTCCCCCACTTCTTCAGAGAGTCAGGGAGGCACAATGTAGATACACTGACTACAAGACATGACGTGCTCAGATATCCACATGGTAGGAACCTAATGAATTTTCAGAAGGTGGGGAGCACTTCATCCTCTTTAGAGGACGTACTATGGTGCAAGTGTCACTTTAATAGGAAGTGTTGAGGGAGTTCCACACATCCCCTATAGTGGTACATCCTGGTGTGGTGAAGATGTATCATGACCTTAGACGACAACACTAGTGGCCTGGTATAAAGAAAGTTGTAGGAGAGTCTGTCTTTCGATACCTCACTTGCCAGCAACTGAAGGTAGATCACCAGGTACCAGTAGGCTTGGTACAACTTTTAGATTTCACATAGTGGAAGTGGGATGGATATACATGGACTTTGTGACGGTTCTCTAACATACATCCAGGGCACATGACTTGATTTAGGTGATTGTAGACCGACTCACTATGTCGGCCCACTTCCTACTAATTAGAGAGCAGGGATTCGTAGAGAGCTTGGGACACCTCTATGTGCATGATATTGTGAATTTACATGGTATAACATCGAATATTGTCTCTAATAATGACACATTATTTACTTCCTGGATATGGAAGGGGTTGGACGAGGCTTTCGGGACAATGCTTTGCACGAGTACCGCCTTCCATCCTCAGACATATGGTCAGATTGAGCAGACCATTCAGACCCTCTAAGACATGCTATGTGCTTGTGTCCTTGACATAGGTCATAGCTAGGAGGATCACTTATCTTTGGTGGAGTTTTCGTACAACAACATCTATCACTCCACCATCGGAATGGATCCTTTTGAGGACTTATATGGTCGACCTTGCAGATTTCCATTATGCTGGACAGACCCAGGTGGGTTAGCACTAGTGGTACCAGAGATGGTGCGAGCTACCATAGAGAAGGTTCAGATTATCCAGAAGAGGATGAAGACTGCACAGAGCAGGTAGAAGTCGTATGCTGACAGGAGACGGAGAGCTCTGGGGTTGGAGCATAGAGACCACATCTTTCTTTGCGTCACACCCTGATGAGGTTTACGAAGTTTCGGCCAAGGGTGCCAATTATCTCTAAGGTTCATCGAACCTTTCCAGGTCCTCAATAGAGTCGGCAAGGTGTATTAACACATAGCTCTTTCACCTTAGTTGCACCAGGTGCATGAGGTCTTCTACATATCTTAGCTGAGGAGATACCTGAACGACCCTTCCTACATCATCGACCATGGAGAGAAGGACATCGACAATGGGGGACATTCAAAGAGGTTCTAGTGGAGATTGATGATCAATAGTAGTGGGTCCTACATGGATGGTCAATACCTCTGGTGTGCATTCCCTGGCAGCACGGGAACATCCGGGAGAGCATTTGGCAGCGGGAGGCTCAGATGCATGCCCAGTACCCCCATTTGTTCCTTAAGTTCAAGTTGTAGCTTACGTAGATGTAAAAAAGTGATGTGGGAAGAATGTAATTACAGGAAAATCTTGTGTATTTTTTTAATACATGGTATATTTATATGTCTGTGAAAGTGTATGGCGTTGATTCCCAGGCCTGGTGTGCTTGGAATTAATTTCTGAAGTTCTATTCAGGTACGTTCAATAAACGTAAGAGTGGGTTATTATTACATTTAAACCGGCGCTCGGAAAATAAATCTGAGGGACCTTTGAACTCGCAGTGCTGATATTTGTTAAGAATACATTCACTTCGACGACATTGAGTCGAGGATAAAAGTTAGTTTTTGAGTTTCATTAAATAATAATAAAATGAAGTTCCCTGCACTTTATTTTATTTAAGCCTCCATGTGAGTGTTGGTGGTTAAAACCTCCTCATGGGAGTTGGAGGTGGGACCACCACACCTTAACCTCCCATGAAAGGTTATGGTGGGGTGGCCCACCCAAACATAACCTCCAGTGAGAGGTTACAACATGTTGACCACACGTGACTAAAACACCCCTATTAATGGGAGGAGTAAAAAATATCTCAACTCCACACATTAATGAGGGGGGAGTTCCTTGACCTCATATATCATTGTTGGTGCCACCAAATCTCCTTTAATTAATTGGTCCAACGCACAATCCATCACATTAATTAGGTGGAGACATTTAATTTAATTTTTCTTTCTTTTGAATGTTGTGCCAACCAAATAATAAGATTCCACAATCTATTATTATTATTGGTTTGGCACGTCTATTCATTTTTGGAGGAGAGCGTTGGAGAAAAGGTGTTCTACAACGATGAACCTCCACTTTCAATGCAGAACGATGAACGAAGGAAGCTGATCCTCCTTCTACTTCTTCCTCGAAGCTTCAAATGTCATGAGACGTCTTCGACGACCATCTTTCGTGACTCCATCAATGATTGAAGAAAAATAAATCAAAGGTAGGGGTTTACATTTAACTACGTATGATCTTTACCTATATTCATCCTTTCTCTCAAAATGTAGAATGAGGTTTGGGGTGATTCATACATACGAACCAATTTGTACCACTGGAAATGCAGAGGGTGCGGGAAAAACCAACATGGCCCGACACCTCCACCGGTCATGTTTTTGTTGAACATTTAGTGATGAAGATGCAACGAGACGATGAAGGCGGTAACGACAATGGTAGTGCTACACGCGGCCTCCGGGAACCGCGTAGTCCCCATGGCGCACCAGTACTCCTGGCCATACACCGCCGACCAGCGCCGGCCCGAGCCCCACGACCCTGCGAGCCATGCCGCCTGCCTGTGCGCCCCTCCGTCCTGCTCATGGCATCCCGCGTGCCCTACCCGGCCTGCCCGTGGCCTCAATCACACCCCGCAGGCCTGCTCGCGGCCTCCTGCATGCCCTACCTAGCATGCTTGTGGCCTCATGCTCACCGTGCTTGCCAGATCGCGGCCTCCAAGGTGCCCCGTCGGGTTACCAACATTTTACAACGTGCCCCGCCATCCTACCCGGGCTACATCCCGGCTCCAGGCCCAAATGGACGAGTCGTGTCAGCCTACCGATTCACCCTACGGTGTCCTTCTCGGCTTCCCTGGACGAACCGGCACGTCCTTCCAAGCTGAGTTGCTCGATCCGTGGCCCTCACAGCGCAGGCTGAACCTGCCCCAACCTCCATGCCAAGCTGCCAACGCGGCGACCACCAGGCCGAACCGCCCCAGCAGTCCGCTGGGCCGGGCCTAGGGCCAAACCTAGCGAGTTTGACCATGTCGGCCCAGACTGGCTTGGGCTGATTCGGTCCGACCGGGTCGGACTGAACCCAGGCCCACTATCAACCCCCCATTTACATTGTTTGGACATATCATTTCACCAGATTTCAGTTTGAAGAACTGTTAGAGGAACTGTATTTCTTGGAGCACGACGACCACTTTGAGTATACCCCACTAGAGTTCGGGGTTTAGTTGAGTTACGTTCAGGTTGTATCGTACAAGAATCCAACCGATCCCTAAGACTAAATCACTAATATCTAACAGACAGGGTGTCCGATTTATGCTTCTTCTATTGCGTCAAGACCTCTTTGACGTGGCAGACCTTTGAGATACTTTTTGTATTGACTTCATAACAGTTGGAGTATCTAACTGTTGCTTGTGGTGAGGATCTTCCAGAAATGAATAGGCATTTGTGCGGAAACGTAGTAGCACGCTGAGACTTGACAACTGTTGACAGATTCAACTCAGAGTGATTCGACTATCTCAGTGGGGAGCACCATGGTGTCGTGGTAGACCCACAGTGGAGAGAGTATCTGTGTGAGCGTGGAAGACCCACGATACTCGACACATGGAGTAACTCAGAAGGATGCATGGGGGGGGATCTCCTCTAGGTGATCACATCAGACCCACGGTGGGGAGAGCCTTGGTGTGAGCGCATTAGATCCACGGTACTCAATAGGAGTAGTACCTCAGTTGCCCATGTTAGTGGGAATCACCTCTATGTGATGCGACATACCCACTGTACTCGATAGAGAAGGAGTTCTCTAATATCCAAGGGTTCATATTGATACTATCACTAAAATAAAATATTGGTTGAGATGATTCAATAACTTTTGTGTTTACCTCATGATTGAGATGAATTACTTGATAACATAGGTATATGAATGGCCATATAGCTAAGTGGGGTTATCTATTGATGTCATAATTTTTGGTTTATCCTTGATGGATTTTGTAAGACCTTGAGGGTCTCAGGGTCCCTACTGGGTATCGTTATACTCACCCCTGCATAGCTTATTCCTGCATATCGTTGTGTTGGTTGCAGAAGAAGGACAACACTGAATGAGAACCAGAGTAGTAGGACATGATGATACCCAGAGGTGGACCTTACGACGAGTTGGTACACTGAGGAGATTGATGGAAGTGGGGTGCTGAGGGGGCTATCTGTACTTACCCTTAAAGTAGGAATCCTCGGAGGAAGACCTCGTACCTGCTTTTCATTTCTTCAGTTGTAGTTGTTTTTCAGTTCTGCTTGTACTTTCCTATTGGGCTTGTATTTATGGCCCCTTTTACATTTAATCACATCTTGTATACTATTTTTCTTATTGATTTACTTCCATATCATACTCTTTTGTGTGTGTATACACTTTATAATCTCAATGCCTTCCTAGTATTAGGGATTTATGCATTCTGTGATGGTCACTAGCCCTCGGCCTATGGATGGTGGGCTTCGGGTGGTCACGACACGGACCCCATTGGACGGGTCGTGGCATTTATACTCCAGGTTTATTTTGTTTTTCATCCCTATATAGTTTTATATGAATATACATGCTGTATTTTTAATGGTTCATGTAGTAAAATACACATTAAATAAGTTATTTAATACAATAAAGGGGTTGATAGTTTTTATCTTGTCTCTAATATGTTTCCAAAACACAAATTTTAAATTCATGATAAAATATCAGATATGAATAAAATTTCATTTTAAAGATTAATCTCCAATATATAAATAAAAATACCCAATGATAAATATATTTTATTACAAAAACAATAGATTAAATTGGAAAAATATTGAATCATATTCAATTAGTATTAATTACCCCAATAAATAAAAACTTTTCCACAAAATTTAAAATATTAATTTTACATTACTCCACAAAAAACATTTATTTTTCATAAATCCATATACCGAACACTTTAATACCATTATAATTTATTCTCATAAAACATTATAATAAGCAATGTCAACAGAAAACTCAATGAAAATAATTTACCTATACTATGTATTCCTCAAATAAAAGAACTAAGAATACAATATATTCCACAAATCAAAAAATATTATATAATTAATCATAGTTAACATATATATTTTTGAAATAATATCAATATTAAATTTAAAGTTCACCAATATAGTAATCTGTAATTTATCATTATCAATAATATCATTATCACAACTAAAAATTATTAGATCAACAGAAAAAATAAATTAGGGGTTATATATTTGTTAATCATATATATTAAAAAAATATCACCTTACAAGAAATTTTTTTTCTAGGATGTTGATATCATTCAGAATATATTTTATGTCATTAAGAAAACTGATTGAAAATTTATTAAGATATTTTAGAATACATATTATATAAAGAACATTAATGAAATAATTACACAAAATAATTCTGGAATCCAAAAAAAATATTGTAGTCATTGAAATTAAATAATACGAAAAAATTAATCCCTTTGGTATAAGTGTTATCCCATGGATTACGTAATTTTAATAAATAATGAACACAATCCTAAAAAAACAAGGCATTGAAATAATAATGGTACACTATGATGTACTATTTCCTCCACTGAACTCTTCACTTATTTCTCAACAATTAGTTATTTATGCTCTTATTTTACTCCCCAGAATTATCATCATGTTCATTTGGGACAATACACTGAGTTATTCTTCTGAAACTTATGATATGTTTGAAAATAAACATTTTTTCTCCCACAATATTAATTAATAAAATTATTCTCTTTTTTCGTACATTAAAAAACAATCATATATTTAGGTTTTAAATTTAATATAGAGATATTTGTTTTTTCATAATCTAAATATTTACCATTATATGTTACATTTATTTTTTATTCTATTGAGGAAATAAATAAATCATCCCTGACACTTTCGAATGGGGTTATTTTCCTAGTTTAATCATTTAAATAACAGAAAGACAAGTAGTGTGTAAAACATTAATCATATTGAGTAATTATATAATCATGAAAATTTGATCATAATATATATATATATCATGACCCATTATTTTCAATATGTGACACCTTATGTTCAACCGTGGCTATCTATCATATTTACCTAATCATATCCATAATTATTTTCTATAAATAAAAATTTTATTTTACCCATTTATATATCATAGTACAACCTAAACAAGTGTTAAGTATTATTGAAACTCAACATGTAAGAGTGACTCTGTAGTTCATATCTAATCTGCCATTTTTAGAGAAGTAAAACCTAGTTGCATTGGTTCCACATCCACAACCATGTTCTAGTATCTTGACATGGATTTATATTCAATTATTACAATATAATATATATATTACCAATTATTTTTTATATTAACCTTTAAATAGGGTAATACCCAAGTATTTGAATGAATTATCTTAATCATAATCTCAAAAAATAACCATACCATACACATATACGAATTAATAAGATCAAAACATTACATTCATAAATATTATGTATGTTTTATGTGAAAAAAATATATCTCAAAACACTACATTCCTTAAACACAAAAAAAAATTAATTGGAAACATGAATACATAAATGAGTAATGTATAAAAGATTTCAAAAATCTCCCATTAATTTAATCACATATAGATACCAAAATAGGTATAACATACTTAAAACTTATTTCTTTATCATGGGTAAAAAGAAAAATACTAAAGCATCAGCTTAGATTCATATTCGGAAAAAATAGAGTATAATTTTCAATGATAATAAATAAGAATAACATTATCATATTTCTATTTAATATTATATTTTCAAATAGAAAATATATCCAACAATTTATAAATCATAATGATGGAATAATGCAATAGATTTTCATAAGATACGAATCATAATAAAATTAAATATCATGTAACATGAGATCATTTCAATGTTATCTGAAATTGATATATCATATAAGAATAATGGTGTGGCATAACCATAATCATGGAAATTATATCTAAAATATCACTACCAAGACATAATAAATATGTGTTTCTAAATAATATTGGAAAATCATATATAGTCAATTCCTACATTCACATAAATGTAGAATAACCCAATTTAATTCTTTTATCATTACCCAATGTGTTAGCCTCCTCATGTGTTGATCATGTTTTAATGCTCACAAATCATGTTAACCTTGTTTAACCAATCAAAAATCATGTGTAGAGATTGTGGGATTCCTTATTATGAAATACTTACAACTCCTGGTATAATCTTTTACATGATCCAAATTCAGAATCTTACAAATAATGTTTAGATCATGAAAACTATTCTTTATTATGTTTTATAATGTTTTATTATATTAATTCTTATATCTAATTCAATACATGTATACTATTTCTTAAGACAGTTTTCATATATTAACAATGTCTAAAGAATCGTAAGGCTTCCTCCAGTTCAATGATTTGGAAAAGTCACTGACATCGTAACCCTAACACCATGGCTTTGACACCGTAATCTACACATTATCATCCAGACATCGCTACCACGACACTATGACACAAACCCTATGACATAGACATTGTATCCTATTTCATATTTCATAATTTTTGTTACACCAATTCCTTTTTGGCATCTCCTAGACATCGTTCAATGTTTCTACAAATGACTAGACATTATTACATGAGACACAATGATCATGACACCACAAAAGTCCTTCCAGTTCCAGATCCCTATTCAATTGTGGCACCGTGTCTGTCTCACTACTTAATTGAAGAGGAAAATAAATAATATCCTAGTGACACCATCTCAAGATATGTTGTGACACCATTTTTCAATCACGTTTTGGTATTTTCTAATTTAATTTAAATGTGGTTTCTAATGGGCATTTTTTTGTAATTTAATGACACTAATAAAATTTATATTTCTTTTTTGACATGTCACATACCAGTGCAAGGTATGAGGTGAATAAATCATGATTTTTTTTGGCTACATGTACTCTATAAATAAATATTAAATAATGAGACTCCTATCTATAGGACTTGTGAGTTCAAAAAGTAAAATGCAAACAAGATATAAGATCATCCACACACTGATGAACACAAGAAGAACTCTTGATTCCTGATGCCTCTACTACTATAGATCAGAACCCCAAACATTCACACACCATCAACCTTAATGTGAATAAGGGCTACAATGAACATCTCATCTTACTAGAAAACACATCATGAGACTCACAATACTCATTTTTCACATGAATACTCAAAAATAACATTTGATATATCCTAAAAGTCTAGTGTTTCATAGAACAACAATCAAATAATTTTTAACCCTCTTTCATCATCTTTTCTTAATTTTGAATAGTTTTTATTACTTTTTGAACACATTTCTTGAAATATAATTATAATATTACCTTATTAATTTTTATTATGATATTTTCAACCAAACTGAATTTTTTATAATATGTTATGAATGTATTATAACCAAAACTATCGGATTATAAATATATATGTACGACCCTTAGGTGTATAAAACCATTTAATTTATAATATATATTTTAATATAAATAACAACATGTTTTAAGCATACTATTTTGAATTAGTATATGATATTCTTATCATTTTTAAGAGATAACTAATATTTTTCCTATATAATCAATTTGTAGTATTTTATTTTAATTAAATATTTTATTTGGTAATTGTTTAATTGATTTTAATACCAAATGAATATTATTTTTTAAAAATAATGATATTTTTATATATATTATTATAAATTATAAATTATTAGTTTTAAAATATAATTATATAACATGATTAAAAATACACTTTACAAAAATTGGTTTGTATACGTTAAATCCACTACTATTAATTTTTTTTCAATGTCAATGAATTTTTATTATTAATATTTAGTTAATTAAATTAATAAAAACATAAAAATTCAGTTCAAAGGGTAAATCTGTATTATATAGTAAATTTTTATTATTAACATAAAAATTTTATTACATTATACAAAAATAAATTCTATAAGTGAAAATTAAATTAATGGAGAACATAACAAAATGTTTCCAAAAAAATTAAGATGAGATTATAAGAGATTCATGACACATAAATCATCGCAAACATTATTATTATATAAATGGGATTTATTAT
Source organism: Viscum album (assembly GCA_963277665.1). Taxonomy (NCBI): domain Eukaryota; kingdom Viridiplantae; phylum Streptophyta; class Magnoliopsida; order Santalales; family Viscaceae; genus Viscum; species Viscum album. The sequence goes on from OY728126.1 coordinate 1,691,179,853, forward strand.
ATCCTTTAAAATATTTTTTTTTCATTTTATAATGATGAATATTTATAAAAAAGTACATTCTCACAACTTATAAAATGTGCCTCTCACCACCGCTTCAAGACCATTCGATGAATTTTTTCTACATGAAACATTGATTTTTTCCATCCCATATAATCTTATTCCATTTAATTGAAGAATTAGTAAAATATATTAGAATACTCCCTCTATTATTTAGGAATCCTACATAGAAAACATATATATTTTAACATGAGTATTCATTATTTTCCACATTTTATTTAATATTTAATTTAAAATAGTTACATTATTATAATTAAAATCTAATGGAATTAATTTTAAAATTAAACTAAATTATATTATTTTGATAGAATCAAAAATTTACCACCATTTAAGATTTACATTATGATTAATAAAACTATCTTTTATTTATTGTGTAGACTACCACCTTAATTAGAAGAAAACATCTACTATTCATCATTACCACTATTCACTAATTATAAGAGTGAAACATAATATTAAATAAAAATTATTTAATATATTTTTTATTATGAATAGAAGAATTATAACCCACATTGTTCTCCTCTAATTATTTATGAAATAAAATACTTAACCTTATGTTGTGAAGACCACTCCCACCATTAGGTAATACATATCATTCTTTATATAGTATCATTATTTTTAATGATTATTAATATATGATTAAAAATATAAATGAATATTTTTTTATTATCAATATTAATATATAATTAAATTATTATTCCAAAATTATAAACATTATTAATCTTAAATATCGATTAATTATTGTATGTCTAGGTTTTCATCATTATAAAAAGCAATATGAATAATGATATAAAATATACCATGGATTCCTAAAAGGAAAATACAAATAATATACGATACAAATAAGTAAGTAATAGTTTTATTTTGGTTGCTTAATTTAAATAATTTGTTTACACTCCTTAATCATGATACAACCATTTGTTTAATAAATGTAACTGAAACACGCTCATCAAGGTTTTCATATCTAAATACTATTACTGAAAATATTGTTGAAAAAACTATAACATTATATAAAATCTTAAAAAAATCAATTAATTTATATTTTATGACTTATAAATGATTAAATTTTGTATAATGTTGAATAAAAACAATCCTAATAAAAAAATGGTTCAGGTTGATCAATATTAATCACACACTATATTGAAAATACATAATAACAAACTAATATACATGTGGAGAATAATTGAAAAAGGTTTTTATAGATGTGTGTTTATAAGAAAATTATTATAAAATATATTATTAATATAATTATTATTTTATATTTATCCATTTAATGTATTCAACTACTTACAAAAACAATATAATGGTTTATTGACTCATATTTTCTCCCATTTAGATAAATTTCGTTTTGAAAACGTTGTTTTATTTGGAATACATTGCCTAATGCATTATTAAAATTTTGATTCATTATAATGTCATCATTAATTTAATTTTAATTGAAATTAAATTATATATCTCAATTAATGGTTATTAATTATATGTATATTGAGACATATCAATTATTTAGTCTAAACTTCCTTCTCCTCAAGGCATATATTGTCAGCATTATTATAATCTTATAATCCCCTTTTATCCTACCAATTAATTTTACCTATGGTATTTTCTATTTCTCTATAGGGAAGTTATATATTTTTATCGAATTAATTTTCCTTAATGAAGCACCATCTAATATAAAATTTTCACATTTGATAGAATAAATATCATTATTTCAGTCTAATAACTTCTTCCTTGTATATATTTTAATTCTCACAAAAATTACTCTATAATTTTATGAAATATATTATGAATAATTTTCTATCATCATAATTATTATTCTTACAAATTTTAACTAGTAATATATAATATAGTGTTTATGATGTGTTATTTCAAAAAATTTATATATAGACTGTTAAAAATATATTTCACTCCCTTAAAAATCAAATGTTTTATCATCCACTACATATTTTCTCTTAAAAATTATATATTTTTGAATATTAAATTATTATATATTTCATTAAACATAATGTTGTTATTTTTCTCAATATTTTTTGTCAAATCCTTTTTAGATATGAGTTTTTAAAAGAATATGGTCAATTTTTTACTATGTATTTGTATGTAAAATTAAAATATTATGTTATTCTTAATTTTTATTTTCAAAATATAGTATTCCTTATTTTTTTTAATCTTATTTTTGAAAATTTTTTAATTTAAAATGTTGATAATATTTTTCATTATCATATGTGTTTAATTTAAATGGGATGACATAAAAAAATTTTCACTTTATTTAATATTATATATGAAAATTGAGATAATTCTTCTAAAATTATTCTTTATAAAACTACTTATACTTTACATATTTTTTAAAAAATAGGAATCACTAAATCCATATAAATTAAATTATTTTATCAATTCATTTACCACTATTAATCATATTTTTAATATATAATTACATAAATATTTAATATAATCATTATTTGAATATATATCCATAGACATAAATATTACATAATATTGAGTTATGTAAATAATTCGTTATGAATTCAAATTTATTATAAATTCAGGTTTGGAAATTTTGTGAATTGGGTCATAACCCATACATATCAAATTAAATATTCAAAGTATACAATTCTACTCAGTATATCATTTTTTCATAGAACAAATACTCTTTAAAAAGTAACATGGTATCATTTTATTTGTTAACAACATTAATTTACCTTGATCCCATCTAGGTATCTATTCTTCTTTATGTCCATTGAAAAAAATACAAAAAATTGGATGGCATAAAAATCTAATTAAAGGATATATAAATAATGGAAACAATTAATCTCGCAAAAACAAATAAAACATGAATAATTTTTCATAATGTAGTACTTTTCTAATTTATGAAGATGAAAAACACTTAACTGAATATTAGCCCATTTAGTACGCTTTTTGAAACCAATATATTTCCATAACACCCATATAAAGCAACATATAACCTATAATGTATCTTAGGACATAACTATACATAAATGGAAATACTATATAGTCAACATCCACAAATATACTAAATCAGATAGCCATATGACATACTTTAATATCTAATGCATTGGATATTAGAGCATAACCTCACATCATTGGTTTATCACAGAATAACCCATCATTGGTTTATCATGTAACTGCCCATGTTTGGTTTTTCACAAAACCAACATTCTAATTTCAATGTTCCGTTATATAATCATAAAACAAAAATTAATTCAATTATCTACATTTCACTAATAAAATTTCATTTGAAATAACATGAAATCATTTCGAGATACTGAAATAGTAAATCCACTTTCAAAAAAATTTCAATTCCAAGACACCCAAAAAGGGAATGAGGTATTTTGTTTCCTTTTAAAAAATTAGTATCTTATAGAGAATACCAAATATAAAATAATGGTTTTAGTGGCAGAGGATTCATTATAAACGAAAATGTTAAAATCATTCCTTCTTGTAGTTTAGTAAAACGATTCAGAGAAAAATAATTCTCATTGAATGAAACTACATTTTAAAGGGTTTTATTCTACACTTTATAATATAAGGTGGTGTATAACATCAAAATATTCCTTAATGAAAGGAAACTGAAATGAAGTCCTTTACAAGGTTCGTTTCATTATAATAAGGATAAATACATGACATAATTATGTGGGAAAAATATAAATAGAGAAAATATTTTTTTTATTAAGTTTAAAACAATATTTGGTCGTTCAGAAAAAAAATTTGGAAATAAATACCAATGACATGTATAATTAACTCAGTGAATTTATACTGAGAAAATATTACCCATACTAAAATCATGAATCGTCACATACAATCACTATGTTCCTTAATAATAATTTTAGGTTATTTTATACTTTATTGATAAAATTTTTCAAGTTAATTATTATTATTATATCACTTATAAGCATGTAATAAAAATTTCTTAATTATTTATGATTATACCAATTTTTTTTGATATTTTGTAATTGTGTCAAAATGAACTCTCTTTGATATAAATTGTACGCATTGTAAAACTCCATCATATCAAAAATATTATTCAACATTTGAATATCATTTATTTATTTTATATATTTATCCATTATACCTATAATATTTTTATATATGAAATCCAATAAATCATTCATGGATATGGTAGGTCGTACAAACCCATGAACGCTACATTCATTTATTTTCCATATTAAATGTATAATAGTAAAGTTATACAATTATTTAATATAATACCCATAATTTATTAATTTAATTTATGATTTGTAGATTTAATGAGAAATCCTCACGTGTTCCACGTATAGTGGGAACGAGTCATATTATTTTGAGGGGCGGTAGTCCACATTTCCCCAAATGAAATTTTCAGATTTATATAACACAGAATGCATAAACGAATTTTTTTAATAAAAAATGAAAAAATAACAAGGAAAATATAAATATAATATAATATATATATAAATATAGTCCCTTAATGATGGATTCCATGACAGGTAGTCGGTGAAAATTGAACTATCATTGTATCATGTTGTAGTAGTTCACTGTACAGAAAAATATTATGTTCTATATCCATTCAATGGTTTTGTGTGTAAGTGTAGGTCAAAAAATTATTGACACAAAATCCTAGTATATTAAGTATACTTATGATGTCGGAAAATAATGTAATAAAATAGGATATGGGGTTTGAGAATGAAAAGAAATTATTGGATCTTGAGAACAGACGTTACCTCTAAATTGGTTAGCTCATTTTTATTTGAGCCAAAAGGCTTCCAATAGTTGAATGATTACCAATTTAAGGCTTATATGAGTAATGGAGTTATGTTTGAATCTTATTTAAATAGATTTTGGTTTATCCATGGGGTTTGGAATGTGTTAGTATGTGGGTAGAGGTGGTGGCTTCTTTTAAGATGGAGGAACGACACATTAGGAAAGTCATGAAAAATATTTTTATTATAAATTTATTTTATATTTATAATTGTTAAAACGTGATATATTTATCATATAAGATGAGTTTGGGTATAAATCCATTAATCCTATAGTTTTTAGGAATTTTCAGGTCACAAATTTTAACTTATCTTATGGCATTAACCCATTGTAAGAAAACATTAACTCATCCAATGTATTCTTGTATTTTCGTAATATATGATTAATATATTTACTTTAAAATGGAAATAGAAGCCCAAAAAGTACATGGATGTCATTTTTATCTTTATATATTTTATTTTTACAAATAATATATTTTTAAGACTATTATATCATTTAGTAAAATATTATTTGTTTTAGAAACGTATTTATGTCAATTTTGACTGTATTTATTAATTGATTTTATTAAAGTTATATGTATGTGATTCATTATAAAAAAACAAATTAACTCAATTAAAACATGTCATAATATACCATAAAATATTTTTATGTCATCAAAATTTTCTAATTATATTTATGTAATATTTATAATACCATTTATTTGAATATTTTATTAATAAATTCATCACTACATCATTATTATTTTATAATTTTATATCCTTATTTAATGTATAAAAAGGATAAATAAAATAAAAATATGTATAAATTTTTTTATATTTCTAATGTATATTCATAGTCAAATATATCAATTTTATAATCCCACCTAATAATTGCTTTAGTAAAAATATACACGTTTATATTATATTTTTCGTAACATTAAATTAATTATTATAACATGTCATTATCACAAAAAAGTTGCATAATGGAGTCCTAAAATAGACCCAAGGATTTTCATGGTTAGCCATATCTCATCTGATAGGATTTTGACACATTATATGTTAGTTTTGTATTATTATAATATTAATTTTTACACTTATTTAACTGATTTACACTTTAACCATGGTAAAAAAAATACTTTCTGAATTTACTATTCATAATGTCCATAAAAGGTACCAGTTTACCCAATTTCAACTTATGATTCCAAATATGGAATCAATTTTTCTAAATTAAAAAAAATTATAGTAACTAGTTGATAATTAATTACTATTGTCAAAATAAGAAAGAGGTTGTTTATGAAATAAAAACTACCAAAAGATTCGCAAGTATTTATTTCCAATTTCAATTTAAAAAAAATCCAATAAAAAATGGGATTAAATAATAAAATATTATCAAATTACACTTTTAATCCAATTTTTAGGACAATATAAGTATATAATTAAAATATATGACAAGGATGTTTGAAATTAAAATGAAATATTTTTTTTCTATTCATTAAAATTTGGAATTTATCATAAATATACCAAAAATTTCAAACACATTAAATTTTGAAGTCTTGATTGTAAAAAAGATGTTAATTTTGTCAAATATAACATTTAATGTGAGAAAAACTATCCTAAAACTGTTCTACATCACAAGGTGGTAAAATGACCATTTAAAAATATTTGACTTTTATATGATTGTAGTTGGAATTATTCTCCTTTTATGCCAGTAAATATTATTGGATAAATATAAAAACATTTAACAAAAATGTGTAATCATATTGTAGTTATTTTTTAGCTTCCTACCGATACAATGATTATCTTTAACAACCATATATAATAATAGTTATATTATTGTATTATTTTTTGGTATAACTCAACGTTGTGTGCAACGAAAGATTTTGGAATGGTGTAAAACCATTGGTAGTATCACTGTTTAATAAGATGTCATACATCAGTTTATTATATATGTCCTTTAATTAAAAATATACCATTTATTTTAATGTTTTAAAACCATTGGTAGTATTATCCTTAATTAATTTTCATAACCATGAATCTTAATTAAAGTCCTTATATTCCTCTTTATTTTCCATCAGAATATAATGTCAATATAGTTGATGGAATTACCAAATATTTCCTTATATAATTTATTTTAGAATTTATATAAAACACATATTAATTAATTGGTTTCATTATTTTATTATGATGATTTCATATATATGGAAGACATATGAATTTATGATGACTGATGGGGTCTTATCTCACCATTAAAATTATTTATTTAATTTTATATCTCATAGGTATGTTTGTCATATAAACAATATGTTTTTTCACATAGGCATGTGAATAAATATTTTTCTCACATTACATTTCCTATTAATAAAATTATGATATATCATTATATTATACTATATAAAATTATTTATATTAATCCTTATTCTTTTTTTGTTATACTTTCAATATTTCTATATATATTATTATATTTTTTATACACACTCCATTCTCGTTTTATAAATTTCCAAGACTTATCCTATGAATCCGGACTATTGATCGGTGTTTTTTTCTTGGATTTTATTAAGAGATTTATTATTTTGATTTTCTCATATTATTTTCACATGTGAACATTGAATCATTTCATTTATGTTTATCCTTCTAGATTATTTTTGTTTACACCTTTCATAGGTTTCTATTTTACTAGGTTATGAAGAAAATTATTAGTTATGAAATTTTGATATTGATTATCTTGTATATATATTTATAAGAGATAATAAGAACATGTTTTGTTTTAATAAGTTTCTTGATTTTTTGAAAATATTTTCGTTGTTTAAATAATACATTTGTTTTAGTGATTTTTTATTTCATAGTTATATAAAACTGTTAACATAAAATATTATTGAAATTTATTATATTGAAATATTTTTAGGACATATAATCAAAAGGTCATGTTTGTAGAATATAATGTAGATTATCACATTGAGGCTTAAATAACATTATAAATTACAATTGTTTGAATTGAGGATTATTTTATAGAATATATTGATATCAAAGGATTATATGCTAAATAAAACTATAAATTTAATGTCCAAGATAACTCATTAGGATAGTTGAGGTAATATTGTGCATTTTAGTGATTAGAAAAAGATAAATTTATTTAAACAACATTGAATTATTCAAATGGGTATCCTTATGTATATAATATCATCCCAATGAATTGGGAATGTATAGAAGGAGTAATTATATAAGAAATTACATCCCTATCAAGATATTGGAAAATAGATATGGATCTGGAATAAATGAAAAGGGGGGTAATTAACCTAAAAAGGGGTTGGTGTATATCTAATTAAACACTAATATACCAGATGATTAGTATAACAAAAGACAACACACCTATTTTTACACTCATATGAGATATTATTTTGTCAATTAAAATTTGCATCATGAACCATTAGAGAAAATAAGAAAATTTAAATATTTGAAAAGTAAATAGAGAATGAATATAGAGAAGATATAATAAAAATTAGATATTAATGAGTTATGGATTATATAAAGTGATTTTTTTTATTTTCTAGATAAAAATTATTCAATAATTTAGAGGATATATTTAAATTACTTTTCAGTTAATATATTAAAATAATGATCATCATAGTTATTGGAAAAATATTTTCCGGATAGGGAAATAATTATGAGGGAACGAGGCATAAAGGAAATTATATTCAACAATACTTATCAATATATAAAAACAATTTTTCATTATATAATTTTTAATTTTATTTAGTTTTCATTTTGAAATTAAAATTTATATGTATTATATTTATACCCAATTTTCATTTTATAATTTCGTTGAAATAGGATCATGTATATTATGTTGGGGATTCAGTGTGTCTAGAAAACCCTATTTGTTATAGTTGAATAAGGGAGGATACTTAGAGGATTTATAATATGATTATATTCTTATTATTATGTAAACAAGGAGTTTCTAAGTATTTCCATTGATAGTGAGGCAGATATAACAATATAAATTATATCCTAATATATTATATATTTTCATTACTGAGTTATATATATTGATGTTATTAGGTTATATTATTAATGTTATTTTGACAATGTGATAAATCAAATAATTATATATTAGAATTTCTACATTAACATTTAGAAATAATATATAAAATTGTGTTAATAACATCTAAAAATGATTTTTTAAAAGGGTTATATTTTTAGTTAAATATTTAATTTTGAATGATTGAGGGATGAATAAATCAAAGGATAAATATATATTTGATTCTTAAAAAATAATGTGTTTTTTTATTTTCACTATGTAGAGTTATAAATTATTAATATCCGAGGAATTGATTATTTATTGAATTAAAATTTAATTGCAATTATTTTTCATGATTTTTATCAAATTTTTGGTTTTATTATAAACAGTAATTTGTTAGAGGATTTATGAAGTATTTTTTGTTAAAAATTATGTTATTTATTGAGTACTTTTTTGATAAAAATATAATCCCTTTATTTGTAAATTTCATTGACGTTGAAATGGTTTGAAGAAAGGATTGTTTGGAAGAATATTTTTTTAGTGTGTATAGATGTGTATATATTTATATAGTATATTATTATTATATGAGAAAAGATAAATATATTGATTCATTGAAATATATTTCTCTTTATTTATTTTTAAACAATGTATCTTGAAGTTTGAATATGTTTTGAATACCCTCACATAATATTATTGTTTAATACTAATTAAAATTTAGAGAAACCAATTAATTTAGGAGGAGGATAATGTAATGAAATAAGATTTGAAAATAAATTTAACATAAATTAAATATATTAAAATAGAATATTATATATGGAAATAAAATTAAAAAATAATATTTTACATGAAAAGAATTGATTATTATAATATTGATTCCATATTATTGTTTATAAAATTAATTTCTAATACAATGAAACTGATAAAAAATGATAAATAGAATCATGTAGTTAATAAGACTATTATGAATCACATTTCTTGACCTGGGAAATATATTTTATTTATAATGGTTTTCATTGTAATAATTCAAAAATGAACATGCATTGTTAACATATGAGTGAAATTTTATGCATAACAAATTTAACCTTGGGAAAATTTCAATGAGGTCTATTCTAATATATCACAACTATTTACATCTACTAGATCATACCATATAATGAGATCATATAAATATATCTTGATAGGAAATTAAATTTTATATTAAGATGATTTAATTAGTTAAATATTAATTTAATAAGTTATTTATCATATTTATTTCACAAAATATATATTTATTACCTCTAAATGAAAAAAAAAACAAAATTTTCATTTTAAATAAATATATTTTTAGTTTATATATCATATTTACGAAAATTATTATAATTTTTAAGAATTTATTTTTTCAATAGAATATTATATTTGTACTCATAATAATGAAATTATCATAAGATAATATTTTAGGATTTTTTGGATAGAATTGAATTTAATGGTGAAATTTGAGAATATAAATTTTTAAAATACCATTACATTAATATAGTAAATTCATTAAATGGAAAAATATAAAATGGCTTAATTTTTCAATGATTTATTTAATTATTACAACTATATATTTTATATAAACATATTTTAATTTATAAAATCTATGAATATTATTTTAAGGTCATATGTAATATTATCAAACAAACACTTATTTTTTTGTATTTTATTTTCAATAAATATATTTTATGTATAATATGTTTTATTTTTATGGATGGGAAAATTAATTTTACTTTTCTATAATAATACAATTTATATCATGAAATAAATATAGATTTATAATAATACAATTCCAATATTTTTATCCATAAAATAAACTTTTTTTAAAAATGGGGTTTGATGTGTTACAAGTAGTAATGTTTATGATACATATTCTTACATATATATATTTTATTTAATAAATTTTTTTTAGTATTATTAATTAATTGGTAATAATTTATTTCCTATAATTTTATATTTCTCTATTAATACTAAATTAAATCGGTTAAAAATAATTTCCCCTATAAAACAAAACATGATAAAATAAAATATTGAAAAAATGACTAAAAAATTGTTAAAAATGTTTTAATATAAATGGTTACTATTTTATTGATATTATATCACTATCCAACCCATTATTATATAATTTGGTTCATATTGAAATGTTTAACATATAAAATATTTATATTATATTGAAATATTCTAAATTTTTTAATTTCTATAACTTATGGAGGGGCCTCCAAACAATGCTTCATGTGGAGTTAATGAATTTGGAATCCTATGTTAAAAATTCAATTTTATTATTATATAAAATAATATAAAATGTCTTTGAGTCTCTAGTAATATTATATTTGATTAATTCCTCTATTTATAATGATTCTAACATGTATAATGTAAGTTGTTTAACATCAGTGGTCGTTGTGTTTTTTATCTTCTATTCCATTATCCCAAAAAATCAATAATATAATTTTCTAATTCATATAAACATAAATAATTATTTATTTGATGCGTAAATTTGTAGGTTTTTTTAATTAGTAAAATTAATATTTATTTTATTGAGTTAAAAACATTCATTAATGTGTTTTTCCGACTACCACCTTCATAATGTGACAACTTCAATTTTTTAACCACCATGAATATTTTATGATTATAAATTTGAAATTGAGGTGTAACTAAATAATATAAAAAATTAATATTATTCTTAATAGTAAAATTATATACCACATTATTTAAAACTAATTAATGAGAAACAAAATGTTAACCTTGCACGGTAAGAATTATCACCTCCATGAATTAATGCATCTAAGTTGTCTACTTTTTTCATTATTATATACTAAAATTTATTAAATAATGATTCAAAAAAATAATTTTTTCAAATAAAAATCCTTATATATTCATATTAATGATATTATGAATAAATAAACCGATTTTATTATCATAATAATTGATTAATAGTTGTATGATATGTTTACATCTGTCTGACTAGAAAAATGAAAAATTTATAAAAAACTATCATGGTTTTATAAGAGTAATTATGTACATATAATGTATTAAATTAGTTAATTAATTAATAAGATTTTCATTTTTATTCTTTAATTTTATCATAAGTACAAATCTAATTAACTATGATACAAACAATATTTTATTAAAAACACTCTAACACACTAAATACTGATGTCATATTTAATTATATAATAAATCCCATATAAAAAAATATTAACACAATAAATAAGTATTGAGAATAAATTGAAATGAATTATACTTTTAACAATGATGTTTGAAATAGAAATTATGTAAAAAACTATTAATATGATACTAGTTCACAACATTTACGATTACACACATAGTATATTGAAAATATTTAATAAATACAAATATACATGTAGATAATAATAATAGACGAATTTAAAATGAGATTTTTTATAATAAAATGGTTCTTAAATAAGTGACTATGATATTTATGTTTTTTATAATGAATATTTGAGGTTATTTGACTACATCAGGAAATAATGTATTGGTTTCATATATCAAATTTTGAACCCCTGATGCATATTTCTTATCATATAAAATGTTTTCATTAGAAATTTGTGTGTACTAGTAACATAGTATTTCCAATTATAATCCATTCATAATTCATGGAATTATTTGTTAAATTTCAACTACTATTTCATTCAATGGGTTTCAATATAAATGTAACCATGTTTTAATTGTTTTCTCAACTCAAATTGATTCTCTATATGTCTTACATTTTATAAATATCATTGGTATTATTAGAACATTTAGTCCTATAAATTCCTTTTTCTGTGAATTTTTTTATTTTTTATATATGTATGGTACATTTTTCATATATGTGTACTTAATTGATGAAATAAATTCACATATAAAAGTATTACATTTAAAATAATAACTCATATTCATTCCAACTATTATTTTCCTCAATGACCATATTTTCTTTCAAATAAAAGTTTTCCTTTATTTAAAGGAATACTAATATGGATTAATTATTATAATCCTAAAAATTATACATTCTTATTCTCAATAAGAAATTCTAATAAACAACTTATGATATGAGTTTTCTATATGTGTTTTTCAAAATATATAATATTTAAATTTATTTCAATCAAAAGTAAATATTCTTATATCCAGAATAAATTTTACTTATTAAAAATGTCTTTTTTTGAATTTTAATTACTCTATATATTATTAAAATTATTTGTTTAATATATATCTAATTTTTTTTCTATAATTTAATAAAGGTTAATTTAAAAATATACTATTGAATTTGGAAAAAATATGTTCTATATAAAAACTTAAAAAAAAAATATATTTAGAACATTCAGAAAAAAAATGATTTACAATCATTTTCAATAATATTTTCCATGATTCATGTGTATTATTTTTCCACAATAATATGAGTTTTATTTAACCATTTCATTGAATACAGTTCTCCTTCATAAATTTTAATGTAATATTTCACTATTCATATAATAGAAAAATTCACCAACATGTTAATTCATTAGAATTTTTTTTAAATTAAGAAATGTTAAATATCTATTTTTAAATGATATCCAACTAAATTTGTCTTACAAAATAATTTTCTAATAGAATGATAACAATTCATAGAATTACTTTCCTTGATGAATATATTATCATTGATTAATTTTATTTATTTCAGTTCTGTAAGAAGTAATAAATCGATAGATTGGAGAAATAATTAACACAACTATGAACACTATTTTGTTCCGGAATAATTATCATATTATATTTTATATGGATTATATTTTATTTAACTCAAAACATATAGATATTTATTGGATAGAAATTTACCTTTAATATATATATCATTTTGTGAGTTATGGTGTATTGATGAATGTTTTCAATATTTATCCATTCTAAAATAACATAAAAATAGGTTTATTTAAATGGAATCCTTGAGATATAGAGTTGATTTATTTTACATGGTACACATGTTAATGGATGAGTAATGTGGTATTATATATCATTAACAACAAACTAGTTTATGTATATATCTTCTAATATAGTTTGTAAAAAACATAATGATTTTCATAACATAGGCATAAACATAATGTGTTTTATCAAATTTCTGACATGGATATAATGTGTTTGTTAACTCGACAATGTGAATAAAGTGTATTATCATTTTTTTCAATGCTTATGGTTGTTATATATGATATTGTTTTTTTTAATATTACAAAATTCTATTCGTATATTTTATCAATGTTAATCTATCATGAATTAGGTTTTCATAATATTATTTCACTCTATTGATTCATTTATTATAATGATTCATACCTTATTCTATTAATGAATACTATTTATATTTTATTTTTCAATTTTTATTTAATTATGAACTCTAAATGAACCCATTTTCTCATCTTATGAACACACATTATCATTTATTCTTATTGGTCATGTGTACCCTTATAATAAATTTTAATTCAAAGAATTATTATATTTAGATTTACACATATAATGAGAAAAATTAAAAACAAATTATGTGAATGGAAGAGTATATTTAATGGATATTTTATTGAGTTAATGAAATGATTTTATAGAATATTTATTTGCATCAATAGAAGAAATAGTATCCACTAGATAAAAAACACATGAGTTTTTTTAGTTTTCTTTTATCATATTGCTCTAAACCTATAAACCAAAAGGAAAAAATGTATTGTAATGAAATATTTTCATTATGTAAAATAATTAGTCATTAAATTGATTATTTTTTATAATATAAATTCCCTTGATTTGAATTAATAGAACTAGATGAAGAAGTAGTGGATTACATTAACTTATTACTGGATCCAATCTTTCTATATGGAGGATTAAATAGTAGAAAAACCCTACAGTCAACCGCTAAATAGGATGTGGTATTATATTTTAAAACCTATTATGTAATAGGATGTAGTAGTATACACATCAGGTATATAGTATAATTATCACCCACTGTTATATGGGGTCCAACATATATTTTTTAGTTTTATCACTTTATAAATTTTTTGGCTGATGGGATGTAAAATTATTCTATTTTAGCAACATCTCTAACTTTCATTCCTAATATAAATATTATTCATCCCAGATTAAATATAACTTGTTATAATTCCAATTATTTCATTGTCTTATCACATTATTTTCTCTCTCTTCTACCTTATTCATCTCTTATCATCACTTCTAATTCTAGGGGTGTATATTAGAGTTGTAATATGTGAATCCACCCAAGAATTATGCAGATAATTTATTCTAATTTTTCCATCAATTGGTAGTATAGAATATTCTCTACAACGATGATTAATTATTGTTTCATTATATTTTTATTAAGACATTGGATCGTATGAATATATTTAGAAATTTCAAATAAAATATATGAAATTTACCATCAAGTATAGAAGGATAATCAATAATTTATATTTTAATATGATTGAGAATTAATTTTTTTTATTTTCGACTAATCATATGGGTTATAAATGTATTTATATTACTCAATGAATTTGGGAAAATATATGGGGAGTTATATTTATTTTTTTATGAATTTTATTTAATTATGAAATAATAAAGTGCTTGGTAGATTTATTGTTTTTAGTTTTCAAGACAATATACTGATATATTTTTTTATTTCATATATTTTTTATTTAATTTAATTTAACTCTTGATATTTATTTGTTATTATTTATATGGGTTGTTATAATAATAATAATTATCTTGATTATGTGACACAGAGTTACATTACATTATAAATTTTTCAATTATAACATTAACATAATAATCCCTTGTGGGCATTTAACCTTATACATGGTATACTAGTGGTGGCCTGGATGAATGAGCACTTCTACCCATTTTATGGAATTTATTTGATTAAGCTGTATTTTTCAATGAAAATTATGTTTTCCCAATAATTATTATTTAAATTATGTTTTTATTGAAATTTAATCTCTAAAGGAAAAAAATATCATAAATTTAAATGTGTTGTATATGGTAAATTTTATTTAATGTAAAATAAAATATGAATTAGATATTTAATATCTTGGTCATGTAATAGAAATTTACATCATTGAAGGGTTTTCAAAAGAGGGTTTTCATTTTAATATTTTAAGTGACTTAAGAAGTTAATGCACACAATGATGTCATTTTATAAATGATTGTAAATAAATATTTTTAATTAGATTTAATGGAACTATAATGGAGAAAAATGAAAGACTTTTTTTTGTTAACATTGACCTCATATCCATGATGAATTGTTATCAATAGCATTTATGAGGTCTGAGATATATTATTATGGTTTCCACAATTTTCAAGGATTAATTGTATGATAGTATATGAACGATAGAAGAAACATACCCTTAGGTAAATTGCTTGTTTTCTTAGATTTTTCTATTGGTTACAAATTATTTTTCTAATTTCTATAATTACCATTATATTTTGTTTCGGTAAATTTGTAATTACATATTAATATATTTATGATTGTTGATTTATTTACCCATAGCCTATATGATTCTTCATGACAGATATGATTATTTTTTAGAAATAATACTTCTTTAATGTATATATTAATGATTTACATCAATAAATGATTATAGAATTATCCAATATTTTTTTATTACTATCATTACTGGGATTCATGTGTTAGGGACTTAATTTTGTGAATATCAATTTTTTGGATCTGGATATAGGAAAGATGGTGGGATACTCATTGTATGATATATTTATTTTGAAATTTTTTGTTTTCTACTTCATAATGTAGGATTATTCTATTTTAGAAGGTGTGAATGATCACATAACATATGTGTTAATGAAACATGTGTGGTAGAACGCTTGATTGAGATGTGAAACATGTGGAATATGACATCTAGGATGACCTCAATGATCAATTTTTATCTCTAAGGACATGGCTTGTTTTTTTGTGAGGTCACATATGTAATTTATTTCTCATGTTTGGATAATACATTATTTATAATTCCTCATCCCCATTGACATTATGACATAGATAATTGGATAATAAGGGTCTATGAAGGATGGTGTATGTCATTTGAGAGAATGTTACACAGTATATAATATGAAGCTAAAAATAGCCTTCCGAGGACCTACAAGAGAACATATCATATACATTTTTATAAAAATGTATATTTATATTGACATATTGATATATTACCCATTTTATTTGTTATATTATATATTATATACTCTCAAAATTTTGGTTTATTACCCATGAAAAAAATTCAATATATGAGACTAATTTTTTATTACTAAATCTATATACTAAGAGATTTTTCCTAAATTATAGGTATGACTATATTTGATAGTGCATGAGATATGGGTGAAAATATTTATTATGGTTAGTAAATAGGGATTATTTTACCTAATTGTGTACTAATGATATTGTGGTGTAGTTGATATTTATTCATTGGGACCCCATTGACATATTATCTTGGTTTTATTGCTATAGTTGTTATTTCAAAAAAATATTATTTTTGTTTTTTTATGTAGTGAGATGGATGAAGGGTCAATTAATAAACTTATTTTGACTGTTATAGTCATATTATATACCACATTGGGATTATTTGTGATGAAATATGTGTTATTATAAGTAATACTTTATTAGGTCTCATTGATATGTTTTTTTATTGATTATATTAAGGTTATACCTATCTAGTGTTTGATATCATTAGCTATATCTTAATTGTTTGTCTGTAATCATGATAATATTTAATGAAGTCATCATATAATGAGTGATGGGATGAGTTGGGGTTTTAGTCGAAATAGTTGAAAAAAGCTATCATATTCTCTCTCATTCCTGATTTTAATGCACACTAACTTGATAACTAGGAAATATTGTGTCGAGTTGATGAAGGGAATCCAAGTATGTCATTTGAATCACCATACTCTCATGTACATAATATGGATTCATTTTATATTAATATAATATAACTTTCTTTCATAAAAATTTATTATGGTTAGTAGGGTTTTAGGGGATGATTATTTGACATGATATTAATTTTGAGTTAGGCTAAGGGCTATTATATATTTACTATTTTGTATTTACCTCTTATGATTTAATTTATTGGTCTTATTTTTAATTTTATTTCAATAATTTATATTATGAAATATTCCACTACAACCTTATATGGTTGAATAGTCATATATAATACATTAATATTTTTATATTCTATATTGTAGGAATCCCATTAGCATTATTATTCATACCGAGATATTTTGGTTATCATTGTCATATGTAGGTCATCATTGATATCTAATCGATTCATTTATGACCCATTACAATAATTATATGAGGTAAAAACATTTAAATTGATATTCAAGTGCGTAATAGCAAGATGAATTCAAAGGATATATTGTGACACATTTTGGGGTCCTTTGGAACCCCAAACATGGAACTATTCAAGTTGTCCAAGCAAAAGATTTATAATATAAATCTTGTATATGATGTTAGATACTGAATGAACATAATAAATAAATAATCATCATCTTGCTTATTTTTTTTCTTAAATATACACATATATTGTTTGAAAATATGGAACTTTTTTCATTGACATCATATTCATGTCATACAATGGTACATCAATCCCCCTTTAAATATAATTTTTAAAATATGAAAATGAGAAAAACCATATATTTTTTTTTAATTCACTATTAAAAAAAATTAAATAACTGGGAAAAAATTAATAAAATAAATTTACGAATCCCTTGTATATCAGAACTGAAATAAAATTCAATATAGTATTCTTAAATTTTATATCCTCTCATCCCCACATAAAGTAATGATCTAATGTTAGAAAATGATATTTAGTCATTTATATTTCTAATATGTCTCTCCCCGTTTATCGGTTTCCGAAAATGTTTCCCCCATAGAACATGGATAACATCAATTTCATGGGGATGCATCAACATCTCCCTGATAAATTTATTCCTCACATGATATGGGACAAATATCTTCTTTATCCAACATTAAAAAAATAAAAAAAATTATAGAAGACGAATGATCAAATACTATCATGAGGCTAAATACATCCAAAAAACAGTCTTCGTTTTTTAACTATTTTGATACATATATAAAACAAATAGAGTATTTTTCACGACCCATACTCAGGGCCCGTTTCGTGACTACCCCAAACTTGCCTTCTTTAGGCCAAGGGATGGCAGCTAGCACCAATGGAGTAAAACCCGATAAAATGGGAAGGCATTGCCTTTATGATAGTAAAAAAAACACAACAGAGTACAAAAGATGATGCAAGCGCAAGGTAATACTGAATTAAAATTATGTGTTGAAAGGTAAATGAGCCAGAATACTATCCCAACTGAAAGTACTGAACAACTAGAAAACTAGTACATCTACAGTAAAGGAAAACTGCAACCACCAAGTCGTCCTCTGGAAATCCCACTTGAAGAGTGGGTACAGATAGTCTTCCCAGCACCACAGGTCCGTTTGTATTCTCCGTGTACGTCTCACCATGTTGTCCACCTCCAGCTACCGTCCAGCTCTACAAGCCTCTACCACAATCTATGTTGTCCGTCGTCTGCATCTAACACAATGTAGTGCGGGTATTTCCCATGCATGGGTGTTTATAACGATACATAGTAGGGACCCTGAGACCCTTGAAGGACACCCAAGATCCATGAAGGATAAACCACGAAGAAAAGATACAATCACAAAGTATCAACCATCACTACATAGGTATATGCCCATACATATACCTAAATCATCAATCAAGTTTGGTTCCAACTCTTGAGCCCAAGAAAAACCTAATCCACACAAGAAAGAAGTAAATCACACCAATGGTAATTATTGAAAGTAAAGACTCATCTCACACTGGTATATATATTTCATAAAGTGATAAAGATGATCAGATGCAGTCACTGATTCATCTAAGTTGTCGAACCCACATAGGATACTAGCCCAGCTAAGCTATCATACCCACATAGGATTCTAGACCAGCTATTATGTCAAACACACATCAGATACGAGAACAGAAGTCAAGCCATCGGACCCACAGAGGATTCAAGTACGGTATTCATCTCTGTCAAACCCCCGAAGCATTCCAGTATGGTAGTGGTTGCAGTCATAGCCAGCTATAGGGTTCCTGCACAGAGTAGGCTCGATTCCGGAAGGGTACGCACCTCGTGAAATGGGGGCGATACATCAACAGTCACGAAATATGGATTTGATATATCTCGAAGTTGTGTATTGTCAATAGGAACCCAATGCGACAGATGGTGCATCAATCAGACTCTCAGTCTGAGAGTTATTAACATTTTTGATTTGGGGGCCCGGTTGGAAATATGCTTGTTTCAAGCCCGTACATTTTCCAAAGTTATCCATAACTTTCTTAGAGTATCTCAAAAGGGACACCACAACACTTGGGTCCCAGTGCCGCAGACGGCGTGACGATCAGACTCGCAGTAATCATGTTATTCAACTTTATGTGAAAACGGTCCCGAACCGTTAAGCCCAGTGGGCTGGCTGGTCGGGTCAACCCAGTTGTGGTTGGTCCGACCAGGAAGAGGGTTGGACCGGACCGATGAATCGTGTGTCCCAGTCCGGCGGGGCGCAGCCAGCTTTGGTGCGACGAGGCCCGGTGCGGCTATATGCGGCTCGGCCCGAGAGGACCAAGTGGTCCTTGGGGGGTCGCTTTCCTGAACTGGCGGCGCTAGGGGGCACTTCCCTCCCAAAACGGCAGGCCTTCCTGGCACAAGCAGCTCACTCGAGCGCGCCGCGGTCCGTATGCGTGGAACCTTCGTGTGTCGTGGCTTCTTCACCCGACCGGCTGACGAGACGGCCGGTTTGTCGTCAAAGCGGCCCACGGATTACGAGCCACGTTCTTTCATAGTGCGGTGCCCCTTGTGGCGCCGCCTTCCTCCATCGTCCCGACCGACTTTAGCCGTCCGGTTCTTCGTCGGTTGAGAAGCCCGCAGTTGCACGCCGTGTTTCCTCCTCACACGGCCGGCACCCGGCCGCCACCTTCGATCGTTTCCGCTTCCCGATTGCAAATAAAACAAGAAACGTCGGAGGATAGTTGGGCCATGTTTGTTCAGCATGCGTCCTCCGCATTAAGTGGTAACAATCAGACAATTTCAATTCTGAAAATTAACAAATAATGAGGTACAATTTATTCACAAAAATAATATACAAAACCCCTACCTCGATAATTGATGTCGCACGTCATTGAGCCATGGAAGATGACCGTCGCGATAGATGGCATAACAGAGAATGGCATCGCGGAGAACAGACGTCGATTCCGTGGACATCAGGGTGCATCTGAGGAGGAAGGCTTCTCCTCAGTTGTTGCAGAGAAGAAAAATGAAGGCATTTCGTCGTTATTCTTGGAATCGGTGTTCTTCATCGAAGAGGGTGTCGTTATTCATGGAAGGAGTGAGCTATTCAATTTCTTCAGAGGTTCCCCCAAAAATAATATTTGTTATGAAAATATAAAATTATATTTCCGCCAATTTAAAGAAATTCCAACAGATTCAAAATATTTCAAAACTAGATTAACTAATTAAATAAGTCCTTAATTAAAAGAGTTGACACAAATTAATGGGTGAGAGTGGGGGAAGTGAAGAGTCACAATTAAAAGAGGATTTTTCATAATAAATACAAGGGGAATTTATTGGAGAGTTGAGGGAAGGGGAGGAGTTTGGGGTTCGTGTGGGACTGACCTCACAAATATCCTCTCATGGGAGGTTATGTGGGTGTGAGACCCACCAAAAACCTCCCCCTTATAGTATATAACTACAGGATATAAAATAAAATTGTGTTTCACAATTTTATTTATTTTATTATAAATCCCCAAAATTAACTTCCATCCCACATAAAATGCAACTGTGGTAATGGCCCCCTTAAGTGAAAATCGGCGTTGTGATTTCATCGGTGTCCTCGGATTTCAATTCCGAGTAACAGTTCAAAAGATAGAAAAACCCGCACATACGTTTATAGAACGTTCCGGATCAAAACATCAGAAATTTATTCTGGGAACATCAGGCCTCAAAATCAAGTGTCGTCCGAAACCACAGACTCGTAAAATTACAGAGCATTAAGGAAAAACAATTCCTTGAAATATCTGGGTCATTACATTACTCCCACCTCAGGGATTTACGTCCATGTAAAGCTATAACACACACTAGGAAAACAAATGGGGGACTGAGATCGCATCTAAGCCTCCCGCTCAAAAGTTTTCTCCTGGAGGTTCTCTTTCTGCCTGCGAATGAGCACTAGAGGAATCGACCATCCATGTAGGACCCACTTCTGTCGATACTCTATCTCCAATAGGCCCTATGCAAACATCTCCACATCATCGATGCCCAGCTCCCCATAATCGATGATGTGGGTCAGGTCATGCACGTATTTCCTTAGCTGTGATATGTGGAAGACGTCATGCACCCGGTGCAACTAAGGTGGACGAGCCAGGCGATAAGACACCTCACCTACTCTATTGAGGACCTAGAAAGGTCCGATAAATCATGGAGATAACTTTCTTCCCCGTCAAAATATCTATAGACCTCATTGAGGTGAGACCCGTAGGAAGGCGTGGCCACCATCCTCGAACTCATGTGGTCTCTGTCTCCTATCAGCATAGGATTTCTATCTACTCTGTTCATTCATCATCCACTCTTGGATGAACTGCACCTTCTCCATCATAGCATGCACCATCTCTGGTCCTACAAGTAATGACTCCCCTGGGTTAGTCCATCACAGAGGTGATCTGCAAGGTTGGTTGTACAATGACTCGAATGGATTCATCCAGATGGTGGAGTGGTAGTTGTTGTTTTATGGAAACTCTACCAATGGTAGGTGATCCTCCCAACCGTGACCAAATTTAAGGACACATACATGGATCATGTCCTCGAGTGTTTGAATGGTCCTCTTAGTCTGACCATATGTCTGAGGGTGGAAGGCGATGCTCAAATGTAGATGCATCCCCAAAGCCTCCTATAAACCTTTCCCTAGCTAGGAAGTGAATCGAGAATCTCGATCGGAAACGATAGTCGATGGAACACCATGAAGCCGTATGATCTACTGAACATAGAGGCATCCCAAGCTATCTATTGAGCCCCTATCATTGATCAGTAAGAAGTGGGATGACTTGGTGAGTCGGTCTATGATCACCCAGATAGAATTGTGTCCTCTGTATTTATGTGGAAGTCCCTTTACAAAATCCATAGATATCCCGTCCCACTTCCACATTGGGACCTCGAAGTGTTGTACCAAGCCTGCTGGTACCTGGTACTCCGCCTTCACTTGCTGACAAGTGAGGCAACGTGAAACGAACTCTGCTATTGCATTCTTCATACCTGACCACTAGTTCTGTCTTCTAAGGTCATGATACATTTTTTCCGCTCCTGAATGTACCTCTTGAGGGGAAGTGTGGAACTCCCTCAGCACCTCCTCCTGAAGTGTGACTAGTACCATGGTATGTCCCCTGAAGAGGATAATGTGCTCCCTCCTTCAGAAAATCCATTAGATTCATGTCCTAAGGATATCTGAGCATGTCACTTCTCACAGTCAATGTCCCCACGCTGTGCCTCCCAGACTCGCTGAAGAAGTGGAGGAGTGATTGTGAGAGACTGAGGAAAGACCGCTCCATCTCGATCCACAAAGGATATCTATGATGCGGCTAGCTGATCCTTCTCCTCTTCTCGTAGTTGAATGCTTGATCTTCTGCTGATAGAATCATCTACTACATTCCCCTTCTGAGGAGTATAGACTATCTCTAAGTTATAGTTCGGGATGAACTTGAGCCAATGTCACTGTCTTAGGTCCAGGTCCTTCTACGAGAAGACAAACCTGAGACTTTTGAGATTAGAGTAAACCGTAAACTGTTCACTCAAAAAACAATGGGTGTGAATATCCATTTTTGAAGAACTCGAGTACACCCTTTTTTTTCTTTCGTCCTACAAGAGCTTATATGATTTCTCCTTTTCCGAAAACAGAAATATGGTCTCATCCCCCGAATGAACCACGTTGTTTTCCTAATACAGTCAATCCGAACATGAACGGTACTATTTCATGCCGTGGACGACGTAGTAAGACCTCGACACTACTACCAAGATATCTAGCCCTTAATCTCTCCTCCAAGGGCTGAGTCACACAGTCGGCAGCAGTGTGTAGTCACTGGGTCTCCTCCAGTATGTATCTCGAAAGTGAGGGTAAAGTCAACAGTTTTAACTGGAACCCCTCAGTATCAACCACATATAAATAACAGTGAAGAAAACATCATAAGAACATGTGACTTTTATTAATAGGTCAAAGTACAAAGACACAAATCATTCATAAACAATGACACAACGAAGAAAGAAGCATCATAAACAAAGACCTCCAAGTCTAGAGCTAGTCTCGCTCCTGTCCACTTACATCTCGACCAGCTCATCTTCCACGTGCGCCTGCTCCCGGCGGACCTCCAGGGTTGAACCTCTGCCTCTACCTAGAAGGTCCCTCTACTGCCTGCTGGTCATGTACAGAAGGTGTCGGGCAGTCTCGAGCCAAGCAAACCTATTCACCGCATGCATAACATTTCCTTCTCCTCGTTGGGATAGCTCTAATTCGTGTGCCCCACAAAACCATACCAGTATCCTGGAGTCTCCACCCTATTGGCCTAGTCCTCTTGGACTTCTGTTTCATCTGTATGCTACCAGCTGCAGAAGACTCTGCTACCATCGGAAATCCCAGTGGATAGAGCAGTAGCTCCTGAGCCTGCAAAGAGCGTAGAGTTGCTGGTACAAACTCAGCCCTGTAAAGACCCTTGATGTCTCCTCAAGTGAGAGTCACCTCATCATAAATCTGGAGCATCAGACTCCACCACCTCTCTGTCGCTCCCTGAAAAGGACTAATAGCTGGGCACACCATCAATTCGGCGGGCATCCCAACTGTGTGGAAAACTCGTGTTATAACCTCTAGCCATTACCCGACTGTCTGAAAATCAGTCTCGCCTCTATACATAGGAGGCCTATATCACTAGAACTCATGCATGAAACTCAGGCGGAATTCACTATATGTAGTTGGAGATGGAGTTATTGATGATCCAGAGGGTAGAGGTGCCGCTGGTACCTCTGCTATAATGGGGCCCTGCACCGAGGCCTCATCGCTCAGTGAGCTACCATCTCGTACGTAACTAGGAACCCTATTTGGCTACCTTTGTGGGGCCATATTGAATAGAAATAGGTGTGCCACAATTAATCAGTATAAATG
The DNA here is from genome assembly GCA_963277665.1 of Viscum album. NCBI lineage: Eukaryota > Viridiplantae > Streptophyta > Magnoliopsida > Santalales > Viscaceae > Viscum > Viscum album. Next base: position 1,691,204,853 of record OY728126.1, read on the forward strand.
GGTAGGTGACACAAAGTAATAATAAGGTAAACTTTTGAAACACACATGAAATCAGTATTTTCGTGTAATGAGTTGGAAATCAGAGGTCAGGATCCTAGTGTATGGATATCTCAGCTGCCGCACCAACACTCGACTCCCTGGACTAATAACCACACTCAATACTCTTAACACCATTTCTCCACAAAGAATAATAATCAGAGTCTTGTGTTCTATGGTAGAACCGACTCCTCTGACACCAATTTGTCATGACCCGTTCTCGGGGCCCGTGTCGTGACTACCCCAAGCCTGCATTCCATAGGCCTGGGGCTGGCGAATAGCACCAAAGGCGTAAATACTAATAAAATGGGAAGGCATTGCCTTTATGGTAGTAAATAAACACAACAGAGTACCCAAGAAAAAGTAAGAAAGAGGTAATACTGAATACAAAGTATGTGTTGAAAGGAAAATGGGATAGAATACAAAACCAACTGAAAGTACAGTACAACTGAAAAACTAGTACAACAACAGTAATGTAAAACAGAAACCACTAAGTCGTCCTCCAGAATTCCCACCTGAATGGTTGGTATAGAGAGCATTCCCAACACCATGGGTCCATCTGTCTGCTCCGTGTACATCTCACCAAGTGGTCCACCTCCGGGTACCGTCCAGCTCTACAAGCCTCTACCATGATCTGAGTTTTTTGTCGTCTTCATCCAACACAACATAGTGCAGGCATTGCCCGTGCAGGGGTGCGTATAGCAATACTCTGTAGGGATACCGTGACCCCTAAAGGTCTCCCAGAATCCATGATGGATAAACCACAAAGAAAACATACAATCACAATGTATCAACCATCTATACATATGTATATTCACATACATATAACTAAGTCATCAATCCAGTTTGGCTCCAAATCTCGAGCCCAAGCACAACCCAGTCCATACAGAAAAGAAGTCAATCAGACTGATGGTAATGATTAAATGTCAAGACTCAGCTCACACAGGTATAGATCATTCATAAAGTGATAAAGATGATCAGATGCAGTCACTAATTCATCTAAGCTATCGGAACTACATAGGATACTAGACCAACTATGTTGTCAGACCCACGTAGGCTTCTACACCAGCTACTCTGTCAGACCCACATAGGATACTAGAACAGAAGTCAAACCGTCGGACCCTCAAGAGATTGAAGTACAGTAGTAATCACTGTAAAACCCATGGAGGATTTTAGAACATTTTCCATCATCGTCCAGTCCACAGAGGATTCCAGTACGGTAGTCGTTGCAGCCGCAACCAGCTCTAGAGTTCCTACACACAGCACGCTCGATTCCGGGAGGGTCCACTCCTCGAGCAAAGGGATCGATAAACCAATTATCACAAAGTCTAGAGATTATGTACCCCTATGATCCATATCGACAATGTAACCCAATGCGATAGAAGACGTGTCAATTAGACCCTTGGTCTTAGAGTTATTAGTATTTTTTCTTGAGGGGCCTGGTTGGAAATACGTTCGTTCCAAACCCGGCCATTTTCCAAAGTACTCAAAAACTCACTTAGAGTATCTCAGACGGATCTCCACGTCACATGGGTCCTAGTACCATATATAGCGCGTCGATCGGAAGTGTAGTCTTGAAGTTATTCACCTTTAAGTGAAAACATGCTCGACCCGTTATGCCTAGTGGGCTGGCAGGTCAGGTCAAACCAGTTTTGGTGGGTCCAACCCAGCAGAGGGTTAGACCGGCCTGATTAATCGCGCAGCCCGGCCCGAGGGGTGCGGCCCAGCCCGACAGGGCGTGGCGAGGCCCGCCCCGTCGCGGCAATAGCCAGGCTGGCCGAGCGGCTGGGCCTGATGGGGGGGGGGGGGGGGTGGAGAACCGGCGGTGCCAGGCGGTGCCACCCTCTTAAACCGGCCGGCCTACCTAGCTCAAGAGGCCCGATTGGGCGGGCCGAGGTCCGGCTGCGTGGCACCATCGGGTGCCTCAGCTTCTTCACCTGGCCGGCCGTTTCACCGCCGAAGCGGCCTGTGGATTGCGGGACACGGTCTTCCGCAGCGCAGTACCCCTTTTTGGGCCACGATCCTCCTTTGGTCGGGCCATATTTAGCTGGCCGGTTCTTCGTCGGCTGAGAAACCCATGGTTGCGGGCCACATTTCCTCCTCACGCGTCCAGTGCATGGCCACCATCTTTTATCATCACCGCTTCCTGATTGCAAATAAAACAATAAACATTGGAGGGTCATTGAGCCGTGTTTTTTCAGACCACTCCCTCTGTGTTAGGTGGTAACAATCAGCCAATGTCGATTTTGTAAATTAACAAAGTATGAGGTGCAATTTATTCACTCAAAGAATATTAAAACCCCTACCTTGATAATTGACATCACACGTCATCGAGCCGTGAAAGACGAGCATCGTGGTAGATGGTATCGTGGATAACGACATTTCAGAGAACAGACGTCGATTCTATGGACATCAGGGTGCGTCCAAGGAGGATGCGGTGTCTCCTCACTTGTTGCGGAGAAGAAGAAGGAAGGCATGATTTCATTCTTTGCGAAATTGGCATTCTTCGTCGAAGAGGGTGTCGTTCTTCGTGGAAGAAGTGAGCTCTTCTATTTCTCCAGAGGTTCCCACACAATTAATATTTGCTATGAAAATATCAAATTAGATTTCCCCCACATTAAAGAAATTCCAACCAATTCAAAATAATTAAAAACTGGATTAATTATTTAAATAAGTCTTTAAATAAAAGAGTTGGAAGAAATTAATGGGTGATAGGGGAGTAAGTGAAGAGTCACAATTAATAGAGGAGTCATCATAATAAATGCAAGGTTAATTAATTGGGGTTTTGAGGGAAGGCGATGAGTTAGGGGTTCTTGTGGGACCCACCTCACAAATATCCTCTCATGGGAGGTTATGTGGGTTTGGGCCCCACTAACAACATCCCTCTTGTAGGATATAACTACCAGATATTAAATAAAAGTTTTTCCAAAATTTTATTCATTTTATTATAAATCCCCAAAATTAACATTCATCCCACATAAAACGCAACTACGGTAAAGATCCCCTTAAGCGGAAACCGGCGCTGTGAGTTCATCGGTGTTCTCAAATTTCAGTTCTGAGCACCAGTTCAAAAAATAGAAAAACCTGCAAGTAAGTTTAGTAAACGTACCCGAACAAAACATCATAAATTTATTCTGGGCACACCAGGCCTCAAAATCATGTGCCGCCAAAAACCACAGACTCATAAATTTCCAAAGAATTTAAGAAACAATATTTCCTTGAAATTTCTGGGCCTTTATAGTATTCATATGAGAATATCATAGAACTGAATACTTCTAAATAAGAACTCTATGATAATGAGTGAAAAATTATTTATTGATATAAGAGTAATTAGTAAATAGATAAATATTGTCTTTAAAATATCTCTAAATTATATTCTATAATTCACACTCTAGGATTTCTTCAAATAGAACCCCCCATATATCAGAACAACACAACTAAATCATGTATACAAAATTTCATTAGAATCATAAATTTATATATCAATATTCGATATTAAGAAGATGTAATATTCAGAACTATCATGTTTTCTTTATAGGTGGGTCAGAATTTCTTGAAGGCCTTCATTTTTTAATTAATTTATATAATCCACCATTCAAGGGGTGAGGTGGAACCCTTACAAGGCCCAATGTCTTAGAGACAATTACATGACCCTTTGGTCTTAGAGGGAAGCACCCAGACTAGACAACATGGAACTGCTCCTCCACAACATATGTCATGAAATCCACACTCCACCTTAATAGGGCTTGACATCTAGATGTCCTATGCGACACAACACATGCCTAGTACCGATGGAAAAGCCATACCCTCTCATTCTTCCAATTCTTGTTAGCTCTCCTCCAGTGAATTTGCTTTCTCTAAATTCTCATATAGAGCCTCGTCCCTTGTAGTTTGACTAGTAATTCTTCATTCAAGTGCCCCGAAGGACATGGGTGGCCTTAAAGCCTTATGATGTCCCAAATGATTTGAGAAAAAACTGGCTCGAAGGTTTTAGGTGGCCCAAAAACATTACAGGACTCAAGGACCAAATTGGTGGAACAAAGGCCCAAATGGATGAATAGTTCTGGCAGCTACAGTACCAAACATTGACTACTACATTTCCTGCTACATTGCCTGCTACAGTACCTCCTACAATACCTGATATAGTACTATCTACAGTACCGAGCAGCGACTGCTACAACACAACTACAGTACCATAAATTTGCCTCCACTCAGATTTAATCTCCGGTCACTTGGATGCACCTACCGAGTCCTCACCAATCGGGCTGAGGCTCATGTGCTCATGTATTCATTTTCATTCCTATTACATCCACTATGGCTATTCTTCAATACTTTTTGTTGATATTTTTAATCATAACACAACTATGTTTTTCAAAAATATTAATAACATGTTTATTTAATCCTTTATGTAATCAATCAAAAAATATCTTCCTTATTAAATTGAGAGTTATTATAAGATTCACTAGTATTTTATATGATTTTAGTAGAATCATTTCTTTCTTTATAGTTTTTTTATTGTAATACACATTCAAGATAGATTCTTCAATAATCAATATAGGTAGTTTTCATTAAAATATAAAACATTTAGAGTCACATTATGTGAATGTTTTTTCCTCTATTTATCTTCCTTGTTTAGGATGATATAATAATTATTATTGTTGGGAAATATTTATTATTGAGTGTTGAGAAAATATTTCTAAATTATATTATAACATTAGTTTTGGTGAGTATTGTATCCAAATCTATTAAATGGTTAAGCTAGATGATATTATCATTGAGTGATTTTTTAATTTTATTTATTTTATTAGAATTGATTGATTTTGAATTTAATAGATTATATACAATATTTATATATGTCTGAATGATTATAGAGTTATGTAAAAATAATTAAAGGATATTTTATTAAAAATTTTGATAACATAAAAAAATATAGTCACATTATAATTATTAATTGTGAATTTTTAGATAAGATGGAATAAATAATATATCATGAATGATAATTATAATATTATAATAATATTATGAAATAGATAAATAAAATAAATTTTTCAACCTTATATGTTATTGTACAAACATGACCACATGGCTAGATAGTTAAATGGAGATGAAATTTTTAGTAATACAAAATTATGATGTTATATAAATAATTATTTCATGATTATTGGAATACCATGAAAATTTTCATAGGTCTAGGTGAGGTTCGATGATTTTAATTCTATTGTGGGAAGCCTGAATGAAATAGGGTTTTTTTAATGGAGTGTGGTGAGAATGTTAATAAATATTTGGAGTCTATAAAATAATGGAGGTAGAAAATTTCAACTCTAACATATAGGGATATAATATAATATTAATTTCAATTAAATATATGTATATTTTGGTCATATTTTTCTCATTTAATTTTTATCAATCCATGATTGATTTATGACCTGATTATAGAGTTAAATTATGCCATTAATTGTTGAATCACAACCTAATATTGGAGACTGTAAAGATATTTTTGAATTTTAACATTGTTAAAATATGAAAAGATTATAAATAAAATTTAAGATATTTATTTAAACCAAGGGTAATGATTTTAAAAAATCACATGAATAACTATTTTTGGTAGGTTATTCATTACTATTATGAATGAAACTTTGATGATCTTTTGAAATTAAGAATGAATTTGTTTTATCCCAATATTTTTATAGAGTTATTCTTCAATTGAATGTTTAACTATTAGTTATATAACAATTATAAAGATAGCTTACATTCATTGAAGCATCCATTATTATTAGGGTTTATTGAATATTCCCATATTTAGTGCGAGAAACCAATGTTTTGACTAATATTTGAATATTTATATTAATGTTATGCATTCATAGAAATAAAATGGAATGGATATTGGTAATTGAAATAAAATAATATAAATTGGTTATTTTTATACATTCATAGTTGTTTTTTCATAACCATTACAATTATAATGCGAATGTTTATAAATCAATATTATGGAGGCTTTTAACATTGGAGTATATGATGAAAATTAGTATTTATTAGGTAATAATGTGAATAAAAATATTACGATATGTTTTTTAGAATATCAGAAATGTAAAAAAAAATTAAAATGTATATATTAAAATAAAATATATAAAAAAATTAGGAATGCCAATGAAAATATAATGATATGGCTAATGAAGGATTTTTATTGGATTATTAACCATGTGTTATGATTATTAATTCATTAATATGGAATATAAAATTATAATGGATTGTAATGATGTCATTGTTACTATATAGAATTATGAAATTAAATCATGAAAAAATAAATTTTATTATTTATTTAAGTATGAATATAAATGTATTATATGTTTTATAAGAGAAGAACAACCTATAAATGAAAAAAATATGAGGTCCATTTATAATAGGTTACTATTTATTATCACTATCTTCCATTATCTAAATGGAAGAATGGAAGCTATGAAATATAAAAATAGAATATCAATAGACAAAATAATACTCTAATATAATCCTATAGGATAATAAATTTGATAATGCTACAATATCATAAGTAGAGGATAATATTTGATGATTATAAAATGGATTTATCATGAATGAAATCTATGAATGATGATGTAGTTAAAAATTAGATAAAACTAACATGTGTCCTTATATAATGAAATAATAGTAAATCATCAATTGATAAATGTGGAATAATTTTATATGTTGAGAATAGAAATGTGTATCAACATAATTATTTATTGTTATATTTTAAAAATATCGAAATCATTGAAAAAAAACATGAATGAATATTTTTTAAATGAACCTATATTTGTATTAATTATATTTTTAATAAAATATTATATAGTAAGTGGTTTCAAAGTATAGTAAATGGTAGTGAATATTATTTCATTGAATGTGGAAATTAAATTTGATGTCAATTTTGAAAAAATAATGTGTATTAAAATTGGTGATACTGATGAATTTTCATTTAAATTGTTAAAATATTTACATATATTGATGCAACATTAAAAATCATTGTTTGATTCATTATAATGTTACATGAGTATGATGGAATTATGGAGAGGTAGTTTTGATGATAAACCCGATATGAAATCGTAAAAAAATATTTTCTAATTCTTGTCTATATTGAAAAGGTCATCATTAGTGTTTGAATGTTAGAAATAACTTTAGAGATTATTAATTTAATGTTATTAATATTTTTAAGATCAATGATAGATGAATATTTCTATATATTGGGTGTCATGGTGATATAATTTAATTTTACTGTTTATAATTTTACTGGGATCTAAAATAAAGTTTAAATCCTTATAATTAATGAAACATGTGTACTCCTGATGTCTCCAGGGAAGGGTACAGTTTTTAGATTTTCATGGTGATAAGTTATTAATATATTGGGGTTTGTGTTAATGTTTTTTTATAATTTATAGTAAATGAAAATATAATGCGAGGGTATCTATAAGTAGATGGACTAGTGACTATTCTAATGGTTAGAATGCTAGTTTAATTATATCATTGTCCTCTATGATTAATACCTAAACTATTACTTAGATATATATGATAATAATGTATTTAAAACCAATTTTTTTTTGTTATATAATGTTATAGAATATAATAATCAGTGTAATCTCAAACTCATTGTGTATATTGGAATGTTTTATTTAATTTTTCAATATTCCAATATATGCATATCGTTTTCTATTATAAAAACTAAAAATCATGATGGGAAGATCAATAAAAATGAAGGTAGAATTTTTTCCCACAAACAAGATAGAAATATAAAAAACATAAAAAATCAATAAAACATCAACAAATAAAATATTTTTTGGGTCAATAGAGAAAATGAACTAAAAAAATAAAAAAAATAAAAATGAAATAAATATTATTTGTGACCCAATTCAACCAATTAAAATGAATTAAGATATTGATATTTATAAGAATAAGATGAATTTAGAGGTGTTAATGGACCTCAAAAAATTAACATGTTCTTTCATAATTGGAAAATAATTTATGAGGGGTTTTTACCTCAATGGAAATTATCACAGCCATAGATATAGAGATCTTATAATTAATATATATTAAACTAAATTATATATGATGCATAATAAATTTTTATATTGAATACATTCAATCAAAATTTATTATATTTCCCCATATATTATATCCTACAATCTGTCATCATGATGTTATGGACTAGCTTGAAGTATCTTGGATAATATTTACATAACCAATGGAGTGAAGAAAAAATTCACAATATCTTAAGGGATTTACTCACTCCTATGGATCATGTGATGCATATCTCTAACACTATTACATTTATCATTATACAAATTTTAATAGTGTTTTTTGTCTACATAAACTCAATTGATGATGATATATATACTTCATGTTAATATAAAAAATATGAATTTGAATACTATATTGTAACACCCTGTGCTTCCACGATACGTTTGTCTTTGATTAATACAATTGCGTGTTTTGTACGCAACATCGAGTTCTAACACACACCACAACCAATTAAACTAGCCGTTATGAATTGTAATACCAAATTTTTAAAATTTTATAAATTTTATCTTTCAAAATGGACTTCATTTTTGGATTCGGAATATTGAAATTAGTTTAGGGTGAATTTTTGGTAATTTTATAATAACTTTCATATTTTGATGAATAATGAAAATTACTAATTTTTAATTGACAACAACGTTTTTAATCGAAATAATTAATAGTGATAATTTATGAATTTGAGTTATTTAATAGCATAATTAGATTATATTTTTACCATTTGATCCAGTATTTGTCATTGGATATAAATTCACATTTATACTGGACATAAGCAAGTGGCAATCTTTTGATACTTTTTATCTCTTAAAAACACGTTTTTCGTTTTAACAAAGGGAATTAATTTTAAATTTATTACTACCACTTCTGTGTTTTAAATTTAGAAAAATGGATTCCATATTTATAATCAGGAGGTCCAAATTGTGTAAATACGCAACTTTTATTTTCATTCATTTTGAATAATTAATTCGGTAAAATATTTTATTTACTGTGTTTAAAAGGTAAACCCGATAAATAAGGGTAAAAAAATAATATTATAATAATAATAGATTACCCTAAAACGTGTCCTGATCCTACTGGTTGATAAATGACCAACCAGTGGAATATTTGGGTCGATTTTGGGACCCCATCTATCCACATGTAAGTGATAATGACACAATATTAATTAAGTTAAAGTAAATACAAAAATGACATAAGCATATAAATTTTAGAATTTTTTTTACATATGGTTATATATGTTATATTTTCAACTATAAATATTAAATAGAATGACAAAAATGTTTCCTACATAATGGTATTTCATTTATAATTTTTATTCATTGAATAATTAAATTTATTTATGACACAATAATTATGCAGTATTTTCCTTGTTAATGAATGAATCAAATAATTTGTATTATAAATGTTAAAATAAATATAATTTGAACATTTTGATGACATACACAAATTTTATTGATTAATATGACATGTTTTTATTTCTTAAATGAATTTGGTTCTAATTAATAAAGTTGATATGACTTTAACAAAAATCAATTATTAAATATTGTCAAAATTCAAATAAAATAGTTTTTAGAACAAATATTATATTATTAATTCATATTCTATTCCAAAAAATCTACTTTTTGTCCATAGAACATATATAATGATAGTTTTATTATTAATGGACCACTTGGGGGTCGTTTGAAAGTATATAATAAGTTTATTAACCATATAATATAAAAATACAATGTGACATGGTAAATGTCGAACTATTTAACTAAGAGTTAAATATAAATGATAAGGTTAATATATTGACCCAGACCTCTCTAAAATATATTGGATTATAGTATTTAGACCCATAACCACATTATACTTGTAATAATACAATTTTTAGCCATTATAAACCGAATATAAATTTATTATAAATTAATTCATTATGTTTTTCTTAAAGAGCCCCTCCTCCCTCTTATAAAAGGACACCCCATATAACAAATTCTTCATAACTTCAAAGCCTTTTGATTCAGTAAACCTCTTCCCAAATAACATTCAACTGTAGTCCCTTAATCCTAGAGGCCTTCCTTTAGTCATAAAGCCATCCAATGGATCCCTTTTGATCAAATCAAAAGAAATAACTCGAAGAAGAGGTAATGTTTTCACCACACTCTTTCAAATTACTTTCTTCTTCAACTTCTTCTTTATTTGTTATTATAAAATAATAAATCCAGTATCTTCTATATAATGTGATGTTATTACAAATATGGTACAACCATATTCAGTATTCTATCCATCCTATGAAGGAAATGTCATCTTACGTGCATACGTACAGCCTACCATCTCCAAGTTGTGGTGTAATTGTTATTCAAAATATTATTATTTGGATGGGTATAATAATGATTTGTAATTCATGTAAATAATAAATATTACATGGTAATGATTCTGTATATATGATATACCATCCAATTATATATTATTTTCATATCAAAATCATGATATTGTCACTCGTGCATACACACATATTACCGTCTCAACGAACGCGATGAGATTCATTCCCCATCATATCCATTCAAGACTAAATTTCATTTGATGATTAAAAATAAAGATTAGAGACATGAAATAATTACGGGTAAGAATAATATTCATCCCATTCATAACAAAAATGGCTCACATAACAAAGAATATAATGGAAAATGAATCCGTTAACACCTGAAATGATGATAATACTAAGATATTATCAACAAATCAATGTTAAAAGATCATATATGATATCATATTAATTTATATGATTCATTAATAATTAAATAACAATTATTTCACCATTATATAGGAGGTTAACCTACCCTCGATCATGGAAAGAGTACAAAGTAAGGAATTTCTTATCTCACTATTAATTCCATGAGATTTCCATTGTTCGCCACTTATTTATTGCATGTTGTATGTGTAATGCGCATTATTGTACTCATTTTGTAATATACTTTAATTTATGGATATTTACAGCATCATTGTATGATCCTTATACCATGGTTGTATGTTTTTTTATGTTACCAAATCGATAAGGGAATTTGAAATTTCAATTTCCACTCATTCGGCTTTACACATATTTCATTGATTATTTTACACCAAGATTGTGTGTGGAATCACGATTAATTTGATTATGTCCTAATTACCACTCCCCATTCTGTGGATATACTTTTTATACACATAATAACTCCATTTAAAAATTCTCAGGTCATCAATATGAACTTGATAAGAATAATTGTAACTCAATCTCCATTTTTTGTGTTAAATATCAAATTCATTTGTGTTGTTTTTACAAGAATATGTGTGAATTTCCTCTTATTGATTTACACTAAATATCCAATTATATTTAGTGTATTTATATTTTTAACAAATAATTATTTCATTGATTTATACTTAACCTAATTATACAGACATTATAAGAGACTTCATCTCAATTTACATTCCATTGACACATATTTGTTGTTATACACCGAATCACATTTATATGGTGCATATAATATAATTTGACATATTATATCCTGAATCCATTTATTTTCAAGATATTAAAATGTTTTTATTACCTCAATTATTTGTATTAATATGTATTTCTTTTGGTTAGGAACTCTAACTAAAATATCATTTTAAATGTTTTAACAATTTATTATTCTAAATCATTCTCATTAATGTCCATGTTTTAAAAATGGTTTGAAGGATTCATTTATATGGACATTATTGTTTTAAAATTATAATTCATTTTCAATGATTCAATGTGTTATGGTACTCTTTGATTCAAAAATCTATTTTAAATTGCTTCTTGATAAATACTGATACATTTAAATGTTTTTATGAAAAAGGGTGATATTTCTCTCTAATAGTTTTGATTATTATTTTCATCGATGTCAATAACGTTCATTATTATTGATTTAGGTTAATATAATACAATAAATTCTTCTATATTGTATCGAATAATTTATGTTTGATTGTTGATGTGATATTTTAATACTATTCATGTTTTGAGGATAGAGTATTGAAATTTTGTGTGCTATTTTTAATAAGAATGTTTATGTTATGTTTAAACCTGTTCATATGTGGAATGCATTGGACTAAGTATGTGACGGGTGGAGCCCGCTATAGATCCTTGATGTGTCGGTAGTTCTCATGAGAAAAACTATTGTCTTGGCACATGGCCTTGACAAAATCTTATTGTAGTCTTGGCATAGGGCCTAGACTATGTGGCTATGATAGTCTGACATTATGCATTCCATCATTATGAAAGTGGTTATTGATATTTCATTTTATTATTCGACTAGTAGAATATCCATGTGAATAAGTAAATGGAATTATTTCATTTTATTTCCACCATATTATTCTGAAGTTAAAGTTTAAAAGGCTTTTTTATATATACATTGCGTTTAATTTTTATGCTTATTTATGATAGTTTCCACTATATTTTTATCTTTACTGGGCATTTTATCTCACCCCTTTCTATGTTTTATTTTTCCCAGGATGAGAAGATGTATTTTATGAATGACCTGCAGGAATAGTATAAGGGGATATGAGTGTGGAGACATGATTATTTTTTAGATTTTCACTTTATGATGAAATGTAAACATTATGAATGTATCTTGTGATTCCAAGGCTACTAAACTAATCAGTCTTTTGAGACATGATCTTTTGTGATCAGGTGAATGATACATAATAATGCACTAACTCTGGGTAACTGGGGTCAAGGAGATACTGCTGATATTATAGGAAGTTTAGTACAAACCTTGGAAACAATATTTATATAAACTCTGATTAGTGCACATAACCCTAAGATAGACTTTGAGAATTAATACAGAAGAACTTTCTAGAATTTTTTTATTGTAGAGATTTTGTGAGTTTTCTGAGCAATACATCCCTATATAAATATGAGTAGGTAGAGGTGGAACTGGAATAGATATACCTCATGGTAAAACATGAAAACACCGCTTTGATCTAGACTGAAATGAGAATGGGTGCATGACAACGGGCCTTGTTGCACTCTTGGTTACGAAACTCCCATGGGATATACATAGGATGATTTACCTTTTCATTACAATACAATTTGAAGTATTTTAATATAGAATTATAATAAATGGCCTTGGTTAATCATAAGGTTTTTCAAATTTAGAAAATTGTGTCATGATATTCTTTAAATGATTTTATGACTACTGTGACTGACCCAATTCTTTCTGGTTTTAGTCAATGGGTTGATTCCAAGGAAGTCATAGTAACATTGAGAATGATGTACAAGGTGGGAACTGTGGTGGAAATGAGAAACAAAATGCAATGTTGATAGGCGTAAAAGCTATCATGTTCATGCCAAATCAATTTTACAAAAATATGATCAAGAAAATATATATTAACCAACTCCCGGACTCAACAAAGAAGAGAAAGGTGATGAATGATAAAATCTCCAGCAGTGGAGACCATGGAGAAATGAATCCTCAATTTCTATCATGTAGGAAATGTGGAAGGAGACACCCAGGAAAGTGTCTCAATGGATCAAATAAATGCATTAAATGTGGGAAGGAAGGACATAAAGTGAAGAATTGCCGACAAAAAATGAAAAGTACTATAGATGAAAATAAATATAGGCCCAAGAATCCATTTACAGTTATTTTCCGTAAATGTAAGGGACCTGTCCATTAAACATGTGAATTCCCTATTCTATAGGATATTTTCTTGGTCACAGAAGATGCTATGTGGAAATAAATTGTTGGAGAAATGTTTAAAAGTATTAGTGATCTTTGTCAATGGTACTACATTGGAATAATTTTTTCTTGTATTTGTAACCCTGAATTTTTCCATGTGAGAATGATATTTGAAGAAGACTTATATTTCCTCTTGGGACGAAAATGCATGGTATGAGATAAATTTTGTGGTTAAATTATGTTATTTTTATTTTGAGTTATTAATATAATTTTGGAAATGTTATAAAATATAGTTTTTGAAAAAGGACAACATGAAGACAGTGTGACAACCCGTCATGTTGGACAAAGCTGTGGGAATCAAACCCACAACCAAAGTGCGATTGATATTTATCACCTACCACTAGACTACGTGATGTCCCTGGTTTGTGTGAGTAATTATTTTCAGTTAAATGATTTTATTTATCAATAATAAGTTGATTTGGGATCTTATGTCTTATGAAATGAATACCCCTAGTATAGGAAAATGATTTGGTGATTAAGTGATAAATGCTATTTTGGAAGATGGTTGCTTTGTTGGGAACACTATATGACCAAGGAAAATAGAATACTATGGGATTTTGATTGAGGAGTAATGGTGGATTTTAATCTATGTTTTTATTGTGGATTTATATTGATTTGGGTTATTTATGGAAATGATTATCCTATAATGGAGAATATCTGATTAGGTTAATTACTTTTATGAATGTGACTTTAATAGTAGTTGATGCCATTTGGAGATAAAATTTAACATGGAAGACTACATAACCAAATACATCTATGTATTGGGATTCAATATTAGTTCGGATTATATTGAATGGTTTTAAGGAAAATTGTTTATTGAATACAATTTATTTAACTTTGGGGTATTATTGGTTTAATTTTACAAATTAAGATTAGTTTTTCTTTCTCAAATGGAATATAAATTTGGGGGATCATCCGATATTATAGTAACCGTTTTGGTTTTGATTAATCTCCATAGACAAGGTAAATATATAGTTTATCCTTCGTGGATCATGTGAATTTATAAGATGTTTATTCTAGCTCTTCTAGTGTGACCAAGTATTCTTGACTACTCATCATTTAAAAATGACTTAACAGTAGATATTTATTAAGGAATGAAACATTACATAAATTGTAAGTATATCTCTTTATTTTCTTCTTCAACCCCAGAAATAAATTCATCCTATTTATGTAATGTAACTTCATAAAAAAGTAGTCTGTTTACTTTTCCTACTGGGAAACTAATGAAAATTTGTTCCATCACAAGTTTGTTGTTTTCTTATTGTCAAAATTCTCCTGATCATGTTTTCTATCCATCTCTATCAGAAATTGACACTTAGTTTATCATCCATATCCATGCATTTCTATATGGAATCATAGTATCGGTTATCTAAGGTGACCTTTGTACTTGTCTTTCTTTCTTTTGAAGTGAGAATTTTAATGACTCTTTTTCTGATGTGGAACATTCCCTTATATTCCCAAACCCAATTTTAAAAAATTTCAAGGACAGAATTTATTGAAGTATGGGAGAATGTAACTCCCCAAGATTCCACGGAATGCTTCTCTTTGAATAATACAATAGCCTGTGGTGTATGCAACTTCGAGTTATGACACACACCGCAACCAATCAAACAAGCCGTTATGAATAGTAATACCCATGTTTTTGAAATTTTATACATTTTATCATTCAAAATGGAATTCATTTTTGGATTTGGAATATTGAAATTAACTTAGGGTGAATTTTTTGTACTTTTCTGATAACTTTCATATTTTGATGAATAGTGAAAATTACTAAATTTTAATTAAAGACAACTTTTATAATCGAAATAATTAATAGTGATAAATTATTAATTTGAGTGATTTTAGAGTATAAAAAGATTTTATTTTTACCATTTAATACAATTTTAGAAATTGGATATAAATTCACATTTAAACTGGATATAAGCAACTGGAAATATTTTGATAGTTATTATCTCTTAAATACACATTTTTTATTTTAACAACAATAAATAATTTTTAATTTTTTACTATCACTTATGTGTTTTGAAATTAGAAAAATGGATTCCATATTTATAATTAAGTGGTCCAAATTGTGTAAATAGGTAAATTTTATTTTTAGGCATTTTGAATAATTCCTTCGGTAATTATTTTATTTACCGTTGTTAAAGGGTAAATCCGGTAAATAAGGTAAACAAAATAATATTATAATAACAATATTTTATACTAAAACGTTTCCTAAACCAAATATTTGATAAATTTATGACCATTTTCATCTTTGGGTCGATTTGGGTACCCCATGGATCCACTTGTAAGTGATAATGACACTTTATATTAATTAAGTTAATGTAAATACAAAAATGACATAAGCATATATCTTTTTAGCAAAACTATTTTCACATAGGGTTATATATGTTATAATTTTGACTATAAATATTAATTAGAATTATAAAACGATATCCTACAAAAAAAAATTTATTTTTAATTTTTAAACATTGAATAATTAAATTTATTTATGACATAATAATGATATAGTATTTTCCTTATGAATGAATGAATAAAATAATTAGTATTATTAATGTTAAAATAAATATAATTTGAAAGTTTTTAGGAAATACAAGAATTTTAATTATTAATATGACATGTTAGGATTTCATAAATGAATTTTGTTTTAATTAATAATTTTTTAAGACTTTAATAATAATAAATTATTAAATAGTGTAAAAATTGACATAAAAGTATTTTTAAAACAAATATTATATTATTAATTCATATTCTATTCCTAAAAATAAATGGTTCGGCCAAAGTACTTATATAATGATAGGTGTATCATTAATGGACTACTTGGGGGTCTCACTAAAGTATATAGTAATTTTATTTAACATATAATATAAAAATAGAAAGTGAAATGGTACATTTCATACTATTTAACTAAGAGTTAAATATAAATGATAAGGTTAATATAGTGACCAATCCTGTCTAAAATATATTGGATGAATGGATTGCGACGCATCCCTACCATAGAATTTTAAAAATCCACTTTGGAGAAATTATAAACCGAATATGAATATATTATAAATTAATTCTTTAAGTTTTTTCTAAAGAGCCCCTCCCCCCTTATAAAAGGACATCACTTCTAACCAATTATACATACCTTCAAAGCCTTTTGGTTCGGACAACCTCTAGAAAAATACCCTCTAAACTATCCTCCATTAATCCTAGAGGCTTCTCTTTAGTCATAAATCTGACTTATGGAGCCCTTTTGATCAAATCAAAAGGAAAAACCCGAAGAAGAGTTAATGTTTTCACCACCCTCTTCCAAGTTCCTTTCTACTTCAACTACTTATTTATTTGTTATTAACATTATGATATAATAACCCCAGTATCTTTTTTAAACATTGATGTTATTATAAATATTGTATAACCATATTCAGTATTCTATCCATCCTTTGAATGACATGTAACCACACGTGCATACGTACGACCTACCGTCTCCACGTCGTGGTGTAATTGTTATTAAACATATTATTTTTTGTATGGGTATAATAATGATGGGTAATTACTGAAAATAATAAATATAACATTATAATGATTCTTTATATATGATATATCGTCGAATTTTATATTATATTAATATCAAAAAAATGATATTGTAGCTCGTGCATAAATACGAATTATCGTCTCCACGAATGCGTTGAGATTCATTCCCCATCATATCCAATCAAGACTAAATTTCATTTAATGATTAAAAATAATGCTTAGTGACATGATATCATTCTATATATGAATAAAATTCTTCCCATTCATAACAAATATTTCTCACATAACAAATAATATAAAGGAAAATCAATCTGTTAACACCTGAAACGACGACAATACTAAGTTATTATCTACAAATAAATGTTAAAAGATCCTATATGATATCATATTAATGTATATGATTCTTGTATAATTCAATAACAATTATTTAACCATTATTTTGGAGGATAACCTACATTCGACCAAGGAAAAAGTACAAAGTAAGGGGTTTCATATCTCACTTTTAATTCGGTGATATTTCCATTGTTCGCCACTTATTTATTGCATGTGGTGTGTATACAACCCATGATTGTACTAATTGTGTAATATAATTTAATATATGGATATTTACATCATCATTTTATGATCCTTCTTTCATGGGATTATGTTTTTTAATGTTACCAAATTGATAATGGAATTTGAAATATCAATTTCCACTCATTCGGCTTTAAACATACTTCATTGATTATTTTACTCCAAGATTATGTGTGGAATCACTATTCATTTGATTATGTCAAAATTTCCCATCCCATTTCTGTGGATATAATTTTTATACACATAATAACTCCATTGATAAATTCGCAAGTCATCGATATGAAGTTGATAAGAGTAATTTGAACTCAATCTCCATTTTTTGAGTTAAATATCCAATTCATTGGTGTTGTTTTTACAACGATATGTGTGAATGTCCGCTTTTTTTTACACTGAATATCCAATCATATTGAGTGTATTTATATTTTTCACACATAATTATGTCGTTGATTTGTCCTTAACCTAAGTATACAGACTTTATAATATATTTAATCTCAATTTACATGACATTGAGACTACTTTGTTGTTATACACCAAATCACTTTTATATGGTGTATATAATATAAATTGACATAGTATATCATGAATCCCATTATTCTCATGATATAAAAAAGTTATTATTACTTCAATTATTTTTATTCATGTGTTCATCTTTTGGTTAGGAACTCTAACTAAAATATCATTTTAAATGTTTTAAAGATATATTATTCTAAATCTTTCTCATTATTGTCCATGTTTTAAAAATGGATTGAAGGATTTATTTATATAGACATTAATGTTTTAAAATTAAAATTCATTTTCAATGTTTCGAAGTGGTATGGGACACTTTGATTCAAAAATCTATTTTAAATGGCTTCTTGATAAATAGAGATACTTTTAAATGTTATTAAGAGAAATGGAAATATTTCCCTCTAATAGTTATGATTATTATTTTAATCTATGTCAATATCATTCATTATTCTCGATTGAGGTTAATCTGATACAATAAAATCTTCCATATTGTATCAAATGAGTAATTATTGACTGTGGATGTGCTATTTTTATACCATTCATGGTTTTCGGATAAAGTATTGACATTCTGTATGCTCATTTTAATAGGAATGTTTATGTTATGTTTAATCTTGTTCATATAAAGAATGCATTGGACTAAGTATGTGATGGTTTGAGCCTGCTATAGCTCCTCGATGCATCGGTAGGTCTCAGGAGACAAACTAGTGTCTCGGCATAAGGCCTTGGAAAAAACTTATCTGTTGTCATGGCACAAAGCCTTGACTATGTGGTTATGATAGTCTGGAATTATGCATTCCATCATTATGAAAGTGGTTATTGATATTGCATGTGATTATTCGACTAGTAGAATATCCATGTGAATAAGTAAATAGAATTATTTGATTTTATTTCTTCCATATTTTGCTGATGTTCATGTTTAAGAGGCTTTTGTTTTAGTTATACATTGTCTTAAATGTTTATGATTATTTATAAATGTTTCCGCTATATTGTTATCTTTACTGGGCATTTGACCTCACCCCTTTCTATGTTTTATTTTTCCCAGGAAGATAAGAAGTATATTATGAATGACTTGCAGGAATTGTATAAGGGGATATGAGTGTGGAGACAAGATGTTGTTGTAGTTTTTCACTTTATAATGAAATGAAATGTTTATTAATGTATCTAGTGATTCCAAGGCTAGTAAAATAACCGGTCATTCGAGACTTGATATTGTTTGATCAGGCTAGTGATACGTAATAATGCACCGACCATAGGTAATTGAGGTTAGGGTGTTACATTTGTAATCAATTGGTTTTGATGTTTCATTCATTTCACCATAGAATGTTTTTTTAAAATTTTATTATGATTATTTCATCTTGGCCATTCAATTTTAATGTCCTTGATTATGTTGTTTCATGATATTTCGTTTGATTGTACGCACAAACTCCTGATATTATATAGGTATCATTGTATTGGATACCTCATTGAATTGTGATGAAGGATGTGATAACTTTTGAATGAAATATCATTTTTAATCCGTTTTGGATCATTGATTGTGGGGGATAAAAATATCTAAAGTGTTCCATAAGGTTCATAATGTGTATTAGACCACTACCCTACATTGGGTGACAATGAGAGTTTTACAGGATTTCGTTTGATAGAATTGGTAGGGATGATATCCCTGTAACTTCCCTAAATACCATTGATGCTAAAAATGTCATCATAGGCTATCCCATTATCTAATTAGAATCATAAATTATTTTGAGAAAGAGATTTATTGTGTATTTACGAGTTCCAACATATAACTAGTAACATTATATTATTCTATATTATCCCTAGATTAACATTTATTTGAATTTTTGGACCAAATCAGAGTGGAATATTCCCAACAATGTTGATACTATATTTTTTACAGCACTGGAATTAACACATGTTAGGGAATAGTGTTTTTCGGTATAAAAGATAGTATAATTGTTGGAAATGTAGGACTATTTTATCCTATATATGTACTTGTGGAATATGATGAGGGTATATTTGTCTAAAAATAAAATGTGCATTACATTATATTCTTAAATAAATATATTCAGTTTTAAAACGTAATACATTTATTTAATTCAATGAATCATACTATTATTGTAAATAAAAAAAATAAAGGATCACACATAGATATACATTTTATTAATCACCAAATTTTAAATCATTAATAAAGTTTTCAATAATTTTTATTTAAGAAATAACATTAAATCCCATTGAAATAAGATATTTTACTCAAAATATCACATAATGATTATTCCAAAAACAATATTGGATAATAAGTTACTTATTAAAAATACTTGATGACATATATTCATGAATCACATACCCTTGAATATAACTATTAGATACACCCTGAAATGATTTTTAATATCCTTCAAAATATTTTAAAAAATTATTATCTTTTATTCTAGATCAATTTAAAGTTATATAAAAAGACATGTTTTGAATTAATTTCCAAATAGTCAGTACCATAAAAAGTATATCGTTTTATTGTTCCAAATCCTATGACTAATTAAAAAAATACATGGTAATTCTTATATAATATTTTTATATGTTAGTTATCCATATTCCTCTGAGTTTATAAATCACTAAATCTATTCACCAACATTGAAATTTATATTTTTTTTTATTTTTTTCCTTCCAACGAATGTTCAATCCACTTATTGAATGAGTAATATTAATCTAATGGTAATCCATCACAAAATTTTATTCATAAACTAAGATTAATTTAAATATTCATGGTATTAATAAAATTTTTAGGTATTATGGAAGTATATTTCAAAACAATTTATAATGAATTTATCCATGTAATCACACACAAGAATGTTATCTAATAAGGATATATATTTTCTACCCCATATACTCATTTAAATATATATTTTAAAATATTGAAATATAACATTTATGGAATATTCAATAGGTTTTGCTTTTACTTGGAGAAAAATTACTAAACAATTGAATTGACATTTATATGGATTTCATGGAAAAACATTTTACAATGGAACTGTTTTTTATTAATAGTTATTTTACAAATTATAGGAAAAATATTCCATCCCCAACCCAAATTTCACTATTATTATTTCCTAATTATTCTCTCAATTTAGCTTTAACAGTTTTAAAAAACCTAGTTACATATAAAAATCACACAAAAAAATGAAAAAATGATACAATGTTGAATGTTACTATCACACATAGTGGATTCATTCAATATCAATAGGTAGTTATAATATTTTTATGAATTATTAATAGACTATGATTTATTATATATTTAAACTAAATAATGTACTGGGATAATCTAGTGGTTTCACATTTACAATTGTTAGAAGAGGTCAATATTCTCCATCACTTAATTAAGTATGATCACTGAGTACATCATTAATATCTTCTCATTTAATGTGACAAGATTAAATTATATTTTAATATTAATATTTACCTAGATAAAATTAAGAAAAATTGTTCAAATAATACATCCATCTAGACTAGAGAGAATCATTTATGGATTGAAATTCATTTTAGAGTTTAAAAAACACATTATCCATATAATAGAAAAATTTATAATATATTAATATATCACATGTCAGGATTAATTTATCCCAACATAAATTATCATAAATAATGTATTACATTATAATATTTTCCAAATCATATATATGCATATTCAATTGAATCTTATCTATATTCAAGTCAAAATTAATCATTATTACTACCTAGTGGGAATTATTTCCCAATGAAAAATCATTGTGTTAGGTTTTATAAACACAAATAATATGGGGAATTATTATAATGGGTCATTAATTATATTCCCATTAATCAAATAATATTATTCAAACCAATAAATCCAATCATTTATCATGGGGATGATAATATTCTAAACAACACCATTGGTATATCCATTTGTTACATCAGTATTCCTACAAGTCTATGGTAGTATGATGATGATGTTATATAGTTTAGAACAAATATTTTCATAGAATTATCTATTTTTCCTCTATAGGATTTTATTCCTCAATAAATGATGAGGTACCTCAGTATACAAAATCAAAAAATATATTATACTTGAGGAATGAAAAACATACATATGACTCACAAATTCTGATTATATGGCTTTTACATGATTATAATCAAATTAATGGTAATAAATATATACAAATATCCAAAAAACCTTGTAAATGGTCCAATAAATTCCATTCCCCACACATCAATGTTTTCAGAAAAAATTATTGGTCTTTGGGGTATTTTTGGAGATATTCATATGGAATGGTAGTTTTTAAATCATTTTATATATTTTTTATAAAACATGAATATGGTATGAATTATATAATCGTCATTTTAAAACATTTTGTGATGTTTTTTGGTATCAAAAGTGTCCTCAACAAAACAGTGTGTTGTAATATTTCATAATAAACTATCATTCACTCTCATGTTGGAACATTATTAACATTTGATCACCATATATTCTACAAAAATTTTGGTCATTCTAAAAATATAACATCAATTTAAATTTTAATAATATAATTTGATATGAGTTTGTGTAGGAATAGTTTTTTCAATATAAAAATACATAATAATGTCATTATACAATAGTACTTCACAATAACACATAAAATATTTCACATATGGAATGTATTAATTTATAGTTTATTGGTTTCAAAATATTAAACTAGTATCATGGGTTATCTTGATCATACAGTATTCGACATGTCATATAGTTCCATTTATGATATAGATATTTTTAATGAACTCATTGAAATGTACAATTAATATTTGTTGAATAATTTGTCTTCTTTCATATATAATTGAAAACTAATATGCGGATGAAAAATTAAATTTTAAACTTTGGTTACTAGAAAATATGTTTTGTGGTATAGTAATTCAGAATTAATTGAAAGGAATTCTTTTTAGGGGTATTTTAGTTTCTTTGTGAATATACCAATTGTATGGAACAATATGTAATAGATTTTTCTTTAAATATTTTATGTATCATTTTTTCTAAATGTTAATTTCGAATAAATACATATAATGTATGAAAGGAATTTTTAATTTGGAGCTTTTATTATTGATGTTGATGATATATTTCACTTCATTTCGGAAAATGATTTACAATATAAACCATAAAAATTATAATGATGGTGTTTATAAAAAAAATATAGTTTTATAATTATAAAAGTGAAATCCATATTTTACCACATATAAAATATTAATAATTATTAATAATTATTTATAATTTCTATCAAAACGAGGATAAAATAAATTAGTTATTATTTTAGTAAACTTATTGTAATATTCAGTTCACTTATTTTAAATCACATGTCCCAAATAAAATCTATTTTCATTAAAAATGAATATTTTGAAATTGATCCCATTTTATCATTCAATTGATATTTTCAACATCATTTCCAACTAATATAACAACTGATAAAATTAAATTAAAAAAATATTTAAATCATTAAAAATTAATGGAAATATTTGACCACAATAATGAAGAATGTTATTTTAATTTTTTAGGATATACAAGGGGAATTAATAAAATAGAATGGAATTATCATCCAATCAAAAGACTCATGATTATAGGTTAATATTTTTCCTCTTGATTATATAAGGGAATTTGACGTTAAAAATATCATGAAAATAAATATATTAATAAAAAATGGGTCTTTATAGAATTTTTACACAAAATATAATCAACAAATTCTACTAGAAAAAATTATTTCGTAGTTAGTTTATTTATTTTATGAAAAAAATAATTCTCTAAAATAATTTCATCATTCCAAGAAATTTAGACATTATTATCATTTACATAAAATGTTAATTTAAAATTCTTAATAATAACATAAATTAAACATACCAAAATTGACTAAAATATATTGTATATGTTTATCACAACTAATAATATTCCAATTTACCCAGATTCAAAATCTATATTAATTGATTACGTTTTTCATTAGAATGTGGTTAATTGGTTTATGTTAGTATAAAAAGATAATGTTCCTCATAAGGATAGTTAATGGAATCTAAACTATTGAAATATACATTGTTTACTTCAAATTCCTTGGATAATGTGCCATCTTGTATATTTATTATTTTCTATTTATCTCAATGAATGAATGGTATGAAATATTAATTTATTTGGTAGGTTATCATTATTATAATATCAATAACATTAAAAATCCTTATTTTTTTAATATAAAGACATATATAATAAAATTCTACATGTTTGAGTGGCTTAAGATCTTCAGGAATACATTTGTAGAATAAATAATCATGAAATGCGTATAAAACTAGCTTATATATTGTTTTTCCATTTTTTATAAATTTATTCCCCCTTTGGAAACTGCACGGGATAACCTGTATTCATTAATTAGAAATGGGTTATTTATATATCCATGTAATGGAATAATGAAATAATAACATGATGAATGTATTACATATGATTCAAGAAGAATTTCATGGTGGAATAAAAAGGATGAGAATATTAAAAATTAATATAAAAGAATGATGTAGCATTATGTCATCAAGAAAACATATGAATGTGGGAAAAAATATAATACAAGGCACCATAAACATATGTCAAGGATAATTATCTAGGCCTGATAACAAGTGTTTTAGTATATCCTCCCATGAACCATACATGAAATATCATGAGATAAATATATTACCCAATGCATTGGAGATATATATTATTATAGTCCCACCTATCACATTCAAATGTCGTACATAGAATTGTGTTCCATATATATGATATAAAAAATACAAAAAATAATATTAATATTGAACCCAACACTAATGAGTTTGAGGTAAATATATTAAATTCCCCAATAACTTATTTATAGGAATATCTAGGTGAATAACCTTGTGTAGAAATGGAGATGGCTAGTCACTACACAAATATGTTTCAAGAATAATCATAGGTTAAATTTTGTAGTAGAAAAGTTTTATATAATGTTTTATTGAATGTGTATATATGAGTAATGATTAGTATATAATTAAATGATATGAATAATTCTTGTAAATGGATGTGTATAAAAAAATTAAAAAAATTCATTTTAATATAAATTATTCATATTACAAGGAAAGTACATGAAATAAAAATATGAGGAGAGAGTCCAATACCTTGATAGGATAGTTATAAAATCATGGGAGGACATTCATTAGAGGATGATAATAACATATGATGTATTAAGAGAGTGATAAAGAAAATGATGTATAGAAAACATTTTTTAGGGAAGACGATAGGGGGGATAGGATTAAATTTAAAGATAAATGGAGTGTCATTATTTTTCAATTTCTAAATATAGGTTTTACACTCTATATGGTAAAATAACAAAATTGAAAAACCATACAATGGGGTTTCTATTGCATTTTAAAAACAATTTAATTATTAAATATTTTACATGTATATTAAATAAAATCATTAAAATAATTACAATGGTGACGAGTATGTGGAAAATTTTATAATGATTTTTTATCATGTTATAAAAAAGTAATTTATTTTGTATTTGGTAAGGGTTTATATAATTAATAATATAAATTAAACAAAACATTATTTTTAAGGTGACATAATATATTTGTAATTTTATTTCCATTATACTATTTGATTAATCTCTCTTTCTACTATTATGATATCATAATTAATACATATATTTATACCACAATTATTTTTTACATAAAACGGTTACAGTCTTAGAAAATTTTTAAAAATTAATCAATTGGATACTTTCAACATGAGGATTTAAAAAAAACCATTTTATAAAAATAATGTTATTAATTTGATAGTTTTTAGTTTAATTAAAAATTATTATTCATTTAAAAATAATATTTAATGAAAAAATAAATTATTTCTCATCATTATAAAATATATATTGGAATTAAATAAAATATATTATCAATTGTTAGTTAATATTACTTAATATTTATATTATTTGAAAAAAAATATTTTAAAATTCATGAATTTATTAGAGAGGGTGTATTAATTAAATATATATGACTATGACATAATTATGATTTGATATTAGCAAAATCTAATTTTTACCAATTATATTATTAAAAAGGGATATATATTATTATTATTTTAATAAAAATTAATATATAAAAATTAATTCTACTATGTACTAGATAAATAACCCCTTATGACACAAATATTCATTTTAAGGGTAAGGTGTACAATGGTGTGTCTTTCTTGGTGTTTTCCCGAGAACTTGTTTTCTGTCATTTTCATGATAAGTTTGAACCAGTCTTGCAAAAGTATTCATTTGTGCTTTAGTTATTTAGTATCAACATAGTCTTGGTCATATAAAAATTCTATTTATTCAATCTTAATTGTATGCTTAGATAAATGGGCTTTATAGGGTAAAATCCTACAGGTGGAGGCCATTTTACCATTCATAAGTAAAAATTAGGCTTTATAAGAAATATTATTATTAACTAATATTACGAGAAACAATACAATGAAAATATTTTCAATTTCTCGGATACATAATTTTTTTTAAAAAATCTACATTCTATATTTTATTATTATTCTGAAATAGAAAAACTATTGCATGAGTGTTATATATCTATAAGGAATTTATTCATTTAAAAGGGAAAATAAATTTTAAAATATTATGTCACTGTATTCATACCACATTCATAAATTTTAACCAAAAAATTCATCTCATACTCTAAATTACATTAGGTTAACTATATATTATTTCCACATTCCGTTTCAATGATAAAACCTCCGACATTTCATTACACCATATAATGATGTACTTGTGATATTTATTATTTCATTGAACATTGTCTCCTTGATCAAACCATTTTACTAGTTGTCCACATAGGAATGATCACTCTCCAAGGTTACCACCTATGGATTTAGTTCATGTGTGTAGTATTGAATGTTCTTCCTCAAGAGGGATACAAATAAAATATCAACTTCATTATATAGACTTGTTGAGAGTAAAATATAATAGGTTATAGCTTTTATATGATCATGGATATCAATGGGGACATTGTATCATGGATTAATATTTAAATTCGTCCCAAAAATTATGAAACTATTCCATTTTGAAATAATATAGAACATGATATCTCTAATATGAAGCTATAATACTCAATGATAATTTTTTGAATAACTTATATATCATCTTTTCGAGGATCATATATGATTCTAGAGGGTTGGAAACTAATCATTTAGATTATAGATGAGATCAGGTGTCAGTTTCTTTCTCTCTAGAACTTCACCCCAACATTATGGAGTATGACATCTCTTTCATACAGAGCCTCAAAAGGTTCCATTTGAATTATATAATGTATGTTTTTTATATATGAGAACTCCACTAGGGGAATGTGATATTCCAAAAATCCATGTAATTCCATAAAAATTATCTAGATTAATCTTATAGAGTTTTAATATTAATATTTGATTGACCATCCATATGATTTTGATAAGTTTATTTGTGTATTTATTCATTATATAATGCATTCTGAATACTTCTCCAAATAATTATTATAAAACAGAGATCATGATTAGATATAATAGATGTATTCACTCTAATTAGTCTTTTAACTTTCTTTATTTACATATTGGTATGATTTTTATGAGGGGAATCATTCTTGATTGTAATGAAATTAACTAACATTGTTCGATGTTAACCTACAATCTGGATGATTATATTTCCTTTAAATTTCATGGGGACTCCTAAAATTAAATCCCCAGAGATTTTATCAGAATTTCATAAGTTTATGGGATAATGTTTCATTATACCATTACAATTAATTCACTCTACCTGGAATTGTTGGCATACCAAATATCAAGATAAATATTATGAAATATCACTATGTATTTTATTCAACTAGATGTTTTTCATTAGATATATATATCTTAGTTCATCATAAATTAAAATAGAGTTTTTTATATTGTTATATAAATAATATCACTCTTTAGTTCTATTTTTAATGGGATACACATTCGGGTTTAAATAATTACTACTTTATCACTATAAAAAATCTAGAATATTCACAACTTTTTTATATAGATTGACATCATATATTTGGGAATTCTTGATCCTACAACGAATTGATATTGGATATGTTATTTGATATATTTATTTAGAGGATATTTAAATTATTATTATAAAAATGCAATGTATTTAAAATAATATTAGATCCCTTTCGAATGTCATAAATGATAGTGTTGTGGGATCTTTTCTCCTTAAAGCATCTTCCACATTTTTCCCTAAAAATGTGGTAGAAGATTTATCATTAATAATCATTTATTAGATCTTATATCCATTCTTGTAGTATATTGATATCATTTTGGTGGAATATATAGTTATTGTTTTTATGATCTATGTTTATGTCCCAAATCTCCTCATAGTGATAATGTGACCAAATTTTCACAAAAACTTCATTGTAAAAAATTCCAGATCATGAATAGGGTTGTTATTCTCTAGTATCATTAATTGGTATGGGGAAAATAATATAACATTTTAATATTGATTTATTAATAATCCAAATCCATTTTTTATAAATCCCTATATATCACAAATACTCTGATAAAGGTAGGTAATGTGAGCAATGAAGCAGTTATTATCCTCTTATATGACTCTTAAAATCATTATTGATTTTCATCTATCCAAAAAAAACATCACTACATTTTTCATTATATTGTTTAGAATTCATGAATATCATGATATGTTTCTAAATTTTTTTTGATAATACAAATATTGTTGATGGAAAAAAATCTACACAAATTATACTGATTTTTTATATCCATTAATTACCTTTGGTTTTGAAGGATCTATATAAATCACTTTACTAATCAAAACATTCCCCTTGTATGTTAATTGAACCATCAATTACATATTTTTTTACATATTAAAAAATTTATTATTGAATTCATTAGTAAAACATTGTAATTAATCTCATTATCTTCCACACATTTAGAGTATATAATATTATCATCTATAGTGGATTCAAAAAATTTATCAGGGTAATCCCTAAAGTCTCTATTTATTAATTCCATAAATATTTTTATATCATTAGTGAGTCAAAAGGAAATAATTATGATAAAGTAGTTCATATAAAGTGTATATTTAATAATCTTATGTATATCCTCATTAATCACCATTACACGATAATATTTTAATTAATTATCCACCGTAATTATGTAATGGGATCCTAATAGTTGATAATGTAAGTCTTAAATCAGTGGTAGTGGGATTTTTTTGTCATTATGTTTTATGTAATGATTACAAATATAGAGGAATAATGACGCATTCCTCCTTATGATGAAGAAGAATGATTCACCCTAAGTGAATGGTATTGGAAGTATTATCCATTTTTCAATACTCTTATATAGTTTTTTATTCAACAATTCCATTTCACCAGTATGAATTTGATTTGGTGTCTGGGATATTTGAAATTATCTGGGCATAATATTTTCTGATAATTTTACCTCATGGATCATAGAATGACAAGAAAATTATTCAGGAACAAAATTATTTGATTCCCTCACAATGTTAATATCATTCATAATGATATTTTCTATTGTCTTAATTGTTTCAAAAATAAACTATTTATTATAAGGAAATAATATCTATTATTGAGAAGATATGATGGATTGCTATTCATTTTTCTCCATATAATTGAATCGAATACAAAGATGATATGTGATATTGTGTATCCATTCCTTCTCATGGATGTTTATGCTGAATTATCAAAGAAAGTAAATACATATCAGTAATATCGCTAAATTATGATATATTAATTATCATGTGTTTCACTAATATGTTCTAAAAAACATAAGAAATGGGGAAATTATATACATGGGGATCAAAAATTGTACTATTTTCCATTATAATATAAATATACACATCTATGGTGTTTTTTTTGTTTTAATAGTATCCCAAACATGCATGATTGGAATGAATTCATAAAACTAAAATCTAGTAGTGCTTTCACTATTATGGAATAAATAAATATCCTCCTAATGACTACAACAGTTTTCGGATCCATCAAAATATTATTGATACTGTAAGATATCCTTTTTATATTGTTCTTCATGTTTGTGGTTGTCCATAATCAAAGAAAACCCTTGGCATAGTGCATTGAATATCACTGTTTCCGTGAGCCACATAGCTGAAAATTGGATTATAGGATGAGGGTTAATTGAATAATTCATTAATTCTATGATAGTTTTCTATTTTTTGGAAATAATTCGTGATATATTTTCTCTTCCTTATTTTAAATGAAAAATTTCCTTCTACCCATAAATTTATTTTGGGTTTCATCATCACACTATTTTGACATGTGGGGTGTTGGAATTTCTTACCCCCATGATATTTCTCCATGCCACAACCAGAATTTAAAACTATTATCAACTTAATAACTCTAGATAATTTTATCCCTTAAAAATTGTTTATCATCATTTAAATATTTATGTTTCATCATATATTATCCTCATTTCTCTTAATGTATCGAATCATCAAATATTTCCATATACATTAAATTATACAAAAAACGTTGTGTTCTTCATTACATTATAGGGAAATCCAAATGTCACAAGAAAATCATGAATGTATTGTGGTGTTTTCCTAAAGCACTTATATGTAAAAATCACCATTTTAGTTGAGGATAACGAAATCAACCTTATTATTAATTGAGAGAGTGTGTGGAAAATATTTATAATCAAATAATTATTTGATTTATTTCCACTTTCACTTCGATCTATTGATGTGGATTTGAATAATTGATCAAATTTAAACTTTAATGGCCCAAAAACCTCCTTGTCCATCCCTTTGCAAAATTTCTGGTGTTTGGCATGCCCTAGACCCATAGGGCCTGGATCGTAAGGGTGGTGTCTCGCTGGCAGGATGTCATTGTAGTGTAAACCATCATGGACAATGATTGGTGAGTCCCTGATCGGTGGGACACCGATCAGTGTGTCCCTAATATGTGTGACACCGATCGGTGTGTCACAGATCGGTGAGCCCCCAATCCGTGTGACACCGTTCGGTGTGTCACTTGTGGCAGTGGGGCTTGTGGGTGCTTTCTACCCCAGTTTTTTCTCGTAACGCTACTTTAATGTTGTTTGAAACTTTTAAAAGTCCTTCAAGGACGTTTTTATCCCCATAAACAGTGTTTTAAACATCTAAGAGTGGGGCTAACCTCAATGTACCCAGAATGTGTGTCCATGTTGCATGTTTTACTCTCTTTAAATAAAGTGTTTTAACTCACATCTATTACGACAACCTACCCAATGAGAATTATTAAATAAAAATAAATTCAATCATGGGTAACCACCCAACCACATGTTGAAACCATGATCTTCCATTAAATCCTCTCAAGATCATGATATCTTGTAACATCGATGTCTCATCTTTTATTTCAATTGAATTAATTTTTCTTCTTATTGGATGGTTTCTTCCTTTCTTCAGTGAATTTGGAGTCTCCTTTCCCGAGGTGAGTGGTGCACTAGTGTTATAGCCTTTCCTGATCATTCTGGGAGTCCTTAGAGTTCCTCCCATTGATTTTTTTAATCCCTAGTTGTTGGATCCAATAGAAAACTTTTATCATTGATCATCCAGGTAGAGTTTTTCATTTTTCTCTCCTAACTGTGTGTCATGCGGGGTGGGTATTCTAATTTTATTATGTGAATGGAGAAAAAAAATATTAAAAAATATAATAAATGGATTTAAAGAATGATGAGGTCTTTTGATAATATTTTTGTACTCCTTTATCTCTTCCTATATGATGCGCATTGATTGGGCTTATGCCCACTAAATATTGTAGTAGTTGGTGGTCCTTTCATGGGTAATAAAAAGACTCTATTTTTCTGGTTAATTATATGATTGAATGGTTGTAACATAGAAAATGGTAAATCATTTAAAATCAATTGATTAAATAGAATCCCAATGAGTAATAATCCTTTTGTGATAACCTTAGTCAACTATATGGAATTATGGAACTAAATAAATGGAATATTCAAATTTGAAAACTCCCTTGCTCTGTTCTGGTGATGTTTACAGTTGATTCTTGTGAAGTGTCGTGGATGGTGATGGGATCCCATGATGTTGTGATGATATTGATTTATGGATCTGAGGAAATGTGGTGTTGATTATTGGGGAATGGTTTGGTACCACTAATTTTAGATATCTCACGAATCCCTTTTGCTGTTGAGACTTTACAGGAGAACCAGTTGTGAATGCTTAACTTATTGTTTGGTTGTTTTCCTTTCATTTCCTTAGGGATATGCCTATTAATTTCCTATTAGTGAATAATTATTTTAAATGGAATCAGTTAATTATGAAATTGAGAATGGGTTCGATGGGGAATTTTTTTCCAAGAATTAGTTGTGACAGAGTTGCGGGTGTACTACTTCATATGACTGAATAGTAATGAGTGTGTTTGTGGTTGTGCTGGTTTTGGAACCCCTGGGTTGGGATGAGTGCTTATTTACCTATTTTTATAATTTAGTTCTTCTGTTTTATATTCGTGCCGCACCCATGTTGAGAACATTGTGCCGAACACCCCCATTTTATTGGAGAGGGTGTTTTTTCCAACACTCCAATGAGTGGTGGGTTATTAGATCATTTTCTGCACCCTTTCTTGAGTAGCCCATGATTATTAGATTAGGTTGTGACGACATGAGGTCCAATATAGCACTATATTTTTATGGAAGTGTACTTTGTGGGGATTGGCCCAGGTGTGTGCAGGAAGGTGGTTTCCCAAGTGACTTTGGGATGAGACCTACGAGTATTCAGGTATGTTGTTAATTAGTCTATCCATGGTGTTTTGTGGGCATGGTTTTGTGTGGTTGTGGCCCAGGTGTTTGCGGGCGGGATGTTTGGTTATAGCCCTGGTGTGTGGGGGATGGATGTGGTAGTGGGACTGCAGTGAGAATGGAGGGAGATGCCTGACGCGTCAGATGTCTTAAATAACCAGTTGGAAAGTGGTTCAGGGTTCCCAAACATCAATGTGTTTTTAATATTAGCATACATGACTTTTGTTATTTAGGGAGTGTTTCTTGGAGAGGTTGGGGTAGATATTTTCCTTGCTAGGTTCTATTGTTATCTCCTTTTCTCATAGGGTGTTCGAATGCCTCCCCACATGTTCATGAGAGCTGTCGGTTTTCCTTACTGATTATACCTATATACTCACCCTACATATATAAACTATTTTAGGTTTTTAGGAGGACATAGAGGATTTTGCAAGACCGCACTAGTTCAAACCTTATTACAGTTGTTGCTGTGGTTTCCTTTTTTTGTACATTCCTTTGGGGTTTTATTTTATTTTTTTAGGAATAATTTCAGACATTCATATGGCTGTGGATTGTCATTGGATTTACTTTTAGCTTCATTTTTGGTGATGTAGGGATTTACTATCTTAACTATGGATCCTACTAAATAAAAAGAGTTAATCCTTATATCTGGTGTGCGATTCTATACCCTTTCTTCTAGTCTCCACTGCAAGACCTATTGGAAGCAGGTGTCGGGGGTCATTATCTCTTCTTCAACTTGATGAAGTTAGTTTCTAGAAATCTATTGTCCCTTCCCACATCATCCTGAAGGGAATCATGACAGAATGGTATCGGAAGAGGTAAAGAAATAGGATGGAGTCCGGAGATCCTAATAGTGTGATTAACAAGGAATGGTAGGGTAACAATGTTAGGAAATCCTGGTGTGTGAAATAGTCCATGGAATACCAGGTAAGACCTGGGATTTTAGGACCCCTCATGATCCAATGCATGGTCTCTAAGCCTACCGAACGACCATGTGTTGCTACACTGATTGCAGGTAGAGACCCTAGGAAAGGTACATCCACAATAATTACTTATGTTCTTGAGTTTATTGGGTATTTAAGGGATTTAAAATTAATAATAATTCTAAGAAAATTTAAAAACAATCTTCTACACTACTCCGTATTAGGAATTACTTATTTACCTTCTAGCTATGGCACCTTGAAGAAGACCACGAGTAGAGTAGGTGATCGAGGACAAGGAGGCTATTTTGGATGGTTAGCAGAGGGCTGATCGGGAGGAGGAGTATAAATAGTGGTAGTGGAATCTTCGTGTCTTCCAGCGGCAGTCCCTCGGGAAGTATTAGGGCAACATCTCGAACATGGAGACAGAGAGTTGACTCGAGGAGTTGGTGATAGATTTCTTCTTGATCAAGGATCTGATGGAGTATTGAGTTCATCTAGTTGTACTCCAGATGCGGGGAGCAATATGTCAATGGTAGAAAATATATCTTGGGAATAAGAGGGAGACTAAGTTTGTGTGGACTGACCTCGAGATGGAGTTCTAGGAAGAATTTCACTCTTCCACGATGAAGGCTGAAAAGAGGATGGAGCTGCTCTCCCTCTAGCAGGGGAGCATGTAAGTGAGTGATTTGGGGATCATGTTCAAAGATCTCCTTCATTTTTATCCGAATTGTTTTCCGAATGAGGAGTCTTGGGGAAGAAATTTAGAGGAGGCACTCCAACCTTATCTTCAAAAAGTTTTTACTCCCTTCACCCTACCAACATACATGGAAGTCCAAAAGAATGCTGATATGGTGGAGAGGATGCACACGCTGGAATGTTTTCTGTGAGAGGGAAGCCAGTTGGGATGGTCAAAGGGGAAGGTAGTTAGCATCAGGCCTCCATCGTGAGGGTATTCTAGGTTCCGACTGGGGGGGAGAAGGCCCCACCAATTCTAGTTTTGATCTCCCTATCCTCGCCCCTTCCTTGTAGGCCAAGGAACGAGGTGTTTCATCTATGACAGTCGTGGGTACATTCAGAATAAGTTCCCAGACAGAATGTAGTATTCTGGTGGTGGGTAGGTACAATTCCAACCTCAGTAGTAGGAGAATCCAGGTAGGCCCTTTCAGCTACAACAGCTGCTGGGACAGCGAGCTACTACTCCTCGAAGGGAAGATTTTACAGGAGGAGGCCGACCTCAGGGAACTCTTCAGGGACCTCGACTGGGGCGTGGTCGGGGAGGTGGCCATCATCAGAGGGGTAGAGGATTTGGGCATGGAATGTAACATTTCATAGAGAATGCAGTTCCAGCAGGTCCAGAAGTTGTTCGAGTTATAATCATCTTGATTAGTACTCTTGCCTATGACATGTTTGATACAGGAACTTCACACTACATTATTGCACCCGGTCTAGCATGTGCACTGGTTTTAGACGATGTGAGACTTCCGGTGCTCCTGTAGTTGAGTATGCCAATGAATGTTCAGACCGATATGTTTTATGTTTTCCGAGGTTTTAGACTGATCATAGGGCCACATTATTCTTGTAGGGATCTTCTACTATAGCAGATACAACCATATGATGTCGTTCTAGGTATCAACTGATTGTTTTCTGTACAGGTTGTTATCAACTATTTCTGAAGAAGTGCCATGTTCTCCAATGAGGTAGGACAATGTGTAATTCCTCCAATGAGAGGGGATTCCAGGAAGGCAACTTGCGGTGGAGCCCCTCCTTTCCTAGTTATTTGAGCTGTCTGTGGATTCTGCAGATATAGGGATGGTGGAAGTCTTGGGATCATCTGTGAGTTCATGTACATCATCCCTATGAATTGGAGACTCTACCCCCTCGACTTGATGTTGAGTTCGAGATAAACTTTTATCTTGATGCCCATCCAATTTCAATGGATCCCTATCATTTGGTTCCTTCTGAGCTGTAGGAGTTGCGGATTCAAATTGACGATATAATGAAGATGGGTTTTTTCCGATAACGCATGTCACCATGGGGTGCTCGAGTCTTGTTTGCGAAGAAGGAAATGGCAGTATCATGTTGTATATAGACTATCAGAATCTAAATCAGGTAACGATCAAGAAGTGTTACCCTATTTCGTGAATAGATGACCTCCTTGACAAGCTGAGGGGATCTGGTTGGTTCTCTAAGATTGATTTTCGGTCTGGGTATCACCAGTTAAGGGTAAAGGATAGTGATATTCTGAAGACATATTTTAGGTGCTGGTATGGGCACATTGAGTTCATATTCCTTCCATTCGGTGATACGAATGCACCTGTTGTCTTCATGGGTCTCATGAACTCTAGTTTCCATGAGATTCTAGAGCGGTTCATCATTCTGTTCATCGATGACATTTTGATCTACTCTTGATTATAGGGGGAGTATAATAATCACCTCAAGATGGTCTTGGAAAATATTCAACACCTCCAAATGCATGGTAAATTGTATAAGTGTATTTAAATGTCATGAAAAGTGTATTTCCTAGGTCACGTGGTGTCTCAGCAAGGGGTAGATGTTGACCCGTCAAAGGTTGAAGCACTTGTTTCTTTTGATGCACCTTAGTATGTGATGGACGTTCTCAACTTCCTGGGTCTGGTAGGCTGTTATCAGAAGTTTGAAAATGAATTATTTATAGTTTCATCTCCCTTAACAAGATTGAACAGAAAGGAATAGGTTTTCCTGTGGACTTTGCAGTGTTTGCAATCGTTCATATATCTAAAGGAAAGGTTGTTCAGCGCACAAGTGCTCAGGTTTCTAGAGGAAGGGTTGTTTTATGAGGTATTTTTTGATTCATATGGACATGGCATGGGGTGTGTTATGATCTATTAGTGGGTAGTTGTATCTTATAGGTCTATTAATTTATGACCTCAAGAGTGTAAATATACTTCCCATATCCTAGAGCTTGCATTGGTGGTCTTCACGTTGAAGTTGTCGCAGAAATACCACATCAGGGAGCACTTTGTGGTATTCATGGATCACAACAGTTTGAGTGATATATTTACCCAGCAGGACCTGAACATGAAACAACGAAGTTGGGTGGATTTTTTCTAGGACAAAAACTTTTATATATCTTACACTGAAGGAAAGGAGAATGTTGTTGATGATGCATTGAGAAAGATGTCACAAAGAGAAGATGTTCTGGAATCTATGGGTAAATTGAAGGAAATGGAGGAGTTGGGTTCCATACACCTAGATGAAAGGATGGATGGTGGTTGAGACTTTCTGTTTTAAATGGAACTACAGTCCTCTATGTTGCGGTAGGTGGAGTATTTTTTGTGGGGAGACATAAGGAGTGATGTGATGCGCGATCGGGATAACCAATACAATGTTCTGGAAGGGTGGTCGGAGGATTGTCAGAATCAGTTTATTTTTTGTGGAACGTTTTTTGTCCTAGAGATGATGTGTGAGGGATTTATCCATGAGTTCCAAAACACACTAGTAGTGGTACACCATAGAGTTTCCAAGAAGTACCGAAGCCTGAGGGAATAGTTTTGGTGGCTTGGGGTGAAACAAGTAGTGGCGGAGTTTGTGGAAAGGTGTCTGGTGTGTCAGTAGGTGAAAGCTGAACACCGCATCCCAGGAGGTTTTTTGGAGCCTTTATATGTCTTTGAGTGGATGTGGGATGGAATCTCTAGGGATTTTATCACAGAACTACCAAGTATACAAGGATGTTGTGATACTATCTGGGTAGTGGTAGACAGATTGATGAAATCCGCTCACTTCCTATTGATCAAGGAGTTAAATGCGGTGGATGACTTAGCACAGAGATATGTGGATGAGATGATGTTGTTTCATGGAGTTCCATTATACATAGTATCATATAGGGATTTCCAGTTTACCTCATGAGTCTGGAGGGGATTGTAGCATTCTTTTGGCACCCCGCTACGCCTTAGCACATATTTCCAACCCCAGAAAGATGGGCAGATAGAGAAAACTATCCTGAACATAGATGATATGCTACGGGAATGTGTTTTGGACACTGAGGGATCATGGGATCAACATTTTTCCATAGTATAGTTTTCCTACAATAATACCTATCAATCTATTATTGGCATGGAACAGTTTTAAGACTTGTACAAAAGGCCGTGTTGTTCGCCTGTGTGCTGGACCGAGGTATTAGAGGTAGGTGTTATTGTCCTAGAGATAGTTAAGTGGACAACGGAGAAGGTTTAGGTTGTGAGTGAGAGGATAAAGGAAGCTTTGGACTGGAATAAGTGGTATTCCAATCATAGGATGAGGCTGTTGGAGTTCGAGGTGGGAGACCATGCATTCGGGAAGGGTTCCCCTAAGTGTGGGCAGTGAAGGTTCGACAAGGGGAGCATGCCCACTCTTAGGTTAAATGGGTATTTCGGAGTGTTTGGGTGAGTCGAAGAGGTGGAATATCAGTTCAAATTTCCACCTCAGTTGTAAATGATCCACAACGTTATCCAACTCTATCATTATCATCGATATCTTCAAGATAACTTCTATGTCATTGATTTCAGGGAGTTGGATATAGGGTATGATGTTATGTTTGTGGAGAGAGCAATAAGGATTTATGATCTGAAGAAGAATGTGTTTTATGGATGAACCATCCCTTTGTTTTGTGTGTTGTGGAGGTATGATGGCCTCAAAGAGAGTACCTGAGAATAGGACTCACAGATGTGCGCCCAGTACCCAGAGTTGTTTTGCGTTTTTTTGTTTTCTTTTGTACTTTTTTGTGATGTAATGATGACATTGATAGTTTATGAGATTTTTTTTCCATACCTTTTGAACGATTATGAGAATTCCTGATATGTGGGAAAAAGAGGAATAGATTCAAAATCAATAAGCATTAAGTTGGATGCGATTAAACCGTGTGGCTGATTCAGTGACTCCCAAAGAGGTTAGTATCTTGACGTGGAGGAAGAAGCTCCCAGATCTGTGTGTTTGGAAAATGTGATCCTTGGGATTGGTATGGCTCTTCGGGGTAGTTTTTCCATGAGAGGTATCTTTTGAGGTGGTTATTTAGACCCCTCTCTTCTCTCCGGGTTCAGCTTTGATTCTCGAGGATGAGAATCGTTTGAGATGTATCTACTGTATTGTCCCAAACACTACCAGTCTATCCCTTTTCCAAATTTCTAGTGTTTAGAACGCTCTGGACCCCTCTAGTACAGATCATAAGGGAGGAATATTTATGGTAGGATGTCAATATGGTTTCAACCATCAGTCACACTAATCAGTGTGGAACTGATTACTGTGTCACTGATCGGTGTGACACTGAATGGGGTGTCGTTGATCGGTGTGTCGCCAATCGGTGTGTCGCCGATCAGTGTGTCCATGATTGGTGAGTCCCTAAATGGAATTCCAACGATCGATGTGTCCCTGATCGGTGTTTCACGGAACTATGTGTCCTCGATCTGTGTTTCCCCGATCGGTGTGACATGGATCGTGGGTCACGAATCAGTGTGTCACCGGTGACAGAGGGGCTTGTGGGGTTTTTCTTCCCCAGTTTTCTTCCTGTAACATCACTTTTATGTTGTTTTAACCTTTTTAAAGTGGTTAAAGAATGTTTTTAGCCCCATAAACATTGTTTTAAACAACTTATAGTGGGGAGTCCCTCAATGGACCAGGAAAGTGTGTCAGTGTAGATCATTTTACTCTGTTTAAAAATAATAATTTATGTAACAGTTGTTACGGCCACCTCCCCAATTAGAATTATTTAATAATAATAAATTCCATCTTGTGTAACCACACAACCGCATGGTGAAACCACACTCTACATTTAAAGATGATCATGATCTTGATATCTTGTAACGCAGATATATCTTATTTTAACGTACTAGAATTTTTTCTTCATCTTCTTGGATGGTTTCATCCTTTCCAAAGTGTGTTTAGAGTCTCTTTTCCCGAGGTGAGTATTGTTCCCATGTTGTATCTTTTCCCACCCATTCATGGAGTCATCGGACTTACTCCCCTGCAAGTCGTGCATCCCCAATTTTTGGATCTAGAGAAAAACATTGATCGTTCATCATCCAAGTAGGGATTTCCTTCGTCCCTCTTTAATGTATACCATTCGGGGTGGGTATTATAATGTTTCTATTGGAATGGATGAAAACATAACTTAAAAACGATAGTAAATGGATTTAAATAATGAAGGGGTGTGTTGATAAATATCTTGTAGTACATTATCTCTTTTTTATATGTTGTTAATTGAATGGGCTTATGCCCACTAAAAATCATTGTCGTTGGTGGTCCTTTCTTATGCAATAACAAACCACTGTTTTTCTGGTAAATTATGTGATTGAATGGATGTAACATGGAAACTGGTAAATCACAAAAACATGGTTGATTAAATGGATTACCAATGAATAAGAATCCTTGTGTGATCACCCAGGTTAACCAGACAGAAATACAGAACTAAATATATGGCTTATTAAAATTTGAAAACTATTTTTCATTATTTTGTTTATGTTTATGGTTGATGCTTGGGAAGTTAAATGGATGAGAATGGGATCCCCTATTGTGGTGATGTTTTTGGTTTATGTATCTGAGGGAATGTGGGGCTATATGTTGGGGCTTGTATGGTTTCACTACTATAATGGATCTCACAGATCTATTTTGTTGTAGTGACTTTCCTATAGAACCAGGTGTGAATGCTTAAATTGTTGTTTCGTTGTTTTTCTTTTCATTCATTGTACCTATATCGGTTAAATACCTAGTAGTGAATAATTATTTTAAATAGAATCACTTTAATATGAAAATGAGAATGGGTTTGATGGGGAATTGTTTTCTTGGGATGAGTTGTGACATGGTTGTGGGTGTGATGCTTGTTATAAACGAATAGTAATGAGGGTGTCTGTGGTTGGGCAGGTTTTGGAAACCATAGGATGGGATTAATTATTTTTTACCTATATGTATAATTTACTTCTAATGTTTTATATTTGTACCACGCCCTCCTTGAGATAATTATGTCAAACACCCCCATTTCATGGGGGAGGGTGATCTTTCCAGCACTACTATGAGTGGCTGGTTATTAGATATTTTTCTGCTCCAATTTTTGAGTCGCCAAAGATTCTTCGGGTAGGCTATGACAACTTGAGGTCCATTATAGCCCTAGATAATTCAGGAATGGAACGTGGTAGTGGTTGGCCTAGGTGTGTGCGGGCATGTGGTTTCCTAGGCGTCTTCGGGATGAGGATGAGGTGTGTTCAGGCGTAGATATAGTTGTTCTAGCCCAAGTGCTTTCGATCATGGTTTTGTGTGGTTTTGGCCCAATTTATTTTGATTATGATGTGTTGTTATAGATTAGGTGTGTGCGTGTGGGATGTGGTAGTGGGACTGTGATGAAACTGGTGGGAGAGGTCTGATGTGTTGGATGTCTTCAATAAATAGTGGAAAAGTGGTGTGTGGTACCCAAACATCGATTTGTTATTACTCTTACCTTACTTGACATTCGTTATTTGGGGGAGTTTTCCTTGTTGAGGTTGGGGAGTATTTTTTCCTTGCTAGCTGCTCTGGTTATCTTATTTTCTCACGGATCATTAGAATGCCTCCCCACTTGTGCAAGAGAGCTTTTTGTTTTCCCTATTGAGTATACC
This sequence comes from Viscum album, assembly GCA_963277665.1. Classification (NCBI taxonomy): domain Eukaryota; kingdom Viridiplantae; phylum Streptophyta; class Magnoliopsida; order Santalales; family Viscaceae; genus Viscum; species Viscum album. The sequence continues at coordinate 1,691,246,545 of OY728126.1, forward strand.
TATATACTCACCCTATGTAAATAAATAGATTTCATGTTTCCATAATGACTTCAAGGATCATGAAAGACCATTCTAATTTAGAACATGGTACTGTTGATGTTGTCATTTCCTTTTTTGTTACTTTCCTTTGAGGTTTTCTAGTAATTTTGTAGCATTACATTTGGACATGCATTATGGAATAGTTTTCTTTTGGCATTAATTTTTTCCTTTAGATTTGTTTTTGGTTGGAATTTACTATATCATATCCCGATACTACTAAATAAAAATTGTAATGACTTCCATGTTGTGTGTGATTCTATACCCTTGGTGCTAGTCTCCACTCTGGGACCAATTGAAGGCGGGTCTCGGGGGTCATTATCTATTCTTAAACATTTAGAATGAAGGGTCTGGAAATCTATTGTCCCTTCCCCCATTTGGTGAAGGGGGTCGTGACATAATCATTGATCAATTTATCCCAATTAAGATAAATCTAAAACATTACATTATCATTTTTGATGTTTTAAATTATTGAGATGGTATTTTGAGTGGATTTGATCTACTTTTCCACAATTAAGGAGTGATTATATCTACTAAAATTAAAAGTACTTTATTTAATTAATGTATCAATTAAAACATGATCCTTCTTAGATATTTGTGGGTATTCCCACAAATTCATTCATCTATTTATAATATGAGTTAATTTAAAATATATTGTAATGAATTTCTCAATTCATGATCTAATTGGGATGGGAATTTCAACTGGCTATTCATTAGATATCTCATGTCATTGGTTGTTTTCTAAGTCCCTCCTATTCAAATCCATTGACTAAAAGAAAATAAACATTAGGGATTATAATTTTATAAACAAAAATAATATAACAGGTTAACTATGACCCTTAAATAGATAACACATAAATTACATACATTGAGAATTCAATGAATTTAATTGATTGAATATATGTTATCCACGTCATTTTTCCTCCAAATGAATTTTATGTTAATTTTTTTAGCATCATAGTGGATCAAAGAGGGATTTTGAATTTACCAAAGAAAATACCCTAATTTTTTTGAACATAGAGAGTAGACATAAACCTTTATCATACATCAGTTGTTGATATAAATTCCACTTATACCAAATATGATAAACTTCAACCTTATTGACCCAGAATTTTGGTTTTTCTCAAAAAAATGAAAATAATAAAATACCGTAAGATAAATATTCCAGGTGTAGTTAGAAAACATGGTACATAGGATCATTAAAATAAAAGAGGTATAATATATTATTTTGAAACATTTAATCAAGCTCTTCATATTCCATCCCACTCTATCAAATGGGTGGGATTACTTGTGGAAATCACTAAAAAATGGTGGGATATAATGAAATGAAATTTAATAATCAAGGAACAATAAGTTTAATTTAATACATGTTATTCAATTAGAGCATCAGGGTAAAATAAATATGTGATAATAATAAACATCATATTCAAATGATTATATAATATGATAACATCAGGGAAACATAGGATTCTATCATCAAAATAAAACATGACAACATGTGTTTAATTATTATTTACCTACTAAGAAATCCAAAAATAATAATATTAGGATAAGAATCCATTATCCATACATGAAATCACATATGATAAAAACATTTCAATAATAATGGGAGAGATAAGTAACACTGGGCCCATCCATCATATAAATATTATTTTCTTGAATTCGTGTGCCACATTGATAATACAATATATGAATTACATTCATCATTTTTTGAACCCATGGTTAAGGATTGTTGTGTATAGAAAATTAATTACCAAATAATTTATTTGTATTTCTGAAATGGTTAATAACCTTGGGTGGAAATTGGGATGGGTATTCACAAAAAAAAATCATGATAACCCATAAGGTAATTTCAGTGGCATAAAAGTTGTATATAAATGATTTTGAAATGATTAAATGATGGTAAATAATAGTATCTAATTATATGATAATCATATGTTCATTAATGGTATGTGTAAATAAACCTCAAAATATGTAAAATTAATTTAAATAAAGGATACTACAATGACAATATGTGAGAAGAAAAATAGTAGGAGAGAGTCCCATACTTTGAGAGGGATTTAATAATACTTGATGTAATATTCATAAGAAATTTATAGTACCTTGAGAGGGATTTAGAAGGGGATGGGGAGAGTAAAATTGTAACATACCCAAATGATAATTTGATTAATGACTAAATGATATGACTCATGTCAACATGGTGCACCTTCATTTTTGGGAGCGTGTCTGATTAGAACTCCATAGTTAAGCATGCTTGTCCTGGAGTAGGGACAAGGATAGGTGACCTTCTAAGAAGATTTCCAAGGTGTGTGTGAGTGAGGATAAAGAAAAATGGAAAGTACTTGTGTTGGCCTATGGGGACAATAATTAGTTAGATGACCCGTTTGGACATGTGGGTTGAAGCATGGGTGGGGACCACTTGTCTACGGGGAAAGTGGGGGTACCTAGTGGGCCAGGATCTAACGACTAATTTAAGTCAAGGTGTCTATGCTGTTACTAAGACCTATTTGTCACATTTGGTATCAAATGGATGTTTTTACAACAGGTTATGTTTTCCGGTACTTTTGATGTTTCAAAATACCTATGTTTGGGAGTAGTGACTTGAGGTGCGTTTGAGTGAACTTCTAAGGAAAACTAAAGGTCAGTGAGTTGTGAACGGTTTGTGCATGGGTTGAAAATTCCTATGAGAAAATGGTGCCAACCATGCAGCACTGGACAGAGAGGTACGCATGATTTTCACATGGTTTGAAGGACCGTGTGACCAAACCATGCCAACATTGCAAACCTCGACAGTGGGTTTTGCACGGTTGGTGCATGGTTTTCCTGACCAAGCGCCTCTGTCCAGGTAACCATGCGTGCAGTTTTTTAATTCCGAAAATCCTTCTTAAAACCACATGAACCCCCAGAACATCCATATTTTATGACCTTGTTTTGGGCTTGAAACATTCTAGGTGTTTCCAAAGCCTCCCGAAGAGATTCAAAAGTGATCTGAACTTCTTCCTTTGAGATTGAAGGATCGTATTGAGGATCCACTCTCCTCCTGGTAAGTGGATTTCAACATGTTACTTCTCCCATTCATTCCTCTATATTTCCTTTATCTTTTCATGAGAGATTTCGATAATTTTTTCATGGATTTAAACATATGATTTTAGATCTATATCTATGATTGTGGATCTAGATCATGTTTTACAAAATCTTGATGTCATTGATCTATTTTTTGGTTTTATGGATTTAGATCTAGTAACTGATCAACGAAATTGTGCCACTCAGGTTTTGGGGATTCTCGTGGGGCTATCTCCTCTTAATAAATCAAGGTAGGTTTTTCCGTCCCAGCATTCCATATTTATTATCCATGTATTACTTGATTTATTTCAATTGTTGATTTAAAGTCAATTGCCGAAATTTTCTTTCAATTAAAATGATAAAAATTTGATTCCTGTGAATTGAGGTATTTGAAACGGTTTTGGGATGACAATTGGGAAAACCCCCAATTCCATTGAATTGGGCGTGTTTATAGAAATTTTATGATTTAAAATTGTTTAATTTAAATTGTGGATTGGAAGGAAATGATTTGAATTAAATTTTTGAATTTAATTGTGGAAATAAATTATGTTATGATGGAATTAGTTTTAATTGGATTTCAAACAGGTGAAAATGGATTAATTTTTTTTGATAGAAACCCATTGGTTTTATCTTGTGAAAAAGGCATGAATTTTAATAAAACCTATTTTGGTTTTAAATGAAAAGAAATTGGAAAATATGAAATGGAAGAATGGTATTAATCGTATTTTTATGCATTCTTAAAATAGTTTTCCCATCATGTAAGAGTGAATGAAGGCCTTATGCTGTTAATAGTTTAGTTAGATACACTCTATGTTATGACAATGTTATAAAACATACTTGTGGTGGGTCACATCACCAATGGGTTGGTGAAAATTCTCCTTTTCCAATGTCATAAGAATGTGTGTATAAACATTTTTCTGAGTTCACATAGAGAGTTTAAAATACTATAACTGGTTAATACTATCGTACCTTTTGGCAGATGGCTATGTTGCTCGCTTGTTTATTTATATTTGGGATATATATGCATGCCAATGATTTTGACCTTCTTTACATGCCAACTAAATTTATATAAAATTTTTTATATAAATGTTTTAAATAAGCCATTATTTTAGAAATATTCCATCATTTGTAAACTCATTACTTTAAATTCTTATTTTCATCATTTGAAAATGTATATAATGTTTTGTTTAAATATTCTTTTCAATTTACAAACCTTTTTATTCGAAAATTGAATTATTTTATTTGGATAATCTATATTTGGAATATTTTACAGAATAATTTGTGGTATCTTACTGGGCTTAGGCTCACACCCTACTTTTTCTTTCAAGCATTTGTAGACATTCTTCATCCAGGTTCAAGAAAAGGGAAGGGATCTCATGGAGGTGGATATAGCTACTGATCATTGGAATTGGTGAGTTGTGTCCTTAGGAACCTTAGGGATCTGTTCCCATTTTTAGTACTTTTGTTGAGTACTTTGGGATTTCTATACATTTTGTATTCTCTTACATTACTCCCATTGGAGTTTCCTTTTGATATGCACACATTCTTGTTTTTTTTCTACTACATTATCTGTGGAAAAATCATTCCCACTTGCATGTTCTTAGATTCCAGGTGCTAGTAGCCAACCTGTGGGGATTGGGAACGCCCTTCGGGCTATGCCAATGCTAGCTCGGTTATCGGGTTACTAGGGTACCCGGGCTTGTTCGTGACAAAATTGTATCAGGGGGGAGGTTTAAGCATCTTCCCTTGATGACAGTATGAATTTGAGTATTTTGTCTGGACTTAAGAGGTAGTTTTTGTATAGTGCCTGGCCATCTCTCATTGCAATGACCCTTAAGTCACCAGGGATGTTCAGGGAAATATGACATGTGGATTAGTTCTATTATTTTCCCCTATTTTAATTTTGATAGAGTGGAATCAAAATCATTTTATCCCTTCTTGTAAGAATAGTTTTCTTTATTACCCTATTTGAGTATTAATATAATGCCTTTTTATATCGTGTAGCATCCCGACACTGAGATGATGTGGGAATCATATCCCAAAAGAGGCTTCTGCTGAATCTCAGCACGCAAGTCCTATGGTGGATCCGAGTCTAGTTGAGGTGACTATTCTCACTATCCAAGCTATAGGATAGACACCACCTCATGTTCCTGATCAGGATCCAGCTATAGATCCTCATAGTGATATTCCCTGAAATCATTCTCAAGAGTTCCTACACCAGAATCCACTAGTTATTAAAGGGTCCAATGACCCTTAGCATATAAAGTAATGGTTGAGTAAGATTGAACATCTGTTTTGGTTCTTGGAGACACCTGGTGAGATCAAGGTGAAGTGTGCGACCTACATGCTGGAGGGACGAAGTATAAGATGGTAGGAAACGATGTTGAAAGCTGGGAAACATGAGTGCTTGGAGTGGAAAGTATTTAGGAGTCTTTTTACTAACCTGTTATATCTAGAATCAATGGTGCTGGCTAAGGCTGTGGAGTTTATCATGTTGAGAAGGCCAAAAAAACCATGACTGAGTACTCAAATTCTCTTTTCTGATTTGGTACAGTTTTCTCTTGATATTGTATCTAATAAGAAGATTAAGGCATGACGATTGGAGTTGGGACATGGATTAGATATCCATTCTCAGGTTTTATTACTATAGCTACCCACATATACTGATGTGCTGGATAGGGCAATGATGGTTGAGATGGACCTCGTAGTAAAGTCAGGGTTGAAAGAAGTCCCTTTTCCTCCTAGTGGTAGTGTTGGTTTCTTTAAAGGAAAATTGAAGCGTGATGTTTTTCATGGTAGTTATCGACAACAGATTCATTCCAGACCTCTAGTAATACCAGGAGGGTCTTCATTGACATTCTATCAGGGTAGAAAGCCGGGAAATTCTAAGATGGTTTGAAATGAGGAACCCAAGAACTGTAGATCTTGCGGATGATTAGGGCACTTATAGAGATTCTTCAATGACTTCTCTACTCCATATAGGGGAACATGGTCATCAGCACCTCTAAAAATTGTGGGGAAATCAAATTCATGAGGTACAAAAGGGTTCTTACCACAGGCATCCGAAACAATGCTTATTCACACAATGGAAGAGTCGCAAGAGGTAGATGATATAGATCCTGCAACTGTGAGAGGTACCATTAATCTAGCATCATCATTACTGACTGCTCTTTTTTGATACTGGTGCATCTCACTCATTTAATTCAACCCATAATTTTAATCTGATTAATCTCCCTATGGAGCTTTTATCATGTCCGATTGATATTACTACACCCCTTGGTATAGTGTGATAGAAGGGCCTCCATAGTCCTTCTAGTGTCTCTCTCTATCAGATATTGATCATGCTTGGAGTTTTTTGGTTCTCAACATGAAATTTTTGGACATCATATTTGGGATGGATTGGCTCATTGCCAATATTGCCTGGATCGATTGTTATCTTCGATGGGTCTACCTTACTACACCGAGGGTTGTGCATATTGTTTTTCAAGGAGAATGGGACCCAAGGTCAAGCTGAGCATGACCCTCTTATCCAGAGTTGGGGAAAGTTATATCAGTGTTTTCTTTTGATCTGGAGAGAGATTCAATGTGTGATGATCTTCCTTCAGTCATCACTATGTTTCCGGATGTGTTTCCTTCTGACATCACTGATTTTCCACCAGTAAGGGAGGTTGATTTTTCTATTGAATTAACGTCTGGTACACAACCGGTTTTTCATTCCCTCTTACTGAATGGCTCCAGTTGAACTAAAAGAACAGAAGCCTTAGTTAAATGATCTTCTTGAGAAAGGATTTATATGCCCGAGTGTGTCACCTAGTGTAGCACTAGTTCCCTTTTCCATGAAGTTTTATGGTTTCCTTTACATATGTGTTGATTATCGAAAGCTTAATCGAGTTATGATAAAGAACAAATATCTATTACCACGAATTGATGATTTGTTTGATCAATTGAAAGGGGAAAAGTGGTTTTCCGAAATTGAACATTGATCTGGTTACCATCAGTTGAGGATAAAAGAATCTGACTTTCATAAGACTTCTTTTCATAGTAGGTATGACCATTATAAGTATCTTCTTATGCCCATATGCCTAACAAATTCTCCTACATTTTTCATGGATTTCATGAACAAGGAATCCAATGAGTATATATATAATTTTGAGGTAGTCTTTGTGGATTACATTCTTGTGTACTCAAATTATGAGGAGGATCATTTGCATCATTTGGGAACAGTTGTTAGTCTTCTAAAGAATCACCGACTTTATGCCAATCCTTAAAAGTTCGATTTCTGGATTCAGGAAGTGAAATTCTTGGGACATGTTGTGTCAGAACAAGGAATTTCAGTTTATCCCTAGAAGGTGATGGTTGTTATGACTTGGGAACAACCACGAAATGTTTTCGAGATTTAGAGCTTCCTAGGCTTAGTTGGATATTGTCGTTGATTTGTTAGACTTATCAATGTTAGATTCTCCAATGGATTATCTTACCCGAAAGGGAGTTATGTTTCCATGGAATGATAAAGGTCATAGTTATTTTGATGATCTAAAGTGTCTTTTGACTATTTCACATGTGTTAATTCTTCCTGAGGCTGGGATAGTTTACGTGGTCTTCTATGATGCTTCATGTAGAGGTTTGGGATGTGTCCTTATGTAGGGTGATCATGTTGTTGCCTATGGATCTCGTCAACTTAAGACTCATGAGAAGAACTATCCTACCCATGAACTTGAACTTTCAGCTATAATGCACAAAATTATGTGTTGGAGACATTACCTTTATGGATAAAGTTTTACTATGTATTCAGACCACAAGAGCTTGAGTTATATCTTCTCTCAAAAATATATGAATCTCCCCCAAAGGAATTGGGTGGATTACCTGAAATACTTCGACATTGACATTTCCTATTCCATAGGGAAAGTGAATGTAGATCAATATGGTTTAAGCATGAAAAATCTATCACATGATGTGAAATAGTCTTTATAAGAGTGGAATTTGGTGGCTCTTTTTCCTCAGTTGCATATTGGAGTTCAGTGGAAGGGGAATAATGTTTCTTTAGCTAGTGTCCAGTTCACATCTTCTCTTACTGAGATATTTAATCAGGAACAACAATTGGAAGATGAATTCCATAGAATTAGGGACTCCCTTTATTGTGGGGAGACCAACACCCAGTGGTTATTCTCTAAAGATGGTGTTCTATGTTATCAAAACCGTTACATTGTGTTATTATCATCAATGAAGGATGTGATGGGGGATTTCCATAACTCTCAGTGGGTTATGCACCCAATAACCACGAATATGTTACATGAAATGAGGCAATGGTTCTGGAGGCTAGAAATGAGATGATACATTGTTGAGTTTGTATCTCATTGCCATACAGAAAACCATGTGAATGTCAAGCACATGAGGCCTTCAGGTTTTCTTCAAGCACTTCTATTCCCTACATGGAAGTGGGATGAAATCTCGATGGACTTTGTTGTTGGGTTACCTCAAACCCAGAGTAAGAAGAACATGATATGGGTTTTTATTGATAGGTTGACCATGTTGTATAACATTATACCTATTCGAGACGCAGCCAATGTTGATAGGTTGGAAAAAATCTATGTGAAAGAAATTGTTTGTTTTCATGGAGTTCCGTCTACTATAATCTCTTATAGGGATTCTCAGTTTACTTCTCTCTTTTGGGGAGTCCTTCAAGAGGCACTGGGATATCTGGTCTATTTGATCATGACCGACCATCCACATTTAGATATCCAGATAGAGAGAGATTTTTAGATCCTTGAGGATATGATCCGCACATGTGTTATCGACTTTGGTGGGGTTTGGGATGATCATCTGGGGCTATTTGAGTTTTTTTATAACAGCAGTTATCAGTAGGCAATACATATGGATCCTTTTGAAGAATTTATTGGTCATCCTTGTAAATATCATTTATGTTGGTTGGAGATTGGTGAATTTTCCTTGGTAGGACCGAGTTTGGTCCAAGAGACAACTGCTATGATCCAGTTGATTCGACAGAGAATGTTTACAGAACAGAGTCAGTACAAGTCTTATGATGATCGTCACCGTAGACCGTTAGAGTTATTAGCTGATGACTAGGTTTTCTTGAATGATTCATCTCGATTAGGTCATCGATGGCTTGGGAGGAAAGGGAAGCTTGATCCTTGTTTTGTGGGACCTTTTGAGGTTGTTGTTCATGTAGGGAAATTTTCTTACCATCTATATCTACCACCACAACTGATGTCGATAAATAACGTGTTCCATGTATCACAGCCGCGAAAATATATCTTTGTTCCCCCTAATGTTTTGAGATAGAGTGATCATGAGATTGAACCAGATTTATCTTTGACTGAACGACCAGTCAGGATTATTGATTCTGTGACCAAGGTAATTCGTGGGAGAATGATACCACTGGTCCATGTACTATGGAAGCATGGTTTTTATTATCATGATACGTGGGAAAGGGAGGCACTAATGAGAGAGAAGTTGCCTCTTCTTTTTTATGTGGGGGTATCTTCATAGGATTTCTAGGGACAGAAAGATCATATGGTGGGGAGTTTGTGACATCACATTACGTTTTTAGGTACTTTTGATGTTTCTAATTACCTCTGTATTAGAGTAGTGACTTGGGGTGCATTTGGGTGACCATTTAAGGAAATCTAAAGGACTGTGAGTTGTGCATGGCTTGCGAATGGTTTGAAAAACAGTGCGACCAAACTGTGCCTACCATGCAGAATATGACAGAGAGGTTCACATGGTTTGTGCATGGTTTGACAGACCATGCGACCAAACCGTTCTAACCTTGCAAACCTGGTATGTGGGTTCAGCACGGTTGGTGCACGGTTTTCCGGACCATGCGCCTCTATCCAGGTAACCGTGCACATGATTTCTTAATTCCTAAAATCCTTCTTAAAACCACATAATCCCCCAGAACATCCATATTTTCTTGACATTGGATTGGGCTTGAAACATTCTAGGTGTTTCCAAATCCTCCAGGAGAGATTCCAAAGTGATCTGACGTTCTTCCTTCGAGATTAAAGGCTTCGATTGAGGATCTTCTCTCCACCTGGTATGTGGATTTCAACATATTACTTCTCCCGTTATTTCCACTATCATTCCTAGATCTTTTCCTGGTAAATTTGAACTGTTTTCCGTGGATTTAAACCTATGTGTTTAGATCTATATCTAGGATTGTGGATCTAGATCTAGTTTTAAAAGATCATGATGTTATTGATATTTTTTTGGTTTTAAGGATTTAGATCCAGAACATGATCGACGACGTTGTGCCGCTCAGTTTTTGGGGAATCTCATTTGGCTAACTCCCATCAATAAATCGAGGTAGGTGGTTCTGTCCCGACTTGCCAAATTTATTATCGCTGTATTTATTAATTTTTTTTTTCAATTGTTGAATTAAATTCAGTTACTAAAATTGTCTTTCAATTAAATTGATAAAAATTCGATTCCAGTGAATCGATGTATTTGAAATGGTTTTGGCATGAGAATTCGCAAAACCCCGAATTCCATTGAATTGGGTGTGTTTATGGAAATTTGATGATTTAAAATCGTTTAATTTAAAATTTTGATTTGATGGAAATGATTTCAACTAAATTTTTTTATTTAATTTTTGAAATAAATTATGTGATTATGGAATTAGTTTTTGTTGGATTTCAAACCGGTGAAAATGTCTTAATAATATTTTATAGAGACCCATTTGTTTGATCTTGTAAAAAAGGCATGTTTTTGGAAAAAACCTGTTTTCATTTTAAATGGAACGAAATTGGAACATTTGAAATGAATGAATGGGATTGATTATATTTTTTATAATTCCTAAAATAGTGCTACCATCATGTAAGAGCACATGATATCCTTAGGAGGTTAGTGAGTTATTTGGATACACTCTACACTATGCCAACATTCTAAAACATACTTGAGGTCGGTCACATCCCCGACGGGATGGTGAAGAGTCTCCTTTGGTTAGTGTCATAAGGATATGTGTATACACATTTTGGTGAGTTCACATAGAGAGTGTAGAGTCCTATAACTGGTTATTACTCTCGTACCTTTTGGTATAATGTAAAGAACCAGAAATTTCAAAGAAAGTTTTTTTTTCTTAATTTCTTTGCAATTTTACATGAACGCAGTTTCTGACGGCTCCTGATTCTGAGGCCCAGTGTGCCCAAAATCATTTTCAAATGTTTAGCTCGGGTACGTTCAGTGAACGAACGAGCGATGTTTTCTAACTATTTAACTGGTGCTTGGAATTGAAATCCAAGGGCACTGATGAAACCGCAGCACCGGTATTTTATTAAGAAGGCTCTTTCTGGAGTTGTGTTTTCTCGGGAGGAGGTGATTAAAAAAAAGTGAGGGATAAAAATATAATTATTTTACAATTATATTTTCTTTTCTTGTTATGTGAATTAAGTGTTGTGTCACTACACTTTATCCCTCTCTTATGTGGTTATAACCTAAGTAAGGTAGTTAGGGGTGGGACTCACTTGTAGTTAACTAACCATGTGGGTATTAAAGGTGAGGTGGGGCCCACACTAACCCCACCCCTTCACATTACATAAACCTCCTCTAACTTCCCCATTAAGTGGGTGACCTATCATCTTCCGTAAACTCACTCCAACCCACCCTGTGAAACACCCTCTCATTAATGATGCCAACTCTACTTCATTTAATTTTGACAAGCTCAATATTAATAAAGTTAAGTTAATTCAACCTTTTGAAATATTTTGAAATTTCATGGGATGGGTAATAAAATAAGAAGAGTCTTATTTTATTAGGGGTTGGATTTTTGTGTGGGGAATGGGAGGAGATAGAACTCTAAAGTTATTCTTCTTCGTCAATGAACGTGAAGAACGCACTGATCTCCGACGAAGAATGCCAAATCCTCGGAGATAGACTACGTGATGCCATGTACCACGACGCCAACAACCCTCTCCTTCTGCGACGACTTCTTCTGCGACGATAAATTCCACGACGAACCTCCCCTCAACGTTTTCATCGAGGTAGGGGTTAAATTTGTGTAAGTTTATATTCCTGTGGTTCTTTCCTTCTAAATAAAGAACTCAGATCAACTCATTCTCAAGTTGATCCGCTAATGATTTCTTTTGCGGGTTGTGAATATTATATTTGTGGGGAAATTGTAGGAGGATTGATTTTGGTTCATGAATCTTTCTTGACCGTCCAAAATCAGTTTTTCATAAGTCGCATGATATCGAATTAATGGGTGGTGGTCAGACCGCACGAACACGGCCGACCCTCTTCCCCCTTCATTAATGTGTTTGTCTCGGCTCAATCAAAGGTGTCGCGGTGCAACGACACCACGTGGATACATGGAGGATCATCATCGAGGAAGCACAACACCTTTGCATCGTGATGTGGAGGCCGAACGAAGCCATGGCACCGTCGCGTCGCGCAGGAAAACCACAAAGAGACGTGGTTTGTTTATTTGAAGTGCTGATTGATGGGCCATGGAAGAACGGGCCGCAAGGGTGATTTGAAGGCATTGCAGTGAAGGGAAGGTCCTGGGAGGACCGTAGGCGAACAAGTAATTAAAAACAGACCACCTGATCAACTCCCGCGGTCTACGAAAGGCCATGCCGGTGTGCCCCGCCAGCACGGCGGTGGCGGCGCCTGACGCACCTCCGGGAAGGACCGCCGCGGCTAAATCCGCAACGGCATGTGGCAGGTCCCGCGGCCGCATGGGACCGTGTGAGACCGGGGGTCGTTACCCCCGGCGGTCAAGGGAGCGGCCCCCATGTGGGGGGGGGGCTTCAATCAAGGGGGGCAACCCCCCCCCTTTCCGCAATGGCACAACCTGCTGGTTTTGCGGGTGTGCTCACACCGGGCCAACCGACCACCCAAGACGGGCCGGGCCGGACCCGGACCCAGTTCGAGTCGCCCAGGTTTGGGCCATCCCAGGGGGGGTTGGGCCGGGCCGGGCAGGGCCCAGACCCCCCATTTCGGACTATTTTCGTTCAAACACCCATTACATGGGCTACATACCTCCGATCGATGCACCATCATTTGTGATGTGATCCTTTGATCGAGGTGGTAGTTTCGGTATATTACACTCAAGGTTTTGGAGAACATTGGGTACGGCCGAGTTGGTTCGAATCCGAAACCAACCGGGCACTCGGAGCGGAAATGCATATAACATGAGCTCCAGACATCCGATTGATGTGCGGTCGACTTTGTTGGATTCCTTTTGATGAGACGAAACTTTTGGCATACTTCGCCTGAGATTTGGACGCAGTTGGAGTATGGCCGGGTTTGATTGTACCCGAAATCCATCCGGGCCCCTGGAACCGAAAAGCTGATAACTTTCAGACTGGATGTCCGTTTGATGAACCGTCAGCGGCGTTGGTGATCACGTTGTGAAACAGTCCCTATGAGTATAATCTATGAGAGTTCGGGGTATAATTGAAATACGACTGGGTTGGTTCGCACACGAAACCAACCAGGCTCCTGGGGCGAAAATGCTAATAATTCACAGACAGAGCGTCTGATTGACATGCCGTCGGTTGCATTGAGACCCTTATGACGAGGCGGTCCTTTTAGATACTTCTTCTTGAGAATTTATGATACTTGGATTATCGACTAGTAGCTCATGGAGAAGACCCTCCTGGAGGCGAGCGTACGGAGTACAGAGACCGTGTAGCCGGCTGAGACATGACGGTTGCTTGACTGACTCGACATGGAGTGAGTCTACTAGCCTAGTGGATGTAGATCTACTTTGTTTGGGTGTAGAACCATGGAGGAAGGAGAACTACTGAGTTTGGGTGCAGACCCGCGATACTCGTCCGGAGAGTACCTCTGCAGGCTATTAGGGGGGATGCACTACTGTGTTTGGGTGGCATTCTCCGGTGGGAAGAACTACTGTGTTTGGGTGGCTGACCCACGGTATTCGACATGAGGAGTACCTCAGAAGTCTTAGGTTAGTGAGCAGTACCTCGGAGTCGTGACAGGATCACTGTACACTCCAGAGACAGGGATCTTCAGCAGTTACGTTTTTGATAATGAAAATCCTGGTTTGAGCTGAGTCTATGACCATTGTGTTTACCTCATGATTGAGATGGGTCACTTGATATCTTAGGTATATGTATGGGCATATACCTGGGTGGTGGTTATCCATTGATTTCTTATCCTTTGTGTTTCCTCATGATTGAGATGCGTTACTTGATAACTTAGGTATAAGTTTGGGCTTATACCTAAGTAAGGGTTATCGATTGAGATCATTCATTGTTGTAATACTTATTGGATTTAGTGAGACCTTGAGGGTCTCGGGGTCCCTACTGAGTATCGTTATTATCACCCTTGCACGGGTTATGCCCGCACCTCATTGTATTGGTTGCAGACGACGGACAACGCTAGAAGAGGCCAAGTGTTCGAGGGCTAGACGGTACCCGGAGGTGGATCTCACATCGAGTCAGTATCCGAAGGTGGACTTCAAGAAGAGATGATACTCAGAGGATGTTGATGGGCGAGAGCGTTATGGAGGCTATATGTACCTACCCTTCAGGTAGGATCCATGGTGGATGATCCAGGAGCTGCGTTATCTATACCTACTCGTCAGGTAGGATCTGAGAAGGACAAACCAGGAGCTGCTTCCATTCTTCTAGCTGTTTTTATTTTTCTGTTGTACTTTCATTCAGTTGTAGATGTACTTTCAGTTGGGTTTGAATTCTGGCCCACTTACTTTTCATCACATTCTTTTGTACTTAGTGTATTACTTCTGCTTGTACTCTGGGATGTTTTTTTTTTACTTTTATAAATGCAATGCCTTCCAATTTATCAGGATTTATGCCTTTGGTGCTATTCGCCAGCCCCTGGCCTATGGAAGGCAGGCTTAGTGTAGTCACGGCATGGGCCCCAAGGACGGGTCATGAAACAGAAGGCCATGTTGCTTGATTTTTTATTTATATTTGAGATATAAATGTATTCCAATGATTTTGAACATCTATACATGCCTTCTGAATTTATATAAACTGTTTTATATAAATGTTCTACATATTTCATGGTTTCAGAATTATTCCATCATTTTTAAAATCGTTTCTTAAAATATTCATTTCCATAATTTGTAAATTTATAGAACGATTTGTTTAAATATGCTTTTGAATTTCCAAACATGTTTATTTGAAAATTAGATGCTTTTGTTTGGATAATCTATATTTGGCATCTGTTTCGAAATCTTTGGTGGTATCCTACTGGGATTAGGCTCACACCCTAATTTTTCCTTCGAGTGTTTGTAGATTGTCTTCGTCCAGGTTCCAGAAAAGGGAATTGATATATTGGAGGTGGATCCAGCTATTGATCTTTGGTCTTGGTGACTTGTGTCCTTAGGGACCTTGGGGATGTTTTCCAAATTTTAGTAATTTTTTTGTAGTACTGTGGGATTTTACGTCTCTTTGTATTCTTGTATATTACTCCCAGTGGAGTTTCCTTTTGATATACATACTGCCTTGTTTATTTTCTTCTATATTGTTGGTGGAAAAATCATCCCCACATGCATGTTGTGTGATTCCAGGTGCTAGTCGCCGACCCATGGCGATCGGGAATGCCCTTCGGGCTATGTCAGGGCGAGCTCGGTTATTAGGTTACCAGGGTACCTAGGCTGGTTCGTGACAAAAATCTGGATAAATCTGTTTTTAGTGATAAAGAGTGAGAGGATGATTCCATATATAAAAATTTGGAATTATTTAAAAATTTGTAAACAGATTTTTTGGACTTTATATATTTAATTAACAAAAACCACAAACCATACAATAATTTTTTTCTATAGTTCTCACCATTGTGATTTTTGTTTATTGTATTCGTACATGAACCAAAATACATATAATAAAATCTTCTAGTATTTGGATGTGTGGAAATTTTTTAAAAAATTTATTTTAATCCATAAAATATTATGTTTGTTTTTGAAGATTTAATAAGGGTTTAAAAAATAAATGAGATAAATTTAAAAACTATTAATTGTGAATGTAACTATATTTTTGGTAATGTAGTCCTTTTATAATATACATTACATTAGAATTGAGCATTTATGATGTAATAATACATACTATATAATAAATTTTCCCAAAATTTATAATAGTTTATAAAATTTATAGATATTCAACATCAGTTAAATTCAATTTCAAAAATAAAAAAATCATTTAAATAACTTTTGAAATTTTATAATTTTAATCATTAATTAAAAATTCTCATTTCATGAAAATTATTAGTTTTAAAATAATAAATGTCATCTTTCCCTTATAAATATTATACTGGACTTTACTAAATTATATTAATATTATTATTATATATATTTTTTTAATAATAATAATTGAAATTAATTTTTTCGAATACATTGAAGGATCATATTCTTTATTCATTAAAAGAAAACATGGGGGCGACAGAAGTGGAGAAGGGGACATAAATCAAATTACATCCCTCAACTAATATCCAGAGATAAGTAAATTTTTATAACAAATAAAATATAAAAATAATAACCAATCTGATAAGAAACTACCTCTCCATCCCAATTAATGAAAAAATAGAGTAATAAACCTATTTAAGTGAAAAATTCAATTGTTAATGGATTTACTATTGTCAACATTGTGGCTCTATGATTTGAATATTTCTTTTTATGAATAATTTTCCTCTTAGAGAATAAATGTACCTTATCAAATATCTTATATTCTTGGTTTATTTTATCCCTATATAAAAATATATAATTGTTACTAGTGAATCCTCATACATGATAGAACTATATACCATTTTACATGTGAATCAGAATATTTTATCAATTTAATGTAATGTTGATAAAAAAATTATAGTTTTTCTAAGAAATGGAAAATTATATCGTTATGGGATGAGAATTGGATCCTTTATTTTATCACTAGGTTCATCTCTATCATTTTGAAACATTAGGTCATATCCCAGAACAATGGAATCCTTATCTTTTATGTTTTTTCTACCTTAGATTGTATCATCTATTTTAGAAACTGTGTATTGCATGTAGTGCTGCTAATAAATCAATAACTATATACTACAATCAATGTTTCCACATTTATAATGTGAAATATACTAATAATATTTTTACTACTCCAAAAGAATTACTTTCACAAAATGATATTTAATTTTCAGTGATAATATTATATTCTAAAAATATATATTTAATTTCAAGTCTATAAAGGCATATACATGAACAACAATGTTTGGATCCCTAAATGAGATTAACATATTAATTTAACCATGTTATATACTATGTTATTATTTAAACAATGATAATCTTAATTTAGAGTGTTATGATAGAATATGATGGTTTGGTTGATCCAAGAGTTCTGAAATTGATATATCCCTTTCACCAATATATTCATTCCAATCCCAATTGAATTTATCATGAATATCAACATCAAAAATTGATCATATATATTAATTATTTTTTTAATAAATGGATCATAATGTAAAATGATATAAAAAATTTGATCAGTCATTTATAATCCTACATCTTTTCCTCATGTTTCCCATTAATGTACAAATAGAGGAAAAAGAATCAATCTTTTCATATTCAAATCAATTGTAAAATAATAAATCTTTATAGGAAAATATACACTTTTTGTTATCATTGGTGTCAATAAAACTAATTATATTACAATAAAATGTAAACTAAACAATATTATTCATTTTTTATATCCATTATGGTTTTAACATTAAGTGTTCAATCAATTTTAATGAATAATATTGTATCCAAAAATATCCATTTCATGAAAATGAAGATAATACAGACTCTCACTACCCAAACCCGAGAATCCTAGAGTCGGTTCCAAACATGATTAAATAATATTGATAATATGGAATAAATCTATAACTACCCATCAGTTTATTAGTTTTTGGAAAACATATTACATACATGACACAAAATAAATTTTAAAAATTCAATAATTCACACCACATTTAAAATACCATCATCCTTGAATCTAATTCCAAGAATTAATCTTCATATCCTAGGGAATGGAAAAAATAAGAGTGATATAATAATATTAGTGGGTGTTACGTAAGGTAGATGAAATAATAAATCAATAAGAATAATCAATATGGTGATAGATATAATATTTCTAAAATCTAAACTAAATAACATTATATGTAATAATAATTGTGAAAATGTAAAAAACTGAAACTCATGAATTTAATTAGTAAACTGTGAATGAAATAAATTCATAGATAATTTCAATGTGAAAATATAATTGTAAAAATATATTAATAAATGAATTATAAATGTAGTAAATTTATAATTTTTACAATTCATTTATAAGGAAAATGAAAACCTATAATGTTAAGTCCAATCCTATGATGGGTTATATATTCTTGTAGAAACACCTCATTTATTTTATCCAACGTATTAGCCTCTGAAAAATATTGATAAATCAGGAGGATATATAATGTTTGATTCCCAGAAATAACAAAATATTGAAATCATTAAACATATATAAAATAATATGATTCTTTTAAAAACAATTTCCCATTCAAATTTCTATAATTATTATTGAATATAAATTTATCAATATTTCCAAAGATAATCAAATAACATCAATATAAACACCTTATGAAAAAAAGTTATATTGTTTATAAAATAACCATAATCATCACCAAATAATATGAATATTTATAAGTATTTAATTTATATTAGAAAATTATTACAATAACGTGATTTTTTATGATAAATTTTCTAATCATAAATGAATGTGATACTTCACAATAACATTAATCAATTGTAAATTTTCAATTTAAATCCATTTGGATGATGTCATTCCTATAAAAAAATTAAAATACCTTGAGTAATGAATTATTAGTGATATTTCATATCAAAGGAGTATTATATAAATCACAGATAAGTGGATTTCCCAATAATATGAAATTTTAATCAATTGAATGTAAATTATAATGAAATACATTAACTTGTACTAATTTATGATTTAATGACTATTAAACACATATATAGTGCTTTTAATATTTTCATAACCATAAAACACCATAATAATATTTATAATATTATATATGATCCATTTATAATGTCTTTTCACCCATTTGTTGATCAAATTTCATTAAATTTAATTTTTTGGGTATTAATTGCTTTGTTTTGATGTTTGTTTTTACTTGTAACTATTTATTTTTTAAAATAGATATTCATTAAATCATATGTACAAAGTAAGAATTTATGTAAATATCATAAATATTCAGTATATATATATAGGTTGATCCATAAATTTTTATATAGGAATTGTGATACACCTTTCAATGAGTGAATATGTTGTACCAATGAAAGAACGGTGTTTTTATTTCCATTCCAAATTGAAAAAAAACAAAATTATATTATATATATAAATTTAAAATTTAAAATATCATAGTTATTTTATATATACTTTTTTTTACTAAACCCATACTTAATAAAATTAATGTAATTTCTGAATAAATAATATTGTCTCATGAGGCACTAATCTAATATAAACATGAACGAAATTATGATATTCCCAAAAAATTGGAAATGACGAAGGTATGATTCATTTAAAAATTAAAATACACTAAATAACTTATAAATAAAATATATATAATGTAATAACTATAAATAACTTATTATCTCAAATCATTAATGGGGTTAATGGATGAATGAACAACATTACTTCTCGATGCAGTAGTCCACCATACTCATAAAAAATGATTGATAAACACATTTTATAAATGTTTGTATTAGTGTATATAATAAAATTAACTTTAGAACAAATAATTATATTCAATATACTAATTATATTATATAATATTGCAATAACAAGAATCGAATGAGGTGGAAAAGTGAAAATTAAAAATGATTTTAGATGAACATTACCACATCCTCAAGTCTCCTCCTAATGTTTTCACTATGACCATCAACATAAATATTCCAGATAAAATTATGATTCATATGATGAGGGGAGGTATATTGAAGTGTTATTTTCGTAGGTTTTGAAATAGTTAAATTTCTTGGATGCTGGGATTGAATTAGGGGAGGGATTATATATATTTAGTGTTGGATGAGTGGAATTCTTGTAAATAATAAATTTAAACACTATTAAGAGGTCTACCTATCATAATTAAAATACAATAATAAACCAGTTTCATTAAAATAAGGTATCTGGTAAATACAAGTCCCTAATTTTTTTTTGGATTTTTTTTCATATTCTCAATTTTTTTAATGTTTATTCCAATGATAATCTAGTTTTTCTCATAACCAATATAATACATTTTAACTATTCTCACTAATTATTTTTGTAATAAAATATAATCAGGAAAATAGAAAATAGAAAATATTTTGATTCAAAATATGGAATCTATTTTTAAAAATTTAAATCACATAATTATTATAAATTATTTTAAAATTTACCCCTACATTGAATAAGAAACTAGTTTATAAAGTAATACATCTCAATAAAATTTTCATATAATTTTATATCCAAATTTAATATAAAAATGATTCATACGGCATAAATTGTAATACTACACATATAATTAATAAATTATTATTTTAAATCCAGATAAAAATACAATTAAAAATTATTAATTATTTTTATGAAAAGACTGTTTTTATTTAAATGTCAATATTTTTTCCAATTAATCAAAAAAAGATATTATCTTAAAAATATCATCAAATGACCCCTAAGCTAAATTTTAAATTATGAAACATAAAATTATTATTTTTTCATATAAACTATATAATACTATAAAAATATAGTTTTAAATAGGATTACTAGTAATAGGAGTCCACATTTTGTTTTAGAAAAATATAAAATTTATGCATAAAATTGGACATGTTCTTATCGTAATCCTATAAACTCAATTTTGTGAATGTAAAAAAACATTTCATATATAATATATATGATTATATAACATAATTAACTAGTATAAATTAATAGGTTTCATTAAGATAAAATATATTTGGAACATAAAAATGTTTTTTTATAAAATCTTTTATTTATATTCACATGTTTTATAATTTCATTTCATATTAATTTATAACCAATGAATTCAACTATATATTTTTCTGGATAGATAATCCAATTTATAAAATTAGAATTTATTAATATGATATAATTTTAATTTAACATAATAATATTAATAATATTCAACAAAACTCATCCATGCGTGTAATTCCATCCACCAAAAAATGGTTGTGTTTTATATAACATAATCCAAAATCAATTTTTATTGCTTTAAAAGCGATATATCATATAATAAATCTATTTTTACTTTTAAATAAATTGTAATGACCTAGGATTTTATATTCTCTTATACCCTTGGTGTTTTATTTCATAGACACAATTGAATTAAATGTTATTCTTTTATAATTTCAAGGTTTTACACTCTCACCGCATTAAATAAATTATATTATAGCAATTTAAATATGATCATTGTAAAATTGGGATTTATATTTGAAAATAACATTATTGGGAAGCTAACATAATAAAAGAGTTAAAAAATATATTCTTAATAAGTGATAAAAGGATGTACACCGGTTACATTAAAAAAAATTACAATGATTATATATTGTGGAACATTGGAGGGAAATGAATACCTGGAAAAGGAAGAGAAAACTAACACAAAAAACTAGTGGGTGATCGATAAAGAGAATTTTCAAGAGAAATTTAACTACTACAATTCTGTATACATGTGAAGTAAAAATTTCATTGATATCATAAAATATAATGATTATAGGTTGAGTTTTTGGATTAATGATCATTTTCATAATGTTGAGGAATTGTATCACTCACAAAAAACATATGGAAATATAATTAATTAATATGATTATTTTTAATAAGTATAAAATTATCCTTGGTTCTTCTATGATTTTTTTTAATTTACCTCATAGAATATGATTAATCATAAATTGGCGTAATAAAATAAACTATGTAACATCATACAATGATCAATAAAAACAATTCCATAAATGGTCGACCTTATGGCCCTTTAAATGAACTGATAAAAATAATTATATTTAGTACTAATGGTATTAGTAGTATCCAATTTACATTATCCATATCAATCATATCCTAAACCAAAACTCACTGTCTCTGCATTTGGAAAATCTTTGTTTTTTGTCCCCTCAAATATGTTTTTCCAGAACAATTAACTTACAATAGAATCTATTTTCATGTTACTATTCAACATATGCTCTTAAAACCAAATAAAAAAAATACTAAAATATAAACATTATATATTAAAAAATTCATATGATGATAATATCATAAATAAAATTTGTTAAAAACATATTTTATAGATTTAAATACAAAATATTATTAATCATTTCACATTGGTTGAATCAATAATATTTTCATAACCCTTATCCCTTAACATTATATGATGTTTATACCTTTTTTTAATTCGGGAATTCATTTTTATATAGACCAATATCCTTAGAGAAGAAAAAATTACAATATTGTTTCCTTTCTCCCCATTTAATTCATTTTCATGGTGTCCTTTTTTTCATCACATTAAACATACTCTCAATTGATTATTGAATATACCAAGGTGGTAATTTCCACAATTATCACTTCTGGAAAATTAAATTTTCCCTTAATCCCTTTATAATTTGTTTTCTATATCATTCTTTGTAAATTACATTCCTTTTAATCCATAGTAAATAATGATATATTTTACTTTCTTGATAGATCAAAAAGTTATTTCATTATATGATGTAAATGTTTATGATACATTCTCCCTTTGATGAATTGTCATAAGGGATTTTATATAACATTCAGTATTATAATCTATATGGAATATTTAATCTGTATAATACATATTAAAACATAAAATTTTATCTTCATTACCACGGATACTTTATTCTTCCATTTTATTTTATATATCCAACACTTTCCTCATCTAAATTGTTATATCAGAGGGAAAATTTATATCAAATAATGTCTCTAAAAAATATTTCCATTCCATTATTTCTATTTCATATTACCCCATTAGTATAATAGATCAATGAAAAAAATTTATATGAATCACCTTCTAGATAACTCACTATAGGTGTATCCTTTTCCATTTCACAAGACCCCATGTCAATAATGATATTCTCCAAAGACATAATCTATTACTCATCATAAAAATGATTAACAGTTACAATAATGACAAGGGCCTCTTTCACATTAATCTACCCAGTATAAGAGAAACTTATTGTGGAATACTTTTCTCCATTCAGAAAAGGTAATTTGGCATAATACAATTATTCTTCCCCCCATATAACAAAAACATGAAAAGTTACAATCCAAGATATATCGTTTTTCTCAATATGTAAACCATTACATATTCCATGAGTGTTGGTACACCTCTTTCTTACAGGAATTATTTCATAATAATCTAATTGAATATATCAGATCAAATAATTAAATAAAAACCATGTAATTCATAAATCAATGATATTATTATAATAAATAAAAAATTATATCTGTTTTATATATCAAAATCAGAAATATGGTTTCATTGGTATATCATTTCATTCAAATCCTTCATAATATTTTTAATGTAAATTTTGAATTATCCAAGTAATATACCTCATGAGTTTTAAACTAGGTTTGAAGTAAGACAAGTTGTTGTGTACTAAGTTACAATCATGTCATTCCAAGAGTTCCCTTTTAGGAGTTATTAACCATTGGAACATCTCGTCCTGAACAAAACCCATTTTTATTTTCTAGATAGAAATATTATTATAGGAAATAACATTTAATATCAAAAACCAAAAAATATCGATATTTCTATACTTATATGAAATTTATATATTATATTTATATTCCCTAATTTATTTTTCAAAAAGAATATTTCCAGGGTTTTTACAGATATTCCATTAATAAAAAATTTAGTGAACCAGATCCCATAATCCAAGAGAAGGTGCATTAATATATTATATTTTATTGATTAGGAGGAATAAAACACATATGTTCTAATCAGTTTATCAATTTGGGAAAAATAGGAATACCTGCATGTAACTCATAACACATTGGAAGAAAATCCATAAAAAAAATTTATATCTTGGTATTCGTGAATCTCATTCCAAGAATTCATTATCAAAACCTAGTGAATGTAAAAACTAAGGGTGAGATAATACACAATTAAGGTCATATACTGAAAAATAAACAAGGAATACAAAATAATTTTCAATTTGAAAAAGTAAATACATTTTCAAAAATATAATCAAATGTACATGATAATGGAAAACTGATATAAAAAGATTAATAATTAAAACACAATAAATTTAATAAAAAAAATGAGAATGAAATGGATCATTAAATAATGTAAAAATGAAATTGTCATGTATTTATAATAATATTAAGTAAATTAAAAATAATTATTAGAATTAATTATTAGAATTAATATAGGTTGGATATAAAAACCTATACCTTCATGAAGTTTCACAAGAAGATTTTAAAATACATGTAGAAGCCCTTTCAATTCCCTGACTAATTTATTTCCAGAGGACCATTGGATACCTAAAGGGGATATATAAAGTCATGTTCCAAAAAATCTCTTCCAGTACAAATAATTCCTCAATTATAAAATATAAATTTTTTTTCATCGATAATGTTCCCCCTCAAATCATGGTATTGATTAAATAATACATATTTATCAATATTAACCATGATAATCAATTAATATTATAATTAAACACCATATAAAAAATGGTATACACTAAAGAAAATAATAAACTGCATTAACCTAGAATTTTGATATTTAATATAATATCAATGTGTAATGTATTTTTTTAACAAATGTGATTGTTTTAGGAGACGAGTAACAACCACAAAAGAAAATTCAATTTCACAGTTACTTTCATCACATTGAAATTTTCAACTCAAATCCATTATGATGAAATAATTATAATTGAATCATTAAATTATGAACAATAATGATTTAATCATGATATTATGGTTTATATGAGAAGTATATAAACAAAATATACATAAATTTGTGCATAATAATAACTAATTAAGAATCTAATGTAAATTTCAATGAAACCCTATACCGTATGCATTCTTTTGGTCAAATGAACAATAACCAAATCTATAATGGTTTTATGATTTTTATAACATACCCATGAACCAGATAAATATATATATATTATCAACTTTTATAATTTCATATTATCTTATCACCCATTCAACAATAATCATTCAGTGTTTTTAAATTTTCGGTTACTGATTGGCTTGTTTATCGAGTATCTTTTGTGGTTTTCATTTTTTTCCACATTAATATATAATGATTTCATCATAAATATTTTATAAAAAAGGGTTTAAATACCATATTAATTTATTATATATTTATTTACATTAAAATTAAAAATGATGGGACATGAAAGGAAATACAATATTCATAGAGACAGTAGGAATGAAGTACGCTTGAACGATGTTTCAGTTTTCATGTTGTATTAAATTATTGAAATTTAAATGATATATATAATGATTAAATTATAATATTTATATTATATATCTTATATTATTATTAAACCCATCATTAATACATTCTATATAATGATGAATGATTCACATCACATCGCATGATGATAGTCATTCGTATACATGAATGATGTTTTTGTATTCACAATAAATAGAAAATATTGAATATTTGAAGTATATAATAATAACAAAGGAAAATGAAAATATATATATATCATATATAAATGATAAATACATCATTATTCACATTCATATAATCTTTAAATGGGAGGACTAACACCATCAATTCGAAATGTTTTAGTCCTCTATAGACATGAATGATGATTGTATACCCCTTTGATTGATATTTGTGAAGATGATATTAACAAAATTAAATTAATTAAAATATGTATATTTAAAATACAATGTTATTATATAATTTTTTTATAATTAAAATTTAATTAGGTGTGGAAGGAGGTAAAATAAACACCTTTTAGAACACTACCACGTCATTACTAATCCCCAATAGGTTTTCACTATGATGTTCATAGGTATGATTACATAAAAAAATAAAAATATTAGGATATGGTGAGGTATTCGGGGGTGTCAATATGGAAGGTTTTGTATTAGCTAGAAGAATTTATTGGAATTTGAAGACTTAGGGGGATTGAGTTCCTTTTTATAATAGAGGACAAGTGAGATTCTTATAAATTCAAATAAGTAAACAATAATAGGACGTCTCATTACCACATGTTTCTCCAATAATGAACTATTTTCCATAATATAGGTTATATATTCTAATTATTTCTATATAATGGGTTATATATATATATATATATTGTTAATTATTCCTCTAAAATATAATTTTTAGTCCCATAAAAATAATGTTGATCTATTTATCACTTTAACTGATTTGAATTATTCATCAAAGATAAATTATATTAAAATTTAATATTACCTATTTATAAATTATAAATTATTCTGATTAAAGATATGGAGTACATTTTTTCAAATTGAAATCAAATATGATGCTAAAATTATATTAAGATTAATCCCACATATAGAATAAGATAACAGGTTTTTAAAGTGAAGATGGTAAATATTTTAGTATGTTTTGATATCTAAATTTCATAAAAATAATTCCCAATGATATATATTTATTTAGAATATGTATAAGTGTGTTTTTAAACATTTAAATCAAGAAATAATATAATTTAATATTATACATTATTAAAATGAAGAGTCCGTTTTGAAATAAAATTCTGTACTTATTACTATACATCAACAAAAAATCTTTTATAAAATTACCAAAACAACTCCCAAAGGTAATTTTTACTTTAATTTTTAGAAATATTTTTTAATATTAATATAAAACATATAAATTTTAAAATTATATTTTTAAATTAATTATGTAATTAAAATGATGAAAAATGGCTCTATGGAGAATACAACTTTTTATGTATAAAATTATACCTTATTTATCAAACATTAAAAAATATTAGATTAAATAAAAACAACATGAATTGGAATATAATATATAAATTTCACTTATATAATTCAGTAATAGTAATTATTTAATATATTATGATAAAAATCCATTACGGTATATAAATAGTGTAAAATTAAAATGATAAATTATTTTAAATTCTTATTTTTTTATATTCATTTATAATTATTTCGTAACTAATGAATTATTCTTTTTATTTTTGTAATTTAGTTATTCCTAATTATAATATACAATATAATTTCAAGGAATTTTATTTATTTTATGTAAAAATTGTAATAGTATTTTCTAAATCTCAGCATTTACTATTATATAAGCCATCAATGAATGTTTGGGTTGCGTATAATGTAAGATAAACCATGTATTTCAGGCCACAATATCCATATATCATATAATATATTTATTCTAAATAGTAAATATACTTTAATTTATTATGATTTTATATTATATTATATGTTTGGTGTTTTTTATACACATAATTTAATAAAATGTTATTATTTTTGAATTTTTGGGTGTTAAACAAAATTTCAAACAAGTGTTTATTACCATATAAGTATAGAAAGTGGTATTACATTCCATATATAATAATCCTCTATAATAAATGTTATTTTACTATAGAATTACAACCTATTATATATTTATAAAATATACAATAAAATATGACAGAATACCTGACCTATTGGAATACCTTTCCAGTTTGATAAACCATTTTTGACGATGACATTCTTACTTGAGATTCTTGATTACATGGTTTATGAAACATCAAAAAAATAAATCCCCAAATGATGGAGTTTTACTATACTCCAACCATTATGATATATATTCCTTCCATTAAATAATTCTAGAAACATCTCATTTTTTATAAAAACAATCTATATCATCATTATATATATTTGGAATATGTCTTCGATTAAAGATAGAAAACATACCCTTACAAACTTGTTTCAAGAATGTATCCCTATATTCCACTTATAAGGGGATTGAATCTAAATAAAACATATTCATGAAATTAGATTATCATTTTTTCTCGAAACTCATCTTATGAGATCAAAAACACATGTGACTTTTTAGAGTGAACCATTGGTCGAAGGTATGTGATTGTGGGGGTTTATTAAGGTTGTTTGGTGTACATAGATTGTTTTTTGATATTTATATGTTTTAAAATATCCAATAAATTCATTTTTCATGCTTTTTTTATTTAATATTAGCTTTTATATAGTTATGGAATATATGAGAATCCATATATCCTTCAGAAGCTCGAAAAATGGTTTTTATATTGTACAATCATACTTACTGAGGTCATTTCTCCAGCAGTCTATAAAAATTATAAATTATCATAACCCTTATTATAAAAACTCTAATATGTATCTTTACAACATGTATATCATCAATATTTCAATCATTGATGATATTTCCAATGTAATGGGAAATATTTTATATTTTGATAAAAATAATCAATGCACTGCAGGTGTTTTCTATAACAATGGGAAATTTACTCAACCAAGAGGTAATTTCACATATAAATTTTTTTACTGCAAAGATTTCCACTTTTATGTTGTGTATATATATGTATACTATTATCCTATGGTTCTATACACTCACAAGGACATATTGACGTTTCTAAACAAAAAATTTTGTCTCTATATTCTCCAGTAGGGCTACAAATCTTATGAGATTTTATTATACGGTCTAAAAGAATGAAACAATTTAACGTTTAATAACATTAATTTAAAATCTATGACCATCCAATTAGTTTTTGAATTAAATGTCTCAATTTTTTAAATAAAATTTAATGTCTCTATATATTTAATTTCATGCCTACCGATAGTGGGATTTAGGATGATATTTGTTTCCCTTATAAAAATCATATATTATGGTTTACACTTCGTTTCTTGGTGTATTATTCATAACATAATATAGAATATTTAGAAATTTATTTAATTTATTTTGTATTTTGTTGATATCATCAATTTTTAATGTCTATAAGTTGTCTTTTTTTAGAATTTATTGTTCATTAATTTTAATATTCAATTTCACCATTGAAAGAATGAGTAGAGAAATATTTTAATTATTATTGGTTAGTTTATTATATTTAATTCATACTTAATTCTCATTATATTCCAAATTCTATCCCTCTTTTTAATTAGTTTACCTGAATTTTTGTTGTATTAACATTATTTGAAGATAAATTTCATTCCAACATCGGTTAGTTTTAAAAATCATAAAACTTTATAGATTTCGTGGTTTTTGGGAATGTTTTTTCTAGGGTTTATATTCATCATTAAAATAATACCTCTTATATAATTTTTCAATGATTTAATTTTATTATTTATTTCATCAATTATTAAATTATTTTAATTATGACCATATTGTAGAGATATAAAGGATGTGTCAACATGACATTATCTCTATTGAAATGGAAGTGGTCAGTAATAATATTTGAATCCTAACATAAAATTTTACTATAATAGAGGATGATAATGATGTATTTTTGGAAATATTTTTATGTGTTCAGTTTATTAATTTCTATATCGTTAATAGAAATTATAGTTACACCATAATCAATCATTAGGTTCAGAATGATTTATGTTCATATGAAAAAAACATAACATTATGTTCTATACACTTCAAGTCATTGATTAATGAAATTTTCTACAGAATAAAGAAAACATAGCATAACTTTTTTTAATTTTTTATTAAAATATATAATATCCGCTATATTTTTTAGATATTTATTCTTTAACAAATATTAATTTAGACATGGTTCCAAATATTTTGATGATTGTTGAGGAAACATAGTTATACAAATATATATATTATAAAAACCACTATCTTTTTATCAAGATTTAATAATTTCATTGAATGAGTTGTTTTATAGAAATATTACTTTTAGTTAGTTGTAAAAAAATTTCACCACCACTTCCTTAATAGTCCCAAATTTTTGGAATTTATTTGATTCCAAAAATGTATCTTGATTACTTGATAATATATATTTGAAATTTCATATATTGAAATGTAAACGCAAATTTTTTTAGGGAAGGGTGAAATATCTTCGATAAAATTTATTATGTTAATAATATAATTTTTTTTTGAATTATGTAAATATTAAGGTCTAAATAATAAAATGTATGTCTAAGAATAGTACGAAAAAGATATTTATCCAATTGTTGAAATTCAAGTGTTATGTTATCACAATATATAATGGTTAATCCATGATCAACTATACTTTAGTAAAATATCCATTATACTTACTAATTGATACCCATGACAATTGTAGATATTTAATAAATCATCCATTTTTCTAATTGAGGACTCACTAGAAAATATTAATGCATTGACTAATAAGGAGGTGGTGTTCAAAAAATACTATTAATGATATTATATCTTCAAAAACCATGTTATGATTCCCAAAAAATTCACCACATAATAAATCATATTTCAATTTGAAGAAATATTTAATTATTATATGATTATAATGAATTTAAAAATATAGGAAAAGAAATCCTAAAAAATATTTTTTGGATTTGATCAAATTTAATATAAAATAATACACTTTGGGATAATTACTAAGAATAAAATTAGAATTTTTAAATGTTAATGGAATTCCTAAAAATATCAGTCTTTTCCCTAATATACTAGTAAATTAAGAAGGGTGTATCCATATATGTGAATCAATAACGTTATTGTCATCAAACATATCTAATACAATTATTTCAATGCACTTTATAACTAAACTAGTAAAAACACTGTGAATGAATGTGTATGTACTAAATTTTTATACTTTTCATCCGTCCTATATCCTTCCATTAAAAATAATGGTGACATTGATTTCCTCTAAATAAGATGTATGATTTTTTTCATGAATTCAGGATTGGTTGAAACAACCAAATGACTTTAATGAATTATATGTCTCTCATGTACCTTGTAAAAAATGTCTTCATTTAATATAATTTAATATAGAATTAATTTAATATTAATATAATATTTTTCTTCTATTAATGATATACACATGTACCCTAACTAGGCCAACGTATTTCCAATACTTTTATACCATTCCTTTTATCAAAACGATAACCCTTCATGACTATTTTGAGGTAATAAAATCTTTTTATAAATTTATTTGGGAAATTATTATTTAGTATAAAAAATTTATGTCAAGACTAAATAATTATTTGGATCTAATGAATAGTGTAACCAATCAAAATATTTTATTTGGAATAATTATTAGTCTCATGTTGATTTCCTCTAGGTCACACTAGAGAGATGTCATATTTTTTATTCTACCTTGATATTTCATTGGACGATGAACAATTAATTTTGATATGAGACAACACTTTTTTCCTTTTATGTTCCCTTAATATGTGATATTGGTCACTATATATTTCTAATTCAATCACATTTAATTTTCCTTAAAAATTTCACCAATAAGAAGATATAATTTATGATGGTGTTACATTGAATTTCTAATGTTAATTATATATTTTCTTTATGTTGGGTGATAAAATTGGATTTTATTTCCTTTTACGTGATGATTATTTCATTGATAGAATCATGAGTGTTTAAAACACATTTCATTAAATAAAATATAGTCTTGAATAGTGGATTAAATTTCTTTTTGTAGGGAGTATGTGGTCATTTGATAAATAATTAATGACTAAATTAATGTGATGAGGCAATTTTAGTGTATGATGGGAGGTTCCCTTATCCCTGTTGTATCTTGAATATTATATATGAGTAAAAATATGTAATAGAATATTAGAAATCAAAAAAAAATACTCTGAGAGTGTAATTCCCAAGGCAATCCTGACCTATCCTGAGGGATGTTCATAGTCTATATGTGTTCACAACTACAACCTAACATTAATAAATATGAAATATGAAATTAATTTTCCACAAATAAATAAATTATAATTGACATATATCATAATAAGCAAAAAATCAAAGGGATATGTATATATATATATATCAAAACCCAAAAAAATATAATCAAAAATGTAATCAGAAATTAACATGACAGAACACAAAATCCCAAAAGAATAAATACTCTATGCACAATGGAACAATACCATCCACGTCATCAATTAGGAAATTTCCATTAACAAATCGTAGTAGAATAAAATATAAAAACATAGGTATGGTGTGAGCCATAATTCCCGGTAGGATCTCACAAAGTGTTTCATAGAATGAATTCATAATACTGAGCAAAATCGTTATTTGAATTTATATTAAAATAAGAATGGTAGTAGATTTCCATATATAAAAAAATACATGCTTTCATTTCAATACGTAGTAAAAAATTTGATACATGGATTAAATAAACATTTTACATAAAAATCTATAAATAAATAAATAAAAATGATGGAACATGTTTCCTAATAAATGTAATTTTAATCAATAAAATCACAAAAATAATTTTGGTTACCATCCATTGGGTATGATTGTATCATGTATCTGAATCCACAAACATCCCCAATCAGTGATCACAACTAAACAAGTTTGGACATGTCACTTGAGAATTTTATGAATATGAATCATTAATATCTGATTAGTGGTAATCATATCAAACTTGGTATTTTATAGAGTTTTCATTGTCAGTCCATTATGTGGGAATTACCATCATCACATGGTTGTTCCAAATAACCCACAAGAAAACTAGGATCTAATTTTGTCAATAAATCATTTTAGGAATGATAAAATAATTTCATTCAAATCTATCACTATTCACTGTTCAATTTTCAATTTTCCTAATGAAAAATATAATGCAGATTCGCAACCAAAATATGGATTTTTTATAAAATCAATATTTTTCTGTTTAAAAAAAATTATAGGTTTTTATAAATTCAAATCAATCAATTTTTTAAAAAAATTTAATTAAAATAATAAATTTCATCAATTTAAAAATACACCCCAAATTCCAATTCCTCTATAAGTTGATTGGATTTTCCAAAAATACATTCCATTAAAAATTACAATATCATCTTTTATAGATTTAAAAAAATCATGGGATTTATTATCTTAATGTAATCCTGATAATTATGTCATAATCAATTTTTAAATGAAAAACTAAACCACCTACCTATATTAATGAATATAAAAACATAAAATATGACACTAATATAATGTTGAATGTGTTTGAGATCTAGGAACAAAAGATATAATCAGTGTCAAATAGAATAAATTTTTCATCCATCAATAAAAAATAATATCCTTACTCTATTGATGGAATGGTAATAAAATGGATGATCCTTGGTACCACATACATGAAGAGATTCCCTCAAATAATCATTACTAAAAATCCATGAATGGATGATCTTTTATGATTTCAGAACACCAAAATCACCTATGGATGGCTATTGGAAATTTGGTAAAGGTTGTAGGTTAAAAAAATTAAATTACCCAAGTCACATGGTATAATTATCTTGGTCGGGGGAATAGATGATCTGTATTACTATAACATTATGTAATCATATGAATTCAAAGGATGATATGTAATGCATCATGATTTATTTTGAAACATGATAAACCATTTATTATCTTGAATAAAATTCACACAATCATACATTATAAAATGACACGATGTGAAATTATATTACAGATTGAGGCATCTCCCGGTAGACATCTATTATTGAATATCCCTATAATAAAATCTCCAAATTTGAATTAAAGAGTCCAAAAAACGAAACGACATACCAAATAAAGAAACATGGTGTTATAACAACCCAACTATAAAATAATATTTCACAAAAATATTTTCATGAAGATACCATATAAGAAATATTACACCATGACTATCTAGTTAGTGCATTGTGATCTCGCATATCAAATGAACCAGAACTATGATACCATATAATTTGAACTAGATATATTTCCATCCCATATGGTTTATCAATATCATAATCCACTCACCTAACTAGATTATCAATCATAGATATATCGTCCTCAACATCGATATCCCCCCAGTTCATGAAATGATATGGGTCATAAAAATAAATCTAATGTTGAAACAAATAAATCATGTTATGTATCAATGTCAACTGTGGGGGAATTATGAAATAATTAACCATTTTACCCATATACTCAACAAACTAAAAATGTTATAAAAAATGAGGAGAAATATTACCTTACATCCCAATATTAATGTCACAATGGAGGTGGAACACTTTTTATCAACATTTCACTAACTGAAAACATCAATGGTCTATATGTTTAATCAACATAATATGTATATCGTCTTTGTGAAATTAAAATTCTCCCACGAATCAACTGTAAAAAAATAAATTTTTTTGACCAATCTCTTCACAAAAAATGAATATTCAACAAACTCTGAATAACACGATAATTAATTGTACTACCTTTAATAAAATTACTCAAAATAACCAAATATCTCTATGGACAGGTAAATAATTCTATATTACAACTCTAATATTACTAAATGGACATCCAAAGACCTAAAAAATACGAGGAACCATGAATAATGTATATTTTCATGTATTTATATTTATCCTTCTATTTATGGACCCCAATTAGTGGATGGTATGTCGTACTCAAATGATTTGGAAATCATAGTGCCTCCCGGATGCCTCTGCAAAAGTGAGAAATAAAATTGGTATCCCAATTAGAAAAAATAGAAAATGGAACACATTGAAAATTAAAAATATCATTCACTTATGGTTTTCTCAATTGATAAATTTTATATGAACCATAAATGGGTATAAAGTGATCCTATTTGGTAAGCATATCGATCAAAACCAATATAAATTTATGCATTCTATTAGAATGTGGAAACCCAACCACACAATCTATAGAGATCTTATCCCACATAAAATATAACATTGGATGTGTTTGAGTAATCATGATAGCCTATAGTCATGGACATAAATATTTGGAATGTATAATGATGGGAGACAAAAACATTAATTATCTATCTCATTCCCGACCACTAGAATAACCACAACATTTCATAGAACATCAATTTAATTTTGGGTTAATATCCCATTGGGAATTATAGAAATCCCCAATAATATCATTGATCATTGAAAAATAACAATACAAACCATCTTTCTAAATATTGAATACACTCTATGGATAACGACACATTTGAAATGGTCTCCCAACCTGATATTGAGTCTCAAATTCCACATAATTCATTATCAATATAACATTCTAGATGAATCCTATTGAGAAGAGTATAGTTCAACTAAGCTCTATCCACTACATCATTAACCTCTATTTCTAGAATTCCTATATTCAATGATGGGAATATAGAAACAATGTTTTACCCTTTAGATAATTATTCCATGGAATGGGTTGGATGTTTCCTACTCATAATGACAATAATAAAAATCAATTTATCTAGGATATATGTGAATTATAAATAAATATATTGTATCTAGACAAACAAATTTTCTTTATAATTGATTGAAATAATTTTTAATGATGATTTAACGGAAGTACTTATTTACATAATACATAGTAATCCTCTACCGAAGTAGTTAATTCAATTACATGGTAAGAAAATGAATCATGGTTGTGATTTTGTGGTCATGAGTTGTTTAATTCATCTATTTTTTCAAAATATTATATGATTCATGGCGTACCATGTGGTCACCATACAAAAGGACATAGCACAATGATGAACATAATGCATAAAAAAATACTCCAGGTCCTTTCACGATGTTTGGAATGCTCGATACTCGACTAAAAGTTAAAAGAGGTTTCATCTCACCAATATAAACCTATAATTATTTGCCTAAAGAAAACATTAACCATATCCATGTGATACTGGTAATCATAGAAGATAAAATAGAAAAATCTTTTAGGAACATTATCTAGGACCCGTCTATAGAAATGATTCCTTGAATCATGAAAACATTATACTCTTTCTCCAATGTCATAACAACTTTCAACTTCACAATATCAATGTAGATACAATTTTCTAACACCATGTTTCCCATGATATATATATAATGAATTCATTAATATCATTTTTATATATTATAATAATTTATGGATTTATACACAATTCCCAAGACTCTCTCGTTTAAAACACTTAATCATCATCAAACATACAGAAATCCAATATTTCACTGCCAATGATGACCAAAAACGTATCAAGATACTCTAAGAAGATCTAATACATGGAATACATTAAAAATGGACGTGAATTTATTCATCCAAATAAAATTCTATGATACTCATAATGGCCATACCTACTCTAGATGGTAGCTTTCCAAATGACTTAATTTTTTATTCTCAACCACTGAGAAAAAAATATAATTATTTAAGAACCAATGTTCCCCTTTAAAAGGGTAAAAAATTTCATCAATTTGTGTAATATATATATTTTATTTACCATAACATGGTAAATTTTTTATTAATCAACATAAATATGAAGTGTTCGTTAATATTTCATTGTAAAGAAAACTAGAGCCACCCAAGGATACACACTCAAGCGTATAATGACTTCATCTAACAGATCATCCATTTGAGTCCTCAAATATTTCATTTTAGATGGTTACATATTATAATATTGATTAGATCAAAGTTCAGTTATAGGTAATAAATCAGTAGATAAATCATTATCTCCTTCTGGTGAAAAACTACAGATTAAATTTGAAAAAACAAGGTGAAACACAATGAATACTAGAGAAATATCGTCACTCAATGATTCCCACTCATGGAAAAATGTAAATAGTAAAATTAAAATCCAAATATCTTGCTATGAAGGTCAAAATATACATGAAATTGTTTGAAATTATCCCAAAATTATATGACACACCCTATATGGAATGTTAATGGACACCCATCAAAGATAATAATTAATTCTATTTTATATAAATTTGCTAATCCAACCAAAAAACCAATAGTTATCATGATGATATTTTGAAAACTACTGGCAATATTACATTTTTTATATAGAGAAAACTCATGAAGGAAAATTAATATTCATCAATATCATTGCTTCAATGGGTGTAGTAATACCCATGAAAGAAAATAGAACATCTTTAGGATGATTTGGAATGATCAAAATGTTATTTTATATAAACGAATGAAATGAGTCATTAACAAATAAGGAAGTATCTGATGATAAAGCTATATCGATGGTATATAACACTATTTATGGAGATGTTTTAGCTTTTTCTGGAGACTCTTCTTCTACTTGAATAAGATTCAGTTTGAATTCCTCTAGCTGGAACTCAAAAAAATAGGAAATATTTGTTTCAACGATAATATATTTCATTGTTATTGATCACATAATACTATGTTGAGAAATTAATATTAGATGAAATTATTTTAGTGTCTTCTGTTTTCATAGGAACAAAATATATTGGGTTACAAAATTTAATATCATTTTCAATGATATGTGATCCCCTTTAGTGGGGGTGCACTGGTGATGGAGAGTGTCACATCCACACTGATTTTTGAGAGGTTCAGTGTTCGATTCATGGGAGTCCACATTCGGGGAAAGCCTCACCCTCAGGATCCACCCCCTTTTCGGGAAACCTAGTCTCATCTCAGTAGAAAAAATGAGGAATGAAAAAAAATCATTTATGGATCGCTTGATAGACCATCACTGACGGGTCGTCACCCTTAGGGATGCTCTACCAACTCGGTTGTCAATGGGTCCTTTCTCGGCTAGGGTGCAACATCAAGGGAGTGACCTCTTTGTTGGGGAGGGGTGCATCCTTGTGTGGAGTGTTCAAAAAGGCCACATAGGGGAATTCCATTTTCTAAAAAAAACTCAATGTTCTTTGATGAAATACTAGATGAAATCAAAGGGCTATTTTGAGGAATGAAAAGAGGTCTAGAAAGACACAATTGTCATTAACTACCATGAGATTCAAAATTATTTATATTTCATTTAATAAAACACATAAAACAACCACTATGATCAAATGAAACTTCCAGAAAGAAAAATATATGAATCAGTCAAGGCTCACCCATAATCAACCTATCAATCATGTTAGCAAATGAAGAAATCCATAGCAAGAAAACCCAATAAAAAATATCATATCAATGTCCTATCATGAAAACCAGTTATTTATCTTATCATATGATAATATATAATGTGAAATTCGAAGAGGTTCGATGATGAGGTATCAATACTCCCCCACTATTCATTCACCCATCTTGAGTTTGAAAAAATGCAACGCCTTAGTGAGGACCATAAACCATGGATAGGGATGGTCAAATAAAAATATTTAAACTTTTATAATGTAATCCATAATTCTTCATCTCCATCACCTTCAAATCCTATAATCACCATAATGTTATTAGTAGCTTAAAATTAACAATCATTACCTTAATATCATCATATTTTTCAAGAAATAAAATAATATTTATCATTATCAACCAATCAATATGAGTAAATGATTATTAGATCCCTTGAAACTGGTGGATTCTCTAAATGGATCACTAGATCACAATTTTAGAATAAATCCCACAGATGTTCGACAATAGGATCCTAAATGAGAATCTGTGAATGTTCCTGATGGATATATTGGATAATGTGCACAAATAAATAAAAGAGATTATTGTTCATTAGAGGATTCAACTGAAGTGGTTAATCATTACCTTCCTCCTATATCATCTTCGAACGTCACCAAAAAGGCATGATTATATATATTATCGTCATAAAATATTGTTGAAATGAGATGATTACACAAATCCTCAATTTAAAAAAGAGATACTGGGAAATTAATCTCCTTATAAAAGATATCATGTTATTGATTTCAACCTATTAATATACAAAAGTTAAGGAAAATAATAATAATTTTCCTCATGATTCCATTCCAAAACCACCCATGGTTTCATAATGCTCATTATGATTAGATATGTATAGGAGCACACTCGTAACTACATCCAATGTGTTGAATCATTCTATGTTCTCCATACTAACAATAAGTAAAGATGAATAAATTGAAACATTGTTAACACTTTGTCGTGAACCAGCTTGAATACATTATATCTATTAATCCTGATAAGATCATGAAATACCACGAATGGTGTTCCCAATCCCCATAGGCTAGATATAATAATACTGAATCATACTGGAAAAAAGTGGTAATGTTTTATCAATAAAATTTATTAAGGTAATATATACATATTTTTATGATCAAAATGCCAAAGATAGATAAAAAACACTTTAACAGAAACCAAAAATAGCTCATCATCAATGTTCTTATTAATTAATATGGTAAACTCGAACATCAAGAATAAATCAATGCTCAGAGAAGAATGATCAAGCACATCCACCACATATATTTGATGATTTTTTATCATTAGACCTAAAATAATTAAATCTAAAAACCCATGAAGGGGAAGGTTAGGTGTAAGCAATGAATCCTCGAAGGGAAAAAAAATATGATCCATAATAATATAAAATAGTAATATAAATCATTCAATAAATTTTTAAAAAAAATCATGGGGTTACATTTCTATATTAAAAAATGGTATCAATTTAATATAATAGAATAAATTTAAAACATGGCTTAGATACTTTTTTATATGAAAAAATTTATATAAATTAACAAGAATAAATAATATAGTTTTATAATCAATGTAAATTGTATCAAAATAATAAAAAAACCACCCCATTCATCTACCATGACATAAGAAATATATTATTTATAGGATTCCAGAATGTCACAAATCATTTATCAAGTCCATATATGTGTGTACATGTCTCTCTATGTGAGCTCAAATAGGACTAATCAATTTTCCATTAGGGATAATCAGGACAAAAAAAAATTCTGATATAATTTTCATCATCAATTCAACAGATGTAAATTACCATCATATCATTCATTTAAAAAATAACCCACAAACAACATAGTATTTCATGATTTAAATAAATCAATAGCAAATAGGACAAATAAAAT
Source organism: Viscum album (assembly GCA_963277665.1). NCBI lineage: Eukaryota > Viridiplantae > Streptophyta > Magnoliopsida > Santalales > Viscaceae > Viscum > Viscum album. The sequence continues at coordinate 1,691,286,456 of OY728126.1, forward strand.
TATTAAATTAATTCTTATTAAACAACTAAATTCCACAATTTTCATTTTACTAATGACAATTATATTTCAAAAAATGATATTTTTTCATAATTTCATTCATTTTATATACATAACGAAACCTAAGATTACAAAAATTTAATTTTTGAAATTTTTATAGAAGAAGTAAAAATTGAAATAGTAAATTCCATCAGGATCAAAAGACACACAAATTGTATACTATATTACACTGGGTTTCCCTAAAATTTATTCAATATCATATTACAATTCCGAAATTCACCAAATTGGTTGTTCAATAACAAATTGAATGAAAATTTTCAAAGAGTTTATAAAATCAAGGTTTTATCAGATAAAAAATATCAAATGAAACACCATTTTATTATTCATGAAAATCAACATCTGCAATTGGAATTTTCAATAAAAACTATGTCATATGAAGATCATGGAACTCAACATAGAATCATGATTTAGAAAAATTATGTTTAAGTTCACCAATCACTATATGATATATAAAATCAAATTAAGAATGAAATAGATTATAGAAGTTATATGACACCATATACCCAATGATATTCATAGGGACCAATATGAAAATCAATCATTAAATAGATGATCTTGAAGGATTAGAGAAATCCAAAATTTCTTAATGTTGGAACATGGTTGGGAGGAAAATTTCCATTTAAAAACGAAAATTAATCTTCCAAACCACCTGGTTTAACATGATGGGCCACGGGATACATGGTGTGTATACCCTTTATATTGATTAATCTCATGAAGTGAAATGATACTGAGAAACATATCAAAATTTACTAAATTCATGATTAAACTTTTAATTCCATGAAAAATATATACAATATCTACCTTGTAAAAATCACTCATTGTGTAATCACATTACATAATACATAAACATTCAACATATAGTTCTTCACAAGGCTCTAAGAACAAAATCTCATAAAATGAAGAATAAATAGATGAAAATAAATAAATTATATATTTATACGTTTTGACATCGACATACAACAATAAATAATATTTCCATCACTTTTTCATCTATAATACTCTCTACTGGTATTATTTCCATTTGAATTGAAATCAAGGAAATATATATAATTCTGAGACTATTTTGGCCTTTGGATGTACTCAAAAATCTTGATGTGACTATATTAGTCTTGAAAATGAGATGTGTATTACATAACACCTTTACAATAATTTTATCAGATATAAAATTTACTTATTTTATTATGTAATACAGTGATTCAAAAAAATCATTTGAAAAAAATAATAATATAATAATACATATATTGACAACGATATTAGATCTAAATTACAATTGTTTAATAATCATCATAATAGAGACTAATTACTAAATATTCATAACATATAATGAAATGGGGTAATACTAAGAAATTAATAACAAATTTATACTCCTATCTTATATTTGGGGATAAAAATTTTTCCTTATCAAAAATATGTGATGGGTTAATTGAATTTATTACAATTAAATAATATATGTGTGTAAACTATTCTGTTTCATGAAATATGTTAATGATATATATTAATTATGTTTCATATAATTTAATGAAATCATGTTCCAAACAAGATAATGGTTTTAAATAAATATTTACATCATTGGGATAGAATTGATTTATAAAATATCATGTACTTAAAAATTAATGGAATATATTTTTACTTTATTAAAGTAATACCAAATACTATTTAGTGTAATTGAATGACTTGAGTTTTTTTATTAATAAGAAATATAGATGTATCACAACATATAAACAAATATGTAGGTGTTTTTGATTTTGTCTTGGTTATATTTAATTGTTTAATATTTGAAATGATTTTTATATGGACATACATTTATGAACAAACTACTCTAGATTTTTTTGATCACAAAATTCTTAATTGGGGGTGTGTTATTTATTTTAAAGAACTATATTTAGAAGATTTTATAGTTTCAAAAGAGTATGTGACATAGAAAAAATTACTTGGAATATATGTAAAAACATTTTTTAATAAATTAAATTTTATTCAATAATAATATAGGGGCCTAATCAATATTGTAAATATCCAATGGTGATTAATCTTCACAAATTTATAATTTCATAAATCATGTTGAAAAAATCAACTCAGAAGGGTGGTATTTAATATTAGTAATATTTTGGGATATAAGCCATATAGAATATAAAAATGTATGAATGGTATAGTTATTTTAAATCAGGTATTATCATGTGGTTAAAAATATTAATTTCAAAGAATTCATTATTTTCTATAATATTAGTTTTTTACTTTAATCACTCCACACATGTGGTTTTAATTAATTAAATAGATATTTTATGTTTATTATAATTTTTTGGGGTCACTTAGAGTAATTAATTTTCATCAATATACATAGTAATTTTATAAAAACACAAATGTTATAATGTCATAGTCTAACAAAAATATATTGTTCAAAGAAAGAAGATTTCGAATTTTTGATACTCTTTCATGATGTGTGTTAAAACCCATATTAGTAATATAGAAACCTAAAGTGTTTATTAATGATCTAGATCATAAATGTTTTATTTATTTTGAATGGGTGTATATTTTTGAAAAAGGATGAACAATGAGTTAATTGGATGTATGAAATTATATGTAGTTAATTAAGAAGTTACTGAAGAACAATTTATCAAAAAAACATAACAAGAACCATCATAAAAATTTAACTCTTTAATTATTGATTTTTAATTTAAATAAGATAAATTAAATATTAATCCATGATGGAAAATAACATTTCAATAATTAGTTACTAAATTTTAATTTAAAATATATCTTCATCATTTAATTTTATGATAGAAACAATACCCCATAATTTTAATTTTATTCCTTGAATATGATATTTTGTAATATGAGGAAATTGAAAAATTCTTTATTCCAACCAATGTAGAAATTTCTGGTCATGGTTTTCTATAGAAACATTAATTCCATAGTTACAACATGAACAAAAAATTGGTTCATGATACAAAATACAACTAATGAATTAAGTCATTTTTAAACATAGAAATATAATAGAGATATGAGTTCCCCATTGTAACAGTTATCGGCACACAATAATATGATTACCTTCAAAATAATTGGTCATGTTTTATGTTTTATTTTTCATTTTTCATACATATATATTATGCCATGATTATTAGGGAACCTTTTCATAGATTTATAATACATTTTAAACTATGATATTATTATCTAATTTATGGAATTACATAAATATATAATAATTTAACTATAATTATCATATACTATGATTTTTTAGTCATTGGATGGATTATTTAATAATTAATGATGGTTTTAAAAGAATATTTACATTAGAACTATTATAATCAAACTAATAAATTCATATAAAATTATTTATATACTTTTTATGATGGAATAACATATGAATTCAAGATAGTGAAATACGATTGACATGTAGAGATTTATGGCGAGTATTTTCTATAAAATGATAATTTATTAATTACTATATTTTGATCTAGTTGTTTTGAGTTTACTGAAAATACCATTACTATTTTAATGTGTTCTTGGTATTCATTGTAAGAAATGTGTGTGTTTACTAATATTTGATTTTCTATCTTGAATTCATGTATACATAGTTATAGAGTGATAGGGAAACATAGTTTAGAGGTCAGTCTTACTATGATTTTTTTAAAATACAATTCATTGTGGTTTTTTCTACATTAAAACATCATAATGTGTATAATACATGGAAACTAAATGTTTAAGTGAACCATATAAAATCACCTTATCATCACATTTCATATTTACATTTGGATATTGTGGGTTTGTGATTGGATTTTATATATTTAAAATGTTATTGATAATTTTAGAGAATGATATGTTCTGGAAATGTTATTATCACCATAATTATATCCCATCATATAATGTATTTGAAATTAGGTTAATAAAACTTTTTTCTAAAATTTTTTTATAAGAATATAATTATAGATCCTATTATCTTTAATATAAACATCTAAAATTATATACTATTAATGTCACCTTATATATTTTTTGATGATGTATCTATAAAATTTACATATACCCCAAGACTATATGATTTATCCAAGGTTGTAAAAAACTAGATCAACTTATTTATACAATTTAACATTTTCATTTTTAACAGATTTCATTTGTTATATTTGGTACCATTAGATCCTCATATTATATATTATTGAATATTATTTCTTAAAAAAACCATTTTTAATAGATTCCTTAATGGAACATGTAATATTATTGGGTTTTTGTGCATTTATTTTTCTTTTTAATTTATGATTTTAAGAATATTCTTATTTATTGGTTAGCTAATCCCCATTCTTATCTCATCATGGTTGACTCTCCCTTAGGCCCTTGTTCATCATCAATTTGAAAGGTGTTGTTACATCAATGAATGTCATACTACTGAAAATTATATTTACATATTCATTTAAAATAATATATATCATTTTAAAAGAAATATCCCCTGGGATACTTTATATTTTGGGCATATATATTGGAATCAAAACAATCATTCTACTAAACTTTTACACCATTACTGACTCTTAATGTTTTCATATATAAATAATTTGTTTCAAATACTTTTATTTTATTTACGTTTTTGATATTTTTTTATTAACTAACAAGTTCCATATGTATTTCACTGTAATGTTTCAGTAATATCATACATTATTATGACAAAATTATTTTCAATGAGGATACCAATAAAAAATGATAAAAAATTACATAAATTACAATAAATTTTCACCACACTAAAATTATAGCTTCTTGGTAATATTTAATCATAATATAAATGATCACTTTGATTTCATCTCGCTATCATTTAATTATGGAGTTATATATAATATAATTACACATTAAAAAAATAAATTTTCTCAATTTAGTGGGTGTAATTTAATTTTTCCCATAAAATGATAAAAACATTGAAGGGGGTATGAATCTAGATATTGAAAACTATTTTCTAAAATGATACAAATGATCTGGTTCCTTTATATATAGAATGAATTTATCATAACCTAAATAAATATAATATAATGAAATATTATATAAGGGATACATAGTTTTGTACTATTTTCTCATATATTTTAATGACCAACTCGTAATTATTACATAATATAGTAAATTACATGATAAAAAAATTATTACCTTCCTAATGATCATTTTTAGTTCATAGTTTTAGAGTATTTGAAAATAATTTATACATATCAAATCATATGAATAAACAGTGGATAAAAAAATATAAATATCTTTTATAATAAAAATATTTTTAATAAAAACATGAAATCTTTTCATCAAACGTCCATACAATATTGATCTTTGATTTTCATTTCCCTTAACCCATTCTTAAACCATGTGTATAAATTTTTAAAAAAATTTATGATCACAAAAATCATAATATTTCACATAAAAAAAGCATAGAAACCATTTTTACATGAATAATTATAAACATATGATTTCATTTTCACAAATACAACCTTCTCAACTAAGTATTATTACATTGTTAATTTTTAAAAATTTTAGATTTAAATAAAAATAATAAAACATAAATAATACCCCAATGGTAACATGGTGTGTTAAATACTTAAGCATTAAGCCCTAATTCATAAAAACGATTTATAGTCCTCACAAATACCATACTAAGAAACCCTCATGGATAACTTACAATGTAAACATAACCAAATCATTGGTAGAAATATAGGTCCCACCCATCATCAAAAGTTAATTCCCATATACTAAAACATAGTTATGAAAATAAATTACCAATATAATATATATCATTTCCATAAAAAATATTGATGAAAATAAACGAGTATTTTTTATGATATGTCCTTTAATAATATAATATATTTGAAGTGAGAAATGATAATAAAAATTGAATATGAGTATAAAATATAAATAATTATCATATAATATAATATAATTAAAATTCATTCCCCAAATAAAATTTCTACCACAGATTTTATAATGTAGAATGTTAAACCGTGAATTGAAATTTGGTTAAGAATTCCATTACCTCCTATACATCATAATTTAAACAGAATAAAACCTCATGTATAATGTTTGAAAGAGATTACCTAATATATTAATGAACTATAATTATATTTATAATTAATTTCCTGAAATTATTATAACCAATTATATCTCATTTATGAATAAAATATTGTTATTTTCATTATTTCATATGCATTTATCTCATGGTTTCTATGGTTGGGTAAATATGGATTTTCTCATCAAATGGAAGATAAAATAAGGAAGAGGAATTGAATGTTGTTGATATTAACTAATACTTTTAAATAATACTATATATAATTTTGTTTTTTCATACGAGGTTGAATAATTATATAAAACGTTGATGGGAATTATTTACCTCATTTTTGTTGTTTTTATGATCATTGTGAACTTATGTCATTTTATAAAATATAATGTTTATATATTGTCTAACAAACATTTAATAACTAATAATATTAATAATAAAATATTATTTAACCATAATAATTGTTTTATGTCCAACCACGATGGTGGTAATGATAAATGATTGTTTATCATCCACGTTGGCAATAGATGGACACATCATATTGGTTTTTCTCATCTTAAGTATAAAAGAGACAGGGGAAAAGGTATGAAGATGAATTTTTCCATAAAGATGAATTTTTTTTATTATATATAAGAAAATATAGTTTAAATGAATCTTTCATATAAAGTTTTGAAGATATTATAAAAACAAATAATTAATTGAAAAGAAAATAAATTAAAATAAAAATTAGGTCAACCTCTTGAGTTTTACAATGTTCTAACCAACATAAGGCCCCTGTTTTTGGAATGTAGGTTAGACCAGCATGTCCTGGCCATGAGGAATTGGTTTGAAAATGTAATTGTGAAAAATTTAAAGATTCTATGAGGCTTTGAGTTGGGTTGAGAAAATGTGGTTAGGTTTGTAATTTATAATGGAGGGGAGGGTGTTTTCTCATTACTATATTCAATAGTTAATTATTTTGGCTAAAGACTATGAATAGATTTAGAATAATCAATACATAAATTAAATAATGAATGAGAGCTTGATATTCTGGGATTAAATAAGCCTTACATCATATATGACTTAATATATCACCTATTTTACTTATATCATAAATGATCATTTTTCACTATTCATTAAAAATCATATATATTATAAAAAACTCATAAAATATCCATACTATTTTTTTGATGTTAGTAATTCAAAACAGAAATAATATTTTTCAAATAACTGAAGTTTAACTTTTTTACTAAAAGCATAATTTATTTTAAATTACTAGGTATAAAACAATAAATATTTTAAAACACATTGAAAAACTAATGAATGTCTCATAAAATTACATTTTAATAATAGGGAAAAAACATTATAAATTTTCAATCAATTATTTTAAATTATATATTTTCTAAATAATATTATTAATTTTAATATTTTAATTTAATATATATGTCTCCAAAAATACAATCACTGAATTTATAATTTCAAAAAAATATTTTTTCTTTATTCAATGGTATACATGTATTATGTTTTTCCATATAACGTGGGAAATGTTTATTTATGAATTTTTGGGTGAGGTAAATATTCTATTATTCTAGTTACTACTCAAACAAGTCATGTTATTATTCCATCGGTTTTTATTCTATAATTTATATAAATACCAATTATTTCATTATAATATTAAAATAAATTTGACTCTTTAATTCCAGAATAAAAATAATTATTTTTTAAATTATTGGTTTCTTTCATTGTACCTAAATTCAGGAAATTGAATCCTTAAATTATACATTTCTTATTAAACAAGTGATGGTTTTATTCCCTCATATTGTTTTCAGATTCCGATGATTCTTCTTTAGCTATATTGTTTATCAACAAGTCATTAACCTATAGAATTTCCTTTTTGCAGAATATTTTATCTCTATAATCAATAATATGACCTGGTTTCTCATCATACAAAAGGTTTTATTCCATCTGAACTACATCTGGGAGGAACACATGAGATTAATATGTAAAATCATTTTATAACATGGATGCGTGAAAAGTATTGTTCAAATGAGATAAATTCAGAGGCAAAGCTACTCGCTAGGTAACTAGTACACCATTATCCATTATTTAAAAAGCTCTAATAAACTATGTAAATATATTCCCTTTGTTACCAGAACTCATAAATCATTTCCATAGATATATTTTAACAAATACATTATCACCTACATCTAAAGATAATTTGTTCTCTTATTTTTTACAAAACGTTTCTTTCCGCCCTATGTTTTCCTCATGTGTTTCTAGATAATATTCACATTATCCTCCATATCATATTCTTATTATGGTCCTATCATATTTTTTTCCTTTAATTCATCCCAATGATATATAGTTCAACACCGCTTTCTATATAATTTCTCAAATTCCACTATCTCTATTCAAGAATGAAAATTATTAATATTAGAAAAAAAAACAAAAAAGATCGATGATCCCAACATATTACTTAATACATTGAACAATATATAATAATATCTTATAAAATCAATATTGTTCTCTTAGTCTATCCATCAGATTGATGATGAAATGTTGTCCAAAATTTTAATTCAATTCCCTTCGTCATCTGAAGGTATTTCCAAAAGATAGAAGTGATCCTGAGAAATCAGTCAGATATAGAGGATTGGGGAACTTAATATAACCTGAATATATATTTTAGGTATATTCTAGAATGGTGAAAACAAGACAGAGTATCCTTAATAGGAAGAAAATGTGAATTTTTTTCTAGTGGTTCAATAATAACCAAAGTGACATTGTTACCTTGATAAGTATCTGGTAGTCCCACCATGATGTCCGTGTAAATATTTTCTTAATTCTACTCCAGCATTAGGAAAGGATTAATCATCCCATTTGGTAATTGTATCTTAATGGTAACATGTTTACTAGTAAAAATGTTCATGGTAAAATCTGTATTATCTCTTTTTATTCCATCATCCAAATAATACTCTTGGAGGTCTCTATACATTGTCGTGCTTCCAAGATGAACATCAAATAGAGAAATATTATAATTAAATAAGAAATATTTGCAATATTTTGAATCATATGACACACAAAATATCTTCCCAAATCTCAAAACATAATCCATATAAAATTATATTCTTGTAAATTACCATTTTCCAATAATTCTACCTATTTTAACTCTTCATCTTTCTTTGGTACTATAATAACTTTTTATGATATTTAAGACTACACTAGAATCAAAAATCAAAAAAAAAACTTCTACACTAACAACTTTCATTCCAAAATTAATCAAATCATTAATCTAGGGGTCTGGGGACAAATGTATAGTTGTTAATGATTTATGATGATTTTACTGAAGGAATCATCCCCATTATTTTTTTTCATGATTTTAATTTATCATTTTATTATAATCATTTATCCATGAAATCCATTTTTTATTCCTCATGATTAATTACTTTATAGTAAATATATATTTAATACATTTATGGTCAGTATATATCTCACATTTGGAAAATTATATTGGATTCCTTGAAATTTTCAATGCCTGAACAATATATTCTAATTCCAAATCATGTTTGGGATTGTTTAACTTATGTGGGTTCAATTTTCTTGATGAATAATCAGTTACCAAATTACTATGCAGCTGAAAAAACCATGGCCCTTCAATGAAGGGATATTGTTGATGAAAAATTATCCATTTTTTGAAGGCATAACCAAATTTAGAACCTTTAACAATATATTCTTCAGTTCATCAAAACAAACATCACAATATTCTACCCAAATAAAATTAACCACTATTTATTCATAACATAGTTAGTGGGATCGAAAACCATGATGTGTTTTTAAAAACCCCTTAATAATAACCTCAGAATAAAATAAAACTACGAATATCTATATCATTGGATGGAATTGATCATTTATTAACCACTTTTTTTAGTAGAGATCAACTATTATTCCATCATTATATAAATGTGTCCAATAAACTAAATCTGGTGAAACAAAAAATCACATTTTATAATGTTTCTATATAAGTTATTTTAAATGATAGATTTAAATATCATCCATAAATATTTTCCATAATCCTCATAGCCTTTTTAAATGGAAAAATACTACTAATTAAAACAACAAGTAACTTTTCCAATGATTCGGAAAATATAATATTTGTTATATCCATGAATAAAGGAGTGGAATTTTTCAATTCAAATGGAATTACAACTAACTCATAACTCATATATCCAATGCAGTAACCTATTTAGGTGATTTCATCCAAATTCACATTCAAATGTTTATATCCCCATCTCAATTCAAACATAGAAAATTTTTTAGATCCCAGGATATGATCAAACAAGTCATCGATATGTGTAAAAAGATACTTACTCTTAATAGGTATGTTTTTCAAATATCTAAAATCAATGCCAAGTCTCATGGAACAATCATTATTTTTAATGATCTAAATAGGAAATTCACCTTGTTATGTTCATGGATGAATGAATTATTTTTCACAAAACTCATGTAACTAATTTTTCAATTGAAATTTCTCTCATTGATCCATTTGATATGGGTCTTTTAAAATTATCTCAGAATTATGAACCAATTAAATTGTAAATTCAACTTCTCAGTTTGGTATAACACTAAAGATATCATCAAGAAAGAATTCTACATATTCATTTACCATTTTCACATCATTAATATGAATATTTCCATTGTTTTCAACAATATGATGAAGATAAAATTCATTTAAATATCTTAATAGAATCATTCCTTCGTGGTATGTTAGAAATTGGTTGGGTTCATTCTTGTATACAAACTGAAACTCCTTCTGAAATTATTTAGCTCTACAATCAATCATTGAAAGATAAATAGAATGAAAATACATAACGTGAATAATATAAAACTCTACTAAGGGCCAAATATTAAGGGTTTTAGGTAATTTATTTCCATTAATAATGAATGTATGAATCCTATAATTTCTTTTTTCTATATTATATTCCCCTAGTCATTGAACTATTTTTTCACATCTCATTTCTTATTGTGAAATTTCCAATTTTCCATATACTTTTTCATAAATAAAGGAATGTGTAGACCCTATATCACCCAAAACAGTAGAGAAATATATTTGAAAAAATAAACATATATAAATTATTTGGACAAGACGACATTTGCTGACATAGCCGTAAAGTATCTCTCAACACAATTTTTTCAAAAAAGATGGATGATTTCTATCATTCAAATAATTATTTGGATAGGTATTTACATAATTCAATGTCTCACAACATTTATTTCACATTATAATTTTCTTATTTGAACTAATCATACCATCTCTAAGATCGATTTCATTGCAACCTTAAGCCATATATCAAAAGACACCACATTGAAAAAATATCCCAGTTTTTTGAAATCATTCCCCGGGATATTTTTACCACTATTTCCATTACTAGAAACATAAAACTCTTACCTTAATATTTTATTGAGTTACTCTTACACATTTGATTCCATATGGACTACTTATTCTTCATGTTGTGAATTTAAAAATTATCATTATAAAACTCCAATTACACTATATAACACATTTTAAATACTTCTCATAACTTTTGAATTCATCGGAGGCTAATTCCCATCAATATCATGGACTTAATCCCATGTAAAATAGAATAAATTTACTATAAAGATATTGAATAATATTTGAAGCTTAATTTCCTTATCATGTAATATTTTATTCATTAATATCCACTAAATATTCATACTTATTCACCAATTCATGTAATTTCATTTACATCCATCGTTGACCAACCTAGAGAAAATATTATTCAAAGAATAGATTTATATATTCAACCCACTCAAAGGAATCAATATCCTTGATATCTATGATATTCTTTACCACTGAGCAAATGTGTCCAGCTTCTCCTTCAATATTATAAATAGAAAGACTAACATTTTGTGTATCTAGACACCCCATGTCATAGAATAACTTTTCAAAGGATTTAATCTATTCTTCAGCATCCACTAGGTCCAATGATTCATTGAAAGTAATAGGGTGTTTACTCATAAATTGTACTACAATAGTCACGTTACATTGAGGTTGTGTTTCTTGTTCTCTTAAATTGATTCAACCATTATTTATAGCTTGCTGAAACTAATACATTACTATAACAAATTTTTTGTTCTAATTCCCCTATTACATGATATATAATTGGAATGATATCTACCTCTAAGTGCCTTCCTACATCAGCTTCCATATTTATTAATCAGAAAACCATTCTAAATTGACATATCATTGATGAAGAAGCACCATAATCATCAAAATATATATCATTTTAACATAATCATCGGGTAAAAATAATTTATTGTGTTTTATTAATATAATCCTAACACCTAGTATTATATAAAACATGCACTGGTCCCAATTATTTGGACATGGTGGTAAACATTACATAATATAGTTAATTCAACTAGAAAGTATGTATTACATTGACAATGACTATTTATGGTTTTGAGATTTAAATAATTTGGAAATAATTCAATTATATCAACCCATATTCACACAAAGAAGATATAACAAAAAATATATCCTTTTTCTACAATAAAAATGTTTTTAAGAATAATAAGAAATATTTTCATGAAGAATCTCCACAAAATTCACATTGGATAATTATTTTAAATTACCCACAACCAATCCATTGGAAAGAAATATTATAACATGGGATGTGGATAGAAATAAATATTAGTGGCATAAAAATAATGACTGATACCATTATTAAATGAATACAGATAAATATGTGGAATCATTTTCACAATAACATTCTTCTCACCATATAAGTAAAATTGTGTTACATTGTAATAAATCAAATAAAACAATAATAATCACATAATAGTTATATGGGGAATTACTTGCTTAATATTTTAACACTCAAGTATACCAAATGATTTGAATCCCTCATGGTACCTTACATTGTAAGCATCATGGATACCTTTCAATTCAATGTCCATGACCACCTTATGGTTTAACCATTATAATAACACATGGGGTAACCATATGGTTGACCTCCAACATAAAAATAACCAATTCATTTGGTGGTGATATTGGTTTCACACATAATAATAAACAGCTCCCACGAACATGGAAAAATGATAAAATAATAGTACTTACATCATATAAGTCATTCCCTTTAAAATGACAGAAGAAATAAAAATAGCATAATAATAAAAATTCCCTAACTAATATAATATATTTTAAGTGATAAATGATTAAATTAAAGGAATATGTGTATGCACTATAAATACACATTAAAAACCATTTTATAATAAAAATTACATTCACAAATAAAATTAGTACCACAAAATCAAAAAATTATATGTTTAACCCAATGAATGTAAATTTCATTCATAATTCATATACCTTGAGTTCGCCTTACAAAAAATGTGTCAAAAAATATTTTATAATGGTTTATAAAGTTCTTTTAATATATTTATGAATAATATTTATATTTATGATTAAATATATGATATTCTTATGACATATTTAAACCCATTTATTAATTACATTCTCTTTGTGGGTGTAATTTTTTGTTATTTTTATTGTTAGATTGTTGTGAATTTTGTTGTCCAATGGACGAAAAACTATAGATGCGGAATGAAATGGTATTAATATGTTTCAATAATTTTAAATGATACCATGTGTCATTTTTTCTGTAATGAGGAAGAATCATTTGAAAAAACACTAATTAGGATAAATTTATTTTTTTTTCTAGTTTTTTCTTATAATCATGAACATATATAATTTTATACTTTATAATTTTATATATTGGTTCCAGAACATTAAATAAATACATTATTTATAATGAAGTAGATTTTCACCATAATAATTTTTTATAACCACACTTGAAGGTACTGCTGAAAATTTAAATTGTATCATCTATGATGGTTGTAAATCAACACATCACAGACAAATGTATCATATTTAAAAAATAATAGAGAGGAGATGAATTTTGATGATGAATTTCTATATAAAAATGATTAAATTATAATATATATAATATAATAGAGTTCTAAGGCATATTAAATAAGTGTAGGTGAATGGTTTATAAGAATATAATATGAGTTGAAAAGTATATAAATTAAACTGAAAGTTGATTTTAAAACATTAAATATCCTCCATGAAATTCACTTTAAGGCCATTGGTTTTGGAATAATGGTGAGACCAACAGGTCTTGGACCTTAAGAAGAATCTTTTTGAAGGTAATTAGTTGTAAATTAAACATGATAAAAGTATTGGAGTATTGATAAGAAGATGTGGTGAGAGGTGGTTTTCATTGTCGAGTAGAGGCGTGTTTTATCATTATTATTATAATTCCGCATATTTTGTTTCTCAATAAAAAGAATAGACTGAGAAATGTCACTCAATATATTTAAACAATGATGGATTGTTTGAGACTATAGTACTAAATCATCCTTACATCATATATGTATCAATAAAACTTGTATTTAGCCTATATTATAAATTATTGTATTTCACTATTCACAAAAAATTCATTAATATTTAGAATAATACAAAATATTCACCATAATTTGTTTATACGTAGATATAAAAAACACATTTATTTGAAAAAAATCAAAAAAGTAAAATTTAATATTAAAATAAAATCATAATGTTTTCAAAAAATATCAGTTTTTAAACAGCTACTTATTTTTTAAAAAAATGAAAAAAATAATTACCGTCTCATTAAATTATATTATAATAATAAGAAATATAAATAATAATTTATGAATAAATATTATTAATTTTTTTAAAATTTTATATTTATTATAAAATATTAGTTAAATTTTTATGAATCATAATATAACAACATGTAATTTATAATTTGTTTATAAAAATTATTTTATTGTACAATGATATAAATATATCATATTTTCACTTATATGATGGAAAGATATTATTTGTACCTTTTTTGATGAATTTAATATTCAATAAGATATATTACTATTCTTAATGATCATGTTACAATTTAATCGGTTTATAGAGAATAATTTGTATAAATTCAATTTATTTCATCATACATATATATTGAATTTGACTATTGAATTATATAATGAATAGAAATTATTTTATTATAATTACATTGGCTATTACAAAAATGATCAAATCCGTGGATAATGTACATTTATTGTGACTACATAGCTGAGTCATATAACTCACTATAATGACTAAATTTTCAGAGTGGATCCACCGATCCTCCTAGATTACAAAACCACAATTTTCTTAATCAGATGCAAATTCATCCATTTGGTGAATTCCATATATATTCTCATTATAATACCTCATGTATATACATGTATTTAATATATTCCTTTAAACAATTTTCTTATACCTTCAAATTTATATTTTTAATTTCATTGGTGAAATTCATTCTCTAAAAAACCATTTATTAATAATTATATATATTATTCAACATATCTAAACCAAAAAAGGGTTAATGTAAAATATATTTCATGTTTTCCATTTATATCATTCCAAGTGTACCACATTTTCTAATGCGGTCAGAATTTTATTATTATAAAAAATTAACAACTATAATTTTATATTATTTCATTATGTTCCAATTAAGATTGTAATTTTAAAACACATTGACTATGAACTAACACACTTTACCATAGTTTGTAATATTTTGGATTAATAATTTATAAGCTTTATATTAAATATTAAAAAATGGTGATTAGTCAAAATCTAGATCCCAAAAATCCAATGAATATATTAATTTTTAAATCATTTTATGATTTTGATATTATTCATACATTCTTACATAATCATTGACTTTAGGTTACATAACCTTTTTAGAATATCATGGAGGTATTTAAATCAAAATTAAAAACAAACATCACTAGATCAATATCTCTTATATGGAATCCATCCTAACATGTGGACCTCCCCGGTATAGTATATCCATTAGATTATATATTTAAATCATCAAAAATTTATGCATCATTATGGAATGATTAACATTAAAATGGATAAGAGACTGAAATCAACCTAAAATACACCATGAATCAATCCCCAACTGCAAATTATAGAAACAACATAAACACTGTCATCAATTCCTTTTTCATATTTCAATTACAGTTGAAAATACATGAAAGACATAAAATTAGTCATTTCTTTTTGACACGTGGAAACATTTTTTTTAATGGGTGGGGATGAAGCCTCATTTTTATTATTAAAGAAAAGAAAAGACCTCTTATAATTTAAATGATCCGGATGAAATCACATTCTTTATTTTTTTTTCTCATCAACACAATTGAACCAAAATTGGGACACCTAAATAATCAATCATCTTGTCTCAAATTATTAATAACAACACCCCCATTTTCAGTAATAATAAATACTACATGGAATTAAAAAATTATCCCAATTATCATGGGAACAAATTATACAAATTTTCCATTTACCCTATAGAGAACATATTTGAAAAGATATAAAATTGCATTAGATATTTGATAAAATAAAACAAGATATAGTCAGATTATATTTCTACTAGTGAAACCCCCATATAAGGGTGGGTATCACATTTTTAAAACCATGAAGTTTTATGATGTAAGTTATACTCTAATAAAAAATAGATTTATTTCACAATAATCATTGGATAGTGAAATTGTTATAAATAAAGAAAAATATTCTTTAGTTGGCACAATACCAAATTTTAAAACATTTTCATCCACCTTATCCTTAATAAAATGGTATATGATATTAATTTTATTCATCCTTAAATGATGAAAATTAATGTTTTATAATTTATAATACAAGATTTTTTAGAGATTTTAATATTAAGAGAAACCAAATCAACTCCAATATCAAAAAGTTTTTTTATTATCAAACTCAAATATTAATATACTTGACACAATTCTATGTATTTAGACTCTAATATTATCAGGGATATTTATTCAATCTTATGACCAATAAATGAAAAGTATGATATGAAATATAGAAATTACCTCTTGTTATAGAAAACATTTAATCACCAAAACAAGACCTATCTTTTTTGTTATATCAAAAATAAAACTTTATGTGTTATTATATGATGAAGTAATGCATAGTTCATTGTATAACAGACTAGAAATAAAAATTATTTTCATACCTATAAAATGATTTCAATTGAGATGACATTGGAAGTGAGATAATTTTCATGTTTTAGTAATTACGTATCATTTGGTATATATATATGGTAAATAAATTTTCATATAATATTCAAATATTTTATCCCAACAACATTATTTATATCCTTATCCTTTTAAAACTCATTTGAGTATCCACAGGAATAACCTATATGATTTGATCATAAATTTTGATACTTTTTTGTAGTTCAAAAACATATGATGTTTTTTAAAACTATTTGTCATCATTTCCTTGAATTACATAAAGGCCATTGTAAATTTTAATTTTCAGTTAATGAATATCTCAATCTTAATACATAAAATCTCATGTCTTATTATGCGATTCATCATTAATTTAATTAAAAATTCATCATGAACATAGATTACAAACATAATCCTTAGATAATTTTTCATTTTGATTTAATTATTATGTTTAACTCCTCATATTTAGATTAATATATTATTTACATAATAATAAATCTAATTAAGAAATGAATGTATTGAATATTTTATCGCATATAATTCTTTTATTATTTGTGAATCCTTTATATCATCCTTAATAAGAAACTAATCTGGTTGTTCAATTTACACTTCTTCCTAATGTTCATCATTTTTAATAGTTAATTTGGGATATATTTCATTGAATTTTATGACTCTTTACATAATTTTTTTAAAGTAACTATATAGTATCCAATTGATTCATGTATATAATTGTATCATCAATATAAATACCTTAATTATTTAAATTTCACTCACAAAGAAACCATTTTTTGTTTAATGCAACAAGAAATTATTTGTTATTTTAATCTTAGAACACCTAATTTGTTGTACTGCTATTATTATCCTCTAAATTAATAAAAACCAACCTTATGGAGTTATTTTAGATTGGTTTGTTTCCATGAATAACTCTAATCTATAATAACGCACTTAATTTTATAGGATACAATTCACAATAATGGTGGTTATTGGGTAAACATTCATCCTTCATGTTTTCAACAAAGAAATATAATCATCAATAATGTTCCCATAATATATTTAATCAGTAATAATATTTCTCCATGATCATTCTGACATCCCTATGGTTTTCATTAGTTTCATTATCTTATTCTAATTAATGTGTACCCCATCTGTTCACCAGGAGTATCTTACCATAGAATCACATTCCTCGTAAATTTATCTTCTAATATACAATGTATTGTTATTCCATGTTTAGAAAATTTTTTTGGTTCACTAATGTAGTTACATATTTTGAATCCAAAATGCTCCCAAAATTTTATTATTGAATTTTTTTACATGATTTTTTATAAATATAAATTAATCCATATAGGGTATAGACTTCGAATTAATCTTCTTATGGAGACGTATACATATCTTCTAAACCCATGAAATTATATGAGTATAGTATGTTTCTCATGAAAAATCCTTTAAAAAGTATATTCTTTATTTTCACAGAATACTGATCATTTTGAGATGTATAAATTTTCTACTACTTAATTATAATAAGTATATAATATTATTTAAATGACATTTTACAAGAAAGGTTTTTATATTTTTTTTACTCTTATCAATGAATCAATTTTTAGGAGGCCTCACTAAAAAAAACATTCTAGATTTCATTATTTTAAAGAAACTCCTCTAACTAGTTTTTAAGGAATTCAATGAAATTATTCGTCTAGATATTCAAAATTATAAATCAAATAATCTTCTCTACTAACATATAATAATGGGTAATTTAATTGATCACTCTTTATTTCTATGTGTCGACCATAATTCATTAACTCATATAGTAATTTTTAATTATAAAGATTTAATACTTTCATCCATTGAGTTAATCATGTGTCATGATACCACCCACATTTACACAAACTATATCTACTGAATAATGGATTATTACTTCTTCTTTGGTGTGTAATTATTCTAAACTATTATACAATGTTTAGATATTTAACATGGGATATAGTAATCACATTATAGGTGAAGGGAATATTGATCCCCTCCAAAATTCACCATGATTTAAAAGTATTTTTTTCAAATGATTAACAATTGTTTTGTAAAAATTGAATTATTCCATCCTGGGAATGAAAAAACATTTCATCTCCACCAATGATGTGAATATTCCCCTTTATTCCACTTCCATTCAAAATAACTAAATTATAGTTATCTTTTGTAATGATTCTATTATATTATAACATCACTACAAACCCTATGTTTTGTAATTGACTCACTCTTAGTTTATTGTTACTAAGTGTTATGTAAATAAGGTTTCCTTATGACTTTTCCATTTTTTCATGTTTTGAAAATCATAAACAGTCTATATGAAGAAATATTTCTTTTCCCCAATGATTTATCCTTATCATGTTTTCATTGTTCATATAATAATTTTTCTAAACCAAACTCGTTTTATTTCTATGTATAGAATTCGGTCTCGTATCTAAATACTTGTAATCATATAAATACTTAGACTTGGATAATTCTATTTTCATCATACGAATTTAGGTATCAAATTTTTTGAATTCATACTCCGGACAATATGAGTTCAGGAATTGAATTCTTTGGATTCAGAATTTGAACATTGTGAGATCAAACTCAGAATTACTTGAATTCAGACTCCAAACAATCTGAGTTCTTACTCCAAATTCTTATGAATTCAGACTCCAAGTTTTGTAGAAATTCAGACCCTAGAATTCTATAGAATGAAGCTTCTGAATTATTTTGAATACAGAATGAAAGTATTCATGTATTATAGAAATTGAATAGTTTTTTAGTTATACTCCAATATTATATTTTTTCCTTACACTCCAAAAAATGATTTTGGCTATGCAACCATGTTTTTCCTATTAGTGTTATAGTTATAAATGATGACGTGCATTCTATTTATAACCATATATTGTTTGAGTGATAATTGTACTGGTCCCTCTGAAATTCTAGGAAAAATATGATCATTGGATGAGGGAGATTACCATTGAAGTTGTTCCTATAAATAAGAGCTCATTTGAACGATCTCAACACACATTGATCAATATAGAGATTACATGCTGCTGAAGTGATTTATATAGAGATAATTTCATGCTTTATGCGTACTGAAAAACATTTTCAGTATTGGTTTGTGCGACTCTGAATGTTGTTTGGTACATTCTAGGGATTTCAAGGATAGGAAGACATAGGTGCCGACTGCCATGAAGTTCGAGGGATTGCAGGTATAGAAAAACTGAATCCGATATTCGTATTGAGGGCTTAACTGGGTATGGGTAAGACTGACTATCTTGAACGTATTAATCAAGGGACATTTATACATGGTTTTTCGAAACCCTTATCTTTGGGTTAAATGATTTTCTACTTGTTACTTGTATTGTTTCATGTTTTCCACTGTATTTTGGTTGTTAATGAAAGTATAACTATCTTATACATTCTTATACATTTATACTCTGATTTGTAAGATTCTCTATGCATTAAGGTAGAATCTTTGTTCATTGTAATCATTTCATAATTTTTCATTTCTGGATTCAAATTTTTGGAATCAAGCATGTTTGTAGAACTAATAGGTCTAGTGAATTTACATTGTTTTACATTGTTAAACATTACCATCTTTAAAATGTTTCAAAGAAATTGTTAAAGGTATTATATCCACCACCCTCTTGTATATTGAGTATCTACATCATCATTTTGATCATACAATTGGTATCTGTGGAGGTCTCTGAAGCAATTTTATTCATATATATGTATTATTTCTCTTGTTTTTTTATTGTTCTATATTTTCCATGTTTAGAATATTTTTATCCTTATTTACAAACTTTTATTACTAACAATTTTTTTTGGAAAGATTGTTTTTTATATGGAAGGAGTAAATTTTTGTTCAATTGACAATATTAATCCTACAAGACCACATATTTTTTATGGGAATGATTATGAATATTTGAGATATCGTATGAAGACTTTTTTTATTAACATTGTAGTGGAAAACATTGTTATTCTAATTAGATATTAGAAGATTCCAAAAAAGGATGTCAGAACTACTAATAATCATGAGAAGTCAGAATATCAACTAAACTACAATTTATGCAACACTTTTTTCTGTTCCATGACCAAAAATTTATATAGCCAGATTTATTCTTGTGAAGTAGCAAATTGTATTTGGATGAAACTTGAAGTTATAAATTTTGGTACATCCAATGTTATTAAAACTAGAAGAGCTATGCTTACAGCTGAGTACCATGATTTTTTTTCATTCTTTTTGGAGAACCTATATGTAAGGTACAACAAATATTTTTGAATATTGCCTATATCTTACATTCCATGGGTGAAAACGTTTTGGACGATGAGTAACTTGTACACATCATTATAAACATCATGCATAATGAGTGGGAATCCTAGAGTACAGCTATATATGTGAATAAGAATGTCTCACATATTACTCTTGATGTTATTTTTGGAACTCTTCTTCAACATGATACTAGAATGAAGAGAGATGATGAAAATGATAAGAAGAAGAATGGGAATGGAAGTGCTTCTTTTACAACTACTTCAAATCATTTGAAATCCAAGACTCTAAAGAGTGTTACAATATCTTTGTCTAAGAAGGTTTCTATTTTATCATAATCAAGTGAAAGTATACATTGTAAGAATGAACTACAAAATCATGCTCGAAGGATGAACAAGATAGTTGGGAAGAAATGCTTTCAGTATAGATACAATAAGAGAGAAATATTAGATAATAAAGACTCTAAAGTCACTTTTTTGAATGCAAAAGAGTTGGAAATATAAGGATGAATTGTCTTATGCTAAATGGAAAAGATAAAAAGGAAAATATTTCTATAAGGAATATTATGAAGTACAATAATGTCAAAGGTATGAACTTTTTTAAATCTAATGACACATGGAGTGCTAGTGGTGGAAAATCTTCTGATGAATCCTTAGAGTATGAATCTTCTCGACAGAAGAATATTGGTTTACTTGCCATGTTACCTATTGTAAATCATTGTTTAATGGATAAGGTACATAATGTTGAATACATCACCATTGTATTATTGAATTATAATTATAGTGATATTAAATACTATAAATCATTGGATGAGGAAATTTTTTTTGATTAATATAATACCTTACATACCTATGATGATGTTTCTAGGTTTGTTAGGCTCCTTAAGAATGAAAAATCTAAAGTCATGAAATAGCATGATAATAAAAATTCTAGAATTTATATTCTTTCTAAGGAAATATCAGATTTTTATAATGTTTTTTATAAGAAAACACTTGATTTTGAATGTATTTCAAAAACCCTTGAGGAATTTAATTATGAGAATGATAAAATTCCTAATAATCGAGAAAAATTAATATCTATGAAAAATATTTTTGATCCTAATTCTAGTGCTAAAATTGATGTTTTTAAGGATAAGAACTTAGTATTGAAACTAGTGTTAGAAACATTTTCCTTAAGGAAGTGTTTTACAAACTTTACCTTAGGTAAGTATAATATTGATAATATGTATTCCAAAATACAACCTCTAAGGAATAAATCTTGTTTTGGTTATACAATCTCAATACTGATTTTTAGTAACAATTATTTTGCTCAAAAAAGTGCTCCATTATGAATTATGTGTTAATATGGTGGGAATTGGGCAGAACATTGTTTCCTAAAAAAACTAATTATTTATATTCTCATAAATCATATTTTTCAATGAAAATGTGGATTCCCAAAATTTTTATTTCTAATGTCTTTGGATCCAAGAATGTTCGGATTCCAAAATTCAATGACTCTTATTTTTAGGAAAATAAAGAATTTACCAAAAACAATACTTGGTACATGGATTTTGGATGTTCTGAGCATATGACTGGTAACAAAAACTACTTTTTCAATATTATCAATATGAACAGATGAAACATATCTTTCAGATATAATGCTACGAGAGAAATTTTTGGTATAGTTAACATCATTATTCTTGAAAAAACTTCGACTACAAATGTTTTATTTGTTAATGATCTTAAGAACAACATCTTTAGAATTAGTCTATTATGTGATGAATGTATCCTTGTGAATTTTAGGAATGACAACTGCATAGTACACAATTCCATGGAGGAGATTATTCTTTCTTCTCATAGGCAAGTGAATGAATACACACTAAATATATAAGACCTTAGAATCCAAGATCATCCTTGCCTTAGTGCAATGGAAGATCATACTTGGTTATGGAATAGGAGGATTGGACATTGTACCCTTATGAACCTATGAAAACTCTCTAAGAAAAGACTAGTTAAGGATCTACTGGGGCCTAAATTTGATTCTTCAAATGTTTTTGATCCGTGTAAAAATGGAAGACAACATAAATCATGTATCAAATAAGTTTGTGAAGTCTCAATAACTGATGAATTATATATAGTTTATATGGATCTTTATTTTCCCTCACAATCTAGATTCATTGAATGGAAATATTATGTATTTGTCTTAGTTTATGATTACAGTAGATTAATGTTGGTTTATTTTATAACAAAAAAATATAAATATTTTTCTTATTTAAAAAGTTTTAGAACCCATGTAAAAAATGAGAAAAACCTTCCTTTGATAACAATTTATGGTGATCATGGAGGATAATTTCTAAATTATGATTTTGAAAAAATTTTTAGTAGAAAATGAATTACTAATAAATTCTTAGTAGTATAAAACCCTCATCAAAATGGAGTTCTTGAATAAAAAATAAAATTCTTCAAAAGATAACATGAACCATGTTGAGTGAATATTCAATTTCAAAACCTTATTGGAATGAAGCTGTAAGTACTTCTTATTATACTAGAAATCGTATTTTGATTAGACCATTTATTAATAAAACTCTGTTTGAGTTATGGAATGGTAGATAACCTAGACTTTCCTACTTCATAGTTATTGGTTGAAAATTATTCATCAAAAATACTAAATATAATCTACAAAAATTAAATCAAAATTCTGATGAATGAATTTTCCTAGGATATTCCACAGATTCTAAGGATTATAGAGTTTACAATAAAAATACTTGTACTGTTGAAGAAACAGTAAAATTAAAATTTGATGAAACTAATCCTTTTTTTTCAACAACCTCATCCTATATCTTCTTATGTGATTTCAAAAACTAATAATCACCTCTTTTTAGAAGATCCTTTTTATAATAATAATGTTCTGGAAAATATTTCAAAAGAATTTACCCTAGAATACATCCTACCCTAGGTTGATGAATAGGTTTTAAAAAACTGAAATCAATTGTTTATAACGAATCATCCTAGTGATAGTATTATTGGTTATTTAAATAATCCTTTAAGAACTAGAAGTTCCTTATGAAATTATGTTAAACATCTAGAATTCAATTCCCAATTAGAACCAAAAATAAATGATGATGCTTTAGGTGATGATGATTGGAAAAAAAAATATGCAAGATGAGCTGAATGAATTCAAAAGGAATATTGTTTGGACCATGGTTGAAAAACCTAAGGAAACATCTATTATTGGAGTAAAATTGGTCTTCAGAAATAAATGTGATGGAACTAGAATCATTTTATGAAATAAATCTTGTTAGGTTGTTAATGGCTATAATCAACAAGAATTAATAGGCTATGAAGAAACATATTCTCATGTTTTGATACTTGAATGTCTTCGTATTCTACTTTCCTCTTCATAATTCATCAATTTAATACTTTTCCAAATAGATGTTAAATGATAATTCCTTAATGGTTTTGTTCAAGATAATTATGTTAAGGGAAATGCTGATCCAACTCTTTTTATATAGAAAGATAAGAAAAATGTTTTGATTGTTCATATTTATTTTGATGAAATTATATTTAGTTCAACATAGAAATCTTTAACTAATTCCATTAAGGATATATTGAAATTTGAGTTTGAAATGTGTATGATGGGTGAGTTATCATTTATCGATGGATTTCAAATTTCTCAGAATCCAGAAGGAATCTATATATCCCAATATGAGTATATTAAATATCTTCTTAAAAAATATAGATATGAAAACAATAAGAGAATAAGTACTCCTATTGGTTCATTAAATTAACTTGATCTTGATGAAGTTGGGAAACCAGTAAATCATACAACTTTTAGAGGTATGATAGGAAGTATAATTTTCTTGATAGATAGTAGTCTAGAATTAATATTTTTAGTATTCTTATGTGCAATATATCAATACAATTCTATGCAATATCATTTAAAGGTAGTGAAAATAATTTTTCGCTACTTAAAGGAAATTATGGATTTTGGACACATTTATACATCTGGAAATGATTTTGTTTGAAAATGTTTTTCGGATGATGACTTTGGTGGATGTAGAGTGGATAAGAAATGTACATTCTAAAAAAGTCATTTAATAGGATATTCATTCGTTTCTTAGTCATGAAAAAAGTAGCATTCAGTATCACATTCCTCTACGGAAGTTGAATATGTAGCAGCTGGAAGTTGTGCTCATGTGTTGTTGATGAAAAACACAGTCACAGGCTATGGTTTTATTTTTACCAAAACAAAAAAATTTTGTGATAATACTAGTGGAGTTTCCCCAAGTAAATACCCTGGATAACACTCTCATGAAAATCATATAGATATTCGGCATCACATTCTTAGGGATCAAACACAAAAAGGAGAAATAATTCTTCAATTTATTGAAACGCAAGATCAAATTGCTGATATTTTCACTAAATATTTGTCATCTGTTAGATTTAAATAAATTTAACAGAATTTAGGACTGATAATAGTATGGTAATATTCCATCTTAATTACCTATTGAAACCAATCTAATTACAGTAAGGAACTCTTCATAGGGGGGGGGGGTACATTTTTTATAGAATTATTATAATTTTTGCGTAGTGTAAAATTTTTCATAGTGTAAAATTTTTTATAGTCTAATTTTATTTATGTATAAAATTTTTTCATAGTCCAAAAATTATTTCATAGTAAAATTTTTCTATATTCAAAATTTTCATAATGAATATTTTTTATACTTAAAATTTTGGTCATGATGATTTTCGTACTTACAATTTTCATAATAAAGATTTTTTTACTAAAAATATTCATAATTATGATTATTGTATTAAAAATTTTTCCTTTATTATATTTTTGTAATAATATTCTACTTGTGGGTATTTTCATCTTTTTTTAAATGTTTCCTATTCTCTTTTCCTTGAATCCGAATTTTTTAAAAAAAAATTAAAAATATAGGAATCCTTCAAATTTATTCTTCAGTCATTTTTTAAGCCATCAAATCTGATGAGCAGGGTTTTCAACTGTTGGATTGAGTATGGAAGCAGAACCATCACCTCAAATGCCTATATAAAGGACCTCCAATGGTGTTCCCACACTGATACACAAGAATTCATGTGTTGATGTTCTGAACCTCCTATATAATATTGTTTCGTAACTTCAAGGATTCCTTAGCTCTGAATTTCTATTGAATCTTTATCTAAAAAGGAAATGGAATCCATAAAGGAAATATCTGTAAGGAAGGTTTATAGAGAACGATTGGTTCATCAATTATTTTTCAATAAGTATGATTCCATTATCTCTAAGAATATAAAGTTGAATGGGTGGGAGATTTTTTGAATTTCAAAACCAAAAGCATAGGATCCGGTGTATCCGGAGTTGCTGATTGAATTCTAAGAGATAGTAACATTCTTCAAGGAAGAAGGCAGGATCATGTTTTCTTTCAATTTTTACGGGAAAACATATTCACTTTCCAACACCAAGGCTGTAATCATGGGTGGTATTCCTTATGAAGGAGAAACATATTTCTGCTCACATAAGTTTCTTGATGTTCAATAATGTTTTATTAAAGAAAAATCCAAGGCATGTCTTGGTATTTCATTGGTAACGACTACAATGATTCTTCACCTTTCTATAAATGTTAGGATTCATGAATTGTGGGTTAATGGATTCATCATTTTGAGAAATAGTGATAAGGATAAATTAATGAAGAGTTAAATCTACATTTAAGATTTCCTGGTAAACATAATAAATATAAAAATGGTTAAACATTTCTTGGTTATGATTGGGAACATAAAGAATGAATATTTGAAGGATATTATTATTATGTATCCATCCATTCTGACAAATATTATTGTTTTTTGTTTAGAATCCTTCAAAATTTCTTGAAAATCTATGTCATGAAATCACAAGGTCATGTTGCCGAGTGATGGAACCTTGAAAGGTATAGAAGTTAGTTTTTCCAAAGAATCTAAATTATATTATGATTCTTTTTAAGAGGAAGTTGAAACTCTGTCAAAGATGCAGGAGGTTGGTGAAACCTCTAAAAAGGTTAGATGTAAGAAGAAGGTAATGTTAGTGGAAGTGAATGAAAAAATCTATATAGGAAAGGAAACTAAATCCACACCACCAAATCCAAAGAAACAAAAATACTATCTCGATGAGGTTTTGGATAAGTAGAGGAAAGACAAGAAAAATTAGAAGGAATGAGTGCATATGTTTTTCTTGGAATCTACTGAGTCAGAATCAATGAAACAAAAATAATTTCAAGAGTTTGAGAAGCAAGAGAAAGAGAAGAAGTAGATGAAATGGTTGTCTAATATAGAGACTGTCCAATCACTTCTGAATGCTACTAAGAATGAATCTGATAATATTCTGGTACCATAATCCATTCTGATAGAAACATTATTAGAGACTCTGAAAAATATGTTTGTGACTATGAAAAATTCCATGAAAAAGAAGTTGAAGAAAAATATTTAGAAGAAAATGATGAATAAGGCAGTGGTGATACTAATGATTTGATAAATCAAATATAGGATTTTCATGAGAACGAATGCCCATCTAAAAAATTATCATTTTAAACCTCTAAAGCCGAGTATTAAAAACAATCTACACACAGAATATATGGGAAGGGATAGTAATAAGAGAACAATTTTTCTGAAGAGAATAGTAGTAATCATGATTTCATTCTGCCAATGGATGCGGAGGCTGGAGCTGAGAAGGAAGAAGTAGAAGAAGATAAAATTGTGAAACTATATGATAGTGAACATGAATCACCCAATCAAGAAAAAGTAATTCTGAAAGCTGATATGAGAAAATATGTGGTTATTAATACACCTAAAAAAGCAGTTATGAAGAAGAAAGAAGTGGATGATTCATCTAAAAGAAAAACTACTGAAATAGAAAAAGAATCCTCACCAAGGAAAATCTATGATTCAGAATCATCCTCTATTAGACATGATTTTGTAGTATAGTCTTTGAATATGATTGTGGAATCTATCCCTATATTTTTTAGCATATAATCCATTTTCTAGATGCTTCAACATATCATAAATCAGATATTTCATTCAGTATCCATGGTGAGGGATAAGTGTATCAATATTGAGGACGATTTCAAAACCTCTTACATATACTATGAATCCCACAAAATATCCTGAAATAAAATGACTAGATGGTCAATGAATAATATATAATACATGATATTTCTTTATGAATTCCAACAATGTTTCAAAGATGAATTTGACACAGAAGATGAGAAGATCAAGGATCTCACAAATAGTTTTGAGGAATATCTAACTCTGGAACAAAATTCATAGATTCGAGAAGTGAATGATCTGAATGGTAAATTATATTCAATTTCTCTAAGTAGGTATAGAGAAAGATATAATAGAAGAAAACTTGAAGAAGAAAAATTAAGCAATAAAAGTTCTAAAGGAACAGGAAGAATATCAAAAAGGCTCTGAAAGAAAGAATCCAAGCCTTTGAGAAGAAAACACAAGATCAGGATCAGCTTCTCAAATGTGCAGAGGAGGATTACAATAACTCAAGAAGCTCAAAACCATAGTGAATAAGTTGATTCCAAAGTATAAGTAAGGATAATCTTTTTCAATTCTGATCTTTTGATGTATGTCATCCCTGTATAAGGTTATCAAATACTACTGAAATTTTCGGTTTCTCATTTTTTGTATTCTTAGTACAAATATTTAATGTACCATAATTCCTTTTCTGATCACTTTAATCCTTTTTGAAAATCACAAAGGGGGAGAAAGGAATGTTAAAAAATAATACAAAGTAAAATAATAATTTTCCCCAAGTAAGGGGAGTTCATCTAGGGGAGAGTTAATATCCAAGAATATTTCCGTATACAATAAAATTATAAGTCTCAATCCAGAAATCAATAATATGATACTCAGTGTTTACAAAGCCTAATGGGGAGTTAGTCATATTAATAATTGAACATCTGTTAAGGGAGATACATTTTATTTCCAATGTTCTGGAAAATATTTTCTAAGTCCTTATATTTCTTTCGTAAGAATATTTGTGACTTCCAAAAATGTGGAGATTGTTGTGTCAACATGGTTTCCTTATGAATTATCCATTCCTCAATGTTTTGAAAATCACAAACACTCTATCTTAAGGAAAATTTATTTTCTGATATGATTTTCCCGTATCATGTTTTCATTATTCATATTATAACTTCTCTAAACCTAACATAGTTTCATTCTATGTATAAGATTCAGTCTCATATATAAAACCATGGAATTTTATAAATTCTTTGACATTGAGTATTCTGTTTTCAGGATATGAATTTATATTTTGAATTCTCTGAATTCAGACTCCAAAATTTCTGAAATCATACTCCAAATGTTCTGAGTTCAGACTACGAATTCTCTGGATTCATAATATGTACGTTTGGAGTTCAGACTCCAAATTCGTATGAATTTAGACTCTGAATTTCCTTGAAATTTAGACTATAAAATTCTATATAATTTGGGTTCTGAATTCTTTTGAATACAGAATCTGAATATTCTTGTATTATAGACACCAAAATGTTTTTGTGTTAGACTATAATATTTTTTTTCCTTACACTCCGAAAAAATTATTTGGGATAAGGAACCATATTTTTTCTACTATTTTTATAATTAAAAAATGATGTCTTTCATTATGTTTCTAACCAACCGTTATTTGAGTTACACATGTACAGGTCCCTCTAAAATTTTAGGAAAAATTTGACCATTAGAGGAGGGGGACTACCATTAAAGATGTTCCTATAAATATGAGATCATTTGAACAAGCTCAACACACATTGATCAATCTAGAGATTACATGTTGCTGAAGTTATTTCTGGAGATATAGTATTTCATGATTTGTGCATATTGATCATCTTATTCAGAATTGTTTCGGGAGACTTTGAATGTAGCTGAGTACATTCGAGGGCTTACTGGTATTGGAAGATAGAGCTGTCTACTACCTTTAAGTTCATGGGATTTTGAGGATAGTAAGACAGACTTTGATATTCATATTGAGGGTGTACCCTGGTGTGGGTAAGTGAGAAATTCTTGAAAGTATAAATCAAGATATCTTTTTCCACAGTTGTTGTATACCCTCTCTTTGGGTTAAATGATTACTACTTTTTACTTATATTCTTTCATGTTTGCCGCTGCATTTTTGTTATTAGGGAACATATAACTATCTTATACATTCTAATACTTGTATACTCTAATTTGAAAGATTATATATTCTTTAAGGTATAATCTTTTTTCTTTGTAACATTTCTTAATGTTTCATTTCCATTACAATATTTCTTGAATCTATCATGTTTGTAGATCTATGAGTTCTAGTGAATTTACCTTGTTTAAATTTATTAAACATTTCCATCTTTAAAAGTAACAAAATAATTTCTTATTACATTCAATTCACCCCCCCCCCTCTTGTATATTGAACATATCCATCACCATTTCGATCTTACACTAAGAACATCAACTATTTATACATCCATAAGCCTTTGGTATTTATCACATTTATAAATTTCTCAAATCTAATAAGCTTCATCCTATAATCATTATAAAATAAAAAACATTGTTATAACTATATTGTATACCTATGGAATGATATATATTATGTTTTATATGATAATAACATATTCTAACTCAAATCCATGTTTTTAATTTATCTATATCTCAATTAAATTATAATTATATTCTTGTACTCAACATTTCCATTCATGTCACTTTTCTATTTTTTATTTTCCTTTTGTTGTGTTTGGATTTTTTCATAGCTAACATTGATTCTTATTTATCATATTTTATTATTAAAATTATATTATTTGATTTTATATTTATTAATTATGATTAATACTATTATTTTCCACATATTTATATCTCTATTGGCACCATTTTTCCTATAGATTACATCTAATTTCTAATATCCCCAAACCATTACAAAAAAACTAGAAACCATCAAATGTATTTTAGCAGAATGAAATCCAATCCACTCCTTTTAATTATCCATTCTCATTGATATATTTCATTCCATTGGATTCTAAATATTGGGTATTACACAATTTTTCAAAACAAGTGCATTAGAATCATAGTGTCTTATTGAATGTGTTTAGATCACTGATTATAGAATAATGATTTTTCAGTGTGAAATGAAAATTGACCATCATTTATCTTGTAGATTATACGGATTTTTCTTTAACTATTAGTATATTATTTTAGTTTTCATCGAATATATCTTTATTCCTCTTCTCATTGAAATAATATCTTCTCATGCAAGAAAAATCACTTCCATGGGATCATTTTTTTCATTGTTATCTAATTTAGGGAATGGGGTAATATGAATAAATTGATTTCATATAGATAATAAGAATGATTTTTTAATACTTAAACTTACATTTTTTCATCATGTTATCAACTGAAACTTCTTAACTTCATTTACACCATTTCATTAACTATATTTGGTAAATAAATTATTGATCTATCATTGATAATATATTATTAATTTTAAATCTACTAAATTTAATAATTATTTGTTAATAGATTTGATAGTTTCAATAAAATTAAATTTACCTCTAATTCATGTCTTATCATGATAGCATGAAACTCTTTGAGTCATGTAGAACAATATTATATTTCTTAGTTTTCGACCCTCTAAAATTATATTTCTTCAATAAAAATCTCAACTTCAATTATAAGGTTAAACTACCATAAAATTTAGTACATTCATTATGATTTCATTTTAGTTGTAACTTTTTTTAAAATTAAAAAACAACTTAATTACTAAATTCATAACTCTAACAATCCTTAACCACTTATATTTATTGTGACCATTCACCTTGTTCTGAATCTATACTCCTTTTACTACAGAATCTCTATTCTGAATTATTCTTTCCATTTACATCCATAAAAGACATCGTTGTTGGGGTTTTACCTCAATCATCACATTTAAAATTTTGGAATTAAATGTGGTGAGGTACAATAATTTTCTTTATATAAATTAATAAATTATAATCATTACATATAAATACATTTATAAACTATGCATATTATTTGTTTGGAAGGAAATTACACCATCAGGATACATATAAATATGTTCATCTAGCAAATAATTTGAATTCAATTCATTAAGTGATACATACTAATAATTATTTTTGACATATAATCATTATAATCATTCATAAATTCATTTGAGATAATATTATTATTCAATATATATTGTGACAACTTCTTAAGAACATTATCACAAATACCAAATGATTTCTTGTAAAAATATTATGATAATATTTCCAATATATTTCTAAAATTTATAAAATTATTGAGGTATTTTTTGATCACATAAGAATAATATGTAATAATAATAAATTTATCTAATAATATAGAGATACAAAAATTACACACATTAATAGTACAAAATTTAATGTGAATGTTTTTTATATATCATTATTATATATTCACTAGAACAATAAATGTTTATTTCCTTTGGAAATTTAGATACATAAAAAACTAATAAATAAATTTTTTATAATTTATCTTTGTATTTCTTCAAACCATGAACCATTCGTAGATATAACGTACATAAAATAATTATTTAAATCGTAAGGAAATATAAACATAATGAAGGGTGATAAATGATCACCATTATTGAAAATTTTAGGGAATGACATTAAACAATAATATGTAAGAATTACATGATCATAACAGTTTAAAAAATGTGGCTAAATTTTGAAAATTTTACTAACAAATAATAGTTTATAATAATGGAATAGTTGTTTGTCATTTCATAAAGAATGGAATATTAATAAAAGTAACGGATACCTGAGAAAAAATAATATATATTTTAAAAAATAATCTTAATGTTTATTAATGGTGTGTAGTAATCATAATTAGATAAATCATATTTGAGGGATCACTTCTAGGACCATAATGACAAATTGGAAATAAAATCAAATTAAAAATACCAACCTATTAATTTCAACATTCTCATAGGGATTATATATAAAAATATATCTATGTTGTTATTACATAGTGAATTAGTGGGATACACAATACCAAATGTCGAGTTAATCATAATTTGTTTAAATATATTTTAGAAGATAAAAAATGTATCATTTCTTCAGAAGTAGACCTATAAAAAACACTATTCATCAATTTTTTCGTGATCATAATCATAATCCATAAAATATTAGATGATGATGGTATAATTTAATTCCTTACCCATTTATGTATAAGTAACATCAAATCAGGTTATCATAGGCAAATAAATAATTAAAATTATTACATGAATACTTCTAGTGGAAAATTTCCATTCCATATAAAATAACATAATTAAAATTTGAATAATTTCAATATATTATAGAAATTATTTCCCTAAAAAACATGTAAACATGAAAATGAATATTTAAATATATATTTAATAATTATGGAAGGATACTATTGTTATATGGCGATCATTAAAATAAATAATTATTTGAAAACTTCGAGAAAAATAAACAAGAAACACATTATTAAAGTCCTTCGAAGAATATTTTTAATTTTTATTTTCAAATGAAAACATTGAAAAAATTATATTAATTAGTCATTACAGAATAGGGGAACCAATTTGAATTTTTCTTAATAATAATGTATATAGAATACAAAATATTTCAAACAAATGATTGAATATACTTTGTTTCGATAAAACAATCATTTAATAATTTTGAGTACATAGAGAGATAAAGATGAATGTAAATTAAGAAATCTACCTAAATAAATATATAATATAATTAAAATTGTTGATTAAAATTTATATATCATTTTATTTTATTTTTACAAATATCAGAATACTCAACACCAATAAATAAAGATATTTTAACATCAAACATTGACTACTTATGTAACATTAGAGTAATAACTCCTATTAAAAAAATTCCAAAGGAAATTTGATTAATAGAATATAAGTGTATTAATAATTGAAAATATTAATGTGTTTGTAGATACACATTAAAAAATATGATAATATTTTAATATAAAAGATTTCGTAAAGAAGATAATTAGATATTATAATCATCTACCAATTTGTAAGCATTCAAATCAGAACCCCTAAGATGAAATTATTCGAAATATAAAATTATGTAAAATTAATTATGAATGAAAATTTACGTAAAACATAAAACATGTATTATATATACCTCATAAAAAATGTACATTTCATATGACACGTCACAGTGAAAAAATATTATAGAAATGAACTCATACATTGTGCCTAACTGGATTGGTATGCACTATATACATTAATATAATTTTTTTGGATTTATAATAAAACAATATGAGAATATTTGGCATAATTATAACATCATATATTATAAATATATAACATTTCACACAAATTTAGTAATTATTCATTATTAAAACCCATCACTCTTGGTGATACCTACATTTTCATGAATGTTTCATTTCAGTATTTTAGAATGATTTGTTTTTCTAATGGATCCATCATACCTCAATGTTAAATCTTTAATTTATATTATATATATTTATTATATACATATTTATTACCATTCATTTACTGTTGTGAGAAAAACAAAATTATATCACTTTGTGGAGCCAATTTTATGTATGCACACATGATTTATGTTTCCCCTTTTGATTTGATAGAAAAAATGTTAAATAATACCTCAAATTTAAAAAACTATACTAAAATCCAATATATTTATATATATCATATATATTATATAAATACAAATTATATCTATCATTATTATGTCATGATGGGAAAAGAATCACGTCACTACAAGTAGGTGTTGGTTGACATATATTCATTTGTGGTGGTTAAACATATCATTTTATATAAAAGAGGTTGAAAATAGTTTTCCCATAATTAAATTAAAATATCTATATATTTGTGATACAAGATTAATTATATTTGTCTGAATAGAATAGATTTGAATGAATTATATTATAAAATACTATGTTTCATAGTATGGTTAGATGAGTAACATTTATTTGAGAGACAATTTTTCTTACAACATAGTCCTTGAAATATTTTTAATTGGGAAGGACCATGAGATATCGGTTGTGATGAAGAAATATAGTAAGGTATTATTTTTTATCTATATAGATCTACATTTTTTAATTAGTAAAGATAAGAGGTTAACTTTTATAAATGAGGAGCATACACACTCTGAATTATTTTAAAAATACAAATATAATTATTCTCAATTTAAATAATACTATTTTAAAAAAATATTAATATAACAATAGTAATAATTTCATAATAAAATAATAAAAT
Source organism: Viscum album (assembly GCA_963277665.1). Lineage (NCBI taxonomy): Eukaryota > Viridiplantae > Streptophyta > Magnoliopsida > Santalales > Viscaceae > Viscum > Viscum album. The sequence continues at coordinate 1,691,322,113 of OY728126.1, forward strand.
ATTATATTATTGAAAAATGAATAAATTTAATTTTTATCAATATAGTTTTGTTTAAAACCTTTATTATCGCATTTTAATGATAACCCTGGTTACACATTTTTTAGCCTCTAAAGGACATCAATTTACAGTAATGGTGGAAAGATAAAAAAAATAGATCTTATTGTATAATATTGACCATTTCACATTCCACTTGTCTTATTAATAGTATTTTTTTTAAAATCATTTAATAATATATTGTGTAACACAAAAATATCAATATAATAATTTTTTGGAATATCCATTTAATTTTACATTAATGAACCATATATAATAATTTATTTAAATAGTAAATTAATGTAAAAATATATTTAAATAAATAACATAATTTTTTTAGAAATTATTGTTATAAAAGAACACTATTTTAATGTTTTTAAACTAATTTACCATATATTATATACTATTTTCAAATTCATTGAGTTATTTTTACATAATAATGTATGTTAGTTACACTATCATCATAAAAAGAAAAAAATCCTCATTAAAAGAATTTATTATATAATATATAACCTATTATATTGATTCATAACTTTTTTTTATACCAACAACAATATGTTAATGAAATTAAAAGAAATAGAGTTAACTATTACATATATCATTTTCATAAAAGAATTAAAATTTTATAATCAAATAATAATTACTATAAGTTGATAAAATTTAATTTCTAGTACAAATTGATTCGAAAATTACTATTCAATTTTGATATTTTCACATCTATTAAATTTTTTAATGTATTATTCAATATTTTAACCGTGTTTTACATGCTTTACCCTAACCATGATGGTAAATAATTGAATGGATCATTATCAATATTGAACAAAAAATAAAAGGTATATATTATTCAAATATTATCATTATTATTAAAAATATGAAATAAATTTATCAATAATAAATTTATATAAGTGTAATTAATAAATTTTAATATAAATTCACAAATATAATGAAATCAATTTTTAATAAAAAATATTGTTTTAAGACCAAAATGGGAATATACCAATGAAAAGTATAATATCGATTACTATATAATTAATTAGATCATTTCATATTAAATAATACTTAAATTCAATTAATATAAAATATAATACATTATGGTACATTTAAATTATAATGTTTAATTAAATGAATGCAAATTTTATAAAAAATCAATATTTTTCACTTTTCATAGAAAAATAATTCTAATGATATATTTAAAAAATATGAACATAAGATAATAGTGAACAATTTAATTAAAAATATTTATATTAATTACCTATAAATTAAATTTCTTAAATAGGTTTAAATTTATAATAATTCACTATTAAAAAATAGAATAAAAACTTTTTGATGGAATCATAATTTAGAAGTATAAAATGACATAACTATAAATTAAGTACATATTTATTATGAACTATTAATTATATATGAATTATATAAAACCTTTAAATATATTTTTTATAATTTTGTTATTTTTATTTATATATCCAATTTAATGTTATGTTTAAAATAGTCACATTTATATAATATTATTTATATAATATATTTTAGTCCTTTTAATTCTCAATAGTGAATGTAATGAAATATATTGAGGTTTTTATTTATATAAACAAAATTTTAGATCTGTTAAAAAACATCATATAAAAAAATTAAATCCATGAAATTTTTACTGATTAATTATGGGATAAATATTTTAAAATTATATTTTTAAAAATTCATATATTAAAAATGGATAATAATATATCCATTAAAAAGGGTAATTGGTAAAATATAATGGTTCCCTAAAATATCATCTAATCGGGTTCAAAAATATGGAGGACATTTTCTTGAATTAAAAATTTAGACCAAAAAATTAAGAATAATGTTCAATGAATAATAGTGATTCCTAGATAACATGTTCTTAAGAATGTTAATCCCCACGAATTAATAAATCATTGAATGGAAAAAACATCCAATTCATTATAAATAATTGTAATACAAATATTTTTTTCATTTATAAGATAATTTTACTCATGGTGAGGAAAAATTTTTCCATTTAATATGAATAAATATAATAAATGTACTTCTTCAAATCCATAAATATTAAATCAAAATTTGGGTTTGTTTTTGTTTTTCATCCCTATATCGTTTTATATAAATACTAATGATGTATTTTTAATGATTAATGTAGTAAACTCAATAGTAAACATGTTATATAATACAATAAATGGATTGATTATTTTTAATCATGTCTATAATATATATCGAGAACACAAATTTTAATTTCATTCTAAACTAACATATATTAATAATAATTCATTTAAAACATTAATCTCCAGAAAATAAGTGAAAATAACCATTGATGTATCATTTCATTCCAAAAAAATATATTAATTTCAAAACTCATTGAATAATTTTTAAATAGTTTCAATTACCCAAAAAAAAAAATCGGTCACAAATATTCAAAAATAATGATTACATTATACCAAAAACAATGTATTTTTTTTTCATAAAGTCACTAACCAAATAGATGAATACCTTTATAATTTATTCTCCTAATACATTATAATAACTTGAGCCTATAAAAAATCCCAATTAACATAATTTATCCATACAATGTATCCCTAAAATAAAATAAGTATGAATATAATATATTCAATAAATCCAACAATGATTTATAATTTATCATAGTTGACATATTTTTTTAATAATATCAATATTTATTATGAAGGTCACAAATATATTCAAATTTACATTATCAATATCCATTATATCATTATCTAAAATAAAAATTATTATATCAAAATCAAATATATATATATATATTAGGGGTTATCTATCTCTTAATCATCTGTATTCTAAAAAATTCACCTTATAAAAAAATTATAAGATATTTTTGAAATTAATAATTTATTTTAGGTCATCAAAAAAACTATATTGAAATTTCCTTATATATTTTCATATTCTTATTATTGTAATTACTTTGATAAAATATTTACACAACATAATTATTGAATTAGAAAACATAAATATAATAGTCATTCAAATTTAATAAAAGGAAATAGGAACCCCTTTGGTATAAGTGTTCTCCCATGGATTAGGTAATTTAAAAATTTAATGACCACATTCCCCAAATACAAGGAATAGGAATAAAAATGGAATACTATAATATATATTTTCCATTATTAAAATCGTCATTTTATTCTAAACAATTAGTTTTTTATGATCTTAATTTACATAGAAGAAACTTCATCATGTTCATTTCAGACAATACACAGATTTTTTTTGACTTTTCTAATTTGTAGGAAGATAAATAATATTTCTTCTATAGTATTAATAAATCTAAATTTTCCCTTATTTGGTACATTCTAAAATAATCACATTTTTTATATTATAAAATACATATCAAGAGAGATGGTTAGTTGTAATATAAATATTTTCCATTACATGTACCATTTATTTTGTAATATATTATGGAAATCACTAAATCATCCATCAAACTATTCATATTGATGATTTTTACTAGTTTCATCATTTGAATAACACCATCATGAATAGTGTGTCAGAACATCAATCATATTGAGTAATCATGTAATCCTAAAAAATAATCCATCATATATATAAATCATCACCCATTATTTTCAACATGTGACACCATATTTTTAACCATGGCCATCTATCATATTTACCTATTCATATCTATCATAATAGTCAATGACAAAAAAATATAATTTACACATGTATATCCCATAATAGTGTCTATATAAGTGTTCATTATTATTCTAAATCAAAATGTATCAGTGTTTTTCGAGTTGCTAACCAATATTACCTTTTTTAGAAACTATATATTTTTGCATTTGTTTCATATCCAAATATATATTCCAGTATCTAGACATGTTACTATTTAATAATATACCGCACAATATATAATTTTAAAAATTTATTAGGTTATTTACCTAAACATAGAGTAATCCAATTGAATTTCAATGATTTTTTTTATCATAATGAAAAAATAACCATACCATAACTAGATACAAACTAGTATGATCTTAAAATTACTTTAATAAATATTATAAATTTTTATTTGAAAATAAAATATATCTCAAAACAGTACATACATGAAGCACAAAAAATTACCTTTGGAAACAAGGATACATAAAACAATTATATATAAAATATTTCTATCATCTCCAATTAATTTCATCACACCCAGAAACCAATATAGGTATAACAAACATACAACTTATGTATATATCATGGGTAAAAAGAAACATACTGCAATTCAGTTCATATTCCTAGTAGGGGAAACCATGGTGAAAAACTTTCAATGATCATATATAAGAATAACAATATCATAATTCTATTTTAATATTATATTTTCATATGGATTACATAACCACCAAATTCATAAATAAAAATATTAAAATAAAGAAATAAATTTTCGTAAGGAATGAATCATAATAAAATTAAATATCATGTGACATGAGATCATTTAATAGTTATATGAAATCGATCAATCATATGTGAATAGTGGTGAGGTATAACTATAATAATATAAATAATATCTAAAGGATCACTACCATGACATCATGTCAATGTTTTTTAATCTAATAATGAAAAATTATATGTATTCAATTCCAACATACCTATAAGAGTTAATAACACAAATTCAACTCATTAATCATTACCCAATTCGTTGGCCTCCTAATGTGTTAAACATTTTTTTAACACTCACAAATCATGTTAACATTGTTTAACCAATAAAAAATCATTTTTAGATATTATTGGTTTCCTTATGATTGAATGATTATAAGTAATGGTGTAAAATTTTACATGACCCTAATTTAGAATCTCACATATCATGTTTAAATAATTTAAACTATTTTTTATCCTATTATATAGTGTTTTATTATATTAATGATTTTTTCTAATCTGTTCAGTGAATATTTCTTTTTAATATAGTTTAATGATATTTGGTTATGTCAAAGAAACCGTATGTCTACCACCGGGTCGAGATTTTCACAAATTCACTAACATTGTCACCCAAAAACCTTGAATTTGAAACAATAATACAGACACTATCACCCAGACATTGTAACCCCAACACCGTGACTGAGACCCTGGGACTCAGATACAATAACCAATTTCATATTTCATTATGTTTTTAACCCCTGTTCATTTATACAGTCTCCAGGATTCTATTCAATGTTTTGAAAAGGGACTATACACTATTACATGAGACACTAGGATCCTAACACCTAATTTGTGCTACCATATCATGATATCAAATCAATTGTGGAACCACGACTATCTCACTACTATAAGGTAGAGAAGAAGACCTCATTTCCCAGTGACACCATTTCAAGACAAACTGTGACACAATTCCATAATCATTGGGATTTCATTTTTATGTTATTTATATGTAATTTATAATGATCATATTTGAGTCATTTAATGAACCTAACATAATTTATGTTTATATATATATATATCACCAGACAATACAATGTATGAGGTATGGAAATCATTATTCATGTTGTCTCCTTGACCACAAAAATAATTATAAAAGAAAGACATTCATAATTATAGAAACTGAGAGTTCAAAAAGAGAAATGAATTCTAGATAAACAATAATACATACCCATATGAACAAAATAATAAAGCTTGATTCATGAAGCCTCAATAACTATATATAAAACAGTAAACATTATCGTAGTAGGAACCTGAGCAAGAACATGATCTGCAAAGCACGTCTCATCTGACTTCTAATTAGAGAATAAGACTCACGATACTATATTTTCACAATAAGAATCATAAATAACATCTACTACATCCTAAAATTAATGAGCTACATAAAACAACACATAGAGAATTTCTAACTCTCATTCATAATCTTTTTGTTTTATTTTTAACTGTTTTTTTACTTTTTTAGTAGTGTGTGTATTTATGATAAAAAAACACTACCTCATACATTAAACAACATGATAAAAGATATCCTCACTTGAATATATTTCATCAATTTTTTTTTGTTTTGGAATGTTTAACTATGGAAGTGGTCCTTTTTGACTTGGTTGTTTGATTTCCCATTATGAATAGTGGATGTTGTTTTGTTACCATTAAGGTCCAGTGTACTGTTGCTAACCTCGATCCTTGGTGATGATCATGTTTAATAATATCAACTTCTTGGTGTCATGTGATCACCAAGTGGTGTGGATTAGGTTTCGACTTAAGACAGAACGACTTGTTTTATCCACTTTTTCTTTATATTTATACTTTCTATTTTTTATATATATTTTACAAAAATAAAATTTACATTGATAGTTAGTATTGGATAATAGTTATAACTATTGTTCCTTATTATATTGGTTTAAAAAGTTAAATCAATATCTCATATTGATACAACTGATTGTTAATCAATCTAATGAGAATCAATTTGAACAACCAAAAGAATATATTATTATTACTTGATTAACTGGCCTATATTAATTTTCATTGGGCGAATCATGTATAAAAAATATTTTATAATGATTTATTATTAGAACTCAATTCACCCCCCTCTTGAGTGTCCTAATCTTGCCATTATTTGGTTTTAGGGGATGTTTTTAAAATCCCATTATTTTAAATTTAAAATTGTCAATATCGTATACATATTTTTCACCTGTGCTTTTCGTTGTGTTTGAATAATCTCAAAATTTTTGTTAGTTATAAATTTTTATCTATCTAAAACCAAAGATTCTAAACATTATTTTCTATATATAGATAATATATTTTAATGTTCATCTACCAACAGACCTCAATTCATTAATAAAAAAAATTATTCACAAATGAAAATTTAAATGAATATGGATATAGATTGTATTGGTTTTGTGATTTGGTCATCAAATTTTGATTAATATATAATAAATTCTATATATATAACTACTCATTATGTACCGAATATGGTTCCTCATAAAAATAATTTCAATGACTTGAATGAATTATAATATTTTTTACAAGATGAATAATTTAACTGAATTTATGCATGGAAAACACCCAGTGAAATTTTGGATACTATATATATTTTTCATGATGGTAATATTAGTGTTAAGTAAATGAGACTTAAAACATATACTTTGAAATGTGATAACATTTCAATGATTAATTATTATCTTATTTCTAAAATTTTTATCAGGTTTAATGAAATAGTTAACACAATGATCTCTCTGGGAAAAGATGTTACTACTAAAAAACTTACGAGGATTCTGATATTTTTACCTAATAGATTATGAGAAATTTCTATCACTATTAGAGAATAATGTAACATTAAAAAATTATCCCTCAAATAACTCATGGTAAAATTTATGATCTATGGGGAAGAGAAAAAAGTAAACAAATACAAAGAAGGTTTTCCAAACATGAATTCATTGGCTTTCAAAACCAGTACCTCTTTGAATTAGTAGAATGAAAGGATACCATCACAGTTAGATATTACAAGACATGAAGATTCAACATCATATAGTGATGAGGAAGTGGCTAAATTTTCTAGATGATTTAAGAAATTATATATAAGAAATAAATTTTGTTTTAAATATGATCTTCATAGGAAGATATGATCACAAGGAAAACAGAAATAAAGATTAGAAATGAAGTGACAAATCTGATGAAATAATATGTTATGAATTCCAAAATAACATGTAAAGACTGATTGTCCTATGTTTAAATATAAAAAGAGATATGAGGAAAAATATAAACTCTATAAAAATGTTGTTAATGAAACTTAGAGATCTTATAAGGATTGTTCAAGTGACTCAGAGTATTTACATTATAAGAAGTATGACAAGGAAAATATGTGTCTAATGATAATGATGTCTGGGATAATATTATATTCTCTTGTATAAAATTCCTTAAATTCTAATGAAGATTCTGATTTTGATAATTTGACATGTGAATAACTACTTGAATAATGTAATATGACAAAAGAGACATGCAATGAATTGAATGATAAATAGAAATCATTAAAGAGACGAAATTGTCTTTCTGTAAATATTACATCTAATCTTACTACTAAAAATGAACATAATAGTTAATTTTTTGAAAAATAAAATGAAATAAAAATTGTTAATGAGAAATTATAGAATTATCTAGATTCTATTACCAATTAGAAAACTAATATTACTCATATTCATGGTAAAATAATAGGTCCTGAGTACAATTTTATTATAGGATATCATCCTTGACATAGAAGTTTATATAAAATTTGTTTTTTAACTAAGTCTAGAAATTATTTTTTCTACCTACAAATATTAGTTATGCTGCAAGTTCTAGTTCAAAAAAACCATTTACTCTCTCTAGTTTTTCTAGACAAAATAAGGTTTAATTATAAAATATACTATATAATTCATATAAGAAACCTATAAAGAAGATGAAGGTTCCTAAAAAATTTATTAATAATGTCATTGGACCCAATCATATCTGGCTTCAAAAATCCTTATTTGAATGATTTTTCTATATGATATCTATCCGAAGTGCTCTTTCAAGAGTTATTGGTACTTGTACAGGGGATAATCATGGGAAATGGCAACACATTATTCAAGATTTAGAAAATTAATGATTGTTGATGCAGTATGTGTCACTTTTTGAGAAATGTTAAAGGAAAATTAATTTTCTTAGGCCATATTTCTATCTCCCACCCATTTTTAATTTGTAAAGTATTAATTTTTAATTGGATAAAATTTAATATGCATAGTATTTTACAATTATGTGATGATGGATTTCATGTAAAATTTAAAAATGATTCTTGTAATGTCATCAAATATAAAAATTAATTAATATTATCTTCCCTTATAAATGAAAATTTTTATGATGTCAATGTAGATTCATTTGTTTCTCAAAAATTTTCATCCTTAAGTGTATTTCCCAAACATTCTAGGCTTTGGATTAAAATTATATGATGATGCAATATACACTCTCTTATGAAGCATACCAGAAATGTCCTAGTAAAAGACCTACCCAAACATGAGTTTCCAAATGATAAAGTCTGTATTCCTCGTAAAAAGGGTAAAAAACATATCATATCATTCAAATCAATGAAATAATTTTAACTTCTCATACTTTAAATTTGGTTCACATGGACTTGATTCGATGGACTCAAGTTTCTATTTAAAATGGGAAGTACTATGTTTATGTTACTGTTTATGACTATCCTTGGTATACATGTAAATATTTCATAGCTCAAAAAATTAATGCATAAAATTACTTCACTGATTATGCTTAAATAGTTGAAAATCTAAGTGGACTATAAAAACACCTTAAGAAGTGATCAAGGTAGTGTGTTTGAAAATCAAGACTTTGAATATTTTTCCTCAAAAAATGGAAATATTCATAACTTCTCTACCACTAGGACACCTCAAAAAATTATAGTGGTTGAAACCAGAAATAAAAGGTTATAATAGATATCCCAAACAATGAAAAATTCGTATGACTTTTTTATTTACATTTGGGATGATGATGTAAATACAACAAGCTAAATAATCTATAGAGTGTAAATTAAACGTATTCTTAAATTAACTCACTATGATTTATAGAATAATTGAGAACCAAAGGTTAATGACCACAATTTATTTTGTTGAAAATTTATATTCTTATTAAAAATTAAAATCTTGACAAATTTATAACCAACAGTGATGAAGGAATTTTTCTTGGTTACTCGACTTCTATTAAATCCTATAATGTCATTAATAAAATAACCATGTGTGTGTGTATGAGTGATTACATATAATATATTATTAATCATATACACATGAACCTATGTCCTCTCAAGTATTCATTTAAGGCTATATGTTAACTCTGGACATAAATGAAAAGACATCTAATCCACCTGTCATGCAATCTCTTAGATCAATAAGTTCTGAAAATTCTTCAGACACTAAACATGATGAACCTAAAACTACAGATGAATGTAAAATTACCAACACTTCCTTTTATAGACCAATTAGTACCCTCATGAAACATACATTAGATGTTATTTTTAGAAATTTAGATAATGGAACAGAAAGTAGAGATTCTCATAGAAATCACGTTGAATATGAAGCCTTTTTATAATATCATGACCCATAAAACAAAACTAATGCTATCAACGGTATACTTTGGGTGATGTCCAGGCAAGATGAGATAAATCAGATTGAAAGAAAGAATGTTTTGAAACATTTGGATAAACCAAAATACATATTTACTATAGGAAATAAATGGGTGTTTATTAGAAAATTTGATAAAGCTTGTAATATTGTTAGAAAAAAAGGATGATTAGTCGAAAAATGATATTGCAAAGAATATGGAATATTCTATGAATAAATCATTTCACCAGTGGATAAAATTGAATCTATTTGAATAGTTCTTTCTTAGTAATCACATCTAAATTTCAAAATATACAAAATAGATGGAAACAGTTCATTCCAAAATAGATTTATAGTGGTGGATTTTTTTCTTTAAAAAACACATGGTTTAACAAACCATCAATTTCCAAATTATTTCATTAAATTATCAAAATATTTATATGGTTGAAAACATCCTCAATGTTATTTTTATGATTGATTAATTAGTTTTTTTACTTATGAATGATTTAAAAAAGGTATAGTTGATCATACTCTTTTTATAAAAATAATTTTCAAAGATTTTTTAGTTGTTTAAATCGTTTTGATAATATTATTTTTGGATCTTAAAGATATTGTTTTTTATTGTTTTTTAAATTATGGTGATAAATTAATTTGAAATGAGTTTAATGGGTGAGCTAAAATTATTTTATGGATTTCAAGTCATTCAAAGCAAGGAAGGTATTATATTAAATCAAAATAAATCTACTAAAGATATTATAAAATGTTTTTTTATTATAATTAAAATTAGTGATAAACCAATGAGTACTACATGTGACACAGTTCATTATTAAATGGTAAAACTTTTGATCAAAATACTTATAGAAATTTTTTTGGATGTTTACTATGCATAACATCTAGTCTCTCTAATATTATGTTTTGTGTTTGCATGTGGGAATAATTTAAATAATACCCCAATTATTTTAACATAAATTCCGTTAAATGAATTTTAAGATACCTCAAATGTACAACCAATTTAATATTTTCCTTTCCTAGAATAAAATTACTTGACTTATTAAGCGATTCAGAAGCTGATTTTGGTGGATGTTTGTTAGAAATAAAAATCACCTCTGTTACATGTCAGCTTTTAGGAATTTATCTAGTATCATAGTGTATTGAGGAAAAATATTTTCTTGCAATATCTACTACCGAGGTGGAATACATAGATGATTTCATTTTTTTATATTAATTTGTGGATGAAATAACAATTAATAGAATATGGATATCAATTCAAACATGTAACTATAAATTGTGACAATACAAGTGATATTAGAATTTAAATGAAAAACATTTCATAATCTAGGACAAATATTATTGATGTATGGTGTCAATTTTTGAGAGATAATAATCAAAATGGTGATATTAGTTTGGAATTCGTTGGTACTGAACAATTTTTTGATGATATATTCAAAAAATAATTAAATTATGGAAGGATAAATTACATCATACATTAATTAAGGATGATAATTATTTTGTAAAAATTCTATGGTTTCAATGATACTGTCTCACATTTAATATTTCAATGTTTATTGTTTCATAGTTCATTGTTTCACAAGTTACTGGCTTGGAATTATTGTCTCACATTAATGGTCATATAGTTGCATTATTAAACGTTTTGTCTCAATGTTACAGCCAAACCATTTAAAGTCACAACATAATTACGACACCATGGAAAACTATTATAGTCTCACCATAATGTTTTCATTTTTTTTAAATTTATTTCCAATATTGTTAAACACCATATGTTTTTCACTTATCTCTTCACTCAAATTTTAAATAATAACCATTATCAGAAATACCTCCTTAAATCCTTAAAGTCACTCTATATCTCAAACCTATGTTGGATTATCATAAGGAAGTGACCTTCATCATCAACTCGTAATAACAAAAGGTCTAATATGAAAGTGAAAAGTGCTTTCAAAGTAATTATTAAAGGACCTCTAAATCCATTCCTTGCTGATCGAATTGTAGATGCAGAGAATGAAATATGTATGAAGTGTCTTATGAAATTTAAGTCAAAAATATTGATAGTTTTGGATAATGAAGTCTGGTTGAAATAGTTTACTACTGAAAATGGACCAATCTATTAGAAGATTGTTTCTTGTTTTTGTTAGTATCTTCAATTCTCCTATGAGTTGACATATTATTTTTTTGTTAGAAGTTCAATAAAATGAGAAAGGTGTACAATTTCATCCAGCTTGTAGGATTCAGGTCTTGTAATTCCACATAAGGTATGTTGAGAGGATCATCAGTGAGGAAATCATCCTCAAAGTGATGATTATATCCTAGAAGAGGCATTGGGGATCCATGATGGGAATAAGAAAAGAATATGGCTGATTACAGATGAGTTAGATGGATTGATGTGGATAATTTTCAAATTCATTCAAAATATTAATTTTCTATTGAAGGGATATTTATCAACCTGGAAATATAGAAATATAATTTGCATAAATCTAATGTAAAATTTTCACAGGATCAATTTATAAATGTATGCCATTCATTACATTAGTAATATGATAAATATTACTTCAATATCCACCTCCCAGTTTTATTAATGATTTTTTTCTACAACGTTGTCTACTAAATGCTTAGTTGGATCAAATAAAGATGTTATTAAAGATTATTTTTATATCTCTAATGATACACTCATATGGATGAAAATTTACTGCAATCTTGGGAAACTATCTTGATAGGATGTAAATGACTGACTAATGATAATTTCAGTCCAAATATGAATCCCCCATGAACTATGATAAATTATGACCTTGTTCTGGAACCTTACGACACTTTGAATATTCATGTGAAGAAATATGTGAGGCATGTGTTTTACCTAAGGACATAACTGTCTTAGAGTATGTAGACAATAACCTCCCTATCCCACAAGATGCTAATTATATAGTTTCTAGATAAATTGTTGAACAAAAATTATTTTTTTCTCGTGTATAAGAACTAGCTATTCTTGAGAAGAATTAGGAAGAATTTGTTTTTTAGGAAGAAACCCATGTTATAAAGTTGTTAGAAATACATTACGAACCTGAATTTATACCTTCTACTGAAGAAAGAATAGAGTAGGATTTTTAGTTATCTAATTAAGTGCTTGAATCATCCAGAATAGAAGAAATTTAATTATGCCAGGTAAGTGAGTATCTTATACCCAATAGAGATAAATTGTTTTTTAGGGAGTAGAATACCACTTTTCAAAGTACTAAATTTAAAGTTTTGGATTAGTCAATCCCAGTGGATCCAATGTATAAATTCTCCAGCTACATGTTTGTCTATGAATCTTTGTTTTTTTCAATGAGAGAAATTAATCTCATATCAACCATTCAATTGAATCAAATTTATATACTAGATGTAATACCTTCAATGGAACATGAAGATATTTTTGTTTCTACACATGATGATTCAATAAAATCTTCTATGTTTTTCAACGATGAGGATATACATGTTTTTGGTGAAATTATGACTGATGGTTTTGAAAAATAGTTGAAATATCAACCTACACATAAATCTTGTTTAAGTGAAAAAGTTACTAGTATGATCTTGGTAAATATTATCTGCAAAACCAACCATGTATGGTGCATGAAATTCAAGAGGTGAGGATTGAAAATCAACAATTAATTGAGGATGTTAAATCATTAAAATAAATTATTAAAAAATAATGGATAGAATTTCAAACTAATAAACATAATTTATATCTTCTCAGTACTAAATATGTAGAAACAATTCCTAAAAAGTATGTGCCTTTGATACAAACTAATTTGGTCTCTATTTTTGAAAAGGATGTTTTAAATAACTCCAAATTGGGAAATTATGTTCTAGGATTGGTATACACAATCAATGAGTTTCATGTTGTTTTTAAGAACACTCTTGAGGATATTCAAAATAACCTTCTTTCAGCCTCTACAATCATCTCAGATCATTCTTCCATTGCTAAACCTAGTCACCCGTCTCATCTATCAGAATATATGGATCTCAAAAAGATATTCATGAGGAGATTTAGTCTTTAAATGGTCATTCTGTTCATGAGAGTCTCTCGAAGATTGTTAATTACAATGAGAATTCTCATAACATGATTCCATGGTATTCAAAATAAGACTCTAAGTCTTATGATGAAATTATTAAAAAGTATGATTTGTACTTCATGTGGATTTATAAAATGCCCCAACTAACTAGTCATTTCACGTAAATAGTGGAAAATCTCAAAATTACTCATGTGACACATGATTATAAGGACCATGGAAAGAATATGAAAGGGTTCACACCTACCATGGACATGTTTATTGAGAGTTAGGATGATTTTGAAAAGGCTATGAAATAAATAAGTGAAGTCATCACTGATATTATCAATTTTTGTTGCCTTATCTCATAGTGAAAGGCTCTACAATAGTGGATCCTAATGCTACGACTTTGTGGCCAGGCTCAACCCCATCATCCCCTACTACATTTGATTCTACCTCCATGTGTGTTTCTCAAGCTCCATGAATGATAATTCCATTCATTCTTGAGAAATCCTTTCTATGGTCTTTAACAAAACTGACTCTAGCACCTTTTATTTTTGAAGGAGTACCTCTTCCTTCTCTCACAATTTTCTCAACCCCTTCTACAACTCCTTCTACTCATGGAGCACCTCATTATGTTTCTTCTATGGGAAATGTTAAGAATAATAAGCCTCATTAGTATTGAATGTTTTCATTTCGATTGGAATGTTTTGTATTTGTCCTTATTCTTGAAATTCACCTTATCATTTTATCCAATACAATGTGCACTACTGTTGTTAATTTTTTCTCCTTACCATCATTCAATATTTATTTTATTTTCATATATTCTCTAAGATAATATTAAAAGTTGGGGAATAAGGAAACTAATTTTAATTCTATTTAAATCGAATGATTTTTATTTAAAACCCATGATTTTTTATCAAAAAAATTTGGGAGATTGTTATATCATCATGTGTTAAGAAATTTTTATTGATCACAAATCATGTTAACCTTATTTAACCTATCGTAGATCATATGATTATATTATTGGATTTATTATGATTAAATGATTACATCTCATCCTAAAAACATTTACAAGATCCGGATTCTGGATCACCAAAATCATGTATGAATATTGTATACTATATTTGATCTTGTTTTATAATGTTTTATTATATTAATGGTCAAGTATAATCCAATCCGTGAATATTATTTTGTAAGGTAGTTTACAGATATTTGGCTGAGTCTGAGAAACTGCAAGTCTACCATAAATTCCAGATTTTGTAAAACTCATTAACACCATAAACATAAAATTGTTATTTACACATCATAATCTAGACATTGTCAACCTGAACCCGTAACCATGACACTCTGACTTATACAGCGTGACTTTGACACCATAACCAGTTTCATATTTCATAATGTCTATGACACTGGTTCCTTACTTCCACCCGCAAGACACCGTTCACTATTTTTAAAAAGGACTAGGCACCATTACATGAGACACCATGATCCTGACACTTAATCAATTCTACCGGTTCTAGATCACAATGTAACTATGGTACTATGACATTCTCACCACTCAAAGGAAAGTAAGAAGATACTATTTCCTAGTGACATCGTTTCGAGACCAATAGTTACACCATTCCTTAATCACCTTCCAGTATTTTGTAATATAATTTAAATGTTAATTCTAATGTTTATATTTGAGTCATTTAATAACACTTACATATTTTTGTTTCTTTTTAGACATTTCACCTAACATTATAAGGTACAAGGTGTAGAAATAATGCTTCATGTTATCTCCATGCACCCCTAAAATAAAAATTAAAGTACAAGACAAAGTGGTATAGAACACGTGAGGTAAAAAATTGAAATGCATTCAAGATATAAAATAATCCATACAATTAAGATGAAAATACGAGCAATCAATTCATAAAGGCTAAACTATTATAGATAAAAATATCAAAAAAATTACAGTAGTAACCCTAATGAGAACAAGAGCTACAAATCACATCTCATCTTACTAGAAACTAGAGGATGAGTCTCATGATGCACTGTTTTGAATAGAGGACAAAAAACACATCTTCTATATTTTAAATGTCCAGAGTTGTATAGAACACCATTGAGTGAATTTCCAACTCTCTTTCATCGTAATTTCCTAATGTGAACTATATTTTTTACTTTTTGAGTAGTGTGTGCATATATATTTAAACACACACTATCTAATGCATTAAGCTAGAGGATACATGAAATCCAGACTCGAATATCATTCTTCACTTTGTGTGTGTACCTACATATAATTATGGAAGAGGACCTTTGTGACCTGGAATTTTATTTTCACATGTAGAATAGTGGTAGATATTTTGTGACCAGGAGTGTCCTAAGTACTATTGTTATCCACGATACAGTGTGTTGATCATGTTTATTAATTTAAACTGATTGGTGGAAGGTTATCACCAAGTAGAGTGAACAATTTATTTATTTGATACTGAACAACTTGGTTTATCTGATGTTTATTTCTTTTAATCCTTTCTCTATTTTTAATTCCTATTTCAATAATACTATATTCTACATTAATAGTTTATCTTTATATTAGTTATAAATATTTTTCATTGTTGGATTATTTCCAAAAGTTGTGTCAATATCTTATATTGATATTACTAAGAATTGATAAATCTTCTACAAAGCTATTTGAACAGCTAAACTATTATAATTTTTTTAGCTGGATTAACTGTAATTTTTTAATTTAAATTGTGTATCTCTTTTAAGAAATATTTTTTAACATATATTCTTATAGGAACTCAATTCACCACCTCAAGAGTGTCCAACTATGACAAACACAATTCATTAGAAATGTATAAAAGATCAACCAATCATATATTTATAAATAATTATTATATATTCCATATTATTATAAAAAAGGTTATCATTATATCATAACTTAGAATATATAGATGAAAATAAATTTTGTCCATATTCAGTCATCATAATTATAAAACAATCTATAGAATTAATATGGATTTTGTCATTTGATTACATCCAGAATTAATAGTATGTAACATAAAAAGATGTTAATATAAATTAAAAATTCATTTGAAATAATGATGGAATATTTCTTCAATATTATATTATATTCATTTTAAAAAATATATATGAAATATTAATTTTCGAACACAATTTTGAATAATAATTTATTTGAATTATTCTATGAAAACATGTAAAAGATAGTTTAGATCCATGTTTATTCATGATGGTGGAAAATGTTTTTTTATGGTTAAAATAATGATTCCTATCACATTTTTTGAAATAAATATAAATTACCAATAATGTAAAAATATAATATTTTTCCCATTAAATAATGTTATATAATTTAAAAAAATAGGAAAAATGAAATTAGTTATCCATTGGGGATTAATAAAAACATATTTGAAAATTTCATTTACAATATTGAAATGGCAGTGATATGACTTATGACTGAAGTGGGAGATAATGTTGGTTTTCAAAAAAAATATTCTTCCATAATTTTTTGTACATAGACCCAAAATGAAGGTAATACATGTTATATTTATAAATAAATAGTTTAGAATAAAATATATGGAATTTAGTATTTATATATCATATAATTTCATCATCATTAAATTAGTTTTCAAAAATAATAGTAAACATTGCTATTTTTACAAATTTATGTTATTGATTTAAAAAAATTTGGGTTATAAGTATAATGAAATAAATAATTTACAATAATAATTTAAAAAAAATTAATATATAAATTTTAATTATATAATATTTTATTGGATTAATATACAAACCTCAAAAAATAATATAGGTGAAAAACATATCATATATCAAAAAATATGATATTTTTTACAATAAACTGTAACCACGTATTTAATCTTGGATTAAAAATCCATTGGCTGAACAAATATGAATTATAACACTAAATAACATGATTTATTATATTATTAATAATATTTATTCAATTATTTTATATATACATGTCATAAAAGTAAAAGTGTTACACAAACATTTAGAAAGAAAAAATTATTAAGATGATGAAACAATACTTAATATCGTACATGAATCATATGAACTATAAATTATTGTGTAATAAAATTTTATTCCATTAACTAATAAAATAAATAAATTAAAATAAATATAATAAGAAATATGATACCCATATAACATTTCCACATACATTTATGAATGATTATTTATTGAAATCCATATTTCATGGTGTTAACTATCAAGATTTTCAAGAATGCTTCAATTCAATAGGTCTGGTCCTTCCACATTGATCACGATTTCATCATTTTTTTAATGTAAAAAATTATTTTTATATAATATATAATTATATATATTTATTTATTTATTTATTTATAACCAATCTTATAATGTGGTTGTGATTAATGAACTACATCACATCGTAGAGATTATAGTCTTTATGTAAACAATAGAAATGTTTTAAATATTTAATCGGTGGAAGTAAATGTTAAAATAAATATTAACCTATCAATAACCATATTAATATAAAAAATATAATATATATTTTTTTAATTATTAATTATAAAAAATATTCTGAATTTGTTATGGGAAATGAATCACATCACTACAAGCAGGTTCTAGTCCACATACAAACACGATCAACACATATATTACCCATTTGTTCAAAATGGGTAAGAAATAATTATACCACAAACATAATGACATATCTATTTATTAATTATACAAGAGGAATTTTATTGGTAATGAATTTTTTTATGAATTATAGGTTGAAATTAACATTGAAATAGAAGGGTAGGAAGATTACCTCTACCTTGAGAGAACTCCTTTAGCATACACAATGAACCAAGAATGATTGATCTTATTGTATGAAAATGATCAATATAAAATGTATAAATAGTATTGAATCCTACTAGAACCTATATTTGAAGAAATATAATGATCAATAATATTAATTAATGGAAGAGGAGGGGATCACTTTTCTATGTGAGAAGATGGCACACTATGAATTATGACAATGATTTTGATATAATTAATGCATCAGTCATGTGTAATGTGTAAAAATGTCCATGAATTTGAATTAATATAAGATATGGTAATATTTTATCCAGATAAAAAAATTTATAATGGGTTTGGATGATTTTTACATTATCATTTTATTTAAACCCTTTATAAACTATTTTTATCCATAATCATGGAATAACATTATACATAATTTAATATTTTTCAAATTACTTATAAGAAAATAATTTTATCCCAATGGTTAAGGGGATTAATTTTTTAACATTTTCCCATTAAAACTATCCTCATCAATTGTTTAATTTTAAGTCATTTAATAAGATATTATTTAAAATAAAATATCCTTAAATTATTTGTAGGCACTATTTCAATAATATTACCTCAAAGAATTTTAAAAAATAAAGACTATTGAATATTAAAAATTTTACCTTTAAGTGTACATTATTTTTAACCATATAATTTTTTTAAAACTATAATTCAACATAAATACATTCTTATAATATTATTAACATAATATGTATATGTTTCATACTGTTTGAACCCAAAATTAGTTAGTATTGGGTTAGTATTTATTGATATTATTGCATTATAATAAATTAAAATCATAAAAATAATGTATATGTGATTATGTAATCCTTTTAAATTAATTAAAAAATATATTTTTATCCATAATAAACATTTTAAATTAATTAAAATAGTGGTAGTAAAAAAATTTATTTATCATATTTAAAAAATAAATAAAAAGATATAATCATGGGAATGTGAAAAATATATTGTTATATATTAGTATGTTGAATGTATTATTTAGAAAACACATAAAATTAGATAAATTAAATTTTTATAAAGATTTTAAATACATTTCAAGTATTTTAATTTTTCTAATACGTATTTCTTTTACCAAGGTGACAAATCTTTATCACAAATTACATTCATAATGAATAAAAAATATAAAATACCTAAATAAAAAAATTATACTGAATGATTAAAAATATAAAATAAGTATCCTAGCATTATAATTATATAATATGAAGAAAATAATTTCAAAATATTTCGGCAAACCCTAATGAGAATTAGTATTTATTAAAAATATGCTTTCTAAAACAAAATTCATCATATATCAAAATAGAGATTAATCATAACAACTAATAAAATTATTATATTTTTTTAATTACTTGATACATATGTTAATTAATTATTAGTTTTAAAACATAGTTGGTCATAAAATTTATTTTATTTAAATAAAATAATCGAACATTTTATTTAGATATGTATTTTTCACTACTCACAAAAAAATAAATGTTTTACAATACTTAAAAAAATCACAATAAAAAAATTATAAAATATTTTTCTAAAAAAGTGTAAAATTTTATTTTAATAAAATTTTATAAATATTTATAATTTAATTATAATATTTTTCATAAAAAAATAATAAATATTTTTGAACAAAACATATTTTTGAAGTGAAATATGAATTTATTGAAAATTGAGAACATATTTGATATGCATTAATCAAAACATTTAATTATTTAAAACTTATTTAAATATATGTCATAATGTGATTATTCCAATTTATATGACATGTTTAAAGGATATGTAAAAAGGGTCACCTTAAAATAAATATAGTTATATAGTATATTGAAGTTCACATAAATCTCCTTTTCTCTTATTAAGATATTTATCGAGGATATAAATATTTTTTGTTAATTTTTAAGGATTTCAAGAAAATAAATAAATTTATGACTAAAACTCATTGATAAATATTACTACTTATTCTGTGACACATATAATGTCTTGTCATAATATTTTTAATCACCTAAATAAATATGTAGATTTTTCTAGTCATATAATGATTTTTTTTCTAGGAAAATACTATTTGAAAATTGGATTAACTAATTATCCCTCTAAAAGATTAATTCAGCTTTGTGAACTCGTCAACATCTCTATGGTCCGTATCAGATTTGGATGCACTCAGAATGCTGGTAGAAATATGATGAAATGAATCTATATATACGTCAATTGTATTTAAAATATGGTTCCATTAAATTTTTACATTGATGGAAGGTTGAACCTAAAAAATGGGAGTTCCATTATGATATAAAAACAGTTAAATGTTCTTATAGATAGTAAATATTAATTGAGAATCTAGGAAATCGACAAAACATGTTGGTACAAAACAAGGTTGAATGGCCTAAATAAGAGAGAGTATCATGGTATTAAAAATACATTCAAAAACCCTTACCACTAGTCATGTTCCCTTTTATGGAGATGGATGAATACTTATCCATGTGTTTATATGAAAAAATAGAAATAAATACAGAAATATGTTTTATACAATTTTCACTCAAATGGGATAATCCAACCAGCATACGATGGAAATGTAAAAATAACCATAATCACAATGATCAAAAATATGAATAAAATTTCATAGACCTATCACTAGCCATACTAATTTATATCCCTCATGATATTTAATTTTACAAAAATAAAATTCAAAAGGATTTCACTGAACCATTAATTTTCGATACTTCAATTCCAATGAACACATAAGTAATAACACACCACCAATGACGTTTAAATCTAATAAAATTTATTTTACATAATGACTTCAACCATTATTCCAATGTGAATAGCTCCCTAATACATTTTTTCTTTTTCTATAACATTACAACATTGTTCTAGTCATTCGTCGTCAATTATCTATGCATTTTATTTAATTTTTATTCACTATTATTAAAATAATTATTTAAAATTTTTTATATTCTAACCCATATATAACCCTTAATCTAGTTTCTTGTTATGATGATCCATATCTATCCCATTTATATATTTCCATTTGTACAATATATTTTTAATATGGTCATAACCTCATAGTTATATTGAGTCAACATGGGTAATTATCTTGTATATGTTAAATTTGAATACAAACTATAATTTTAGAACAAATGAAACATATAATGAAACCATTCAACATAAAATTGAATATATTTTCTTTATAATTCATACAAGATTGATTACTATAATAAATTTTGTGATTAATCAACAACCATATCAATAAATATATCCCACTATCTTCATTACGAATCATTTGTGGAATTTAGGGTGATTCTAGTGACATCCTGATTTTTCATAACTATTAGATTTAAAATTAATTTATAATATGTAATATCATTACCAACATGATATTTAGTATTTTTCATTAATTATAAACAAAAACAATTTTATGATTCATTTCACCCAACTGGGAGTTTCTTCTATAATATGTTATATCTGCATGACTATGTTTTATTAAAAAATAAATAATATCAATATTAAATATGATAGTTATAAACTATCATTCTGAATAAGTGTAATAAATATGAATAAATAAATTTTCAAAATAATGTTTTATAAGCTATGTATAATTATCATCTTACTGAAAAAATTATTATAATTAATATAAAACCTACATAATATAATAAAAGTATTTTAACAAAAAATTACATTTTAAGGCCCAAAAAAATTATAATAATAATTTAAATGAAAATACATTAATGTAAAACATTAATTTTATTAATTTTTTATAAAATCAACACAATATTTTTTTTAATTCTTCTAATATGTTATTTAGGCGTAAAATAATAATATATCCAATATTAATAATGAAAAGTGCATTTTTCTCAGTGGATTTTTTCCATATTTTAGTTTTAAATATTATTTGAAAATAAATTTTTACAATTTCATATATTTTATTTCAAAAATTAAAAATATTTATTAAAATTGTAATATCAAAATTTAATTTTGGTGATGTTTTGTTGTTTTTCTAAAGACTTTCATTTTTTGATGAATAATGACTAATATAGAACTTCAATTAAAAATTGACTTATCATCCACATAATTTCTAATAATAGATTATATTTTAAATTTGTTTTATAGTCAAATAAAATAAATATTAAAAAATAATGTTAATTCAAGTCATTTGAGTCATTATTATATTGAATTTTGATATGGAAACATTGTAATCATTTTGACATTTTCACCTTAAAATCTATCTTACTTGTCACATCTATGAGATTATTTTTCCACTTTATTTTATGGAGATTGAAAAATGGAATCATTATTTCTAATATGTCTAGATTTTAATTTATAAAATGTTTAAATAATTTCGTTATGAAAGTGACTATAGAAAGGTGTTAAAATTATTAAATTTTATTAACATATAGAAGAGATTTTATGATGATTAAAAAAATTATATACGTTATCAAAATATTCCGAAAAAAGAAAAAAAAAATTTATAACTATATATCCAACAATACCACAATACGGTTATTGATTATTCCACATTTGACCATATTTATTGATTTAATATGTGGGTATCACCCTATTGATTTCTAGTACATCTATTTTTTATCTTCCCTAGATTTTAAAGGACTATAGGGAAATTAATATAATCACACATATCATGCCCATATAAATATTACAGAACCTGAGGAAACCACATCCTCATATCTATCATCTTATAATATATGATTCACATTTGGAATAGGGGAATTGATGGAATTCATTTGCTACAATCTAATAAGAGTTTATTCATAAAGAGGAAACGTTCATTATCGAGAAAATTTGATTCAATTTATTCCATTATCATTAAATTATTAATACTAAATTATTATATTATACCATAATTATACTACATATTCTGAACTTAATTATGTTATATTTTTTATGCACACTGACACACACATCCATAAAATGGATAATGATAACTTTTTTGTGTGTGCGGTGAACAAATACATCACAAAATGATGTAATTGTTTTTCCACTGAACACCTCTCATTATTGTGGATTATGATGGAAACAATATTTAGATATAATAATTATGTTATTTATATAAAAAATAATACCTATGTATTCATTATATGAGATGAATTTTTTTAACATTTCATAGAGTATGATATACACTAACATTGCTAGTTTATAAAATAAACAACCACCTCACGAAGTGACATAAATAGTTTTTTTTGTAACATATTAATGGATGTTAATAAGGTTAATAATGATTAATATATATTAAATTCATAAAATAATTTTTATTCATAATATGAAATAAAAAAATTTCTTCATACCATTTCACACACTAAAAAAATATAATGTCCTTCTTATAAATATGGACAACCACCTCTTCCATCTAATGTGATTCCTTATACAACATAATAATGATATAAATATATTTATATATGATTAAATTTTATGGAATTTATGATATAATAATCATTCATTAGAAATAAATTTTACTTACCATGTTTTTAAAATGAACATTTAAAAATGGGAACGTTTGTAATGAGTATATATGACCAACTGTCTCTATGATTGCAATGTTAGTTCATTTTTCATAAACATAAATCAGGATTTATTTTAAAAATATAATTATTTTATAAATATGAAATTTATTCACTTATTATTATTATTTATATGTTAATATAATGACTATATTGACCATATATAACCAACCATTTTCTTTTTTCATACATAATCCAATAATTGTAAAAAAAACATATTATGTAATCCTATTTCTTTAAATTTACTTATCATGGAATAAATTAAATTAATGTTAAATTAAATTATCAATATGTTCCCATTAATTAAATTAATTTTCTAAAGGTTATTATTTAATACGATAATGAAGAATATTTACATATAAGACTTTCGTTTTGGGGATCTCTAGTCTCACTTTTACTAATATGAGAAAAATGTCATATTCACTGCTTATTTTTAATGTGTGGTGTATATAAATAAGTTTTAGGTATTTTATGAATATTATAAACGAACTTATAGAAATTTACATATATATTTGATTATATTTATATCATTGGGTTTGTGGTTTCAAAAATACAAAAATGATAATGTGTTTTTCCACAATTTACTATTTTTGAGAAGCTTGTTATGTAACACACCTATATTTTTTAAGGAGGTTTTTTTTATGATAAATTTAAATTTTATATAATTACTATACTTATTCATAATATATTGTTTTTTTCATTTAATTTTATTCCTTCATGGGTATTATGTTTCAAAATTGTCAAATTATTAAGAGTCTTCTATAACAATTTCATCATTTATCAGGATTGTATATGACTTTTTATTGATTTCTCACATGGTAAAATTCTAGTAAATAATATTATACAGTATTTATTCATGATATTTTAATGTAATTGTATAATTTTTTCTCTTTTTGTTACTTAAAATATTTCGGAAAATTCTTTTAATGAAATCCCAATTTATTTCTCTCTTATATAAGAAATATGTTTTCTTTCAAAAAAATTTATCTAAAAATGATTTAAAAAGTAATTTTAATGATACATTAATTTTATATCCATTTTTTAATTTAAAATTATTAGTTTTTACTTATTCTCCCATGGAAATAATTTTCAATTATACCATCCACATTCATTCTATGGATTTATTAAGATTGTGTCAATGAGTTTGTCATGGAACCCATTTTATTTCCACAGGTTAACTATGTTTCATGGAGATTATCATGGAACCCATTTACATTAAAGGGGTTAACCGTGTTTCAATGATATTATTAATTAACCTATTTACTTTTAATAGGTTAACCATGTTTAAAAAAAAATTTACGTACACTGTTTCTTTTCCACGGATATACCATATTAAAATATGATTATTGTAGAACATGTTTATTTTTAATAAGTTAATGATGATTAAATTTATTTTTATGGAAAAATATAATTTTTTATGGGTAAAACATGGTTCAATGATATATTTATGGATAATTTTTCAATTGTATGTGTTAATTATGTTCTGAAAAGAATAAATGTCGTTTCAAGGACAAAAATATGAAATGAATTATCAATGTGTTTTTTCCATTATTCGATTCATAAACATTATGAATGATAGATACACTCATATTATACTAAGGTATTTAGTAATATCTTTAATTATTGGTACATCCTAATATCTATCAATTATAATTGGTAATTTTTATATTATCTATAGAATCATGTTAAACATTTTTTGTGATATTATTCTAATTTATAAGTGTTCTGTAAGGGTTACATAAGTTTTATATGAAATTATTTTTTAACAATAATTTATGTTTTATCTGTTATTTATATATCAATTTAATTTTTCTCATGGATCATTATAAAATCACATGGATTATTATTATTTATTCTGATTATCATTAAATTTCCTATGTTTTCATATTCCATGATCAATTCATATATGTGTCAGAGTTATTTTATGATTCTCCAGTGAATTTTGAGTATGTGTTTATATCCTTATGAATTTGTATGATAATTGTTGACATTTAATTTTCATTTTTTATTTGTACACATACTTTTTATTTCATCTATCCCTTCTTATATATAATTTTCCCCATGTTTTAAATACTAATCTTAAAATGAGTTATTTCTAGAAGTTATTTCATATGTACAATGATTATGTGTTAATATTAAAAATAATATATTTGTTATGTGGGTTTAATCATCATTTAAATTCATGTGAATTTTTGTTGTTTCATTTTTTACTAATCATTAAAAAATATAAACATAAAATATCATCAATGATATAAGTGATCAAATTTTTTCATTATTTGTATTATAGATTTCATGGAAAACAATTTTGGAAAAATTATCAACATCGTTGTTGGAAATTTAAATTTTTGTATTTCACAATAAGATATGGGAGTGTGGGTTTTTTGATATTTGAGTTGGTATCATAGATTAGTTTCAAAAACATATGAGTTTATGAGGTTATCATGTATGATTATCTTAAGAGTTATGGATTCCATAACAGGTCTATATTAAGTTAAAATTAATAGAAACCAAAATAATATTCTTTAAGTAGTAAGATTGTTGAGGTTTTTAATGAAATTTTGAGAGAAGTTTTTTTGGGATGTGGTATTTATAACACCATAGAAAAAATGATCAGTCTTGGAGAAGAATTGTTTTTAATCTTAATGGGACAAAATGGGATAACCTATATTCACAATGAAAATCATTTATATTCTGCTAGGTGGTGGGTCTTGAACCCAATATAGAAGGATGATAATGATTTCACACAATAAAAATATACTCCCCAATTTTTTGTATAGAGTGAATATTTTCTATAGGTAAATATTATGATTATTATACAAAATATGAGACTATATTTTAGAGACAACTGTTAAATTATCCTGGATTAGTATATTGTAAAATGTATGAAATATTATGGTATAAAATATAGTCAAGAAATGTTTAATGAATTTACATGTTGGTTTATTATAGAATAGTTTGGATTGATATTTCGGTATTACATTTTATGATTAATTTATCTTGTGATGAATCACATATTTTTGGAGTTATCGTAATATGTTCTAACAATTTTGGATTCATTTAATGTAAAATTAAAGGTGGAATAGCATTAAAAACAATTTATTGTTAAGTGGTCATGGATTGTTTTATTTAGTGCATCAATAATGATTAATTAAACTTGAATACACATTGATTGTTTAAAAATATTATATTATTGTGAAAATTGACTAAATAATTCAATGATACTCATCATGTAATCATATTCCTCTGACTCTTTGTTCTAATTGTATGAAAATTCCTTAAGAGAGGGAAATTTTTTTCCTAAAACAAATGTATTATCTTTATAGAATAAATTCTAAATAAATGATGGGAATTTAGATCATAACAGGATTATTTTATAGTAATTAATATTACATTTATAATTAACTTATTTTTGTTTATTGATCTTAAAAACACTCTACAATTATTTACATTTTTTATTTACAAAAATAATCACTATATTTAAAATCCATTTTTTTAAATTTCAATTGAACAGTATATTTCCCTCTATTATATTTTTTTAAAAAATAATAAAACAATTTTATGGTGATTGATTCAATAAAGGACTTTTAAAAATGTTAATTCATTTATAACCAAGATGAATATCATGGGAGAAATTAATTTTCAGGGGCATTGTAAGTAGAAAACAATTATTATGAAATATATTCCTTAAAAATTATATTAATTATTTAATTTATCTAGTATGATATAAATAATTCATCATTATTTCCAATATATAAATCCATGTTTATCTTTTGTGTCTTGAAAAATTATTTTTCTTCGGTAACATTTGTTACACTCATGGATGTGTTTTGTGGAAAAATAGTAAACTATTAACATTTAATATGATATTTATCACCATGATTTAATAATAGTGGGAATGAATTGTATTTAATTAATAATGAAAATATTGTTTAAAAATAAATATGTAATAAATTGTTTAGTTGCCTATTTATGGAATTAATTAATAAAAATATAGGGGATTTGTTTTCTAAATAATCTATTTTATCCACCATAAAGGAATTGTATATAATTAAAATAATTTAATTGAAATTATTGAACAATATTAATGAAATTTATATTCTATATATTCAACCAAATATTCATCAATTCATATAATAAATTCTATAGTTATAATATATGAATAAATCAAATTTTATGCATAAAATGTTATATTTTTCTAAAGGTAATTTTTCCCACATTTTATTTATAGGTTTAATTTAAAACTAATGTTTTTGAATTTTATAAAATTTATGTATCATCCCCAACAAGGTTACCAATTAACCGGTGCACCAAGGTGGGTCATCACATGACCTATAGTGTTCATCCTTGTACACTACAGGTTGCAGCGAGGTTCTAATCATCATGTGGGATGATAATACACACTTTTTCAGAGTAATCCATAGTAGTAAACATATTTAATAAAAACATCATAAACTAATAAATGAACCAATATATATAATTATCTCATAAACAGGATGCATCTCATAGCCAATAGTAAATGTGTTATGCCATGCTAATGTTCCAAGGGAACAAAAACAAAAATAAATTCAATCAATGTAAGCCCCAAAACAGTACTTATTCCATGTTTGAAACCTCATATTTTCACATCCCTCTCTGAGTCACTCCCCAATCAGGAGGTCCTTTTCCTTCCCCCTGGCCTTCAACCAATAACTCTTCAGGGGTACCTAAAGGCAGCCTAGCTAGGGTGTCACTACAACTTATTAGGCCACCACCAACGGTGTAAAAAAATATTTATTTCAATAGATAATTCATGAAAATATGATGAGATGACATGTAAATAAAAGGTAATTATTAAGAAATTAATTTAAAAGGATAAAAATATTAATTCATTGTATTCTATCAAATTTCTTTATTATTCCTTCTTCATTAATTAATTCTTTTTCATCATATGTTTAATGTCAATCACCATTAACATCACATAGACCATTGAGCACAATTTCCATTCCCAAGCATATCTCAATATGCATTTTCAATAATTCCATTATATTATCCCATGGATCATATTTTCAATTTCATGTACCAATAATCATATAACCATAGTCAATATGGGCTTTAAAGATACAGAAAAACCTTCCACATATGTAATGTCTAGGCCTTAAAAATATTGTCACACTCTATAGGTGGCCAAAAAAGGGTAATATGTTCCCCATTGCAGGTCTTGGAGACCATGAGGTTTTATATAAATCATTTATATACACATTATACAAAAACATATCGTAGATATCAAAACAATAATTATACCTTACAATAAACAAAGTCCAACATAGAAAATTCGATAATGTATCTATGGGGTATGACTGGTAGACTGCCTACATTGAATCCATTGGGGGTGAACTCTCAAATGAATCCTTATATCATGATTCAAAAACCCTTTTAAGATATAGACTATATCACACCTGAAAGGAGGGGGTTTAGATATTGTTTAGTGATAGGAGATGAATAAAATCCCTAAATAAAAAATAGTCAAAAGAGTGGGAGAAAATGAGAGGAAAACACATTTGAGGTTTGAAATTTCTTTAATAGAATTTTTAAAATTTATCCAAACATTAAATGGGAAAATGATTTAGTTTCCTGGGGTCCCAGACACAGTGCAAGACACTTTACAAGTGAATATTGGACTAATGGTTTCCTAGGATGGCTACCTATGGTTTTTAATCCTGCAACAATCGTATGCCTTGAATGGTTTTGCCTAGTGGTCACTTTTTTATGCCATGAATCTATGGGATACCCCAAAGATGGTACATACACTATGGAATGAAATCATTAAACAAAAAAATATTGAAAATAAAATTTAAATAGGCACATAAATCCATAAATAATGGGATCTTACAAACTACCTACTATAATTTGGCTCATCCTCGAGTCGTTCATCCAATCATTATTGAGTTTTTGTGGAAAAAAAGTTGACCAGTAGGCCTGTATATACGATTATTTAACCAATGATTATTCCAAAAAAATTCCACACTTCAGAAAAATTTTAACAAAGGGAACAATCCATCCCCACAAGATATTATTATTATGGTCCACCATATAATCCAGATACTCATCAAAGGACACATGAGACTCAATCTCTATATCTTCAACATCATGAGATTGTTTAGGGTGTTAATACCATAGTTTTAAAACATGAAATTAATAATTCATCCCACTATACTGTTTAGGATGAGCTAATCGGTTTTCAACTAGTCTGATCGTCACCAAAATTCCAAAAGGCCCCACACACTGCAGTGCCAACATTCCCAAAAACAAAATTCAACTTTGACCCAACTAGGGATTCACCTGTAGAAACACTTTATATCCCACAATAATATCAAGGAGTTTAAACCAATCATATGCATATGATTTCATCCTACTCTGGGATATTGAAATTCATTGTTAAATTAATAAAAAAATCACAGATGTATCCTTCATGAGACTGAGACCTAATAAACAAGACCCTCCAACTTCATAACTAAATAATAGAGATCTAAATGAACTCTTGTAGAGTGCATAAAAAGGTTCAATATCATTTTTATATGGATAAATATTTTAATAATAATACACGAAAATAAATAAGTTATTTTACCTTTATTCCACAAAATCTAAAACACAAGATCTCGAAATTTACTCCAACATGTGAATTTTATTGTAACTATCTGTAATCCCATGGGTGATAAGACATACTAAAAAACACCAGAGTACCAAGGGCCCACGACATACCCTGTTAGAAGAGTGATGTGAAACAAATATCACTACATGAAACTATTGTTTTTGGAAAACCATGCAATCTCACTATTTCTGAGAAATATAATTCACCGAACAGATCAACTATGAATGTTTCAGAAATAACATTAAATGAGACAACTTGGTCAGTCAATCCATAACCACCTAGACTATGTCACTCTTCAATGGTATCCTAGGAATACCCAATAAGAGGTCCTTTATTATTTCATTCCACTTCAACTCTGGAATGATAAATGAATGTATTAACAATCCAGGGCTTTTATGATCATTATTCTCCTATTTATAGGTACAGAATCACACCAAAAAATATGCACCCTTTTATTTCATTCCCTACCACCAATACTATAAAATTATATTTAAATACATTTATTCATACTAGGATTTAAATCCCAATTTGTGTCATTGAACATGTGCATAAACTCTTCTCTGAAAACTACAGACACCACAATATGGCCACAAATAAAAAAAATCCATCATCACCCACATCCCAACTAGAAGATGACTTCTCACTTTTGATGTTTTCATTTAAAAAAACACTATAGATCCACCAAGTGGATCTTATTGATCTAGATCAAAAATATGGACTCAAATTCTATAGACTATATAGAAACTTCTATTTTCCAATCCTACACCTCTAGGTGAATCTCATCAAACATGTCCAGCCTTCTTTAGTCATAGATGGATTCAAGAACAACTTATTCTTAAGTAATATGGATTATACCATCTGAAAAACTATTCCATATTTCTAACGTGTAATCCATATAAAAATCAAAGGATTTTAGGTTCTTGAAACACCTTCTTTGTCAAGGGTTCATATCCCACTGAGAGAATTTATAATTATAATTTATTTGATCATTAGACACAAAGAATCATTCTACTAACAATAATGATTCCAAAACATTAAGGCATAGACCATAAAAGCTATCTCAAGATAATATGTAGGTTAATTTATTTCATGGGTCCTCAAATTCATTAACTCATAACACAAAACCTACTCATCCAAAATCAATAACGCCCTATGTTGTACATCAAACGCATCACAGAACAAATTTAACATCTTACAAAGTTAAGCTAAAATAAAAATAGGTTTTGTAGTCAACCACTTCATTATATATTGAAAACATTCCAACATACCTATGACAAATAAAATCATATCCCCTTATTGGTTAAGCCTAATAGCGGTGCTTCAAAATTAGAAAAATTATTAATGAATATTTATTAATAATCAGCTATGCTTAGGAAACTATGTGTGTCATAAAAATTAATGGGACAATCCCATGATACCCCATATTTCAACATATCTAGAACCACTAAAACACTTGACATATAAATGATATATCCTAGGGATTCAGTTTATCAGTAAAAAAAGAATTTATTTATAATATAGAGTAAATACTATGGTCTTTTATGTATCTAGGATTACGTTAATATCTTTGACATGAGCCTCTAGAGTTCTATGTTAAAACATGATTTAATTAACAAAGAAATCCAAAAATTTATATAGATATTTGTGAAATATTTTGTTATTTAATGACATGAACACAGCCATTTCATGGGTCATTCCAAATGGTTGCACCAAAACATTATGCCACCCATATCTAACATAGAAAGATATTAGTGGTACATTGAATGTTCTGACCCTCAACTAGTGGTATCACGATCATAGATTTGTCTTCGAAAATCCTAAGGCACCCTCACTATGTCAAACATGCCACGGATTATAGGAAACAGGTACTGGTTATTAACGTTCATGGGATTCATCCTTATATATTAATCACATACCCTCACTGATCGGTATTCTTTTCATCAAAATAGCATGTGATATCCAAATGATAGAGTAGTAGGATATATAATCCCAAATCTCACCAAATATCTACACTATTAATAAAAAATTTATAGTTTTACCTAGGATATTTGATATAGTAGAATAAGAATATGTTCTACACCTTCTAATAAATACATGTTGAACTCAACATCCCACTTTGGTGGAACACCCAATAAATCCTTATGAAATAAATCCTAAAAATGATCCACCACAGGAGGGAATTCATGTTTCTCCACTTCACCATCATCAAGAATTAATCATGAATCATGGGCCTAGTTTTCTCCCAACCACTATAAGATGTCCCTATTTTTCTCACTCGAACATCCAACTCCCCACGAATGACATAAGAATATCAATCTATAGATGTGAATGATACCCTTGGATGGTTACAATTGATGTGGTCTTGATATAATACCAAACAATCAATACATAAGATTAGGTAAAAAAACATGATTTCTAAGAAAACAATTTCTATACAAGATGATATCCACAAACCTCTAATGCTCACCCCTAACACTGCCTGATATACTAAATTAGCAAACCCAATGTAGTAACAATTGACATAGCACCACACACTCCTTTAACAGCTAGGCCGAACCCATCTACAAACACTACAAAGCTAAATTATTGTGTGGAACCTATGTAAAATAGAGTAGTAGCTAGTGTGAAAGACACCAAAATAGTACCGAGTATTGTAGGTGTCCTAGCCTCTCCACCTCTAGGTATATGATTAATTGACAAAAGATGGACTATATCATTTCCCTAGGATCCAATTTGTCTACCCCACAATGTATTTCCTTGCTTGTATAGATGTTCTCAAACCATAGTTCCACATTCACCACTCATACATGTACAACATGTGGAGCTGCAACTACCTACCTGATATAGGGTAACTAACCCCATTACTAAACTATAAATTGGTCTCTATCCTCCACCATCTTATGAAATACATGGTTTCCTTCTGAATGGATACACATGCCCCATTATTTCACATGATTTGCACTCAATTGGATTGATGGAACACTAATTTCACTTATGTCTTTTCTAAACACATTGATAGTAGTAAACTCAATCACTAACCTGAGATACTGATTCCATTTAATGGTTTTGTTTTCCCCCACCACCCTAGTGGAAATTATCAAATATGATCTTCTTAATATTGGAATTCATACCACATGATCACCCTAATAGAACTGCATATCTACTTCTAAATTACTATTTGAGGATTCTTTCTAAGATAAAGGTTTAATTCAGTATCTCATGAAACCTCTTAAACCAAATTATATTTATCTATGATCTAGACAAATTATAATTTCCATTAGAAAAACTTCATTGTAAGAATGGTATAGAGTAAGAGGTTTCCAACCTCTGATACCAATTGTAGGATCGAAATAGAATATGAGATGCTCAATATACAAGAGGGGGGGTGAATTGTATACTTTAAAAATTCCTTAGGAACCTTTAAAGTTAGTTATGAATAACTGGAGTTTCCTTAAGAAAAGGAAAGAACTAAGTTTAACAAAGTTAAACTAAGTAAATTCACAACACCTCTAACACCGAACTAAACTTGGAAAGAGATTCCAAAAGTAGGTTCCGGAAATATGGTTCCAGAATTTGAAACTTAACAAAAGTTACAATATAAGATTCTACCTTAAAGCGTATAGAATCTGAATGAATCAGAGTAAGTAAGGAAGTATAAGAATGTTATACTTTCCTTAAGATACAAATTACAGCGGAATAGAAACGAGTAGTAAAACTACTAGCAACAAGATAATAGTCTTTTAACCCAAAGAGAAGGGTATCCAACAACCTTGGATAAAGGTCCCTTGATTTATACTTTCAAGCAAGTCTGTCTTACCCACACCAGGGTAAGCCCTCGATACGAAGATCGGTGTCTCTGTCTTGCTATCCCCGCAAGCCCTCAACTTCAAGGTAGTTGGCAACCTCTGTCTTTCTCAGCAAGAAAGCCCTCGATCTTTAAGGTAGTCGGCACCTCTGTCTTCCTATCCCCGGAAGCCCACGAATGTAATCACCAACATTCGGAGTCGCACGAAGCTTTGAGAGTTAATAAGAGACTCTCTCTCTAGAAATCACTTCAACAGCATGTATGCACAAAGTCCAAATGTTCATCCATCCGTTGTGAGCTTTTTCAAATGAGCTCCTATTTATAGGTGAGGTCGGCTCCTTCTCCAACGGTCATATTTCCCTTAAAGTTAGGAGGGACCTGTACACGTGTCACTTAGACAACGGTTAGTTTATAACAAAATGGACGACATCGTTTTATAACAAAGTAAGTGTAACAGAATACACGACATCGTTTTAAACTCTAACATAAGATCGGAATAGAAATTTCGGAGTGAATGTTCGGAGTGAACAAATTCAGAGTGTATAAAACAATGATATCCAGATTCTGTTTAATGAGTGAATTCGGAATGAGAATTCGGAATAGGAATTCGGAATAGGAATTCGTCATCAGAAATCGTAATGGGAATTCGTCATCAGAATTCGTAATGAGAATTCGGAATGAGATTTCTTCATTAGAATTCGTAATGAGAATTCTTCATTGGAATTCGTAATGAGAATTTGTAATGAGAATTCTTCATTATAATTCGTAATGGGAATTCTTCTTCAGAATTCGTATCCTGAATCTGGAATAGAACTTAGTCAGAATTCATAACCGGAATTCGGAGTGAAACTTCCTTATAGTTCTTGTCCAGAATCCGAACCCTAAAACAGAATGCTTTTTATCAGTTTTAATGATTCCGAGAAAGTGAATCCGAATTTCATACTTAAGAAAAATATTAATGAAAATATGATAAGGATAATTTTTCTTATAAAAGCGATTTTCCTTAAGAAAGCATTTTTCCTTATAAAAGCGATTTTCCTTAAAGATAAGGTGTTTCTGATTTTCAAAACAAGAAGGAATGGAAAAGTCATAAGGAAAACCTTATTGACTCAACAATCTCCCCCTTTTTGGAAAGCACAAACATCCTTACGAAAAAGATATTCTAAGAAGAAAGAAACATATTAAAGCTTATCTCCCTTGGTTTAAGAATATAGATGAATACGACTAACTCCCCCTTAGGCTTTGAATCTCTAAGGATCGTATTCATATTTCCGGAGTGATATTTCTTTAAGAAAAAAACTCCCCCTTAAACAAACTCTTATTAGAGTTCTATCTCCTTGGG
This sequence comes from Viscum album, assembly GCA_963277665.1. Lineage (NCBI taxonomy): Eukaryota > Viridiplantae > Streptophyta > Magnoliopsida > Santalales > Viscaceae > Viscum > Viscum album. The sequence goes on from OY728126.1 coordinate 1,691,358,320, forward strand.
TATTTTTCTTTCTCCCCCTTTGATAAGCACTTATTAGATTTCCTCTTTTTCTTAAGGATCTTTTCCTTCTCCCCCTTTGTGATTTTCAAAAAGAATTTCGAGGGAATGGAAAAAAAATAACAAAGTACCTGAAAGAATTAGTAACAACAACAAAACAGAACAACAAGCACGATTCTCATTAAATTTGAAATGTCAGCAACAAAAACAGATTACAACAAAAAGATCGGATTGGTCATTTGGGATCTTTCTCTTTCGACATCAGCCCCTTGAGAATAGTCTTGATCTTCTTGAGATCCTTATGATCTTCCTCTGCTTGCTTTTCTAAGACAACTATTCTTGCTGACTGAGCTTGAATGATTTCTTCCTGAGCCTTCAACTTTTCTTCCTGAGCTTCCATTTTCTCTTCCTGAGACTTTATCCTTTCTAGAAAATTTATCCGATGATCCCTTTCAAATTTCCAACTTTGATTAACAGAGTTGAGCTTTCCATTCAGATCTCTTACTTCCTGACTCCGAATGTTCTTTTCCTCTGCCAATTTCTCATCGAATGATGCAGTCATTTCATGAAACTTCTTGTCCTCGGTTTGAAATGCATCCTTGACATTCTCCTGAAACTCATCCAGCAGCCTCATCTCTTCCACATTCTTCTTCGACCAGCTAGTCATCCTTTTGCAAGATCTTTTATGGGCTTCGTAACCAATGAAGAAATTTTTGAACTGAGCTTCTATCTCAACACATTTATCCATAACCATGGATACGGAATCGGTTTTCTGATTCAGCGTATGTTGGAGCATCTGGCACCGAGAGTCAATACTGGAGAAGGTCGGAATGGTTCCCACCAACTTCTTCAAGGATTGAACAACAAAATCGTGCCCCAACGAAGATGATTCCAAATCTGACATCTTGCTAGGAGAATTTTCTTCTTCAATAAGCTCCAACTTCCTCTTTGAAGAACTAGCAGCTTCCTTCCTCATACTCTTTTCTGAACTCGGGGTATCAGCAATAACTTGTTTCCCCTTATCTTTTTCCGGAATAGAAACCTGTTCCGGAGATTTCTTCTCACTGTCAGAAACTTGAACAACCAAATCTTCCTCATCAACAACTTCTATATTTTCTTTCTGAGCAGCATCAAGTAATAATTGTTCTTCTTTTCCATGATAAGAAACTTCTTCCTCTCCTTCGTTTCCTTCTATTACTGGAGTAACAAGTTTTGAAGATTCGGCTTCAGAAGTTCGGAGCGACAGGTGTTCCGAAGGAGTTCCCTTATATTCATCTACTTGTTTGAGCACATCTCATGTCTCGCCACTTCCTTCAGCAACCTCTTCAGCTTGTTCCACTTGTTCAACTTCGTCAGCATTCTTAGCAGCAGCCTCTTTCGGATCATCGAGATTTCTTCCTGGAGTCTCAGGTAGAGAGTCCAAAGAAAAAGTTCTCGGAACGGGAATGGTTGCTGAAACCATTTCATTAAACTTCAACAAGGCTTGCACAGCCTCAGCTTCTGACAACTTCTTCTTCAGCTTCTTTTCCTTAGCTTGCTTCTCGAGCTCATCAGCAGCCTTTTCTTTCAGAGCCTTAGCCTCTGCGGGATCCAATCCGAACTGCGGATCTCCTTCCTTCCTCTTTTCCTTGTCAGCTATCCACTTCGCTGCAACATCATCAGTATATGTCTTCTTCTTCTTAGGCTTAGGAGGTGCGGAATGGACTTCCTTAGACTTAGGTTCCTGAGCTTCACCTACCACTTCTTTCAGCTTCCTCTTCCTTACCGGCTTAGGCGATTCCGGATCAGCCACTTTCGGAGTCACTTCTTCTTGAGGCGGTAGATCGATAAATTTCCCAGACTTCTTGTCAAATGCTATATTCATCCTTTTAAGAGTTGCATCACTGAGCAACATGATCTTGCAAACTTTCGGTTTAGAACTGCAAGCAACCTTGAAGGACTCAAGGCACCGAACTATCAGTTTCGACAAAATTGCCGGGTACATTACTATCTGAGCTCTCAGATTCCCTTTCTTTAAATTCTCAAGATTAAGAAGGATATGCTTCATCAGGTTGAACGTCCTTAGATTTATCAAGAAATCTAAGATGTATATCTCACTCTTCTTCAAGCTGTCCTTGTCTCCTTTTCTCGGTACAATAAGCCCTTGCACCCATAACTCCAGAATCCGGAAGTTTGTAGAAAGGGTTGCAATTTTCGAAGCCTTATCATCATCCAGTCCGAGAATTTCTAAGGCTTTCTCCTTGTTGAAACTACCCAAGGAGTCTGGCAGAACATGCGAGATAAACTCAGCTTCCCCTTCATAATTCAACCCTACCAAGCTTGCAGCCTTGGTGTAAGATAGCTTGTAAGTCTTGCCATACGATTTGAAGGAAAATTTTTCTCTATTGTCTTCCACAAAGAAAGCAACCGACTCATAAAACTCAACAAGCAAGTCTGGGTAAACTTCATCTTGGTTGCCGGTTTTTGATATCGCAACATCTTCCCAGCCATTGAGCTTGATATTCTTTGATATAATAGAATCATAGTTGCTGAAGAAATTTGGATGCACTAACCGTTCTCTGTAGACTAACCACTGAGAAATGGGCTTGGTTGAAGACATCTCTTGAGAAGCTAACTCTGCAGACATTCGGATTAGAAGTCTCTGAGAAGTTCGGAACTGAGAAGACTGAAGTTCGGAACTGGAAAACTGTAGTTCGGAACAGCCTTAAATCAAAGAGACAGAGCTTCAGCACGCAAGAGCTTGAGATCGATGTGGGACGAGAAAATAGGGTCCCCTTTATATAGGCTTTGGGATGACGGTTCAACTTCCTCGGTTGATCTAACGGTTTAGAATGATCTGAGATCAGATCTGACGGTTGAGAGGTTGAATCCGATCTTTTTGAGGTTTTATTAAAACAGAATTCAAGAAATTAAAAAAAAACCGAAAACAAACTATAAGAAAATGCCAGCAAGTAAAATATGATTACGAAAACTTCAGTAAGGAAGTCATACCTTTCGGATTAGCTTAGGAAAGTTATTCGTAATGGGTAATGTAAAGACGACTACGATAAACTCAATACGAAAAACGCAATACGAAAAACAAAAAAACTTGTTATGGAAGATTCAATACCAAAGTTTTTCCATTATGAAAATACCAGTACGAAAATTTTCCATTCCGGAAATTTTCAATACGAATACTTTTATTCCAGAAGTATTTTGTATGGAAATATCCATTCTGGAAAATTGTAGTTCCGGAAGTTCCATTCCGGAAAGTTTCGTTCCGAAAAATTTGAAAACAAATTTTGAAAAACATTGTTAAATAAACAAACAAATGTACTCCCCCTATGAAAAGGAGTTTATTACTGTGAGGAGATTTTTCCAACAGAAAATTAATTAAGGAAGATTACCTTACGGTTATCATTCCTAACTTCTGTTTAATATATTCAAATCTATCAGAAGGTAAAGATTTTGTGAAAATATCAGCAAGTTGATCTTGCGTTCCGATAAACTGAAGAATAATATCTCCTTTAAGTGTGTGATCCCTAAGAAAGTGATGCCTAATATCTATGTGTTTTGCACGGGAGTGATGTGCAGGGTTTTTACTTAGGGCAATGGCACTTGTGTTATCACACAAAATTTGAGTTTTAGTAAAACTCAAGCCATAGTCTGTGAGTGTGTGTTGCATCCACAACACTTGTGCACAACAACTTCCAGCTGCTACATATTCAGCTTCAGCAGTGGAGAGTGCAACAGAATGTTGCTTCTTGCATGACCAAGAAACTAATGAATCTCCTAAGAAATGACAAGTTCCGGATGTACTTTTTCTATCCATTCTACAACCACCAAAGTCAGCATCAGAAAAGCTTTTTAGAACAAAATCATTTCCAGAAGTATAAAATAATCCTAGATCCATGGTTCCCTTAAGGTAGCGAAAAATTCTTTTTACCGCCTTTAAGTGAGATTCCTTAGGATTGGATTGATATCTTGCACATAAGCATACAGAAAACATTAAGTCTGGTCGACTAGCTGTTAAGTAAAGTAGACTTCCAATCATACCTCTAAAAGATGTTTGATCTACTGGTTTCCCAGCTTCATCAAGATCTAAAGAGTTTGAGGTACCAATAGGAGTACTTATACTCTTAGTGTTGTCATAACCATACTTTTTAAGAAGATCTTTAATATACTTATATTGGGATATGAAGGTTCCTTCTGGTTTTTGAGAAATTTGAAAACCAAGGAAAAATGTTAACTCACCCATCATACTCATTTCAAACTCAGATTTCATTAGACTAGCAAAAGAATCAGTCAAAGATTGCTAAGTTGAACCAAATATAATGTCATCAACATAAATTTGAACAATCAAAACATTTTTCTTATCTTTCTTTATAAAAAGGGTTGGATCTGCATTTCCCTTAACATAGTTATTTTGAAGCAAAAATCCAGTAAGTCTATCATACCATGCTCGTGGGGCTTGTTTAAGGCCATACAAAGCTTTGGTAAGTCTAAAAACATGATCAGGATGTTTTGTATCTTCAAAGCCAGGAGGTTGTTCAACGAAAACTTCCTCTTGAACATAACCGTTAAGAAAAGCACATTTCACATCCATTTGAAATAGTTTGAAATTAAAGAATGCTGCGAAGGCAAGTAGAATACGAATAGATTCAAGTCTAGCTACTGGAGCATAGGTTTCTTCATAGTCTATTCCTTCTTGCTGATTATAGCCTTTAGCAACAAGTCTAGCTTTATTTCTAACAATGACTCCATTTTCATCACATTTGTTTCTGAAGACCCATTTTACTCCAATAACAGAAGTTTCCTTAGGTCTTTCAACCAAGGTCCAGACTTTATTCCTTTCGAATTCATTTAGCTCATCTTGCATTGCTTTGATCCAATCATCATCACCTAAAGCTTCATCAGTGCTTTTAGGTTCTAGTTGGGAAAGAAATGCTAGATGTTCTACTTCATTTCTTAAGGAACTTCTAGTCCTTACAGGTTGATTTACATCACCAATGATACTATCACTGGGATGATTCTTAAGAAACATCTGATTTGGGTTTTTTAAAACCTGTTCATCAACATAAGGTAGAAAGTCTTCTGGGGTAAATGTTTCAGAAGTATCTTCTAGAACAATTTCCTTATCAGAAGGTTCTTCTAACAAAGGTTGACAATCAGTTTTTGAAAACACATCTGAAGATGTAAGTTGGGAGGTTTTAAAAACAAAAGGATCTGACTCATCAAATTTCACATGTACTGTTTCCTCAACAGTACAAGTATTTTTATTAAAAACTCTATAAGCCTTAGAGGTTGTGGAATATCCTAAGAAAATCCCTTCATCTGATTTTGGTGCGAATTTATGTAAGTTATCTTTAGTATTCAAAATGAATACTTTGCCACCAAAAACCTTGAAGTAGGAAAGCCTTGGTTTTCTACCATTCCATAACTCATAAGGAGTTTTATTAAGAAAAGGTCTAATCAAAACTCGATTTATAGTATAACAAGCAGTACTTACAGCTTCAGCCCAGAAATGTCTAGCAATAGAATATTCACTCAACATGGTTCTAGTTATTTCTTGAAGAATTCGATTTCTTCTTTCAACTACACCATTCTGTTGAGGAGTTCTAGGTGCTGAAAAGTTGTGAGTAATACCTTTCTTACTACAAAAAGTTTCAAAATCAGAATTTTGAAATTCTCCTCCATGATCACTATGAATAGTTTTCAATGGAAGGTTTTTCTCATTTTTAACTTGAGCTCTAAAACTTTTGAAATAAGAAAAAGCTTCAGATTTCCTTGCTAGAAAATAGACCCAAGTAAATCTAGTGTAATCATCAACTAGAACAAACACATAGTATTTGCCTCCAATGCTTCCAGTTTGTGTTGGACCAAAAAGATCCATGTGCACCAACTGTAATGCATCGGTTGTTGAGACTTCACCGATTGACTTAAAACTAGATTTATGTTGCTTGCCATATTGACAAGGATCACAAACTTTAGAAGAATCAAATCTAAGCTCCGGTAGATCCTTAACTAGTTTCTTCTTAGAGAGTTTACATAGGTTTCTAAGATTACAGTGCCCTAGTCTTCTATGCCATAACCAAGAATGATCTTCCATTGCACTTAGGCAAGGTAAATCTTGGCTTCTTAGGTCTTCTAAGTTTAAGGTGTAAACATTCTCTTGCCTGTTTGCTGAGAGAATAAATTCTTCCTTGGAATTGTGAACTAAGCATTTATCATTCCTAAAATTTACAAGGTAACCTTCATCACATAATTGACTTATGCTAATGAGGTTGTGCTTAAGACCTTTAACAAAAAGAACATTTGAAATCAAAGTTTTACCTAAAAGAACAATATTACCAATACCAACAATCTCTCCCTTAGCATTGTCTCCGAAAGTTACCTTTCCTCCTTTCGTTTTGATAATATTTTCAAAGAAGCTTTTGTTACCAGTCATGTGCCGGGAACATCCACTATCCATGTACCAAACATTGTTGCTGGAACTTTCTTTATTTTCCTGAAATTAAGAACAAAGTTAGACTTTCGGAATCCAAACTTGTTTGGATCCGAGATTTCCAGACAATAAAATTTTAGGTACCCACATTTTCTTAGAAAAATAAGCTTTATGAAAACCTAAGGATTGGGTTTTGTTTAAGGAACAATTTCTTGCCCAGTGACCACCACATTGACACTTAGTACAAAATGGGGCACTTTGAGGAACAAAATAATTGTTGCTGAAAACAGGTTTTGCATGGGTATAACCAAATCCGGATTTATTTCTTAAAGGTCGTATTTGAGAATACATCTTATCAAAATTTTCCTTACCATGGGTAAAGTTTGATAAGCACTTCTTTAAGGAAAAAATTTCGGACTTGAGTTTTACAACCAAGTTTTTATCTTCAAAATCATTAGTTTTGGAACTAGAGTTAGGCTCGAAAACATTTTTATTAGAAATTACTTTTTCTAACTCTTTAGAAAGTTTATTCTTCTCAGAACTTACTTCCTCAAGATTTTTTGAAATATTTTCAAAATCAGCATTTTTCTTATCAAGATCTTTAGAAAGATCTGATATCTCTTTAGTAAGAATAGAATTCCTAGAATTTTCCTTATCAAGTTTCTTGTTGAGTTTTGAATTCTCAATCTCAAGAAGTTCAGCAAATCTAGAGACTTCTTCAAAAGTAGGTAAAGTATTTTCCTCATCAGAAGATGATTCTTCATCAGAAGAGTTATAATACTTACTATCATTAGGATTTAAGGAAACATTGGTCAAAGATTCAGCATTTCGTACCTTAGCCATAAGACAATGATTATCGATAGGTAATCTGGCTATAAGACAAAGATTCTTCTGTCCTGAAGATTCATATTCAGAAGATTCATCTGAAGAGTCATCACCACTGGCACTCCAGGTGTCATTAGCTTTCAAAACTTTCTTAGCTTTAGCTTTGTAATATTTCTTCCTGTTCCTGTCTGAATGCCTTTCCTTTCTTTCTTTCTTTCTGAGCATAGGGCAATCTGGTCTAATATGTCCAGCTCTCTTACATTCATAACAAGTAACTTCTCCATCTTTCTTATCTTTCCTATCCTTCTTCTTATACTTGGATTGAAAGTTTCTTTGTCCAGCTATCTTGTTCATCCTTCGAGCAAGATTGGCTAATTCATTTTCTGAAACTTCACTTTCACTAGATTCGGATTGGAAAATGACTTTCTTCGATTTGGATCTGGTTACTCTCTCAGGAGTCTTAGCTTTCATCTGATTCGAAGTTGTAGTAAAAGCAACAGTACCATTTCCATTCTTCTTCTTGATGTTTTCAGCATCTCTCTTCATTCTAGTCTCATGTTGTAGAAGAGTTCCAAATAATTCATCAAGAGTAATTTGAGTAACCTTCCTGTTCTCATCTATAGCTGTTCTCTTGGATTCCCACTCATTGGGCATAATGTCAATTATCTTGTCCACAAGAGCTTCATCATCTAAACCTTTCTCTCCCATAGACTGTAGACTGTTGACGATTGTCATAAATCTTTGTTGTACTTTACAGATAGGTTCTCCATAAGGAAAATTAAAGCCATGATATTCAGCTCTAAGCATAGCTCTCCTAGTCTCAATCACTTTAGAAGTCCCAAAATGAGTAACCTCTAACTTCTTCCATATACAATTAGCTGCTTCACAAGAAGAAATTTGGCTATATATATTTCTAGTCATTGAACATAATAAAGTGTTGCGTACCTTATAATTCAGTTGATATTCTTGCTTCTCCTGGTTAGTAAAGGTTCTGACTTCCTTGTCAGGAATTTTGTAATCACCAGTAAGCATGACAAAGTTATCTACTCCAGTATTGATAACGAATGTCTTCATACGATCTCTCCAGTATTCATAATCATTACCATCGAAGATTGGTGGCCTTGTAGGATTCAAATTGTCTATCGAACCAACATTCATTCCTGCCATACTTGAAAATAACTTGGAAACAAACTTGTTAATAACAAAAATTCGGAATCAAAAAGTTCGGAATAGGAAAAGTTCGGAATGGATAATCCGGAATGAAAAAGTTCGGAATTGAAAAGTGAGCAAGAAAAACTTGAACGTGAGTACAAGTATTTCAGTAACCTTGGCTCTGATACCAAATGTAAGAATGGTATAGAGTAAGAGGTTTCCAACCTCTGATACCAATTGTAGGATCGAAATAGAATATGAGATGCTCAATATACAAGAGGGGGGGTGAATTGTATACTTTAAAAATTCCTTAGGAACCTTTAAAGTTAGTTATGAATAACTGGAGTTTCCTTAAGAAAAGGAAAGAACTAAGTTTAACAAAGTTAAACTAAGTAAATTCACAACACCTCTAACACCGAACTAAACTTGGAAAGAGATTCCAAAAGTAGGTTCCGGAAATATGGTTCCGGAATTTGAAACTTAACAAAAGATACAATATAAGATTCTACCTTAAAGCGTATAGAATCTGAATGAATCAGAGTAAGTAAGGAAGTATAAGAATGTTATACTTTCCTTAAGATACAAATTACAGCGGAATAGAAACGAGTAGTAAAACTACTAGCAACAAGATAATAGTCTTTTAACCCAAAGAGAAGGGTATCCAACAACCTTGGATAAAGGTCCCTTGATTTATACTTTCAAGCAAGTCTGTCTTACCCACACCAGGGTAAGCCCTCGATACGAAGATCGGTGTCTCTGTCTTGCTATCCCCGCAAGCCCTCAACTTCAAGGTAGTTGGCAACCTCTGTCTTTCTCAGCAAGAAAGCCCTCGATCTTTAAGGTAGTCGGCACCTCTGTCTTCCTATCCCCGGAAGCCCACGAATGTAATCACCAACATTCGGAGTCGCACGAAGCTTTGAGAGTTAATAAGAGACTCTCTCTCTAGAAATCACTTCAACAGCATGTATGCACAAAGTCCAAATGTTCATCCATCCGTTGTGAGCTTTTTCAAATGAGCTCCTATTTATAGGTGAGGTCGGCTCCTTCTCCAACGGTCATATTTCCCTTAAAGTTAGGAGGGACCTGTACACGTGTCACTTAGACAACGGTTAGTTTATAACAAAATGGACGACATCGTTTTATAACAAAGTAAGTGTAACAGAATACACGACATCGTTTTAAACTCTAACATAAGATCGGAATAGAAATTTCGGAGTGAATGTTCGGAGTGAACAAATTCAGAGTGTATAAAACAATGATATCCAGATTCTGTTTAATGAGTGAATTCGGAATGAGAATTCGGAATAGGAATTCGGAATAGGAATTCGTCATCAGAAATCGTAATGGGAATTCGTCATCAGAATTCGTAATGAGAATTCGGAATGAGATTTCTTCATTAGAATTCGTAATGAGAATTCTTCATTGGAATTCGTAATGAGAATTTGTAATGAGAATTCTTCATTAGAATTCGTAATGGGAATTCTTCTTCAGAATTCGTATCCTGAATCTGGAATAGAACTTAGTCAGAATTCATAACCGGAATTCGGAGTGAAACTTCCTTATAGTTCTTGTCCAGAATCCGAACCCTAAAACAGAATGCTTTTTATCAGTTTTAATGATTCCGAGAAAGTGAATCCGAATTTCATACTTAAGAAAAATATTAATGAAAATATGATAAGGATAATTTTTCTTATAAAAGCGATTTTCCTTAAGAAAGCATTTTTCCTTATAAAAGCGATTTTCCTTAAAGATAAGGTGTTTGTGATTTTCAAAACAAGAAGGAATGGAAAAGTCATAAGGAAAACCTTATTGACTCAACATTCATTCCATATCATCCTCATCTAAATTCAAACCTAGAACAAAACATTTAATATCCATGAACCGACCTGCATTCTCCATCACCTACATCCTTTTATAAGTTTTTCTCATAAACTACACATATTTTTCCTACCAAAACGTTTCTAAAAATTTGTGTTCCAAAATATTTTCTTAATAACATATCCATAACATGCAATCTAAAGTTTCGATATAAACAATGATATACCACCAATGTGTTTCTTTCCACACAATATATATGCCACAAACATGACTCGGATTTTGGGAGCATTATCAAAATGATAAAAAGTTGTCTAGATTTACTCTATCCATAACACTGATACATCTATCCCACCATCATAAATAACAGTCAAAGGGTGTTACAGCTGAAACTCCTTATTCAGCTTGGACTTTCTGGGTGTAACCCTCCCTGGATCCACATCCCTCATCTATATAAAATAAGAAATATTCTCATGGAACTTCTCTTTCCATTTATCTTGAACCACATGATCATTTTTCACTACTAATCGAGGACCATTCTTATCCACATGCTTTTATTAGTCTACTGGAACACATCTTCATGGTGGAATTTCATTACAATTCCAAACATGAACTTTAGAACACCAATTATAAAATTTTTACATATATAAAAGAAGTATCATCACTATACATAGACAAAACATTTTGCATCCACCACCCAAACATGCCTTATCATACCTTGCATACTACCCTTTTCCATTTTTAACCAAGAATGTGGGTAACATAGCCTAAAAACTCACATGATTAGAATCCTCACATTATAAACCATACCGAATATATTCCTATATCACAACATACATCAGTTACATTTGAATGATGATACCACCAATTCTTAAGAATAATCCTTGAATTATTATTAATCATTTTTGTCCCATTTTTACTCATTTTTTTCATTTCTTAAGACACATTTTTCATCAATTTTAAGAAAATAAAATTTATTATAATATGTATATCACAAACACCTATCATGTGTTTGTTACTACTATGATTGTGTAACTTATATACATTAGATCCTAGAGTGATACATTAATATTCAACATCATGACATTCCAATAATGAGAAAAAATATAATAAATCTATCACATCAAACAGAAATTGTATCACCCAATGGTAAAATATCATGAAATGTAACAACAAATAACAATAAAAAAAATTCCCACCCTCGGTGATGAGGATTTTACCGCAAACATGGGATAACTACTCCCATAAACAAGATCATTGTCAGTGTCTAAAACCATCCTATCCTCCAATCTACCATTCCATAAAAATATATCACCAAAGAAAAATACCTACAATGATACCTGTTTTTAACATCCCGGACTCCGGTTCCACAAAACCATTTCCCCATGTTGGGTCTTCACATGACCTCAAGCATGACTCCCCGTAAAAAAGGGGTTTCGACCTAGAAATGAGGGGCTATAGATCACATGGGGAACCTATACCCTCTTTTTTCAGAGTAATATATAGTAGTAAACATATAATATAGTAAAGATATATAATCTATTAAAAAAACCATCATAGATAACAGCCTCTCAAACATTCTACAACTCCCAACCAATTGTAAATATGTCAATACATGCTATGGTGTTATGTGAAAAAAAACAAGAATAATGTCAAACTCAGGAATCCCCAAAACAATCCTAACCCGATTTCCATAAAATCATTCCATCATATCCCAATCTGACTCACACCCCATGCATGGGGCCCTTTCCGTTTTACTGTACAACAACCATGAAATCTGCTTGGGAGCCCAATGATGGCCTGAGCTGGTTGTGAGTATTACTCTATTGGCCACCATCAGTAGTGTATTTAGAAAAAACAGTATGACATATATTTCATGTAGTTATTAGGAAATTAGGAGTAAATAAAAGAGGATTCAGGAGACGTTAGTTTATAAGGATCAATAGTATCATTCCTAGATTTTTTCCAATTTCATTACATATTCCATCTTCAATACATAATTAATATTCATTAATTGTTTAACTGACTAGGAATAATCATCCAACCTAGTTAATAAGGGAGACAATTCAACTTCTCTAAATCACTAGGGATAACACATTTCAATTTCAATAAATCTCACATTCCCAAGAGACTCGCCCCATGTAATTTCATCGAATATTACCATCGGGGGTATATAGAATCAGTCTGACTCCCCAACCCATGAATTTCTAGGTGGCATAAGACAATAAGTCAAACCCTAAATATGGGAGCAGCAACATTACAATATCTACCAAAAATCCATATACACATTATTTTTCATCCATTTACCCCACACAACCATATCAAACCAAAAACTACAATGAAAAATAATAGTCATAATCTATGAAAATTATAATGATAATTAACATTTTTTCAGAACTATTTAAAATACATTCAATAAATATCACATAGCCCATGAAGCGAAATTACCATTCTAGAACCAAGATCATGATGCATATTCAATAATTCCCTCATATCATTTTGTTTAACCTATTTCCCATTTCACATACCATTAAACATATCAACATCCGTCATAAGGGTTGTATATTTTCAAATAATGACATAGCACTTAGCTATTTTCTAGCTCAAGAAAATATTGGCACAACCCATGGGTGTCCTTAAATGAGTAATATCATCACTGTTACATTCCACGGGGACCACAAGGCTTCCATTCATAATTCTCAAATTCATTGTAACAAAACTTACCAAGGGATTCAAATATACAAAAATCAGTGAAATACAACAATCTCTAACATGAACAAATCAATAATGAAACTGTGAGATATAACTTGTAGACCGTGTACCATGAATCCATTGTTAAAATCACTCTCAAACTAGGGAATTACATCCCGATTTGAACCCCCATCAAATACTCAATCTATATATCACTGTAAAATTGGTTTTTTAGATATTCAATTGGATAGATGATTAGGACACTAACCTTAAACCTTATTGATAAAAATTAGTGGGAACTAACATACATTTAGAATCAATAATAAAATTAAGGAACTGAAAATGACATAGATTTGATGAAGTATTTCACATGAAATCCCTTGGGTGATCTTATTCATCTATTGGGTTAAGAATGAGTGAATGAGTGGAAAAATATGGTCATGGTTAAAAATACTATATTGAAGTTTTATAATTTTTCTCAACAATATAGGGGTTAATTGTTTTCCAACCCTTTTTTAATCCATGCATATTGCATTGTCCAAGGGAAAATGCATCACAAAGTTACCTGGATATGCCACATGGATTTCTTGACAGTGCTCCAGACATGCAACTTGAACAGTGTGACACGGTCTGCCCCTTTTCTTATGTCAAAAACCCTTGGGACACCCCAAAGTCCCTACATACATTTTTTAGACAATTTTATAACAAAAAATGTTTTTGAAACGAAAATTTAAATAGGTAAATTCCGTCATGAAGCCCAAGATAATAAAATGTATTTGACAAAATAATTTTTTTTGAAATAGTAATATCATATTTTTATTTGATTTAATTGTTTTTATCGTTATGAGGAACATTCATATATTTATGAATACTGGATATTAATTAATATTAATAGAAATTTGCTTTTCCATATATATAAATTATAATGTTTTGATTTATTTTTATTTTGATTACAGATAAATTACATCAACTATAAATCAATTATTCTAATTTTTGTATTTGTAATAATTTTAAAACATAATTTTTATATATAAAAATATAAATAATTTGGGAATTTTCATATAAAAATTTGGCTTTCCCATCATGTATACGAGATTAATATTAAATTAAAATAATCAAATTTCCTGAATTTAATAAGATAAAATGTATTAAATATTTTGAATAAGAATAATTTCTAATTTATATTGAGGTATTATTAAATATTTAAAAATGTGATGATTTAACACACTTAAAATTAATTATACTGATCAAGGGAAAAAGGGAATACATAATGATTAGACACAAGAAATATAAGATGTAAAAATTATCACAAACCTTTCTAAAAACAATATTATAAAAATATTTACACCATTAAACCTATAATGTTATAAAATATTCTAATTAAAATTAATTTTACATATTATAAATATGGGGAGGAGACAATTCTTTTTATAATTACGAAGAGTTTCTTCTTCCCTACATGTAGAGGTTATCCACATCTCATCCTATATTCACATATCTTATGAAAATTCAGATCCTAAATAAAATAGAAGATAAAATCTCAAAAACCAAACTCTATTATTTCAATCCACATTTTGTTCCATAAATTAGTCCACATAAGTCTTTTGTTGAAACCAATGATGTTACCCAAAGAAGAAGTAATGTTTTAAAGATAAATATTATTCCATTCTCTACCAATCAAATTATAATTATTTCATGATTATATAATAGAAAAAATATCCATAGCATTCAGATATTTTTTTTATGTTTTGGGTTTGAAATACCCCAACAAACACTTCTATTATATGATTGACAACAATATTTGTCAAATGTATGACAGAATACAGCCTCAAAAAATGATGTTGTTCATTTTCCCATTACTACCATTCTGGGATGTGAATTATAATGTGAATACTATTAATATATTATATTTATGATATTTATAACTTAATACTATATTTGGAATCATTGTATAATATAATAAAATTTAAAATTTCTTGTATCATGGGATACGATAACAATGGTCGTTTGTATCATAGAGTACTTTCTCACAATGTAATGTAAACATTTTTTTACTAACTTTTTACAAGAATTTTATAAGGGTAAGTATAAAAAGTATATATTATATACATGAATTATTTATTATATGAATTAAATAATTATCTTTGTATAGATGTAATATATAATTATATTCTTACCGTTATACGGGATGTATGTAACACCCTGAATTTTTTTGAAAAATATTCTTTTTAATTTCATTAATGTCTTGTGTTGTACTCTACACCAAAAGAAGCTTTCACAACACGCATCCTTGACTTGCCTTCCATTACACGCAATCACGACCTTCCTCGATAGCGTGTGTAGTACGCAATAACGAGTTTCACTAAACAGCAATATGATATTAAAATATTATTAAAACTAGCCATTATGAATAGTAATAACCACTTTTTGAAATTTTGTAAATTTTATTTTATCAAAATGGACTTTATTTTTGGATTCGTAATATCGAAATTAGCTTCGGTTGAAATTTTGGTACTTTTCGGATAACTTTTATTTTCTGATGAATAGTGAAAATTACTAAATTTTAATTAAAACAACTTTTTTAATCGAAATAATTAATAGTGGTAAATTATTAATTTGATTGGTTTTAAAGTATATTTAGAATATATTTTTACAATTCAATACAATGTTGGTCATTGGATGTAATTTCACATTTACACCAGACATAAACAAGTGTTAATCTTTTGATAGTTATTATCTCTTAAAAACACGCTATTTTTTGTGACAGCGGAAATTAATTATAAAATTAATTAATTCAAATTATATGTTGGGAATTTTTTAAAATAGAAATCATTTTTGAATTCGGAATATCAAATATAGGTTAAGGTGAAATTTTGGCATTTTTCTGAAAAACATCAATTTTTGAGGAATAGTGAAACTACTAAGTGGTAGTTAAAAAAATTAATTTTTTCATAAATATTAATTTTACCGCTTCTGTGAATGGAATTTCCAAAATCCAAGAGACACAGTTGATGTCAGTAAATAAAATTTGGTTCAATGAGATGAAAATAATTTTTGGTGAATAGTAACTTTTTACTTTTATTTACCACGGTTAAAAGTAAATAGGGTAATTATGGGTAAAAATGATATTAATATTACCCTAACACATGTCCTAATCCTATTGGAAAAGTTTATTTCGACCAAAAAAAACCTTATGAATATAATATGACCATTTAGGTCCACTTGGATTAAATTATGACATTTAATATTATTTTATTTAATGAATAGTTAAAATAGTTAAAATCAAAGTTTAATAACTAAAACATTTTTAATATAGGATTATACATAATATAATTTCGACTATAAATATTCATTAGAAATATAATAATATTTCCTACTTAATGGTATTTTATTTGTAATTTTTATACTTTAAATATTTTAATTTATTTTTGACACAACGATGATGTAGTAATTACCTTTTTAAGAAAATATTAACATAATTGATGTTATAAATGCCCAAATAAATGTAATTTTAGACTTTTTATGACTTAAACTAATTTTCTAGGTTAATATGACATGTTATTGTTGAATTAAGTAACTTGGATCGAACTTATCATTCTGTTAAAAATTTCATAAAAATCATGTACCAAATAGTGTCAAAATTGACATAAATTTTTTTTAAAATAAATATTATATTATTAATTGTTATTTAATTCCTAAAAATCTAAGGATCGGTCAAATGACTTAGATAAGGATAGATATATTAATAATAAACAACTTGGGGTTCGTTTGGCTTGATATAGTAAATTTATTAACCATATAGTGTAAGAAAACAAAAAGACACGGTAAAAGATAAATTATTTAACTTAGAGTTAAATATAATTGATAAGGTTAAACTAATAACCTAAGCATGTCTAAATCCTATTGGATGAGAGGTTATCGACCCATCCCCACTTTAGCCTCGAAATAAATTGATTTGGAGATATTTAAAACCAAACTTGACTTTATAATAAAATAATATTATGAGATATTCCTAAGGTGCCCCTCTCCTCCTTTATAAAAGGGCACCTCCTCCCTCACCTCCTCACACCAATTTGAGCATTCAATCTCGGCCAAACCCTACCAAAATCTCTTCTCCACTTCCCTAGTATCATCCTAGAGGTCCTGGTCTTCTTCAAAGACCATCCTTAGTTCTTTAAGTGGAGGTTATGAAAAGGCGCGTCAAAAAGAGGTAATATCCATTACCGATCTTTTTCAATTTCTTTCTTCTTCAACTTCTTCTTATTTAGTTGTTTTATGATAAATTAATAACATCAGTATTTCTTATATACTGATATGTTATTATAAATATGAAACAACTCTAATTAACCTTCTATCCATCATACGGAAAAAGGAAATCACCACGCGTGCGTACGTACGGAATACCGTCTCCACGCCGTGGTGTAATCTATTTTCTGCCACCTCCTTAATTGGATGGGTATAATGGTGTAAAGAGTAACTATATATTATTATTATAGAGTGACATTGATAATGAAATAGTATACATACACTTCAACACAATTCCATGACCATGGTAATGATATCATCGCTCGTGCGTACGTACGGACTACCGTCTCCACGACGCGATGAGATTCATTCTCCATGTTAACCATTTAAGAAAATTTATAAAGTATATATAAGCAATAATAATGAAATATATGACATTATAAGGCTACTGTATTTATTTATATATGTATTTCATCTACTTACTTCCATTCAAGACAATAAGGAAAGGAAAACATCGTTCATGCGTACGTACGGACTACTGTCTCCATGAACGGTGTGTTTCATTTCATTTATATATTTATTAAATATATATATATACTGAATATATATGATATATATAAATCATTCTTTATATTCTGGAAGTAAGTAAATCATGATATAAGTAATAATAATGTCAAGAACAACAAGTCCAAACACCTACGATAAATGAAACGATTTTACCCAAAACGCTTCTTTAACATGGAATGTACAAAAGAACGGGTAATATAAAGTCATAAGTGAACCATATATGATATCATAAAAATAAATATGATTCTGTAATAAGTTAATGACATTATTTAAATCATTATACAAGAGTTTCAGACACTTACGAAGCAAATTGGACCGAAGGTAAGGGAAATATCACAATATCATTTTTATCAGAGATTGCTTATACTTTGGTATTTACTGGGGTGTATTTTATCATCAACATCCATGCTTCCTAAATATGTAATATTATTTCCATTCTCTTAAAACTGTTTAAATCCTATTTTACCCTTCGGTGAGTTTTTAGTAAAAGATATGAAAGGAATCTTTTGTCGTTTTTCGTACGAGGTACTTTTTGACTTTTCCGACAAAAGTATGAGAAGAATATTTTTTTAACTTATACGGAAGGAATGGATTTTTAAAAACATTATTTCCAAGAATATTCCTTTACAAGTTTTCAAGTTTATTTTTAATCAACTTCTTTTAGTTTATAATTGTATGACATGTTAAGAAAGGAAAAGTGTTTTTGAAGTAGAAATGATATTTTCCTCACGAATAAAGTTCAAGTGTTTTATCAAAATTATTTTCCATCTAAGATATTAAAGGGTTCTGTTTTTATCCCTATTATTGATTTGATTATGTTGTGATGGAATTATTTTTATGAATTCCTTTATCGTATATGAATTGTTTTATGATGTCATGATGTTTAAGATTCCCATTTTTATTACATGGGTTATGCAATGATGTATGGTTTATGATTTTGTGGCATGCATAAGAATGGTATCATTATGAGATGGGTGGGACCTATATCTCCCTCCAATGCAATGGGTAAATATTTTATATCTCATGAGATAGACATGGCTGGAATGGTAGGTTATACTAGTTCAGTGAAACAGGACTGAAACGAGGGTGACTCTGTTCAGAAAGGGACTTTGTCCACTAATATAGTCTTGGCAATGAGTCTTGACTAACAAGAAATGATTCTCTATGATTATGTGTGTATGCCACAAAGATTCGTGTTTTATGTTATGATTATTGTGACTACATTTCTCTGCCATGATTTATCCCATGTTATGAAATTATGATCTCTTTTGCAGGTTAAGATTTCCAAAAGTTATGTGCTTATGTATATGATGTGATTGATATTTCTTTTGTTTACCCTTACTGAGCATTTGAGCTCACCCTTTTATGTTTTCTTTTCCCCAGGATATAAAGAAAGGTTTTAGGTAAAAAAATAAGATCTTAATGGATGATTTTGAAGATCTTTCACCATGATTAGAAGATTATATTCCGAGTTTCCAAAGACACTAAACTATTACGGTCCTTGTGTGTGTGTTTTTGTTATGTACTAAGTATTCTGCAAATGTAATGTAATGTCAATGTACGTCAGGCTTCGGGTCTCTATAGTTGGTATTAGAGGAAAGGTTTAGTCAACCTTTGGAAACTAGGATGCGAGAACTTTAGTGAGATCCCTAGAGATATTTATAAGGTTTGTCTAGGAATGTCCCTAAGGATAAGTATACGTATAGGATACAGTCCTAGAACTACGGTAACGATCATAGAATTTTACCTAAGATGTTAGATATTGAGGATACTCCTCCTTTATTATGTTGTTTTCCCTAGCATGATTTTTTCCTCTCACACTATTCTTTTTTGGGTTTTAGAAAATGGATGGAAACAAGATGATTCATGATAATGGAGGATATGATGGACAATGGAATGATATTATTCATAATGAAATGGGACTTGGAAGTCCAAAAATCATTATTATGCCGAATCATTAATCTCATAATATGATCAATAAAGTATATTTTGGTAAGTTTCCTGACTCGGCTAATAAGACAAAGATGGAGTTTCATGATGATCATAGAGGAAAGAAAGTTCAATTTCCCCTATGTAAATCATATGGGAAGAGGCATCAAGGAGAATGTTTCAAAGGAACTGGAAGATGCTTTGGGTGTGGAAAAAAAGGAAACAAAGCCAGTAAGTGCAATGGAAAAGTTTCAGTTAACACCATGGATGAGGTTAATGGTTTTGCTACGACAACAACAATGGTTAAATGTTTTAAATGTGGAATGTACGGGCATTATGCAAACCAATGCCCTAAGGGAATGTCTCATGAAGAAAATTGGTATGGTTGTATTGGTAGTATTTTTGTTTATAATGATGAAGAGACTACAAATGATATGTGAGATGAAATAATTGTTGAAGCTTGGTCAATGGTTTAAGAAGGTAGTGGAATGATTACATGTTTATCAAGTGAAATTTTGTACTATAGAATAAAAAGACATCTAAGGATTGTTACAATGTTGTCTTTCCTTATGTTTTGAAAGTTTATGATGAATGGTATGAGTAACAATGAAAGGTTATTCAGATATTTTTTTGGAAAGTGGATGATATGCGCATAATGAAGTGATAAAGAGACAATGAAATGTTTGACGGTATCCATGAGCTCATGATTGATATAAGGACTAAGTGATATAACGGTTTGATTATAAAGAATTTTGAGGATTTTGGTTTATGGAAAGTTATAACTTTTAACTGCATTCATTTTTTCATTAAGGTTCAATTGGTATTAAATAAAATACATGATTAAGACCTTTGAATGTTTGGAATGTGACCAACAAGAGATATCTTATGATATATGGGGATTAATGACAGTATTAAATTTCTAGTAATCATTTTCACTATATTACGAGAGTGGACTGTAGTATTATTGGTAAGCCTAAAGATTGGAATGGATTATGTTGACCATAATTTAGTATTGTTTAAGGATAAAACTTTTTTTATATATTATTCATGTGATGTTATAGTAATGTAGTTTTAGAAAAAAGACAACCTGTAGGATGGGCGACAGCCCATCACGTCAGACAAGGCTGTGGGGAATCGAACCCACAACCGAAGTGCGACTGGCCTTTATCGCCTACCACTGACCTACATGAAGTCCCTGGTTAGTAGAAACTAGTTTTATTTTAATAAGAGGTATGATATATGAAGTATAAGTTCATTTTTGGAAGCGCATACGATTAACCTCACAAAAGACAGACTTATAAATATTTGATAACTATTGCTAACCTTTTGTTTGAAACAGATGGAATGACCCATCATTGTATCACATGATCTTTTAACACTTCATTTCTTTAAGAGATGAAGTGGAAAATGTTCAAAGCAGGAACAACAGTGAGATTGTACCAAAATCAAGTAAGTATTTCTTCTAATTCCAAATTTTCAACCTTTGGGAAATGATATTGAAAACCAAAAATGTTGTCCTAGTGATCTTATATCTGATGAATCAGATGGTACCCTAGATCATCACAAATTTATGGCTTTGTGATTGTTGGATTTTTCATAGCCATGTCCTCTACCACTCTCCATTAGAACATGATAGTTAGATTTCTCTTCTATGACAATATTTTCACCTATGTTCTCCTATGTGGATACCTAGTGATTAGTTAACTTGGGTAAAAATTACGTTTTATACTTTAGTTTTTAAAGATAATTTTTGGTATTCCTTGTTACGATGTGGGTTTCTATCAAAGAAACTTTCAAATAGTAAACCATTTATAACCCCGACGAATTTCTAGGGCGAATTTAATTTTAAAGGGGGTAGAATGTAACACCCCGAAATTTTATGAAAAATATTCTTTTTAATTTCATTAATGTCTTGTGTTGTACGCTACACCAAAAGAAGCTTTCACAACATGCATCCTTGACTTGCCTTCCATTACACGCAATCACGACCTTCCTCGATAGCGTGTGTAGTACGCAATAACGAGTTTCAGTAAACAGCAATATGCCGTTAAAATATTATTAAAACTAGCCGTTATGAATAGTAATAACCAAATTTTGAAATTTTGTAAATTTTATTTTATCCAAATGGACTTTATTTTTGGATTCGTAATATCGAAATTAGCTTATGGTGAAATTTTGGTACTTTTCGGATAACTTTTATTTTCTGATGAATAGTGAAAATTACTAAATTTTAATTAAAAACAACTTTTTTAATCAAAATAATTAATAGTGATAAATTATTAATTTGAGTGCTTTTAAAGTATATTTAGAATATATTTTTACAATTCAATACAATGTTGGTCATTGGATGTAATTTCACATTTACACCAGACATAAACAAGTGTTAATCTTTTGATAGTTATTATCTCTTAAAAACACGCTATTTGTTGTGACAGCGGAAATTAATTATAAAATTAATTAATGCAAATTATATGTTGGTAATTTTTTAAAATAGAAATCATTTTTGAATTCGGAATATCTATTATAGCTTAGGGTGAAATTTTGGCATTTTTCCAAAAAAACTTCAATTTTTGATGAATAGTGAAACTACTAAGTGGTAGTTAAAAAAATTAATTTTTTCATAAATCTTAATTTTAACGCTTCTGTGAATGAAATTTCAAAAATCCGAGAGACACGGTTGATGTCAGTACGTAAAATGTGGTTCAATGAGATGAAAATAATTTTTGTTGAATAGTAACTTTTTACTTTTATTTACCATAGTTAAAAGTAAATAGGGTAATTAAAGGTAAAAATGATATTAATATTACCATAACACATGTCCTAATCCTATTCTACAAGTTTATTTCGACCAAAAAAAACCTTATGAATATAATATGACCATTTAGGTCCACTTGGATTAGATTATGACATTTAATATTATTTTATTTAATGAATAGTTAAAATAGTTAAAATCAAAGTTTAATAACTAAAACATTTTCAATATAGGATTATACATAATATAATTTAGACTATAAATATTCATTAGAAAGATAAAAAGATTTCCTACTTAATGGTATTTTATTTGTAATTTTTATACTTTAAATATTTTAATTTATTTATGACACAACGATGATGCATTAATTGCCTTTTTAAGAAAATATTAACATAATTGATGTTCCAAAATCCCAAATAAATGTAATTTGAGACTTTTTATGACTTAAACAAATTTTCTAGGTTAATATGACATGTTATTGTTGAATTAAGTAACTTGTATCGAACTTATCATTCTGTTAAAAATTTCAGAAAAATCATGTACCAAATAGTGTCAAAATTGACATAAATTAGTTTTTAAAACAAATATTATATTATTAATTGTTATTTAATTCCTAAAAATCTATGGTTCGGCCAAATGACTTAGATAAAGATATGTATATTAATAATAAACAACTTTGGGTTCTTTTGGCTTGATATAGTAAGTTTATTAACCATATAGTGTAAGAAAACCAAAAAGACACGGTAAAAGTTAAATTATTTAACTTAGAGTTAAATCTAATTGATAAGGTTAAAATAATAACCTAAACATGTCTAAATCCTATTAGATGAGACGATTTCGACCCATCCCCACCTTAGCCTAGAAATAAATTGATTTGGAGCTATTTAAAACCAAACTTGACTTTATAATAAAATAATATTTTGAGATATTCCTAAGGTGCCCCTCTCTTCCCTTATAAAAGGCACCTCATCCCTCTCCTCCTCACACCAATTTGAGCATTCAAGATCGTCCAAACCCGGAAAAAATCTCTTCTCCACTTCCATAGTATCATCCTAGAGGTTCTGGTATTCTTCAAAGACCATCCTTAGTTCATTAAGTGGAGGTTAAGAAAAGGCGCGTCAAAAAGATGTAATATCCATTACCGATCTTTTTCAATTTCATTCTTCTTCAACTTCTTCTTCTTTAGTTGTCTTATGATAAATTAATAACATCAGTATTTCTTATATACTGATATGTTATTATAAATATGAAAAAACTCTAATTAACCATCTATCCATCCTACGGAAAAAGGAAATCACCGCGCGTGCGTACGTATGGAATACCGTCTCCACGCCGTGGTGTAATCTATTTTCTGCCACCTCCTTAATTGGATTTGTATAATGGTGTAAGGAGTAAATATATATGATTATTATAGAGTGATATTGATACTGAAATAGTATACATACACTTCAACACAATTCCACGACCATGGTAATGATATCATCGCTCGTGCGTACGTACGGACTACCGTCTCCACGACGCGATGAGATTCATTCTCCATGTTAACCATCTAAGAATAATTATAAAGTATATATAAGTAATAATAATAAAATATATGACATTATAAGGCTACTGGATTTATGTATATATGTATTTCATCTACTTACTTCCATTCAGGACAATAAGGAAAGGAAAACAGTGTTCATGCGTACGTACGGACTACCGTCTCCATGAACGGTGTGTTTCATTTCATTTATATATTTATTAAATATATATATATATTGAATATATATGATATATATAATTCATGTTTTTTATTCTGGAAGTAAGTAAATCATTATATAAGTAATAATAATGTCAAGAACAACAAGTCCAAACACCTACGATAAATGAAACGATTTTACCCAAAACGCTTCTTTGACATGGAATTTACCAAAGAATGGGTAATATAAAGTCATAAGTGAACCATATATGATTTAATAAAAATGAATATGATTCTTTAATAAGTTAATGATAGTATTTAAATAATTATACAAGAGTTTCGGACACTTACGAAGCAAATCAGACTGAAGGTAAGGAAATATCACAATCTCATTTTTATCCGAGATTCCTCATACTTTGGTATTTACTGGGGTGTATTTTATCATCCACATCCATGCTTCATAAATGTGTAATATTATTTCCATTATTCTAAAACTGTTTATGTAAAGACCCGTAAAATTCAAGAGAAATTTTTTCTTAATTTTCTTTAGAATTTTACAAGAGCGCGGTTTCAGACGGCACCTGATTCCGAGGCCCGGAGTGCCCGGAATTAATTTCCGAAGTTTGGCTCGGGTACGTTCAGTGAACGAACGAGCTGGTATTTCTAACTTTTTATCTGGTGCTCGGAATTGAAATCCGAGGGCACCGATGAACTCGCAGTGCCGATATTCGCTTAAAGAGTCCTTTTCGGGAGTTGCGTTTGTTGCGGGTTGAAAGTTAATTTTAGGGGTTTTTAGTTTGAGTTAAATAAAATTTGTTTAGAACAAATTTTATTATAACTTGTTAAAAACCTACCAAAGGAGGTTGGAAGTGGGACCCACACCCACTTAACCTCCCTTGGGAGGATTAAGTGTGGTGGGGCCCACACGAACCCCTAAACCTTTCAAATCCTCCCAACTCCTTTAACGCCTCTTTTAATGGCTTAAGTTACTTAATTAATTAAGGGAGTTAAACCCTTTTTGAATTTCAAACCTTTTAAATTCTTGTGGTTAAGTTATGTAATAATATAAGTTAAAGCTTATATTATTCTAGGGGATTCTTTTACCACCTTGGGAGGATTTCTTGAGAGCTTTGGAAGCTTTTCTTCTTCTTCTTCAACTTGACGAAGAACCTTCGAACTTGACGAAGAACGCTCAAGCTCCGACGAAGAACGACGCCTCTCTTCTTCGTCCTCGGTGTCAACGTGAGGGAACGCCGCTTCCTCCTCGGATTCCCTTCGTCGACATAAGAGGTTTCTCCAACGACGTATCACATCGGACGTATCTCTTCGTCAACGGAATTGACGAACGACTACCGCGACGCCCGATCTCCGCGACGTCGACTTCCGCGGACATAGTCAAATCCTCGAACTTATACCCGAGGTAGGGGTTGTTGAATTTTGTTAATTTATTCCATTTCTTGATCATGGACTTTGCATGTCAAACATGAGACTTTTGAATGTTTTAAGTTGCGTTATTATTATAACGTGAGGGGGGCCGGACCGCACGAACACGGCCGAACCCCCCTCCATCGTTCTTGTTTATTTTTGCGGATGGAAGCAAGTGGCGTGGTGCCGTCGCACCACGCGGATGATCGTACTTTTATTTTACGCGGCGCCGTCGCGCTACGCCAAGGAAAAATCTTCAAGAACGCGACGTCGTCGCGCCGCGTTGAAAGGAATCAAGGCACGACGAAAGGGGCGCGGTGCCGTCGCACCGCGCCGGACGACGAACACCGCGGCCGGTTCCGGGCCGCGGCGGGACGAGGAGACCGCGGCCGGTTCCGGGCCGCGGCGGAAGAGAAGACCGGCGGCCGGGGTGCCGGCGTCGGAAGCCGAAAGGGGGACCGGAATTTCCGGTCCCGTTAGAGAAAACCGGCCGGCCAGCTGGCCGGCCAGATATCTTTAAAACCGGGGGAATTAATCCCCCGGCCACCTAATATAAAACCCCCCTCTTTAAGAGGGGGGGCGGTTCTTTGAAGGGAGGGGGGCAGCCGGCCCCCCGGATCCGCACCAGCAGGCCCCCCACGTGGGGGGGGGGGGGGGGGCTTTTATTAAATAACGGCGCGGCATAGCCGCGCCGCCTTTTGAAAACCGCGGGGGTTTGATCCCCCCCGCGCGACCTCCTTGCAGCGACAAGCCGCCCCACGTGCGGCCCCTCGCGGCGCCAGGCCGCCGCGGCCCGCCGCGCCGCCGCGCCGCCCGGGGGGGGGGGGGTCGGGCCGGGTCGGCCCGAACCCGGACCCCCCGTTTCGAACCAGAATTGGTTTTTGGCCCATAACTTGAGCCTCGGACCTCCTAATGACGAACCGTCTGCGGCAACGCGATCCTTGGATCGAGACGGTCGTTTCGGTATATCGCACTCAAGGTTTCGGCTTACTTTGAGTTCGGCCGGGTTGGTTCGTTCACGGAACCAACCGGGCTTTCGGAGCAGAAACGCTCATATCTTGAGCTACGGACGTCTGATTGACGTGCCGTCAGCCGCGTTGTGTTCCTCTTAGTGAGACGGATCTTTTGGCATACTCCGCCCGAGGTTTGAACGCAGGTGGAGTACGGTCGGGTTGGTTTTGCCTTAAAAACCAACCGGGCCCCGGAGACGAAAATGCCAATAACTCTCAGACCGGGCGTCCGATCGACGCACCGTCTGTTGCGTTGAGTTCCTGTTTACGATACGGAACTTTTGGTATCCTTCGCCCGAGTTTTGGATACAGTTAGTAGTGGTCGGGTTGGATCGCACCCGAAATCCAACCGGGCCCCTGGAACGGGAAAGCTGATATCTTTCAGACAGGACGTCCGTTTGACGAACCATCAGCGGCGTTGGTGTTTACGTTGAGTAACGGTCCCTTTGAGTATACCCTATGGGAGTTCGGGGTACAGTTGTGATACGGCCGGGATTGGTTCGCACTCGAAACCAACCGGGCCCCTTGGACGAAAAGGCTAATAACTCACAGACCGGGCGTCCGATCGACGCGTCGTCTGTTGCGTTGAGACCCCTATGACGAGACGGTCTTTTGAGATACTTCTTTGCGGGACTTTGTGATACATGGAGTATCGACCAGTAGCTCGTGGAGCAGACCCTCCCGGAGACGAGCGTGCAGAGTACGGAGACCGTGTAGCCGGCTGAGACCTGACGACTGCTTGACCGACTAGACTTGGAGTGAGTCGACTAGCCCAGTGGACGGAGCGCCCGGTATTTGGCGGCAGACCCACAGCGGACGGAGCGCCTGGTAGTTGGCAGCAGACCCGCGGTACTCGACAGGAGGAGTACCTCAGTAGGCTATCTGGGTAGCGCCCGGTATTTGGCAGCAGACCCTCAGCGGACGGAGCGCCTGGTAGTTGGCAGCAGACCTGCAGTACTCGACAGGAGGAGTACTTCAGAAGTCTTAGGTTAGTGAGCGGCGGCCTCGGAGTCGTGACAGGACCACTGTACACTCTAGAGACGGAGCTCTTCAGCAGTTACGGTTTCGATAATGAAAATCCTGGTTTGAGCTGAGACTTTTGACCTTGTGTTTACCTCATGATTGAGATGGGTCACTTGCTAACTTTGGTATGTGTATGGGCATATACCCGAGTAGTGGTTATCCGTCGTTTTTACAATCCTTGTGTTTCCTCATGATTGAGATGGGTTACTTGATAACTTAGGTATATGTATGGGCATATACCTAAGTAGAGTTTATCTGTTGAGATCTTCTTGTGTTTATCCTTGTTGGTTTTAGTGAGACCTTGAGGGTCTCGGGGTCCCTACTGAGTATCGTTATACTCACCCCTGCACGGGCTATGCCCGCACCTCGTTGTGTTGGTTGCAGACGACAGACAGTGCTGACAGAAGCCGAAGGTTCGAGGACTGGACGGTACCTGGAGGTGGACTATACGACGAGGCGGTACCCGGAGGTGGACCACTGGGCGGGACATACTCGGAGCGGATGGCAGGACCCGAGGAGCAGAGGATCTATCTGTACCCACCCTTCTGGTGGGATTTCCAGTGGACATCTCAGCGTAGCAGCTTTACTTTTCAGTCGCTGTTTTCCCTTTCGAGTTGTACTTTACAGTTGGGCTTGTATTTCCGGACCCTTTTTACTTTTCAGCTCTTCTTTTTGTACTTAGTGTTTTACTTCCGCTTGTACTCTGTGGTGCTTGTTTTCTTTTATAAAGGCAATGCCTTCCCAGTTATCGGGATTTTACGCCTTTGGTGCTAGTCGCCAGCCCCTGGCCTATGGAAGGCGGGCTTGGGGTAGTCACGGCACGGGCCCCGAGGACGGGTCGTGACAAATTGGTATCAGAGGTGGTCGGTTCTACCGCAGACTCTGATCTTTCTTTCTGTGAAGCAATAGTGTTAAGGGTACCGAGTGTGGTTTTCAGTTCAGGGAGTCCAGTGTTGGTGCGGGCGGCCGACGTATCCATACACCAGGACCCTGACAACTGATTTCCGACTTTGTGCACGAAAACACTGATTGCGTGTGTGTTTTCAAAGGTTTTTCCCCCTTAAAACAGCTCAAACCAGGTCAGCTCACCAGGTATAATCGTTTGATCGTGTTACGTTGTTTCTTTCAGGATGGACCCACGACGGCAGCCAGTTAGGGTTCCGAGAATCGAACATGACGACAGCCCACCGAGCGACGAGGCCTCGGTGCAGGGCCCTTTGTCAGCAGTGGCACCGGCGGTAGCTCTACCCGCCGAGCCCCCGATGCTTCCAGCAGCAGCCGCTGACGATGCACGTCGCCTCAGCGCACTGCATGAGTTTCAGCGCCAGCGACCACCCAGGTTTCGCGGGGAGACGGATCCCCAGGATGCAGAGGACTGGCTGGAGGCAGTGGTACGAGTGTTTAGGCTAGTGAGGACACCAGCAGACCTCATGGTGATCCTCGCTGCGAGCCTACTACACGCAGCAGCAGGACGATGGTGGAGCTTGATGCTCCAGGTGCACGATGAGGCATCTCTACTTTGGACGGACTTTGAGAGGCTCTTCCGCTCGGAGTTCGTCCCAGCCACCCTTCGTGCGGTGCGTATCCAGGAGCTTCTGCAGCTGCGACAGGGCAGCATGATGGTCGCTCAGTACTCGGCGAGATTTACCGATCTCTCGCGCTACTCGACCGACATGGTATGGGACCCATTCTTCCGGGCTCGGACCTTCGAGCAGGGTTTGAGACACGAGATCAGGGCATCGCTGATCTCCCTCAGCTTACCGACTCAGACAGGAGTACTGGAGCGGGCCCTTCTGATTGAGAGCTTCCTTGCTGAGTCTTCACCAGCGCAGCGACCCACCGCAGGGCGGCACGTAGCGGAGTCTTCGGTAGCAGGTAGCCGACAGATGACTCAGGGGTCCAGACATACCAGACCTTCAGGCAGACGACCTCAGGGCACTGGCTCAGCAGTGCAGGGCACACAGCGCGGAGTCAGTCTTTTGAGTGGAAGACAGTGCTTTGCATGCGGCGGGCAAGGCCACATGGCTCGTGACTGCCCGACCCGCCATGCGGAGGAGCAACAGACGGTTGAGGAACCACCTAGGTAGAGGCAGAGGTTCGACCGTGGCGGTCCGTAGGGAGGCGGCGGACGAGGCAGATGAGCTGGCCGAGCAGCAGGTGGTGGACGACGCTTTGAGGCTCTGCCACCACCACCACCAGGAGGTCGACCCCGACCACAGGGAATAGGTGAACATGCGAGAGCACAGCTTCAGGCAGCTGAAGCTTATGATCATGGAGCTCTGGGAGCAGGTGGACAGGGGAGGAACTAGTGGATACGTCTTTTGTACTTCTAGTTCCATGTTGATGTTGCTTTTGTGTAGCGTCTTGTATTATGAGCTGCAATAATAAAAGACGCATCCTTTGTGATGTTTTCATTCCTGTCCTCTTTTGTGATGTTACTAAGAGGTTCCAGTTGACTGTTGACTTGACCCTCACTTGTGAGACATCTACTGGAGGAGACCAGTTACCACACACTGATGCCGACAGTGTGACTCAACCCTTGGAGGAGAGAGTAACGGTTGGATATCTTAGTAGCAGCGTCGAGGCCTTACGACGTCATCCTTGGTATGGATTAGTATCATCCATGTTAGGATTGACTGTTTTAGGCAAAGAATGTGGTTCATCCAGGGGATGAGACCAGGTTTCTCTTATCGGCAAAGAAGAAATCTTGCAGCTCTTGTGGGACCAGAGATGGTCCGGGCCACGTCAGAAGAGGTCCATGTCATCCAGGAGCGGATGAGGACAGCACAGAGCCGGCAGAAGTCATATGCTGACAGGAGGCGGAGGCCACTAGAGTTCGAGGATGGTGACCACGTCTTCTTGCGGGTCTCACCTCGATGTGGTATTCGGAGATTTGGCCGAGGCGACAAGTTATCTCCGCGCTTCATCGGACCCTTCCAGGTCCTCAGCAGGGTTGGTGAGGTGGCTTATCGCCTGGCTCTACCACCTCAGTTACACCAGGTGCACGACCTCTTCCACGTGTCTCAGCTGAGGAGATACGTGCACGATCCGACGCACATCTTTGACCATGGGGAGCTTGACGTTGACGATGGGGCGACTTTTACAGAGGTCCCGGTGGAGATAGAGGATCGACAGGAGCGGGTCCTACATGGGCGATCGATTCCTCTTGTGCGCAACAGATGGTGGCATGGGAATCTCCAGGAGAGCACCTGGGAGCGGGAGGCTCAGATGCGTGCTCAGTTCCCTCTTTTGTTTCCCTAGTTTTTGATGTATCTTTACGGGGACGTAAAGCCCTGAGGTGGGAGTAATGTAAAGACCCGTAAAATTCAACGGAAATTTTTTCTTAATTTTCTTTAGAATTTTACAAGAGCGTGGTTTCAGAAGGCACCTGATTCCGAGGCCCGGAGTGCCCGGAATTAATTTCCGAAGTTTGGCTCGGGTACGTTCAGTGAACGAACGAGCGGGTATTTCTAACTTTTGATCCGGTGCTCGGAATTGAAATCCGAGGGCACCGATGAACTCGCAGCGCCGATATTCGCTTAAAGAGTCCTTTTCGGGAGTTGCGTTTGTTGCGGGTTGAAAGTTAATTTTAGGGGTTTTTAGTTTGAGTTAAATAAAATTTGTTTAGAACAAATTTTATTATAACTTGTTAAAAACCTACCAAAGGAGGTTGGAAGTGGGACCCACACCCACTTAACCTCCCTTGGGAGGATTAAGTGTGGTGTTGCCCACACGAACCCCTAAACCTTTCAAATCCTCTAAACTCCTTTAATGCCTCTTTTAATGGCTTAAGTTACTTAATTAATTAAGGGAGTTAAACCCTTTTTGAATTTCAAACCTTTGAAATTCTTGTGGTTAAGTTATGTAATAATATAAGTTAAAGCTTATATTATTCTTGGGGATTCTTTTACCACCTTGGGAGGATTTCTTGAGAGCTTTGGAAGCTTTTCTTCTTCTTCTTCAACTTGACGAAGAACCTTCGAACTTGACGAAGAACGCTCAAGCTCCGACGAAGAACGACGCCTCTCTTCTTCGTCCTCGGTGTCAACGTGAGGGAACGCCGCTTCCTCCTCGGATTCCCTTCGTCGACATAAGAGGTTTCTCCAACGACGTATCACATCGGACGTATCTCTTCGTCAACGGAATTGACGAACGACTACCGCGACGCCCGATCTCCGCGACGTCGACTTCCGCGGACATAGTCAAATCCTCGAACTTATACCCGAGGTAGGGGTTGTTGAATTTTGTTAATTTATTCCATTTCCTGATCATGGACTTCGCATGTCAAACATGAGACTTTTGAATGTTTTTTGTTGCGTTATTATTATAACGTGAGGGGGGCCGGACCGCACGAACACGGCCGAACCCCCCTCCATCGTTCTTGTTTATTTTTGCGGATGGAAGCAAGTGGCGTGGTGCCGTCGCACCACGCGGATGATCGTACTTTTATTTTACGCGGCGCCGTCGCGCTACGCCAAGGAAAAATCTTTAAGAACGCGACGCCGTCACGCCACGTTGAAAGGAATCAAGGCACGACGAAAGGGGCGCGGTGCCGTCGCACCGCGCCGGACGACGAACACCGCGGCCGGTTCCGGGCCGCGGCGGGACGAGGAGACCGCGGCCGGTTCCGGGCCGCGGCGGAAGAGAAGACCGGCGGCCGGGCCGCCGGCGTCGGAAGCCGAAAGGGGGACCGGAATTTCTGGTCCCGTTAGAGAAAACCGGCCGGCCAGCTGGCCGGCCGGATATCTTTAAAACCGGGGGAATTAATCCCCCGGCCACCTAATATAAAACCCCCCTCTTTAAGAGGGGGGCGGTTCTTTGATGGGAGGGGGGCAGCCGGCCCCCCGGATCCGCACCAGCAGGCCCCCCACATGGGGGGGGGGGGGGGGGGGCGCTTTTATTAAATAACAGCGCGGCATAGCCGCGCCGCCTTTTGAAAACCGCGGGGGTTTGATCCCCCCCGCGCGACCTCCTTGCGGCGACAAGCCGCCCCACGTGCGGCCCCTCGCGGCCCGCCGCGCCGCCGCGGCGCCCCGCCGCCTCCGCCGCGCCGACTCCGCGCGCCGCCGCGCGCCACCGCCGGCCGCCGCGCCGCCGCCGGCCACCGCGCCGCCCAGGGGGGGGTCGGGCCGGGTCGGCCCGGATCCGGACCCCCCGTTTCGAACCAGAATTGGTTTTTGACCCATAACTTGAGCCTCGGACCTCCGAATGACGAACCGTCTGCGGCAACGCGATCCTTGGATCGAGACGGTCGTTTCGGTATATCGCACTCAAGGTTTCGGTTTACTTTGAGTTCGGCCGGGTTGGTTCGTTCACGGAACCAACCGGGCCTTCGGAGCAGAAACACTCATATCTTGAGCTACGGACGTCCGATTGACGTGTCGTCAGCCGCGTTGTGTTCCTCTTAGTGAGACGGATCTTTTGGCATACTCCGCCCGAGGTTTGGACGCAGGTGGAGTACGGTCGGGTTGGTTTTGCCTTAAAAACCAACCGGGCCCCGGAGACGAAAATGCCAATAACTCTCAGACCGGGCGTCCGATCGACGCACCGTCTGTTGCGTTGAGTTCCTGTTTACGATACGGAACTTTTGGTATCCTTCGCCCGAGTTTTGGATACAGTTAGTAGTGGCCGGGTTGGATCGCACCCGAAATCCAACCGGGCCCCTGGAACGGGAAAGCTGATATCTTTCAGACAGGACGTCCGTTTGACGAACCGTCAGCGGCGCTGGTGTTTACGTTGAGTAACGGTCCCTTTGAGTATACCCTATGGGAGTTCGGGGTACAATTGTGATACGGCCGGGATTGGTTCGCACTCGAAACCAACCGGGCCCCTGGGACGAAAAGGCTAATAACTCACAGACCGGGCGTCCGATCGACGCGCCGTCTGTTGCGTTGAGACCCCTGTGACGAGACGGTCTTTTGAGATACTTCTTTGCGGGACTTTGTGATACTTGGAGTATCGACCAGTAGCTCGTGGAGCGGACCCTCCCGGAGACGAGCGTGCAGAGTATGGAGACCGTGTAGCCGGTTGAGACCTGACGACTGCTTGACCGACTCGACTTGGAGTGAGTCGACTAGCCCAGTGGACGGAGCGCCCGGTATTTGTCGGCAGACCCACGGCGGACGGAGCGCCTGGTAGTTGGCACCAGACCTGCGGTACTCGACAGGAGGAGTACCTCAGTAGGCTATCTGGGTAGCGCCCGGTATTTGGCAGCAGACCCTCAGCGGACGGAGCGCCTGGTAGTTGGCAGCAGACCCGCAGTACTCGACAGGAGGAGTACTTCAGCAGTCTTAGGTTAGTGAGCGGCGGCCTCGGAGTCGTGACAGGACCACTGTACACTCTAGAGACGGAGCTCTTCAGCAGTTACGGTTTCGATAATGAAAATCCTTGTTTGAGCTGATACTTTTGACCTTGTGTTTACCTCATGATTGAGATGGGTCACTTGCTAACTTTGGTATGTGTATGGGCATATACCCGGGTAGTGGTTATCCGTCGTTTTCACAATCCTTGTGTTTCCTCATGATTGATATGGGTTACTTGATAACTTAGGTATATGTATGGGCATATACCTAAGTAGAGTTTATCTGTTGAGATCTTCTTGTGTTTATCCTTGTTGGTTTTAGTGAGACCTTGAGGGTCTCGGGGTCCCTACTGAGTATCGTTATACTCACCCCTGCACGGGCTATGCCCGCACCTCGTTGTGTTGGTTGCAGACGACAGACATTGCTGACAGAAGCCGAAGGATCGAGGACTGGACGGTACCTGGAGGTGGACTATACGACGAGGCGGTACCCGGAGGTGGACCACTGGGCGGGACATACTCGGAGCGGATGGCGGGACCCGAGGAGCAGAGGAGCTATCTGTACCCACCCTTCTGGTGGGATTTCCAGTGGACATCTCAGCGTAGCAGCTTTACTTTTCAGTCGCTGTTTTCCCTTTCGAGTTGTACTTTACAGTTGGGCTTGTATTTCCGGCCCCTTTTTACTTTTCAGCTCTTCTTTTTGTACTTAGTGTTTTACTTTCGCTTGTACTCTGTGGTGCTTGTTTTCTTTTATAAAGGCAATGCCTTCCCAGTTATCGGGATTTTACGCCTTTGGTGCTAGTCGCCAGCCCCTGGCCTATGGAAGGCGGGCTTGGGGTAGTCACGGCACGGGCCCCGAGGATGGGTCATGACAGTTTAAATCCTATTTTACCCTTCGGTGAGTTTTTAGTAAAAGATATGATAGGAATCTTTTGTCGTTTTTCGTACGAGGTACTTTTTGACTTTTCCGACAAAAGTACGAGAAGATTGTTTTTTTAACTAATACGGCATGAATGGATTTTTAAAAACATTATTTCCAAGAATCTTCCATTACAAGTTTTCAAGTTTATTTTTAATCAACTTCTTTTAGTTTATAATTGTATGACATGTTATGAAAGGAAATGTGTTTTTGAAGTAGAAAGGATATTTTCCTCAAGAATGAAGTTCAAGTGTTTTATCAAAATTATTTTCCATCTAAGATAATAAAGGGTTCTGTTTTTATCCCTAATATTGATTTGATTATGTTGTGATGGAATTATTTTTATGAATTCCTTTATCGTATATGAATTGTTTTATGATTTCATGATGTTTAAGATTCCCATTTTTATTACATGGGTTATGCAATGATGTATGGTTTATGATTTTGTGGCACGCATAATAATGGTATCATTATGAGATGGGTGGGACCTATATCTCCCTCCAATGCATTGGGTAAAGATTTTATATCTCATGAGATAGAGTTGGCTGGAATGGTAGGTTATACTGGTTCAGTGAAACAGGACTGAAATGAGGCTGACTCGGTTCAGAAAGGGACTTTGTCCACTAAGATAGTCTTGGCAATGAGTTTTGACTAACAAGAAATGATTCTCTATGATTATGTGTGTATGCCACAAAGTTTCATGTTTTATGTTATGATTATTGTGACTACATTTCACTGCCATGATTTATCCCATGTTATGAAATTATGATCTCTTTTGTAGGTTAATATTTCCAAAAGTTATGTGCTTATGTATATGATGTGATTGATATTTCCTCTGTTTACCCTTACTGAGCATTTGAGCTCACCCTTTTATGTTTTCTTTTCCCCAGGATATAAAGAAAGGTTTTAGGTAAAAAAAAGAAGATCTTAATGGGAGATTTTGAAGCTCTTTCTCCACGATTAGAAGATTATATTATGAGTTTCCAAAGACACTAAACTATTACGGTCCTTGTGTGTGTGTTTTTGTTATGTACTAAGTATTTTCCAAAAATGTAATGTAATGTCAATGTACGTCAGGCTTCAGGTCCCTACAATGTAAATGTTATAATGTTATTCAATGACATGTGGAATAACACATCCTCAATGTCATGTGATTAAATTTACATAAAGAGAATCATAAATATATTTATTTATAATTATATATAATGATATTTATTATATAATTTTTAATCATTATATTTAAATTTTACTTACATATTTTGATAATGAAGATTCAAATATGGGGAAAATTATCTACCGTACTTATGAGTTTCTATCACCATGATTGTATCAAAGGTCTATTTTCGATAAACAAAAATTATTATTTTTTAAAAAAGTATAATTAATGTATAAATATGATAATTATTTATTGATTATAATTCTCGATATGTTTATATAATTATCTCATTTCCCATAGTCAACCATCCTTTTTATCTTTTGACACATAATTATAATATGGAAAAAACATTTAAAGTAATATACATTGATTATTTAATTGTATAAAAATTTTGAAAAGTTAAATGAGACAAATAATAATCAAGAAAATAGTTAAAATTTATTTAAATAACTGAAATAATTTTATTATTAACGAATATAAAGAACAAGTATATCGATGTAGAATCAATGCAAGGGGATTTCTAGGGTCACTTGTATTTCAATAATATTTATGAAATATTCAATAATAATTTTTCCAGTGGTATATATAATTTATATGATTGTATCTTATAATTATTTTATTTTAATTTATGGGGATTTAAATATCTAATTTATGATCTCTATTTCAATTTTTGTATTGTTTCATGTCTACTAATGTGGGAATGGATTTCTGTCACTGTTTTCCTTCTTCTAGACATTTGATACTTCAAACACCTATATTATTTAATTAGGATTAAAAATCTATACATTCAAATGTTATATCATGAATCCTATTATTCTTGTGTCATTTTATGTTTTTTATTAATGTTATTCCTTCTTGGTGACAATGATAAAAATTTTCCAATGTGGTAAGAGTCTTTTATTTCCATCTCATCATTTATCGGGATTATGTATGCTTATGAATATATTATTGAAATTTTATTATTATAAAATAAATATTAACCTCTATTTATTCATTATATTTTCATGTAATAGTAAAACATTCCCACTCTGATAAAAAAAGTATTATAAAATGTTTGAATTGAAATCTAACATGATTTCCCTTTTTGGTCATAAATATGTTTTCTTCCAAACATTGTTTTCTTAAAATGATATAAATTTTCATAATTATATTTTAAATATACATTATTTAATTAATTTCATCATTTCATGATGTTAATAAAGATCGAATGAATATATTTTGTGATTATTCCATAATCACTCATTCATTGAATGAATTTAGATCGTTTTTAAAAGATTGTCATATAACCCATTTCTTCTATGGGACAACCCAATTTGAATTATATTTTTATAAAAACCTTTTAAATTTGATGAGTAAACCATGCATCAAATTTATTTTTTTAGATACTATTTCGTTTCCTTAAGATAACCATATTTCAATGATATTATTATGGAACATGTTTTGTTTCGACTAGTCAATAAATATTCAATAAAATATTTGTGAATCTTGTTTCATTTTAACATGATAACAATGATTAAATGATATTTTAATGGAACCTGTTTATTATTTATAGTTTCACCATTTCTCATTGATATTCTTTAGGGCACATTTCATTTCCATGTATAAATCTTTTTTTTCAAATGAATAAGGGTCATTTTAATGAGTTGGGAGGAAATGAATTATTTATGATCTTTATTAATTATTGGTTCATATCCATTATAATTGAAAGGCTCACCCAAATATTGTTGGTTTAATCCATTATAGATTGAGTGATGGGTGTGACTAGATTGAATTATAATTCATTGGGTAATTATTGTGTTTCCCATGTAATTATATTTGATTTAGGATAGATGGTTATTACAATTTTTAGAAGTTGTGTAACTGTTCTGTAAGGGTTCTATAATGTTTGCATTTGATGATGTTCCAAAATACCTATATTATTTATATACAATTTATATGGTGTTATAATGTTATTCATGACTAATATTGATCTCGCATTTCTCATGATTATTAATTTAGATAAGTGAATTAATCTATTTGGTTTCTTATTTGATGATCCCAATATTGATGGTTATGAGTTAATTTATGATTTTCCCATGACCATTTATTATGTAATTAACTCATTATTTACATGTCTAATAATTTATTCCATTTAATTTTTTATGCTTATGTTTACCATTACTGATAATTGGGGCTCACCCTTCATATTTTTCTTATCTTGATGTTTTATAAAATGACTATGCATGAGTTATGTCTAAAATGTATTTCAGATTGATGATGAATATGTATTAATGTGAAAAAATGTGTGTTAAGTGATAGAAATTATCATTAATAGAAAGGTATGTTTTTTAAATATGGGTATATCCAGATTAATGAAAAATATTTACCAAAAAGTCATTGATTTGTAGGTGGACCCACATTAATTTTAATGTTGTATGTCACTGCTGAAAAAATTGGGTCACATTTATCTTTATAAAACCCCATTAATGAAATGATAAGGATTTAAAAACGTGATCCATGTGTACATGTACTTTTCTACATTAATTCCCTCAATATACTTATTGATCTCAAACTGTCTATAGAAAAACCCATTTATGATGGTATGTGGATCATCAAATAAAATAAATCATTGACTTTTTACAGATTATCTTCTCTATAATGGGTTACATATCATAGAATGGACATATTCCAAATTTAATAGAAAAAATATTCCATCCAAAATGATACATTTATTATATCTTAATTACAGGATTTAGACTTAAAAATTATAGAGATATAAAAAAACAAAAAATAACTCTCTAAGACAATGTATAACTCTTCTGGGTAAGAAATTTAATGACCCAAAATTTCCGTGTAATTTTTTTTCATAAATACATGGAAATTGTATGAGTCTGTAGATTGT
This sequence comes from Viscum album, assembly GCA_963277665.1. Taxonomy (NCBI): domain Eukaryota; kingdom Viridiplantae; phylum Streptophyta; class Magnoliopsida; order Santalales; family Viscaceae; genus Viscum; species Viscum album. The sequence goes on from OY728126.1 coordinate 1,691,397,113, forward strand.
GACAGTGCTTGATTCTGAGACCCGGTGTGTCCAGAATCAATATCTGATTTTCTGTTCGCGTATGTTCAGTAAACGTACTGGTGGGATTTTATATATTTTGAACTGACGATTGGAATTAAAATACAAGGGCAACGTTGAACTCACATCATTGGTGATTTCTTAGTGAGACCTTCACCGCAATTGCGTTCTGAGGAGTTTGGAAGATATTTTTTGGGGTTTATAGTTTAATTGATTAAGGTTAAAAATTATTTCTATGGGGTTAAACTACAAATATAATGGGTTTAAAGGCCATTAAAACTCTATAGAAACCATTTTTTGAACTTATTTTGACATTATAGCCTACAATGATTTATAAATTTCCATGTTGGATCTTCTTCTCATGTCAAAATTTTGCTTACATGTTTTTCCGTTTTTTATGTACAAAAATTCCACTCACCACACTTATAAATGGCCACCCATAATACTCTTCTATTCACACTTCCAAAACCATTTTGTCATGAAAATAAATTCCCAAAACCATTCATTAATTCTATCCTATCATACGAAAATCCTTATTTTTGTCTTAAATACAACCAAGGAATCGTTTTGATGGAAACCAAAAGTAGTTTTTCGAATAATAAGTGACATCCCTAAATGATCTTGTTATATTATTTCTTCCTCCATATCATTAAATAATTATAAAATAAAGATGATAAAAAATATTATTCTCATAAATAACATGATTTGTTATGATTTCAATTTACCTACATAAATCACACTCTTATTTCTCTAAATTGGATATGAATTCATCATTTTTTTGTAAGGTGTACTATCGCCTCGCAAACTGATGTTATTCATTTTATATCACCATCACTAACATATAAATATAATTATGTATTTAATGATTTTATATGGTATATATTATATTATAATAACATTATAATTATTGTATATAAAATAAATTTTTAATTTCCATTCATGTGGGTGATATCATAATGTCGTTCATGTGTGCGAGGGACAACAACCTCCTGAAGTGATGTGAATGGTTTTTCATATACTCTTTACAAATATCATATTATAGAAAATTTTAGTTTGAAATGTGTGAAATTTATTAAAAGTAATACTATTCTTGGATGGTAATGTATAAATTAACCTTACAAATTTAAATCCATCATGAAAATTGAATCAATGTTCATGTATACATGGGTCATTTTACCTCAATGAATAGTTAATTTTATTTTCTATATCTAAAAAATATTTATTATAATAAATACAGATTTTATTAATATTTATTATATTTTTTGTAAAGGCACGAAAATTCCATGTTATTTTTTAATTAATTGGAATATTACGAGTTTGTGAAAAATTTATAGCGCATGATTTTTAGACCCGTTGTGCCTGGAATAAATTTGAAATCTTCTTTTTAAATACATTTAGTAAATTTTTTAGAGGGGTTTTGTAACATTTGAACTAGTGCTCAGAATTTAAATATGAGGGCACCATTGAACACACAGTGCCTATATTCGCCTATTGAATCCTTTACCGTGACCGTAGTAGGTCGAGGGTAGACAATAGTTTTTCAGTTTTTTATTGAAGAAGAAAAATAAAATATTTAACTGTTTATTTTTATTTTGAAAACCCTTATTTTGAATTCTAGGGGTGGGGACCACCCAAACCCCTATTTAATGTAGGGAATTCCCTTGAAATCCTCCCATTTAATTGTGTCAATGTAATACAATTAACTTTTCCAATGGAATACAATGAATTGTTCAATTTAATCATGTTGTTATTAATTGTTCCAATGTAAATTAAATTGGAAAATGTATTTTAATTTTTTGGTTCCACTTTTCCTTAGGAAAAGCATTGGTTGAAAAGGAGGTAGAGAGAGATATTTGTAGAAACAAACTCTCCAACGAAGAAAACCCCCTCCAACGAAAAACATTCTTCATAATCAAGAATGAGGATGACACATGAGCCCAACATCAGAATCATATTGAGGATACGACGATCGTTGTCACCCTCATCATCATCAACTACTTTTTCTCGTGAGACCTCCATTGAGAAATTAAGGTAGGAATTGATGTTTTTAATCAATTTCCCTATTATTGACATTCATCTTGATTTAAGAACATTTATATTCATCTGGATCCAATAAAAAATAAACTTCTTGCTAACATTCTTACATGGAGGGTGTGGGTCGAACGAACACTTCCCAACCTCTCTGGAACCGTTGTGGGATTTTGATGGTATTGAATAGATGAAGGCATCCCGCGGCGAGTGCAGGTGTCTACGGAATGATGAACGAGCCACAGAGGCACAGACTATGACCCGAAGAACGTCATCAGTGATTGTGCCACCGACCGACATCAGTTGGGAAAGGGAACCGCAGCCGGAAATCCGGGTGGCCACAATGATGATGGCGATGTGACCGCACTGACAGAAAAGGGTCGCGGCCCATCGGGTGCGGCGTAGTAGAGGCAGCGGCCAACACACTATCAACCACATGAAGGGGTTGCGGTGAACCGTGTCCATGCTGCCGGGCATGCAGGATTCATGGAACAAGGCCGCGACGGTGAAGGCCCGACGATCGGCTCGTTGTTGGCCACCGGGGAGGGCATGGCACGTGGCCGTGCTGCATGGAGGGGGCTAGCTATCCAGATAGTTTGGAAGCCGAGCATGCCGCCCAGTGTGCAAGACCTCGCCGGTGGGTTGAGCCAGCCCTAGCAGGCCATGTCAGACCACGGGTCGGACACAAGTCGGGTCGGGTCGAGTCAGGCCGACCCTATCCGACCAGACTCGGACCACTTTCAACCGCTTTCCACACTTTTGGCCATATCTGGAGCTATGAGCGTCATTTTTAAGAACCCTATGTGTCAACATAAAACATGGATTGAGTCTGTCCTTTTGGAATTCCCCACATGTTCTTTGGATAATGTTTGGGTATGGCCGGGTTGGATCAAACACGAATTCAACCGGGCCCTCGGGACTAAAAGGCCAATAACTTATAGACCAATTGTCTGATTGACGTAATGTTTGTTGAGTTGAGACCCATTTTATAAGGCAGCCCTTTGGGATACTTCCTATTGGGACTTCTTGGTTGTTGGAGTATCAAACTATGGCTTTAGGAATTGATCATCTTGAAATCAATCAAGATTAGTGCGAGAACCCTAAAGCTGGCTATAACATGAGAAATGGATCCTATGTGGGTTTGTACATTAAGATCCTATGTGGGTTTATGCATTGGGATCCTTCGTGGGTCTGTGTTCAATAGTTCCACATGGATCCTCTCTAAGAATCCACGTGGGACTACTCTAGGATCCAACTTGGGTCTGATGTACCAGGATCCTATGTGGTTCTGATGAATAAGGATCTTACGTGGGTCTGTTGATTTAGGATTCTATGTGTGATTGACCTTCAACAGAGTAAGATGATTTATTAGCTACATCTAGTCATCTTAACTATTGTTCATATTTTATACCTTGGGTGATTTGAGTCATTACCTTGGTGGTAATATTTTGTGTGGTGTACCTTTGTGGTACATACCTTAGTGGTGATACCTTTGTGGTATTCATCTATGTGGCATAATTTTGTGGTACTTACTTTCATGATGAAACCTTTGTGGTATTCTTCTCTGTGGCACTACCATTGTGGTACTTACCATTGTGGTGTAACCTTTGTGGTATTCTTTCCTTCATGGAACAGTTGAGCATTGGGCTAATGAGTCGGACTTCGTGTTTCCTCATGAATGATTTGGGTTTACTCGAAAACATATGTATATGTATTGGCATATACCTAAGTATGTTTTTCAGTCGTTTTCATGCTTTGTGGTTTATCCTTTTTGGATTTTTAGAGACATTCAGAAAACATGGGTCCCCTACTAAGAATCATTATGCCCACCCCTACACGGGCTATGCCCGCACCAGGTTCTGTTTGGTATAGACGACGGACAACGCTGACTGAGGACGGGGGTACTGGGAATGGAGGTATATCGGAGTGGAAATTTAGATGAGGTGTACGGAATAGATGAATTTTCGAGAGCTATACCTACCCTTCATGTAGGATCCTTTGTGGGTGTTCACAGAAGCTGTTTCAATTTACTTGTACCTTCTAGTTTTCATGTACTTTCTAGTTGGGCTTATATTCTAGCACCGTTTACTTACTGTACAAACTCTTTTAACAATAAATTTTACTTATTTTCTTATCATTCTTTGTGCATGGTTGTGTGTGTGTAATGGATATAATGAAATTTTTTTCCTGGTATCATGGAATATGAATTTCGGTGCTAGTCGTCAACCCCTGGCCTATTGAAGGCGTTCTTGGAGTAGTCATGGCATGAGCCACGTGGGGACGGGTTGTGACAAATTTGTATCCGAGGAGACGTTTCTAATGTAGAACATTGGAATATGATATTTTTAACTTCAATAGTGTTTACTATTATGATTGTGGTTATTTGTTTAAGGAATCTTGTGTTTGTGCAGCAGCTGACGTATCTATACACCAGGACCCTGGCATTTGATTTCTTACTCAGCGCATGAAAACACAAATTGTGTGTCTGTTTTGAAAAGTCTTCATTGTCAAATGATTGACTCAGCTCACCAGGTATAACTTATTGACCATGGCGCACCCGTTTTATTTCACGATGCTTCCACATAGACAACCAGTTGTGGTTTTTGGTATAGTATGTGAGTATATCCCATCGAGCAATAAGGCCTCAGTGTAGGGCCCTTTATCAGTAGGGGAACCAGTGGAGGCACTAGTGTCACCATTACCCATTGTTCCACCGATTCCATGAGCCCCAACAACATAGGGGGCTTACCGCATGAGAATATTTCACGACTTCCAGCACAAGAGTCCACCCGGGATCATGGGTCTGATAGACCCACAGGTAGCTTAATATTGGTTGGAGTCCATGGTGAGATTCTTCAAACTGGTAGGAACAAAAACTTATCTCAGGGTGATCCTTGCCTCTAGTATTTTATTGGAAGATGTAGACAGATGGTGGAGATTAATGCTCAAGGTTCATGTTGAGGTGGCAGTATTCTGGGTAGATATTGAGAGAATGTTTTGGGCAGTGTTTGACCCAGAGACCATTCATGCAGTGCACATTCAGGAGTTTCTTAATCTATAGCAGGTAAACATTACTGTGGCTTAGTACTCAGCGAGGTTCACCGACATCCCATGTTACTCCACTGATATGGTGTGGGACCCATTCTTCAGGGCTGTAAACCTTGAGTCGGGACACTAGTGGGAGATCTGGGCTTCGACGATTTCTCTCAGCTTCTCGACGCAAGTGGGGGTGTTAGAGAAAGCCCTATTAGTGGTGTGTTTTCTTATTGAGAAGTCACTAGCAGTGAGACCCACCACCAGGCATCCCTTATTAGAGTCAAATGCAGATCGAAAAAGATAGATGTCATAGAGGTCCAAGTGGACCATACCTATAGGTGGACGACCGTAGGATTCACAGTTAGTTGTGAGGGGGAACCAGAGATAGAGCCGGTCATGCAAGGAGCAGGTAGTGTTACACATGTGGCAGGTAGTGTCACCTGGATCGTGATTTCCAAACCCTCTATACAGATGATCAAAAGACAGTATAAGTACTGCAAATGAATAGACAAATGTTCGACTGAGGAGGTCCATATGGAGCTGGCAGACATGGGAGAGGAGACAGCCGTGCAGCTAGTGGTGGGCGACGATTCGAGGTGTTACAACCACCACCACCAGGTGGTCCACCGAGACCACAAAGAGAAGGTGGATATGGTTGAGCTCAGCTCCAGGAAGCAAAGTCCTATGACCATGGAACTCTAGAGATGATACGAGGTAAGATGTGTGTCTACTCCACAATAGCTACATTACTTATAGACATAGGTGCCAGTCATTTATTTATTGCCACTGCCACGTTCAGAGCTCAGAAATTTCGGTGGAGTAGTTGGCTCGATCCTTACTGCTAGAGACTCCTACAGGAGAGGATTAAATGATTAAACACTGGTTTCGGAAGTGTGAGCTTACTCTAGGAGGTGATAGAATGATCTGGTATCTCATAATAGTGGAATCAAGGACTTACGACGTCCTCATGGGTATAGAATAGTTACCTATAGTCCATGATCAGATTAACTATATTTGGAACAAAGTGCGGAGTGTCTGCACGGATGGTTCTATGTTGACCTTCACCAGTGAAAGGGGGTCCCTTTCAGCGCAAGTTGGACTTACCTGGAGGAGGGCGCAACCGATCACTCATCAATTGGTGATCCTTAACCTCAGAGCATATGATGTTGAGAGTCTGAGTTATCTTGTAGTGGTGGACCAGTACACATATGTCTTCCCTGATCATGTTTTGTGTCAACCTCCTCGCAGAGAGGTGGAATTTTACATTGACATGTACCCTAATACAACACTGATATCTACACTAGTGTATCAGATGGATCCCATATAGCTTGATGAGTTACGGGTACATCTGGAGGACTTAAAAAGGAACGGGTTCATCCAACCCAGTGTTTCTCCTTGGGTAGCACTGATTTTGTTCGCCAAGAAGGTGGATAAGAGCTTGAGACTTTGTATTCGCTATTGGCACTTGAACTAGGTGACCGTGATTAATATGTAACAACTCTTTAGGATTGAGGACTTCTATGATCATCAGAAGAGAGCACGATGGTTCTCAAAAATAGATCTCAGATCAGGCTATCACCAGCTCAGAGAACGAGACAGAGATGTGTAGAAGATGACATTCAGATGTCGGTATGAACATTATGTGTTTTTGGTTATGCCATTCGGCATGACCAACGCTCCATCGGTGTTCATTGGTATCATGAATAGGATCATCTAGTCATACCTTGTTTTCTTTGTAGTAGTCTTCATCGACGACATTCTGATCTACTCGGCTACTGAGGAGGAGCATTCATATCATTTTCAAATAGATATGGACACACTCAGAGTGCACCAAATTTATCTCTCGATGTGCCAGTTCGGGATCTGATAGGTTCAATTTCAGGTAAATGTCATCTCAGAGGCTGGATTTGTGGTAGATAAAGTAAAGATTGAGGCGGAACTTGCATGGGAGCCACCCAGGATTGTGACAGAGTTACGAAGTTTCTTGTTGTTTGGCCTGATACTACGGGAAGTCTGTGCCAGATTTCTCCAGAGTTGCAACACCTTTATCAACATTGATGAGGAATAGGAAACCCATCATTTGGTCACATAGATTCTAGTAGTGTTTTTAAGAGCTGAGGTAGAGGCTTGCGAGTTCACCCATCTTGAGGCTTCCAGATGAGGGTGCATGGTATGTAGTCTACTGCGACACATCAGGGTCTGGGCACAGATGTGTCCTGATGTAGGATTGAGTAGTTATTGAATATGGTTCTCAACAGTTGAGACAAAAAGAGTATAACTACACTACCCATGACCTAGAGATAACAGTAGTGGACCTCGCCAGGAATATGTGGCGATATTAATTGACGGTCAGATGTTTTATAGTCTACTCTTATCACAATAGATGAGGTATATCTTCTCACAGAAAGACCTGAACCTGAGACAGTGATGTTGTCTTGAGTTCCTCCAGGACTATGACTTCTAGATAGTCTATACTCCTGGGAAGGAGAATGTGGTAGCAGATGCACTCAAAAAGAGATTAGATATATAACTACTAGGTGAGGCGATGGAGCAGCTTGCCGCTTTGCCGATAACCATTGTGGATCGAGATGTAGTAGATTTTCATTAGTCTCTTATAGTCACAACCCCACTTCTTCAGAGAGTCTGGGAGGTATTGTGTGGGGACACTGACTGCGAGCCTCGACATGTTCAGATATCCACAGGGCAGACACCAGATGGATTTTACGAAGGTGGTGAGCATGTCATCATCATCAGAGGATGTACCATGGTACAAGTGTCAATTGAGAAATAATTTTTGATGGAGTTCCACACATCCTATCTAGAATTACATCCTTGATAGGGGAAGATGTACAAGGATATTTGACGAAATCACTGGAGGTCGGGAATGAATATATCAATAGAAGAGTTTGCCTTTCGGTGCCTAACTTGTCTGAAAGTGAAGGGAGAGTATCAGGTTCCAACAGGTTTAGTTTAGCCTTTGGAGGTCCCAGAGTGGAATTGGAATGGGATATCAATCGTCATCATGATATAACCTCCACTTAAATCTAGGGGTCATGATTCTATCTGGGTGATCATCGACCAACTCACCAAGTCGGCCCACATTATACCAATCAAAAAACAGGGTTCTATAGAGAGCCTAGGATTCCTCTATGTGGAAGAGATTGTGAGGCTACATGGAGTACCCTCAACAATTGTCACCAATCATGATACATGTTTCACATCCCATCTATGGAAGGAATAGATGACGAATTTCAAGATGTTGCTTCGTTTGAGCACTGCCTTCTATCTTGAGATGGATGGATAGACTAAGTGGACAATAAAGACCCTCGAGGTCATGATGTGTGTTTGTGTCATCCACTTCGGTCATAGATTGGATGATCATTTTCTCTTGGAGGAGTTTTCATATAACAAATGTTATCACTCAACTATTGGGATGGCAGCTTTCGAGGCTTTGTATGGCCGATCTTGCAGATCACCTTTGTGATGGACTGACCCAAGAGAGTCAGCACTTATGGGACCAGAGATTCTACAAGCTACCACTGAGAAGGTGAAGATCATCCAATATCAGATGAAGACTGCATAGAGCATGCATATTTCTTATGCTAATAGAATACAGAGACATCTGGAGTTCGAAGATGGTGACCACCTCTTTCTACGAATCTCACCATGATGAGGTTTGCACAAATTTGGCTGTAGAAGAAAGTTATCCTTGAGGATTATCATAATTTTTAAGGTCCTTAGCAGAGTTATCGAGGTGGCATACTGCTTAGCTCTTCCACCTCAGATTCGTGCTCAGTACCCCACTTGTTTCCCTAGTTTTTTGTAATGTGTATTTCGGGGACACAAAGGATGAGGTGGGTAGAATATAAAGTATTGGAAATTATATGTAATGATTTTAATTATATGGAATATTAAGAGTCTGATAAAAATGATGGCATGTGATTCTGAGGCTCAGTGTTCACAAAATGAATTTATGAACATTTTTTATATAATTTTAGTAAACATGTGAGAAATGTTTTTGTAACTTTTGAACCGTTTCTCAGAATTAGAATCTGAGGGCACTGTTGAACTCGCAGCGCCGGTATTCTCTTAAAGATACATTCTCCTCAACTGGAGTTGGTCTAGGTTTGATGATAGTTTTTTAGTATTCCTTGGAAGAAGAAAAATAAAATATGGAACATTTTATTTTTCATTTGAAAACCCTCCTTTAGAATTATATTGGTGGGGACCACCCGAACCCCTCTTTCATGTAGGGAAGAACCTTGGAATCTCTACATTAAATATTACAACACAATAAAATTAATTGGTCCATTTAATTGTGTCAAACAATACAATTAATTGTGCAAACATTAATTGTGCCAATATAAATTAAGTTGATAAACCTATTTAAATTTGTTGGCTCATCATTTTCTTGGGAAATTATTGGGAAAAAAGGATTGGAATTAACTTTATAGAAACACCCTCTCCAATGTAGAAAACCCTCTCTAATAAAGATCATTCTTCATAATCAAGTACGGGGACGACGCACGAGCCCGACGTCAGAAGCGTGTTGCAGAAGCGACGATCATTTGCACTATCATCGCCTTCACTGACATCTTCTCGCAACACCTCCAATGACAAATTGAGTTAACTATTGATTTTTTATCCCTTTCCTTGTTCTTGACGTTCAACTTGATTTTAGAACATTTATATTCTTTTAGATTCAATAAAAAATATGTCTAATGTTACCATTCTAACATGGTGGGTGCGGGACAAACGAACACGACCCAAACTCTCTATATCCTTTGTGGGATTTTGATGGTCTTGAATCAATGATGAAATCCCTAGGTGAGTGTGGGAGTCTAAGGAAAGAAGAAAGAGCCACCAGTGTGTGCCTGTTGACACGGAAAACATCGTTGGTGACCGTGCTAATGACTGACACCGGTGCAACATGGGAATGGTGGACCGCACTAAGGTCGACTGCGAATGTGGTGGAATTGGAAGACTTTGATATAGATCGTCCTTTTGGTATACCCCACATGAGTTTTGTATAATATTCGGATATGGCCAAGTTGGATCAAACACGAATCCAACCGGTCCCTCGGGACAAAAAGACCTCTATCATACATACCAAGCATCTGATAGACGCACTGTATGTTTCATTAAGGCCCCCATTATGTGGCGATCCATTGGGATAATTTTTCATGAGACTTCATGGTAGTTGGAGTATCGACTTCTGGCATGAGGAGTGGGTCATACCGTAATCTAGCAAGCATAGTGTGAAATCCTAATGATGGTTGTAACATGAGAACGGTAACCTATGTGGGTCTTTACTTTCAGATCCTCTGTGGGATTGTGATTTGGGATCTTTCATGGGTTTTTGTTCAAGACTTCTATGTGGATCCAATCTAGGAATCAATGTGGGAATACTCTAGGATATATCCTAGGTTTGTGTGTTATAGGATCCTACGTGGTTCTGATTATTTAGGATCCTACGTGGGTATGATGATTTAGGATCCTATGTGTGTCTGCCTACCAACAAAGTAAGTTGATTTAGTAGTTACATCTAATTATCATTACTACGATAATATGTTATACCTAGTGTGAGCTATGTATTTCACTTTTTTCTAATCTTATGTGTGGCGTACCTTGGTGGTACTTACCATCGTGGTGATATATTTGTTGTATTCTTATATGTGGAATTACCATTATGGTACTTACTTTTGTGTTGTTACCTTTGTGGAATTATTTCCATTGTTGAACTATTAAACATGGGGCTAATGAGTTGTGCTTCGTGTTTCCTCATGAATGATTTTGGTATACTCGGAAACTTAGGTATATGTTTGGGCATATACCTATGTAGGGTTGTCAGTAATTTTCATGCATTGTGGGTTATCCGTTGGTGATATTGAGAGACCTTATGGGGTCTCGGGGCCCCTACTCAATATCGTAATACTCACCCCTACATGGGCTATGCCAAATCCTTGTTGTGTTTGGTGCATATGACAGACATCGCTGACAGATGATGAGGGTATAAGGAGTAGAGGTACCTCATAGGTTGACCACAGATGAGGCGTACCTCAAAGACGACTATTTGAGTGTTTTACCTACCTTTCAGGTAGGATCCTTCGCAGGTCTCCACAAGAGCTGTTCTAGTTTACTTTTACTTTCTATCTTTATTGTACAATCTTGGTTGCACATTATTCTGGCCCCTTTTACTTAATGAACTCACTATTTTTATATATATTTTACATCTATTTGTAAAATGATTTGTTGTTGGTTGTGTGTGTTTACAGAATATAAAGGTCATGCCTTCCCAGTATCAGGGAATACTCCTTTCGATACTAGTCATCATCCACTGGCATATAAAAGGCGTGCATGGGGTATTCATGGCATGGGCCCCGGGGGACAGGTCGTGACATTTATATAATTTTCAAAATTATGGATATTATGGAAATTTGATCCATGTAGGTGACTGGATGTGATAAATCAAAAAAATATGATAATAAAGTCGTTATTACCTAAAATTATATTTAAAAATGGAAATTGTAATATACATAGTAAAAAATGGAAATAAGTGTATAATAAATGGTATGATATATATATGTATGGTTATATGATAATGATTAATATATATATATATTTATATATATTTATAAATGAGTTCATATATTTTGTTAAATGAATTTGATACTTGTTCTTTAGTATTTAGAGTTTCTCAATTATTTGTTGGATACGTACAATAATTTAGGAATCATTATTTTTTTCGTACCTCCCATACTATCTCTTGGACATGTTATATCCTTGTTATAGTATTTTTCAGGATATTTAAATATTCGTTTAATGTTATAATTTTTATGGTTTTTAATTCAATATACTACTGAGATGGAATGATTTTTTTATCTAAAATTACCTTCTTTGAGATATATGTCATACTATGAACATTATGTTTTAATGACATTTATATTCAAACCCATTGAAATAAAATATCATGAATATATTAATTCTAAATATATTTTATATTCTATTATATGTTTATTATTTCGTTGGGAAAAAAATCCACTATATAAATTTGGTAATATTTTTATGGGGCAATCTCATTAGATATCATGATCATTTATGTTTCTTCTTCTGATGATGGAATAATGTAATTCATATATCAATAAACACATAAATATTATTCTACAATATTTATTTACTAAGAATACATATTTTAAATTATTTTTTGTTTTTTTACTCAATATTAAAAAAAATAATATTTTCATTGTAATATGACATTATCAATCTATTCACTAAAAACATGTTTTCCTTTGATATCTATGATTTATAAAAATATTTTAATTTTTTTTAATAAATATAGAAATAATATATACTGGAAATATTTACAGTTTTTACTATTTAAAAGAAACTAAAAAATGAATATTCATGTTGTTCTCAATGATGAATGATTTTTATTATTTAACAATTGTTGATTAATCGTTGTTTTAATGTGTACGAAATAAAAGATATTTTTAAATTTCATGAGGGAATTATTTTTAAAATAACCATTTAAATGATTCAAATAAATTTTTATGTGAGGATTTATTATAAAATGGTTTATGCATTTACAGTTTTAGATGAATTAATTTCAAAATAGAAATGATATTTTTTCTCATGAAATCTATTAAATAGATTTAAGGATACCTTTATATGTTTTCAAAGATATAATTAATGAAATGTATTTTAAAAAATTTTAAATTTTTTAAAAAAAGTTAATGTTGAATATCTATTTTACTCAATAATTGATCAATGTGTTCTTTTAGAATTTTTTTTCATCTGAGTTTACATTATCCGATGTTGTTTTTTTAGATATATGATAAAAGGATATATCTATTTTTATTTATATGGGTGGTTTATTATCATAATGAAAATGGGACAATGAAATGATATATATTATATTCATTATACAATTGTAAACTTATTACGTATCCCACATAATTTTCAATAGGTTGATATTTTATTAAATGATAATAAAATTATAAAACCTAATAATTTTTATTAGGTTATGTTCTGTTGAAATATTTTTCAAACCACCCTATTTTGAAGTGTATTGATGTGATGAATGTTTTCTATTCTTATGATAAACATATGTATAATTTTAATTATCTTATTATGGATATGTTATTAACTAGGTTGGTGGTTATGTTATTAGTAATATGGTAGGCACATATACCCATTAAAATGAAAAAATGGATTTATTGATATATAATGAGATAAAATAGACTATAAAGAAAAGTGAGACCATTTCAGTATGATACTTCCACAACTGTGAAGGAATGGGGATAGAAAAATGACTACAATAACAGTTTAGGGAGTGAACACATTATTCTGGAATATAATTTTAAATGAGACTTTACTATTAGGAAAATAATATTATATGATGATGTAAATGACCAAAATATTTATACTATTCCAAAGTTATGTTTTCATGGTTCATAATCACTGCATTTATTGTTATTACTATATTATTAAAATCTAATATTCAATACATGACTCACTTTTATGATATCTGATATTTATGTTTTGGTTTTCAAATATTTTCCTTAGGTTGTCATACCCTTATTTTCATGATATCTTAAAATAACCATTTTGAATGCCCTTACATAGAATATTAGAACAACGTTTCTTATGATTCCTTTACCATGGTTATGATGAATAGTATTAAGTATGATTTGCCTTAGAATAGAGATATTACGATAAACATTGTGGCAGATGACATAGCTAACATATTGACTAGTTGTTTATGTGATAAATATTCAATGGGCGTTAGGCCTAAATGATTATATTAATGATTGTTATGTTATATATTTATTATTAGTCTATTTCTATGTTATATTTATGTATGATGATTTTTGGTATTTTCAATTGGCATTAGAAGAAGGACCCGTTGAACTTTGTAAACATTGATGAGAAATAATCATTTATATACCTTGGTATATTTCAACTGATATATCAAAGTATATATCTATACGTAATTGTAATTTTGAACCAATTTATTATAAAATCTATTTTAATTCTGGGGAATGATAATGTGTATGGTTATTATTAAATTTCATCACTATCTAGATGCTAATGTGAATTTGGATTCAATATAGATGTACCTAGGAACACTATAATAAAAACGGGTGAATCTAGAGGGACACAATAATCACCTGGTACGTGATAATATTTCTTATTTCAGAACTAGATTGTCACTTCCAAGATATCTTTTTTAAAAATTCAAAATAAATTTATGATCCAATAAGAAGGGTTTGAATAATCAATATAAATGAACAAAAATATGCTTAAGGTGTCATTGATCAGAAATATATATTCAATACTTAGATATCCTATGATTTATTTTTAGTGTTATTTAGTTTGATAAAAATGATTTTTATTCTCACTCTATATATTTTTTGGGTTTTAGTGAATGGTACGAATATTAAAGAATAATTACAATAATGAGTCTCACTTAAAATAAGAATACTATGAGAAACAAAATTCGATAATCACATTGTGATTTTTATTTTTGTTATTACAAATTATACATAATTATATATTAGAAATAATGAGATCTTTAGTGAAATACGTAATTCATAAAATAAGAGGACATAGAACACTTGGTAAAATTTATAATGTAATGAATACATATGAAAGAACATTCATATTCTTAAATTTTATGATTCATGGAAGCTGAAACCATTATATTATATTAAATTATACCATGACTGACATAAGGTGTAGGGTTCGAGGGTGTTTTTCAGAATTTTAATTTTTTTTAATTTGAATTTTCAATGTGATATTTTGGGGTGTTTGGCAGTTTTCATGTTGTTTTTATGGGATCCCAATTACCCTCATGTGGAAATTTTGAAAAATCAAAAAATATATTATGGACTAAATGGAGGAATAATGTTTTATGGGTGGAAAATATGTTCAAATAGTGGAAAATAATTATGTTGTTTAATGGAAAATATAAGAAGAACATTTAAATAATATATATCAATGCATAGACTCCATAATTATCTTCGAAACCAGTAAAGGAACCATTCCATGACTATCATTGATGTTGATGGATTACAATTTTTATTTATTGAGATTCATAGAATTTACTGTCTATTTTTTTTAAATGGTATTTTTGTTGAAATAAGCCTAAGGCTTCTTAGGATTGCATTATTTTTTCAAGAATATATGTCTGTATGTAAGATTTACATATGACTCACAGATAACATCATTGGTTTATGATTTTATTCGTGATTATATTTTTAATGTCTTAAAAATTCAATTTTGCTTTTTTTGATGGATTTTTATCAAGAATAGGAATATTTTTGGAGAAATATTTGAAAATAGTACCAATTTAATTCTTATTAGCTTTACTAGAAAAATATAATTTAACGAGGGATGTATTTAAACTTTGTTGGATTACGATAAAATGTACTTGTAACCATTAGGGTTTATAATATATTTTATGTTAATATAATTAAGAAATAATTTAATATTGAAATTATTTACGAACTATGTAAATTTATTTTTGAAAAAGGATAACCTACAATCGACGTGACAATCTAGGGAATTCAGAATGGATATCGGTAATGAGCACAGAATTTATGGATGATAATGTTATATCATCTACATGTTTCCTATGTCATACTAAATTTATGGTGGGACAATATAAAGAGAAATATTTTATAGTATATACCTAGGTACATGATATTTTGTAACGTTAAATATGGGAGCCAAAATTATAATCCGATTATGCAATGATTATCTATATATCGTTGGAAATTTGAAAACATGGACTTGTAATTTCTAACTAGTATCCCCATAAAATGAAATGGTAATGAATATATATATATATATATATTGATATCCTTAAAAATTCATCACATGTCATTATAATCATTGAATACTTCTCTATGGGTAAGTACATCAGAATATAAAATTAAAATGTGGTAAGATTTCACAAACTATAAAATTAAATTTTATTTGACTATAATCCAAATTTTATCTCAATGTTTTGGTGTATTCATTTGAAAAATATTAGTATTATTTGATGTTTTAAATATATGTATCATTATCATATAATGTTAAGTATAAGAGAGAATTAAACTCCCATGTGATATAAAAATATCAGGTCCAATGTATTTCACTAGTTGTTTCAATCAACACCTTCCTTCTTTTGACATTTCATATACAAATAAGAATTAAAAAACAATTTCTATGTAACGTTATAAAGCCCTGTTTGGAAATAAGTGTATAAATACAATGTAAAAGAATATATATATTGAAATAAAGATATTGGGACATAAAACATAGAATAAAACTGAAGGAAAGGTTAAATCCATTCCAAAAAATAAGAGAATCATAAAACTAAAAAAATATTTTTTGTTAAAAGATCACACAATATAGAATTTGTAGTATGTTTGAATGTTTTTCTAAAAATTTCTCTATGAAAAAATGAAGGTAAATATACACACAATATTTATAGATCCCATTGAAATTATTGAACATATCAAGATCATATAATATTGATAGGGGACTACAAAAACCACTATCATTGCCACTATGTGTTCCATTTATCCATCCAATGAATGTGAATTCGTCATCTATCTAATGAAATGAAATATTAGTATTTACCAAGGAAAATGGACTTAATTATGAGGTATAATCAATAAAGACTATGGATAATACATTTAATGTGTTATGAAATGAGGCCACTCACATGGTCAATGACATGTGGTGAAACCAAGTTCTTAATTAAGTTAAATGGGGACCTGGGGATGTAATGTGGAATACTAATTCCTAATTGTTGGAAAAAAGTTTTTAAATTTGAAGGAAAAATTAATATTATGTGGGTAAAATTCATTATCCTAATATTTTGGGATTTTAATTTTTTTTAATAATTAATCAATTTGATATTTTTTACATGAAACGTTGATTTTATCTTCAATTATGTGCAACATTGTGTTTATATTACATTACATACAACCATGCCATAATCCTTCATTACACAAATCACCATGTTTAAATTAAATGGGAAATAGTATATATATTAATATTTAATATAATTGAAATAAACATGGAATTGGAATATAATTTAGGAATATGATTAAATAATTATTTAAATATATGGTTTACACATTACTATAAAATTTATTATTTGGTAACTAATAGATTGTAAATGAAAATAAAAACCATTTTAAATATATGGAAATAATTTTTTTAATTTTTTTGAATGCACACAATCACATTTTACCTAAATATATTATAGAAGTATAATTTAGTTATATATTTTTAATGAAATTTTAATATTAATTATTCAGCCAAATTTTTAACATTCATCTTTTTGGAAGATGACATAATAATAAATATTTTTTGCTAAAAACTATATTTTTCCAAATAATATAATTTTAACTATTTGAATAACATTTTAAAATAACAATTTATCTGTTTTAGTAAATTGATATGAAAAAATCATACTCATAATTAAAATATTCTGGTAAAATTTATGTTTGAGTTAATTTTTCATAACTTTTTGAAATGTTTAATTATTTGATGAATACTGATAAATTCTTATTTCTAATCAGAATTATAATATCATTAAAATAATTTATTTATATCCAAATATTTTATGAAATTTGTAGTAGTAAAATTTGTATAATTACACATCTACTAAAAAAAGTTATTTTATTTAAATAAATTTAATATTTCTTTAATATTTCTTTCAACCATTCAAATTACATAAACAATTTTTCATTATATTTGTGTGATTAATTTTAAACAATCATGTATCAATTATTTTAATTTAATTTTAAATAATTTATTCCATATTTTGGATCATAATAATATATATTATAAAATATTGTTATAAAATTTAATACATAATGATTTTTAAAAACAAAAAAAATTAATCATTGTAGTTATGGTTAAAACAAGCTTATCGATTGGTTAAAATAAAATGATAAGGGTTAATATGACCTATAAACTTGTACAATACAATTTTTATCAAACTATTTTGACTATATCACCTATGTGGTTCTATAATGGATCATTTTAGAGACTTTTACATGTCTAAAATGTGTTAAATCTTGTTTCATTCTATAAATTACCATTTTTTAACTCTCCTAATTTATAAATGATCACCCCTTCTATCTACACTCCATACATGGAAACAATTTGGATTGGATAATAACTACCAAAATCCATAACATAATTTACTCAACTCATTCTATAATACTCAGTTTTGTTATAAAACCATCCTAATAATAATTTTTCTTCAAACCATATGATGTTTTTTAAAAAAGAGGAATCTTCTGAAACAAGTATTTGATTTTATTTCATCCTCCATATCCATAAATAATTATTAAAACCTAAATATATAATTACCTAACAGTAAATATTATAAAATGTTTTTATTATGTTTATTTTATAACCTAAATCTTTCTCTTTTTCCATCAAATGGAATACAAAAATCTATATTCTCTTGTACGATGGACTATCACCCCACGAACGGATGATAATAATTCTCAATAACTCCATTTCATAGATTGATATAGTTTTAGTTTTATATAATTCATATGATATTTCCAAAAATTAATATACAATTGGATTATGATATGACATATATAATATCACATTAAATTCCATAGGAGATATCATAATATCTCTTCTTTATAGGCCGACTACCACCTCAAGAAGATATGTGATAAGTTTTTCTCATATTGATTAAGCTGAACATAATAAAGAATTGTATAAGTAAATATTTGTGATATTTATGAAATATAAATGATTCTATAATTTTAATAAATTATTTACCCTTATTATTTTCATTTCATTGTGAAAATAGAAATAATATCTATGTATACATACCACCTAATGTCTTCCTAAATAATGTATATCATTTTATATGTAAAAATTTATTGATTAAATTAATTAAAAATATATGATATTTATATGATATTTATATAATTTTTAATATTATATAGAATATGAAATAATTATCAATATAATGGGATCCAAAATAAATAATCCAATCA
The DNA here is from genome assembly GCA_963277665.1 of Viscum album. Taxonomy (NCBI): domain Eukaryota; kingdom Viridiplantae; phylum Streptophyta; class Magnoliopsida; order Santalales; family Viscaceae; genus Viscum; species Viscum album. Next base: position 1,691,416,225 of record OY728126.1, read on the forward strand.
TATATGAAGAACAGTGCCATAATTATAGAAAACATGATTTCGGTATGAAATTATTAATAAACGAGAAAAGAAGGTCAAAAGTAAATAATATTTGTTATGATATATAGAAATACATATATTTAATAGGTTAATAATTAAAATATATTTATTATAAATTAGTTTTTAATATATACTGTATAAGTCTATACTTATAGATAATGATTTTGAGTTTATAATTATTATCTAGGAGACATATGAAAATTCAACACTCATATGTATTTTGTGGTTTTTATACTACCACATTGACATGTCATATAATTGATATAATTATTTTTAAAATATTAATTTGGTTTAATTTTAGAGTAATTATTTTACGATATTACCATTGAAAAGATTACTAAAAGAGTAAGTGATTTTTGTCTCAAATATCATTCTCTGAGACAGAGGTAATGGTTCACACCTATCTTCTTTTATAAGATGTATATAAAATTCCATTGATATTTAAAAAATGGAATTTATTTATTAAATGATATTTTTTATTTTGATTATTTTTATTTTTTCATGGGTATTATTATTTAATGTTATCATATATGATGTTGTTTTATTGTACAGTGTCATAATTAACAGGGATCATTTTTTATTTTGATTCTGATGATGAACATTTACGGTACACCTATAATGAAACTATTTTTTTATAATGTGTTTATTCATGAGAATAAAAACTTTACCTTCATTATAATTTTAATATTTATTCCTGATTTTACAAGAATTTTTTTATGTAAACATATATTATTTCTCCATTTCGTGGAATGAATATTCATCCATAATAATTTTTTCATAAAATGATTAATTTTTTTTAACATTCTCAAAAATATGTGTCAAGTAAATTTTAATCCTTATTTTAATTCTTATAAAATAAATTAACATAAATATTTCTCTTATTTCTAAAATAAGACTCATTTGCCTTTTACTGGAAATGAAAAATGAATCGTTGCTTTAACGTGAAATTCGTGATTAGATTTTTAGACATAATGAGAAACTCAATTTTTAGGTCTTATAATATAAGATTAGAATTACATTTTCAATGAAATGTAACTCAGAAATGGGATATGAATATTTTTAAAAAAAACTGATTTTAAAAATGGAAAGGATATTTTCCTCCAAAAATATTTTAGATGATTTTTAATTCATAAATTATTATTTAAAAATATAATATTTAATTATTAGTATGTTTATGATTTTTTATTTCAAATTTTTTTTTAGAGTGAAAAAGACATTTCTTCATGAAATGTTAATAATAATATTTGAAAAATATTTTCTATCAAACATGACATCATTTGATGTTACAAATTAATTACTAAGAATATGATCGAAATATATAATTATATATTACTAATTGGATATTTTATTTTTATCATTCATTTTTATAATAAAAATTGTCCTCGATAGGTTCTAGCATCATTAAATTGTAATAAAACACCCAAACTTTTGCACGGGTTATAATTTGATGTAATGATAAAATTAGAATGGAAAAATTTTCATTCACCATGTTATGTATCAACGAAATGTTCACAAATGTTTTTTATTTTCAAGGGTTGTGATATGAAGAATTTATTTTGATCTCATAAATTGAATATATATATATTTATATATTATTATGTGATAGTGGTTACTTTATAACTAAGTAAAGAGGTTATATAAAAACAATTAATTGTGGGTCCTATATCACCATAAAATTAATTGGGTAATAATTATTATCTCTAGAGGCAAACAATAATGGATTGTAGATTGAAACATGTTTTATATGGATATTTTTCAACATTGATATTATTTAGATTTAACCATGAAAATATGATGTTTTGGGGAGTGAACCCATTCTACTATGATATCCATGGAAAAGAGCCATTACTAATAAGTAAATGATATTTTATGTGTATATGTAATACAAAAACTATGTTTTATATCAATTTTACATTTTATTGGTAAAGTATTATTCATTTCATAATAATTAATTTATTATGAACCTCCAATCATTATGTATAGACTCATGATAAGGGTATTTGATATATATTGTATGGTTTTCAAATATCATGTCATGTTTACATACACTTGTCATCATGTAATATTTACATATCATAATTATTTATGCATAATAATAATATTAAAACACCTTTTATTTTTAATCACTAACATAGGATTTGAGTAACATTATTATATATGAAAATTCATACATGTTTGGTGGTTACAAAGATCATAGTTGGTGATGTAGTAGCTAATTTATAGATCAATTGTTTTTATATACAAGTTTATAAAGGCACTATTTCTATATGATTGGGGTGTATATCATTCTATTATGTAATAAATACGCATATATTAATATATAATATATATTTATGTGATTATTGGGGAATTACATGAAATTTTATTGTTGGGGTTTTACTACATTCCACACCTCTTATATTTTCATATCCAAAACATATAGGGGAAATAAATGGAATTAAGGAAAGTATCTTGATTTATATTCTTATCTCTCATATTAGGTAGTAAATTATCTCTTATTATAAAATTTTTATGTAGAAACTATTTTTCATGTACTAATTTATACAGTAGAAATGATATTTTATATATATTTGGTGTCATTTATGTTCGATGTTTGGGGTATCTGAATCTAAATAGACCACCTCTGTTTGATTGGAATGACTATGAATGTTATTCATATTTTATGTATACAATAATTAATAATACAATTGTTATAAATTATGATCTTGTAACTATAATATAAGAGGTTTTTGTTATCAAAGATGATAATACATTCACATGAGATAAAAATGTTACATTTCATTATAATTTCAGTGTTACAAATATTGTGGTTTCTGACCAGAATATAAATATGTAAAATCTCATTTAATGATGTCATAAATCATTACTAATATTTTAAATATTTAATAATTTCTAATTTAAAACATTAAATATTATTTAAATGGAGAGGTATATGCTTGGGTATAATTATGAATTCATTAATTTTGTTACCTTGTGATTAATTGACTAAGATTCCTAATTGATTCAGTACTATAATCAATTTAAATAAACCTCATGGTATAGATGAAATAACAGAATGATATTTTGAGTAATACTTATATTAAATTTTATAAATGGAATGGGAATCTAACATAATAGGAATATGTGATAAAAACATTACTAATCTATTTTTGGATTACATAGTTGAATATTTCATTTATTATGAGAGTACATTAAAGGAAAAGGATGAAAAAAATAATAAAAAATGGTGTTACTCTTACATTAACTTCAAATAATCTCAATTATCAATGATATTATTATATGATGAGTACATATAGTAGTAACAGTAGTGAAAAAAAAATAAAGGTGAAATTCTAAAGTATTCAAAAAGGATGAAAAAATATATGAGATAAATTATTTCTAGATATATAATTAAAAAGATAAAAACAATGTATAATAAAATATGGAATCTTTCAATAATATATTAAAATTCTGAAAAAAGATATTCTATGTTAGAATATGTTATTTAAAATCCATATGAAATTATATGAAATAAATGTGAAATTTGATGGTAAATGATAGAAAAATTTCAATGTAAAAAACAATATGTGGACTCCTATTGAAGATCCATCAACATAAGATAATGATAATGATATAAAATTTGGATATTATCAAAATATCATATTATTTTAATAGAAAAAACCTTGGGATGAATTTATTAAAATGAAAATTTTATCTATTAAAAAACACCAATTATCTCTTAATAAAAATGGGGCATTTAATTCTAATTATTCTAAAATGACCCCATAAACATTGATTATAAAGTATAAAAAATAAATTAAATGTATTTTATATATTATAATTCATAAAAATTATGTGAGACTTAATGAATCATTTTATAAATTTAAATATAAGCTTTATAATATTTCAATAAAAATTGTAGAATTTATTTATTGAGATGATAGTGGAAATTTTCACATAAAAATGACCTATAAATGTGAATATTGAAAATAATAAACATTTTTATAGATTATTATGTCAAAGAATAAAATATCAATTTTCACATTCAAGAACAAATATAATCTACTATCAATTAATTATGATTAATATAATATTTTTAAACCTACAAATGAATTTGAAGGATTAAAAATGTGATTAACAAATTTTTTTACATGAATAAAGTGCGTTGATAAAATATAAAGATAGTATAACCCAAATAGAAAAAAATTTAGAAATAAAAAATAGGTCTTTCCAAATCATTAATTATAATTAGTTGTTTTATAAAATAGGTCCACATATGTGAACAGTGTGTCAAAGAGAATGACACTACAAGGAAAAGTTTTCATTGAACAATGTTCAATGACATAATCATCACCGTGATTAAAATTAAAAAATTAATTCTTCTATTGATACATTATGAACTAGAGTGATCATTGTATTTATGATTCTTTTCACCATTAAAATAACAAAAATACTTTAATAATACATTATTTTTTGATTCTTTATCATATATTTATAAATACATATTCCAAAGAACCAATGTTCTAGTGTATCTAGAAGATCACAAAAATAAATAAATAATCTTAAACATAAAAATTCATTTATTATAACTATTCATTGTTATAATAACTAAAAATAAAAATTATATCATTATTTTATATCATGAGGAAAATAAATAATAAAAATGGTGGAATGTAAATCCCATTAAGGGTGTAAACACAAAAATAATGAATTGAATTGACGTAAAAAATCATAATCCCGCATCATAAAAAGATGATCATATAAACAGAATCCCAGAATAAGAAATGGATATCATAATATAATGGAATGATAATCATGTGGGAGAAATATAGACCATGATTAAGAAAACATATCTCAATGATCACTCCAAAGACCATCTTTTGAAACTATACAACATTATATATTGTATTTGGATTACCCGCTAATCCATTAAATAACATATCATGAGATATTAATATTTAAAAAATTGTTTAAAGTGATATATAATAACATCATATAAATATAAATCATATATATTAATGCTACATAAGTAAAATAAACCATACATAAATCATAATCATGATAAAACAAATTATAAGGATTTGAGTTTCATAATTCCGATTCAAGAAATAACTGATGGATAAATCCTAAGGTTCCCCAAGAGAAGAACGAATTAAATCTTTTGGGATGATAGTATTTGGAAAATAAAAATAATTCTTAAATATTGGGTTCTAATATAAATAAATCATGACACATAAATTAGATAATAAATAATATATGTATACCACAAGGGTAAATCTTCATTGAAATGAATAATGGGTATTTTTAAAAAAACTAAATAAAATATTTAATTCCATAAAATCTGAAAATATGAAATAAATAAATAAATATAAATATATATATATAATAATTACTATTTTAATATTCAATTAATTGTTTAAAAATATTTATTGTGGATAGTTCTTGACAGGAAAAAATAGATTGTTTGTTTCCATTAAAATAAGGTTAGTTAAAAGTGGTAATTTTGATGGTAAATAAAATAATGTATAATAATATTTATAAAATTAATTTTTAACTAGTTAAATATGTTTTATATATATAATGTATAGTTGGTGTGTGAGAGTAAGATTTCATGAACAGAGAAAAATGATGAGATCATGTAACTGAAAAGTCATAAAAGAGGTATATAAGATCCCACATTATGTTTTTAAACACCCTTATTAGAACCCCACATCATAATAAAAAAAATAATAAACCATTATATTTAAAATCAGTGTAGGTAAATTCAAATTCATCATGATATTTCACATAATTAGGTTTTAAATTAAATTGTAGAAAATTGGTGGGAAGGTAAATTATGGACAATGATGGGAAAATGTCGTTTAATTGGTGGATAGTTATTTTTAACATAGTTGAATTTTTTAAAACGATTATTACTCAAGAATAGTGAGAAATTAAATAAAATAATTGTATCGTAAGATACAAAAAGGGGATAAAATAATTAATTAATTAAAAAATTCAAGGAAAATATTATTATTCATTAAATCATATTAAGTTATTAAATATCCTTCTATTATATAGAAGACATCAATCATAGCCCACTAAAGGACACAAATTAATGGAAGTGGGTTTTCTAAGTAAAATAATTATTTATGATATTATAAGATGTATGGTCAGTAGATACACAATACAATTGAATATTTGTGTAAAATGAAAAATAAATCCTCAATGAAGGGTGATTGAGGAAGAACCCTTACTGATTTAGTAAATTGGAATCAATGGTAATTTGAAACATGAAAATAATATGGAATTAAAAATCCGATGAATGAATAATGGAGTATAAAAAATTATATTTTTAACATGTGTATACCCAAAATAAATATAAAATTCGTGAAAAATATAAAAATGTATAAATAAAAATAAATTGTGTTTAAAAATTGTTACCTAATTCTTGAATTGTTCTGTGAATTAAAATAATATCATGAATAATAAAATTATGTTTATTTATATATTATTTTAAGAACTTTATTTTTCATTATTTTTCTATGTATTGACAATTTTTTGTAATTTCTTATTTATTTATCAAATATTTTTGTCCCTATAATGGTAACAAGTGGTTATTCTGTCAATTACTGTATAACTACGTATATATGTGAAACATGAAAAAATGAACTATAAAATAGTTTCATAATATTAATGATATTAATATTGATATGGAAATATTTTTATTTAAATATATTTTAATGTACTACTGTGATTGTTGGTGATGAAAATTGATGTTCATTTCTTGTGGAGATTATAGTTCACACATTCGAAAAACTAATGTATCCATTTCTCAAAGAATAAGAGTGAATAATGTTATGTGATAATATTAAATTTTATATTTCTATATATGTGAAATACATTATATATAATAATTTATTGTGTAATTTGTATCATCAATGAATAACGTAGATGAGAAATTGAAGATGTCGATTTTTAGAGCTATTACTCTACTTGAAGAACTATTAAAACTTTTGTTTTACATATACTATAGAGGTGAATTTAATTTTTTAAATAGATTAAAATAATAACATATCATCACAAATATTATACTGATATAATTATAATGTTATATTTATATGATATTTGAATGTGAAAATTTATGGATTACAAGTTACAAATGAACTATTACTTATAATGGAGACTCTATGTTCTTATATAGAATTATTTGGATGTTACAGCCATAAAATATCATATATATGACATGGGATTCCGGATGAGAAAATAAAATTATGGAGAGTCATTTTTTTCAAATTATTATATGAAATTATAATGGAATTTTTTTATTTATAATTTTTTTTCATTGATTTAAATAATCATTTTAATAACTTAAATTTTAAAATTAACTCGATTAATTCCCAAGTTGTCCACACATTAGTCCTTAGTCCCTTTGTGATACATTTGGCAATATTATTTCTAAGGAAACCATTCTAAATTACCTATTTTTATTTATAAGATAGTTTTATGATTGATAAAATAATATTAAAAAAGTAAATAATTCGCTATCCCACAAGAGAAAATATCCTAGATTTATATCACATATTTATAACATGATATAAATTTTGTTTTCCTTACATAAACAAAATGATTCATTGAATTTTCAAGATCCACCATCCCTATATTATTTATCAAAATTAGCTAAATATATATGATTAAATTGTTAATCATGTGAAGTGCCCAGATCAGTGTGAATCACTGAGAGGGGGAGGGGGTGAATTAGTGATCCTTTAAAACTTTTTACTAATTGATTCCTTATCAATTAAACCTCTATGGCTGGTTAAAGCCTCGATCCACTCTTCTTGTATCTCTCAACCTTTCCCGGATAATGCAGTAATGAAAAGGCACAGGACACAAGGATTTACAAGGTTCGGCACCAAAGGCCTACATCTTTGCCATGCTCTCCCAGCATGGATTCTTCCATTATAACTTGTTAGAATTACAATGGTCGATACAGAGTCCCACTGTATCTCTCCTGAGTCCCACAGGAGGGTCTTTATACTGCGTCCCACAGTGTTACCAGAGTCCCACTGGCATGCTCCAGAATCCCACTGAAGACTTCTTCTCCCTGAGTCCCACAGGGTCTTCTCTTGGCTCCTCGAGTCACACGAGTAGCTCTTCTTCTCTTTAAGCTTCTTCAAGTATCCTCAGCAGTCTGGGATAAAGACTGTTGGCCTTTCTCTGTACCTCTGATCACTTGTGATGATCAGGTCTTCTCGTCTTGCTCAGGATTTATCTCCTTCTTCTAAGGAAGACATGGCTTCTCTCCAACTACTGAATACTCAAACAAATGATGTCTTTAACTTCAGTCTGGTCCAGTCTCAGTTTACTTCAACATCATGCACTGAGTGCATGGAAACTCTTCATCTTCATGCACTGATAGCATGGATTCCTCAAATTCTTCAAGATCCTCTGGTCTTGGTCAACTCAAATGCACACAAGCTGGTTTGGCTTTATTCACGTGTGCATGTGCATGCATGCATGCATTCACTTCCCTTCTTCTTCTCTTGGTGCAATAAACCCTCAAAGGGTGTAATCAATTATAGCACACACCTTCTCCACAATCTTCACACACTATATTTAAATTGTTCACAAACTTAGAAGTGTGTTTTACTTTAGTGTGGAACTTCTTCTTCTTCTTCTAATGTGTATACACTTTTAGTGCACACACTAGGTTCGACCTTGTTGATTTTGTTTGCACCCACATTGTTCACTTTGCAAACGCAAGGTGCAAGCCTTGCCTTCCACTTCTTGAACACACTTAGCTACGGCCTCCCACTTTGTTTGTTAAGCACACACACAACCTAAGTGTGGTCTTTACTTGGTGCACACACAACTCCCGTAGGTTCTTCTTCTTCACTTTGCACTCAAAGGGTGCAAGGGCTCGGGTCTTCTTATTTAGCACATAAGCACTAAGGCCCTTGGGTTCTTCTCCACTTGACACATCTACTGCCCGAGGTGCTCTTCCTTCACTTGGCACACAAGAAAAAGGGGCTCGGCCTCCACTTGTCTTCAACAGCCACACAAGGCTTGGGTGCACAAGGTAAGATCCGCGCAAGGTGCATGAGCATCGCAGGCGCACAAGGCTTGGCGCGGCCTCTCTTCCTCAACACTGCCACGCAAGGCTCAAGCCACAAGGGCCGCGCAAGCCACGGGTTCATGTCACCGCGGGCACGCAAGTGCAAACCGCGCAAGGGGGCGCGGTGCACAGAGGGGGGCGCGCAAGGTCGCGTTGCCCTTCCTCCTTCTTCTTTTGCACAAGAAGCGCGCAAAAGGATCTCACGGATCCTCTGATGGCTCCGGGCTTCACTGCCGCGCAGGGGGCGCGCAGAGTGTTCTTCGTGAGGCTTGAAGCACTCACGGGACTTCGGATATTCAACAAAGGATCAGCGACTTCTTTGGAGCCTTGGGCTCTTCTTTTATAGGTGAGGCAGAGGCGGTTCATCCGCGTAGAGATACAACTCAAATCCCCGAGTTTTTCGGGTTTTCAAGATTCTGTGAATCTTGTTTTTCTTTTTATTTCACGCGGGTACTTTCTATTTTCTCCTCCTCCTCGTTCATGCTCGGCCGAACGTGTGCATGGCTCTCTTAAGTCGATCCATGCACATCTATTATCCTCATGGCCTTCGGCAGTTTCGCATGCCTCGGCCGAACTCCAATTTCCCATACATCGTGTACATTCTCCTTTTTTATACATGGAGATGTTCAGTAGGATCATACGAGCATGAGGGTGCCTTCGGCTTTGAAAGAGACAGCCGGGAACTCGAAATCCGATGCTCGGAGGGCTCTGGTTCAGGCGGCGGCACGCGGGTGGCTTCGCATGGCGCGGGGAAGAAGACGCGCGGAGAGCCGTCAGATCAAAGATTTGGACGGCCGTGATCAGGATGGGCCGCGACGGATTAGATGATCGGCGCCGATCGTCCGCGAGATCAGATGAGCGGCTGTGATTCGCTCCCGGTGAAATTTGCGCGTCCCACATCGAAACCTCTCGCGGTTTATCCGCGCTTTATCAATATGCTGCTCCCCCAACCGGCTCAGTTGAATCCTCTCCCCCCACGGTGCCGCCCCGCACCGTGTTCTCCCTGCGGGCGCGCTCTGCGCCCACTCTTGCCTTCGCGGGCGCGCTCTAGCGCCCCCAATGCACCTCGGGCGCGCGCTTAGGCGCCCATGCTGCGCAGGAACTGATCCCCTGCGTGGCCCAGGGCTTACACACGGCCCCCCTGCCTCTCGGGCTGGCCACATGGGATCCCCCCTTGGGGGTGGTGCCTTAGGCCCACATGTGCCTTGGGGGTTGAACCCTTAAGGCTGGCCCTTGGTGGCATATTTTTTGCCTACTTAAACACTAAGTACTTTGTATAAGGACTAAGTGTAAAATTCCATGTGCCACAACTCTAAAACATCCTTCTTCTACATTTCATCCCTTCTCTTGTTCATTAGAATTTCTCAAATCTCCTCAACATATATTCATTACTTAGGAGTTAATTCTTGAAGGTTCTCCATCAACCGAAGCTCCTGAATCAAATAATTCTTCAATTCTCTTTGTTGATCTAATCAGAGATCAAATTGGGACTTCTTCAGATTCACATGCACTAAGTGTTAGTGCATGGATTTTATTAAACCACTTCATCCACTTAGAACATGTGAATGGATCATCTTCAACTCCTCATGCATTGTCACTACAATGCATGGTCTTCTAATCATGTTGTGACATTGTATCCAGTTGATACAAGTTCTTTGAACTTAAAGAGCAGCTCAACAATCGTCAGATGTTACTAGAGAATGTTTCAACCACATCTCCTATGCCACTTAGTGAATCTCCTAAGTGACATGCATCTTAGTACTATGGCCATTCTCTCTTCATCACCAACACCATCACAACCTTTGTCATTCACATCTTGACATTCCTTGACTTCCATTCATTCCAAGACAACTTCATGCCTCATTGACAACAAATGCAACACAGTGCACTACAATCTCCCCCTTTGTATTTGTTGTCAATACACTTCTTCAGCACATATGAATGGGTCAACATGTGTGCCAATATTTTCTCCCCCTTATTGTCAATCAAATGCAAAGGTGTGGTGTGGTTCACTTTCAAAAATATCTTCCTCCCTTTGAATAGCATCTTCTTGAAAATCACTAAGAGAGGTATGATGCCACATGTTCTTCTTTAGAAAAGAACCTTTAGTAAATCAACTCTAAGTCTACTTGGGCTAACCCGGTGTAGAAAACAAGAGTGATATAACCAAGATTTTTCAATGCTGTCCACAATTCTCTACACATGTGAGATCATGCTTGGGGGTTTGAAATTTTTCAGATAGAACAATGAATTGCTAAATCCTGCACATACTTCACAAAACTCATTAGAAAGTTCAGTGCAATGATAAAGCTCCCCCTTTCATCCATTTGTCTTCAATCCATACTCCCCCTTAATTGACAATATAAACTCAATTAAGAAACAACGGATGAAAGTATGATTGGAATAGCTTCACTTTTCTCAAGATGGTATTAATCTCAGAATCCCATCTTCTTCAGATTGGCTCCCCCTCAAGGGGTGCACTCCATTCTGTTCAAACCATCCTCCAGTTGAGAATGATCATCATCTTCAATTCCCTGCAATGTCAGCACATGTAAATACCAATAGTATAAGGGAATAAGATGGAACCTCCTTGGTTCATCAATGTGAACAACAAGGTTGAGAAGATTCTCTCAACCGAGATGTCCCATTTTCACCAGTCTTCACACTTGCACATTTGATCTTCATTGATGATTGTGCTGGTGTGGTTCTCAAAACATCTTCATGTGAAATCTTTTTCTTCCCTTTTGCTTTATCAAATTCCAGAACTATATCTTCAGCTTTTTGAAGATCTTTGGCAAGTTGCAACTGATTTGGCCATATGTCAAGTAAATCATTTGGAAGAGTGGCCCCAGTTCTGGAAGTTCCACATGGTTCCTTACATGCTGTCAAGCTACCTTTCTTAGGCAACTTGTTTTCAATCAATCCCTTCTTCTTCTTCTGGATTGATTGTCTTTTTGAGTCCAGTCTGCTTCTATTTAATTTCATGGCTTCTTTACAAAGATCCATGATATGTCCTTTCTTCCCACAGTAGGAGCATTTCTTGGTGGTCCTTCTGGATGTATCACCCTTCTTGGACTCAGACTCCAAGGACTTCTCTTCATTTCTCAAACACTTCTTGGGAGCATTTTCTACTTTCTTCATGCTTCCCAAGGAATCTTTTTGAGCCAGGTTCTGTGATCTTTTCTTCTTTCCAGCTTTGGATACAGTTGGAGATTGACATGTATCATTCTTTTGACCACTTTTGCAACCATCCCAGATGTTTTCAAGTAATCCAAATCTGTTAGCAGTAAACAGATGTCTCTGGACCTGTGGATGTTGCTTCTTTTCTTCTGGCTTGCTCCCCCTAGGCATGGGCTTCTTCTGTGCTTTGGCATTCAGTGGATTGTACCAACAATCCTTTGCACAATGCCCATACTTGTTACAACACCAACACTGACCCACAAATCTTGACCTTTTCAGTCCTTCTGATTGTTGGGTACTTTTCTTGACAAGTTGTGTTGTTTCAGGAGAGCTCTGCTTCTTCATTTTCTTCATCCATACTTGTTTGGAATTATTTTTCCATCCTGCACTTTTTGTGGAAACACAATTAGAAGCATTAGTACAAGATGGTATGGATGGTACCTTCTTTCTAGAAGATGTTGCACTTTTATAAGAGGATGTATTTCTCTTAGAATCATCCTGCTCAAAGCATACTTGAGTAGCAACATGTCGTCTACCAGCTGACTGAGAGGTTTCAGCTTTGGGTGATTGCAGATTTGTCAATATCACCTCTAGTTCTAAGCACTTCATGTTAAGGGAGTTCTTCTCATCCTCAACAGCTCTTAGCTTTCCATCCCAACTTTCTTTCAGCTGATTCATCTGGTCATCATGCACTGTCTTCAATTCAAGCAATGAATTGTCAAGCTCCTTCACCCTTTTTGCTTTGTCTTCTAGTTGAGCATCTTTGACAACCATTGACACTTTGTGCCTCTTTTCCAGTGCATGGACAACATCTTTGACTATTATCATAAATAATTCTTTCTCAGAAAGGCTTCTTTGCAATTCTTCAGCAGTGTCTTCATACATTTCATTGCAAAGGGGAATTGTTTCATCTTTGGCTTTCACTAGCTTTCTGAGAGTGTTGGATATGCCAACCCTTTTTGCCAATTGATCTTCCATTGCATTGGCTTCTTCTTCTAACTGTGATTTTTCTTCATGAAGATCATGGATGCCTGTAGCTATACACTTTTCCACTTCCATGGGAACTGTCTTCTGAAGATATTTGAGTGCACTCTGAAGATCATTCATTGTTTCAACTTCATCACAGCTAGGACAGGCTTTCTTCATCTTCTTGGCCTGTTTCTTCTTCCTATTTTTCTGAGTCTTGGCAGATATCTCCATTTGAGGCTGGTCGCTCATTTCCTCAAATCTGCACTTCATAAAGACTCCCGTGGATCTTTTAGAGGTAACCTTCCCTCTGATACCAATTGAAGTGCCCAGATCAGTGTGAATCACTGAGAGGGGGAGGGGGTGAATCAGTGATCCTTTAAAACTTTTTACTAATTGATTCCTTATCAATTAAACATCTATGGCTGGTTAAAGCCTCGATCCACTCTTCTTGTATCTCTCAACCTTTCCCGGATAATGCAGTAATGAAAAGGAACAAGACACAAGGATTTACAAGGTTCGGCACCAAAGGCCTACATCCTTGCCATGCTCTCCCAGCATGGATTCTTCCATTATAACTTGTTAGAATTACAATGGTCTATACTGAGTCCCACTGTATCTCTCCTGAGTCCCACATGAGGGTCTTTATACTGCGTCCCACAGTGTTACCAGAGTCCCACTGGCCTGCTCCAGAATCCCACTGAAGACTTCTTCTCCCTGAGTCCCACATGGTCTTCTCTTGGATCCTCGAGTCACACGAGTAGCTCTTCTTCTCTTTAAGCTTCTTCAAGTATCCTCAGCAGTCTGGGATAAAGACTGCTGGCCTTGCTCTGTACCTCTGATCACTTGTGATGATCAGGTCTTCTCGTCTTGCTCAGGATTTATCTCCTTCTTCTAAGGAAGACCTGGCTTCTCTCCAACTACTGAATACTCAGACAAATGATGTCTTTAACTTCAGTCTGGTCCAGTCTCAGTTTACTTCAACATCATGCACTGAGTGCATGTCAACTCTTCATCTTCATGCACTGATAGCATGGATTCCTCAAATTCTTCAAGATCCTCTGGTCTTGGTCAACTCAAATGCACACAAGCTGGTTTGGCTTTATTCACGTGTGCATGTGCATGCATGCATGCATTCACTTCCCTTCTTCTTCTCTTGGTGCAATAAACCCTCAAAGGGTGTAATCAATTATAGCACACACCTTCTCCACAATCTTCACACACTATATTTAAATTGTTTACACACTTAGAAGTGTGTTTTACTTTAGTGTGGAACTTCTTCTTCTTCTTCTAATGTGTATACACTTTTAGTGAACACACTAGGTTCGACCTTGTTGATTTTGTTTGCACCCACTTTGTTCACTTTGCAAACGCAAGGTTCAAGCCTTGCCTTCCACTTCTTGCACACACTTAGCTACGGCCTTCCACTTTGTTTGTTAAGCACACACACAACTTAAGTGTGGTCTTTACTTGGTGCACACACAACTCCCGTAGGTTCTTCTTCTTCACTTTGCACTCAAAGGGTGCAAGGGCTCGGGTCTTCTTGTTTAGCACATAAGCACTAAGGCCCTTGGGTTCTTCTCCACTTGACACATCTACTGCCCGAGGTGCTCTTCCTTCACTTGGCACACAAGCAAAAGGGTCTCGGCCTCCACTTGTCTTCAACAGCCACACAAGGCTTGGGTGCACAAGGTGAGAGCCGCGCAAGGTGCATGAGCATCGCAGGCGCACAAGGCTTGGCGCGGCCTCTCTTCCTCAACACTGTCGCGCAAGGCTCAAGCCACAAGGGCCGCGCAAGCCACGGGTGCAAGGCACCGCGGGCACGCAAGTGCAAACCGCGCAAGGGGGCGCGGTGCACAGAGGGGGGCGCGCAAGGTCGCGTTTCCCTTCCTCCTTCTTCTTTTGCACAAGAAGTGCGCAAAAGGATCTCACGGAGCCTCTGATGGCTCCGGGCTTCACTGCCGCGCAGGGGGCGCGCAGAGTGTTCTTCGTGAGGCTTGAAGCACTCACGGGACTTCGGATATTCAACAAAGGATCAGCGACTTCTTTGGAACCTTGGGCTCTTCTTTTATAGGCGAGGCAGAGGCGGTTCATCCGCGTAGAGATACAACTCAAATCCCCGAGTTTTTCGGGTTTTCAAGATTCTGTGAATCTTGTTTTTCTTTTTATTTCACGCGGGTACTTTCTATTTTCTCCTCCTCCTCGTTCATGCTCGGCCGAACGTGTGCATGGCTCTCTTAAGTCGATCCATGCATAGCTATAATCCTCATGGCCTTAGGCAGCTTCGCATGCCTCGGCCGAACTCCAATTTCCCATACATCGTGTGCATTCTCCTTTTTTATGCATGGAGATGTTCAGTAGGATCATACTAGCATGAGGGTGCCTTCGGCTTTGAAAGAGACAGCCGGGAACTCGAAATCCGATGCTCGGAGGGCTCTGGTTCAGGCGGCGGCATGCGGGTGGCTTCGCATGGCGCGGGGAAGAAGACACGCGCAGAGCCGTCGGATCAAAGATTTGGACGACCGCGATCAGGATGGGCCGCGGCGGATTAGATGAGCGACGCCGATCGTCCGCGAGATCAGATGAGTGGCTGGGATTCGCTCCCGGTGAAATTTGCGCGTCCCACATCGAAACCTCTCGCGGTTTATCCGCGCTTTATCAATATGCCGCTCCCCCAACCGGCTCAGTTGAATCCTCTCCCCCCACGGTGCCGCCCCGCACCGTGTTCTCCCTGCAGGCGCGCTCTGCGCCCACTCTTGCCTTCGCGGGCGCGCTCTAGCGCCCACTATGCACCTCGGGCGCGCGCTCAGGCGCCCATGCTGCGCAGGAACTGATCCCCTGCATGGCCCGGGGCTTACACACGGCCCCCCTGTCTCTCGGGCTGGCCACATGGGATCCCCCCTTGGGGGTGGTGCCTTAGGCCCACATGTGCCTTGGGGGTTGAACCCTTAAGGCTGGCCCTTGGTGGCATATTTGTTTCCTACTTAAACACTAAGTACTTTGTATAAGGACTAAGTGTAAAATGCCATGTGCCACAACTCTAAAACATCCTTCTTCTACATTTCTTCCCTTCTCTTCTTCATTAGAATTCCTGAAATCTCCTCAACATATATTCATTACTTAGGAGTGAATTCTTGAAGGTTCTCCATCAACCGAAGCTCCTGAATCAAATAATTCTTCAATTCTCTTTGTTGATCTAATCAGAGATCAAATTGGGACTTCTTCAGATTCACATGCACTAAGTGTTAGTGCATGGATTTTATTAAACCACTTCATCCACTTAGAACATGTGAATGGATCATCTTCAACTCCTCATGCATTGTCACTACAATGCATGGTCTTCTAATCATGTTGTGACATTGTATCCAGTTGATACAAGTTCTTTGAACTTAAAGAGCAGCTCAACAATCGTCAGATGTTACTAGAGAATGTTTCAACCACATCTCCTATGCCACTTAGTGAATCTCCTAAGTGACATGCATCTTAGTACTATGGCCATTCTCTCTTCATCACCAACACCATCACAACCTTTGTCATTCACATCTTGACATTCCTTGACTTCCATTCATTCCAAGACAACTTCATGCCTCATTGACAACAAATGCAACACAGTGCACTACATCATGATTTGTGTTAGTAATCTAGGCATAAAAACAAAATATTTTACACCATCCCCCATTATTATATGGTGATCAACAAGGTATTAATTTCATTATCTATCATACCCACATGTAAAGCAATTCCTTTTGGATCAATCTATCATGACAAAAAATCATTAATTTGAGTATCCGACATTTAACATCATATTTAGGTTTTCAAATTAAGAAATATGATTTTACATATTTTCATCATAATTTTTCATGAAATTGTGTAACCTCAACCAATAAAAAACATTATTTCTCAAATTTTACATTATGTTTATTATTAATTTACTTATTAACATAGACCATTATTATATTTATAATAACATTCCTTAATTAGGATTCAAGATTTTTATATGATCCACAAATGAATATCCCATCAAAGTGTATAACCAGGTTTACATTATTATGACCACTCATTGGGTAGTAGATTAATGATGAATTCAATGTTAAAACAACCATTTTCATGCTAAATACCCCTAGGTACATCTTTAAAACATCTGTATCCAAATTCTAGTATCTAAAAGAAGATATATTTCTTTAAAATTCATATAAAATATACATTAACAAAATATTAGGTTAACATCTTACCTAGAGTCTAGTCTGATTGAATTTTATATATGTTTCTCACTAATGTTTGGTAATCATAATACCCAAAATATATAAAACATTATTGAATAGTAACTATATCAAAAACATATTAATGTTAAATTATTTTGTTACAATTAATATACTTATCTAAGAATACATGTTATTTATCTTGAGGTACAATGTCTTTGGAATAATAGACATACCATTATATCATCTTGATCATAAAAACATAATACCCCTATAAATCTATAAATAGATTTTGTGTCACCCAATGTTCTAATAAGATATGAGATATTATCTTGGGGAAAGTTACATAGGGAAAAGAATGATCTATATGGCCCTATAGAGGAGTGAAAAAATAAATAATGAATAACATGGGTGTCAACTAGTAGAACATGATATTATATATAGGGTGATCATAATAAAAGAAAAAATGTATAAGGAAATGATATCATAATATCATATATTCATCAATATTTGAAAAAATATAAAACATAATTTCATGAATAAAAGTCATGGGTCACTCCCCACACCATCCTCATAAATCGGGAAAAGTCTTGTGCTAGATTATGCTCAATCCCTAATCCCTTAGAAAACATCTCATGTGATATAGAGCATTACCATTTCCATTAGAGGTATCCAGAACCTCTTTCCAATATATCACTTAAATGAAATTAAAAAATATGCATCACACATTATAAAAATGATCCATATATAAATCATGATCTTGATAAAACCCATAATAATTATTTGGGTTTCATAATTCTGACTCAATGTATAATTGAGGTCTAAATAGTAATTAATCCAAATTTGATGAATAAATTATATCATTTTTAATGTAAAAATTTTAAGAGGAATAATATTGGTTGAATATAGATTTATACTATATAGAATATATGTAAATTTGTATAGTTCATAAATATTACTTTATTTGAGACTTGGTTATTTTATTTTAAAAGTAATTTTATTAGGTATCGAGTTTGAAAATAGTTTTATTAAGAAGGTATCTGAGTTAAAAGGGTTGGGTTCATGGTTAGTACTCACCATGTTGTTACTACGGGGTTTTCTATGTGAGTTTCTAGTGGTGTATTCCATAGTTTGAGTATAGTTGTCCAAACCATATAGCTCGTGAATTAAACAATGAGTGTGTATATGTGATAGTCCATAAGTGAAACACATCTAGTGAATGAATTTTAAAAACCCTGTGTATCTTCCTAGGTAATTGTGGGCATATTTTTTCATAGTGACATATGTCACACATGGTAGGAGATAACTATATATCTATCTCTCTATCCTGACAATTCACCTGAATCCAAACATTATAAAAGATATAATATTAACCATTTTAATTTTTTAGTTATTTAAATCTAGTCACCCCCAAATAAATATAATGATTTAAATAAAATATCCTCAATGCTCTTGTGGATTTTCATATTGTGTTCATTATACATTTCGTTTATTCCTGAATGACATATTAAGGGTATGTTCCATATTAATATACTTTTCTTTCTTATAATAGTATCCTTACAAGATATATTTTTTCCTTATCTCAATGGAACACAATTGGGATGTGAAATATATAGCTAATGGTTTTAAATGTCATTATATGAAATTTCATATAAATCTAGGTTTTTGAGGACCTGATCTACTCATTCTCTATATCCATTAACAAATGGAGATTAATTTTCAACCATTAATTATGTAATTGACTCTATAAAATTGTTCAGAATCAATAATTAAATTCTTTTTAATCTGAATCACTTTGTTTTATTATATAAAAAAGAATTATTTTATATCTATGTTTATTTTATTGATGAGATTCATGTTTTTGAATGTTGTTTTTATTTATGAATATATTTTTTTAAAACATGTGTTCATTGAGATTCATTATTGGTTTTAATAATTACAAAAATATTTTTATGCATTTATGTGGTGATGTTTAACTATAAAAAAATTACATTTTTTTCATGGTTATAAATATATTTTCGATTACCTGGATGGTTAGGAACATTAGTGCATCAAAGAATAGACATATAGACCATCAGTGTGTGTAAATACCAAATGTGTTTCATATAAATATAATATGAAGGGACTCGATATCAATTGGATTCACATGACTTCAGATATCATGTTTCTATTATATTCCCCATATGTATTCCCAATAGATAAATCTCAATATTATACTATTACATTTATTTTTGGATTTACAAATAATAGTATGTTTTATGGATGATTCCTACCTTATTTATCTCATTGGATTACCATGGATTATCATGCTCATGATATTATGTATTCTTATATGTACATTCCATATCCCTCACTTTTGAGAATATGAATTCCTTTTTTTACTAAGAAAAAATCATTTGAAATATAATACTATTTTTAAATTTTATTATATTCTAGTTTTTTTTTAAATCTACATCTACTTTTTCATTTTATTATTATTTAGAGGAATTATACAAATAATTAATACATGGATTAGTTATTAATCTATACTTATATATATTTTTATCTATAGATGTGGTTTTCCATTAATCAGTTAAATTGTTGATGACCATATATTTCACTATATTCTTTTGGTTTTCATCACCTTTTCAATGAGATAAATTGAGTGGCATATTTTATTTTCCTAGGATGGTCATTAAAAATTAGTAATAAATCCATTTACTATGAATACATTTTATAACGATTCTTACGTTTTCTCAATATTTTTATCCAATAGAAGTAAGGCCATCAAAAGTTGAATATTAAGTTGGGAAGTGTGTATTTATATGTTTCTTCACATTTTGTACTCAATATACCGATGTTAGTTAGGTATTTATACATGTTTTAGAAAATTTTTGTGAGGTAATTTGAAATAAGTTATGTTTTGGGTTTATTTAAATAAAGATATTGCTTTAATTTTTTGTATTTGTTTCAGTGAATAATTTTTTAATTTTTTTTATTCATCATCTATGTAAATTTTGGAGACATTGTGATAGAAATGGATTTGGTAACTGATATCAAAATTTTCGAATATATTATTTTTGAATATTAGTAAATTAATTCTGAAATAGACCTTTTGAATCCAATTGACGAAGTTATGAGAAATATTATGCCATAAAATCCTCTATTGAAGCCATATATGGTGGAAGCAATAATCTAATATATTTAAAATCGGGGTTACGTAATTATTAGAAATAATGTATGTGTATTTCATCATGTGCTATAATTTATTAAAAATAATCATATATATTTAATCGTGATAAATTACCCCAATAATATAAATAGTGTATTGAGTATATTGAAAAGTTAGTTAATTTCTTGAACAATAAAGAGGTCATTGATGTAGTTTTCTTGTTTCACATACTAATGAACAAGGAAAAAAATTTGGGACTCCAATAATAGATATGTCTTCCACAAGAATCTATGTTTTGAAATCTTTTAACAACATGTTAAGCAACTAGTTTTATCATAAAATGATGGTAATGGTGAAGACTAAAATGTTTATAACATAAGATCAAGGGGAGTATATAGATTTACAATATTCTACATGTTTTGATGATATGGTGAACATATCACCCAAACTTATTACTAATGATTACAACAAATCATATAAGATAAATATGGGTCCAAGGGATAACAGTCATCCAATTCAAATTATTTTATTTCCTTTTACCATTGTGGATTTGGGTTAAATTAAATCCATTGATAAGGTTGAAATAGTTGGAAAAACATGTTTAGGTGGACTTAGAGTTTTTATATATGTAATCTAGGGTGTGAACTATAAAAATAAAATCAATTATATGGGTAGCTAATTTACATTACATCCATTTTTAATTGATTTTTCTATATAATAATAGGTTGATTTCAACTTTTGCGGAATGCATGGGAAGACCAGTCCAATTTGTCTCAAATCACTGTGAACTTTTCATAGGTGTGGACAATCATTTAATCTCATACATTTTTATAGGATTTTACAATGTTAATAAGGCTACATTAACATTCCCCACTAGTTCGTAGGTTCCATAAATTACTTCCATTGGTGGTGGGTTATATCCTCACTCCAAGAAGGATAGTCCTATAGCTAATAAAGCATAGAGAGGAGATCTGACTAGGAATATTTATACAATGGATCATAAAACATGATAATATGATGTTTAAATAGCTATTGTTAGAGGCTACATGTTTATTTCATCATCCATGTAACATGGATTGTCTGATATTAGTGAAAATCATTCTTTTACATCATCAAATATAATTAATTTGTTAGGTTTTCATCCATATAAAATATAATTCTTATATTATCGTTACATACCATTAGAAATGTAGTCTAAATATGGTTTTAAATGACCCACCATTCGTGTGATGTTAAAGGGCATTGAAGTTCATAGTTGTTTCCTCTTCCTCATTTTTTTTACCTTTTGTGATATTAATAGAATGGATTTGATGAATAATGTTATGGAATAAATGGATTATTGTCATCACTAAATTCATTTCATTTCTTTATTTGTAGTCTCCTCTATATTATAAGGTGATTTGGATTGTAGATTTGGGGATATGGGTATATTATTATTTATAATAGAGTGACATATTTTCAATTGCTAAATATAATCCTTGATTTTATAATCTATCAATTGACAATCCTCTAATAGTCATAATATATTTATTTGTTCATTATGAATAAGTGTCTCTTACTAGGGACAAATGATACTTCTTATCAAATCACATGATTTTTTGGTATGTAATGATTGAAATTTACTCAAGGTTAAAATAGTTATATTTCCTATGTGGTGGATAACATTATGAATTTAAATTGGGATAGGTGTAGGAATTTATGTGTTTGGTAATACAAGTTTTTCAAACTATCGGTACAAAATTTTTTATGTAATTATGAACTAATTGTTTATCTATTCTTAGACTCTTTCTTCATCATATTCATAAATTTAATTTTTAGGGTACTACTATTTATTATAGAAACACATGGATCAGTTTTCTATTATCCATAGAATCTTTAGTGAACATCCCATATTTTGATATCTTAATAAATTTTAATTTCATATTCAAGAAGTGATTTTTATATAGGATTTATTATTTTATAGAGGCGTTTTAGTAGTCCCTGAAAATATACATGTAATACCGTCTTTAGAGTAGCCTTTAAATGTGTTTGAGATCCATTTATTTTTATTCATTATATTTTATTATCAGAAGTTCATTCATTAATTATCCATGATTTCATATCAATTTATAGTTTTAACAAATAAGGGTGTTATGATTGAGTGGAAAGATAGATTTCAGACTTATTTTATGGAGTTGATAAAGATACATACACCAACTGTTATTATAATTATTCTAAAACCATATATGAGTCATAATATCTTCCTTGATGCTTTCGGTGCTGGTTTGGATTGTGGGTTTTGATATGGATATTAGGTGGTGTCATATGACGATAACATTTTTTTAGCATGACAATGGAATCACTATCCATGCCCTTGATTAAGTAGTGCATATTAATATTCTCAAAATGTGTTGAAACTGTTTATATGGGAATAATTTTTTAGCATATAGTTGAAAAAACTATCATGTATTTTTTTAATATAGAAATCTGAAATTTCATTACAGATGATGGTTTGAGTTCAATCATGTTATTGTTTTTTACAATTCATATACTCCTAAGAACGAGATTGTTGTCCATGATTCATTGAATAATAATGTACCAAATATGACATTGAAGGATTCTACAGTTTTGAATTATGTGATGAGTATTTATATAAATATGATATTAGTATAGATGATGAAAATTGGAAATGTTTTTATATCAATACTAAAGGATTAATTTTCATTGGATTAGTGGGTTCAATAAGAGTAGTTGTTAGATGTATATTTTCATCAAATTAGTGAAATCCTATGTTGTGGGGGAACCTACAATGGTTGGTCTAGATATCCCATGGATGCATTGAGGTTATTATTTATGTTGGTTATTTAAATATCTTTATTGTAGTAATAATAGGATAGTTTAAACTAGTCATATTGGTTAGTACACCCTATGACTACCGAGATGCATCATGATTGGATTAATTAATATTTTTCTTCAGGGACGAGGTAGAGGATTTCATTACGAGAGTTACATTTCCATATTATTAATATAATTTATGATAATTAATATAAACCTGTTAGATTGAGGAAACCATTTCGAGTTAAAATAAAATTGAGGGATGATATTTATTTGGAATTTTTTAATCAATTAAAATTTAATTGAACTCGTAATGATGAGATTTTATTTATAATTAATTTATGTATGAAATATAAATATTAATCCAAATTAAGGAGATTAATAATTTGGAGATTATGATGGACATGGGAATCCAAGAGGATATAAATCATTTTAGGGTTCCCACTTATAATATTTATTACAAGAATAAATGGTTTAAATCATGGTTTGGGAAAAATTTACTTGTTGTGATGGGTTCAAAAATGATATTTAAAGTGATAAATAATAGGGGGGAAAGTGTATGATGACAAAGTTAACTATATTTATGATGATATTCTATTATATTTTGTGCATAATAGTGGAAGTTTGATGCATAATCATCTTTTAATTTTAAAATATTCCTATAATATTATTTATTTAGATTCTATTAAAATAAAAAAATTAAAATAATATTTCTATTATTTATTCATCATTATCCATTTTTTTATAATTTTTTATGTATCAGTAAAATTTTTTATCCACCAAAACTATAATATAGTAATATAACCATTTTCATTTATTCAATAATCTTGTTTGTGGTTGTAGACATGTCTTTTTTATATGAACCTTGCAGAAGAACTCTTAGGACAAGATTCTCACTGAACATTGTTGGTTGAATATAAATCATGACAAGGATAATGAAAAATAAAAAATATAAACATACCACATGGGTGGGTGTTTCATAAAATTTATACAGGATATGTTTTTAATTAATAAATACCATATTATTAATTAAAAAACAATGATTTAACCAAAAAATATCTCTTTAAAATATTTTGGTTTTCTAGAATCTACTCATTGATTAAATATATTTAATGGGTTTGGTAATCAACATGAAAAATGAAATTTGTATTTTTCCATAAAATAGGATTATTTAATTGTTATAAATTCTAAGGGAGTTAAAAACATGTATGACATCGACAAATAAAATTCTATGTAGTAGCCCATTATTTTAATATATATATATATATATATATCACAACATTTTCGAATTTGATTCAATACATTTCATGAACACATACCTGAATACCACAATAGTTTAATGTTATTGGATACTATAATTATAATATTTCTTACTTCATAAATGATCTATAAAATCTCCATAAAATATGTTCAACCTAGTAATACTCTTATGAATACTCTAACTTAATATTCCTTCATAAAATGGGGATGAAAATATATGAAATTTTGAGCTAAAATCTTCAATACGGGTGAACATAGAAGATATCCACTAGATATCCTGTAAATGTATAATGTAACTATAAATATATTTGATCATGAACATGAATTACAATTTTTAAGCTCAGTTATTAATAGATCATTAACATGATTCATGAAATTAATCATTATCATTTTATAAAACATGGGCACAATGATTTAAAAATAATCATAAATAAACAATGAACTATAACCTCATGTAATAAATTTTTTCAACCATGGTAAATATATAAAAAATAAGATAACAAATATAATACTATTGACTCTAAATTTAGTGGATCAGGACGAACAAGTATCAAAAATTGGATTTTGGTGCATCAGTTTCCCAAAGTTGATAAAGTCTATCTACTTGGTTCCCATTATTATATCATGAAATATAATTCGTTACCCAATTCATTTGCAGGAGATATAGGACACACCAATATCATAATATCATAACAATTCATCATATCTCCACATAATGTCTCATATAAAGATATCATAGCAATTAAATATTTACTCAATTTGTCATAGCATTTCCATTAAAAAATTAAATGGTTTCATAAAAATTTAATCTATATAAACATTAAAACCCAAATTAATTATGTGTATAGTTCAATTCAATATTATCTATTGTAAAGAATAAATAACATAATAGGATTTCATCTTTTAATGAATATTTTTCAAATATGTCATGGATGATTTCTTATGGAATGTATCCTTCCAAATTCAAAAACACTTTTTAGAATATATTTTTTTAAAATCATTGCATTTTATGTTACCACGATCCAATATCTAGTAATATTCCTAAAAAATAATGTTCATGATTATGGGGTATTCTATTTTTATATACATGATAAAACATATACTTCGTTCCCATTTAAGATAAAATAAAAATAAATTTGTTTGGAAAAATAAATGAATTTACCATTCCTATTTTATTTTTAAAAATCTAAAATTAATAAATAAAGTTTTTAAAAATTATATTATGGATTGAAAAATATAAATAAAATAATTTTTAAAAACTATGATTTTAAAAGATGAAGTGTTTTCGATCGAAGAGTGAAATAATTGTGATGTGTCATGAAATCACACATTTAAACTATTTGGTGCATGAAGAGATACAAATGATGGGTACACATGTATTCACAATTCATAACATGTGGATAATAAATTTCTAGAGTTAAATGATATAGATATAAAAATTATACATCATTATAATAATAAAATAAATCAATCCCAGTAAATAATAAAATTGTTACGTAAAACTCTGACTACATTGTATCATTGAATCAAAATCCATTTGAAATATTACAATTAAATGAAAAACATAATATCATTAAAATAATGATATTCATGATGTAAAATGGTAATTAATAGTATTTAAATCTCATATAAGAACATATGTGAACTATATAACTTATTCCACAACGAAGGTAGTTTGAATATGAAATATTTCCTAATGTTTGGGTAACATTGGGACCATAATCCCCATTAAAGAGTGATCCTCAAATGAAATTGTATATACCAAAAAATTAGAGTTTAAAATCACAAAAAAAAATTATTGGTCAGTATATAATCTTGATAATACAATCATGTTATGAATAAATATTGTGTATCATAGAAAAATAAATGTGACACTGAAATCCCTTATAATAAGTCAAGTATTATTTCATACAAATTTGAGTATCCATCACATAGAAGATCATAATTTGGATCTATTATTAGAGACCCCATTTTTGGAATTATAGGAGGACTAAAATATTTAGGTCATGCCTAAGGATTATAGGGAGATAATTTTTCGTTTTTTTAACTTCTTGTCCTAATAGATGTCATGAATTTAATGTTCTTACGATACTTTTATAAGTGGGGGAAAATAACCCACTTGAAAACTACATGGAAATTTATAAAATGAATCCAAAAAAATAATTTCATTTCAATGATAAATTTATCCAAAATCCCATATATATTAAGATTGTAAATTTTAAATTGGAATATCTCAATACAATAGGAATTTGAAATGTGTAATCATTATTTGGACTACAATATTCATACTTTAGCCCCTTGGTGAACTAATTTTTAACTTAAACATATTTATTAATATTTCAATCATTCACCATTATTTATGTTAACAATTTTATATGAACATTGTAGAAAACATAAATTATATCTATTTCAAATATTTAAATTATTTTTTATAAATTGATTTCCCAGAAATGAAAAATGTACATTTTAAAAATAATCCCCAAAATGATATTTCAAAGAAGGATTTCAATGAAAAAATATTAAATTGTTTCAATTATATTATATAAAAATTAAAAATAAAATTTCTTCCAATGATACAAATTTCATTTATATATATATATATATAATTGATCATATTTTCGTTCTATAAACATATTAAAAAGAATTTTTTGTATATAGATGCTTCAAAAAATTATTTATAAAAACAATTATATTTCCCTAGTCACTAAATATTTTATCTTTTCAATAGAAAATTATAATTCCATGAAAGTTAAATTTATCATCTATATTACAAAAATGATGATTATAACATAAAATATTTTTTCTAAAATATGAAAAAAAAAATTAATTTTTTAATTTTTTCAAAATATGAAGTAAAAACAGATTTAGACAAAATACTATCATTGAAGATTTTACTGAATTTTCTAAAAAATGTAATTTATTATCTATATGATTTTTATTCATAATTATTATAATTTATATTTAATAATAAATTATTTATGAAATATCATATTACTATTTTGAGGTACTATTTGACCAATGATTACGGTCATTATTTTATTAGACAAAACATTTAGATACATTAGGTGAAATTGACAAATCAGTTGTATTTATTTTGGTAAATGCACAGTTTTTCCAATATTCCCAAAAATCATAACTCAAGCTACTAGAAATTATGAACCCCATCAGAGGGGTTCAGGGTTTCAGAATGCAGTTTCGAAAATCTTGCAACCCTGCCTAACTAACCATTCATGTTTTTTTATTTTCGATAATTAGTAAAAGAATTCCTGAAGCCCCATATAAACACAAACCCAATTCTATCATAAATTTTATTGTTTTATATTTTATTAAAATATTGGAATTTTGTGTTTTGGGTAATTAAAATTTATTCCATTGCTTATTTAAAATTGGAAAACCACATTTGATTCCTCTCCAGCAATAGGACATCTCCCATTCCTCATCTCCCACTCTATATTTCATTCCAACACATATAATATTAGATCATATCTCTTTTAATGGATAATATATAGGAACCCAGAATACCCACATATGTGACGGGTGAATCAAGGTGTCAAAATATTCTTCTACACTGATGGATCATTTTACCATATTGGTTGGAATATGTTAAACATGTATGACGAGAATGTATAGAAAAGAATCAATCATATTCAAATAGATGACATATAATTTTACTTAGTTCAACCCTAAGGACTATTCCACGGAGTATACGATGATAGGATTTTTATCATTTTAATTTCTATTAATATTGAACAGTTTTGTAGAGTATTATTTCAGACATAATCACTCTATGTCAATCACACTACCATTATTAGTATTTTAGTGAAATCACACTGCATCCCTCAGAACAATTCTATTGACTCCCCCTTTCTCACTTCTATGGGCGAAGTATTACTCATATTATCAACAGTTAGTTCTATTCAATAAATTGGAATTTAATTACTTCATTATATTAATCATGAGGCACTTCGGGCATCAATACCCTGAATTTATGCACAAGAAATAGCAGTTCACTTATAATATAATGTTTAAACTTTTCTATCACAAATATCATTCAAAAAGCTCACTTTGTGATGATCTATTTCCTTGGTGGAACCAACTTCCTTTGAAAAGAACTCCTGACTTCATAGAATAAACTCCTTCATGAAAGCTCCATAATATTTCACTGTAAACCCTATTTTCGTAATGCACCCAATTCATAAAAACATTAAAATCAGTCATGAATTTACAATTATTTTTTCATTACTCAAGCACACAGGGAATTGTAATTTTACAGGGGCACCCATAGCTTCATGAAATTAGAGAAATTTCATATTTCCATGGAAAATTTCATTTAATGTGAATACGGGTATCCTCTTATTTTTAGTCTGGTCCATTATTAATCCTCCATTACATCTATTGTGTTTTCAAGATCATTCACTAAACATCACTATAGAGAACCCTCTCTTTTTGAATCACAATGGAAATTTTCCATTTGCGATGGTCATCACAATCATAGAGAATTATTTCATAACCCATCATGGTTCTCGTCATATTCATGGAGCTATGCTTCAATTACTAATAAGGACCAATTCTCATGATTTCGAAGAATTTGATTTCTAGATCACTATTCATGTTAGTCATTACTATAAATTCACATTTTGGGTGTCGTGATTCATGATATCAAGATCTATGGAAGGTGCTTCCATTATGATTTTCAATAATATAAATCATTGAATTTTTTATTTAAATTATATTTAGTTTAATATAATTTTAAAAATAATTCAATATGAATTGGTATTTGAATATATGTGTCATGAATTTTGGTGAAGACCCACTCATTCTAATTGATTAGAATTTTGGGGTGATATTTGAAATTTATTGAATTTTTTATATTTATTTCTGGAATTGATTTTGTGTATTATTTCTTACACTGAATTAATATAAACCAAGGTTTTTTATCATTAAAAGTTAATGTAATTGATCAATGAAATATATATTATTTTGTATAGAATTTTAAAGTTAAATATTAAAAGATGAAATTTTGTTATTGTATTTTAATGAATTTTGATTTAATATCACATATTTGATGAATTGATTTAAAATAATAGAACTTGGTTGGTTAGTAAGTTATTTAAGACATTTATTCTAGGGGGGGGTATTCCAAAATATAAATTTGAAAATGACTAATCTAAAAAAACCTAGTTTGGATAGTAATTTTTTCATATGTGGTAGTGGACAGTTGTAATTCAACATATAGTGGTCGTGGGTATTTCCATGATAACTAATATAAGATTGTGAGGATCCTATAACCATAAACTATCATATAAAATATAAGATTTCCATATTTACTAATATTAACAAATTTGTATATTTCAATTACACTAATATCAATTTACACATTCATTGTAATATTTATAAACATTTCAGTATAATATTTTTACTAATCAATTTTTCAATTGTTTCAATAAATAGAAATGAATAAATTGTTTTATATACAAATATAATTCTACATGTAATCTATTTAAAAAAATTGAATTAATGATTCGTTTCATTATTATGAAATCTTATAATGGAACACTTGGTGGTACCGTACTTGTATATTAACACATAAGATGAATTTTCCTTTGGGAATTTTTTTATTTCATTCTTCTAGTATTCAGCATGAATAATTAACCACCAATAGGAGGTGTTTGTTGTTTATTTTTTGGGATACAAGTGTTGAATCCATTGGGATATGAGTTTTTTATCTTGCATATACCTTGTACCAGATGATATACTTCTTAGGTTATTGATATATCTATTTGAATTTATATGACTTTCACTATTTTGGAGTGTTGATCTTACTAACATGATTATTTATCTTCTATTATTTATGTAGAATAACCATTCCAAATTTTCTATTTTATGATTCCATTTACTATTCATATGCTCATGGGTATTGAAAAATCTTGTTTTAAAACATCAATATTCTTATGGTTATCATTATAAGATGGTATCATGTATGTTTTGTTAAAAAATTGTATTAGAGGTGTCAGGTATGCATCTTGAATTGCAATCAGTATGCAGTTGGGAATAGGGAATATGTGGTATTTCTGAGTTAGTGCATGGATGGATATCGCCATAATGAGCCTTATCTCCCTATGGAATGTTTGGGAAAGGTATCATTATTATTAGTTATAGACTTTTATCTTATTTAGAATTGGATATGTTGAAATCCAAAACATTTATTATTATCAAATAATATTAATTATATTATTCCACTTGTTTGATTGTTGATATTACTAATATTTTGATGCATTTAGTATTGTATTATTATGTGTTGTAGCTTTATGAATCTAATATGACTCGTGAATTGGATCTATTAGTAAGATCGTCATAAATTATTGTGTGAAGACCAATTCATGAATGATAATACAATTGAGGATATTTTGCGTTCCGCGCATATTCTGGGATAAGAATGAAAACCAATTATTATTTAATAACCATTTATGTAACCCCAAAAGAATTAATTCTAGAATCTTTTTTTGGTGAAACTTAAATAAAATCCTCTAGTACTCTAGGTCACAAATGATCCACATAATTCTAAGGATTGGTTGATGATAATTGTGATTTTGTTTCAATTCATAGGTATTCTTGGTAAATTCAACCTGAAATGTTTCATTGTCATATTGGAATAACATAAATGGTGATGATGGGAAATGAGAGTGATAAGGAATATGAACTAGGTCAAATAGTGGAAGGGAATTAGGGTTCTTTTAATTGACAAGTTATATCCCGATTATCCGGTTCTTTCTAAGGCTATAGATATTTCCAAATTTGACCAGGTTGATGTGACCATGATAGAATATGAGAACATATTTATTGAGATTATGAGTTTTTAGTTGAGTTTGTACTGTATGGTAATATGCATAATTTATGTTTAAGGATGGGATGTTGATCCATTATTCATTCTCATTTTTTATTGATGAAGTTATGTCACATCTATTATGCACAACATTGTTTAACATGATAATCATAAAATATGAGTACTTTAGTGAAGTTAGATTCTTCTTCTTCTATAGGTTTCTAGACACATGAATTTTGAATGAATAATCATCTCATTGTGGGAGAGTATCCAAAAAAAGAAAATACAATCCTTGAAACTATGAAAGTTTTCATCATTATTTATTCATATTTAGTGAGATAATTATTTGATACTAGATCATCCCATTAATTCAGTTTAATGTGTATTTTATATTCAATATATATTAATATTAATATTTTAACTTTTTTATAGATATAAATATTCCACTTAGAATGAGAACATTTCAGGGCCATTATTTTTATACTCTGACTTCTCTGTCATAGAAATTCATATTACATGGGATTTTCTAATTATCAATGTAAAACCTCTTGATGTCATTTTCTAGGTGGATTAATGCATCTCTAATAAAAACCTAATTGATTTTAATTTTTTAGATGTCTCATTTCCTATTCCTAATTGAGTTTTCAATATGCTTTATGGATAATGGTTTCCAATGAAATGTAGAGTAAGGACATCATATCTAGATTTCGGGAATGTAATTTCCGTGTTCTCTTTTGAACTAGAGCGAGAATCCTAGAGTATTGATATCCATATAGTTTTCATTGATTTTTATAATGATTCATTCATAGTTTTCTAATTTTAGATAGATTAGAGTGGTTGAGTTTTCTAATGATTTAGTATTTCTTAGTCATCCAATATCTATTCCATACACAAATTGGAACCACATAAAGTTAATGAGATAATGGATTTTTGGTATGATATCATATGGAATGAAATTATACCAAATATTATGTCACCATGGGTAGTGTATATTCCCATTGCTTTCAAATATTATGGGTCACATCATTTTTTTTGTTGATTATAAGAAACACTATAATGTTATATTAAATAAAAAGTGTCTATTTCCATTGATTCATGATTTGTTTGAGCAGTTAAAAAGGAGGATGTGGTTTTTGAATATTTTTCTTATCTCAAGTTATCTGTTTTTGAAAATAAATGAATCTAACATTCAAAATGAACCATCTGATGTAGGTATGACTATAATAAGTACCTTTTTAGGAAATTTGTTTTACCCAATGCACATATAGTATTTATGGATGTGATGATTTAGATATTATGAGAGTATCTTTATACCTTGGTGGTTTACTTTTTTGATGGACACATTTTTAAATCTATTTTTGAGGAGGATCATGTGTGTCATTTGAGATTATTTTTGGAATTTCTATAAAATCACCCGCATTATTCTAATGTATATAAATGAGATTTCAGGATTTTTGATGTGATTTTTTGGGACAAATTGTGTCAATTCATGATATCTTTGTTGATCCTGAGAAGGTGAAAGTTGTTTTGACATGTTAGAAACCGTGGAATGTGTTTTAGATTCAGATATTCTTTGGTTGAACAAGATATTAAAAGAGGCTCATAATGGACATATTTATGTTGGATCATCTGAGTAATTAACTAATGTTAAATAGAGTAAAATAATCTTCATATGATGAATTAAAATTTACTTTATCTATGTGTAACATCATTTGACTACTTCACCGATGTTATCATTTTTAAAGGTCATTTAGGTAAATGAAATCTTCTATAACACATCATATTTTTGTTTGGGATGTATTCTTATGTAGGTTGATCATGTTTTTTCATATAAATAATGAAATCCTAAAAGATAGGTGAATAGAAATCTAAATGATGACATAAAATAATATTCTATGATGAATTCATGTATGTGTTAGAGGAATAACCTTTTTTGAGAATGGTTTACCTTGTTTTTTGACCAAAATATCATTATTTATATATTTTTAAAATAATATTTGAATATCTTCTAAAGGTGGTGGGTATAGTACATAAAGTCTTTTAACATTTAGAAACATATATTCTGAGAGAATGTAATGTCATTCCAGATTCATTGAGCATGAAACGTCCAACCCATGACATGAATAAATCATCATACAAGTGGAACATGATGGATATTTTTTAGATATTTTTTATAGGAGTTTGGGAAATAGGTGATTATGATTTATTGGATAATTTCTAGTCAACCTCCAATATTCTCAAGAATATTAATATAGAATAAGATGTATATAATAAATCTCATTTCATTAGAGATACACTTTATAGGTGGAAGACCATCCTGGGTGTTCACTCTCTAAAGAGGGTTTTGTTAGCTTTCAGAATCATTTTTTGGTACCTTTAATAATAAATAATTTAGTTATAGGATATATCAATATTTCCCAATGAAAGGCTTCCCGTGGAATGATAAATATTTCAATATGGTGACTGTGTATAAGGAGAGCATCGATGACTTTATTTAGTTTTGTTATATTCTTTATTGTATCAATTCTGAGCGTTAGAGACATTTAGGGTTTCTTCAATCACATCTAGTTCATTCAAGGAAGTGGGGTGATCTTTATATGGACTTTGGTTATGGGTTTCCATGTTCCTAATGAAATAAGAATTTGAAATCAGTTGGGATTGAAAATATAACAAAATAGTCTCATGTTATACGCATTCATGATACAAAAAATGTTAATGATATGTTAAATGTACATTAGATTCAAAATTACCATTTTCAAGAAGTTTTATATTCTATAGTTTCCAACATACATCATTAGTTAACTTCACACATTATGAAAATCCATTAAGAGGAATTGCGAAATTAGGATCATTTCTATATGAACTACCATCCACTGAACGGTAGAAGAAAGATAGTGATATAAGAAAGCATGAGAAAATTATTCATTCCTAGTTCATTAATTTTTGTTGATCGGGCGATGAAAATTATGGTGTAGTTATGTTATCAAATAAAAGTATATTATAGTATGAAACCAAGAAGGATCCATTATGGAATTGTTTGGATGGCCATATAAATGTATGTTTTTTATAATAGATTGATGAATGTTCCTTGGATAGATAGAGAATGGTTCATGAGATGACAATATAGTGTCACTTCATTTATCATAGGGCATTGAGGACACAGATCTAGTATAAATATTACAAATAACTTCTTCAAAGACCCTTGGATTATTCATATTATTACTCTATTTTGTTCAATGATTAACCTCCTTTGGATCATTGATGGCCTGGGATCCAAGTGTGGATTTCATCATATTTTGTGGGTACATTTTTGATTTATGACTATATGGGGAATGTGTCTTACCATTTATCACTACCAACAATGTTGATGTTTATAAATAAGGTATCTCATGTATCTGATAATTGATCGTATCTTTTTTATCCATATCATGTTCTGTTTCAGAGTGATATTAGTGTTTAGACTGATTTATCTATGATCGATCATCCATTAATGATCATTTATTAAAAAAAAAATTCAATTGGGGATGATATATTTGGTTCGATTGCTATAAAATCATGTATATGATAATCCTCAAATGATGCAGTGATATTCACTTGTGAGAGAGATATGGCATAATTTATTTATATTTAAACTTCTTAACAAACATTATAAGGACATAAATTTTCAACTATGTTGTGGTTGTTACATCATGATACTAAATTATGTACCTCTAAACCCCTATTTTGGAAAATTCATTGTTTTGGTATCTTTTAATATTACATTTGGAAATAAATATAAATTTTTTGAGGGATCTTAGTCATTGAATTTATGGTGCACATTTTTCCCAAACCATGCACCAACATAGTGTAATCCATGAAAATCCAAAGATTGTGGATTACATAGTTAGTGCATGGATTGACAAATTGTGAACACACCTAGATGAATCCTTGAAAATCATTATATGTGAAAACATATATGGCATATGTATTTAAAAACTATGTATCATTTCCCAAATAACTATCTTTTTTGTTTTTTTTAATTCAAAAATGTAAGATAAAAATACAGAAAACCCATATAAACCCTCACCTGACCATACCTTGGTTTACATGACATTGATGAATGTTAATAAAATCAATTTTATTATTAGATCCTTAAAATATATTCCATATTAGATTGATGAATGGAATTCCACATTTTATTACACTCCTGTAAGAGATACTGTCTTATTACATCTTTCCCAAAAACTCTTTCCTTCATCCCTAGATAGTTTTTGATCAAGTCAGACTTTATGGATATAATACCAAATTTATTGATGTTAAATAAAATTTGGATTTCTAGATATCTATTTTTGTTATTTCTCATAGGAAATTTTTAATTTTGGTGTTGACTATCGATAGACCGTGATATATATTAGGTTGTAACAATGAAATTTTATTGGTTTTAAACCCTTTATTTTATGGATTAAAATTAGATTGATTTCTATTGAACTATGAAAAAAACATTACGTGAATTTTTATTTCATTTATTTGGTATTATGTTTTTTGGAAAACCCACCAAATAAAAATGAATAGGAATGTAGTTTCGTGATTGAAAATGTTTGGAATTTTCGAAATCGAATTTTCGAATATAATTTTATAACAAATTTATTAAATTTAATTTATATAATCCTAGTATTGTTTATTTATAAAAAATGAAAAGGGATGGAATGAATAAACTTCATTAATCATTATTGTATTTGAAATCAGAATATTTAAAATTGAAATGGGTGATTTCATTTTAATTCGTTTTGAAATTATTTATATTTTGGATTAATTGATTGAGAAATTTTGAGATTTAGTATTTTGGGATTTTTAGGGAAATAACTCTTGAATGGTAATTCCCTAGATATAGACTAATAATGAAAATTGTAACATAATTTTTTTTCGCAAATATAAATCATAAAAATATGAGATGATTATTGTAACACACATTTAATTGGGACTCGGTATTATCGTGATCAGTGATATACGTGTTTGGGGATCCTATATCCGGGTTCTATCAATACATAAGGTATATAAACATGTTGATTTTTTTGATTACCTCGATATATTTTCCTTTTTTTAAAATTGAATAACTTATTCCCCATGATTTTTATTGGCTGTTTTATAAAAAATGTGTATGTAATCCATTTCAGGTAATTGTATCATTATTTGAAATGAAAATAATTTTTTTACATAAATATGAAAATGTAATGCAATGATATTATTTTAGAATTAAAATCCCAATTTTTTATTTATTTTCAATTTTATAATTTAACAGATGGTGAAACAATACTATGAGTTTACTTCAAACCATACCATCTCAATCATGAGTTTGTAGATTTACTTTTTTTATTGTTTTATTGAGGGTATTGTACTTCTAGTAGGGTGGTTTATTGTTGATAAATTGGGATTGGAGTATTGGGTCCATTATGAATTTGGTTTTTTATACTATCTTTTTCTATTACGTAATGATGAACTATTTGGGTGATTAATAAAACAATTTGAATTTTTGGTACATCTCTTTTTTCACATGTAGAGAATATTGACTTGATTCGTTTTTTTCTGTAATTTATGTGGAAAATCCACTCACACAATTGCCTTGAATGATTACTGGTTAGATTCTCCTACATTTATGGAATGAGGAAATACTTATGGATATGTTATTTCTATCATTAGTATTAGGATACCGTGGTATATGAGATGGTTTTTGACAATTTATATTCATGAAATTATGTTTCAAGGCTCAGTTATAACTTCTTTTTTTATATAGTAATAGTTTTAATATATCAATGTCTTTTAAAACCCTGTTTTGTATGTAATTGAAAATAAAATTAGTATTTTTTGTAATAAGAGATTAAATCAATGACATATATAACACAAAATGTTAAGAATATTAAATCTACTTTATGAAAATAGAGAAAAACTCAACTTATTATATTATACCCCCTTGAAATGAATTTCATCATAATCATTAATCAAATTAGTACCAGAAACATATGATATTTTTCATCATATCATCATTAAGATCCCACGTATATTTATTAATGTGGGGTTTTTTTGAAAAATAATTAAAAGATTAGCATCATGCTTAAAATAAAATTATTTTTTTGATCGGTAATATCCACCAGTTGTTCCTCATAATGAATATCATCCTACAGATGTATGAAAATTGAGTTCACAGAATTTGTCTAATTTTGCATATAATTCCATAACATAGATACATGGGAAACAATGTGATCCTAAAATCCGTTCAATGGATGTGAAAGATGATAATATAATATTATCACATTATAATGAACATCAAATTTGTTTATAAACTAATGGTTTTGGTTTCCCTTCTATCATCAATGAAATTTTTCTTAGAAACACCATCTCACAAACAATAAAATTCATGATAACATTTCAGGTATTCATCAAAACATTTCTATAAACTTTTTCATATAATTACATGTTTTTTAATGTATCTATCATTATCTTCAAAATCACCATAAATATCAAGTACCGTTATATTTAATTTCTACCACATAATTCTAGTATTTTGATGTTGTAATCTATTCTCCATAAATGGATTCATAAGGATCCCTTTTAATGATCGAGTAAATACAATTGTTTTAGGAACAGTAAACATCATGATTTTTTTATTCCTACAAACATTATATTACATATACCATGATTTTATCATATCCTATAGGTGTGATTAGTTCTCTTCAATATAACACCTACCATATGATGACAATTTGTGCTAAAACATAACTAAATACGAGTAGATTTATTTAGGCATCACCAAAACATTGAGGTAAACTCTATATCATCATTATATATAATTGAATGTGTTAATATATGAAACCCTATGAAATAATTAATATATATTTTTTCTAGAATATCTTTGGAGAAATAATATATTTTTGAAATTAAGTATCCTAACATAATAATATGATCAACTATAATAAACAGTTACATCAATAGAAAAGATAAGATAAACCCTAATTCTTACCAGTACTATAATTTTAATTGTTTCGTAATGAAATAATAATATTTATTTTTTAAAATGGTGTTGTTTTAATGGTTGGACTCTTGATTGTTAATATATGGTCAATATGTGTTTTTTAACAATTTCTTCTAATATTTTTTCTTATGCAAAAATCTAATATAAGGTTATATATAAATATATATTTGATTAAATTATAGTTTAATTTGATTTTATATGGAATTGTAGTGAATATTTTTCCCTTATTCTTTTCATATATGAATTTTTCAATCCACATAGAAGAATTTCGAGGGCTATAATTAAAGTGATGAATATGAAATTATAGTTCCAATATGTGTAATATCATAACAGGGTATATTTCAAAAACAAAATTCGTAAAACCATTTTTCAATATAGTTGATTCTAAATTATGTTACGTATTTTTGGTATTATGTATATTTTGGAGGGTGTTTTTTATGAATTGATAATATTATATGTGATGTTTTCCATATTATTATAACTTTTATATAATATTTATTTATTCAACTTTGGTTATGTTATATAAATATATCCAAACTATTATTTTGAGGAGTCTTATGTTGATTGTAATATAGTTGTTTGTTCAGATACATCAAAATATATGTGGACTCTTTGAACATTAGATGATGACAATGTGGTGGTTTGAGTACTCTATTTTTATTATATGGTTAATTTTTGTATATATTTAATGTTGTATATTTTTTAAGAATATTTTTAAAAAATTTAGATGTAACTAATTTTTATCCTCAGTTACTTTTTAATTATTGTTAAAATGTATAGAAGAATATTTTCAACATCTATTATTATATAATTTACATAAAAAACCTTAAAAATTATAAAATATCATCAAATTTAGTTTTTTGTTAACACATTATCTACGATGATGTTGGGTTTCTCTCAAATAGAAATCCATGACCCTTCTATCTTCAATTCAGTTGACTTGAATCACATTCATATGTCCATACTCTCTATCATTGTAACACCCTAGCCGTTATAAATTGTAATGCAATATTTTTTAAATTTTAAAATTTTAGTTTTCAAAATAGACAGCATTTTTGGATTCATAATATCCAAATTATCTTAGGGTAAATTTTTGGTATTTTTCTAAGAACATTTAAGATTTGATAAATAGTGAAATAATTGAGTTATTGTTTAGAACCTACTTTTTATTTTAATAAATATTTATTTTATTGAAATTTTCTTTAGTTAAAAATAGATACATAATACCTATATATGTTCAATGTAATTAAATGGGTTCATTTTATAATATAACTAGATATATAAAATTTTATTGATATTTTAACATCGTTTTCACACCTTCTATGAGTGTTTGAAAAATTTCAAAAAACAGAATTTTTCTGCATCAATGAAATTAATTTCATAAATTTTAGAGCCATGGTTGAAATTTATATCTAAAATATGGTTCAATAGGATGAAAATAATTTCACTCAAATAGTATATTTTGAATTTTATTTACCAAGGTTAAAAGTCAATATGGTAATTAAAGATAATAATGATATTATAATAACACTAACACATGTACTAATTATATTGGATAATTTTATTTTGATCATAATCAAACATAGAAATAAAATATTTTCCTTCTGGTCCACATGGATTAGATTTGTAAATTTATTAGTATTTTATTTAAAGAAGAGTAAAATGTGTTAAATTCAATGTTTAAATACTAAACCATTTATTAAATAGGGTCATACAAAAGATAAATTTGATTAAAAATAATCATTTTAAATTTAAAAATGTATACTACATAATGGTATTTTATTTAAAAATATTTGTCAATAAATAATTAAATTTATGAATGACACCCTGATGATGAAGTAATTACTTTATTAAAAAACTATTAAAATAATTGATATTATAAATATACAAATAATGTAAATTGATCATTTTGATGCATTACACTAATTTTATATGTTAATATGTCATTTTGGGATTGGTTTAATATATTTCATTAGAATTTATCATGTTTCTTTTAATTTCAAAAAATCCAAATACTAAATTGTGTCAAAATTGACATAAATGAGTTATTTAAACAAATACTATATTATTAATTTAGATAATATTTATAAAAATACATGGTTCTTCCAAAGGACATAGATAATGTTATATATTTCAATGATTAACCATATGGGGTTCTCTAGGATTTTTATTGTATGTTTATTAACCATTAATTTTAATAATACAAGAATACATGGTAATAGTTAAACTATTTATGTAAGAGTTGTATATTTAATATATGTTTATTATTGTGACATAAACTTATCTAAAATCTATTGGAAGATAGGGTTTCGTCCCATACACACCTTATCCTCGAAATAAATCCTTTTAAATCTATTTTAAACCAAATAGGATTGTCTAACAAATTAATATTTTATGCTTTTCTTAAAGTGACCCTCACCTCTTTTATAAAAGGGTACTTCCACTTCATTCCAAATCATAACTTCAATGGCATTTGTCTTGGCAAAACCCTACTAAAATTTCCTCACAACTACCCTCACGTCATCTTAAAGACCTTATTTTTATTATAATCCAACTTATGATTCCATTTTGATCAAATAAAAATGAAGCACATGATGAAAAGAAAATAATTTCATCACATCTGTCAAATTTCTATTCCTTTTCCACTTCATCATTCGTTGTCTTTTCCATACCCAAATAATAACTATATTTCCTAAAAGGCATTTTGATGTTTTTATAAATAATATACAACAATATTCATTATTCTATCTATCCTATTAATGACAAAGTCAACATATGTGTGTACGTACAACATACCTTCTCAAAGTCGTGGGGTTGTTAGTTACTCAACACTTCATTATTTAAAAGGTTTAATAATGACTATAATTGAGATAAATAATAAATATAACAGGTTAAAGATTATTTATATATTATATACTACCCAATTACATATAATTTCACAATCAATAAAATGATATTGACGCTCATGCGTACATACGGATTAACGTATCCACGAATATGATAAGATTCATTCCCCATTGTAACTATTCATATTTTTTTCATATTATGATAAAAAATACTTTTTTATAACATAATATCATTCCTAAAATGAATCAAATACATCCTATTCATATCAATGAATACTTACATAAAAAAACATATAAAGGAAAACGAATTGTTAAACACCTGAAATAACGATATAACTGAAATATTATTAACAAAAGAATCATAAAAGATCATATATAATATAGTATTTATGTATATGGTTTTGTATAATATAATAACAATTATTTAACTATTATAAAAGAAGTCAACGTACTCTCAACCAAACAAAATTACAAGGTAATGGTTAATTCTACAATCTTTTCATTATCTGAGGTTGTTTATACGTGAGTATCTATGGGGACCTCTTTATCGTCCACATGTGTGTTTCATAAAAAAGTTTTTCAAAAAAATTTCATATTTCCTATACTATGTGTTAAAGTCATTTATACCCTTGTTTTAATTTGTATAAAATTTATATAAAGGAATTATTTCATCGTTTTCCTAACAAGGTCTATTATGACCTTTTTGGTAGAAATATGGAAATAATGTTTTTTAATGTATACGGTGTTTTTAGAAATTTTCCGCCATTATAACATATTCAAAGCATCCATTAAAATAATATAATAATTTTTTCAAAATAATTTTTTCTTTTATAATTATGTAACTTTTATAAAATTTAAATATAAAGAGATATTTCTCTGAAATAGTTTTGATTTCATCTATGTCAACATCCATTGATGGATTTTACATTTGTTTGATGTTGATTTATTACGATTCAATATTTCATATTGTATTGAAGGTTTTTGATATTTTTTACTGTGGATGTGTTATTTTTATAACATTCATGGCTTATGGTTAAAGTATTAAAAATTTTTAAGCCTGTTTGGATATGAATTTTTGTGTTATGTTCCATGATTTTCATATGACGAAAGTGTTGGACTTAGTAAGTGATGGGTGGAGCCCACAATGGATCCTCGATGCATCGGTAGGTCTCACAAGAAAAAATAGTGTATTGTAACATAGCCTTGAAAAAATATTATTCATAACATTGGCACTAGGCCTTGACTATGTTTTCATGATGTCCATAATGATTCATTTAGTCATTCTGAAATTAGGTATTGATATTAAATGGGATTATTCGACTAGAAGAATATCCATGTTAATATGTAAATGGAATTATTTTAGTTACCTTTTATAAATTATGCATAGTATTATGTTTAAAAGGATTTTGTTTTAGTCTTATACATTTTCATAAAATTTTATGCTTATTTATCATATTTTTTTCTATATATTTATCTTTACAGAGCATCAAGGATCACCCATTTCATTGATTTATTTTTTAAAGATTGTAAAGAATTATATTAAGATTAACCTACAGAAATAGGATATGAGATATGTGTGTGTTCAAAGGGGAAAATGTTGTTGTTATTCGATTTCATAATCTAATGTTAAACATGTGAATGTATCTAGAACTTCCAGGGCTACTAAAATTATCGTTAATTAGAGTCTTGGAAAATATATTTAGGAAAACTCTGATTATAGGAAATTACCCTAAGATTTAAAATAAAGATTTTTATAGAATAACATCCTAGAATTTTGGTAATGTAAATATTTTGATAATTTTTCAAGAAATACATCTCTGTCTGTATATGAGCATGTAGAGGCGGCTCTGGCACAAATGTAGTTAGGAGTGAAAACACTGTAAAAATGTTTCGGGCATAACCCAAGTTATCCTAGTACACAACAATGGGCCTTGTCAAACTCTTCATTTTGAATCTCCTGGGGTATATGCTTAGGATAATTCAAATTTTCTTAACAGATCATTATGAAGGATTTATTAGTAAATTCATCCTCAAAGAATATTTTTTATGATTATGGATTAAATTCACAAACTGTTCAATTTATGATAGGTATTTTACATGTATGGAATTATGTATTATGATTAATAATATAATCTAGTGTATGTTATTGTTTATAAATAGTTTCTAGTGGATGGAATGTAAATAGTATTACTGCACATAATCAATGTTGAGATTTCCATCCTAATAGAGCTATTTATAGTGGAGTATGTGATGAAATCATTTCAAAACATTATATAACCATAATTAGACATCTCAATCAGGTTATGAATAATAACCTTACCTATATAGATCACCCTGATCCACAACGTGGAGGATCACTGTTAGACCGCTTCATGAGGAAATAACCACTATCATTCAATAGGATTAAAAATCCATTTTTAGCTGAGAAATGGATAAGTTACTTAGAGAAAATATTTCATGCCTTGGAGAGTAGTGATAGGGGAAAAGATTTCATCACAGTGTATCGCCTCACGAGAGATGCATATCAATGGTGGCCTTTAATTCAAAATAAAAAAAAGGATGAAGAAGTATCAAATATGAATTTGAGTGAGTTTATTGAACATTTCTAGGAAAAATACTTTTCTCATGACCATTGAGTAGATATGAAAAGAAAATTTCTGAGTGTTTGGAAAAAGGAGGATGAATTTGTTGAAAAGTATGTGGCTAACTTTACAAGATTAATAATCTGTGCAC
This sequence comes from Viscum album, assembly GCA_963277665.1. Lineage (NCBI taxonomy): Eukaryota > Viridiplantae > Streptophyta > Magnoliopsida > Santalales > Viscaceae > Viscum > Viscum album. The sequence continues at coordinate 1,691,460,318 of OY728126.1, forward strand.
CAGATTATATATGTAACCCAAGGAGTAATATTGATCAATACAATTATGGGTTTAAACAATTTCTACATCGATCATTAATCTCAAAATTGTTTTTATCGTACACAGATATTGTCTCATGTGATATCAAAAGGAAAAACTAAATCATTATGTCTTATGATTTCAAAAGAATGAAAGAGAAGAAGAGATATTCTGAACTGTCTACAAATGGAAATAAGTAGATGAAAAGAAAAAGATAAATTTCCATCTTAAAGTAAATGTGGGAAGAAACCCCATTGTAAATGCCTGAAGTGAATGTGAGTCTATTACAAGTGTGTTGAAAATGGCCACCACGGTAGTGATTTCATGGGAAAGAAAGGGATTGTCAATGATGAATGAAACAAATGAAGAGAAATGGGGCATTATTCAAATTAATGTCTTATTCTACAAGAATATATACCACATAAAATTCCAACGGAGCATGGCTAGGCTTATGCAATCACTACTACTGGGGTTGAAGTTCCGAATGCCGTGGTGGCGGGTAATTTAATGGTTTCCTCAAATTTAGCCAATGTTTTATTTGATTTTGGATCATCGCATTTTAACATATCATCTTAGTTTTCTATGAAAATTATATATCTGAAATTTGTTTTAACAATAGAGTTTTTAGTCAAAATCCCTAAGTGGAGTATCATTGCAACAACGTTTTGAATATCAGTTCCCATTAGGGAATATGAACATGATTTAGTTTCTGATCACATAATCTTAAAAATGATTGAATTTGATATAATCCTCAGTATGGACTGGCTTTCAGACAATGATGCTAAAAAATATTTTAAGAAGAAAGAGGTTATAATTTTCGATGATGATAAGGAGTACCTTATCTTTAGAGCAGATACGTCACCACCTGATCCTCATTTGTATCCACTCGAGTAGCTTTACTAAATTCAATTATTAGAGAGGAAATTAGTCAAATAACTATGGGTGAGGAAAGGAATGTTAATATATAAGACATATCTATTGTGCACGAATCTATTGATGTGTTTCATGAGTATTTACCTAGAAAACTTCCAGAACGATAAATTGAGTTTTCCATTGATTTAATTACTGGATTAAAGACCAAATTGAAAACCCCTTATATAATGGCCAATGTTGAATTAGTGGATCTATTCAAACAAATATAGGAATGGGTTAATAAAGGATTTATTTTCCATATTGTTTCTCTTTGGAAATCCCTTGTTATTTCTATTAAGAAGAAATATGGATATATGAGGTTGTGCACTGACTACCTAGAGATGAATGTTATAACAATAAAGAACAAGTAACCCTACCATGAATTGATGATTTATTCGATAAACATCATGGAGCTCAATATTTTTCAAAGATTTAACTTTTATCAGGATATCATCAGTTGTGTGTGAAGAAGGAAGACATTCTGAATAACGTATTTCATAACAGGTACGTGCATTATGAGTTTACATTAATTCTTATAGTATTGTGTATCGAAACCTCTTTCTCCATGAATATAATGAATAGTGTTTTTAAATAATATCATGCTAACTTTGTTGGTTTCATTATTGATGATGTCTTGTTATACTCAAAAAGATATGAAGATCATGAAAATCTCTTGAGCACTATTCTGAAACACTTAGAAGTAATTAATTATATGAGAAGTTTAGCAAGATTGAATTATGGCATCGATATATTCCAGTGGTTGGCCATACTATCTTTAAGGATAGAATCTCTGTTGATACTTCAATGACCAAGGAAATCAATGAATGGTTAGGACTTAAAAGTATAATTGATGTATGATCTTATAATGGTTTAGCATGTTATTATCAGAAATTTGTCCAGAATTTTTCCCGAGTGGAAAATCCATTAACCAAGCTCACACGTAAAGGGGTTAAATTTCTTTTTACAACGAGTGTGAAGAAGTTTTTGAATAACTAAAGAGAATATTAGTCAATGATTCTGTATTGACTCTACCATCCGAGAATGATGTTTTTATTATTTATAGTGTTGCTTCAAAGAAAATACATAGTTGTGTCCTTATGCAGAATGATAGTGTTATTTCCAATGCATCTCGACAGCTAATAATTCATGTAGAAAACTATCCCACACATTATTTTAAGTTAACAGCTACAATAATTTATTTAATGATTTGGAGACACTATCAATATGGTTAAATATAAGATATATATAACAATCACATGAAATTTGAAGTATATTTTCTCACGGAAAAAACTCTACATGAGGCAAAGACGATGGCTTGAACTACTCCAAGACTATGATTTCACTATACAATACCACACAAGGATAGAAAATAAGGTGGAATATGAATTTAACTGAAAAAATCATGGAGGTTTGAACAATATAACAGTTGAAAGAGAACATATGTTCATGGATGTAGTAAAATGGATACATGAATAATCAAGGAAGGTTAAAAATCAATAAATTTTCAAAAGGATTCCAATCCATCATTACTAGAAAGGACAAAATATTCTTAGATTGATTATTAGGAGTTTCAAAACAATTAAAGCTTCTAATGATGGGATATTGATTGAATTCCTATATGAAGAAGGAATTTTAAAATATTGGAAGAGACATTGTGTTCCTAACATACCTAATATAAAAATGTAATTTTATGATGAAGCTCATAACTGTAATATTTCTATAAACCCTGAAAGAAATAATATGTATAAAGAGTTGAAAGATCATTTTTGACGAGAAAACATGAAGTGGGTGATTGCTTCTTAAATGCCAAGATGTATGGTTTGTCGATATGTGATTTCTTGAAGACAACATCCTTGAAGTGTAATGAAACCTCTTCGCATAACTGAGTGGAAATGGGATGATATTATGATGGAAATTGTCATAGAACACGTAAATAATCCAATTAATGATGATGAAATATGGGTAATTGATGATCTTCATGCCAATTCATCACATTTCCTTTCTATAATAGAAGATTTACAACTTGAATGCTGAGAAAGACTATATATTTATTATGTTTAAAGACATAATGGATTACCCCTATCAATTGTTTCTGATCATGATCATTATTTTTCATCATGATTTGGGAAATGTATTTAGAAGGCCCTTTATATTGATCTTCGTTTGAGCACTGCCTACTACCCCCAAATAGATAGAAAATCGGAACATACTATTAAAACCTAAAAAGACAAGTTGTGATCTTTCCCACTTGATTTTCAAGGTATGTGGGATCAATATTTTCCTCAGGTACAATTTTCCAATAATAATATCTTCCATTTAAATATTCTGATAGAACTATATAATGTGTTATATGGAATGATATATCAGACGCTAACTTGTAAAAATGATGTCAGTGAAAGAAAAATTGTAGTCTGAAAAATTGTTAAGGATATAGTGTAAAAGGTCAAGATTATCCAAACCCGCATCAAAGTAGCTCAATGTAGGAAATTGTGCTATGCTGAAAACCAAAGGAAGGATTTGGAATTTTATGAATGGGTTCATGTTTTCATGTAGGTATCTATATTAAAGGGTGTTATATGATTCAATACGAATTGTAAATTATGTCCAAGTTACATTAGAACTGTCGATATTCTAGAACAAATTTGAGTAATAGATTACCTTTTTGAAATGCATCCTTTTCTCTCCAAATTTCATGATGTATTCCATGTATCACTTTTGAGAAAGTACATGCTCGACCCAATGTATGTACTCAACTATTTGGAAATAGAATTGGAACCTGAGTTGTCTTACTGTGAAGATCCTATCAAGATTCTTGATACCCGAGATCAAGTGTTGAGAAACTAGACGACTTGTCTTGTAAATGTTCTTTTGAGAAACCATAAGATAGAAGAGGCAATGTGGGAACCCGAGGAACAAAATATTTATAACTACCCAAATATATTTATGCAGTAATTTTCTAGAATTTTTTTGGGATATTTTATTTGGATATAATAATGTAACACCCCAAGCATCCATGATACATTGATCTTTGAATAATCCAATTGCTTCCATTATACACAACTTCATGTTCATGCACACCTCGACCAATCAAACTAGCCGTAATGAATAGTACTACACACTTTTGGAAAATTTATAAATGTTATATTTCAAAATGGGATGCATTTTTGGATTTGGAATATCAAAATTATCTTCGAGTTTTGGAATTTTTCTGAGAACATTTAAATTATAATGAATACTAAAAAACATTGTGTTATTGTTTAAAAACTAATTTTTATTTAAAGAATAAATTATTTTTTAAAATGTATTTTGGGTCAAAATAGATACATTATACCTATAAATGTTCGATGTCATTAATGTGATTTATTTCATAAAAAGTTTAGACATATAAAATTTTATTGAACTTGTAACGTATTTTACCCACCTACGAGGCACATTTGAAAATTTGCAGGAAAACATAATTTTACTACTTCTGTGAATTGAATTTTAGAAATCCAAGAGAAAATTTTGACATCACTATGTAAAATGTGATAGAATATGAAGAAAATAATTTTTGATGAATAGTAACATTTGTATTTTATTTACCACAGTTAAAAGTAAATTTGGTAGATAATGGTAAAAATGTTATAATAAATAAATAACATATGTCTTATTCTATAGGAAAATTTTATTTCAACCAAAATCATCATTAGGAATAAAATATTATCCTTTTGGTTTATAAGAATTAGATTATGAATTTATTATTAATATATTTAATGAAGAGTAAAAAGTGTTAAATTCAATGTTTAATATGTAAAAAAAATATAATTTAGGGTTGTACATAAGATAAAATAGACAATAAATATTCATTAAAAAGATAAAAATATTTACCACATAATGGTATTTTTTCATAATTTTTAGATATTAAATAATTAAATTTATTTTTGACATAATGAGGATACATCGATTACCTTATTAATTAATGAATAAAAAAATTGATATTATAAAAAACAAAATAATGTTAATTGAGACTTTTGATTGATTCCACTTATTTTCATGGTTAATATAAAATCTTAATATTGATTTAAGTAATTTTTTTCGAATTAATCATGTTTTGATGACATTCACAAAAACCAAATACTAAATAGTATCAAAATTGACAAAAATTAATTTTAATATAAATACTATATTATTAAATGATATAATATTTCTAAAAATATAAGGTTCATCTAGAAAACATAGATGAGGTTAGATATGTCAATAATGAACCACTTGGGGTTCTATTGTCTTTTTATAGTATGTTTATTAACCATATATTATAATAATAAAATAATACATTGTAAAAGTTAAACTATTAAACTCTGAGTTAAATATCTAATATAAGGTCAATAGGGTGACCTAAACCTTTCAAAATACTATTGGTTGAGTTTTCTTTATCCCACCCCAACTTTAATCTCGAAACAAATCATTTTAGACCCATAATAATGTTAATAGGATTGTATAATAAATTAATATTATAAAGATTTCCAAAAGTGACCCCCACCTCCCTTATAGATGAGTATATCCCCTTCTCCAAAAATCATACCTCCAAAGCCATTTTCTCAGCCATACCTTAATCATATAACCTACCAACTACCCTAAAATCATCATACTATCTTTACTTTTATCATGATCTAACCTATGGAGACCTTTTGATAATATCCAAAGGAAGTAGCTGAAGAAGATTTCATAATTTCCTCACCTCTTTCAAAGTTATTTTCTTCTTTAACTTCCACATTTTTTTTGTTTCCATAATAATATAATACTTCTATTAACTTATAAATATTATGATGTTATTATAAATATTCATCAACCATATTTATTATACTATACATCCAATAACTAAAAAAGTAACCATACATTTGTATGTACAGCTTACCTTCTCTACGTCAGGGTGTAGTTTGTTATTCAAGTGTTCATTATTTGAATGGGTATATTAATGATTATAATTTTGTAAAATAATATATATAAAATGTTAATGAATATTTATATACTATATAAAAATAAAATTACATAATATTTATGTATCAATAGAATGATAATTTCACTTGTGCGTACGTATAGATTACCATTTCCACGAACGCAATGATATTCATTTCCCATCATAACCATTCAAGAATAATTTGAATATTATGATTAAAATTAATTTTTGTGAAATTAATATAATTATGGATAAGAATAAAATAAATCTTATCAATATCAATCACAAATTACTTAATAAAACATATAAAGGAAAACAAATTAGTTAACACTTGAAACAATGATACTACTGAAATATTTTTAACACATAAATATTATAAGATCGTATATAATATATAATTTTGGTATATGTTTTATGTATATTTTAAAAAAAATTATTAAAATATTATACAGGAGGTTAACATACCCTCGACCTAGGAAAAGGACATGGTAATGGTTAATTCTACAATCTATTCATTATCTGAGGTTGTTTAAACGTGAGTATTTACTGAGACCACTTTATCGTCCACATCTATGTTTCTAAAAAATGAATTTCAAATCATTATTACTATTTTATATACTATGAGTTAAATTAATTAATACCGTTGTTTTAATTTTATCAATTGTTTATAAAGAATATTTCTGTCAATTTTCAAACAAGGTCCTTTATAACCATTTCTACAAAATTAAGAAATGAATGTTTATTTTAACATATATAGCGATGTAGCTATTTTCTTTCGTTATAACATCATTGAAGCATCCCTTACATTATTATAAGATTATTTTCAAAATAAATGTTTCCTTTTATAATTATGTAATTTTAAATGATTTCAAAATAAAAAGATATTTCTCTCAAATATATTTGATTTCATCTATGTCAACATTCGTTGATGGATTTTACACTTGTTTGAAGTTGAATTATTATAATACAATATTCGTTAATTTATTAATGTTTTTGTGATATGTTTTATTATAGATTGTTTATTTTTAAACCATTCAGGGTTTATGGTAAAATTATTTACATATCGTATGCATGTTTTAAAATGAATTTTTATGTTATATTTCAACCATTACATATGAGGAATGCATTGAACTTAGTAAGTGTTGGGTGTATCCCACTATATCTCTTCTATGCATCAGTAGGTCTCATGAGAAAAGCTAGTTTCTTGTCACTATACCTTGAAAAAATCATAATTGTAGACTTGGCATGATGCCTTGACTATATAATTAGGATGTATTACATTATGCAATCCATCATTATGAAAATGTCTATTGAAATTAAATGTGATTGTTTGGCTAGTAGAATATCCATGTTAATATGTAAATGGTATTATTTAATTTATCATTTCGATATTAGTTTGATGTTTATGTTTAAATTCATGTGTTTTAGTCTTATACATTGCATTAAATTTTTATGCTTATATATGTTATTTTTTTCTATATTTTTATCCTTACTAAGCATCTGCTAGATCCCCTTATTATGATTTATTTCATCCTGGATGTGAAGAATTATATTACAATTAACCTCCATGAAAATTATAAAGGATATGAGTGTTTTCTTAGAGGACACAATGTTGTTGTTTTTCCATTTTATAATGTAACGTAAAAACTATGTATGTAACAAGTACTTCCAATGTTACTAAACTAATTGGTCTTTCAAAAACTGATCTCTTCGGATCATGCGAGTGTTATGTAATAATGCACCGAATCTTGGTAACTAGGGTTTGGGAGATACAATTATCCAACATAATCCCTTGATGGACACTACATTCCAGCTCTTCACAACTTTATCTGTTAGTCCAAATCGTTAACCTAAAAACATTTTGGTATCTTCCTTTGAAGTATTCATTTTTTTCTATGAATTCTCATTATATGTTCTATAATCATTATCAGAAATTGTGATGGTAAAAATACATTAATTACTCATTATATTAATTTAGTTTAGAATATAAAATAATAAATATATTTTTAAAAAAATTATAGTATTTTTTCCAATGAATGTAAATATTCAATAAATTTAGATAATCTTCAATATTCTCCATTATTAATATTTTGTTTTATTTTACTATTATGTTATAATATTAATTTTAAGGATATATATTTTCCATTGATAATATGATCAATGAAAAAAAATCAGCTTATAATGATTCAAAAAAATCATGGGTACTCATGAATTGTAGATTAATTTTTTCTATTAATTTTGAATATCATTTTTTAATTTATTTTAATTTATAAAATATGAATTTATTAATTGAAAATATGATTTTAATAGTCAATAATCTAGTAAATGTTGTATACTTTAATTAATCATATTACTTTATAAAAATTTAATTTTGAAGTTTAATTTTTAGATAATATTTCACTATGTATATTTTAGTGATTTAGTTTTCTTTGATAATTTTTTTGTATAAATAATAATAAATAATTCAAAATAACAAAGAGGGTCATGATTCTTAGTAAATTTTTTTTGTTATTACTATATATAGATCAAAAGTATTTATTTATCTCTATCATTATGATTAGTATTTTTTCAATTATTACAATTATAATTATAAACAATACAATGTTGATGGTTAATCTTAATATACATTTAGTTTACACATTTAATAATTTGTCTAATTTTTTTACATATTGTAATTTATTTGAAAATATTAATCAATATGCATGTTTTTTATATAATATTCCCCTTTTAATCATGTAGAATATTTTCATTACAAATGATACATCATAAAAACTAAATTTGAATTCAAGGTTATTCATAGCATATTATTAGTTTATTGTTTTTGTGATGTAATTATATATGATTCATTAATATAATATTTAATTATTTAACTAAAAAATAATTTAATATATAATATATATACATTATATATATTTTAATTTATTAATAATTTTTTAATTAAATAATTTAGTTTTATTTTTATATGTTATACTTTTAATTATCACTATTTTGTATAAAATTATTTATTTTTAAAAATTTATTTGTTTATTTTACATTTTTTTCAATTAAATTAATTTTTTTTTGAAATATTTCACTAAATAGTGAAAAATGATAATAAAATTAAAAAATATTTTTTTGTTTTGAAATGTTATTTATATAATTTAATATAAATTTAAATATTGAATTAAATCCTCTTATATGTAATACTTGATATTTTTTATAGGTGATAATGAATCATAGTGGGATTCGTCTATGATGACTGTGCAATGAATATTAGTAATAGGTTAGTGAATTATTTTGAATGTGGTAATTGAAATTTAATAAACAAACACATTCTCATATCAATTAAAGATATATATATATATATATAATGTAGGGAAATAAATTGGCATGTAAATTGAAATCATTTTAAACTAAGTTATATTTCATGTATATGGATTCATTTACATGGGTTGAATTAAGGATCCAATGATGATTTAGATTTTATAAATGATATTCCAGGGAATATTTAATATTTAATTAATGGTATAAATGAAGACGAAATTGAGAAATTATTGTCCATCAAGTGATTCTATGGTGATACTTAAAAACATATATATCTAGGTTGTATGAAATTAATAGTTCAATAAATATTGTTAAGTCTAGTAAACTAAAAATCAAGGTTTGGAAGGAATAAGAAGTGGTTTATTATTTTTCTATAGTTGTTGAAATACATACTTGATATACCAAATGATCATTGAGAATAAAAATATATTGAGAGAAAATTTTTTCCAAATGATATTGGGGTAATATAAGATACATTCGCATTCCAATGAATTCATATAGTATTAGATTGAATACAAAAGTCCTTGTATAATTAATAAATGTGAGATAACTAGGTATATGTTTAAAGAGGAATCATATGTGTCTTCTTATATTTGGTCATGTAACAACATTCATACAATGGAATATTTTTGTCTTCTGATAATTCATAATTTCAAATTATTAATAATAAATGTAAATGATATAATAAAAAGGATTTGTTATAGTATATATGTTAAAATTTATAATGTAAAATAATCTAATTGTTATAATTTTAGACAATGGAATAAATTTATTAATTAAATTAATAAATATTAAAATGAATATAATAATATTATACAAGTTTTTTTTACAAATTGAATTATTCCATATAAAATATGCACTTTCATTCATATTTCATAGATAGTTTTATTTGAAATTTACAACATATCTCCAAAATTTTGAATGATGTGGATATATATCATGTTGTGTTTAATGAATTATGGGCCAAAACATAATATAAATTATATTTATGTTTACCTTTCATAATTAATTGATAAATTCATAAAATAGTTTTTGGAATGTAGAAGTGTTAATGAATATTATACAATTAAATATTACTAATATCATATAATGAATTTTTATATTCTAAAACACACCTCAACATTTAGCCTTTTCTAAATTAAACTCTTAAAGGTAATAAATCAGGTATTATTAAATGAGATAGGAAATATTTTCTTCAACTAAAACATGTGCGGATAATAAATAAGAACGTTCGTCAAATGGTTTTTTCTATAAATCAAAAATATAATTGATTAAATCATCAATTCAATATATTAAAATATTTTTTATTTCTATACAAATTCATTATGAGAATAAAAATATTTTGATAGATTGAAAAATATAAATATCAAATTTGGTAATGAGGAATGAACGGGTATTGAATATAATATACATAATAATTCATACATATAATATCAGAGTCCATAATAGATAATACACAAAATCAATCAAATGATTGATGGAATATATATTGAGAATAATATATGTGATTATTTTTTTGGAAACATTTTAGATAGAATCTAAATGATAAGTAATTGTTTAAAATCAAAGAATTATTTACTATCAATGGGTATATTCTATTTTTTTTTCTCCCCAACCTATTGTAAATTGAATTTATCTTTTTCCACCTTATCATAATTTTTCCAAGACTGATAAAATAAAATTTTACTTCCATCCATGGTATGAATATGGATAATGTTTTTTATTAAAATGGAAAAAATATTGTGTCACTATAAAATTTGATGTTAATAAGAATAAAATACCATTAATATTTAAGAAATGATGCATTATCACCGAATATTTTCATTTATTATAATATTACCCAACCTTCCCAAAATGTCATTCATGAATGTGTGTTATTTGTAATATTAATTTGTTACCAAAATGATATATTTAAATTTTATGATGAATTTAGAGATTGATGGTATTTATATACATTAAATAAAAGAAATATAAATTGAACAATATTCTATAAATATATACTTGTATTTAATGGTTCATTTTTTACTAAAAATAAAATAATTATGGTCTAATATAACAAAATTTGATGTGTTATTTTTTATTATATATGAATATATTTATGTGTTAGGTTATGAAACTATATCCAACTAAATCATCCATTTTGTTGAAATCACTAGTATAAATTGTTTATTTAATATTGAATTTATAAAATTACTTTTTGAATAATATACAATGATAATGATGATGGAAGGATTTTAATGTTTTCTTGATAAAAATGACAATAAATGTTACACAGATTGACATTCTAAATGTGTTTAAGAATAATCATACATTAAAATTCATTCTAATTCTCTTTTTATATTGAATATATCATAACCAACATTATATGTTTTAAATAATATTATATACACATCCTTCTCATTATTTTTTGAAAATATATTTTGGAAAATCATAGTTTTTCAATTCATAAGAAATGTTAAAACTAGCTTGATCGTCTGAATTATTTCGACATTGATACTACATTATTACATATTTTTTCATTAATATTATGTAGGTAATTATTATTATATGTACATGTAATTCAATCTTCCCAAAGGAAGACTAATCATCCGGACTCGGGTCTATGCTCACAATTTTATGTTCGATTAATTTTCATCTATTTTTTTAAAAATTTATACTCAATATTATATTATTCAACCTTCTACCACCATAATCGAGTTCATTCCTTATACTTAAATATATATTTTTAATTATCAAACTCCTTTTTGGGAAGGTTATATTTTTAAAATCCAAATTTATTACATTTTGTTATAAATTTCATCAATCGATTCATTTATATGTATACATAACCTAGTAATGTGTAAATTTATTTATATTATCATTCTATAGTTATAATGTTTTATGATTATAAATTTCATATGATTTTAATTTTTTTTATAATATTATTTTGGTTTGAACTATTTTATTTAATATTTTTTATATTATTAAACTTTTTCTATTATAAATTATTTTCATTTAAATGTTTTTATTTCATAAATATTTTTAAATTATAAATTTTTCTATATTAATTAAATTTTATTTAAAAACTTATCCTTGATATTAGTTTTTAGATATATTTTTTCGTCTATATATATATTTCATTTTAACTATTTTTAAGGTATATATGATTATATGACTTAAATTATATATATGTGTATATATATTAAAATTTTAATGTGATTTAATTTATTTATAAATATTATTTCTTGACTCTAGGTAAATAATTTATCATGACTAGATAAATTCATGGTGAACTAGTAAAAACAAGAGAATGGGATTGAAAATTTCATCGAATTTGATAAACAAACATTGAAAATAAAGATATTATTTTATATAATTTCATGATGTTTTTTAATATGATAAAATTATTTAATGAATTAATAATCATAGATATATTTGTATATATATTCAGAATAACTAAAAACATTGGACCTGTCCATGTGAAAGAAATAATAATTCATGAGAAAACATTTTTAAAGATATTCAACATGAGACCCAAAAAAATTTTCATTATTAACACATGATATAAGTGTTGAAAATATTGAAGAACAAGATTTGAATTATTTTAATTACATTTTGGGAAAACAATATTCATAGGTTGAAAAAAATTTACAGTTATATATATATTTATGGGACTACTCAGCAATACGTTTAGAAATTTTTGGAATGAAAACTGTTTCAATAAATTGATTGAATTTTTATAACATATACTTATAAAATGAAAAAGGATTTTTTATTTTAATCATGAGATAATGAATATATTATTCAAAATTGTATTTTTGTATAAAATGAGACCTTTTATCCCAGATTATTATATGTCACATAGAAATGAATTTTAAATTTTAACAAAATTTCATATATTTGGGAAAAAATTCTATTAACTTAAAGGAAAATCTATACCAGATTCGTTTATAAGATGTGTCACATAATTTGAAACTAATGTAATTTGTTATCATCATATAACTCATATTTTATTGAATACATTTATAAATTCAAATGATGAAACCAGAAAATATGGAATACGGATGAGGAAATCATTGATAGAAACCTACATCACTCTTCTGATTATCTAAAATTAAATATATAACAATTTTTTTATTATGGGAATAAAGATGAAAATATTTGAATAGGGGAATGAATATTTGGAATGAATCAATTTCATAATCAGGGAAGCCAATATAAATAAAATCCAACTATGATGGTTATAAAAGTCTTGTCGAAATATTTATTTATGAATAGTAATTGTATGATGATGATAATAGCTATTTTCATCTATAAAATCTGGGATATGATATTGTAGTTTATCTTTGATAATTAAATAATGATTTCATATTAATATGGCTGATTGGTGTTATGGAATTTTATGTATAATAGAAGGAGAAGTTTATTTCATATGTCATCATATTGATAATTATAAAATACTTTATTGAATATGAAAGCTTTTCTAGATACAGGGTTGAAGGACATAATGTACGTCTAATTTTAAACATGGGAATTTATAAAATCAATTAAAAAATTGAATAATGGAATTTCGCATGGGACATTAGATATTTTTGTGAATCTATATTTCTTACTATTAATGTAATAAATAATTAAATAGAATATAAAATTTTGAAACATAAATTAAAAATATGAATAAACATCTGAATCAAGGGAATACATATTTAACTTTTTCGCACTAAAATATTAAACATACATAATATTACTAAGATATGTTGTACATTGTGATAGATTTATTAAAAAAATTAATTATATAAATGGAATTAATGTACTTGGTGGTTTTTTTATAATATATAAATTTTTTTACTGTATTATATTTCTTGTTAATAATTTAAGAGAACATAAATATTTTATACTGATGAAATATATTGAATTAGTTTCATTAAAAATAATATCGTCGATTCCAGTAATATGTACAATCATCATTTTGTGTTAAATTTTCAATTCCATTTTTAATAAATTTTTACCTAAAAATTTATTAAATGTGTTCCATTAAATGGAATTCATCACAAATTTTCACGTAAAAATGCATTTTCAACAACAATTTTTTGATATATATATTCACCTACTGATTCATTCTCTTCGGTATATAATAATATTTTGGACTTCCAATTTATAATTGATATATAGTTCTTAATAATATATAAATCAACATTTATTAGAGGAATATATTGTTAAAAATAATATTTCAGAAGTGGTGATTGAGTTTTGTACTGTTTATTTGTCCAATTTGGAGGATTTTAGAAACCCAATATCACAATAATAGAATGTTTATAGTGAATTTAAAGTCATATATTGATTATGGATAAATTTATTTCAACATTATTATGTGATGAATGAATATTTATACATTATGACAAATATTTTTAAGGATCTAGAATATATATCATCATTTATTTTTTCTATGATGGTAATATATATAACAAGAAATGAAAAAAGGCTTATGAATAAAATATAAAATAAAATTTTTATGGTTTATGGATGAAGTAAATAATATTGAAAAACCATAACTACTCATAATATATTATGTTTTTTGGAATAAAAAACCATAACACATAAGAAAAAAATGATTAAAAAATTATTTTTCTTTATAAATTGATATTTTAAGTAGTTTAACTATTGTAAATTAAATTATTCAGATAAGTATAAATAATTTTTGGAGTTTATATTCATTTCTAAAAATATTTCATAATGTTTTTACCTTTATTTATATTGGTAAAATCAATAAAAACATCACAATTATTATATTTATCTAAATAAACATAGTTACGTTTCATTTTGGTTTGGTGCATTATAGGTAACATCCTATTTATCACATTATTTATTTTTAAGGGTACTATACTATAAATTTATAGATCTTTACATTGAAAACATCATAAGAAATTATTATAACAAAAATAATTTAATATTTTGATTAAATGAAATTGGGATATTGTTATCCCATTACATCATCAGATTCCCATATAGCATCCTGATTATTATGACTGTTTAATATGACGTCGATTAACTGGTTGGTATTATTTATTAGGATTTTCTATCATAGATATAGGTAATCCACTAGTTTTATCTTATGTGAATGATATTGTTTCATTTGGAGGAATTTTGAGTTTTGTATACGTGAAAGATATACATGAAATTTTTAATTATTCATTCAGGAAATAAGTAATATAGTTGGAAGAGAATTGGATAAAGTGATAAGATTTAATCTACTACAAACTTGATAAATGATCTGAAAAAAGAATATATAGAGAAATTTTATTTAATTTTGAAATTAGTAAATTCTTCTATAGATATATCTATAGGAAAAAATATAATCCATTCCACACTCTAGATCTCATTGATGAGTTTGTATATAACTATTATTTCAAATATTTTAATTATTCATATGTCATTGTATGATTTAAAACATTTCTATAAATTCATAAAATAAGAAAACAAATATAATATTCCACATTATGAAATCATCATATCATTTAGAAGTTAGGTATCATTTAGAATGCATAGCTTCATATGGGGAAATTTGAAAGCAAGAATTGAAATAGAACTTATGTGAGAATTATAGAAAAGGGTTGTATTAAACACGAAATACTTGAAATTAAATTGAATTTGATCACATTATATCCTGAATATATTTAAAGGTCCACTCATACATACCATATTTATGAAGGTTAGAATAATTTGTGATACATTTCATTATCTCTAGTGATTGATAATGAAATATCTTGAACATTGAAAAAAATTAAAATCTCAATCAAATAAAATTAATATTGTTACCCTATATAGTATTACCATTATCTTATTTATATCTAATATATTGGGACACATATTAAATTAATATTTATAGAAATTAAATTCATTTTTTCATTAATAGATTGTCTATATCGCAAATAAAATTATTGACAATAGATTTCGTAGAGTCGAATGCAATATTCGATTGTATTGTTTTCTAATTTCCATAATAGATGGGGTAATTGATGGATAATAGTATTATTCGTATAAAAATATAAAATATGAAATATATCAAACCATCAATTTAATACATATTTCCAAATTTCAAAAAAATTCATCCCAAGATATGTTTCATTTTCCCAATAGGTCATCAGAATTCCGAGGTAAATTGGGAAATATGATATATGTGAATTTTTAGAGAATTTCATCTATAGTATAGTTATATTGGAACAATATATATGTTGGAAACATTATAAATATATATTTGTTAATGTGAAAATCTATAATATTCACTACAAATTTCAATATCATCATATCAACTTTGTGGGAGTCATTGATCTTGACAACGATGAACTATAGATTAGTTAAATGGGATTGGTATGATATCTCACATTACCATATAAATTCATTATTTATAAATTATAAATCCATTTATATTTTTCCTTTTTAGTCACTCATCATGACGTGGGTAGCATTATACTTATTGATCAAAGAATCGTCCACCTAACTCTCTGTCCTCATATAGTATTGTATTGATAAGTCATGGTCATTAATACATTAAAACCACCAATATGTGAACATGGTTCAATTATTAAATGTGAATATATTTTTATAACAAATGGGGTACTTATAGATATCTCTATTTTTACTATAGAGATACTTCGTCCAAATATTTATTGGAAATATAATTTTTTCTATATCCAAATTAGGCATTAGGATGGATTTTTTTAGTTTTTAATTGGAATGAGAGAGAATAAATTGACTTATTATTTTACATGAAGGAGATACCAATACTATTATTTAAGAGTATAAAAATATTATAATACATTTCCCACTACAAGTTATAGTATGAATGTATACTATCATCTTGGTTGTCAACATAACTAGTTATTTGAGATGGTTTGACATTGGGCCTTATGAGCACCACCTAGTATTCCAATGGTTTTTGAATAGTTATGATTGCATGGTTTAGAGATTATTGGGAGAATATAACCTATTTTGACGATAATAATTGTGGTTGATAAATATATATTTATATAATAATATTGGAATGACTATAACATTAGAAGAAACAATAAAACTCATTGTAATCATAAATAGGAAGAAAAATAAACAACAACAAACATAAAATATAATACCATTTGTTGAGGATAAGAATTTCCATTGAAGGACATACAAAATATATATGAAAGCTCACCCATGTTTGACCACAAGAGTATATATAAATAAAATACCAAAATAAAGGCTACAAAAATTGAAACGAACCACCTAGTACACTACCATATATTCCATGTGATAGGAACATCTAATATCATTAAGCCCCATCCCTTAATCGAAATCCTTAACCACATCTCAAAATATGAAATTCAACATGTTTTTCAATGTTCATGTATAAGGATTCAATATTAACACAATAGTCGACCTCCAATGTGTTCTTATTTTACATCTAGAATTTATTCATTGTATTCATATTCATTGAAGAAAATGAAAAATAGAAATAATAATATTAACTAACTCAAACTAATTATGCTTAAAGGAAACAAGTTATTATTACACCTAGTTCATCTAATTCATGTATATCTCAAAAAAACATCCACCAAATATATATTTTTCATACAATAAAACAATGAAAATATTTATTTATAGTGACATGAACAATGATATAATGAAAATAAGTCCTCTGAAGAACATTATATCAAGTGACCCCTCAGGTTCGAAATATTAATATACCAAAAGAACCTTATTCAACAAATCACGTAATCAATGTTCGAATGGAATGCCTATCAATATTACCATATTACCATGGACCATATAATTTAAAATAAAAATCCTATCCAAAGACCGACAACATTGGTAAGAGTGATATCTATCTTATAATATATAAAAATACCTCTTTATCTCGATTTCTCAATGTTCAAAAGCTCCAAAAGATCCACCCTCCCATAACACAGTTTTATGCCCTATAAAAGTATATCATTCCTCTTTCCACAAATGATGTTCTCAACACAACCTCTTGATAGTACATCACTATTAATCAATGTTATTTATTTTGAGAACATTTCTTCATATATGATTGTCAACAGAATCCCATATTTTTAATATATATGGAGTCTTCCACCAATATAAAGTTGTTATCATTACCTAAATTTTCATATTTGTATGCACATGACCCCAAAATCACATCAACAAAAAAATATTAGTGAAAATAAAAAAATACCTATGAAATATCCTCAAGCGCCTATTTCCCATGTGAGCACATCATGTCTCACATCTCATCATTTTCCTAGTGCAATCTAATTATATACATGACACCAATCAAGTTAGGATTGTCATCAGATGCCTTATGTTATTTCATCAAAATTGATGAAAACATAATCCCACATTATATATATATATATATATATTTGTGTGTGTGTGTGTATTTCCACTATTTTCATGAATTTTGATTCTCAATAAACAAAAATTTAATTATATCGAGGCTGAAATTAAATCTCAGTGTCTATGCACCGCACATATACATTTATATCTCACATCATATGTAAGATCCAAGATTTTCATAAGGTATGTTTTTGTTTTTTTTTCAGTTCAAATACATTATTTTTCACAAATATGTGTTTTCCAATGATCATGAAATATCTTGGGGTGTTCTGGGGGTTGGGAGGATAAAAGGAGAGGCAAAATGAAATTTATAGGAATTTTTCACGGTTTTCACATGGTTAGAGAAAATTGTGCGGAGCATCGTAGGTAACCATGTATCCTAGGATAGAGGTATGTATTTTCTTATTGCATAATTAGTCTAACCATTATTAATTCATAGGAAGTCTTGTAAAATGAGGATTTCAGGACATTGTCTTTAACAAGGTTTGGTAAACTATACGGGTAAACCATGTATCCCAATAAAGATTAGATATTAAAAAAATTTCCACTTTGGGATTTTAAGGCTCAATCAGGATTTTACACCATTTCTTTCCCCTAAACAATATTTAGGAACCAAATATTTTATTAGCTCCCATTTGTGGTACAACTTTATTCATTGGTTGATTTAAGTGTCGATGGTTGCATGTTGAAGCATCAGGAAAGTATAAACTCTTCATTGCTTCATCTTTTTTATTATGATTTGAATCATTCTTCCATCTCCATCCAAATATTAAACCCCTAATCATTTAATTGATATCTTGGTTGATGAATGAAGGTATTATTGTATCGGGATCTAAGATATCAATTGAAGGAGGGTTCATCAATAGATTGAAGGTAGGTGGTCTATAATATATATCCCATATTTTTGTTGTCGATGTGTGCATGTACAACTTTGATATTTGTCAGATCATGTTGAGATTTTCAATCCCTTGGTAGGATTATTTATTTTTGGGTTTCTAAATGTTGAATTGAAACTATCATGGTCCCTAAGGGGTGCATCAAAGATGCTTTGACCCATTTAAGGCCATCCATGGGATAAGCCAATACTTTCCAAATATAAAATTAGCTATGTATTTCTTTTGGGATTGTGAAATAATTTAGAGACATAATTGAGTATGTGGATATTCATAATGGATGTCTAAATGAGGTGATGGTTAATTATAGTTGAGGTGATAGGCATGTGAAATATTGTAGATATGCCTAAGCTAGTTAGTTCTTGTAAAACTATTTTTATGCTAAATTGATAATGGTTTGTGGAATAGAATGTTTGTTGAAGTGGATTTCATATGGTGATTTATGAATGTGTATAATGGATAAACATATGGTAATTATTCACTACACTTAGTGATATAGTTTTTATAACGAGAACTGGAATAAATGGGATAAGTGTTGTAAATGTAGTATGTGTTGATGGGTTGTGGCACAGTATGAATTACCATGATGATTGTTAGGGATTATGATTATTGAATGTATTGGTTGTTTTTTGTTTCTATATGGTTTGTGTGTGGTGAATGTATGGATAATAATGTTTATGTGGCTTGAGATGTGGGATAAAGGATTCATGCTCCTCCCATGGTCTAGTTTGCATTGATGCTCTTACTCCACCCACAATGCATGGGTTAGGGAAGTGGACATACCTATATTCCCGTAACTGTTGAATTCCACCTATATTGAGCCTTCAAGATAAGGATATTTTTATGTGGTCTAATTTTATCCCTATTGAGTTAGGGACTTACTCATTACCTTATGAAAATTATTAATTCCATGAACCATGTGTGATTGATGAAAAACTAGAAATAAAAAAATATAATAAATTACACCTTGGTAAGTGCATATAAGTAGAGATTTATAACTTTTGTCCCCTGAATTTTCATTATACTTCATTTTATTTATTTAATAAATTTTCAAAGTATCTATTAGACTACATATTTATAGACACCATTGGTGGGGGGAAACAATGTTATACTCACACCCTACTCAAGTCACCATTAGGAACCCAAGAAGACTTCATGCTTGATGGTTAGGAAAAGGGAAACAGCGCAAGGATATGAAGTTGAGTTAGACATGGTAAATTCATGTATGAGGTCCCAAACATTGAGTCATGAAAATTTTAGGATTCTATTTTTTCATTATTTTCAGTTTTTTAACTTGTCATATTAGAATATCATGAAATATTTAATATTGCTTGTGGATTGTACCCAGATTGGGAGATGTTTGGATATTTATGTTTTCAGTAGTTTCCTATTGTTTCCACTATTTTTAATGTCATATAGTATGGAATACTCTTTTTAAGAAGGTATTCCCTCCCCCAATGACATGTTAGTTCCTCACTACTAGTCAGAAACCACTATCATATCTGGATGTGTGCTAGAGATTAAGCAATGACCTGGATCAAGGCGCCGATTTAGTGGAACTGAGACCGAGGACATAACATTGTGGTAATAGAGGAGTTATTTTACGACTCCTAGTATTTTGGGATGGTAGACATGAGATTAGACCTATATCCTCTCTTGGTAATGTGGTTGTTCCTGGGAGTAACTAACTCATGTATGTGTGAAACCCCAAGAAACTCGGGGTGGGGATTGATGTTCTTGATGTGAATTGTTATATTTTATTATATTTAACACTTATGTGATGTACATATCATGTTATATGATCTTATTATGATATATTTCACATGGATGGATTGTAATGTGGTTTTTCATTCATGAATCATTCTAGGAACCTATGTGTATAAGTGACACGAATCATTGTAGCCTCACACAAAAGGGATATGTTTGTGGGACATATATGGTAGAATGAATTTGACTTTCTTAAAAGTGGTAAAAATTTGTGTCTAACAAAATGATTCAAATGGGATTAGAAGGGGAGAAAATTTATAAACAATAATAAAATAATTATTATTGATCAAGGGTGTTGTTTGAAATAAAATGTTATTATTATTAATTGGGATTAGGAATTTATTTTGAATGGGTGTAAAATATATGGATTATAACCATGTGAGTGAGTGACCCCGTGATAGATATGGCATTAAGAATGATGATTTAGGGTAGTTTCCAAGATATAATAGCTCAGATTGGGAAGTGTTTGAGAAATGGTTTGTTTAAGGCCAATGATGAGTCTTCCCTTAAACTTTATAAATGTTTCAGGGTTGTGTTATAAAAAATTTGTGTTGGGTATGTTAGTGAGATGCCACCACGATGATGTGTTCCATTTGGATTACAAGGGAATATTAGTGAGAATGATCCCCGTGTAGTTGGGAGTGAGGATATAGTGGTTCAAGATAATAGAGAAGATATTTTCTGTGAGAATATTTGTCATTTTTTGCAGGTGATGGAATGATACCTATAATAGGTTGTGATGAGTATGTTTGAGCTGACCATGGAGTTTCAGCTATAACATCATTTGACATTCACGAGATAGGGTAGTCTAGAGGTAGCATAGTATTTGGTAGAGTCTATCTAGAAAATTAATTACCATATAGAGACTCCTATTGATAATATTGTAAAGTTGGTAGCATACATGTTAAAGAGGAAGTCCATGAGTTGGGGTGATATTTTGATTCAGATAGAGCGAGCAGAAGGAATGGGGTGGAAAGATTTCTAGAAATTGTTTCTGGAATAATACTACCGAGTAGCCACAATGAAGTTGATTGTTTTAGAGTTTATAAGTTTTACGCAGGGGGTTGCGTTGTTGAGGGATTATTCCATCCATTTCACCGACATGTTCTGATTTGTTCGGATGATGGTTGTAGATGATTTGGTTATGGATAACACTTCCAAGATGGTCTTAGGAATTTGATTAGGTCCTATGTGAAAAAATTACATATGAAGAGGTTTGAAGAGTAACTGTACCATGACCTTATCTCATATGGGATCCTGAAAAGAGAACCAAGTGGTGTAATTTTGTTTCCAACTTGGTGGACAGGTGGTAAAACCTTTGAGGGAAGGAAGCATCATTTAGGAAGTTCCCAACAAGATGAAAGTGAATAGAATAGTCAGTGGTGGGGGCTAAATTATATGGTTAGTGATATCGTTTTCTGTTTTCAGTGTGGAAGGTCAGGGCACAAGCAAGGTTAGATTCTCTATCCACCAGTCTAGTGATGATCATGTTGTTGGTTGGGACATATATAGAGGTTCTACAAGGACCCTCAATAGCCAGATATGGATGAGAGTTAGAAGAATATACCAAGTGCGGGAAGGGGATTGATTAAACTTTATTATGTAGGTAATTGGAGCTCAAATGGATTTATTAGTAGGGGTGATGGATGTGGAACTCTTTGGTGAGACCATTTTCACTATAAGGGAATTAAAATATAGTGGACATTGGATTGATCCTATTGTAGAGGAGCAAGCCATCATCATGTAGTGTATTCTACACCTAGAGGTCGAGAGGCTAGTCCATATACATTTTGAGGTACATTTCATGTAGCTATCATAATTTCTAATTATTTATTTGAAAAAGGATCCATGCACTATTATATCTCTGAACTGTTTGATGTTGTGTTTGAAATTGAAATTAGATCAAGTTTGTGGGGTTATGTAAATTGATAGTCAGTGGGGGGAGAAGTTTGGTGATTTCTAATAGAGTAGAGATTTTTCTTTAGAGGTTGGTGGTTATCATTATATGTTGAACATTTGTTTATAAAGAAGTTAGTTTTTTACTTGATTTTTTGCATGAATCTATGGTTATGTATCAAGTCAATGTATACTGTTACCTATGTGGGGGTAATGATTATGTCTCACATGGGAGACACATATATCCTTCGTGGTGAGTGGGATGTTTGAACTGGGGACACAGATCCAATATGTCAGTAGTAGGTGAAACACAATGATCTAATAAATTCCTTATTGTATATTATTTATAGGTGGTGTAACATGTCATTACTACTATAAAAGTAAATTTTCAAGATTTTCCTCAAGAGGATTTCCCGAGACTTGCTCTTGAAAGGGATTTTGAGTTCACAATTGGGTTGTTGTTAGGGGCAGAACAAGTTTCCATTCCACTATAACTAATGGGGCCATCAGAAACCAAGGAATTGAAGGTTTAGGGGGGATTTTGTGAAGAATTTATTTAATAGAACTATTGTGTTTCCATGGGATAACTGTTGTTGTTTTATAAGAAGGAATATGGGTAATTGTATTTTTGTGTCAATTTTTAGATGTTTAATCATATGATGGTTAGGAACTGATACCATCTTCCCAGAATTGATAAACTATTTTAAGAACATTGCGGTGCCTCAATGTTCTCCAAAATCAATTTCATATTCGGATACCATCAGATGAGGGTGAGACCTATGACCTACCGTGGTAATATTTTTGGATTAGGTACAAGATGTTTGATTTATTAGTTATTCCATTCTAGTTGACCAATGCACTTGATATATTCATGGTGCTAATGAACTAAATAGTTCTCCCTTATCTGGATTAGTATTTGGTTGTATTATATTATGAAATCATGGTGTACTCGTGAACTCATTAAAATCATTCCCAACATCATGAGATCATCTTGTGTAGACCAAGAGAGAATATAATTTCTTCCAATCTATGAAATGTTATGTTCTATAATGATAATGTTTTTTTATTGGGACACATCATTTTTATGCTAAGTGTGTCAGTTGATCTAGAGAAGGTGTAGGCCATGGGGTCTTCGGAGCATCCCAAGTATGTCTCCAATGTTCGAAGTTTGTGAGGATGGTCTAGAAATTCTTGAAGATTCATTATGTATTGATCCCATTTGGGAGAACCACTATCAATATTAACCGTGAAATGTATTAACTTTTAGTGTATAAAGGCATGAGAAATGGTTTTACATGAATTTAAGAAGTAGTTGACTACCACACTGAATTTTATTTCACCTATTCCTAGTAAGAGGTACACCTTGTTCTGGGATGCATCTATTGTGGGACATGGGGATGTATTGATGCAAGATGATCATGTTATATCATATGGGTCAAGATAGTTGAGGCCTCTTGAATGAAATTACCCTACTCATGATCTTGAGCTAGGTATAGTGGTTTTTTCTTTAAATAGTTAGAAGCATTATTTTGATGCACGAAATGATTCATGGTGTTTATGGATCATGAAAGTCTTATGTACATACTCTATCAAGTGGATTTAAATATACTTTAATGAAGTTTGGTGGATTACATATAATCCATCGATTTTGAGTTGGAGTACACACTAGGATAGAGAATAGTGTTGTAGATGCTCTGAGCTTGAAGACTCGGAATTATGTGGATTAGGAATCCCTTATTTAATAGAAACAAATGTTTTATTTCTGGATATGCACATGGAGGTTCAGGATTTGGTCAAAAAAATGTCTCCTTCATCTATAGAGGTTGATTGTATTCATCTGATCTCGGTTTAGAAGATTTAGCTAGATAATTCAGAGTGTTTGGATATGAGTTAAGGCACTAAATGTGGGGAGTCACATTCATGTAGGGTTGTGGGTGTAGATGGATTTTTCTTTGTTTAGGGACATTTTTTCTACTAGTGGGTTCATAGGAAGAGTTTATGTGTGACTTCCATGCATCTATGTGGGATGTAAAACCTGGCTTGACTAAAATGTGTCATGATATTCGTTGGAAGTATTGGTTTCTAGGAATGAAGTATGATGATGTGGGTATTGTGAAAAAATGTCATAACTATAATCTAATGAAGTTCACGAATCATCATATAGGAGGGTTTTAATAGTATTTTCCAAATCCATAATGGATGTTTAATGATGTAATGATGGATTTAGTAGTTCTTTATCTGTGTACAATTTGATAGAATGTTCCAATTTGTGTCATTATTGATCAGTGGGCTAAACTATCCCATTTCATTAAAGTAATATAACATTATATAGTGAACCAGTTAGGTAGGTTATATGTTTAAGGGACAGTGAGACTACATGGTGTGCCGATAACCAAATCGTTGTATTTTTATCACGGTTTTACATCACTCTTCTGGTAGAGGGTACAAAAGGAATTTGGTGCCGAAGTGTTTTTGAGTATTGATTACAACCCGATGATGGGAGGGTAGTAAAATCATGAAATGAAGGTATTAGAGGTCATGTTAAGAGCTTTTTTTCAAGTTTTTGGTGGTTCATGAGAAAAGTAGTTATCATTTGTTGAGTTTTTATACAACAATTGATTCCAAAATACATTTCAAATGGTTCATTTTGAGTCAATATATATGAGGCCATTTAGATATTCATTGGGTTGGTTAGAATTTGGATTATGAGTGATTTGGACCAAGTCTTATCTGGTATATGTCTAAGAAGGATCATTTCATTCAAAAGCAGATGAAAAATGATTAGAGTTCGCAAAATTTATATGAAGAAAATCATCGTAGCACTCTGGTGTTCATGGGAGAATATTGTTATTATTTAGGGGTCTCCATGGATGGTTCAACATTGAATTTAGATGTATGTAATGTAATAATATAGGTACATGGGTCCATTAGAGAATTTGGAGAGGATTAGGCTGGTGTCTTATCAATTGGATCTTCCACAACGATACAATGGGAAGCAAAATATTTTTATTATTCAAATCATCAGAATAATCAACCTGATCCATCCCATATGATAAATGTTGAGGTTGTAGATTTTGATCTTTAAGCGTCTATTTAAGAAAATAAGTCTTTTATTATAGACTATAGTGATACAGGTTTTCATGGAATTGTTTTAAAATTGGTTCGTGGTATATTGAAGCACTAAATCATTCACGAAGAAACATGGGAGTGATAATTAGATATGTGGGCCCATTTTCCCAACCACTACTCTTCATAAGCTCAATGATGCTCAGGAAGAGCATCTCAAGGATGAGCCTTCATATGTTGGGGAGGATTTATGATGTGTAGTTTTTCATAACCTATGTTGTTGTTTATGATTTATTTCAAGTGCATTATTTTGGTTAAATATTTTTTTTCAAATATCAGTTATAGGAACGTGGTGTTCTCGAGGTTCAATATACAAAAGGGGGGGCAAGAAACAATTTTTGGTCGTGTTTCAGGGCTTGCAAATTGTCACACACGGTTTTTTTTCTGCCTTTGTATTGATCCGGCCCATTAGAAATACCGATCCACATCATGGGTATTTGATGAGATGAATATTGATTTTTAAGTTTCATATATGTCTAAACACCATAATTTGGGATCCCCATTGCTTGTTTTGGAGTTTTTGAAGAAAGGGTGGTTACTTTATGATTTGGGCCAACCGTGAGCCCATTCTGAGTTTTAAAAACCGAATTTGTTTCCTTTATAACTCTTTTGTTTTTCATCCTTTTTCACCCATTCAACTTCCCATATGTCCTATACTGATATATTAAAACTTATTTATCCTTTTGGACCCATTATAAATTCATAGGCCGGGTGAATTTGGGTTATTCATTTAGGTATTGGGCCAGCCCATGGGCCCATTTCCTGTTTAAAAAAAATAATTTGTTTTGTTTATATCTATTTCATGTTTTAATATTTTTCGGTGATTCCACCTCCCAACCGAAGACAATATCCCTATCCTCACAACCAATATCGTTTTTGCCTCTTTGGAGCTCATATTGGTCGCGTAAGAGGGCGAATAATCTCAGGATACCTCAAATCGTCCAGATTTGACAATGTAAATTGTATCATTCATAAATTAATCAATTCGTACTCTTTCGGCCACCAATTTTCTTTACCTGGTTCGTCCAGATCTTAGGAGTCTCTACATCAATTTTCAAGCCATTACCTTCCATCTAGGGTTGCAGATCTAATGGAAGACGAAGAGTTTTCTAGGGTGAAAGGTGAGATTCCTTCTCCTTTCTCCTTCCTCTTCCCCCTCAATTCATTATTTCTTTGATTTATATTGTACCCTAGTTTTGATCGACCTAGGGTTTTGTTATAAAATGTTTTTTGATGGGTTTTATGTTTTTTTAGGTCTGTTATTTATAGTTTTAGGGTTTATAAACCCGCGACGGGTGATTTCGGGTGTGCGTTTCAATTACGCCAAAGATTTGAGGTAGGATACCCCTTTCACATGACTTTATTATTTAAGTTTCATCATTTTATTATATCTAACACCAGATATATATTTTTATTATTGTTTTTCATCTTTTGGATAATTTTATTGGTGTTCAAAGTGGTTGTTTAATCATTGGTTTGTGAACGGTAGTGTTGTTTTGTTAGGAAAGTTCTCAACAAATGTTTGTTTAAATGTTCCATTATGTTTTGAAAATATTTTGTGAGGTTTATAATCTGGTATATGGTATTTTTAACATGTTACAGTATCTTGAATGAAAATATGACTTTCAATTGGTGTTTTATTCCTTTTCATATACTTAAAATAAATTGTTTTGTTTAAAAAGGGAAAGTCATGTGTTCGGTAAATTGCCCGGTTGGCTTTTCTGTGTGATGTGTGATTTAAAAGTTATTTTTTTGGATTTATAAAGGAATTTGAATAATGATAAATGGTATTTTTGGGTAATTATATGTATTTACTATTTTTATTTGTTTTTACAATCAAGTGGGTTTTGATTTACAATATATTTTGGCCCGAGTTTCCCAAAAATGGACTGTTTCACATCTTTATGAAAATGGTTGTGTTTTGAATATGTAACCTGAGTATTATAAGAGATTTATGAATGTGGTTTTCTGATGTAAATTGTGTTTATACAGATCCTTAATAGAATTAAAATTCATTCCTTCGTCAAAGGATATTTTTGAGAAAATAATTAAAGGCCTGTTTGGCATTTCCTAGAAATGAAGGATTGTTTTACTTGTATATAACAATTTGTGCAATTGGGATTGTTTTATGGTCCATTAAATGATTTTATTAAATGTTTATTGGGTGTAAAAATATTATTTGGTTTGTTTATGATGTGTGTTTATAATTTAAAGAGTGTTTTTGAAAGAGTTTTATGTGCAAAGCCTCAATACACTTCATGAAATTGTTTTACCAAAATATTTAGCGGTTTGCTGATTAGTGTAAGAAATGTGAATAATGATTATGGTCTGTTTGTGTTTTTATGGTTTTGGAATGGAATGTGGATTTGAAATGTGTATTTGATAATATGTGTATCTTGATTGAGCACAGTAGGGAATCCCGGATATCTAGGTGGGCGGACGTGTACTAGTATGCTAGTGATTCTGTGGGGGTTGGCCCTTGTTTCACGTAGGAAGTTTGACGATGACAACACTAACTAAACTATGATGATGATGATGATTGGGGACCACTAGGTTATGGATATTTTCCCTACTAGTGGCTTGTGCACGAGAACTGATATTTATTATGGTTACTTTCACCGAGATACGAGGTACTTGGGGCTCACAACTAACAAGTGCCTAGGGGTATTCCTGTGACTAGGGCTCATTGGCTGTTTTGTACTCACCATCGGCATATGGTGTGTTTGGTTGGTAAATTCAGTAGTATGTGTTATTTATTTGAATGTTAAAATTCTTTAAAGAAGCCCTCTTGAAAACTATGTTCATTTTGTAGTTTCACCTCTTTGAAAATAATTGTTCCTTGTATTTTTGTTTATTAAACATGCATGTTTTTGTCTGATAATTATTATAGCATGGAACCTCATTTGAAAACCATACTTTCAAATCTTGAATTTAAAACTCTAAATTGATTTTTCTTTTATTTTAAAGTAATGTGTATTGGGAATAGAATACCGGGCTAACCTACTGAGTTTTAATACTCACGCCAATAGTCTTCTTCATTTTTTTAGCCCTTGTGTCGGTTTCATCTTTAGTTCGATCACCTTGGGAGACTTTTTATCATTTTGTTGGAGAGTGACCAGAAGTGTCACATGGAGTTATTTTTTTCATCGGGATTGTTCAGTTGAGTTGTTGGTTTTGTTCTAATTTTAGTTTCTTGTACAAATAATATTTTGTTCAATTTTTATATAAACTCATTTTGGGCTATCTGTTTATTTCCACTGTTTGTTTGATTGTTTATATATGGGAGAAATCGTTCCCTTGTGTACTCTATTGATGCCCTTGGTGCTTGTCACCATCTTGGGAGGATCGGGAACACCTCTCGAGACTTGTCGCGGGCTGGCCTGAGTGACCGGTTTAGGGTCGACTCGGGCTGGTTCGTGACAAAATGGTATAAGAGGAGGTCATCTATTAGCGGACCTTTCTTTTTAGAGCGCCCTTGTTATTTTGGGGATGTCAAGGTAGATGGAGTTTGATTTTTGGGACTTGAGGGGTAAGTGCAAGAAGAGTGTCACGAACTCTTTCTTATTCTAATCCTCAGGTTTCCATGGAAGTCCGGTTTTATTAGTGTCCATTGTTCTAGTTGATTGTTTTGTATTGGGATATGACAAGGGGAGTCTGACCAATGGCCTTCGTGAGCTCATAGGGCCTGGAAAGCCATGTGGGGCTGGGGAATGATCCTAATAAGTCTCTCTTTGTTGGTGTTGTGTTTGGCATATGGCCGCCAACCATATGGTCAAGTCACCCACTGACACTAGTTCCCTTTTTTTGGGACTCTTGAACCTTTCTTGAATTCTGAATTTTTGTTTTTAAAATCCTTGTGTGAGATTGTGGAAATGGGTTTTAATGTAAGGATTATATTTTGAAAAGTTAAAAAAGGGGTTTCAATAATTAAATAAAAGAATGGTTTTGTAAGGTTGTGTTTTTGTGAAAAAAATGGTGGGAAACAGAAATGATTTATAGGAATTGGATTATCCATAATCAAAACTTGTGGTTTGTTGAAATAAAATGTTTTGAAATTGTGAATCATTTTAAATTGATTCTGGATCTTTTTTTTAAATAGGATATTTTAGGATGTTAAAAAGTTATTGAATTGGATAAATTAGTTTTGGAAATTGGTTTTGATCGGTTGGTGTTTTACTACAAACGGTATTGGTCTCAATGGACCTCGGATTATGAAAATATAACTTGCTGATTTTTTTTAAAAAAAAATGGGAAGGGGTTGTTTGGAGTGGCTTGGTTATTTAAAAAGTTTTTAAAAATTAAAAGAGGTAGGTTTTTAAGAAAATGGTTCTTAATTAATTGTGGTTTTTTTTGTGAAATATGAAAATTATTTTTGACTTGGTGGTCGATGTTCCTTTTGAAGGTAAATTGTTTTTTTTTGAATTATGATGTTTAATTTTTTCCTTTGGTGTTTTCATGGGTTCTCACATGCATGTTTTTATTTATATCTGGAATTATGGCCTATATGGTATAGTGGTTGGGTTCCAGGGGTGGCATGGAAATGTGCATGTGGGTGAGACTTGATGAAACACCATTGGTGAATGTGGAAACCCACCAAGTTAGTTTGATTTTTCCAAATTGTTTTGAGCTGAAAATTGTGGCCTTTTTTTAAAACCAATGGTTATGTGGCTTGATTTTTCTATGTTGTAGAAGATTTTTTTATTCAGTAATATTCCTTGTGATCTACAATTCATAGTCTTGTTGTTTCTTGAGATGATATCTTATTGGTGTCTTGGTTTTGGAGATATTTTCATTGGGTTTCTAAAGATGTGTTTGATGTTGTGATGTGGCCAGTGATAGTTCTCCGTTGTAAATATTTCCTGCTGATCAACCTAAGGATTCATTTCAAATGTTAAATCCACCTCTTTTGATGATGCCTCAACCTGTTTGTTGGAATATAGAGTAGTTTGGGATCTATTAAAAGTGCTTCTAGCTCATGATAATTCTTTTGGACAGAGCAATTGTGTTCGGTGATGTTGATGTGTTTCGTCATATTCCTTATCCATTATGCCCCTCGTTTGGAGTGAGATAGAATTTTGATATGTATCTATGAGTTCCTATTTAGATGAAGGTTTTTGTTTGGTGATCAAGTGTGGTTTTTTGGAGTGGTGTGATCCTTATCACCTGATTGCGGTGCAGTAAATGCTTCATGAATCAGGGCTCCTGCCATAGGCCTCGGAGTGAAGCTTTTCACGCAGTCAGAAAATCGACAGAGGTGTGGAGTGCTTGATTATGACCCTTAATCCTCTTTTTTGTTAAGTTATTTTCTATGTCAATGTTTTGGTTCTTCATTTCTATGAATTTCCCTTTGTCGCAACAAGCGTGGTGGTCTTAACCCCTCACACAGTGTCTATGGTTATTCCTTCATGGATGTGGGTTTTCAATCAATGTCCCTGTGTGGACTGCCTGTAAAAATCAGATGCAGTCTTGGTGTTACCTATTCATAGGGGGAGTGTTTTGGGTAGTTTCTTTATTTCTTTTGTTGTTTCAGTGGCCAAATTATTGGGTCCCCTTCCGTCCCATCCCTAAGTGACGGGGGTCCAGAATTATGCTGAATGGGTCGACCAAGTTATTGTCCCCTCTATTCGGGAGTGGGTGGTTTATATGTTCATGTTGTAACCCTATTAACTTGGAATAGTAGGTTTTTGTAGGAGGGTTTTTTTGGGCTTGTGTGAGTGAGTCCCATCTCTAGCTCATGTTCAATTCTTGTCTATTCATTGCTAGTTGGTTTCTAATGGTGGGGAGACCCACCATGGGTCTCCTGGATTTTCATCCTAAGAAAATTTCTTGTGCTAGTTGATTCTTAATGGTGGGGAGTATATTCTGGAATCCTTAGGTGTTGTTTTTTTTCAGCCGAAAAGTGTTATGGCTTTCCGGGGGCGGAAAGCTTTAATGGTGGGGAGAATTGTCACACACGTTTTTTATTCTACCATTGTATTGATCCGGCCCATTAGAAATACCGATCCATTTCATGGGTATTTGATGATATGAATATTGAGTTTTTAAGTTTCATATATGTCTAACCACCATAATTTGGGACCCCGTTTCTTGTTTAGGAGTTTTTGAAGAAAGGGTGGTTACTTCATGATTTGGGCCAACCGTGAGCCCATTCTCAGTTTTAAAAACCGAATTTGTTTCTTTTATAACTCGTTTTTTTCATCCTTTTTCACCCATTAATCTTCACACTTGTCCAATAATGATATATTAAAACTTATTTATCCTTTTGGACCCATTATAAATTCATAGGCCGGGTGAATTTGGGTTATTCATTTAGGTATTGGGCCAGCCCATGGGCCCATTTCCTGTTTAAAAAAAATAATTTGTTTCGTTTATATATTTTTCATGTTTTAATCTTTTTCGGTGATTCCACTTCCCACCGGAAGCCAATATCCCTATCCTCACCACGAATATCTTTTTTGACTCTTTGGAGCTCATATGGGTCGCGTAAGGGGGCGAATATGCTCAGGATACCTCAAATCATCGAGATTTGACAAGGTAAATTGTAGCATTCATAAATTAATCAATTCGTACTCTTTTGGCCACAAATTTTCTTTCCCTGGTTCTTCCAGATCATAGGAGTCTCTCCATGAATTTTCAAGCCATTACCTTCCTCTAGGGTTGCAAATCTAATGGAAGACGAAGAGTTTTCTAGGGTGAAAGGTGAGATTCCTTCTCCTTTCTCCTTCCACTTCCCCCTACATTCATTATTTCTTTGATTTATATTGTACCCTAGTCTTGATCTACCTAGGGTTTTGTTATAAAATGTTTTTGTATTGGTTTTATTTTTTTTAGGTCTGTTATTTATAGTTTTAGGGTTTATAAACCCGTGGCGGGTGATTTTGGGTGTGCGTTTCAATTACGCCAAAGATTTGAGGTAGGATACCCCTTGCACATGACTTCATTATTTAAGTTTCATCATTTTATTATATATAACACAATATATATATGTTTATTATTGTTTTTCATCCTTTGGATAATTTTATTGGTGTTCAAAGTGGTTGTTTAATCATTGGTTTGTGAACGGTAGTGTTGTTTTGTCATGAAAGATCTCAACAAGTGTTTGTTTAAATGTTCCGTTATCTTTTGAAAATATTTTGTGAGGTTTATAATCAGGTCTATGCTATTATTAACATGTTATAGTATCTTGAATGAAAATATGGATTTCAATTGGTGTTTTATTCCTTTTCATGTACTTAAAATAAATTGCTTTGTTTAAAAAGGGCATGTCATGTGTTCGGTAAATTGCCCGGTTGGCTTTTATGTGTGATGTGTGATATAAAAGATATTTGTTTGGATTTATAATGGAATTGGAATAATGATAAATGGTATTTTTGGGTAATTATATGGATTTCCTATTTGTACTTTTTTTTACAATCAAGTGGGTTTTGATTTACAACATATTTTGGCCCGAGTTGCCCAAAAATGGACTCTTTCACATCTTTATGAAAATGGTTGTGTTTTGAATATGTAACCTGAGCATTATAAGAGATTTATGAATGTGGTTTTCTGCTGTAAATTGTCTTTATATAGATCCTGAATAGAATTAAAATTAATACCTTCGTCAAAGGATAGTTTTGAGAAAATAATTAAAGGCATGTTTGGCATTTCTTAGAAATGAAGAAGTGTTTTTCTTGTATATAACAATTTGTGCAATTGGGATTGTTTTATGGTCCATTAAATGATTTATTAAATGTTTATTGGGCTGAAAAATATGATTTGGTTTGGTTATTATGTGTTTTTATAATTTATAGAGTGTTTTTGAAAGTGTTTTATGTGCAAATCCTCAATACACTTCATGAAATTGTTTTACCAAAATATTTAGCGGTTTGTTGATTAGTGTATGAAATGTGAAGAATGATTATGGTCTGTTTGTGTTTTTATGGTTTTGGAATGGAATGTGGATGTGAAATGTGTATTTGATAATATGTGTAACTTGATTGAGCACTAAAGGGAATCCCGGGTATCTAGGTGGGCGGACGTGTACTAGTATGCTAGTGATTCTGTGGGGGTTGGCCCTTTTTTCACGTAGCATGTTTGATGATGACAACACTAACTAAAATATGATGATGATGATGATTGGGGACCACTAGGTTATGGGTATGTTCCCTACTAGTGGATCGTGCACGAGAACAGATATTTATTATGGTTACTTTCACCGAGATACAAGGTACTTGGGGCTCACAACTAACTAGTGCCTAGGGGTATTCCTGTGACTAGTTTTCATTGGCTATTTTGTACTCAC
Source organism: Viscum album (assembly GCA_963277665.1). Taxonomy (NCBI): domain Eukaryota; kingdom Viridiplantae; phylum Streptophyta; class Magnoliopsida; order Santalales; family Viscaceae; genus Viscum; species Viscum album. The sequence goes on from OY728126.1 coordinate 1,691,494,795, forward strand.
CATCGGCATACGGTGTGTTTGGTTGGTAAATACAGTATTATGTGTTATTTATTTGAATGTTAAAATTAGTTAAAGCATCCCTCTTGAAAACTAAGTTCATTTTGAAGTTTCACCTCTTTGAAAATAATTGTTACTTGCATTTTTTTTATTAAACATGCATGTTTTTGTCTGTTAATTATTATATCATGGAACCTCATTTGAAAACCATACTTTAAAATCTTGAATATAAAACTATAAATTTATGTTTCTTTTATTTTAAATTAATGTGCATTGGGAATAGAAAACCGGGCTAACCTACTGAGTTTTAATACTCACGCATATAGTCTTCTTCTTCTTTTTTAGCCCTTGTACAGGTTTCATCTTTAGTTCGATCACCTTGGGAGACTTTTTATCATTGTGTTGGAGAGTGACTAGAAGTGTCACATGGAGTTATTTTTTTCATCGGGATTGTTCAGTTGAGTTGTTGGTTTTGTTCTAATTTTAGTTTCTTGTACAAATAATATTTAATTCAATTTTTATATAAATTCATTTTGGGCTGTCCGTTTATTTCCGTTGTTTGTTTGATTGTTTATATATGGGAGAAATCGTTCCCTTGTGTACTCTATTGATGCCCTTGGTTCTTGTCACGATCCCGGGGGGATTGGGAACGCCTCTAGGGACTTGTCACGAGCTGGCCTGGGTGACCGGTTTAGGGTCGACTCGGGCTAGTTCGTGACACAAATGGTTAGTGAAAACTGCCTAGTGCATCATAGGTAACCCATAAGCCTTGGAATGCAGCTTGTGAATGATTTTAACATTTCTAAGATAACTATGAGTAATTCCCACAAAATCATGAAAAATGGGGATTTTGGGACAGTATCTCTCGAACAGTTTGCGCACAATTTGGAATATCATGCTAAAAACCCTTGTATCTCTGTATAGTTGTGAAATTTAAAAAATGAACACTCTGGGATTGTAGGGATCACTCATTATTTTTCTCCTTTACTCTCTCCCAATCCATAATGATGATCCAATTTTTCTGTGATCTCCCAAGGGAGTTCCTCCTTCATTAATTGGTCATTTAGAGTGCCATTATTTTCATATAGAAGCTCCAAGAAAGTATAATACTTTCCAAACATCTCCTTCTTCAGTAGGGTTTTCATATTTCGTCGAAATCCTTCTAATGCTGTAATACCCAAAAATTTTCTGGTGTAATCTAGATTGAGGATTTAACGGTTATTTGAATCTGGAACTAAGACTTGGATTGAAGGATTATTCATCAATGGATACATGGTAGATGGTCTATTTGTAATATATCATAGTTTTGTTTTATAATTCTACATGTCAGACATTTCCCTTGATCACTTGTTGCTCTGATTTTAAAAACTAGGTTATTATATTTAATTTTTGGGTGTCTAAACAAGAATTGAAACCCACATGTTCCACATGGAATGCATCAAGGATGATTTTATGCATTTATTTCAATGCATGGAGTGTGTAGATACATTCCAGACCTATAATTAGCTACGTATGTTTTAGTATGTTGTGAAATAATGTACAGACCTTGTTGAGTATATTAACATTTTTAATAGAAGTAAAAAATGAGGCATTGTTTAATTGGTGTTGAGGTTAGTGACTTATGAAAAATGTTAGATTTTCCAATATGAGCTAGTTCATGTGATGTAGTTTTTATGATAAATTGATAATAGTAAGTGGAATGGAAAATATGTTGATGGGGATTTTATAAGGGGATGATGGAATGTATGTAATGGGGTTATATTATGGAATTATTTATTACAAATAGATAGAATGGTTTGAAAATGATCATTGAGCTAAATTGGCTATGTTATATAAATGGAAAATGTGTTAATGGGTTATGAAAAATTTCTTTAATATGTAGATTTTCATTGATTATGTTGGTTTTATATGTTTGTATTATTTAGTTTCTATAAGTATTGTGAATGGAGAAGGGATGGATTATCATGTGCACAAGGATTGAGGTGTAGGTTAATTTAATTTGGCTCCTCCCATATGTTGAGTTGGACTCATTCCTTAACTCCACCAACAATGCATTGGTTAGGGAAGGGGACCAAGCTCTATTCCCCTAATGGTTTCATTTCACCAGGACTGAGGCTTTGAGGTGAGGATATTGTGATGTTGTGAAATGTTATCCCTTGTAAGTTACATGCATACATATTTTCTTCTACATATGATGAATGCCATGAACCTTGTTTTATTGATGATGAACATGAAATGAAGAGACATAATGAATTGTTACTTGGTTAGTATAGCTATATAAAGATTCTTAACTAGTGTCATTCTAATTGAATTTTCATTATTTATTTATTTAATACATTCATGAACTATCTATTAAACTATATATATTTAGACACCAATGGTGGTGGTGTAATATGTAGTACTCACACCCTGCTCGGGCCGCTGTTTCATACCCAGGAGGATTTCATACATGTAGGTCAGGAAAAGGGAAAGGACCCTTTGCTAGGGAGTTGAGTTGGATGGAGACATGTATAGATTAAGTCCCAACATGGAATCAAGACCGTTTTAGAGATTAAATTGTTTTCAGTAGTTCGAGTTTTTTATATGGAATTCTAGAATGACCAGACATATTTACTATTGCTTATGCATTACACCTAGTTTGGGTGATGTTTGGATGCGTATGTTTTGGTTCATTCCTATTTTTACAGTATTCATATTGTGATATTATATGGAATACTTTGGTAAAGAGGTTATAATATCCCCACATGACCTATTTGACCCTTGATAATTGTCTGAAACCCCTGGAAAATGGGGAGGCACATTAAGGTCATTTAATGATCCGCACCGAGGCACTAATTGAGTGGAACCTACGTTGGAGATGTTACCTCATTATTGATCCCAACATTCCTTCATGTAAATGATTAGTAATAAAATAAAACATTCCTCATGTTCTTCAAAACTGATGACTATGATAAAAAAATTGACACCATAATAAATGCATTAATCTTACTATATTCATCTCAATGAAATGGTCTAACCCTAATAATTAATTAACATAAACAAAGACTGAATCATGATAAAATGAGGCCTAAACTCCCTGCAATGTTGCACCTCCTACCATCCACTAACCCTTTTACTACGTCTCTCTATCTCTTCAATGAACTCAGTGTGTTTTTGGGTCCCTACTGAAACTCTTAGTATTGAATCGACACATATATCAGTGATATAAGATGGAAATATTAACTTCATCATAGCCATAAAGAGAAGGATTAATGTGTGACGTATCAGGATTACCCATCTAATCACAACCATTGAAATCCATTGGAGCCTAATATCAATAATTCAGAATATTATCCATATTAATATAATATAAGTATTCAATCGAATAACAACCCCCCATTGAAATACACAAGTCTCTGAAAAAATATCCCAAACAAGATAACTCATCATCCCAATTTCTATAGATATAAGTACCACATCTCATATCATATGACAACATCACCCCAATAAAATATGTCCAGATTTTTAGGTTTCCCTCAACTATTACCATCTAATTCACCACCTCTATCAATTGTATTATTTTAATGATGTTTACCTATACCTTGATTCCATTCCACAAACCATCTTAAAAATAATTTAACCTGAAAATTTCATCCCCCACCACCAGAGGTAATAATTAGGAAATGTTTATGAAAATATCTCCTTAATTCATAACAGATGTGTCTCCCTAGTTGGGGTTCACGGAATTGTATGTTCTATCAACACTCATCATCTAAGACAACAATTTTGTGATAAAAATCACCTAGGAAGACAACAAAAATGGTCCATAGGGTCTACCAACGTGTAAATTCACATCCCACTAGTGAGTTTGGTCCTACGATCATATAGGTAACCAGATTCACTCTTCGAAGTGTGGTTGTCTCACAATAATAAAAAATATTCTATAAAGACTTGATTTGACATTATGGTGCCTTCATTCTACCTCCACTCAAAAATAGTTATGGGTGTTGTGAGGGTAACACATGAGTCAAATACAAAATCTAACACTCATCACCCAAAGATACAATATCAATTCCCTATATGAAATGAACTAAAATCACATTGAAATTTTTATATTACCATATCCCAAAATATTCCATCTTCATGGTCTAGACTATCTTTGTTGAGACCCATATCTATGACTTATGTTCATCCTGACTCTCTAAGGCTTCATCCATTTCATGATCTTGGGTCACCATATCTCTTCACTCCAGATGTCCACTAGAATAAAACGTGGTGTCATCATTTTAAATAAAGAATATTATGGTCAAATATCTAGAAAAATAAATAAATAATGAATATTTAATGTTGTATAAATAATCACATATCACAAACATGAAATTTTTATACATCACTATGTCACATGCCATCTATCCTCATGATGCATTACCTATCCTAATTAGAGTCAATTATCATGTTTAATTTGGAATTATGACCCTTATACTACCTGATATTTATTTATGAATCACATATAATCTTCCTTCATGGACCCTTTTCTACATGTAATATTTTTAGGCATCACGTTACAAGAATATCATTATTGGTTATTTGAGTATAATGAATATAAAAAATCTATTAAAGAAAACATGGAATGGCTTATTTGTAGAAACTATAAATAACTCACCCAATTTTATCATCCAATCACACTTGTATGATTGTTTGTAACATCAATCACACTTTTATATCATCAATGACTAATATCATGCAGAAAAATATTCATGTGTTCGATGAATTGTGTACTACCAAAAATGCTAAGAAAGAAAACACATTTTTTGATTAATTATTGAAATGATACAAAACCCAACCCATCTTAGTGCATTCCATTTTTTCAAATGATGATGCCAATTAAACAAAAACATCACATTATCCAATTTTGATATCATGATACATGAACAATACACTATTACCATACATGGAAAATGAAAAAACCAAATACAATAAAATAACACCCTATTGTTCCCCTTGATATGATAATTAATCCAATATAAATGAAAAAAAATATTAATATCATTTTCCCATCATTAGAATCATAGTCTACCCCCATCCAAGGGGATATATGCACAATGTCATGGTTTCATTACATAATTCTTAACACATCATAAACACTTTTATATCAAATACAAAATATTATTTCAAAAAAGGAATAGAAATTTACCTAATAACAATTTCATAATATCAACCCAATTTTCCAATTAACCAATTCTCTATGATGGTAAGAGACTAGGCCGAAAGCGGGCATCATAATATGAAAAGAGACTCTAACTAGGAGAGATTGTCTGATTATGTTATAATGGAGATCATATACCCTCGAGTGATGATAATAAAATCATTCCATATAAATATATATATATTTATATATATATATATAAATATAACATAGAATAAGAAAGACCAAAATAGTTTAATGAATAAAAATATTTATGGAATATTAAATATGATTTAGTAGTGACTACAAAAATTTCCAAATATAACACAACGTGTATTCGAAAAATTATTCCAAAATAATATTGTGAGAGTAAAAAATCATACATGGAAAACAAAATAATAAATGTGAAAAAATTCAATATATAATATCTTTGGATTGATCTTATGTTAATAGTGATCATTAACGAAAATCAAATGTTGTAACCTATATTTATTTAGATCCAATGAAACATCCTTATACACAACTTATAAATATACATAGGGGTCACACTAAAGATTTCACATCCATGTTTCCACGTTTGACTAATACGTTCCACTAATACTAACTATATCAAACCAAGAATTATGTACATAAATATTTCATCCTTTTATAGAATATTCATTACAATTTACAATCACACAAAAAATAAATATTATAGATTAGTTCCCTTGGAAACATGGAATACATTCATCTAACATGTGAATGATCATTAACATATCCCATAATGATATTCCCCTTTAGGAATCATATATAAAATATCTCATTATACCTTAAGTAATGGGAACATAATAATTGGTGAGATAAAATTATCAATAATTGTGAAAAATAAAACCTGAACATTAGAATGAAAAAACACTATCATAATTTTGATAGTTATACCACGTATAACATATATCACAATTATGATTCATGGTATAAATCATCGTAATTCATAATTTGAAAATTATAATGGAACATGAGCCATGAGAAAATTGTATTGGCATAAAACATTGATTTTGGAAAAACATATATTATTAAATAATAGCTTCCATTTTAGCCAAGGATAATTCCTAATAAAATTTTAGTGGGAAAAGTCCATTATATAATCAAGATTATTTTTCATTCCATCCATGTATTACTGAACTAGATTAACTTCATGATCCATTCATTTTTATCGAACTGGATATAAGTCATCACAGAATTAATTTGATGGGTATACAGGTCCCCCCATATCAAAATGAAATCATTATTATGTGTTCCACAAAAAACAAAAAACATTAATCACATCATAACCCAATTAAAAATTGGTTTTCTCAAGCATCATTCCTTTATAACATAATCCTTGAAAATAAATTGGATATCATAAATAGAATTTCTTCATAACCACAATCAAATCATAATATTATTAGAGAGAGAAACATAATCCTATTTAAATAACTTCAACTTGGTTCAACATTTGTTTATAGAATACAAGAAATAAAATAATGAAGAAAATATACCTTCTTATTAAAAAATGTTATCTTTTCTCAAAATTCCATGAAAATTAAAAAAATATCATTGAAAATTAACTTAAAAACATTAAGGGAAACATCATGGAAATAAGGCTTCATGAAATCCTAAAAATTTATTCATTTCATTTATGTTAAAAAAATTATTCCTGTACTTTTTCAGGTAATGTCAAAAAATACATCACATTCAAAATGAAAATAGATTCATTTCATACTGTTTAATAGAAAGCAAAAAGTGGATTAAATTTACATTAAAATATTTTAGACGAATATAAATAACAATAAATATTTAGGTAACATGTATTTGGGTGATAAATAAACACCAATAAAGAATTATGATTTAATAATATCAGATAATAATGAGATTGAAAAGTTATCCCTTACCTTAGGTCTGATTTATTTTGTATGCGTTTGAAAATATTATATATTTGTATTAAAAAATTTATTAATTTGTAAAAAAAATATAAAAATATATATTATATAATATATTATTCACTTATGACTTTATATTAACCATTCACTTAACAATTACATGTTAAAGCAATGTTTTGGGTAATAGTCGTTCTGTTTATCATACATAATTTAGCGGGTTATTTTCGATTTTATTAATTAGATCGTGACATATTTGATTCCATAATTAAAAAAATTATAAATATATCATATATTTTTAGTATATAAATATATATAATAGATAGATAAATGAAATGTAATTTTCTATTAATTGATATGGTAGTTCAGACGTACACATGAACATTGTTACTATTTCCATATTGAATTGAATTGAAGTGTGTAAATGAAAAATATGTATATAATTATAGTATATTTATTATTTCATATATTCCATTATTATTTTTTATATATACTATATAATCATTCAATAATTGTTAAGGGGTGGAATGAATCTCATCATTTCATGGAGACAATAAGTTGTACGTACACATAAGAAAAGATATCACTCCTATAATTATTAAATTTTATATAACTAGATGATATATTAATTAAAATCAATCATTATAATTCCATATTTATTATTTAAACCATCTTTTTTTATTTTTATACCCATAAAAAAAATTAATGTTGAATAAAAAATTACACCAAAATGTGGAGACAGTAAGACTTACGCATTCATGCATAGTGATATAGTTATTCACCAGAATAATAGATGGTGGAATATTTTTGATTCATAATTATTATAACACTTAGATGTATAATTTTACTAGGGTTATTTTATAATAATGAAAAACCCCATGAATATTATATATAATAATAAAAAAGTTTTGATAAATCTGTAGAGAAGATTACCTATTCTTAACATGCTTCCCCTAAATCTCCCTTTAAAGCAATAGAGTTGGTCATGTAAGAAAACCATATCCTCAAGAATGTAATTGGGGAATATTATATGTGAAAATGGATGGGTGTGGCCAAGAATTAATGCTCAAACTAAGGATAATGGGTGTTAGAGGTTGTGTCGTTTTATAATTTAAGTGACGAGAACCCCTTGAAATTCTTAACATATTTAATTAATATAAAATAAATTTTTAATAGAAATGTTTCAACATTTAAATTTGTTGATGGTATGATGAGGATAGTCTAAAATAATTTCATATAAAACCTTTTATACATGTGTTGATTTTATTTTGAAACATAATTTTCATTTTACCTTTAATTATTCAATTTTTATTTTAAATGTGGTAAAAAAAATTTAAGTATTAAGATTTAATACATTTTAATTATGTGGGGTGAATTTCAAAAAATTTCACACCTATTAACCTTTAAGACCATATCATATTATCCTTCTAATTTAAAAATATTTCTATGGAATTTAAATAATTTAATAATTTAGTATTTTTACAAAAAACATTTATGTAAATATTTATAGTATTCATTTTATTAGATGTAAATAAAATATTAAAAGAGAGATAAATTCTAAAAACCGTTTAGTAGTCTTATATCATTTAATATTAACCTAAAAAATCATTGAAGATGTATATTAGGTCAAATAATATTTATTTTAATATTTATAATATCATTTATTTGATTATTTTATCAATAATGAAATCCCAACATCAACATTGTGTCATAATTAAATTTATTTATTTGATGTATAAATATTAGAAATAATGTACCAAGATGTATAAAACCTGTAAATATTTAAAATTATTATTTATAGTGGAACCAATCATTTTTATAACCCCTTATTAAAAAAATTAGTAAGAAGATATAGGGTTATAACATATTTTAGTTTACATTAAATTTAAATTGAAAACCGTCAAAATCACACGCATGTCATTTATAGTGGAGGAATTTCCCTTCCATGGGTTGTTTTGGTAGGAAATTTCCCATCCTATAATATTAGGACCAGCTGTATAATTGTTTTATAATATTATTCATACCCTTAACTACTTGTTTACCATTTTACTGTATGGATAAAAAATAATGAAGTTATTATTCATAAAGTGTAAAATGAAAATAAATATATTTACATAACTTGGAACTACTTATTCCAATTAAGGTTTTAATTTTTTAAAATTAAACACCATGAATTTTTACTAATTTATTTATAAATAATCCCATTGTGAGAATGGGGGAACATGTTTTAAAAGATAAAACATTGTAAAAGAATGAATTGTTTTCATATCTGAATTAAATCTAAATTTATTTATAATGACATAGATTATATTTAATGATATATATATATATATATCCATTGAAACAATTAAATAATAAAATTTACTCATATAAATTATTTCGATGGAAAAAGTATGTTTCAATTAAAATTTAGTCAATTTTTACTATTCTTCAAAACACGAACGTTATCAGAAACATAAAAAACATCATCCAATGTATAATTATATATAAATTTTGTAAATAAATTGTTTATTTTTTAAATAGAATATATAGATGTATCAAAAAGATGATAAAAACGACTACACTATCAAAAGTTGGAAAAAATTTATTTTTTTAAAAAATTAATGTTTTATTAGAAAAATAGATATTTTTATAATATCATGAATATAAAACATAGATGATGAATTTTAGTAATTAAATTAAATATATTAAATATATTTACGATTAATAAAATAAATCAACAGTTTTTTTAATTACATTATAATGTCAATTATTAGCATTAAATAGTGTCTCAGATGAAATATCATATTTTTCATACCAACCATTATAATGTTTATATCATATGGTGACATAATAATATTTAGTTTTTAACTTATTTCCAACATTAAATGAAATGAATTATATAGAAATAACCTTAAATTGTATATAACTCTATCCATTCATATCATTTAATATATCGCATGCTATGTCAGTTTTGCATATTTCGCAAGTTTGTAGTTGTTTAGTATACAACACATCACATCAATGAAAAAAATATCTCATAAACATATCAAGGAATGAAAATTAGAACCAAATACATCACTTAAATACACATATATTCAATATGTCACATTATTCAAAATAATTATATGAAATATTAAGTAGACATAAAATATTCATCTTTTGTTGTTCTCAATTAAATGAACTCACGTTCCATTCATAGCTATATAAAGCCCAATATTCCAATATTGAATAAAAATCATGGAATTTATTTTCTATAATATACTGTACAATTCCATTATGTACTTATATAACCCATTAAATATTTTTTGATTTTCACTATACCTCAAATATAAATCCAACATACACTTGGAATAAATAATTATTTTTTATATTTCAAGTATGTGGCAGTGCATTGAACTGTATTTATTTCAAGATTCATGGATTATAGGAATACAATAAAATTTTAAGTCAATATTATATATAAATAACTGAAAATGATATGCCTATATTTTAGGACATTGAATATGTGTCCTTTTTCATCTCATGGAAGATTTATTTGGGCGTCCAATAGAGTTTTTATTTACTTACATTTATCCTTTTCAAAAAAAATTATAATATCATTGGAATATTTTGATTAAGATATTCTTGTTATTTTATATCCATTAATACCCCTTGAACCATTTAAAAATGTTTTTTTATAATCATTGAAATATCAATTTCTGTAATCATGAATTATTTGAACAGTAGTATTATTCATCATTTGATCCTCTAAATTTTATTTCATTGATTGACACCAACAACAACATACTTTGATTATATAAAATTTTACACAATAATTATTTTACTAATCCACCAAATTATGAAAACCATTCTTCTGTAAATAATAATCAATACAGTAATTCCAATCTCATAGTGTTTTCATAATGTTATATAATTCATTCTTTAGAAGATTCATTTTAATATTCATTGATATGAAAGAAATCTGGTTCATTAACATACATTTATTCTTTTATACCATATTTAGATATTTTGTCATTATGTCTATCTAACAAACATTTAATTTCTATTAAACTCATATTGAAAAGAATAACATAATAGTGTTAATCTTTCTAATAGGTTAAAATGTGTAATGTACATTTATTTTCATATTATGGGAGTATCATTTAAACAATTGTTTTGATTGTTTTTATATGTAAAAGCCTATATATATTTATTATTTTTGTAAAACCCAAATTGTCCTAATAAAATTCATATATTTTAGTCTAGAAATGGTATTCCATGAATAATATCTCTATGTTTGGGTAAGAACATCATCAATAGTATTAACTCGGCATTCATATCCATCTACTTCATAAACACATTTAGGATCTTCTTGAGATTATAATATTTCCACTATAATAAATCTAAAAATTATGTCAAAAGTCGAACTTCATGATGAAATTTTTTTTTTCATATCAATTTCATCTCAACTAATTATAATCCATATAGATACTGATATGAATAACTTCATCTCATCTTCAGTATCTTCATCAAAATCATCATTTTCTACTCAAACTCTGCATTTTTTATTACCTCCCCATTACTATAGTCATGGAACTATTAACAATATTGGTTAGTATTATATTCATCTTATAATATGGTGACATTATGTCGATTATCCAATTTTCTATACTATTTTGAGGAATTTATAATTTTATCACTTTAATGTTTGTCCTATGAATAACTTCTCATATCTTTATGAAATAATCATTACGTGGACCTCCTTATTGGGAATTAAAAACACACTTCCAAGAATTATTACTTTTTTGATTCATGAAATACGTTCATAAATCAACATATATGGATTCATTCATCTTTATGAGAAAATAAAACTACATTTGATATATATATCGAGATTAAGATTACATCCTACAAAAATTTATCTACTATAACCATTTAAATAATAATTTTTAAAACCCACTTTTTCATATTACTATTTCTATTGAGGAGAACTCCACTTTATTGTGGAAATATCACTTCTAAAACATGGTTCCTCTTATAAAAATTTTTTAAATAAAAATCTCGATGGATATTTTATAATTACACACAATTATCATTTCCAAAATTTATTGTCATCTTTCCACGCATACATTATACTTCACATTGATATTAATTTAATCATAATAACACATCAGACTTGTGGGAAATTAAAAGTACTCATTACATCATAATAAATTAACCAATAAAAATTCCACAATACAACATTTGGTCAATAAATCACTGTGGAAAGTTTCCACAGACATATCAATGTACTAATTCCAGCACTGTGACTCTCTTTTGTTCATTTAGCTTCTACATTTTTCAATAAATATCTTGTTGTTGACATGCACTGCATGTGTGTGTACGATCACACGATAACCCTGGTAGATCTCAAACTACCTCACTTTTTAAAAGACCATATAAAATTGATTAACATAGATGGAAAATCCATTTCTATTACTACATGTTTTATTACAATACTGATTTAAATAACGTAACATTTTCTACTCTATCATGTTTGAGATTTTTATTTGGGATCCATCCCTATAATAAATAGTATTTTATTTTCCATATGAATTATGGATCTACATCGTATATCTTAAAATATGGTTTGATTAAAAAAACTGACTAACATATTGAAATTTATAATGGATCCCTTTCATACCGAAGATAACATTATGTTTCATATCATGTCAAATAAATTTGGCTTTTATCATGATAAATTTTTTTTAGGCCCTCATTATTTTCAAATTTGAAAATTCCAACATTATAAAATTTTATGCATGTACCAAGATACTTATATCCTTATATATGATATGTTCATCCATTATTTTAGATTTACAGACCATCATGATTAGATGATTTAATCGAAATATTTACAACTAATGTCTATTCATCTACCTCCTTTTGGATCGATGAAATTTACTTCAAACATATTTTGGAAGGATAATATTTATATCTTAAAGATTATGATGGACCAAAATAATCTTATTAGAATACAAGTTTATTTTATGATTTAATCTCATTATATTACTCATTGGGTTAGTTCTTATGACTAAATTTGGTATACATTGACACATTCCTCTATATTAATGAAGATAAAAATATTATCATGTGTACAAATCTGGCATAATTGAATTATTGATCATTTTAAACAATATAATAATTTTGATTTCAATTTGACACCCTTTTATACTCTAGTAACAATTCGTTGTATGTGATTGTGGAACATAATTTTTTTGGAATTTACCATCTTTACATAACACTAATTACCAATACATGGTGAATTCTAGTGATTTATTGTAGGTGTATCAGTGGTTCCTTTCATTCAATGATACTTATGATTCCAATATTAATGAAAATATATTTTATACCTCATTGTGGGTTAATTTCAACTAATATGAATCATCATATATATTTTACAATGATAAATACCTATACAAGAATTTTAATTTTGATATTATAGTTTCTAATATTTTGGTGAACCTATATAATCTACTGAAATAATTTCTATCAACTCAGTGATCTAATATCTCAATATAATACTGATATTAAATATTCTATCCTAATGATTTATATTTCACCTCCGATCAACATCTTTCTCGTGAATTACTATGATATGTTTTATATGATTTATTTTTTCATTGTCAAAACATCACTCAATCATTTTTGTTCCTCAATATTGATCTTATACTAAATGACCTTTCTTTTCATCTAAAGGCATTTATGACTAATTATTTTAAATTTCTTCCATTAACTCAATCTTCTCTTCATCCTGGGGTTTTATAATGAGCTTGGAATCATAAACAATTATATTGTATTTCATTGTAATGAGTCTAAAAACATTAACAACCTCAAGAAAGGATTATAATTTAGCATGAAGTTCATCCCTATCATTTGACTTATCCATAATTTTCTATTTCCTCCCATGTATAAGAGTTACACAAAACAACCAATATATAATTTTAGCCATGACCATTTAAATTATATATATTTACCACTAGAGAATCTTATGAAAAATAATTTTCATGGTAAAATAGATTACTCTTATTGATGATGATTCTCATTAAAACTTTCTATCCATTCAAATATGATGAGGAATTTTTCTCCAGAATTTAGAAATTTTAAAATAGTAACCCTTTATTTTCTTGAAGAAACTTTCTACAATATTTCCAACCATTCTATATCGAAATCCTATGAGTGGATGTTTCCCATTGAATAATTTTTTTCATAGTTGATTATTTGATGAATAAAATAACATGAATTCATATGACTCTTCACATTGGTTGATATCTTCAATAGTGATATTATTCAATAACTCAAATTCAACATATTTAGAAATCCATTTTTTTATAAACACTCATTATCACCATTTACCATATTGTTTGTTAAAGGATTACTATGAATACAATCCAGTTCCATTTTTTTAGATCTCTATCATCCAATATAGAAAAATTTATATTAAACAATTCATGGATTATTCTAAAGATTCACATTACTATCTTTACATCTTCTATAATTTATCTAAGACCACGTATGTATTCTATAAGAACATTCATATGGTCGAATGATACATCAATATAATCATTGGGGTAAATTCTCATGTCCAAAAATTGGTTTTAATGAACATTTATTTTTTATCCTCTTACATTTTAATTACCACATGTGATGTTTAATATCAAATACCACATAGAATGTATTAACGTACATGAAATCAAAATTATGAATATTTTTTTAGATAAATATCATCCTCATGAGTAGATTCCTTTTGAATCTACAATCAATTTCATTATGTCTTCTTCTAATAGAACACCACTATCAACACTTGAAAAAAATCCATAAATCACCACAATAAAAAAAATCCATCCAAAATGATCTTTAGTAGGGTTGTATTTGATTAATACTCAATTTTTTTTTCAATAAAATCTTCAGATTGCATTTTAATTTTCAACCACTGTTGAAAACACTAAGATATAAATAATTAATTTAACCTATATCTGATACCAATTGATTACCCATATATGGTTAATACTAGGGGGGTTGAATCAGGATATTATTGGGTTAGAAAATACCTCTTTATTTCTTATTTTTCCATTAAATATCCCCTTATAATTTTTTAACATTTATATTTATGAGATGATATAGAATCACACATGAAACAGAATATTTTTTCCTAGTCTACCTACACATGGACACTTCCAATGATAATAAAAATGAATAGTTCTTATATAAAAAATATAATGAATGAAACATCTACTACAATGTTTGAAGATGGATCTATATATATCTTGGTTCAATAAAGATTATTATTTGAAATCACTTTCCTCTCTCACCGAATTTGTCTGTACTTACCCATTAGAAGAATCATATGTTGTTATGAAAATCCATAGAATAGTTGCAAAAATTATTTTTCCATGATGATGATAATTATATTAATTGATGAAATACACATCGTTGTGTGGTGATTTCATTATGGAGAGAACTTTCACAAAATTTTTTCTATAGTGATCATCATTAAATACTTCACGAAAAAAATTTCACCTTGTAGTGTAATTTCATAATCAGTTTACATTATCATGTAGATGAATGAGGAATCACAAACCCATTACTCTTTATATACTATAATTCCTCACAAAATAGTTTACAAATCTGATATTTCATTGTATATTACATTCTTTGCATGATGAAATGCTTTGTGAACATCTTTTACAAATAACTAAATTATCCCTATGAAAATATTCTCTAATGAATTTATCTTTTCATATATAAAATTTACATAGGACCATTATATTGTAAAAGATATCATAAAATACCAATATTCAACATTATTATAAAATCATATATGTATGGGATGTCATTTTGTATTATAGTCACTAAGAGGTTTTCAGGGCTCATTATTCCACCTTCAGAATCCAATAATACACATCCTTATTCTCAAAACAAAAAACTCCAATTTGTGTTGTCCACTAATTAACCGTACTTTTTAATAAAAAATCCTACATTCTAGAAACCTCTAATTTACCACATTCATTTATATATGAGGAGCTGCATATTGATTTCCCTTCACGGTCTAAATTACCTTTCTAATTTTCCTACATATCTTTACAAACAATATTTGATGATCACATAGAAAATATTATATTATATTCTATTAATTAATATGATTTCACTTCATAATTCCTCAAACATTATATATGGTTCAAATTGTAAATATTATATGAGGTATAGAATCCCTTTCTAGAAAAACATCAAGAACAACTTTTAGTGCTATATAATCCTCAAAAAATTCAATGAGAGAACACTTACTTTTCCATAAATAAAAACCTAATATTTAGGCACCAAAATTATGAAAGAAATAAGAAAAAATGATACCATTTACACAAAATTTTTTATACTAGTTTTATAGATAGCATACCATTGTATTGAATCTGATTAACATACCAGGACAAAACATATTGATATATCTCCAAAACTGACACACCACCTCGTTTAAGAAACTAAATCTACACAAAAACAATGAAAATTTACCTTGAGGGAGTTTTTCAAAAATAATATAGTAAAGAAAATCTACGAGTTACATTTAAAAATACCATTTTTAATAATTGAATAAAATATGTTTTATAGAATTATTTTCAATTAATATTTATTTAATTGATCCTTGAAGGTAAATAATGTTCATATAGTTGATATTATCTGTGGAATATATTATATATGATCATGAATGAAAAAAACATAAGACATTTTAAGAATACATTTATTTAATCAAAGATAAAAAAATAGTGATAAATTATTACATTGAATATAGGTAAAGTAAAATTATAATCCCACTAGTGACAATAAAAATTTTGAATTTAAAATAAGAGAGGTGAAAATTGGTGGGAAGAGAAAATATAGACATGGAAGAGAAATATCTCAGTTGGATAGGATGATAATTATTCTTCAAATCTTCAGATATTTTGATGAATGAAATCTATAAATGAATATTTATTTGGTGAAATAATTTAATATAAAATAAATAAGTAGGAATGATAATGAAATATAAACATATTATATAAGAAATAATTCATATAAATGATAAATCCTGCAAGAGTAGTTAATATTTATCATTATATTATTTTACATTGTTCTATTACTTTAAATACAAGAAATAATGAGTCTAAATTAAACACGATACGATATTAAATTATAATTATTTATCATGATAGTTATAAACTAGCTATTAATGTATATGGTATGAATATGATTAACTAATTTATAGTATATATATATATATATATATTTAATTCACAAGATATTCTGATTTAATAATTATTTTTACATAATAACTAAATATTTAATACTGATAATTTATTCAAAAAAATATTACTTCCATTATGTGATGAACCGATCAAGAGTTTTTGGATTCCATCCTATATATATATATATTTATTGTGTATTGTTTATATTTGATAAATGAAAAATAGATAGTTATTTATAATATTATGGAATTTTATAGACTTGTTTGTTGATAATTAGAAAACACCTTACAATTTATTAGAGATGAAAAAAATAAAACCATTTTCTTCATGTGCACTAAATAAATATGTAATGATATTCACTTTAGAATTTATAAAACAAATATGAGAAACATTTTAAATAATGGATGAGAATAAAACATCCCTATAATGTATTTTATAGTCAGTTAAATAATGTTTATGAAATAAACCATTAAATTTACATTGGACACATATTTGGTAATATTATTTAGATAAGTGATCAGAAAATATTATAAAAAATACAATTTGGATATATCATCAAAACTGATTATTTAATGACAATATGAAAATAATTTGAAAAAAATAATTTACTAAATTTACATTAGAAAATTATCTTTTGATTTTTGGTGAAACAATAATCATTATTTTGAAAAAAATATAGGGTCCAATTAAACCATTGAATGCTTTCTTGGGATTCCCACTTGTAAGGGGATGGTTTTAGTCCTGAATTCTCTATCATGTTTAGAATGTTCAATTATTGTATTCCATAAAAAAATTATTATTTCCATATATATATATTCCCATTCACATGATATTTTTATTTAAAAACATGAAAGTGTATTAATATATTAATAAATATAAATATAATTTTATAATAAAAATGCCACTAAATTTATGTAAATGAATCTCTTCACTTTTATACACTTCATAACACAATGAATGTTAATGAAAAAGTTAACATTAATGTATTTAAATTTCATTTACATAACTAAAGAAATCATTTCAGAAATTATTTTCTACAAAAATATAATTTATTTCACACACATACATATTCAAATTATTAAAACTAGTGTTTGTAGAATAAATTCATGACATATCATGTGTTATAGGTGATTTTCACATCATATATTTCATTTGAAATTCCAAGTTTTTTTTGCACTTTCACACGTTAAAAAATAGTTTTTATTATTTAAATCATACAATAAAAAAGAAACATGAATATATAACAAAAAGGATTAACTTTTATTTAGTCTAAATTTCAACAATGAATGGCCCTTAACAACTACATGAACATTTAAAAATATACATTAATTGATACATTTCATATGTTTTTTATGCATAACCTATATCAATGGTATTTAATAAAAATATATTTGAAATAATTTTCATTACACAATTTATTTTGAATAATATATATACACAAACCCCCTGAAAGGGTTTCATGGAAAATATAAATACCATTTATGATTATTTGTTTGAAATCTATAGAATTAAATATCATAAAAAATTGACAAAATAAAAACTATTTCATCTAATTAATACATGAAAAATATATATTTCAAATTGAAATTTAAATTTCAATGAGAATATTAATAATTGAGAATTTAAAAATTCAAATCCATTTCAAATAAATCTAGTCAAAAAAATTAACAATGTTAAATTAAATTTATAAATAAAAAATTATTAATAAATATTAAACATAACAAAATAATTCTAAAAATAGTGAAATATAATAGTTAAAATCCCTTAAAAATTAATTCTGAAATAATAATTTAAATGAATGAAATATAAAAAATAAAAATGTGTAGCCTTCAATAATTTTTCCCATACATAGTTTTCATATTTAAAATAATCATTTGAAAATAATTAATTTTAAAATATAATATTTACATTATTATGAAAATTTATTTTGTACTGCCAACTTTGGAGGCTTGGAATGTGCATAAGTTTTGGATATTAACACCATTCTACTTCTTCTACATTTACACACATACATCCATCTCTATGTGACTCCCTCCATAAGAAATAACCCTTTGGAACATCATTATTTTTCAATTTCATCATCTATTGATTAACATAATATATATATATATATATATCTTATTTATTTTCATCCATATATATCAATTACAGAATCATATCGAGAGAGATAAAGATCATAACATTAGTTGTTATCTTGTGATACATTCCAAGAAATAGTAGATTGCAAATTAATACGTAGAAATTTGGAGATTGAGATGATAAAATATATATATCTTATTCATTGAAACTAGCAAAGCAGGACAAATAGAATAAATTTAGTTGTAACACGTATTTTTTCTTGGGACTGGCTTAATGATTTTGTGTGAATTGTTTAATATGTTAGACAGAACTAGACACAATTATTGATAGTGAAAATATATATCATTTAAAATTTATTAAAAACATTGATTAATTATCTCCATAATAATAACTCATATTATAAATTAGGTAATTCAACATATGAAAATGTCGACATGTGAATAATATAAATAAAATGACTAATCAGGAACTCTTAAGATGATTTCACGAAGACTTGTGCACTAATCATTAATGTGTAATAAGTACTTGAACATCAGTAAAACAAGACAAAAATTGAATCTGAATCTACCTCAGATACCAGGGAGACCTATCCCCACCCATCCCCGATGAAACTAGCTTCGCTCGTCGATGTTCAAATCTTACTCTTGATTTCCAATAGACTACATTTGAGCATGAAATTCACACTCATCACTACATTAACCCCTCTTATTAAATTGTGATATGTGTATTAACCTTTAATTAGAGATGCACCTTGAGATCGACTCTTCTAATGTGTTCGATATCCAATAGCTTCGACCTATTTTTTATCCTGAAGTGAATTTCTTGATTCTCAACCTTCTCTTGATCTAACACCTCCAATCACTCCACCAGACTATACCGAACACAACATTCCCTCTACGAAAAATTCACCATTTTTCTTTATTTATCTGATTTTTTGTTCTTTTTTATCTTCATATTATTTTTTCAGACTTTTTTAATTTATTTTTTAATTCATATTTTTTAATTCCCATAGAATAGTATTGGTATAATTATAATTCTTTTCGTTTTTAGTTTATAAATAAATTAATAGATATTATTTTTTCATATTTTATAAATTAGAATTTTTTATAATTAAAAAATAATAATATTACACTTATAATTAAATATATTACTCTTCAAAATCATTATTTTAATATAATAATTTAATATACATAAATTTATTATTTTCATGATTATTTTATATTATCTTTTTAAAATATATTAATTTTTTTTTAAAATATAATTTATAAAATTATATTTAGGTTTAAACTATTTTAAATGAATTTTTTATAATTGACTAATAAATCTAGGTATTTATAAGGTATAATAATTTTTTAGTAAAAAATTAAGATTAACATGAAATATTATTTTATTAAAACATTTTTTATAAAATTTTGTTTTATCAATTATTATTGATAATTATTTTTATTTCAAAATTTACATATTATATGAAAACATATAATTTTATTATATAAAATTATTTAAAAATACTTAAATATAAAAAATTCATTTGAATAAAACTAGAAATATAAATTAAAATAATCAAATAAATATAGTTATATTATGTCATATTAAAAAAATTAAAAAATTAGAACATTATTTATTTATAATTTTGAATTTAATTTTGGAATCAATTATTTAATACATTCTATTAACATTTTAAAAAAATAAAAATTTAATAAAAAAATTTATAAAATATAATGTAATTTTCTTTGTAATATTATATAATATTAAATATTAAAATTAATAATGAAATAAATTTTTGTTTTTATTATAAATTAATCAATATAATAAAATAATTTCTAGCCAAGATGTTAATTTCATGGATGTTACACCCACACCGCACAAAAATGAAATGATCCCTCGCAACTCATTCGTCGAACATAAAAAAATTATGAATAATCATCTTGAGAATTAAAAAACAATAATATTTAATGGAGCCAAATTATCAAGAGAATAGTCTATCATATAAATTTTTTCAATTAATACATAACATCTAATATCCAATGTTGTATAGAATTTTCCTCTGATACAGAAAGTGATAACATGAATCAGTGCTTTCAAACATGGTCAAATACATTTATCAAATATTTTTTATAAAATTTATCTAAAAAATACATATAGAAATATAATAACGAGGACCTTTTCTAATTATGGTCATGGATAATTAGACCACACCTGACAGATTATAATATTTTAACAATTATAAAATAGATTTCATCTTGTTTGTTAACTCTTTACATGATGATATTAATCATAGAATTTAAAAAAGAACTATAATCTTTTTTATTGTAAATGAGGGATGAGAAAAAATTTCCCTTTATGAGATATTTAAATTTTTTCATTTCCTATTCTAAAATCTTATTTGAAAATTACTTTTGAGAAAATATTTTCAACATTTATAGGATAATATTTCAATAATACAATTATAATGAACTTTTTAAAATATCATTGAAATTATTTATGCCTTTAAAATATTATAATACATTGAAAATAATTACCAAAATAAACTACTTTAAAAAATCATACAATGTTTATAAAAAAATGAAATCTTTTCGAAACAAAACAAATGGGTCACATGAATCAATGATGGTTGTCTTAGGACTACCCATTTCTAAGGTTTGGGTGCAATCCTCAAATACTTATCCTTTTTAAAAATCTCATGTGCCATATTTTATGAATAACATTTTTAGTATTTCCTTATATATATATATATCCACTTGATTTTTCTTCAAAAAAAACTTGACAACATATTTTCATATAAATAAATTCTATTATTATTTCATAAGAAAAAAACTACTAATGTTTTGAAAATGAATCTCTTCACTTTTATCCTTTTCATGTTTTAGGAAATGTTAATGAAATAATAATAAAAATTAACATATTTAAAATTCATTAAAATATCTTAGAGAAATCATTTTGAAATTAATTTCCACCAATAATATAATTTATTCACTACACATATATATTCAGATAATAAAAACTAGAACATGTAAAATAAATTAATGGAATTTCATGTGTTTTAGATGATAGTAATATCATATATCACATGTTACATTCATGGTTGAGCATTCACATTGATAGAAAAATGTAACTTTTTATTTGAAACATAAATTAAAATATAAACATATAATTAATTAAATATTATTTATTGTCATGAAAAAATAATAATAACCATTAAGAAAATTTAGATAGAATAATACACAAAAATTTATTACATTCATATATTCTATGTGAATAATTAAAATCAATGAAGTAAAATTTAAATAAATTTAAAATATTTTAAATTCCAAAATATATTAATATTCCTAAACAAACTCCAACCCCAAATGGTTTCATTGAAAATAAAAATAACATATATGATTATTGATCTGAAATATATTGATTCGATGATCATTAACATTTAAAAAATACATCCAATTTCAAATAAATAAATATAAGAAATTTATATATATTTACCTTTTCAATTTAAATTTCAAAGAGTATAAAATTATTTTAAAATTAAAATACGTAAATTAATTACAAATATATCTTCAATAAAATTATTCATGTTAAATTTTTATGTAATTAAATCATTCCAAATAATATTTTAATATAAGAATATAAATTCAAAACTTAATTACATATATTAAATAAACTCCATTTCAAAAAATTAAAAATAAATGCTTTAAAAATAGTTCATAGAATATGTATTGAATATTATGTACAAAATTGGAAAATTAGTCATTTAATGATCTTACACTTACCTTATTATGACAATTTATTCTATACTTCCTACAATGTTGGATTAGAATGTGCATAAAACATTGAGATTAAAATAATTGTACTACTTATACATTCAGAGCCATACCTCACTCTCTATGTGAACCCATTTACATGAAAATAACAGTACTGAACTTTCTTATATATAATTTTCAACTAAAATGATGAAAAAAAGAAATAAAAATATATTTATCATGTTTATCACCTTCCACATATGACGATTGGATAATCAAATCCTTAAATATATCGATATTAGAATTAGTAGTTCTTGGGTGATTCTGGTCAAAAAAGAATGATATGATATTAATATGTTGAAATTTATTGATTCAAATGAAACATTTTATATATATGAATCATCTAAACTCATATATCACAATAAAGAGAATAGATTCATTGGTTGAAACTATTTTTCATTTGTACAAAATTAGATGTTTTTTGTGATTTATTGTAGAAACTAGACAAAATTGATGAAATTGTTGACATCATGAACATAGATTAATTTCCAATTAATATATGAATTCTAAAATTAACTATGTAACAGACCCTGACACCATAAGAATGAAAATTCAATAATATATTATGTAGAAATATGATGGAAAAGAAAAAAAGAAAAATGATAAACTAATAATCTGATTTCAAGATAATTCATAACGTAGAAATTTAATGCACTAAACCAACATACAAATATTTAAAACAGACCCACAATGGTATATAAATCTATATATGAACATGGGTAGCTACTCCCCCTTCAATCAAATAGTTTGGTGAATCCATGATCCTACCGGGTATATTGTACGACATGTGAGTATGACTCATGATGGCAATGAGACTCAATTTGAGCTCAGACTTTATCCATGGTGTTACATGACAACCTTACCTTCTAAATGTATCTGAGTTCGTATATTCAACTAATTTCTTACCTCGATCTCGACTTTCATTTTTTCTCGTATCCTTTAGCTTCAACCTATATGGCCTTAATATATTATTCACATGACTCTCGACCCGATATCAGATTAACTTCTCAATGCATTCGATGAACCTCGCCAAAACATGGCATTCATAATGAACAATAATTTCGTGACCCCTCATTTATATAATTCTTTTATCTTAATTTTATTATCTTCTCACTTCATTTTTTTCATTTTTTATTTCATATTGATAAATTTCTATATGATAATTTTTTTATTTATAATTAGTTTATTTTTTAGATTATTAATAAAGTTATTTTCATTTTGTAATTTTATTTCATATATAAAACATTTTAAGATCTTATTAACAATAATATATATATATATATATTCAAGAAATTCTTGGGATTCCATCCAAATTATAATCTAGCCAAATCAGTGGCATGGCCCAAAGGCTGTTTACAATCCCCATAGGCTGGCAACTAGTTCATTCATATCATAAAATTATTTTACAATGACTTCACCCACTTACATAAGAATAAATAAAAAATTGAAATAAATAACTAAATTATAAATAAATAATTCCATACAATTGATAACAATATTTAGATTCATTGCTTAATATATTTAGACAAAAACCAATAGTACTACTACAAAATGGGAACAAAAATAATATACCAAACACCTCAATGCACCTAGAGGGTCTGAATCCTCATGACACAACAACTAACACCAACAACATAATTCCACTAGAAACCCAATCAACTATCACTATACACTTTTCCATTTGGTATGAAAAATAAATCATGTTACATATATTTCAAATGGTGAATATTGGTTGATAGATAATCCTAGTAAGTTTCCACGTAATAAAAGTGATTCCATTCGAAAACATTAGAAGGATAATTAACATGAATGTTATATGATATAAAATAAACATAGATTATTATATAAATATTTTTTAACTAAATACATGGCTTCCTTTTGAAATAACCAACAAATCTAACCATATGTTGATGGTAGGTACGATATCAAAAAAATATCAATATGTAACAGGATAACCCTATAGTAATTTGCAAAAATGGGACACTAGAGACCTTGTATCTAAAACGAACAAGGTATAGAATCTATAACCTATATTGTTTACATTCCCATTCTAGTGGAAGGGAATTATTCCCAAGGTCCAGTGGTCACAAATCATCATCATAGTTTAATTACTGTTTTAACCATCAATCCTACTAGATGAATCTGGGCTAGTATAATTCTTAGGTCAAAAGCATACATTCCCATGACTTCCAACCAATAATCCATGGGTTTTCTCTATTCTCAATTTCAGTTTTACATATCACATGGATAAGTCCATTCACATGTGCACATACCAAATAATATAAACAGACTATATAAATCACCATTTATATAACCATAACCATTTTCAAATCCAAACTCACTCCAAATACATTTCAAATTTCGTTTCACACTAGATAATTTTTTATGAAACAATTTTAATCGGAAGATATGGAAATAACACATGAAATACAAATGAGTCATAACAGATTACATTTGAAAAATAAATTTTCAACACACACACCTTGAGTAACAATTTCCAAACACATTTTCACCTCATACAGATCGTAGAGAATATAAACAAATGAAACCAAATAATATCAATATTACAAAATAATGTTTATGTATATAATCACTATACTAATGTGTTAATATATCTAAAAATCAGTCCTAGAACACAACCACACCACCAAGATACCCTATAAACGAAATAATGAACAAAAATTATTAATATTGAACCCTACAAATAAATATTAAACCCAAAATTGATCACTCATACTAGTGTAGATATCAAATATCATGAATTAAGAAGAAAAAAATGACAATAAGAGTACTAAGTGATGACAATTATCATACATGAAGAATCATAGAGAAATGACACTTAATAACCCCAATAATAGAGTTAGAAAAGAGAAACATGGTTGGATGTTGGTTCAAGGGAATGTGAATATAGGGTAGATAAAAAATGGGGGATATACTGTTATTTATTGAGTGAAAAAAATCATTATTTAAAAAATAATAATTACATGGAAATTGGATAAGAATTTCCTATACTATTTTCCATATAATGTGGAAATCATCCTCCAGGACTATCTAAAATTGAAAAGACACTTGTATTGACTACATGAAATTTAAACCATGTTCCAACCGTGTGGTTCACCATTTTCCAAAACTAGAACTTGGCAACATGGCTTCCTTTTTGTGGGTGTATGGTTTATTAAAAAGTGCACTAATTATTCCTCACATTTTCATATAGAGAGAACTTAAATTTTTAACAAAAACTAATTGAAAAATGAATTATTGACTTATGAAAAATAATATGTAGAAAAATTATTGAAAATTTAATAAAGGTAATGACATTTATCCCCACCATAATAACATGAGACCCCCATAAATTCTACTGAAATATTTATTAGAGAATAAAAATGATACTCATGCTCAAACTGTAAATTCTACACCCAAGTATCATTTACACACTTTTAATGCATAAAAATGATGAAAACATATGGGATAAATTTACACTAATGAAATTTATCCACTAAATATGTATTGTACACCTTCCTTTGAAACATATATAAATCTGGAACCAACTACAACTCCTCTAAAGTCAAAACGTGAGAAATATTTGGGTTATAATTATTAAACTGAGAAACATGGAATATGTCATTAACCGACGTAATATGAAAAAAAATCCAAAAAATATGTGGCATTTCCATTATTCATAGGGATCATGAATGTTCTAACATACCTGGTCATTAGTTTTCCGTTATTATCTATGTGACAATGACTGACATAAGGCACCACATTAAGGAACACATGTTCACCCTCTGAAAACTCTCTAGTTCATTCAAAAAAAATTTATCCTCAAATGGATCTTGTAATTAATAACTCCATTCAAACATTACCCCTTACCAACAAAAAAGGTTTTGTATGAATCATGCCCAGAAAAAATGAAAACAAAATGATTATAATACACTGACAGGACCAGAATTCTTCAGATCCCCAAAACATTCTTAGGAGGCCCAATTAAATTATTGCTATAATCATCTCATGGTACAGTGATAAATATTATTCATAGACCACGTGACCTAAAAACATAACCTTTGTAATCAATAATTATAACTTGAAAAACATTGACTAGAGAACTACACATCCCACTCTCATGGAAAACCTGAGAAATCGGCTGGAAGAAACACTAGAAACCCAACCACCAAAAGAGGCAATCCACCATCAAGAGAACTATCATCATCCTCTAATGTGATCTGTTGTAACTAAAAATGAGACTACCCATTTCTATAGTTGTAGGTCCAGCGTGATCCGGACGAGGATCCTATTCACCATGAAAAACCTTATTACTACCATAATGTGCCACAAAAACAACTATCGACCTATAGCAATCGATATGAGCTTGAAAACAAACGATCTATTAAATATCAAGGATTTCATCGAATTTTTCCATTTATAAAATCAGAAAATCCCAATCCTGCTCCACATTTGACATGAGGAGCCCACACTATAGACACATAATACCCTTCTCTCCCACCTTACCAAGCGGTGTTACTAACTACCTCCAATATAACATATGTTTAATTGGTAACAATGAAACAACAACAATATAATAATAAATGAATTAAAATCAATCAATTGTATCCTAAAAAATTATAGCTATATTTGATTCAATAAAAATGGTATGTTGAATTGGCGTAGGTCCCACATTTGATCATGTTGCTTCCTAGTATACAACATGAATATGATTTATTTTAGCATGAATTGGAGGAAACCCACTAGAATCTAGTATAGACCAGAAATGAATCTACCATGACGAGAAACTTACCATACATCCATGACCACTAAATTAAGTGGATAAGGAATTGGATATTCTTGATTTGGATTGCATCTCCCTAGAATCCATATATCATTCCCTAATATGATATAAGGAAATCAATTATAAAAAACACTACATGTGTCAAATTGCACCACATCGGTGACATGGTCTGGGAGGAGTTCTAGATGAATTTTTTATGTGACCAGAATTCCAACACTGATGGATGAAGACTGAACCAGTTTCAAAAGCCACAATCAAAGAGTTCCTTGGTTGGTGGTTTGAAATACCACATCCCTTTTTCCCCTTGTCATTCCACAAAGACATTTTCTCTAAAAAACTATAACTTCACAAAGCTGACGCAAAATCCTAGTGGTTGTGTTAGTGACTACCTTCGATCTCAACCATCTTGGGATGATTTATCACCTCATCATATGTATTTAACATGAAAAAAACATGATATTAAATTTATATCTACAACTCTTTTCTAATTATTGTGCCTTCATTTTTTCATTGGAAATGAGCTCGAGTGCATACCAAACTAGCTATGTGATGCATTTATCATTTTACCTCATATATCAGTCTCAGTGGCTATGATCTATACAATACCATGATTTGGAATAGGTTAATACCTTAGGAAAATACTGGTAATTTAAAACAACCTTATAGTCTTTCCATCTCATTAAAACATGATTTCTAGATAGGATCACTAATCCCCACTACTTCTAACTGGGACCTTAAAACATGAAAAATTATATTTCACTTTAACTGCCTCTATAGTGTTGAAAAAATAATACATCAACTCTATTTTCACTATAATCTCATATGAATCTTGTGGATTTGTTATAACTCATAAATAATATAATTTTTCTTAATAAACTCTTCAGCCTTGTTCTTTCCATGACCATGTTTGGCATTTATTGCCTGAACAGAACTGTGACCCACTCCATTCCCCAATGTTTGGAATTCCTAAAAAACTAATTACACTAATAACTAATCAATTATTGAAGAATAAAATTCTCATGCCACTTCTCACAATTTCACAGGAATTAGATGGAATTTTTATAATAAATGAAATGAAAACAAGAAAAACCATAAATAAAAATATTTCTAGTGACTTCTAAAATAACAAAAAATACCATAATTATATACATAATAAAAATCCGAATCAATGATGATAATTATTGAATCCAAAATAGACTACCTCACCCCCAACCAGTTTCTATAAATAGTATGCAGCCTATATGACTCACGTGAAATAGATGTCAATAAAATCCAAAAAAACCCATGTAAATCAAGTTCTATCATGAGGTGTGATAAATGAGAACCCATTATATACCCAAAAACATGCCAAAAAATTCCAAGATATTGTCTATCACGACTCATCCTTAAAATAACATGACCCAAATGAACATAAACATGCTCTTATACAACTTTTTAATGAACCAAGTCGAGATTCCATCCAACCCAACACCCGTCACGATCCATGGAATGGCATGAATGGAGTTCCAATTCTCGTGGTCTGGAAATTAGTGATTGTGAATCAAAATATTTAATGGAAAAAATTTAACCCATTTACATTATCATTAATAACAATCAAAAGAATAATAAAATGATAATTAAGAAAATTCATATAATTTAAAAAATCAGATTCATGGATTTACAGCATTAAAAAATACAAATAAGATATTGCAAAATTGGAACTTCAAGACTCTTCCAAAATCCTCCATGAAAAAAGAGGATCACCATCCAAAAGCCTCCACCTGGAGTATATCAAAAAAAGGTAACTAATAAAAAAAACAACAACCAAGACACATTTTTCAATTAACTCTTTCAATCATAACATGAAAAACCATACAAGAAAAGGTCTATGTAGTGTGTGCACCAAATCCTAGTATGGTTCCACCAAAAAAAAGAAACTCTATTCAAAAAAATTATAATGAAAAAATAATTTTATATTATATGAATGAAAAGATATATGCATTTTAAAAAAAAATTAAAGAGAATCATATGATTAATTTTAAATAATCAACAATGTCCACAATATGTGAATGGTATGTATGATTTCAAAAAATATTAGCAAATCACAAGAGAACAGTATAAGCATTTTCAAGAATGTTTACCTAGGAAACTTATATCTTGGTGAAACATGGTATATGAACCATAAAATTCATCATTCTAATGAATAAGCCACTAGAGAGGAAAAAATCCCAAGGTATATTGATATCCAGTCCACACTATTGATTAGTTAGTGTTGTACGCATCAATCCCAATGGTTGAATTCATGCCAATCCACAAATTATACATCTAGCATATGGGCCCTATTCCATGCACCTAGAAACATATATTTCCCTTCATAGTCAATATTTATATCACCTATCACATAGATTACTAAATTCACATGGAAAAAAAATATTATATACAAACACAACTAATAAAGCACAATTTTCTATACTGAAACCATTTTGAAATCAAAATGCATACAAATCGCATTTAAAAATATTTTTCTCAACAATTACACATTTTATGAAACACATTATTGATGAAAAAAGGAAGAACACATGATATACAACCCATTTCCATTAAAAAAAATTTAAAGGAAAACACAACATGATTAATTTTCTAAAAACATGTTTCACACCACATATAAAACACATAGAGTGTAACCAAGATGAAAATAATGACGATCAGAGTCACCAAAGAATGTTTAATCATGGAACAACCTACCTCAAGTGTAGACACTTCTATAAAATTATGAAATATCACAACCAAACCCCCATGGGATCCTATAGTGGAATGATTGAACCAAAAAATAATGATTGATACCAAAGACTCATGATTCAACCTGAAATAATTCACCGTCCCTACTGGAGATATGAAACCCTAAGAAAAGAAGAAGAGAAACCATATAAAACAAGATAAATCAAGTATGAAAAGACACTAAGAGAATCATGGGGAAACCACACCAAAATCAAAACCAAAATGGATATATATGGAAGAAAGAGGAATGGAGGGAGTTTCTTAGGACTGAGATATATTTTTGGGAAATCAAATTAATGGAATTGGGTTTAAATCACTGTTTTAGAAAACCATTATTTCAATATTTTTAATGACATGGACATGGAGCAATGTTTTCCTGTACTATTTTCTAAATTTTTGGACAATGATCCCCCTAACTGTCCAAGTGGGACATGACACATGAATTTACTACATATCCAAAAATTTGTGTGCCAAACATGTAGGTTGCCTCAATCAAAAAATGATATCATACAATATGGTTTCCTGGGAAATTATGCATTGTTTTTCAAATTGTGCGCCAACCATGAATAGTCCCATGTTTACCCAAAAACTTCCATTTCTCAACCAAGATCATAGTAATACCCAATTATAAAAATATTATGAATAATAAATAGAATAATATCTCAAAATAAAATCTTCTATGTGACATAGATTACTGTCAAAATAATTAATTTATTCTTAAAAATTTACATACACAGTATTTTCATTTTTGTGATTATTTTATATGTATCACTTTAACACATACTATCTATTAATTAAAACGGTATATTTAATTGTTTTTTATATTAAAATTATTATAAATTTCATTGTTATAATTTTTTTAGTAATTCATATATATATGAAATATAAATATTTTTTATGAGATAAATTTCAATTCCCATAAAGTATTATTCTATGAATGTTTTTTAATAAAATTATATGTTATCATCTATTAATCATAATCATTATACATTAGAATTTGACATATTATAAAATAAAAATATTGTATATATTTTTTAATACTCCATAAAAATCAAAAACAATTGAGAAATATAAAACATATACTCTAAAAATAATCATATAAATTTATTAATATTAAAAATTCAATTTTAATCAAAATAAAACAATTTTTATTTTTATTTTTTATTGAAATTTAAGACACATTTTTAAAAAAAATACATATATTATTATTTATAAACAATAATTTTTTCATAAAAAAATATTATATATAAGGTAATATGTTTGTATATGATTTATTATATGACATTAAATAATGAAATTATGAAAAAAATAAATTGTTGTTTTGATTAAATATTAATAAATTTATTAAATTTATCTATTAGTATGGTTTTAATATTCATGGTTTACACTCATAATTGATTTAATTATTTTTTCTGGGAAATATATGTAATTAATTTATATGTTTTTATATTTTTTATTTGTTAAAAATATTGTAATATTTAAAATTAATATATCATAATTATCTTTTGATAGATTTTATTTATTTTTATGAAAATTTTAATTCATTAGTGTATATCGATAAATAATGTATTTTTTTCAAAATTGTAATCTTAAATACAATTTTTAAAGTTAAATTTCATATTAGAATTCAGAAAATGTAAAATTAGTCATATTTTTTTTATTATTCAATAGAGGTTTTTTTAAAAATAAAAATTAATTTTTCACTATAGACACAATTTTTGTCAAAAAATCTTGCTAATAAAAAAATGCATTATTCAAAAAATGTTTTTTATCATGTTTATAAGAAGTATTATGAAAAGTAATTTTACGAAAAATTTTGTATTGAATTTTATAAAATTTAATCTATATTATAAATTAGGAAGATAAAATTTGGCTAATAGTTTCCTTTTTATTTATAGGAATTTTGAATAGTAAATTTGGTAAAATTAAACCCCTCCATAAAGGATAAACTAGGTTAATAATAGTTAAAAAATGTGATAAAGATATAATAAATTATCTACTTTATTATTTGTTAAATTTAATTTTTCCTTGTAAACATATTTATTAAAAATGGTTTTTTAATAAAAACTTTTTAATGAAAAATAACCTTATAATAGATAAGCAATAAAATATTAAAAAATTTCACTTTATTTTTATAAAATATAAATATTTTTTACACAAACCTGAGAAAAATATACATGAATAAAAATGATAATTTTGAACTTTATGAAATTATTTTAACGATCTAATTTTATTTATATTTTTTAAATTTGAAAAAAAATCATTAAATTCTTATACAAATCTCATAAAATATTTTTTTAATGAACATAAAAATAAAAAAATATGAATTTTAAAATACAATAACATATAAAATATGCAATAATTAATGATTCCAAAAAAATTGTAAATAGATATTAAATATGATGTATTTTATATAATAATATATTCTAATATTTATTTTTCATTATGTATTCAAATTAAAAATATATCAATAGGAGAAAAATTAAAATTAAATGTCTTATCTCCTAATAATATTATATTAAATAATTTAAAAATATAAAAATCTATATTCATAGAAAATTTGAATATAATATGGTTTTATACATCATTAAATTCCAATTTATGAGTCACTCAACCATTTATAAGAAAATTTTCAACACCTTCTGTCTAAAAAACCGTTTATTATGGTTAAGGTCAAAAATAAATTACCAAGAGCTTAATTAAAAGATCAATATTTCATTGAATGATTTTAATTTAACTAGATATACTACGTTAAAAGTTTATGACCATTTTTAAGTATTTGGTTCATGAAAAACTTAATATATTATAATTTTCTTAAGAAATTCAAAAAATGACTTTCACCCAAATTATAAAATTGATCATAATTTGTAATATTAATAAAATATATTTTTCATTAAATTGTAATAAATATATCCAAAATATAATTATAAATTACCATAATTATTAAAAAAAATATACGTCAAATTTCTCATCATATGAAATGTGGAAGAATATCATTTCCATATGTACATCATATTATCTCCACGCAACGATAAAATTAATTTATCATCACTATAATTTCATAACAGGTATTATGATGTGTTTAATATTTATATATTATAATAATTAAATAATTATAATTCTATATTTAATAATTAAATTTTGTCTTATTACCTTCTAGACCATTGGAAAATGGTTATGTCCTTCTTTGGTTCTTGAAGACTACCACATCCATAAAGTTATACGACTCATTTTTCATTTATATTTCAAATGGATGTTAATTTAGATGTATTTGAATAATATATATGATATATAAGATATAAAAATTATCCTAGAATGTTTATGTAATATATACCTTTCTTTTTTACATTCATTATCAAATAAAAAATAGCATTAATGCGTATGTGTGACATATCTTCTCCATGAATATTGTCATTAATTTTTCTATCTCCAAATTTTTTGTATGAATATAAATCTGTATAGAATTATAATATAAAATTTCCTCCCCATGATATTAATTTTTGAAATTATTGAACCATAATCAGCGTATTTGGTTTGGGACAATCTAAATGAATCATGCTAGGAAAAAATAAATTATAATCCAAGATAATGATTTTAACAACAAATTATACATAAATGGGTTATAAGATATACCAAATAAATCATAAAATGTATTATATATAGTAATATATTTATATATTATATCTAAAATAAATCAATATTTAATATAATATAGTTTTTAATGTGATGAGTAAAAGTGAAACATGATGTTTGGGAATTTTATATCACTTTAATTTCTATGGGATACATTCCACATTCACCACACATTTCCTTTGTGTACAATATATACTAGCCATCAAATAATTTTATTTTAATTAATATTAATTTCAGTGTGATATATAAATCTATCTATGATTATTTCTTTTATGGGGAAACAATTCAAATGTTAACAAACTTTTAAGGGTTTTATATCACAATATCATAATTATTTGGAATTTTTTTTATTTAAGTAACCACTAGGTAATATTTAGCTTCTACGTTAATTTATTATGAATATTCATTAGAAAAATATGTTTACTGTTCTACTATGATTTTCAAATTTCTTTTTCACACATGTTTAAATTTCTTCGAAATGTTTTTGAGAAGAATGCTTTTTGTTGTTTTCTAAATTATGTACATTGTGATTTTTATGACAGAAGTGTGGATGAAATATTTTTTTGATATTTATGGCTTGAACAAATTCTACCAAAAAATGAAAAATCAATTATATGAATACTACTTTACGAGTATACATGATGTAATTTTAATTTAATGGGTTTTTTATTACGTTAACATGTTTTATATTAAGAAAATTGGTTTTTAGGTTTGAAATGTTATTTCACAATGCTATTTTAATAAAATTATATTATTATAACTATTAATCAACATTAATACCCCTATATTATAATTATTATTTTCTTAGGTTATGAAACATTGATACAATCCTAATTCATTCTACAGATGGCTTCTGTTTATAATGATTATATATGCTAAATTTCACTCTATTTTTACAAGCCATAAACTTTTATGAAATTTTTATGAAATATATTTTATTTCACGAATTCTGAGATGATGAATGATTTATGATCCTATAGATAATATATGTATATTTTTCTTTATGTGACATATGGGAAACATATTTTTTTTGAAATTCTATTCATGTAATTTATTTACATGACTACTTTTTTCTGTGTGTACTAAACATTCATGTCCATAAGATCATTAATGATCATTGTTTCATGTTCATAACTTTAAAAATTAACCATTCTTTTATTACCAATATATTATATGTGGACATGGTATCTTGTCCATATAATTATGTTATGTCCTGATTTCATGTCCATAAATTTATGAGTGATCCTATTTCTGTTTATTCATAGTCTCAATGTTATATGTTTTTTTGTAGTCTGAAATTCCATGTCTTATTACAACATTAATCATTTATACCACATTTTATTTGATATTTTTCTGATTCATGTATTACTAAAATTCAATATTTAGGACAATACACAATATTGTGACATATGATACCTTTGGTGTATATTTCAAATGTTACTCTAATATTCTCACTCCATTATTCTGATGATATGTTTAAATAATCAATAACATATCCATATTTACCGATACAAATCTGGTGTGAAAAAAAATATTCCTATTTGATTAAGGAATGAATATAAATGTTATCTGATGAATATTCTTCTATTTGTATACCATTGATCACTATTGTTTGTATTGTATCAATGTTAAGATAAAAATTACAATCATGATGAGAAAAATTTAGTTAGAACCATTTGTATATATCTTAGGGTCATACAAAACCATAAATTGTTTTATCATTATTAATATAGGTTAAACTTAATGTGTTAATGAATAAAAATTTTGTTCATTGTTTTAAACATCCATTGAAATAAGTTTCACGATTATAATATTTTCCACTATGAATATAATTCCTCAAAATATGATATTTCATTTTTTTCGATGTCTAGAACATGAATAGTTTGTGTTAAAAAATAATGTCTTAAAAATAATGTGTTAGATAATTAAATGACTAACCTCATTAGAAATTGAATAGAATACGAGCTTGGTTACAATATCATGTGGCTATTCTCACTAAAGTATCATAATGATATTTTGGTAACAAATATCATTATTAATTTCTAAATATAACTTCATGGGATAAAAATATTTTTAATCAATTATGTGGAAATTAAATTAATCCCTCTATTATATATATAATGACTAATTACTGGGAAAATGATCATTGTGATGGAATAGATATTATATGTTGTCTAGTTCTCAAAATATGAAAAATTTATTTATTTCTTTTAACAAATTTGAACTAAAATTATATCAATTGTGGAATCTTATTAGGAATATTTGGAAATATGAATGAATAGGAACAATAGAATGAGATGGGATTAAGGTGTTATTTTATCAAAAAGTAATTCAACTTTATTGTCCTTAAAAATAGAGATGGAATTCCATAAGCATAAGAATAAATATGATTACTCAATTGATAGCTATGATGTAATTTTTAGAATATTGGCATGTAATACATTATATTTTATCAACATCGCTGAATTAAAAACTGATCATTTTGAAAATGATATGAAACCAAATAATTAAATGTAAATAGAAATATGAGACATCAAAATATTTGATAAAATCATTATGAGTGAAGTGACAGTGGAAATAGATGATGGATTCCTACATTATTATGATGGTAAGAAAGGATAATGAGCTTCATGAAAATTGTAGTTATTTTTCACATGGAGGGATGAAAACCATTAAACCATCATCCTAAATGAAATATTAGAAGGATTATATAGATGCATTTCTAACAATAATAAGAAAATATTAACTTTTTTAAGCATATATATCTATATAAATAATGTTTCACATATGTGACACCGTTAGTCAATGTAATTAATGGATATATAGCTCAATAAAATTCACCACTCACACAGTAGATATATAAATTAAATTAATATGGGAACTAATTGAATCAATTCCCAAATATAATATAAAATGAAGATGGTAAGACACATAAAATTTTATGTTAGAGGGGAAAATAAATTCTCATGAAATTATACAATTTATGTGAATCATGGTATTTAATGAAAAGTTATTCACTACTCTACAATAAGATATTCCTTCGGGATGTTAGAATGAATTTTCCCTATGAATTTATTATCCGTTAATTAAATCTGATATGATTATTATCATTGATTAACTCTCCCCGTATAGAGTCCCTATAAACATTTTTATGAAGAGAATCCATTTTTAGACCACATATGACCATCTATCGTTGAATGGATGATCCCAAACCTCCATTGTAAATATGTTCTTATATGATTAATTCTAATGTAAATATTACTAGTTGAGTAAATTTAAAAATAATATATTAATTTAATATGATATTTTGGGAAATTATTATTATACATTGAAAAATATATGATCAAGGAATATATATTTTTTAGGAGATATTATGAGTAAAAAAATGGTAATGTTTATCATGGAACTATATGAGATCAAATTACTTTTGGGGTTTCAGTATGGTCAAATATAATTTTTCTGATCCCTACGATTAACTATATGTTAAAGGGAAAATTAGTAAATAATTTTTTTTTTCTGAGTTCAATGTATTAATTATCATACGGTTTACTAAAATAATTTTTTTAATATTATGAGGTTGAATTAATGAGTTTAGGATTATATTATTTTTTATAAGTTCTCTATAAATCGAAAATTCCTATATAATATCCATTCCCCTCATTAATAGATTATGTGTGTACATTGAAGGATAACCAATAAAGGTGTTTATTCATATTACACTGAACAAATCATGTCTTTTAGTTTTCATGAAATTTTTATATATATAGTATACAATTCCATAAAATATAGTAAATGGGATATGAAAAAATCATGTACCACGATTGGATGGTACCATGAGGTGGACCACATGGTGTGATGGTACACGGAGGAGGCGGACAGACATGGAGTGTTTTGGAGGCTATATGTACATACCCTTCAGGTAAGACTTCCCAGTGGACGATCTAGGAGTTGTTTACCTTTCTTCAATTGTACTTGTTTTTCAGTTGTACAATTACTTTCATGTTGGGCATTTATTTCGCCCCATTAATTTTCAGCACTCTATGTATACAGTTTTAATTAGTGTTTTGCTTCCATCATGTAGTATGTTGTGTGCATTTACTTGTTCTAAACGCAATGCCTTCCCAATTTTTTTCGAATTACGCCTTTGGTGCAAGTCTCCAGCCCCTGGCCTATAGAAGGAGGGCTTGTGGTAGTCACAACACGGGCCCTGAGGGATGGGTCCTGACAAATTGGTATCAGAGGAGTCGGTTCTACCACAGAACATTGGAATCTGATCATTTCTGTGAAGCAATGGTGTTAATGGTATTGAGTGTGGCTTCCAGTTCAGGGAGTCCAGTGTTGGTGTGGTAGCTGATTTATCCAATCATCAGGACCCTGAATAATGATTTCTGACTCAGTACAGGAATAAACTGATTTTGTGTCTGTTTTCAAAAGGTTTCTTTATGTTAGCTCAACCACGTCAACTCACCAGTTATAATATTTTGAGCGTGTCGCATCTGTTTCTTTCAGGATGCCACCCCACGGATGACCATCTAGAGCCCCGATAGTTTTACACGCGGATAGCCCACTAAGTGTTAAGGCCTCAGTGTATGGACCTTTTCCAGGGGAGGCACCAGCAGTACTACTTCTCATGGGGCCACTGATGCCACCAGCCCCAGTAGTAGATGATGCACACCGCGTAAGCGCATTGGTCAAGTTCTAGCGCAAGAGGCCACCCAATTATAGGGTACATATGGATGCACATGTAGCGGAGGATTGGATGGAGGATGTGGTGAGAGTTTACAGACTTGTATAGCCACTAGAAGACTTCATGGTGATTATTTCTTTCGGCCATCTACATGTAGCAACGGGAAGATGGTGGAGCCTGATGCTCCAGGTGCATGACGAGGCGACACTCCTTTGGGCAGAATTCTAGATACTATTTCAGGCGGAGTTTCTCCATGCCACCCTACGTGCAGTGCGAATATTGGAGATACTTTATCTACAACCGGGAAGCATGACAGTGGCACAGTACTCAACAAGGTTCAATGAACTCTCGTGGTACTCCCCCGATATGGTGTGGGACACATTATTCAGGGTCCAGACCATCGAGCAGGGGCTCAAGAATGAGATCAGAGGTTCGATGATCTCCCACAGCATCTCGACGCTTGCGGGAGTGTTGGAGAGAGCCCTTTTAGTGGAGAGTTTTCTTGCTGAGCAGTCTCCAGCAGCGAGACCCACCACTAGTCGACATGTTGTGGAGTCTGCTACATTTGGAAGTAGAGATAACTAGTAGAGGTCCAAGAGGACCAGACCCATTGGTGGATGACCACATGACTCGAGATCAGTTGTACGAGGGACCTGATTTAGAGACACACATGCAAGGAGCAGGCATTTTTACTCATGTGGAGGGCATAGTCACATGGGTCATGAATATCCGACCCACAATTCCTATGAACACTAGACGGTCGCAGGACCACCCTGCAGAGTCAGATATTTGATTGAGGTTGTCTATAGAGAGAAGGCAGAAATAGCAGAGGAGCTGGCCATGTAGCTGGTGGTGGGTGACCATTCAAGGTGTTACTGCCACCAACACCAGGAGGTCCACCCCGACTACTGGGAATAAGTGGACATGGGGGATCTCAGCTCTAGACATCTTATAGACACATGTTCCAGTCCCGCTTTCATTTCCACTAACCTCATTCGGAGCACGAAGATTCCAATGGAGTCATTATCTTGATCCTTACGGAAAGGGACTCCTATGGGAATGGACATGATGATTATTCACTGGTTCCAGCAGTGTGAGATTACTCTAGGAGGCATGAGCGTCAGCTGGGATCTCCTATTAGTGGCTTCAAGGCCATACGATGTCATCTTGGGTATGGACTGGATATCTACATTCCATTCTCAGATCGACTATTTTAGCTGAAATGTGTGGTTCGTCTACACGGATGAGACCAGGTTAAGCCTCAGTGGTAAGAACGAAGCCTTTACAGCACAAGACGATCTTACTCAGAGGAGGGTGAAACCAATCACTCATCAATTCGCCTCTTTTACCCTTAGAGAAGTTGATGTGGAGAGTCTAAGATATCCTGTAGTGGTGGACCCGCACACAGATTTTTTCCTTTATGATGTTCCAGTTTTACCTCCTCGTAGAGAGGTGGACTTTTACATTGACCTGTACCCTGGGAAGACACCCATATCTACAACAGCATATCAGATGGCTCTCGCAAGGCTTCGCAAGCTGTGGGTACAACTAGAGGACTTATAGGGGAAGGGATTCATCCGGCCCAGTGTTTCTCCCTGGGCAGCCCCGATTATGTATTCCATGAAGGCGGATTACGGCTTGAGGCTTTGTGTCGACTACCATCCCCTAAAGTAGGTGATTGTGATTAACAATTACCCACTCTCGATGATTGAAGACAACTTTGATCAGCTGAAGGGAGAATGTTGGTTCTCAAAGATAGACATCTGATTAGTCTATCACTAGCTCAGAGTTTGAGAAAAGTATGTGCGGAAGATGGCCTTAATATGTCAGTAAGAACACAATGAGTTCTTGGTTCTTCCATTTGGCATAACCAACGCTCCAACAGTGTTCATGGGAGTCAGGAACAAGATCTTCCAACAATACCTTGGTCGCTTTTTTGTAGTCTTCATCAACGACATTATGATCTACTCAACTACTGAGGTGGATCAGGACTGCCATTTTCTGGTAGTACTAGACACACTCCGAGATAACCATCTTTATGGTAAGATCTCAGAGTTTTAGTTTTGGATTCGGGAGTTTCGCTTTTTGGGAAATGTCATCTAGAAGGCAGTATTTGCAGTAGATCCGTGAAGATTTTGGTGGTACATTCTTGGGAGCCACCTAGGAGTGTGATGGAGGTACAAAGTTTCCTGGGATTGGATGGTTGCTACTAGATGTTTGTGGAAAAATTTTACAGAGTTTCAACACAACTATCAACCTTGATGTAGAATGGGAAATCCTTCGTATGGTCGAAGAGATGTCCGCTGTGCTTTCATGGTCTGAGGTAGAGGATGCAAGTTCCCCCATCTTGAGGCTTTTATAGGAAGTCATAGGGTACGTAGTCTACTACAACACATCAGGGACCATATTTGGTTGAGTCTTGAAGCAAGATCGAGTAGTGATCACATATGGTTATGAGTAACTGAGATAGCATGAGAATAACTACGCTACCCATGAC
Source organism: Viscum album (assembly GCA_963277665.1). Classification (NCBI taxonomy): domain Eukaryota; kingdom Viridiplantae; phylum Streptophyta; class Magnoliopsida; order Santalales; family Viscaceae; genus Viscum; species Viscum album. The sequence goes on from OY728126.1 coordinate 1,691,536,298, forward strand.
CTGAAGTTAGTAATAGGGGTTTTTCCTTGATGATGTGGTGACACTATCTAATGGGTGAACGTTTTACAGTGTTATCTGATTACAAGAGTCTAATATATATATTCTCTCAGAAGGACCTAATCCTAAGATAGCGACATTGTCTTGAGTTTCTCTTAGAATATGAATTCGAAATAGTCTATACTTTTATAAATGGGAACATTGTTGCAGATGCACACAGTTGGAGATCTATTATACAGCTGTTAGGCGATCGGAAAGAGAAGATAGATGCCATACAAATATCCTTTGTGGATAGAGATGGAGCAGTTTTTCTATAGTCACATAAAGTCACTCCCCCACTTCTTCAGCGAGTAAAGGTGGCACAACATTGGGACGATGGATGCATGAGATGACATTCTCAGATATCCACAATGTAGGCACCTGATGGGTTTTCTGATGGTGGGGAGCACATCATCCTCTTCAAAGGATATATTATGGTACTAGTGTCACTCCAAGAGGAAGTGTTGAGGGAGTTCCACATATCCCCTTTAGCAGTACATCCAGGAGTGGAAAAAATGTACCAGGACCTTCAACGACAGCACTGGTGGACATGTATGAATAAGGCAGTAGTAGAGTTTGTCTCTCGATGCTTCACTTTTCAGAAAGTGAAGGTGGAGCAGCAGGTCCCAGTAGGCTTGGATCATCCTTTAGAGGTAACAGAGTGGAAGTGGGATGGGATATCCATGGACTTCATGATGGGTCTGCCACGTACATCTAGAGGTCATGACTATGTCTGGGTGATCGATGACCGACTCCCCAAGTTGGCCCACTTCATACTAATTAGTGATAAGGGTTCAGTAGAAAGACTGGGATACCTCTACGAGCATGATATTGTGCGGCTACATTTAGTACCTTCTTATACTGTCTCTGATCATGATGAATGGTTTACTTCCCATCTTTGGAAGTGGTTTGAGGAGGCTTTCGGGACACAGCTTCATCTTAGCACTACCTTCCATCCTCAGTCGGATGGTCAGACTGAGAGGACCATTCAGATACATGAGGACATGCTCCATGCATATGTTCTCGACTTCGGTCATAGCTTGGAGTATCACTTAACTTTTTTGTAGTTTACATACAAAAACAGCTATCACTCCACCATAGGGATGCCACATTTTTAGGTGTTATACGGGTGACCTTGTAGATCACCATTGTGTTTGACTGACCCTTGGGAGTTAGCACTAGTGAGACCAGATATGGTATGAGCTACCATAGAGAAGTTTCAGGTCATCCAAGAGTGGATTAAGACTGCATTGAGCAGGAAGAAGTTGTATGCTGATAAAAGACGGAGACCTCTAGATTTCGAGGATAGCGACCACATCTTTCTACGGGTCTAACCTCAATGAGTTCTACAGAGATTTGGTCGAGGTGACAAGTTATCCATGAGGTTCATTGGACCTTTCCAGGTCTGTAGCAGAGTTAGAGGGGAGGATTACCTCTTAGCTCTTCCACCTCAGTTGCACTGGGTGCACGACATCTTCCATGTATCTTAGCTGAGGAGATATGTTCACGACCCTTCTCACATCATCGACCATAGAGAGTTGGACATCTATGATAGGGTGAATTTCACAGAGGATCCATTAGAGAATGAGGATTGACAAGAGTGGGTCCTATGTGGATGGTCGATACCTCAGGTGCACGCTCACTGGCAGCACGAGAACCTCCAGGATAGCACATAGGAGCGGGAGTCTCATATGCATGCTCAAAAACCCACTTGTTCCCGTTGTTCGAGTTGTAGCATACAGGGATGTAAATCCCTGGGGTGAAGAGAATTTAAAGACCCAAAAATTGCATGGTAATTTTTTTCTTAAATACATGGAAATTTTTCGAGTCCCCCAAAACTGATGGTGCATGATTCTGAGTCACAGTGTGCCAGGAATAAATTGCTGATGTTTTTTCCGGGTACATTCATTAAATATATGATCCGGTTCTTATAACATTTGAAACGGTGCTCATAATAGAAATAAGAGGTCATTGTTGAACTCATATATCTGGTATTCTCTTAAGAAGACATTCACTTCGACGACAGTTGGTCGAGTTTAAAATATAGTTTTTCAGTTTTCGTGAAAAAAATAAAATAATGTTAGCTTCACATTATATTTATTTGTGCCACCATGTGGGTGTTTGGTGGTTAAAACCCCCTCATAGAATTTGGAGGTGTGACCACCACACCTTAACCTCCCATTATAAGTTATGGGGGTGGGGCCCACCTAAATCTAACCTCCTCCGAGAGGTTATGATGGGGGGACCACACGAAGCTAAACACATCTATTCATGGAGGAGAATAAAACCTCCCAAATCTCCCTCATTAATTAGGGAGAGCCTCTTGACCTCCCCTTTACTTAATTGTTGCCAACTCCTCTAATTAATTTGTTCCCACACTATAGAATTAATTAGGTGGGGCCAATTAAATTTAATTCACTAATTTGAATTTTGTGTCGACAACTAAAATAATAGAAAAATATTATTTTTTTTGGCATTTCTTATTTGGTAGAGATTAGGAAGAGATGATCTTGGGAGAAAATCTCCCAAATAAGAACAAATAACGAAGAATGAAGAACTCCGATGAGGAGCGACTTCGACTTCCTTCCTCAGATCCAACCGACATGGAGTGTTTTCCACAACCGACCTACCCTCCGTATCGTCGTCAACGAGCTGATTTAGCTCGGGATAGGAACTGTATGGTGTACATGACAAACAATGAACACCTTCGTTTTCTTCCCATAACTTCATCGTCGACGACCAATGATCATAGATAGGGGATTTATTTTTGTGTAACTTTTTTTTTATTTTTATCTTCATCGGATTAGAAAGGAAACACTTTGTGGTTGTAAAACTATTGTTTTTAATCATTATTACTCTTTGATGAGCCATGTTATACCACCCTAAACACTGAGGGTTCGGGCTAAACCAACATGGCCCAACCCCTTCACTGTTCTTGTTGTTTTTTTTCTCGACATGGCGATGAAGCGGTGTTGATGGCGACGAAGGCATGAGAAAAGGACACACTTCTTGCGTCCTTTGCAAAACGTGCCACCCCAGTAGTGTTCCGGTGACCCATCCTCTTTTTGGGTTGGCAGCGCCCTACCTGGGTGCCTGCCGGCCTGCCGGGCGCCCTGCCCGGCTACGTGATCGCCTGGTCGTGCCCTGCCAGGCTGCCTCCCAGCCACCAAACCTCCCGAATCAGCCCACTTCCCCCTAGCGGTGCTCTGGCCGAACCAGACCGGCCGCTCCCTCTAGGCCGAGCCGAGTCGGGACGCGCCCTCGCGACACTCTTGGCCAAACTGGCCACAAGCCCGGGCCGAACCGCCCACGCAACCAGATGGGCTAGGACCAGCAGGCCGGGCTGCACCTCACAGGCTGGCCCACCCAATGGGCCAGGCCAGAGCCCTCACGTCAAACCGGATCAACCCAGACCGGCTCGGCCTAGACTGGGTTGGACTATGTTGGTCTGATCGGTTCGGACTGGACCCGGGCCCACTATTGACCCCTTTTCTTTCTCTTTCCATATCATTGGCACAAGACGACCTTTTGACGAACCGTCAGTGACATAAGTATTATTTTATCAGGATGTTCCCTTTGAGTATACCCCGCTATAGTTCGGGGTAATGTTGAGATACGTTCAGGTTGGATCATGCATGAGTCCAACCTGGCCCCCGGGACTAAAAGACTAATAACTCATAGATCGGGCATCTGATTGACGTTCCGTCTGTTGTGTTGAGACCCCTATGACATGGCTTAACTTTGAGATACTTCTATGTGGGACTTAAAATGAGTAAGAGAATTCAATAGAATCTTTTTTAGCAGATCCTCTTTGAGACGAGTGATCATAGTGCGAAGACATAGTAGATGGCTGGGACCAAACGACTACTGACCGACTCGACTCGGAGTGACTCGACTGGCCATGTGGGGAGCACCTTAGTGTCACGACAGACAAACAGTGGGTAGTGCCTTTGTGTGACCTAGCATACCCATGGTACTCGATAGGAGGAGTACCAAATCAGGCTACGAGGGGGAGCACCTCTATGTGAGCGCAGGAGAACCACAGTGGGGAGCATCTCTGTGTGATGCGGCACACCCATGGTAATCGACAGGAGGAGTACCTCAGAAGTCCAAGGATAGTGGGATGTGCTTATTTGTGAGCGCGGCAGGCCCACTGTTATCAATATAGGATGAGTTCTGCAGCTTCTGAGGTTTCGACAGTGTAACTGGGGATGTTACTTGATACTACCCCGAAAATAAAATCCTTGTTTGATCGAAGTATATAACATTTGTGTTTAACTCATGACTGAGATGGATTAAATGTTAACATAGGTATATTTATGGGCATATACCTAAGTGGAGTTATCTGTTGAATTCATAAATTGCGGTTTATACTTGTTGGTATTGTGAAACCATGAGGGTCTCGGGGTCCTTATTGAGTATCATTATACTCATCCATGCATGGGCATACCCTCACCTCGTTCCATTGGATATAGACGACATATAGCATTGACCGAGGCTGAGTGTACCTAGACTGGACGGTAATCAGAGGTGGTAAACATGTCGTGATGGTACACAGAGGAGATAGACGAAAGTGGATTGCTGTAGAGGCTATCTGTACCTACCCTTCATGAAGTACTTCTCGGTGGACGATCCAGCAACTATTTACCTTTCTTCAGTTGTACATGTTTTTCTGTTTTACTTGTACATTCTTGTTGGTCTTGTATTCTGGCCCCTTTACCTTTCAGAATTCTATGCATAAAATTTTACTTATTGTGTTTCTTCTAGCTTGTACTCTGTTGTGTGCACTTATAGGTCATGAAGGAAATCCCATACAAGTTTTCTGGAATTATGCCTTTGGTTCTAGTCGCCAGCTCCTTGCCTATGGAAGGCGGGCTTGGGATAGTCATGGCATGGGCCCCGAGGGACAGGTGGTGATATACTAATTATAGTTACACACGAGTACATTTGAAACCAAAATATTAGAATAATCATATCATGTTATTTTGATATTTTTATAAAAATGTAAATTTTATATTTTTTATTGAAAAATATCGACTTTTATTTAAAACAATATTATTCATTCAACTATTTCAATTTATAACATTTTTTATAAAATGGTTTCAATGTAGAATTTTTTTTATATTATGATTAATAAAAAAATTTTCATTTTAATAATTGATATTATTTGATTTAGTATAAAATCAATTTTCTAAATGAAAATCCATTCTTAAAAGAAATTGTACTTATAAAGAGATATTTTATAATAATTTGTGAAATTATTTGAATAATAATTTATTGAAACATATATGTATTTAATTTGATAAAATTATTTCAATATTATGAATCATGATGTTAAATTTATTTAAATTGGTCCCTTTTATTTAAAATTATAATAAATAAAAAGTGTATTAAGATTTATAACCTCGTTAAAGGAAAAATGATATAAAACGTGATTAAAACGATGTGATAAGGCCATAATATCCAGATAAAACGAATCATATATGATTTAAATTCTACCCTAATAACCTTAGTATTCAAATCTACTTGTTTAATGGATACATATCATAGTTAATTCCCTCTATAAAAGTTAATGCACAGAAACTTACAAAATGAAACTGTCTTAGTTTATTATAAATATTATGTGCGCACAAAACTACAAAATCGTGATATGAACGAAATTAAAATATTATTTTTGGATAAAATAAGGTATTTTAATGATATATATATAATTATTAGTTTAATAAATTATACAATTACATCAAATTATTTTCAATAGGTGATATTGTATTTTTTTCATTAACAACATACTAAACTAAATGTTAATTATAATTAAAAAAGTAATATAATTTGTAATAATTAATTTGTTACATGAATTTTCATAACCCATAGGAAATTTCCTAGTATGCTTATTTAATTATATTTTAATTTATTCTTTTCAAAATTTACCCAACATAAAAATAAATTAATAGTGTACAATTTGGCATCAATATTACTTTATTTAATTATTTTTATTTTAGAAAATCTTTATCAAAATTCATGAGAAAATAATATGGTTAAAAGAAATCAATGGTCTATTTTGTGGAAATATTTTCATTTATATTAATATTATAAATGAATTATTATTATTATAACAGATTCTGTAGTTAATGTCAAAAATATATAACCATGATGTTAATAAAAATGAAAAGTATTCTAATTGTATCAAAACATGTATTAATTTAATTTTATAATGTAATATAAACCAAATAAATTTAATATTTGGAATAATTATCATTTTAAATAATTTTTCTTTATAAAAGTCTTAATAAATTTAATATTGTATGTGAGATTTCAAAATTATCACTCATAAGAATAATAAAATGGAACCACCATCCTTGGTTATCTACACCACATTGATCCATATTGATCATCCAACCCATAAAAATTAGTACTGTAAACTTCCTCATATATATTATAGATGTACGAGTGTCCCCAAAATAAAAATAATTTACTTTCCACAAGGAATGATATAAATGTGGTCCCCTAAATAATAGGTAATCATCTTACCCAAAATATTTCAATTTTTTTCATATTCCTATTATAAATATATGTTATTTGTCATAGAATGGTAACAATTATATTGTAACAAAAATTAATTTCTATCATTACCGTGAAAAAATATTTGTACTCCATCTCTTATATCAAATTATAAGTGAATGTATCGCTCGTGTGTAACTATGTCTTACCATATCCACGTATAGAAAAAATTCATTTCTCATTAATCTCTTTTTTCAGGATGGGTATTTTGATGGGTATAATTTCTATATTTAATAATGATATAATAATTAATATTCTATATTTGTAATATACCACACACATTTATAAATTACAAACTATTTGAGAATAACAATATCTTTAATGCGTATGTGTGAACATCAATCTACTTGAAGATTTATTTAATTTTTATATCACAAAATATTATGTATGAATAAAAATATGTATATAATGAATATATACTAATTTTATATCAATATTAAAATAATGTAAATGATGGATTCATTATTGAAACATAATGGATGACATTGTCAAATCAAAACTATTTTGGAAAACACAATAGTTTTAAACTAGAGCATGGATTTAAATAAAATATTTTTAGTAAATGAGAGATCATATTTCATAAATAAATCATTAATTATAACATTATAGAACCAGAACTCATGATAAATATGCTGTAATTTGTATAATTATCTTCTGTTATTTGATGCAAATAAATGTTACATGAATAATTCATCTATAAATTACAACATTAATTAGAAAAGTTGTATTACTTAGATACTAAATGACCTATTAGATTTGTAGTTTGTAGAAATAGGAAACACAATTACATAAACTACTCATAACAATGTGGGTACCAAAAAATATGGATTATAAGGTAACACATCATCACACATTCAACCCATATTTGTCTGTTTTACATTTTGTAATCATCAACATACACGTGATACCATTTATAGATATAAATAATTCAATATTTTTATTTTAAACATGTGGAAAATGTAACATAATGGGGGAGATAATAGATTCTTAGTATGTTTAATCATGATCTGTAACAATTAAATGTCATAAATGAGCTTAAGAGTACACAATGATATAATGAAATAATAAATGTGCATGAGAGAATCCTAAAATATCCCATACCCATCAATAATCGGATCATAATGTTTGAAAATAAGGAAAATGAAGGAGTCATCTAATTCAATAATCATGAGCCATGTGATATAAATAACAATCATTTGAAAAATTACAAACTAATATAATGAATAATGAAAACTTGTATGTACTTGTGAAGTAATTTTAATTTCACTTATAAAATAACTCTTATAAAATAAACAACATTATGTATGACTTAAATACAAAATTTATTTGAAGGCTATCAAGGACCCACACATCTTTGATTTCTCAGATTACTACCCATCATTTGGTAATCGTTGAACCTCGCATCATTTCTTTATCATAGAACCATAAATCATTGGATTATCTGATAATAACACACCAAATTTCTATGAACCATAAAATATTTATAAGATAAAAAATATTCATTTCATACAAAATTATAACAACAACCATAAATATTTAATAACATGATTATGATGTAGAAAAATAGTTCTATAAAAATATATATGAAACATACTAAACCCATTTAAAAGAAATTGGTTCCATAATAATCACTTTGAAACTAGATTTACCAATAGAAAATATATGATATCTATAATAATTAATTCAATAGATGATTATCCAATGGAAACGAAATGGGTTTCATAACAATATATACGAAACATGATTATCCCATGGGAATTAAATGTGTTTGAAAAAATATCTAAAAAACATGATTTACACATGGAAAATAAATGGGTTCCATGAAAATATATTCTATGAATGATTAATCCATATAAAATGAATAATTTTGATAACTATCTTTTTGAAATGATAATATATAATGGGAATAAAATAGCTTCCAAAAAAATATTTCTGAAAGATGATTATACTTTGGAAATGAATCATGTTTCATAACAATATCATTGTACCATTATTGACTTGTGAAAAAATGTGTTTAATATAATTCTATTTGGATGATGATTTTCTCATGGAGATGAAATTTTATCCCTGAAAATCTCATTGAATTGTGATTATCCAATGGATGTGAAACTAGGTTTATGTAAATTTATTTGAAAAATTATTAATACTTCGAAAAGAAATCCATCCACTAAAATTTTTACATGATCAATGATTAACCTGTGGAAATGTTGCAGGATATATAAAAATCTATTTGACACCTGGATAACCCAAAAAAAGAAACATGTTCCATATGAATCACTTTTAAACAATATTAACACCTTTATAAAGTGATGAGGATGGCATCAATATAAAATATCCATAGTGGATGATAGGAAAAAATAAGTTTTGTTGGCATTTTATAATGTATAGTCCATTAAATTCCTATTAAAAACATTTTTCTAGAAATTAATATTTATTCATTTCAAAGTCCACCATTCCATTTAAAACAATTTTATCATAATCCTTATGAAGGAATAAAATAAAATATTACATATAATATACTTATAATAATGATATTCATGATATCTCATTTCCATGGAGAGGTATGAACCTCTTATAAAATTATATTGGCATAGTATAAATCAATCAATGAATGATATTTTTTGTTAAAGACCGTTATTTAATTGGTAGCAGTGAAAATATGAACCCCATGAAAGAGAGATCATAAAATTTATATTTAAAACCCCTTAAATTTATGGATAAGAAAAATAAATTACATTCAATATTAGTATAGACCACAAAAATTGGGGAATATGGGAGCAATCTCATAGAACTAAATGTTAGGCTGGAAATCACAATTCATTTGTTGTAACTTATGAATTGGAATCCTAAATAGTAAAAATTACTAAAGAAGTCAATAAAATAAATAATATATTTAATGATTAATTATATTATAAATGAAAATTGGAAATATATACAAAACATATAATAAGTAAGTGGTGAGTATATCATTTGTCTTTCTGATGTATAATGTTAGATGAAAATATCTTAGTACTTGAGTAATTTTTGAATTATGTGTTCCGTGAAATTATAACATAAATTGAAAATATTATTATCATTATTTAAATTACATCAAGGTTATAAAAAGTCATTGGGATGTATATAACCAATTTTAATTTAATTTTTTTTATAATAACAAATGAATCTCAATGGAATGTAAATTGAGATGAAACCCTATACAACTGTTGTAAAATATTCATTATAAGACTCAAAAGTAACAATAAAATATTGAAAAATTTATATAAATTGAATATTGATAAAGTTATTATTTAATATATCAAACTGGTAAATATATACACCAAAAAATAATTTATTTTCTTAATATGAATTATATCATATTGATGTAAATGGTGAGAATAGAATATCTTACCTTTAGTTTTAATTTTTATGCTTCACCTATATATTATGGAATAATAATCATATGATAATAAATTATTTTATGCAAAAATAATTACATGTTTAATATTACCTTTTTTAATTATATTAATGTTATATACAAATACATAACAAAAAAAATTTATGTAGGTTGTTTTGATCATATTCAGTATATGAATCATAACGGACATTGATAGATTTATATTGGTCAATGAGGTCCTTAATTAATGATCCCCATAATAATAACCAAAAAAAGTATCACTGTTTTAGATCAATTATACTTTTAATATTAATTAGGAATATGATTAGGAAAAATATTCCAATGTTATGATCATGGAAGTAGTATATCTTATACATGCGTGAATAACATTCCCATTTTTAACAATCATTATTGATTGAAGATATGTAATGATTACATTTAAAAAATGAAAATTAAATCATAACTAAAATATTAATTATATATATATATACATATATGATTATTTTGAGTCAAATGTTGAAGAAGGAATAATCATATTACTTTGAGTAGGTAGTATTCCACCTATCCATGACTTACGTCATCAATTTTTTAATCTGTGAAATGGAAAAAAGGAAATGATATATTATATTTCATGATAAGTAATTATTTTATGAGTAAAATTATAAGGCCCCAGCCTTAAACCTTACTTAATCTTGAGTTATTACAAGATTACACATTGAGGATCTTTTCGGGTTTAGAGTTTTAGAGAATTAGATCATAAAACTTGCATTACATTCCACATATAAACAAAGTGGTTACATAAAGATAGTATTCTTCATTCCCATCAATGGAACACACATTTAAAATAAAACATGGATTAATTCTTGACACATCCTTGACTCTATCATCTTATCATGTACCTTTCCCTTGACCTGTGAAAAACATTTCAAAAACTTGGGATGAGCATAAAAACTCAGTATGGGTTATAAAAAAAACATGGAAAGGAAACATGAGTTCATATATAAATAAGAATGAAATCATACTTTACCCATAAAACATAGGCACTTTAACATACCTCATAAAATCATGAATAAATCATAGAAATCATAAGACATAAAGGTAACTTGAGGCATTCATAACATTCTTACGTAGGGAGTAACCCTCTTGGTTACGTTTGGAATACCCATCACAGTATATTCCCTAAAATCACTTCGGAGAAACCTTAACGTTTCACTCCTTCGCGTTACCCAATGCATTGGAGAGCTATAACGGGCTCACCCGCCCTTAGTTTATCACGGAACCACCCGTTTTCATAATAATGCCCAAGAACCATAACATAATCATATCACATAAAACATGCATAAAGGAAACATAAAATTTCCACATTTCAATCACGAGATATCAATACAACACATTGATATAAAAACATTATGAAAACCATTTTCAATACCAAAGTAAAACATGGTATTTATTTTTCTTTTAAAAAAGAAGGTATGGCTTGTAGAGGAAACCAAAACTCAAATAACGGTTACGACGGCGGAGAAGTCGTTGTCGCCGCATACGTACGAAAAAAAACATTCCCTTTTGTCGTTTAGTAAACGCTTCGTAAAAAAGATTCCTTTTGAATAAACGTAAAAGTCAAAGGGGTTTATACACCGTATAAAAGAAAGTTGTGTATAAAATAAAATATGTCTCAACGAAAGGAGATTGAGACGAAGTCCCATACAAAGTTAATTTTTAAAATAAAATAGATACATTATGTGTATTCACTATAAGTACACATAAATAAAGTACAAATACAAGATACGACATAATAATATAATGACATAATTTGAAAGTAGGAGATTAACCCAAAGAATGGAAATTGGGTTAAGAAGTTCCCATACCTCGTATCCGACTTGACCCGACCGTTCTTTAAACTCCTGAATAATAAACTTGAGTTAATCTCTACTTGCTTATGACTCATTTTCAAGTTCATTATTCCTTTTATACCATGTTATGAACATCATGTAATCATTTAAGTTAATAATGTTCATTTTGTCGGTATTTGGTTCTTAAGTCAAAAATAGACTTCTTATACTTACATGTTGTTAATTTGGTCAAAGGTTCATTATACCAGAATGATATTCATGATGTAGATATCATATATGTCATATATATCCAGTACCTGCATTCATTTATAATATTACATCACATTTAGAGGTATGAAATGAAATGCACCGTTCATGGAGACGGTAAGCCGTACGTACGCATGAACGCTACTTCCATTTCTATTTCATATTTTCTGGAATGGAATCATAATGATATAAGAGTATATTATAATTCCAGTATAATAACATATATAATATCACTAACTTTATCCTTTACACATCCCACATATGGTATTAACGAATCAAATCACTTTCAGGAGGCGGTAGTCCGCACTTCCTAAAATGAAGATATCGTGTTTTACCCATAATGGAAACCATAAAGGTATGCCCAAATTGAAAAAACAGAAGCTTAAGGAAAACATAAACATATTATATATCATATATAAAAATAGTGACATCATAATGGCCACCTTTGAAGGTGTTAAATGAGTGTTGAACAATCATCGTTTCGGGAGGCAGAATTTCGCCAACCACGGAAACCTTATGTTCTTTAACCATTTGATGTAGTTGTGTGGAAGTGTAGCTCAAATAAATCTTATAACAACATCCTAGTATATTGAAGATACAGGTGTTGTTATAAAAGAAGTAAATAAAAAGAGTTTAGGGGGTTGGAGAAGCAAAATAAAACAAATGAACTTGAGAGAATGAATTACCTTTAAAAAGTGTAACTCCTTTTGAGTTGAGCCTAAAGGCTTCCTTTGAAAGGATTCTTCCCAAAGGGAATCCTCTAGGATGAGGAGAGGTATGTGGAGAGATCAAATGGGCAGGGGTTGGCCGAGCCAAAGGCTTGAAGAGTGTGTGAAATGAGGTAGAGGTGGGGGCCTTTTATAAGGGGAGAGGAGGGGCACTTTTGGAAAGTAAAGAAACATTACATTATTTGAAAATGTGTTTCGGTTTTAAAAGGTCCCACATTGATATAATTCGTGGATAAGGTTATAAGGCATCGAAATCCACTCATCCAATTGGTTTTGGCCATGTGTAGTTCATAGATATTACATTATCTTTCCATTTTATTTAAATCGTCAAATAATGATGTCATCACTGCATCATTATTATGTCGTAAATAATTTAATTTATTTAATGTATAAAAATTATAAAACAAATACTATGATATAGTAAATCTTTTTAGCTTTCCAATTACTATTTATAATCAAAATTTGGACTTGTATAACCCCACATAAAAATTGTTTTCGCAAAACATATTATGTTTGTGTCATTTTCACTTTAACATTAAATAAAAAGTAATTTATGTCATTTACCAACAAAAGTGGATCCATGGGGTCCCCAAGTTGACCCATGGCTTGTCTTGGTCGGCCATGACACAACCAATAAGGTTGGGACATGTGTCTAGGTCATTTTAGTTTATTAAATCATTATTTATACCTTAAACTACACTAATTACCACTAATCGCGATTAAAAACTTAATAAGTTACTATTCACCAAAAAAATTATTTTAATCTCATTGAACCACATTTTACTTCTTAATGACAACCATGTATGTCGGATTTTCAAAATTCAGTACACATTAGTGGCAAAATTTCATTTAACTGAAAAATCAGTTTGCTTGATTACCACTTAGTGGTTTCACTATTCATCAAAAATTGAAGTTTTTCAGAAAATTACCAAAAATTCACCCTAAGCTATATTTGATATTCCGATTTCAAAAATGAAGTCCATTTTAAAAAATTCAAATCATATAAGTCACATTAATTAATTTAATAATTAATTTCCGCTGCCAGAGCAAATAGCGTGTTTTTACAAAATAATAAGTATCAAAAGATTGACACCAGTTTAAGTCTAATTTCAAAGTGAAATTGATTCCAATGACCACCATTAGATAAAATGGTAAAAATATATTCTAATTTCACTTCAAAACCAATTCAAAACATAATCTAATCATATAAATAAATTAGATTAAAAGTAGTTTTTATGTAAAATGCAGTATTTTTCACTATTCATTAAAAAAATGAACATTGTCAGAAAAATACCAAAAATTCACACAAGGTAAATTTTGATGTCCCAATCATAAAAGATAAGTTTATTTTGACAAACATAGTTTATAAAATTGTCAAAATATAGATTCAAAAATGGTTTTCCATCAAAAGGCACTAAAACAATCTTTTAAGAATATTAGTGTATTCCATGCATAAGATTGTATTTATTTTCATTTTAAGCCTCTAAAACACTATCTTTATCATTAATAGACATAGATAAAAAATATCTATTATTCATTACTTACTTTGGATGTTACATCCTTCCCCCCTTTAGAAAATTGCGTCCCCGCAATTTATTTACTTATCAAATAAATTGGGGTACTTATCCCTCATTGCATTTTCGGATTCCCATGTTGCCTCTTCAATCATGTGGTTTTTCCACAAAACCTTTACCGGCTTAATCACCTTATTCCGTAACACTTGCTCCCTGTGGTCAAGAATCTGGACCGGTTGTTCCTCATAAGATAGGTTCTGTTCCAGCTGAACTACCTCTGGACTCAAAACATGAGATGGATCTGGCATATACTTTCTCAACATCGAAACGTGAAAAACATTGTGTACATGAGATAAACTCGGAGGTAAAGCCACTCGGTATGCAACTGATCCAACTCTCTCTAGAATTTCGTATGGTCCAATGAACCTTGGACTCAACTTTCCTTTCTTACCAAATCTCATCACACTTTTCCAAGGAGAAACCTTGAGAAAAACATGATCACCTACCTCGAAAGATAGATCCTTCCTCCGGTTATCCGCATAACTCTTCTGCCTGCTCTGAGCTGTTCTCATGTGTTTCTGAATCAGCTGAACTTTTTCTGCCATCTCTTCTACCAATTCTGGTCCCATCAACTTTCTTTCACCCACTTCATCCCAGAAAGCTGGAGTTCGACACCGCTTCCCATATAATGCCTGAAATGGTGCCATCTGTATACTGGAATGAAAACTGTTATTATATGAAAACTCAACCAAAGAAAGATGCTGGTCCCAACTTCCCTGATAATCCATAGAACAAGCTCGTAGCATATCCTCCAATGTCTGAATTGTTCGTTCTGACTGCCCATCTGATTGAGGATGAAAAGCTATACTAAAATTTAATTCAGTACCCAACGACTTCTGAAGGCCTTTCCAAAAGTTAGAAGTAAACCTGGGATCACGATATGATACAATGGAGAGAGGAACTCCATGTAACCTGACTATATCTTTAAGATACAAACGGGAAAGTTGATCAAGAGAAAAAGTATCTCGTATAGCAAGGAAATGAGCAGATTTGGTCAAGCGATCAACAATAACCCATATTGCATTATTACCTCGAGATGTCTTTGGTAATCCAACAACAAAGTCCATGGATATATTCTCCCATTTCCACTCTGGCACTGGTAAAGGCTGATGCATCCCTTTCGGTAACTGCCGCTCAGCTTTAACCTGCTGACAAGTCAAACACTTCATAGTAAAATCAGAAATATCTCTTTTCATTCCATCCCACCAGTAATACTCCTGCAGATCTCTATACATCTTAGTACTGCCCGGATGAACTGAAAACGGAGAACTATGAGCTTCACATAACAACTCTCTCTTCAACTGTGAATCAGAAGGCACACACAATCTCTTCCCAAACCTCAAAACACAAACACAAACTTATCCAAGAACTCAGGGAAAATTTTATTCATAAGGTCCATGAATACAACAGGTGCATTGGTTAACCCCAAAGGAATAACTACAAATTCATAATGGACATATCTAGTACGGAACACAATCTTCGGAACATATGCTTCTTTTACTTTCAACTGATGGTACCCCGACCTCAAGTCAATCTTCGAAAAATACTGAGCTCCCTGGAGCTGACACCACTTCATTCGATGGCCCAACATCTGCTGAAGTAGTTGCAAAGGATTTCACCACCCCTTTCTGCTTGTAGTCTAACTGCTTCCCATCACTCAAGCTACTTGTCGGACACTCGTTTGCATAGTGACCCATCTCATTGCACTTATAACATTTCACTAACTGTAAATCAAATTTGTTTTTCCCTTCACCTTGATCCTTTTCAGTGCAATCACGAGCCTTATATCCCATCTTACCACATCGGTAGCACTTTCCAGAATTCAGAATACATTCCCCAGCATGCCTTTTTCCACATTTATCACAAACTGGAAACTTAGTTTTCTTACCATCAGACTTTTTTGAAGAATTCTTACCTTTCTCCTGCCACCTCGGTCTCTTCTTCTGCTGGTTGTTATAGAAAACTTGGTCATCGGCAAACTCCATTTCCACCTTCTCAGCACATCTAACAAGCTTTTCATAACTTTTAAACTCACGAGAAGCTAATGCCCTTCGATACTTTGGCTTTAATCCTGAGTAAAAACGATTGATTTTACTATCAAGGTCTCGGATAAAATTGGGAGCATACCTTGCCAATCGAGTGAACCTTTCTTCATAGGCAGCCACTGAGTCTTCATCTTGCCTCAATTCCAAGAATTGCTTTTCCATCCTAAGTCGAACAGCCTTAGGAAAATACTTCTCAAGAAACATACCTTTGAATTCATCCCAGTCAAGAGCATCAATCTCATCGGCATCCCTGATATTTTTAACCATAGACCACCACTGATCTGCTTCACCCTCCAAACGGTAAATAGCAAGACTAACCTTTTGATTGTCTGAACACCCCATGACATCAAAAATATTCTCCAGTGCTTTAATCCACCCTTCAGCTAGCACAGGGTCAGATGATCCTCTGAATGATGGTGGATGTTGCCTCATGAAATGTTCCGCCACTGACATGTTCCTCTGCGGTTGATCTGGCTGATCTCGTGCATGGATACCACCGCCATTTATCGCCTGAGTCAACTGCGCCATTACTGCATCAAACTGTTCAGTTCCAATTCCGACCATTTCTGGATGCTGATTCGGAAGATTATTTCCTTCTGTATGCCTTCCTAGCACAGCTTCCCTGTTTCCTCTGCGGAAAACCATTCTGAACAAACATGTCTTAGATGAAGCAACATGGTAATCTTTAAATGCTATATCATTTCGAAAAAGAAAAAAAAATATTTTTGGATAATCATTTAATAGAATTCTAACTCCTAAAGTTATCTAAACCGACCTCTGATACCAACTATAAGGCCCCAGCCTTAATCCTTACTTAATCTTGAGTTATTACAAGATTACACATTGAGGATCTTTTCGGGTTTAGAGTTTTAGAGAATTAGATCATAAAACGTGCATTACATTCCACATATAAACAAAGTGGTTACATAAAGATAGTATTCTTCATTCCCATCAATGGAACACACATTTAAAATAAAACATGGATTAATTCTTGACACATCCTTGACTCTATCATCTTATCATGTACCTTTCCCTTGACCTGTGAAAAACATTTCAAAAACTTGGGATGAGCATAAAAACTCAGTATGGGTTATAAAAAAAACATGGAAAGGAAACATGAGTTCATATATAAATAAGAATGAAATCATACTTTACCCATAAAACATAGGCACTTTAACATACCTCATAAAATCATGAATAAATCATAGAAATCATAATACATAAAGGTAACTTGAGGCATTCATAACATTCTTACATAGGGAGTAACCCTCTTGGTTACGTTTGGAATACCCATCACAGTATATTCCCTAAAATCTCTTCGGAGAAACCTTAACGTTTCACTCCTTCGCGTTACCCAATGCATTGGAGAGCTATAACGGGCTCACCCGCCCTTAGTTTATCACGGAACCACCCGTTTTCATAATAATGCCCAAAAACCATAACATAATCATATCACATAAAACATGCATAAAGGAAACATAAAATTTCCACATTTCAATCACGAGATATCAATACAACACATTGATATAAAAACATTATGAAAACCATTTTCAATACCAAAGTAAAACATGGTATTTATTTTTCTTTTAAAAAAGAAGGTATGGCTTGTAGAGGAAGCCAAAACTCAAATGACGGTTACGACGGCGGAGAAGTCGTTGTCACCGCATACGTACGAAAAAAAACATTCCCTTTTGTCGTTTAGTAAACGCTTCGTAAAAAAGATTCCTTTTGAATAAATGTAAAAGTCAAAGGGGTTTATACACCGTATAAAAGAAAGTTGTGTATAAAATAAAATATGTCTCAACGAAAGGAGATTGAGACGAAGTCCCATACAAAGATAATTTTTAAAATAAAATAGATACATTATGTGTATTCACTATAAGTACACATAAATAATGTACAAATACAAGATACGACATAATAATATAATTACATAATTTGAAAGTAGGAGATTAACCCAAAGAATGGAAATTGGGTTAAGAAGTTCCCATACCTCGTATCCGACTTGACCCGACCGTTCTTTAAACTCCTGAATAATAAACTTGAGTTAATCTCTACTTGCTTATGAATCTTTTTCAAGTTCATTATTCCTTTTATACCATGTTATGAACATCATGTAATCATTTAAGTTAATAATGTTCATTTTGTCGGTATTTGGTTCTTAAGTCAAAAATAGACTTCTTATACTTACATGTTGTTAATTTGGTCAAAGGATCATTATACCAAAATGATATTCATGATGTAGATATCATATATGTCATATATATCCAGTACCTGCATTCATTTATAATATTACATCACATTTAGAGGTATGAAATGAAATGCACCGTTCATGGAGACGGTAAGCCGTACGTACGCATGAACGCTACTTCCATTTCTATTTCATATTTTCTGGAATGGAATCATAATGATATAAGAGTATATTATAATTCCAGTATAATAACATATATAATATCACTAACTTTATCCTTTACACATCCCACATATGGTATTAACGAATCAAATCACTTTCAGGAGGCGGTAGTCCGCACTTCCTAAAATGAAGATATCGTGTTTTACCCATAATGGAAACCATAAAGGTATGCCCAAATTGAAAAAACAGAAGCTTAAGGAAAACATAAACATATTATATATCATATATAAAAATAGTGACATCATAATGGCCACCTTTGAAGGTGTTAAATGAGTGTTGAACAATCATCGTTTCGGGAGGCAGAATTTCGCCAACCACGGAAACCTTATGTTCTTTAACCATTTGATGTAGTTTTGTGGAAGTGTAGCTCAAATAAATCTTATAACAACATCCTAGTATATTGAAGATACAGGTGTTGTTATAAAAGAAGTAAATAAAAAGAGTTTAGGGGGTTGGAGAAGCAAAATAAAACAAATGAACTTGAGAGAATGAATTACCTTTAAAAAGTGTAACTCCTTTTGAGTTGATCCTAAAGGCTTCCTTTGAAAGGATTCTTCCCAAAGGGAATCCTCTAGGATGAGGAGAGGTATGTGGAGAGATCAAATGGGCAGGGGTTGGCCGAGCCAAAGGCTTGAAGAGTGTGTGAAATGAGGTAGAGGTGGGGGCCTTTTATAAGGGGAGAGGAGGGGCACTTTTGGAATGTAAAGAAACATTAAATTATTTGAAAATGTGTTTCGGTTTTAAAATGTCCCACATTGATAGAATTCGTGGATAAGGTTATAAGGCATCGAAATCCACTCATCCAATTGGTTTTGGCCATGTGTAGTTCATAGATATTACATTATCTTTCCATTTTATTTAAATCGTCAAATAATTATGTCATCACTGCATCATTATTATGTCGTAAATAATTTAATTTATTTAATGTCTAAAAATTATAAAACAAATACTATGATATAGTAAATCTTTTTAGCTTTCCAATGACTATTTATAATCAAAATTTGGACTTGTATAACCCCACATAAAAATTGTTTTCGCAAAACATATTATGTTTGTGTCATTTTCACTTTAACATTAAATAAAAAGTTATTTATGTCATTTCCCAACAAAAGTGGATCCATGGGGTCCCCAAGTTGACCCATGGATTGTCTTGGTCGGCCATGACACAACAAATAAGGTTGGGACATGTGTCTTGGTCATTTTATTTTATTAATGCATTATTTATACCTTAAACTACACTAATTACCACTAATCGCGATTAAAAATTTAATAAGTTACTATTCACCAAAAAAATTATTTTAATCTCATTGAACCACATTTTACTTCTTAATGACAACCATGTATGTCGGATTTTCAAAATTCAGTACACATTAGTGGTAAAATTTCATTTAACTGAAAAATCAGTTTGCTTGATTACCACTTAGTGGTTTCACTATTCATCAAAATTTGAAGTTTTTCAGAAAATTACCAAAAATTCACCCTAAGCTATATTTGATATTCCGAATTCAAAAATGAAGTCCATTTTACAAAATTCAAATAATATAAGTCACATTAATTAATTTAATAATTAATTCCCGCTGCCAGAGCAAATAGCGTGTTTTTACAAAACAATAAGTATCAAAAGATTGACACCAGTTTAAGTCTAATTTCAAAGTGAAATTGATTCCAATGACCACCATTAGATAAAATGGTAAAAATATATTCTAATTTCACTTCAAAACCAATTCAAAACATAATCTAATCATATAAATAAATTAGATTAAATGTAGTTTTTCTGTAAAATGCAGTATTTTTCACTATTCATTAAAAAATGAACATTGTCAGAAAAATACCAAAAAATCACACAAGGTAAATTTTGATGTCCCAATCATAAAGGATAAGTTTATTTTGACAAACATAGTTTATAAAATTGTCAAAATATAGATTCAAAAATGGTTTTCCATCAAAAAGCACTAAAACAATCTTTTAAGAATATTAGTGTATTCCATGCATAAGATTGTATTTATTTTCATTTTAAGCCTCTAAAACACTATCTTTATCATTAATAGACATAGATAAAAAATATCTATTATTCATTACTTACTTGGGATGTTACAAAAATAAATATTAAATTTATCTCATAAAATTTTATTAAATCAATCATTAATACATTTCATGTAAATGGTGAACGTATTAAATAACATTTAGAAAGTAGTAGTCCATACATCCAGAAAAGGTCTTATCATATTTATAGATAATGGAAAGCATAGAGGTATGTGTAAAAATATATTTCTAGATGTATTAAATATTATAAATATCATATATATCATAAAAAATCATTTTCATCATACTTTTCAAACATTAATGTTTGAAATGATAAAATAAACAATATCATTTTGCGAGGCAGTAGTTCACCCTTCATACGATTGACGATTTTTTTCCCAATTTATAGATTATTTAATAGGTGTATGAATAAAAACAAAATCACATCATGTTAGTATATTTAGGATAATGAGGTTATTATTTAATATGGTATTATTAACAATTTAATGGGTGTTGAAAGAAATGAATAATGTCTACTTAGTAGAATGTAACCACTTCTTCACGTAACTCAATTTTTTTCACCAATGGACTTAATTTCCATTATTTAGTTACATATTTATAATTCCTTGATTAAATAATGGATTTGGAAGCATATTGGGTCATTTTTATAGATAATCTAAAAGGAATGAGAGATTTAATGAATGAGGGAGAGTGAGTTCTTTGTTATAGTTGAGAGGGTGTGGTATTCATGTAAATATAAAAAGGTAAACACTTTTGTGAAGACTAAATTATATAATATTTAATCATTAATGAAACAAATTCAATAAATGTGGTTAAATGGGCAAAATAATTCTATAAAATCGTTTATACAAGTATCTTTTTCATTTTCCAATTATTATTAATGATTAAACCCAATGTAAATTCATTTTTACCATAATTGTAATAATCAATTTTATTTCCATTCAAATATTTTATTGGTTAAAAAAATTGAAAATACTATAAAATATAAATTATTCTAATTATAAAAATGGAATTAACCTTTATAAATTACATTAATAGATTTCTTAGAATTTAATTTTAAATTACTCCCATATACGAAATGAGAAAACTTGTTTTGAAAGTAAAAAGTTCAAAAGATGTAATTATTTTTATAATCAAATTAAATTTGATATTGTTTTAAATTACCTATATTTTATTAAATTATATAAAGCTTATCTAAATATATATTATAAGTGATAAAAAAATTTAATTTGGCATAATAAATTATTAATATTATAAATATGTTTTCGAATAAAATGATTTTGTAACTATTCATCCAAACATAAATTTTATTAGAAAAATATCAAAAATTTATGTAATATATATATTGATATTAGAAATTTAAAAATTATGTTCATATTTTTAAAAATAATTATATATTTTTTAAAATTTTGTTTCTAAAATCATCATCCATTAAAATTTTAGAATGTTATTATTTTATGATTACCAATTTTTCTGGTTAAAATTTGACTTGTTATTATTTTATTCTTATAAATAATATTTTGTATTATTTTAAAAAAATTTACTTAATATATATAATTTTAATTTAATTAATTTTCATCACTAATTGCGATGAATTTTTTAAAGATAAATTCTTTTTCTAGTTATACATATGGTTTTTCAGTAAAAACACATCCTTTATATTCAATTCATTTTTGTATTCATTTATGGATAATAATTAACCTATTATTTAACATTAAAATAACTTGTAAAATATATTTTCATAATTTAATTAATCACATTCTCTCCGACTATTCTAATGGATATGTGAAAACTATCATATTAAAAACTAAAAATACTTTTTTTTCTAGTAAGACGTGACATTTCTATAATAGAAGCTGTCAAAGAATGATAATGTTACAAGTAAAAGATGATAAAAATTTTGGTTCATATATAAAAAAATTGAACTATATTTATCACAAAATATAAAATAATTAAAAATAATTTGAAACAAGATTTTTTTAAAATCTTAGGATGTTTCATCCTAACACCCTGAAAATGAATCTCACCCACTAAATTAATCTCTGTTTTCAAGGGATTGTTTTTTTGGGAATTATATATTTAAAATCAAATTATTAAATATGATAATAATTCATACATTTAAAATAGAAAAGTTAGATTCGTAATGGTAACTGTAAATTATGCATAAATATGATTTTTCATTGAGATAAAATAGGTGGAAGGAAAATAATAAATAATTATAAATAATGGTTGAGTTAATTGATAAAAAACAAAGTATTGATCAATGTAAGTCTAATGGACTGAAATATATATTTCATTATCAAAAATACAATAACATCAGTAGAATTTATTGTAATAGTAAAATAATATTATTTCATGATTATTTTCATTGGGATCAAGAATTCTCTTACCATAAATTCGATTCAAAAAATGGAAAAATACATACATCATGATAATTATTTCCACCATTAATCAATTTACATATAATATATATTATTTTTTTTAACATATAAGTATTAATGGTTAATTTTTAGTTCTAAATAAATTAAAACCATCTTCTATAACCCATATAGTCATAACTGGAAATTTTAGCTATTCCAACCATATTTATAAATTTTAAAAACACTAAATTGTTAGACCGTATTAAGGTAATTTACAATGCTATTGAACCTTAATGTGATTATCTAATCCTGAATTATAATACCCAATGTTCAAACTAGAACATTCTGTATTCAAATATTCATAAAATTCTTACATAATTTGGGGGATAATTCCAAAAACCATATATTTAAAGGATTTGACCACTTTTTAGTCAATTATAAAAAATAAATTATTCCTAAAATAAAATGTAATATGTATTTTCAAATAAACATAAAATTAACCTAACAAATTCATACTAATCATGAACTAATTTCAGATTGTGGTAGATGTGAAACCATTATCATCATTCAAAGATGGGATCATGACCCATCTCTCTGTTGAATGAGATAGGGTTTTACCAGGAATATGTTTTATCCACTTTTATTTTAATTATAATAATTAATTTCACCCTAAAAAATATGTGGGGTATTCATGTTTAAAAAAACATCTTCAATACTTTCAATAATTACATCATGATCTAATTGCTTAAAATTTCAATGTGGTCTCTATGAATTTGAACTTTTGATGATCCATAAATTTTTAGACATTTGAAGGTATACATAAATCATAACATAGCATCGACTAAGAACACCACAATCTCCAATGTTATCTAAACTAACCATTGATACTAGATATAATAGGCCATGACCTGTATTACTTAATCATATTCTAAAATCTATAACATTAATGTTCTAAATAGTTTATTTAGAAATTTAAAAAAATTAAAATTACAACACAGATCAGATACATAATTGAGGACATTTTTGGTTTATTGTTTTTTAGTAATAGGAAACAGTCTTACATAAACTACTCATATCAATATATATTAATAAACTACTAGTATATAATATTGAAGATCAAATCACATTATTCCATTACTTTCTTATTTCATATTGTGTCATTAACATCATCCTTTTGAAATTTTTTTAAAGGGAAAAATATTTCAAAATATTTATTTATATCTTAAGGAAAATTAATCATGTTGTGGGAATGAGAAGATACAACGTAAGGGTAAATATATGAATTAAAAATTTATTCCAACAATCACCATTAGAGTTAATTAGGGTATGATTAAATAATCAATGTTCATTAATGAATCATAAAAGATATAAAACCCATATAAACATGGAATATAAAATATAAATAATTTGAAAAGGAAATAGTAATCTGATCAATAAAAATGATTCATCATATGTCAATATTGGTCATTAGAAACATTATAAACCCATATAATTTAAAAATAAAATATGTACGTACATGGAGAGTAATATAATTTTTTCGCAAACAATAAATCATACAAATGGAATGACTATATGGATACCTTCTATACCCAATGAATAATAGGGGTATCATAGACCCTCCAATCATCGGATTATCAAATAACTACCCATAAATATTTTATCGTATATCCACATAGCATGAATTTACCAGGAACACGCCATTATTGTTCTATCATGTTACCACCCAAAAAATGACTACATACCATTACATAATCAAAACTCATAAAATCATGGATTTCATTAAAAACACATGGGAATCATAATTTCCACATTAATAACTTCATTAACCCATGGGAAACAAATATTTAAATAAAAATCTCTTTGAAATATGATCAACTCATGGAAGTGAATAGACTTCCAAACTATCTCCTTGAAATATGATAAAACCCTGTTAAATAAATGAGTTCTATAATAATAACAAAAAATCATTATTACCCCATGGTTATGGATCACATTATATCCAAATATATTTTAAATATCAATAAACCATGGAAAATAAAATATTTACAAAAAATATCTATGAAAAAATTATTAAACCATGGGAAATAAACGGTTTCCATAACAATCACTATAAATAAATATAAACCCATGTAAAATGGAATGGTTCCATAACAATATTTCTGAAGAATAAATTACTCTTAGAATATAAATTTGATAAATAAATTTATATATGAAACATGATTAACCAATAGAAATTAAACACAATCCTTAAAAAAATTTGAAATAAGATTGACACATTAAATAAATCTGATCCATAATAATCTCTCATAAACATGATTAACCACTGGAAGAAAAAAGGTTCTATAACAATATATTTTGAAATAGATGAGCCTATGGAAATAAAATATTATATATCAATATATTTAAAATATTATTAAACCATGGAAATCATACTGGTCATATAAAAATATATTTGAAATAATAATAAACCCATAACAATGATGTTGGTTTTCTTACAGTCTCATCGATACATGGTGGAACCGTTGATCAAAAAATGAGGTCCATAGAAATTTAATTAAAATAATATTAACCCATCCAGAAAATAATAATTATGGTATTAATAGAAAATATCACAAGTGAAATATAAGTAAGGTTTGTGGAAATATATCAATGTAAATTACCTTAAAAGGACCTCAAAACAATTATTGTGGAATATAATATTTAAACATAACAAACTGTCCAACACCACTTTGAAGAATTTGTATCATATACCCATTAAAAAAAATTAATTTAAAACATATATAATAATTTTAATATGTTTATTTAAGATATATATAGTCAATGTAGAAGTATATATACCTCATAAAATAGGACATTTTTATATCAAAAAATTCATTGTATAAAAAAAATTGTCATTAAAGTTTGTTACCACTTTTTTAATAATGAAATAGTAAACCCCTTGAAATATAAATACTAAAATAATTTATGAAAACCTAAATAAATTTACGTAATAAAATAATAAACTAAATTAATGGTTAGTATAAACAACATGAAAAAAATTTGAATGTGAATATGGCATTTGTATTTCAGAAATATCTGCAATATAAAAAACTCATTACAACTATGGTAACATCTGATTCAGAAACACCACAATTCATAATCACATAATTAAACAATATAAATAAAATAATATAAATGAAATAATGATTTAATGTTTTAAATGGGTTTTTATATAGGTCATTCAAAACAAATTAATGGTCAGTATTATATTTTTCTCCCTTATGGAAAATGTGAGATGAAAAACCCTTTCAACATGAGTAATATTTGGAACGTGATGTCCATAAAAAATAACATAAATTGAATATTTTAAAACCATGAATTAAATAATAATAATGATATATGATTTCGTAATTATTAATATACACAATGTATAAGTAATTAGGTGCATAGAAAATATACGTCTCCATGGAATATTAATATATATAAACAGTGTTATCAATTTTTTAATTTCTGAAATGCGAGGAAGAAAATGATATCTTATATATCAAGATATATGATTATAACAATAATATCATATATATTTAACCTATGTCATATATATTTTTTATATACATCTTTAATATATTCTTTTTTATATGAGAATGTGTAACATCACTTTGAGGACGTATTATTCCACAAATCTAGTATTGTCGAAATAATTTTCTAAAAAAATTTATAGCATTATAGTACTTGTTTCATAATAATTAAAAAATAATGAAAATTTATAAATATCATATATATCATAAGAAAAATTTTGTTCCCATCATAATTATGAATCATTAACGATGCTAAATGAAAAAAATGAAAATATTTCAACAGGCAGTAGTTCTCCGTACACATGAATTGTGATTTTTTTCCCACTAGATGGGAGTTTGTGTAGATGTAGGTGTAACCCTTAAAATTAAATCATATCATTATATTGAGTGAACTGAGGATATTATAGAACAAATTAAATATGTATAATTGAGTGTTGAAGATGTGAAAAAACAATCGTTCTCGTTGAATAATGTTATGTCTTCTATGGGTTACTACTTTTTCTATCATCCTACGGTATTCTTGTTCTGTTTTATGCACAAATTTAGGCTTATACAAGGAAGGAATAATTTTGGGAGTTCGTTTGTTAAATTTGTAGATGATAAAAAATTATTTAGAGTTATTAATAATGTGGGAGAGTGAGTGCCTTTTTATATTGGACGGGGAGTGGAATTGATGAAAATATAAATAGTTAAACACTATTCAGTGGTCACCCGTACACCATTTTCCTCAAATAATCTTCACAATTCGACCCTTTATGGGATATGATCTAAAAATACCAATAAAACAAGTTTTTTAATTTCTCCAAGTCATTTGGACCTTTATTATTCATGTTTAACCAATAAGTAAACTGAATTTTTCAGTAATCAATGTCATCCATTGAAATAACCTTCAAACATAATTTCAGATATAAAACTACTTTTACATTATTATAAATTCCAATATATTATTATTTAAAATATTGAATCCATTTTTCCAAATTCCAATCAAATAAGTGTCATAATTTTTTTTAATTAATCTACTATAAAAAAGGATATAGTGGGTTTTTAATGTAAATACTCCTAAAGTTTGATATTTTTTTATATCCAATTTCATTTTTTAATTGATATCATTGTCCAATAATTGGTTTTATGATATCACAATAAGATAATTATTCTATAAACAAAATTAACTATATGATTTAACATTGTGAATTATTTATATGAAAAATATGTTTTTAATTAGAATCCAGTATTTTTCACTACTAATAAAAACATGAAACTTCTCATAAAAATATTAAATATTAATCAAACATGAAATTAGGTATTAAAATTTAATAAATTATGTTATGTCTTTCAAAAAATGATAATATTTTAATATTTTTTTTAAATTCATTCATTAGAAGGTTTAAAATTGCTTTTAAGAATAATTAAAGTTTTATTTTAATAGGATTGGTAAATATTTTATTAATATCAAACATATTTGAAAAATTTATAAAACAATTAATATATTATAAGAAAAATATAAATTATTTCTTTTACATAACATTATTAATAAAAATAATTCAAAAATAAATTACATTGTATCCATAAAAATTTGTTTTTCCAAAAAAAAACCATTTTCTTCAATTTGTTATTATATTAATTTTTATTTATTTGATAACCAAGGATTTAATTTTATAAACATTTGTAGTCTTCATTTTCATAATATTGTTATTCTCATTCATTCCCACCATTCCAACATATAGGTGATCACTATCATGTAATATAATAATTCCATATTTTTATAATGTATGAATAGACATTGTTTATAATAAAAGTAATCAAAGAAAATCAATGTTACATTAAACACATGATAAATAATGGATTGCATATAAAAAAACTAAATAGTGTTTTTTATGTAACATAGACAATAAAAAATTTAATTAAGTATGACTGAATATATTTCTTGAAATATTGGTATGCTATATACAAGGTATAAAAAACCATAAGTATTTCTAATATAAGTATAATAAATCGATTATTATTAAATAAAGGGTTTGAACATGAATTGAGAAAGATGAAACATGATGTGGGGTATTTTTATTCTCAATCTTATTTCTGTGGGACATATGCTAAATTTACAAGTTGATTCATGTGGGATCTTTATTTACTACACATGAATCCATTTTATTTTATTAGTTTAATTTTTTTGGTGATAGAAATATCATCAAAAATGATAAGAAAAAATTTTATATATATTTTTTTGTTTTTTCCACATAATTTATCCTTTCCAATAATTTAATTTTATCTATGTATCCATTTTTTTTTATCATTTTTACATATATTTATGACTAAAATGAAAATTAAACCTAAAATATAATTATTATATTCTCATTAAAATTATGTGAGAAAATAATATTTAATTTATAAATTTGATAATATATAATTTTCCTTTAATTAATATATAACCTATCGATAAATTATTATACAAAAATATATTTCCTATTTTTCAAAATTTAAACGACAGTTTTAGAAATTAAAAATACTATATTATTAGTGTACAATTAATTTTTATGTTCACTTTATATTTAAAATTTTTTGGTATAAACACAATGTAATGATATTATATCAATGATGAAATATAAGTCCTCGTATTTCTTGAAACAAGGATTTTATACTATTCATCTACAAATAAATCATTTTATAAAAATATATAAAATTAATCCTAAGATTGTATCATTATGTTGAACCCAATAATAATGTTCATCATGTAAGATTAAAATTTTATATTGTACTAATTCAATTTTTAAATGGATCTAGAGAATATTTTGATAATAATTTTTTTAAAAAAAATGGACATTCCAAATATTAACAATTCTTATTCTTGTTTCGTTTCAATTTATGATTTATGTAGTCTTAATATATTATTAATACAATAAATATATTATATCAAAATTTAATTATTATATTCGTATATTTTTTTAATAAATGCAATGAGGTATAAAATAAAATATTATAAAGAGTATATTTTTAAGCATAATTTTTTAATTAAATTATTAGATATAATAACTGATTTTCATTAACTAATTAGAATTATTAATAAAATTATTTTTATTTAAATATATATAATATTTTTATTTCTTACAATTTTACCCAAACAATAAAAAATTAATTTCAGTTATATATATATTAATTAAATTTGGTATAGTTTGTTTGTGTTCTACAAATCATGTGTATTAAGATATATAACATGTGGTTTATTTGAAGATCGAATATCCAATAAAATAATGGGGTGTTATGCTATGATTCTTAAATACACCATAAGATTGGTTTTTTACATGAATGATCATTTTTCATTAATTATATTTTATTAAAAGGATACAGATCATAAAAGAATTATGCGAACAAACCACTATAATGAAATTTATTGGGAATCATTACTAATGTATAAAATTTATGGGTATTTTTAAAATATATTTTATTATTAATTAATTACCATTATTGTCTTATATGGTACCCATATCACTCAACTTAGTCTTATTATAAAAAGTTTCATGAGGTAATGTGAAAAAGTTTTAACAGAAAGGGACACTAATTAAAAGGGGGATTAATCTCCTGTAATTGTTATAATAAAATAAAACAATATTTATAATCGAAAACGTTTCTCCACATCATTGAAAAAATACCACTGTCTTGATATCAGTGATAGTGTATTTATAGGCTACTCACATGATAGTTTTCCCTAGAATCAACATAATCAATGATATAAATTAAATAATGTTGTCATAATGGATACATACTTCAATATTAAAAATTATACCTATATATCCGATTGGATTAAATGTAATGTAACTTCGATTTTGATAATTTATAATATTTCCCATGTGCGAGTTCATATAAACGATTTTTTTTCTAAATTTTCTATTCATATAAAAAGGATTAACTAGTTCAATCTCAGGAATGCACAACTGATATATGCCTCATACACAGAAAGAGAGTCTTATACTTGTGTTAATGTTACATAGCTATTGAGGACCTATAATATTATTCATTAATGATATTTTTTCAATAAATATTCTATATAGTGCAAAATAATCTACACTGGGATACTACAACATGCTATCCACGTGGAAAATTATTAGACACTGATGAACTATTTGAGTTTCATCATTGACAAATTATTGTTGGAATTTTTTCAGACATATTAATATTCTATGAATATGTTATTTTATTTTAAGGAAAAGATTAATTATCACACTCATAATTAGATTGTATTAAATTAAATATGTTCAAATTAAAATGATGTAATTTTTATAACAATATTTCATGGTTGATCTCATAAGTGTAATGTCATGAACCATCCCCCGGGTCCTATGTTGTGACAATCCCATAACCACCTTCCATATGCCAGGGGCTGGCGAATAGAAACTAAGGTTTTTTCACCAATATCAGTGATGAATTTCTTTTATAACCTGTAAACACACAAAATTATGAACACAACAAGATACACACATGAGTAAAATGAATAGTAAAAATAGTGTGTATTGTAAGTAAAAGGGGCCATAATATAATACCAACTTGAATGTACATGAAAATTGGAATGTACAAGTAAGATGAACACCTCTGGTGAACACTCGCCAAGGATCCTACCTGATGGTTTGGTACAGCTCCTGAACGGTCGTCTCTGCAGTACACCTCGTCTATGGTCCACCTCCGAGCTACCTCTAATCCTAGTACCCTCGTCCTCAGTTAGTGTTGTCTGTCGTCTGCCTCAAACACAAAAAAGTGCAGGCATAGCCCGTGTAGTGGTGAGTATAACGATACTAATTAGGGACCCCAAGACCCTAAATGGTCTCACAAAATCACCAAAGGATAAAAAAATCATGGAAACAACTGACAACACGACTTAGGTATATGCCCATACATATACCTATGTATTCAAGTATACCCATCTCATTCGTGAAAAAACCTAAGGTCCCACTCAAAATACAAATTCTCATTTTTTCCACAAAGGAAGGAATACCACCATGGTAACAATACAAAGATAATTACCAAAAAGTTAACTCCACCCAAGGAATACCACAAAGGAATCACCATTAATGTTAGTACCACAAAGGTACGCCACATAGAAGAATATCAAAAAGGAATCACCACGAAGATAAGTACCACAAAGGTACAATGCATAGAAGATTTAACATGAATGTAAGGACTAATCTCACATCAGGAATAACATAGGTTCTGTAGAAAATATGATTACATGTATCTATTGAATCGTCTCACTCTGTTAAAAGGAATACACACGTAGAATCATAAATCATCAGACCCACACTGGATCCTAAATCCTCAGACCCACATAATATCCTAGTACATCATCAGTCCCACATTGGATCCAAGTACATCATAATTACCACATATGAATCTAGTACATAAGACCCACATATGATCCTAGAGTAGTCCCAAAGGGATTCCTAGAGCGGATCCATGTGGGATCCTCATGCACAGAACCACGAAGGATCCCAAAGAAAAGACCCACATATGATCCCTTTATAAAACGTACATCCACCCACATTTCAATAATAAAACTGCACAATGTCCCACAATGATGTATTCAAAAAGACCGCCATGTAATAGGGGTCTAAATGATGTAGACGGTGCATCAATCGGACGCCCGGTCTATAGGTTATTGGCCTTTTAGTCTTGAGGGCCTGGTTAGAATCATATTCAATCTATCCAGGACATACCCCAACATTATCCAAAACTCAATTGGGGTATAGAAAGAGGACCATCTCAATAAAAATCTTCTAAACCTACAAAAGGTTCAAAACATGGATGCACATAGCTCAAGATATGAACAAGAGATACCATATCGATCCACATAATAGGTGTCTCAAAGCAGTAGAAGGTGCGTCAATCAGATTCTTGGTCTGTAAGTGATTGGCCTTTTAGTCCTGAGGGTGCGGTTGGATTCATGTTCGATCACACCCTCCCATACCCCAACATTATCCAAAACCCTATTTTGGTATACCAGAGATACCATATCGATCCATGGTTTCTGTTGCTGTAGATGGTTCATCAAACAGACACCGGTAGCTCATGATATGGCCGGAAGAACGAAAAGGGTCAAAGTTGGTCCAGGTCCAATCCAACCAGGAGCCGACCCTAGGTCGGACCTGGCCTACTGGGTCTGGCCTGCACCACGTTGTGGTGGCCCGCAGTGCCGCGGTCCATGGTGTTGAGGCCCACCGTGGCTGGCCAGATGGATGACCCCTCCTCCGTGTGGTGCGATCGTGCGCCACACCATCGACAGTGGCCGACAGCAAGCTGACCACCCTCCTCTTGCCAATGCAGAAAAAGGCAGCGACTTTTACATGTCGGGTGGTGCAGATGCACGGTTCCTTCCCTTTCGTGCTGCTGGCTGGTGTGCTGGACCAAGCCCTTGCTCTGCCGCCGCCGATGAGCCGCGATTCTTCTCTGGCTGCACGATTGCGCCATTTCCGTCTTCGCGGTCGACCATGTTGCTGGCCGCCACTCCCGAGTCCTAGCAGTGCCAATCGGTGGCACCGATCACTATCCTCCTCCATAGAGAATAAAACATAAAAAACCAAAAATGATTTTCAATGAGGTTGGGCCATGATTGTTTGGCCAACACCCTCTCCATTAGGGCAATAACGAGCGGCTCAATAATTCTTGAATATTGAAGAATGTCTAGAATGGGTAAGGGGTTATTGAAAACAACAAACCCTACCTTGTTTCTTTAGGGGGATTTCACATGGCAGAAGACATAGACGTTGTCATTCGTTGCCTTCATAAGGTGCTTCTGATCCGGGCTTGGGGTCGGTTCCTCATTCTTCATTGGAGAGGCGTTCTTCATTGGAGAAGAAGAGTTTCTCAATATATTTCTCCCAATTCTGCTCTTTTCCAACACTTCTCCAACCAACCCCCTCAAAAGTGAATATACAACTAATTAAAAATATGTTTAAGAAATAATTTAATTAATGTTTATACTTTAATTGTGATGATGTTGTCATAATAAATTTAAAGGGAACCTGAAGTCACCTCTCTCATTAAATAGGGAGTTCTAGAGTTGGGTGGTCCCCACATTTATGAATTAAATTTTAGGTTTTTTAGTTCGGGTTTTCCCCAACTCTATAACCCATTTAGGGAGTTATCAAAAAGAAAATAAAATAATGATTCATATTTTAGTGTTTATTTACACAAAAAACATGAAAACTAACTTTCACAATCGTCATACTATCGTCGAGGTGAAAGTCTCCTTATGTGAATACAGACACTACGAGTTCAAAGATGTCGTTGGATTTAAATTCTGAGCACCGGTTCAAAAGTTTAAAAAATACCACTCTCACCTTTACTAACCTTACTTCAAAAAATCAGAAATTTATTCCGGGAACACCGAGCCTCGGAATCACACACTCTAAATTTTCATAGACTCATAAAATTACCATATAATTAAAAACATTACATGGAATTTTCATATCATTACATGTTACCTACAACCTATAAATGATTTAAGAGGAACCTAATTTAATATATTACATTTGATAAATGATTTTATTAAACCTCATAATCAGTAAATTGTTTCTTTTCACACCCAAAATATAATTCTCCTTTGAGAAATAACTTTTGTGATTTAATTTATTTAAAAAATGAACTCCTTATTAGTATTTCAATTATTAATATTGGAATATAATTTCAATGTTATTTAATATACTTATAATTTATATGTATAATGGTCCAATCTATTGGTTTGTTATTATATATAATTTCATTATATATAAATAATGGATTCTTATTGAAATCATCGAAAAAACTATATCGAAAGAAATGAAAGGAGGGGTGTCATTACTAAAAATAATATTGAATAGCATTTTTATCTTATCCCACCATCAAATGAAGATCATAATAATTTTAACAAAAAATAACTTCACAACTACCCATTACGAATAGGTAAACCATTATTAAATTTAGTCTTCTTGAAGTTATTTTTAATTACTAAATCAGTTCAAAACCTAAAAACACTACGAATTTCAAATTCAATTTACCATAAGCAAATGAAAATTCATGTTTAATGTGAACTCATTATTTAGTTGTATTAGGGATGAGATTACATATTTAAATTTTTCCACATAGTAAACATTAACAATAATAGATCCATAAAACTATTTTCAAATTTTATTACCCATTTTATTAGGCCATTGAATAATTATTAAATTTGATTGTGTTTAAAATGATTTATATTCCCATTTG
Organism: Viscum album; assembly: GCA_963277665.1. Taxonomy (NCBI): domain Eukaryota; kingdom Viridiplantae; phylum Streptophyta; class Magnoliopsida; order Santalales; family Viscaceae; genus Viscum; species Viscum album. The sequence continues at coordinate 1,691,571,301 of OY728126.1, forward strand.
GATTCCTATTTGAGGAATATTCAATGGTTTCTGGGATTACTCAAGTAGTATTGACTTCATTTAATATTAATAAATGATTTATATTCACTACGAAAATTATATTAAAAAAATTATGTTTTATTAAATGTATGTAATGATTCTATAAAGAATTTGTCCCTGGAATTTATCACCCACACTTTTATCCTAGATCATCATGAATTGGGGATCAACATTTGAGAAATTTTGTAACTGGGAATAATTATTATTTATGATGGTAAACATGATGAGTTCATACCCACTACTAATTAATTTTTTTGTTATAGAGAAAACATATACAAAAACAACTGACTTTTTGGGTAATTAAGAGAATTTAATTGAAGGTAAAATCATTATCAATTTATTATTTGATTATTTAAATGAAAATATATCTTCTGGAAGTCTAATGGATCAATACGGTGGTAATGATCCTGAGGTGTTTTCATTCTCAATGATTATGAAATGATGTTTCATTATATTATCCCACCCTAAAATTATGTCAATATAACACATTCATGAAATGAACAGGGACCATCAATTTTTAAGGCATTCTGATTTTGAGAGATATATGTGAATCCTTTTTGATTAATTATAATGGATCATAGATCAATAATGAAAACACATCAATTTTGATGGATATCTCCCATGAATGCTGTGAAAAATCATTCTACACTAATTATGTATAAATCTCTATATAGGGAATGATATTTGAATGATTTATTCCCTATTATTTATTTATACTATTAATGTGAATCAATTAATAAATAGAATGAATCATATATCGTACATACTGTGAAATGATATTTATTCCATGAGATTTATTTCATCAAGTTTTTTAATCCAAATCTCATGGTCATGATTGTTTGTCGGGAATTCATGGCAACTGATGGTAAAAAAAATTGATCTTATTCCCTTATCCATATTTTATCATGTTCATCATTGGTTTGATACTCATGGTACTAGATTTAAATTTTTGAGTGTTATTGAAATTGATCAAACCCCCTGAATAGAGTAAAATTGTAATCTAAGGATGGATTAGTATAGATATAGAACTAATGAACCTGTATCAATGATTATTTTTTAATTTAGGAATTGGAAGAATCATGGGTTTCCTTATAAGGGACCAATGATGCACAACAGCGGTGGTTGGTGGTGGCGCACAGCGGCACGTGGCGTCGGCCTACGTGCGGGTGGAAAATCCATTTGAGGCATGGATCTACGATGATTAACATAGGGTACAAAAAGTATTTTGGGTTGAGAAAATGGGTGCAGTGTTAGAAAACATATGATAAGTGGTTGATGCATAGTAGGACATGAAAGTACGGATACATACGAGTGGACTAGGTCGGGTCAGTGGATCCGGCCATCTTGGTGGGTCATGCCATGTCAGCGGACCATGCTAGGATTCTGGGCCGAGCCATTCCAGTGGACTGGGTTAGATGATTTGGAACTAGGTATGACCAAGGGTGGATTCATGGAATCTATGGTGGATCCCAAATGTGGTCAACTATGTTGGAAAACCATTGAACCACATCAACATGAGATGTTTCAGGTGCATCACCTATACAGTTGGTCTATGTGTGGTCAACTATGGCGGATAAACTATGTGGCTGGTCAAAATTCAAGGTGGACCTTCCATTACATTTTGTCCGAGGGAATTTTATCCATGTGGTAGGTGTACTGATGGTGGAAGTAGGTGGACTAACAACGACAATAGGTGGATTGACCTCGACACTCATTCAACAGCCCCAGGAATGTCTGCTGATATATTCTCAAGTCTCAGTTACTAATCAAGAGTGATTGGGGATATTTAATTTTCCTAGAATAGATATGTAAAGGATTAGTGTGTTCCCTTGGTCCTTTCATCAACGGTATAATGCATTATTATATTCACGTCACTAGATTCTAATCTCATCTAGAGGTCAATTGTGAGATAGAGTTCAGGTTTTCCTATATGATACATGAGTTTGATTCTCTATCATCTCTATTGGATTTTGTGGGATTTGATTGACGTCCTCAATCAAGGCATCCATCTTCCATCTAGTGGTCCACATTAGTAGGTTTTTTTTAATTGATTCTATATGATCCCCTATAAAGTGGGTTGATCCAGATTCAGTTTGTAGTGTCCCCCAGTTGTTCAATGAATGAACCCCATTCGGTGTATCATAGTCTTATCCAAACAAAACATTCTCTTTGAGTGGGGCCTAAATTAGATTGAAATCTTCATCGTGTTTCATCGATGATATAGGGTAATTTGTAGTCGGATCTCCCTAAATGGGGATTTCATCAAATAGAATCCTATGGATAGTTATTTGTTATTACCACCTAATGTAATAGAGTTTTCCATGAATATATCTATGTTTTCTTTTCTTCATGTATATGTTATATATTGTTACATCTTTTATTTATTTGACTACACTATGTTCTTCATGTCTATTTTTATCCATGTTTCCTAAATAGTGTTGTTATACTAATCCCTATGAGGGATTTTCCCTCACGGGTCGCATCTTGTGTTGGAGACATCACTTTTTACGGTGTCTGATAAAGACTAGAGCTACGAGGAGTGTAACTAGAGATGGTCAGATGAAGGTTTTTATTATGATCGTTCTTTTTGACAAATTCATCACCCTTGGAAATGTTTATACTTATATAGATTTAGTTAGACTTGAGTTATAGAGTCTTTATGTTTTTATCTTATTTGGGAATATTTATTTTTCCTTTACATCCTCTTGTACTCTATTTTTGGCATCATGGTTCTATTCATGCATTATAGTAGTTGTTCTACATTTCCTCATTGTTTGTATTGGAAATGATTGTGTTTTTACCAGTAAATTAGGCTAATTCCACCCATTTTTGGGATATTCCTACTCGTTCTAGTCACTATCACCTACCCAATCAGGTGACTGATTGGGGTAGTCACAGCAAGGGCCCCTATCGGATAGGTCAGGAAAAAGTGGTATCAGATTGGGTCATTGATAAATTAAGACATGGATTCTATGATATTGTTTTCAGTATATGGTTTTATGTGTTTGTAGTTCAGCATTCTAGTCAGGGACTCTGGAATTTTTATGGTAGCTGACGATTCAATACACTAGGACTCTGAGAACCTAATATCCAAATCAGTGGATGAAAACACTAGGTTTTCGAAAAAAATGGTACATGAATCATATAATGAATGATTGTGTATTCATTTTACATATTTATTTATCTCCCCATATATTCTTTATTGACCATGATACATCCTAATTTCATTCAGAATTCTACTACAAAGGCATACATCCTATATTCCACCTTACGATCCAGAGAATGATCCTTCGAGTGATAAGGAATCAGTACAAAGTCTTTAACTTGAGACAACACCTATGGGTGGTTTAACTGTTATACCCCCACCCATTAAGAAGATATTACTACCAGCACTATCAGCTATGGATGTACACATGATGAGTTTAATACGTGTGTTTCAAAGGAAGTGACCTATCAGGATTTTGGGCGACCCAAACACCCTTATGGGATAGGAATGGATAGAGGCATTATTCCATGTCTTCATCATTTTTAGGATGCCTACCGACTAGATATAATTCCTTATTGTGACACTTCTTCGAGGCACCATGGGTAGACAATGGATCCTTGTGACTCAATCAAACGATGTGAAAGCTATCTACTAACAAGACGACAATTTTCCCATCAGATAAGATTTCTTTGCGACCACGGTATGGTTTGTATGCACACGTGATATTTTGTATCTATAGTGGGGAAGTATGATTATGGTGGAGTATTTAGAAGTGTTTACTGATATTTCATTTAATCCAATAATACGGTATGAGAAAAAATATTTAGGGGTTAAACCTTCGGGCATAGATTTATTTGGGACATCTAGGAATCAGTGGTATACCTTATAATTTATACCGATGCTGGTGTACTTGATCGAGTCATGTTATAGTAATGATTTCTAGATGATAGGACACCAGTAGTGGGATCTAGAATTGGGAACCTTGTAGTTGAGACCTCAGTAAAATGTTTCTGATTACTGTCACATGGATACAAAAAGATTAGGGGCTTCATGTGTTGATCCTAGAAAACGTGGTCAGTTGTGAAAGGCTCCCTAGGAGGCTTGAATTAGTAAAGGGATATTATTTATTTCTCAAATAAATGTTGGGTACATTTAGAAATATATTTTTCAACCCATAATATAGCTAATTGGGAGATGGTTTAGGGAACACGTAGATAGTTGAAGAGATGGGATCAATGTGGTTTATAGTGTTGCATATATGGACGATGGATTGTGTTGGTAGTATGAGTTGAATGGAGAATCAATCTATTATTGCCACCACCACCATATGGCCCTCACCAGGCTCGACAGAGCTAGTGAATATGACTGAAGATAGCTAGATTCTATGGAGTTTTGTGATCCTGATTCTCCAAGGATAATATGAATTATGATCTATGTGATTTCTACATTAGAAATTGTATAGATATATGTAGGTTCGAGTAATTATTTTCATTCCAATAATATTATTCATGACTCAATGATTTTGGTTGAATCGTGATTCTACCATTACGATTAGTGATTACAATAGTATGATACTCAATGATCACACACTGGTTTCATATGCGTGACCTTACTCATGGAGGGGAGAGTTTCATTTGGGATCTCTAGGCAATGTTGTCAAGGATTTATGAATTCATCTTTTGTATGGACTGGTTATCCACAGTTAATGATCCAATTTTCTAATTTAGGTGATGAGTATAGTGTTTTCCTCATGATAGAAGCATGTTTTCCTTTATTGGTGAAATAGAAATTTTTCCATGCAAGATAGAATCATAAGTATAATGGTGTAGTCAATTACTAGTCCTTTTATGAGACTAAACCTCACAATAGATGATGTTATGAGTTCTCAGTTTCTTGTTGTGGTGGTGGAGTATATGGATTCCTTTCTTGAATATGTTTTATGGTTACCTACCCATCATAATATAGGCATATTCATTTATTTACTTCTAATTAAGGAACCAATAATAACACATTCATAATGGATAGCTGACGTAGAGCTTCGTGAGACAAGGTTACAATTAGAGGACATGTTGAAGAAGGGATTCATGAGGACCATTATTCCACCCTAGGTAGCCTTAGTTTCATTTTACAAGAATGAAGTTGATATATTGAGGTTGTGGTTATATTACCTGTTCTTGAACCAATTATAATGAAGAACAAGAATCCACTAATGATGATCAATTACATCATTTGAAATTTTAATGGGGATCAATGATTCTAAAAAATTTACATTAGATAATGTTATCACCAGATGTGACTAAAGGATGATGATATATTGAATATGGACTTCAAATGTTGTTATTTTCACTATGAGTACATGCTGATAACTTTTGTATGAAAAAATTCTCCAAAATTATTAATGGTAATCATTAACAAAATCTTTCATCCTTACATAGACTGATACTTGATGGTCTTCATAGATTACATCATAGTGTATTTGACATTCATGGAGTAGTATACGGTGAAATCAATGATAGACTGGGACACTCTTTAATAAAATAATATTTATAGAATTATCTATAAGTATCTGTTTAGTTATCTAGAGGTCCATTTAATGGGACCCGTCATCAAAGAGGATGGATTTATAGTGGATCCCGCTAAACCTGAGGTATTTATTTCTTGAGAGCCGCAAAATTGTGTTACTAAGGTGAATATTTTCCTTGAATTTTCTTGGTTAAATCTGAGGTTTTTAATCATCTTCTCCACAGTGGTAGCACAATTGACATCTATGACTTCAATGAGATAGCCATTCATGTGATCATAATAGTGATATATGGATTTCAATTAGCTGAGGTAGATAATTAAGAGCTCTTCGATCATTATATTTACTGATGATGGTGTTGGGTGTGTATTGTACTCAGATTCATATGGAACTGGGATTCATTGTTTCTTAATGTATATGCACGTAATTGATTCCCATTGTTCATGAAAGTTGATTCTACACTATAATAACTACATGTCCCATGATATTGAGTTTTTATGTGTAGTCTTAGCATTGATGTTTTGGAGGCACTACCTTATGGGAAAACAATTTATCATATAATCAAACCATATGTTTCTCAATTATTTATTATCTTATAAGGATCTCAACATGAGAAAGATAAAGTTCATATAGTTCCTCCATGACTATGAATTTTAGATTTCCTATACTCATAATATGGGGAACTCGATTGATGATTCTCTCCATAGGATATATAGTTCGTAGTTATGGAAAAATTCATCAAATCTTTTGGACTCTTTATGGGTATCCATTATGGATTGATATGGAGCTTCTTACCTCCAATTGAAGTTTGTCACTCCTACACTCTTACAAAAAGTCAGAGAGGCACAGCTTGGGGATACCACCAGAGATATTTCATGATGTGATTTTTAGGATAATTCATAAACACAGTTTTTGGTATATATATGTGTGGTGATGATGTATGAAGACATTTGATATTGAATTTGGCGTCCAAGGATGTAGAAAATTGTGTTAGTGTTTTTTTCATGAGAACGTACTAGTCAGAAAATAAAAGTAGATAACCTGGTCTTTGTTGGTTTATCTCACCCCCTTGATATTCTATAATGGTTGTGGGGTGGGATATTGATCGAATTTTTAATGGGGTAATCGCGTACGTCTACATTACATAATTTTATATGGGAGATTGTTGACCGAATCTCCATGTCGTCCCACTTTATAGCTAACTGAGAGGTGACTACAATTACAATATTAGGACACTTCTATTTTTAGCAGATATCGCAACACTTAAGAGTTACATTGATGATTTTTTCTAATCGTAATTCTCTCATCAAATATCATTTTTTGATTGGAATATAAGAGAAGTTTGGGACCCAATTACACGTCATCACAACATTTCACCCAAAAACAGACGTGCAAACTATGTGGACCATTCAGGACATGGAGGACATGCTGAGAGACTAAATATTTGTCCTTTTTAATTATTTTTTAGGATAACCTACCACTGATGGAGTGTTCACACAAAAAAATATTCCATTATACCATTGGTATGGAACCTTTTCATGCTTTTTTCTAGAAACCCTATAGGTCATCACATTGTCGGACTAACCTAGTAGAGCTAGCACACATGAGCCCTGAGTTGGTGCATGATACTATGGAAAAGGCATGGATCATACAGTAGTAGATGATAACTGTAGATATCCATCCTTGTTCTTATACTAATATGTGACATATTCAATTGGAGTTCAATGGAGGATTCCATATGTTCCTTCAGGATTCACATTGAAAGATATGAAGATGGTGTAGTCAGGGTAGAACCTATCTCTGAGGTAAATTGACATATTCTAGACACTATATTGAGATGGAGCGGTGTTGTACAACTTGAATCTACCACCACAATTATACTCATTATGTGATGTCTTCCATGTCTTTCTTCTCAGAAGATATGTTCATGACCCATTGAAAATTATCGATTAGGGTGAGATGGACAAAGATCATTTATCAAAATTTTCTAATTATACATTGGAGATCAAGGATCGCCATGAGAAGAACCATAGGTTGTGATCGATTCTTTTGGTTTTCATTTATTTTTAGCACAAAAATCTCTATGGGAGAACATGGTATAGAGAGTCTCATATTCATGTTCAATACCCCTGTTTATTTTACTACCCATCTTTTTCAATTTTTGGGGATGTAAATACCCATGTTGTGTAGAAATAAATGTCTTCATGTTTTAGTGTATAATTAAATGGTATTATATGGATAATTTTTTGATAATAGGAAATGAGATGGATTGTGATTCGGAGACTCGGTATGCCCAAAAATATAATTTCAAAAATATTATATTATTTAATTTCACAGACATGGTGTATTCCAAAAATTGTGGAATAACTCTTAATAAGATCTATATCAAAATATGTGGGAACTTTTGTGTTAATAATAATGGTTTTAACATTTTAATGACCTAAAATTGGTCGGCATGAATTATTTGTGAAAAAATTTATTCCACATATTATTTGAATAAGAGTAATTAATAAAATTGTTTTAATTAGTTTTCTTCATGAATAGAGTTCTTTTTATTTAAATGTATCATAATTTCTGAATTATTGGGTTATTATTATAACCCAATAAAATCTAAAGGATAATTGGATAGATATTTTTGAATCATTTTTGATGATTTATTACAGATCGAGGATCAATGATCTACACAATTAAATTTTTAAGGACCCATCCAACAAACGCAATGCATCAATTTTTTTGAATTTAGATTGATATAAATTGAGGTAGGATGTGTTATTAAATTGTTGTTTTCCACATTATATATTTATTCGATGATCATGAATCTATTTATGAACAAATTTTCTTATGGAATTTTCATTTTTGAACATATGATTTATTACAGAGGATTTATTTGATCTAGTAAAAAACTCAAATCCTGTTTTTTTATCATTGGATAGTGGTGGAACACGGTGATGGTCTGCGTATGTGTGGAAGACCAACATGTGACATGGATTAGTGGAATATTACAATAGTTGTGAACAAGATTTCCAATAGAAGTCACAAGAGTATAAGCTTATACATAGCGAGTGAGGCTAAGCTGGCAGCATATTAGAATACATGGTGAAGTTGGTGGTTTGTGCTAGACCAGTGGGTTGGTTTAGTAGATATGGAACCAGGTTAGACTCGAGTGTGATCCAGGGAATATGGGAATGTTCCCCATGTAGTCAACCCCAACGGTCGATCACAACGGACAATCAGTGTTCCATGAGGGCTGACATTTGTGGTCATTCTACTAGTAGTCAGTCTGCACGGTATGGGGAATGACAGTGCTAGTCGACCTGTATGACCATCCAAGTCTACATGTATCTTATTGAGTGGCATGTTCACATAAAAAATTATTGAGGTTCTTTTTTTTCATAATTTGAGCAATATAGGTTGAGTGCATTCCCTTGGAACTTTTCTCTAGGGTAGAGTTCAACATTACATCCACATCACCTGATTACAATCACTTATAGAGGCTGAGTATCAGATAGAGTTTTAGTGTCCCTCTACCATATTGGAGTGAAATACTCTATCATCCATATGAGGGTTTTGGGATTCATGAATTCCTACTTGTGAAGGGAGTTTATCTTCAATATAAAAGATAACATAACTAGGGTTTATGTAATTATTGGCATACCATACCCTACATAGTTGTTTGATCTAGAGTGGGTTCATGGTGTTCCCTATCATTTCTAGGTGTGAGCCTTTCACTAAGTATCATAGTCTTCTCAATATAGTTTTTCTCTTTGAATGGGTAAATATGATATAAAAATCTCTATCGAGTGTGTTCAATGATACCCTGGCTCATAGAGTGTGATATACCAGAATGAGCATTCAATTGAATATAATTATGTGGACGAGAGTTGGTTATAACCGCCTAGTATAGTGAACTATCTCTTATGTATATATAGTGATTATATTCTTATTGTATATATTATATAGCTTTACGTATTATATTGAGCTTACTACACATGGTGGTTCGTGTTTACTTTTTTTCTGGTGTTCTATTTAGTTTTTTTATGCTCACCTATGCACGATATTTTCCCGCATGTGTCATGTCTTAAGCAGACTATGGAAAACTATAATATTTCAATAGAGGATTGGGATTGCGTGGAGAATAGTTATAGTTGGGTAGACATAGGTGTTTACTAGGAGCATAACATTAACACAATCCTCACCCTTGGAGCATGTTGTAAATCTAAAAATTCATAGAGACTTGTGTTTCAGACTCTTTGTGTAGGCCTTGTATTTGGCCATGTTTACATTTACTTTACCATATATTGTACTTTGACTATGTGATAATAGATGTTTGCATTCATTATATTATTTTTTAACAGTAATCATTTTGTAGCTTAGAGACGAGTGCATTTGTATAGGTATATTAGGATAATGCCTCATATTTTTGGGAAATCTGTATTCAGTGATAGTCACTGTCCACTAGAAAATTGAATTAGGGCACGTGGTAGTCATGACATGGGACCCACTAGGATGGGTCATGGAATATTCCTATCATCAATTATTAGTATATTTAATATTTTAGTCAAACTAAACCATGACATGGATGTCTTCTTTTAATATATTTTTTTACAAGGATTCAAATTATTGATGTTCCTCATTATTTCATAATGAATGAAAAAAACAAAAAAGAATTTTTTGGATTTTATTTACTCTCTTGTAAAATTGACTATTAATTCATGGTAATGTCTACAAATAATAATTAAATATCATAATAAATAAATACATTAGAAAATTATGTTTTGAATTATCGAGTAAATCAGAACACCCAAAACATGCCATAATAATATTATCTATGAATAAATAAATTTTAATGTAAATATGTACACATAGAATGATATAGAAAGGGTAGATATTTTTTATCATATACCATAACCATATCCCATGAAAATTCTCTGAGACAAAGGAGTGGCCAATTTGGTGACATTATAAACCTATGGAATTGGAAAAATATTGAATGACAAGATATTAAATAATAGGTACCATCAACATAATAAAAATTTCTACAGAAATTTTTACTTTCAATATGTCATGTTATATTTGAAAAATATATATATTTGATATGGTGACAAATATATCATCACAACAAGATAATCATAGATCATTCAGATATGGGTTTGTTGAATGGAATAAAATGTAAATATTTAACGGAGACTATGAATGAGGATTTGAATGGTCAAACATGATCGAGGACTATTAAACTACATATTCTTTTATTTTACATAATTTGTTTGTACAAATATAAGCTAGGAACAAAAGGGTACTGTAACTTTTCTATTTTTCAATGGTCATAGGGATCATTTGATTTATATTTCTATTAATAAATGGTTTACACTATACGATTAATGATTATTAAATTTTTATACTAGTGTATTCATATGTGGTGGTTAATAATACATTTATTATTAAGGGACTGATTTTTTTCCTAGACCACTCTCATTGGATTTTAATCCTGAATTGTTTTGAGCCATTTTACTTTTTAAAAACTCAATACATTTCTTTTAATATGAAAAGAACATGCCTATATAATAGGGACATTACTATTTCTTTGTTTTCCCATTACTATATTTTAATATGATGAGATCAATGTTTCATTAAATTATAGTTTATTGTAACATAAGTCGGAAAATTTATGTGGGTCTTTATTATTGGATTAGAATGAACATCATCTGGACAAAGAATAAGGTCATACAACTATGAACAAAGGATGAAATTTTCTATATGGTATTCAGAAGTTATAATAAATGAAAATTGAGATAAAATTACTTGTAAATAAGGTATCATTGGTAGATGAATGAGGTTTAGTTTTATTATTCTAGAAAAAAAATTTAGGTAGAATTTTTAAATAAAACGTAAATGTTATAACTCAATCAAGGTTAGTATATTTCCATTTTCATATAATGAGTAAATATTGTTAATAGTAAATTTTATTAAATAAAAAATTATAATTTTTAAGGTAACATGGATTTGAATGAAAATTAGGTTTCATTACTATTAATGAGGTATAATTTAAAGGACACTAGTAGAGCTCTCAACACCAATATAATAAATCATGGGAAATGCTTAGAACATAAATTAAGGGTTTAATTTGAAAATATAAATATATTTTATATATTATATCTATCTAACATCAGTTATAATGGAATGTATATAATGAAATTATTGAAATTTGGTATTCAAATTAAAAAAAACATTAAATGAACAAAAACTAAGGATGACCACTAATATATGATTGAATGAAGATTTCTATTATATTTTTATTATAGGAATATATGATTTTAAAAATTTATATTTATTATGAAAATATTCTATTGGTTAAATAGATAAAAATGGTAAAAAAATATCATTAATAAATAGAGGTGTCCTTTTGGATATGGATAATATCCTTAGTAATAAACTTGTAAGGTTTCTAGTGATTAAAATGCATATGTAATGAATTGTGGTATATTGGAATGATATATTAAAAAGTTACTAGAAAACTAGTATTAAAAAATACATAAGACTATATTGTTATGAGATTTTTAAAGAGAATATAAATAGAAGATGACATATGTCTTTGTCCAAAATATATGATTTATAAAATACTATGTATTATTAAATTATATATATTAATAATCATATAGTGTTAAAGTAAATATTTTTTTATCTTAGAAAAGATCAAAATATTCAATGACCTAGAGGGAATTCAGTGATGATATACAATTATAGTTCAATTAATTTTATGTAATCCTCGCATAGGCTCACGAATGTTTATCTATTCATTACTATGTATTCCACAACAATAATAATCTGACCAAAAGTATTCATTACATGTAATTATATGTGGATATGATTCACGCAAAAGATAAAATGGAATGGTTTTATATATTGTATATCAATTACAAAACGAATCTACATTGAATAGAATAACCCACAATCTATTATGGATTGTCTGAATAATGTTATTGAAATATTATTTTTGGATAGAAGGGGTCATGATGTCAATATGTATCATGTAATAATAGGAACCAATCCATACATTTTTCAGGGATCTAATTTATCACATATTTAGATCATGTATAGTAGGGGGAGAAATAAATATATATTTTCACTGGTGTGTGAATTGGTATGAGTATCATAAAAAGTGGATGTTATTAATGAATTTGTAATTAATGTCTAGTTTTGGGATTAGAAATATAGGCATCAATGTGTGTTCCATAAAAATTAGAATCATTTCATTCATAGTTCTAAAAGAGTGAATTTCTTCATTCAGATTATAGTCCGGACCAGGATCTAACCAAATGTTGATACCATCAAAAAAACTAAAACAATTTTATTAATTTTTATTATATGATAAATATAACTGAATTTAATAAATTATTAATTCCCATAAGTATATAGATATATTATTAATGTGTATATATTTATTTTAATCTATGAAAAGAGATTCCTACATCAATATAAATATTTTGGCAACATTAATAATTCAACATTTAGTTCTTGTTAGGGTGTCTCTTCAAATTTGTAACTCATAAATAGGGAATTTATAAAATGAGTGCATCCTTATTCTATGATATTGAATGTTAATGATCATGAATAATTTATAGAAACTCATACATTCGATAATGGTAATTAAGAATAATTGAATTTCATCCTATAGTAGTTTTATAAATGAGGTACCATATATAAATTGAGTATAGAAAACATAACTATCATGTATGTTAATTATTTAATATAATATATATAACCAAAAAAATTAGGATTAATTGGTGTGAACTATAATATTGGTTTTTTAACATCATTTGATAGTAATTTGATTCCATTCAATCTAAACTCATAATATGAGGAACATTATGTACTATGGTTTCCATTTATCTAACATATGTGGAATATGAAATGGATTCATCTTATTTTTAAGATATTATATAAAACCTGATGTAATCTAATGATGGTTTATACAAAACAAAAAATATATAGTCTGATGAAGGTGATGTATTTAGCTATTTCTGATATTAGACATATGAAAATCACTGCATTTTCTCTAATATGATAAATGAATCTATATGTTGTTATTATGAAGGGTGTATCTACATATATATAAATATTTTAATAAGAATGGTGGAGATGTTTTAATTTTTTTTTCATGATATTTTTAATGCCATAAATATTTGATTAATTTTAGGGACTCTATGATTAATAATAACGAGATACTTTTCTCGACCTGAGGTAGAAACTAGAATGATAATAATGTATTCTCTTAACATAGAAATCTTGAAAAAGTTGTTATATATAAAGAATTTTTTTAATATTGTTTCCATTGAAGGAAACCCTACATGAATATGAATATTCTATACATTAGTAACCCCTACATAGATCTAGTTCATTCATAAGGGAATCATGATATATCAAATGTATCGATATTTTATATTTTAAATCTATTTGTATAAATTGAGTTTTTTAAAATTGAACATCATGGGAGACATGATATCATAGAATTTAGTTTTATTTTATATGGAGAAGAAAATATATGTGTTGTATAGAGTAATGAGAATTTTATTCTATGTATTTTAATGTATTTAATTTAGAACATTTATGAACATAACATGAACCAATGTAATTTATCACATAACTAAACATTTATTAGTAGATTATCTAAAAATGTATCCATATAATGTAATAATTGATTATCATCAACTAGATATGAATTAATACATTGCGTATGGACCTTCAAACATCAATGTATGGTTGGTATGTCTCTTCTCATGTATTATGGGAGTAATCAAATCCAATAAAAAAAGTCATTGGAAGAACATGATTATATGGGACTTATTATTATGTAGTAAAGAGTCATGATTTTTGATCATCTTAAGACTGTATAGTAGTTTTTAAATTTCTTTATTATATTTATATAAATCATGATCTTATTTTTTATGAATACTCAAATTAAAAAATGTGATCACCTATCGAAATGAAATGTTATGGAAATTTAACATGAATGTTTATAAATATATATATTCATAAAAATGTGAATTTTGAGTTTCCCATGTGGTAGTATGAGTCATGGTTTCCGAATACCAGAATGTATTGAAGAATTAATATAGATAAAAATTAGTTTTCCATCTAATTACTTCAAATGGTTATTACATATAGTTTTAAATGCCTTTATATATATTCATTTACTTCTATATTGTAGTGAGAAATTTTTTTTATTAAATACTTATTTTATATAAAATCTTTAATTTCAATGAATAGAAATTTTTTTCCTTTATATTAAATATTATTTGATATAAAATAAATACGATAATTTTATTTTAATTCAAGAATTTGATGTTAGTTTTCATTCCAATTTTATTAAGGGTGACTGATCTGACACATTTTGAGATTAAATAATTTGTATTGATGGTTAACATAAACTAATAAGACATACATGGATGGTATCGATACATTTCATGTGTAAATCATATTAATAATTAACATGATAAATAGGTTGTTTGAACTAATCATGTTTATTCATGGATGAAATTGGAATGATTCTAATAAGAAATATATTTCATTTTTATTGGTTTTAGGCATGAATAATATTATATAGATGCATCTAAATAAAAATTGGTTTGTCTTATAGGTGACATCATGACCTTATTATAAGGATATAATTTCAGGGACCTCTATGGTCTAATCCCTTGATGAAATCTGGTGGTTGTCGTATTCTAGGAGGTCATGGTGACTCATCCACAACAAATTTCCAAATTTCCAGTAATGTCAATGGTGTTTTCAGTTTTATGAAAAATTTTACAGTGCCATAAATATATTGAGTCTACAGTATCATGTTGTCATATAAATGGAGATTCTATTGATTCATCGTGTTATAAAAATAGCTGGTCAATAGTGTCACGAAATCATATTAATGGTGAGTCTACTGTGTCTTGGTGTCATAGAAATGGCGAGTCAATAGTGTATCCAGACTGCTGATTCTATAGTGTTTCTTGAACGGTGAGTCTACCATGTTTCAAGACTCATGAGTCTATAGGGTTTCAAGGATAGTTTCATATTTCCTTTTCAAATTTATTAGATTTTTCCAGTTTCTCCTATTTAACGTTTTCATTTATGTTAAAAACATTCAAGGCCATACATTAAAGGATTTAAGATCGATTCAAATCCAATAACTCGTATATTAATTTTATCTAAGGTTCAGGATTCCTTTACATGTTCAAACCATGTGGTTTAATGTGATCCTGTTTTAATGGAAAATCTAGTGTATCTTAAACCAATGCTTCATTAAATCGACTAAAGGAAAGTGATATCTTCCTCCCCTATTCTTCATTCTTTATCTCATGTGAAAGATGCACAATACATTCCTTCCTGTAGGAGTCACGTGATCTAACTTTTCTCTTTGGATTGGTTTCCGTTGAAGTTATTATTGTAGCAAGGGTGCCCACTATTTTGGTTCAACCAAGCAGTATCGATCAATCTCTAATATAAGGTAAGATTTATGATATATATTTTTTGGGTTCATCTCATTTTTTTATCCACACCCAATTATGTAATTCAATCTCCATGTTCTTAATAGACATTCCATGGGTGTTGGATGGTTTTTTCATGTCTTTCCATCCTCTGGGGGATGCAGTACTCCAAGAGAGCTGATTGTGATCTGTTTTGTTAGTCTGTTCAAATAGCATCAGGAACCTTTTGATGTTGTGGATTCATTTCATACCTATTATTTAATGTGAAACAATAAAGTTATCATGTTATATCCCAATGGATCACAATGGTATTAAAATAATAAATATTTTAATCTGATAATTAATTTTATATTTATCGTATGTTATAACATATTGTTTTTCTTGATAATGTGATATACATGATTTCTTTGTTTAGATTTTTTTTCATGATGGAAATTGGTAAATAACATAAATCTGGTATTAATTGATAATTATTTCATAACGATAAAAAGGAATGTAAATGAACCTGGTTGTTGTTGTTGTAATTTGATGTTAATAAAATTGATGTAGAAAGCATGTTTAATCAACTTGTGAAAGCTATGATAGATTTCTGTTTAGGTTACTCATAGTTGGAACCTTCAAATAAAAAATTTATTTATGATACATGTATTAAATATCCAATTATTTTATTAAAAATATAATTCCTCATAGGGTTTTTAGTTACCCTCTTGCTTGTAAAAACCAATAGCCTTACGGTTTGAGATTTGAGAGATCCTTGTGTTTGAATGTTGGATGCATTGTTTAAGAGCAAAGATCCCAATTGATATGAAGTCTATTTTCCTGCAGCTTATTTTGTGTTGTGAGACATTATTACTATTGTGTTATGATGGGGTTGGGAGGCCCATTTTTTGTGGAATCAGTTGGTGCCTGGTGTGGCGAGATGCATCATATTGTCAATGTGGTTGTCTGGGAGGATAGAGAAGAGATGGAATGGGTTTGATGTTAATTTTAAGATGATATATGATTCGTGTTGGATTCTAAATTTTTTTACAATCCCCACTTTTCATGGAACCTTGTTTTCTTACCCTCTTTACAAAAGGGGAGAAGATGCGTGGGGTTTTCCATGGGATTTCTATGTTTAGCTTCTCAGTGGAGGATATAACTTTTCACTTTATATAGGTGGAAAAGATATGATGGGTAGTTCATCAATCATCGAGATGACCCCCTTAGTGTTTAGTAGCCTATAATGATTTTATAGAAGTCCTCATAATATGGGAATGAAATAATGTTGTTAATAAATGATTGAATAAATGATGTTAGCCCTTGGGGTTGGATCTTGCTGGGATGCAATGCTAATGTTACAATTTAATGGAACAATGGAATTTTTGTGTGATGATAATAATATATAATATAGAATTTTTAATTATTAATTAATTTTTAAAAAATTAATTAATTAAATGTGATAATAATAAAAATGGAATGATCTAATTTAATAACTCTCTTTAAATGGATGTGTGCTTATAAGATACTAGTATTAGAAGTGGCAGTAGGGTGTCCGAAAGAAATTAGATGTAGTTGAGTTTAAGATTATATTATGTTCATATTGTGGGTGTGAGCTATAGAATATTCTGTACTTTTTGTATTTATATACACTAATTCACCCTGACTGTTAGGGAATCTAACACCTCGGGGATTATATCACATGGGGGTGTGTTTTTCCCAACATCCAGGTGGGGGATGGATAGATTTCTACCCGCTTTGGCCATGCTCTGTTCTCAAGGTACATACTTGTTATTTTAAGAAAATGGTTATTTTATCACATATATGTGTGTAGAAGGATGTAATGGATTGTGTTTATTCACAAATATATATTTTGGATATAATTTCTTATGGAATTTTATATGTCTAACTCGTATAGGCTATGATGACTTGGGGATCCTTACCGGATGTATGGGATATAAATGATTGAGTTTAATTACCTAAAATATGTTACACATTATGTGAGAAGTGATGGATCCTAAAAACTAACTGGTTACTTTTCATAAGTGTACATGGTGGGTTTTTTGCCTGAGGCGAATGTTGTGGTGCTTCAAACAAGCATTTTTGGGCATGTCTTTTTAGACAAAGATGATTATGGTGTGCGATGTTAGGGAAAAGTGGAAAACTAGTGGTGAAGTAGTATTAGGGTAACCTTGATATATATTTTATATTATAAACTCTTGCAAGTGATACAATATGGGAGAAGCCATGGTGAGGATAGGAACATTGTATACCTATTTACGTGACGAGTTAGTTTCACTAGTTGTTCACTATGCTTCAGCATGCTTTCTTTACGTTGTAAACAGAATCCCCAAGGAGGACCCTACTTAGTATACTATTATACTATCCCTATGTATATATAAATAGTTTATTTTCAGTTCACATGGTGTAGGTTAGAGATCAGGTAGCTTATTAGTAGCTTGGGGTTGCATGATATGTTTAGCCTTTTTGGTACTTTTAGTTTTCCATTTTTTTAGTAGTATAATATGGAATCAAATTTAGGTACATTGGATTTCTTTTATATTGTAGTCTGAGTTGGATTATTCTGGTTTATGTCTTATCTCTCACTTTCACATGTGTTCTCATAGAGGATGATGCCCCCAATTTTTTTTTACTATTCCCTCAGTGCTAGTATCCAGCAATATGCCTAATATAGGCGGGAATCAGGGGGTAATAATCTCCCTAATTAGATTTTCATCCGAGGAGGGGTACACCTTTTCAGGATGTGGTTTTGACAGAGTGGAGTCAAAGGTAGGATGAGGGATAGGATGTAGTATGTAGTTAAAAACATGTTAGGTTTAATGGGGTGGTAGAGAAACAGTGTCGGTCAAGATTATAAAGTGATGTAATCAATTGATACCAGCAAAGACATAGGCGTTTAAGAGCCACTGTGATCTGTTGAACAAACCATTATGTTTATAATGTCAACTAAATGAGGTGAAACTAGTTTTAGGGTAGGAATATATGAATGGATTATGCATCATTATTTTATGTGCCTATGTTAGAATGGGTATTCCTCAGGATAGGTTAACCTAAAATAAATAAATAAAATTGATAATTAATGTTATGTCGTCAATATTCCACTATTAGTAGCACTAAGTGGTTTTTATTTTACATGTATGGATATAGGTCAACATCCACCTAATTTTTATACAAAATATTTCTCATAGGTTGTGCCATTAGATAATTGTAGGGTAGAGGATGAAGATAAAGACGCATCAAGGAGAAAACTCAGGGAGTTTCAGTGAAAGAGTCATTAGATTTATAGGGGATCCGACTCTGATGACATCGCAGATGACTTGTTAGAGGAGGTCAAGATGGGCTTTAGCTTGTTCTATGCTTGGAAAGGATTAATAAGTGTCCATGATAGTTAAGATTCTATTTAGAGTATCATGGTAGTGGTGGTTCTTGTACCTCATGGATCGTGGGGAGTTGGAGATATCATGGGAGGAGTTCCAAGACATGTTTAGATTCGAATTTCGTTCTTCGGCCTGGAAGGAATCTACTAGCTGTGATATTCTTACCCATTGACAGGGTATCTCTTGTTTTCATGGTTTTGGAATCCATTTCAAGATCCTTTTAATATATGCTCTTGAATGGTTTCCAAATTAGGTGGCCAGGGCGATGCATTTTGATGGGGCATTGCATCAGTTGATCTAGTTCCATGTCATCTCGTTTAGGTTGATGACATATCTTGAGGTGATGGTGGGGGTAGAGGTCATAGACAAGATATTTTCTATAATCATATAATCAAGAATGGGGATTCATTATGAATCCTCACAAATCAAGGATTTGGTCTGGGGTTCCGGGTTATCACGGCGGACGAATTTCATTCAGTCGGGGGTAAGTTCCATCCATTAGAATCAATTTTCTCAGAGGGATGTAGATCTCATGCATATTCCATAGTATCAAGTTCATGTTTTTCTTGTGTAAGACTATTTCATCAGTTGTGAGAGTTCACGACCGTTCAGAGCAATCATCATGCATCAGGTGTTTTACTTCAGGTTCCTCTATTGAGGCAGTTACATCTAAGGAGGCAGCAATAGGTTGCACCAGCTTTGGTTTAGTGGAGAAAGGATGGGGAAGGCAGAAGAAAACCCCCTGATGCAACCCATACACAAAGAGTAGATTCCAACCATAATGGTGGTTGTCATTAGGGTCATAGAGGTTGTGGTGGAAATCGTGGTCACCTTTATGCTTTAAAATTCCCAGACCCAAGCGATCCATACGTTATTCGAGGTACCATTTTCTTATTTTATACTTGGGAGTATCCCTTTTTTGATCCAGGAGTGACACATTACTTTATATCATCTACATTTTTCTATACACTGGGACTTGATGTATAAATGATTTTAGTGCCATTGGCATTGAAAACAATAGTTGGAAGTTGAGATTACATGATTGAGGTGTGTAAGGACAGTGAGTTAGTGCTAGGGTTGCACTGCCCTTGGGTATATTTCCTAGGTTTGTGGATACAACCATATGATTTCATCCATGACATATATTGGTTGTATTCAATGCTCTCTATCATGGATTACGTCTAGAGTCAGGTGCTATTCATTGATGCTGATAGAGGTCCATTAGTGTTTGTTGGAAAGCAAGACCCTCAGATGGGTCATAGGCGTGTTCGATATTTATCCTCCTTGATGGATGAGATGATGTTGAGTTCTTCAGAGGTTCATCAGTTGGAGTTTCTCAGGGTCTTAGATGTGTACACTTGTTTATTTCTCAATGAGGTTGTTGCTTTACCCCCTCGACGAGAGATCAAGTCTGACAACAAGCTATAGCCAGGGGCATCTCCAATCATTATATTTCCATATATTATGGACTCTTATGAGTTATTAGATCTATGTATATAGAATTGTGATCTATTACATTGTAGTTTTGTTTGACTGAGTGTATCACCCTGGGGTGCATCGGTTTTGTTCGTGTAGAAGTATAATGGTATTTTTCCAATGTGTATCGACTATCATCTCATAAACAAAGTGACATTGAAGAATAAATATCCACTTCTCTATATTAATTCTAAATTCAACCTAATTAAGGGTGGATGTTGGTTGTCAATGATCAACATATAATCAATTTATCATCAGATGAGTGGGAAGGATGAGGATATCCTGACGACTGTATTCCATTGTCGTCATGGGCATTACGAGTTCATTGTAATTCAATTTGTTGGGACGAATGTTGCACCCATGTTCATGGGATTGATGAAAATTTTGTTCTGTGAGTAATTAGATATGCTAGTGGTGGTTTTAATCGATAATATCAGTTTGAACTCCTTGTATGAGGAGAGGAATGAAGAGAATATTCATGCAATTTTGGGAGCTGTTTTGTCAAAAAAAAAAATTTGGGAAGTTTATGTTTGTTTTTTGGGCTTACGAAATCCTTTTCATGGGGAATGTTGTGTCCCAGTTGGGAGTAGCTATTGATCCATCAATGGTTGAAGAAGTTTTGTTTGGGCATCTTCTCAGACAGTGGAAGATGTGAAAAGAGTCATTGGTCTCACTGGTTACTACAAAAGGTTTTTAGCCGATTTATCTCATGTTGCGACTCCTCTAACAGTATTGAACAGGTTGGATCAGGTATTCTAGTAGAATTATCTATGACATGAATCATTTGTCTATCTAAAGATGATGTTGTTAAGTGCTTCAAATATTTTCCTTTCTCCTGAGGGAGTTAAATTTTATGAATTCTATGATACATCACATCTAGGTTTAGTCTATGTTTTTATATAATAAGAGATCGATCATTTCTTATGGATCCTAGAAGATTCATCCCCGTGAATGTAATTATTCCACCCTTGAACATGAGATGGAATCTGTGGGATTTTCTATGAATCTGTGGAGACAATACCACATTGGGGATCCCATTATGGTTTAAACCGATCATAAGATCTTATGGTATGTTTTCTCCTTCTGTGACTTATTCTTGAGACACTATCGGTGGATATTGTTTTTACAATAATACGATATTGAAATATCCTATACACCTTTGAAGGGGAATGTTTTAGCTGATGCGCTGATAAATAATTCACATTGTGATGAAGTGCAAGAATCTGGTAATTCCAGTACTGTAAGGGAAGAACATTCATTATTACATAATGATATGGGAGAAGTTGAAGGTAGAGGTTGTCTGGATCAGATGACGATGCAGTCATCTTTGGTGCAGAAGGTGGAAGTGTCTCGGTTTGGGGATTTAGAGGTGGAGGTTTGGAGAGAATGATTTTTCTATGGCGAGGCCCCTGATGGTTTGTCTGAGGATGAAAAACATTGGGTTTTGAGTCATGGAAGGCATTATTTTCCTTTGACTATCTACGAAGATGGTTCATCTGAGGGTTATATAGATCAAATTTAGCGGTGCATCCTGATGTGAAAATATGTAAGAAGGCATGAGGAGTCAGTTTTGGTGGCCTTGTTTGATGGGTGAATTTGCGTTGTTTTTGTCTTGATGTTTGGACTTCCAGAAGTGGAAGACCGAGCACAATTCCCCAAGTGGTTTTATCCATTCATTAGATATTCCTCTATGGAAGTCAGAGGGCATTTAAATGGTCTATTTACTAGTATACGTCGAGATCATGGAGGCCACGACACTATTTTGGTGGCAGATGATCATTCAAAAAACACATCCAACTTTATATAAATCATGTAATTGGGCTCAATGGATGTCTAGTCCTGGAGGTATTATTATGTGGTGGTGAGACTCCAAAGATTATCAAGGACAATCAGTTCTGATTGAGATCCTCGTTTCACCTCTAGGGTGTAGAGAGGTGTCCTGCATGATTTTTCTTCTCAGCTATGCGATCAGACTTCTTTTCATCCACATTTGAATACTCAGACAGATTCGACTATCCAGACTCATGAAGACATGTTGTTCTCTTGTGTCCTCAATTTTAGAATTTAGTGGATGAGTCACATGACCTTGGTGGAGTTCTCTTAAAATATTTGGTTTGATGTAACAATTGGTTTGGTGTTGTTTGAAGCCTTCTATAGATAATAATTCTGTTATTCATTGTACTAGACTATGATTAGAGAGTCGGTAATTCTCATACCAGAAATAGTGCAGAGTATGACAGAGATAGTACAAGTGATTCTTGAGGGTATTAAGACCTCACACGATTATCATAAATAATATGTTTACCATAGGAGTAGATCGTTAGAGTTTGTTGTTGGGGATCACATGTTTCGAAAAGAGACATATTTTTGTGGGTAGTAATGTTTTGGTCGTGGGAATAATATTTGACCCCTATTTGTTGGTCCTTTAATGGTGTTGGATCTTGTTGGATTTGTGGTATATCCAGTATCACTTCCCCCATTGATGGGATAGATTCATGATGTTTTTCTGGTTTCAATGATATATTATTATCTTCAAGATGACTCTCACGTCATTGATTGGGGAGTGATATATGTTTATAAAGATGTGACCATCAAGGATAGGCCTATGGAAATAGAATAGAACAAATAGAAGGTATAGCACAGGCTTTTTATCCCAATGGGTCATGTCTTACGGTGAAACAGTCGTGTGTAGGAGAGTACGTGAGAACATAACTCCCATATACAAACATAGTACCCAGAGTGGTTTTATGTTAAACTCTTTTCATTTGGAGATGTTCACCTTGTAGAATTAGACATTTGGTGTTTATGTGATGGATTTCATTGGTTTCTTCTAGTGTCTTTCACTGACTTGAGAGGTATCTCAATTGGTGGGTCTTTAGACCCATTTTCTGTTTTTATTTTGGATTGATTTTGGATTCTCGAGGACAATAATTTCTTGAAAGGTATCTAATGTAATGGAATGGACCTCTCTGGTTCATTCCCATGTTGAAGTCTGGTGGTTGATGTGTTCTAGGAGGTCAATGTGACTCATCACCAATACTACCACATTTGCAGTTCTATGAAATGTGTTTTCAATTTTATGAACAGTGTCACGGTGTCACAGAAACAGTCAGTATGTAGTGTTACATCGTCACAGAAATGGTGTCCAGAAACAATGTCACAGAAACAGTGATTCTATAGTGTTACCAGTCCGGTGATTCTAAAGTGTTTCCAGAATGGTGGGTATTCTAAATTTTCAGACCATTGATTCTATTTTTTTCTAGAACTATTCCATATTTCCTTTTCCAAATATTCATATTTGTCCATCTTTTTCTGATTTAATGTTTTGATTGATGTTTAATGAATTAAATTCTTATTTTTAAGGAATTTAAGGGAAATTCAAATCCCATAACTAATCTGTAAATTTTTTATATGATATGGGATTCCTTACTTTGTCAAACTGCATTGTTTAATGCCATCTTATTTTAATATAAAATCCATTTAATCTTAAATCGATGTTCTGTTAATCCTTTTTAAAGGGAAATATATATTCTTTCCTTATTCTTCATACTATTTCTCTAGTAAGAGACTCTTGATCCATTTCATCCATCCTATAGAAGTCATGCGATAAAAATTTCTTTGTTTGATTGTTTTCCCTTGATTTTCTTCATGATGCAATCGCAAAACCTATTTTGGTGAATCAATGTAGTATCAATCAATCATCGATATACGGTATGATCTATTGTCGTTATTTTGGGTTCGTATCCTTTTGTTTACTGTTGAACTATTATAGAATGCTATATCCATGTTCTTAATGTACATTTCTTGGGTGTTTTCTAGTTTGGTCATATCTCTTCATCCTTGGGTGGATGAACTCCTCCAATAGAGGTGACCATGATCTATTTTGATATTCTATTTTAAAGAAATCAAGAAACCTTTTGACATAAGGAATTTATTGTTCTCTATTCTGTTATGTTCAACTGTAGAATTTTCATTTTTTCTCCCACGAGAACACAATGTAATTAACATATTAAATATTTGAACTAGATAAATAAATTCAAATCACTCATATGTTGTTGTCTCAAGTTATTCTAGATAGTGTGATATATATTATTTAATTGATTAGCTTTAAATTCTTGATAAAAAATGGTAATGAATGTAATGCTTGAATTAATTGACAACTATTTTGATAATGTTAAAGAGGAATTTAAATGAATCTTGTTATTGTAGTGGTAATTATATGTTATTCAAAATGATGATGTATACATGTTTAATAAATTTGTGATATCTATGATATCTTTATAATTAGTTTTCCCATAGTTTGAACATAGAAATAATAAATCAGTTAATTCTATATGGTTTAATGAACCCGTTTTTTTGAAAAAAAAACATATTTCCATGTAGGGTTTTGAGTTACCCTTTTTCATGTGAAGGCTAAGTGCCTTATGCACGGATATGTAATATCTCATTCTGTTTTAAGGTTCGATTCATTGTTTAATTTCCAAGAGCCTAATAGATATGATGTTTGTTTTCATTTTTCATGTGTTGTGATGTGATCTGGGATGGTTGTTGTTATATGTTGGGGCATGGAGGCCCATTGGTTGTGGAATCAATTGACACATGAAGTAGATAGATGAATCATTTTATGAAAATGGGTGTTAGGGATGACACTGGGAATGATGAAATGGGATGGATTTGTATGTTTGGATTCCTTCTGATTCATGTTGGATTTTTATCTTCTATAACTTCTCCATTTTTCAAGGAATATGGTTTGCTTACCCTCCTTTGAAAGGGGAGATGACTCATGGGGTATTCCATGTGATTTTAGTCTTTAGCTTCTCGAGGGAGGATGGGTCCATGCTCTTACTATAGGTGAAAAATCCATTATGGGAATTTCATCTACACATAAGGTTGATCTCCTTTATGTTTTCTATCTTAGAATTTTTTTCTATATTCATGGGAATACTGAAAAGTAATAATTTTATTATGAAATTATTGAATAAATTATGTTAATCCATGGGTTGGAGCTTTCTGGGATGCAGTGGTTAGGTTAAAATTTAACAGAATAGTGGACTTTCGGTGTTATGACAATGAAATATAATGTGGAATTGTTAATTGTTAATTAATGATTAAATAATTATTTCATTTAAAGTGAAACTCATAAAAAATAATTATGTAATTTAATAAATTATTTTGTGATTATAAGATACATTGTTTTAGATTTGGCAGTCAATAGTCTGAGAGATGTTAGATACAGTTGTGTCTATGATTATGGTATGTACATAGTATTGTTGCGAGATGTTATATATTCGGTACTTTTTGTGATTATATACACTACTACACCCATTCAATCAGGGTAACTCACACCCAGGGGATTCTGAGCCCTGGGGGTGTTTTTTCTCTGACAACCTGGTGGGAGGATTGATGGATTACTACCCCAATTGGCCTCACTCTCTTCTCATGGTATTTACATGTGCTAGTAGGCATAGTGGATATTATTCCACATATATGTGTGTAGAGGGTTTTAATATCTTTTGGTTACTGACACACATATATTCTAGATATATTTTCCAATTGAGTACTAAAAAGGAAATCAATGTTGTCTATTATGTCTTGAGGATACTTACTTGGTGTATGGGTTATAATTGATTGAGTTTTAATACCCGACCTATGATACAATTTATGAGAGTTATGGTTGATCCGAGAAACTACCTTGTTACTCAGCTTACATGAATGTGGTGGTTTTTTCTCATGAGGGGAAGTTGTGGTGCTTTTCCCAGTTTCCTATGGGAAATACTTTTGGAGAGAGATACTTATGATGCCAGACGTTGATGATATGCAGAAAAACAGTGGGGAAGTAGTAGCAGTTTAGCCTTGATATTAATTTTTATATTATATACTCTAGAATTCAATACATGGTGAGAGCGTCCATGGGGAGGCTAGGAACTTAGTGTACCTTTTTATGGGATGAGTTAGCCTTACTAGTTGTTCACTATGATTTAACATTCTTTATTTACTTTTTCCCAAGAGTCTTTATGGAGGATGCTATTGAGTATACTATAATACTCATCCTTTGTATATATAAACTAATTTAAAGGTCATTTGGAGTTAGTTAGAGATCATTCCAGTTACTATTAACTGGGGGTTGAAGGGGTTATTTGGGATTTGTGGTCGTTGTTTTATTTACTTATATTTGTTAATTGTAGTTTTCTATTTTAGTTATACTAGTTTTATATGAAATCACATTTTTGTACATGGGATTTATTTTATATTTCAGTATGAATTGTAGTTGGTTAGTATAATTCTTATCTATCTCTTCTTCATGTGTTTTCTTAGAGGCAAATTTCTCCCATTTTTTTGTTTACTATACCCTCATTTCTAGTTGCAAACCCAGGGCCTACAATAGGCGAGACTTAGGGGTCACTATCTCCCATCTAGCATTGATGGCCCAGGTGGGTTGCACCTTGTGGGGAGGGGTCCCTGACAATAGAAATATGAGACATTATTCTTTCAATATACTAGATGAAGACCTCGTTACTTCCTCACACACACACACATATATGTATGTATGTAATTTTCATAATTTAGGTACTCATAATGGAATGAATTTTCTACCCACACACATATTTATTCATTCATTTATCAATCTGGTGTTAGGATCCATCATAGGATTTGATCCATTATAGGAGACATCTATCCAAATGTGATATCATTAAATTCTCGTAAAGTGTCTCCTTGATCAAAAGTTGAATTTTTTTCATTGATTTATTGTATATGAATACTTATAAATAGGGTAAAATTCTTGTTATGTGTAATGTAAATGAATATATCTTTATGATATTGATCTACCAGAGATATAAATACATTTTCTAGTGAAACTAAATTTTCCTTACATGAACATGGGATGTGGGATACTGTTAACACCATGGGTATGTCAGTATAACCATCATTTATAATCAATCATGGGAATTAATTCATCCTAACTTTTGTAATGATGATATTTTATTTTCTCGATAATAATCTATGAGACAGCCCAAAAAATTAATTTTTAAATTGCTATTTATATGTACATTTCAAAAAATAGATTGGTATTATTGTATTAAACTAACTTTTTTCTTTCATCTATTTCAATATATAATGATAAATGATGAGTATATTTGAGTAGAAGTATGTATATTATAACTAGGACAATATTTTTCTGAGATTTTGATATTTCATAATACCCCTAGTTGGTATTTTTGAAACACCATAAAGATAAATCTACAAAAAAAATTGGTTTCAATGATATAGAAAAAAAAATTAATATAGGAGAACTATGTCATATATTGAATACTCAGGGAAGTTGTTTTTTGTGGGAATAATATTATAATAATTTACTTATGATTTCCTTAAAAGAATTTTATTTAATGTTAAACTTTTATGGAATCACTTCCCACCATGATAAATGTTTTTTAAAATTTTAAAGACCATGGATTTATTTTAGTCTGTAAACATGATAGAAGAGATTGAACATGTTGATATGAAAAAAGGATATCAATTTTATTGTTATGAAAATTAATTTATACAAGTTATTTTAGATATTTCATTATCATGACTCATCATCCAATGTTGTTTTACCATGAAAAGTGAGACTATTTTTCATGCAACATCATTCTTCTAAACAAAAAACATCTTAGTTAATCAATTTTAATTTTCCACAAAGAGGACAAGGTCCTTTCATTCCATATGAGACATAATTACCATCTAGTGAATGAGATACTAATTGATACCCTTAAAGTGCTATATAAATCCATATCCAAATGATTAAAAACACATGTCTTCATCAACCACATTAATTGAAAAAACACTCAAGTGAGATTTATTGAATAATGCCTAATATAAGTGATTTATACATAATCTTCACTCAAGTAGTTAATATTTTAACAACTAATAATGGTTATCTATTATTTCTTATATGCTTAATCTATATTTTCTCAATATTATACCCTGAATTTAAGGAATTTAGATAATGTTACCCTAAAATCACATTCCCAGGTATTACACCTCATGTTATGTTACTATTATTTGATGAATATTACTTGAATTTAAAAAATATTGATATATTAATATTGATATTTTACTACGATATGATCAACGTATTATTCCGTAGACATAACTGTAATTTACATGATTATATTGTGAATGGAATTATTTTATGTAGTGTTATAGTATTTCAAGACAAAGCATATCAATTTGTAATATTATACTACTTAGGGTTCTCTAAGGGCCATGACATACTCATACAAATAGATCACTATAATATAGTTAAAACTATGGTATATATCAATTTAATAGATGATATGGAATCAAACAATTCAATAAATTAGTAGTTCATTGATTGGGAGTAATAAATCAACCCTTGGGTAGTGGTTGTTTATATCCTCAAAATTATATATATCCTGGTTTTATTGTTATTCATGTTGAAATATATTACTTAGAGAAGAAAATTTGTGAGAATAAATTATGTGATGTTTTTTTACATGATCATATTCCTAACATCAGTTTTTACAATGGTATAATTTGTGAAATTTAATTTCATTTCATCTTGTTGATAATAATTGTATTAATCCAATAGTCTGAAATGATGAGTATCCCCATAGGGATCCAACATATGTATTTTTATATACTTATACATGAATTAATATTAAAAATGATTTTTGAATGTGATATGTTTCATATATTTAATTGAATAACCTATGTAACCATTTGAAAATTTAAATGAATCATCCTTTTTTCATAGTTTAACATATTTGAGTTCACCAATGGTAGTTAATACACCATCCTAGAATAATTGATGTTAAAAATTTATTTTATAATTAATATCATCATTAAAAAATATGGAAGAATAATTAACAAGTTAATATAATAGAGACCGTGTATTGGAGTTTCTATATTCATTTAAATCACATTCTTCTTCTAAATATATGGTTTCTTCATGCATAGTCAACACCATGAGGGTGTTAAAAAATCCACCAAAATCCCTTCCAAATATTGTAGGATTCATGTCATGTTGATCCTAGATCCTTTTTATTCTAATTCATTTTTCCGGATGACATGATCATGAGAAAAAGAATAAAATAACATGATAGATCTATTTGGGAAACATGATGGAATTCCCCTTTATCGGCGATTACCACCTAATGGAAGCATCCTCTTGATGATCATATTTATGGAAAGTGATTTTGGATTAATTATTTTTTCAGAATGACCCATGTAACCAAATAAATTCCTATATAGGATGTAATTTCGTTCATATGTTATATGGGAAACAATGAAATCAACAAGTATTCTATCTATGTATTAATAGAATCAATTGATTGGGAATTTCAGTGTATAGGTTGGGATGTGTCCTTTTCTATTAGATGCTCAACATTCAATTTATAAAACAATCTGTATATTTACATGTAGTCATGTTACCCAAATTTGAACCATATACAAAAAATATGGAGCGATTATCTTTAAATGGATTATTTTGATTTCATGTTTGCACCTTGTAAAGACAATATGATGCTAGATTCATCATTCACAATATCATATGTTTAGTTGGAAAAAGAGACATAAGATCTATGGAATTTGATGCTTATGATAGCTAACATGGGAAAAGAATTTCATGACCAAATAGTCATTGTAGTTTTTTTTTCAGTTTCTTTGGATCCATATTTAATAAAACCCTTTAACGAGGCATAATCATCTGATGTATGATTTTTGGTGATGGGGTAAAAACTCAATGGTAGAGAGATCATTGATTGTTGTATTGTAGATGGTATTTTAGGTTTATTGTTCACAAATTGGATGGTTTTACCTATGTATTATAAATATCATATCCATGAATACTATCATTTTAGATGGGATATCCACCTTGTTATTATAATAATTTATAAGGTGTTGAAAGTGTAGTTTTGGTGGGAATTTATAGAGAAGAAGGTTTATGGGTTCATATACCAAAATTGACTTGTCCACTTGTTGAGAAAGAAAATTTGCTATTAGTAGGTATGTTACAGTCTATACAAATTTAATTTTGGATGTGGGAATAGATACTTTTGGATTTTGTTATTGGACTCAAAATAATTTTTTGGAAACATGATTCCAAAAATATTATAGTGTATTGAATTAATAAAATTTATGAAATCATCCATATTCATGAATTTCAAGTGGTTTACCATTTGTAAAAAACTACATATTTTAAGTGGTCAAGAGTCAGGTAATTGATGATTAAATTTTTTTAGAAAGAGATCCAATGTTTATGTATCTATTATAGAAATCCTTAATGAAATTCATTTAGACATAGTTTACAGTAACAATGACACGTGATCCTCAAATGGATGGATAGTCTGAACGGATGATATAAACTTTGGAAGCCATGTTGTAGGAATTTATAATGGATTTGGGGGCTTGTGGAAAGAGCATGTTACAGTGGTATAATTCTCTTATATAAAAATTTTATTAGGACTTATTAAATATGGACCTATTTGAAGCATTTTATGGGAATCCATATAATTTTACACATTTTTGGTTGGAACCTAGTGAGATTTATGTTTTTGAACTAAGGCTCGTCAAATAGGCAACTCAGAATATTCAATAGATCAGTAATTAGATTGATATGGAACAATGTAATAAAAATTGTATGTGGATCATTTTTAGATGTGATTTTCAATTATGGTGACTGATCATGAGGTCTTGAGTATCTTTCCAAGGATTTGACACCATAATTTTTGGAATCATGGAATGATATATCCTAGACATATCAGTATTTTTGAGATACATGAATGGGTTGGTAAGGTGACTTATTAGTTGGCATTACCATCATATTTTAGTGTGGTTGAAAATCTATTTCATTTATATAAGATGAAAAATAATCTACCAAATCATGACTATGTGATTGGATTGTATCATGTTGAACAACATAAAGATGATTTCTTGTTACATATCCTAGCGTAGATTGTTTATTGTTAGGATAATGGAGTGCATGGTTACTGCATCAGTCTTGAGCAAGTTTTTTAGGAAACATGTTTATATTATATAAGTGGATTGGGATGTGATAAAAAAAATTAAAGAGAAATGATAGGAACTATTTTATTGAGAGGATTATTTTCTATATTCCATGGAAGGAATGCCCAATGGTGGAGATAATTTAGTACTCCTAGTTTTAAGAAAGCATCCCGTTAATTATTAATTTTTATTTTGTAATTTACATGGGTAATGTTTTTTAGTGATTATATAGAACATTATTAATGTTTTTTTTTTGATTTTCTATAGTTTCATGGTGGTTGTGATGTTAGGAAAAAAAATACAACACTTATAGGAAACCATTCTTAATGACATAGTGGATAATGAGAAGGTGCATAGCCAACACACATTTTTTCCATACTATGTGAATAAATAAGAGGAACCATGGTATGATGGATATTATTCTTTTTCATACAAGGTAAATTGATTAGAAACTATGTTATCCAACCGTACGTGGTTCGTCCCTAAGAAAATTGATGGAGAATAGTTAGCACATTGATTTCCAATACGGGGGACTAACGATGAATGGTTTAATAGAGATACATAAGATTTAGGATCTAACTTGATTTCGCCTTTAACTGAATTTTACTTATAATGTGGCCCTAACTCAATATTTTTTCTTCATAATGGGTAAAAAATCTTCTCCCATAGACCCAAAAGATATCCTAATGCATCAATTATTGTATTGAAGTTGGATCCCTAATGTATGTGATCATTCTGAGTCATTCATAGATATTTTAATAGTTCCTCAACATTATCCATCTAATTTTCATATATCGATGTCCACTATGGATAGATATAAGATCATTTATTCTATATATGATGATACTTTGTATTGTTAATGATAGGGTAAGAAATTTATGGTGGGTAAATGGAGATTTAAATAAGTTTCTTCATAAATATTTATGTAATTCATTGTTTTCATAAAAAACCCATGTTGTATGTGTCATCACATTCCTTAAACTGTTAATAAAATGAACGATTAGTATGAAATTGATTCAATTGATTGAAATTGATTGTGAAATGGGGCTGAAAAGAAAGGTCAAAACCTTCATTAGTGAGGGTTTCTGGATTTCTGTTGATTTGTGAATTGTTGTACAATAAGATTTGTGAAATATTTTTTGAATATTGATTATTAATATGGTAGTTTAGTAATGAATACTTTTGAATGGGCTTTTAATAAATATATAGTTTATTTAAAATTAATTTTTTGGAATGGTATTCAATATAATGTGCGTCTGATAGAAATGTTTCTTCATTGAACTAGTTTTGGAATTGAATTGTTTTTTGGGCACACATAGTGGTGTTAATTTATTTTTAATTATGATTATTGGTTAAAATATGAACTTTCACACAATTCAAATTATGTAATGTGTAATGGTATTTAATTTCCTCATGAAATCTTGGAATATTTATGAGAAAATTTTCATGAGTATGGAAATATCATAATGAAGCATGCCTTTATAGATATTTATATATGAGAATATATGTATTAGAGTGAGACAAGACTAATATTATAATTTGAAATGTGATAAAATAATAGTGTGGATTTTCAATTGAATCATGTTAATGTTTTCAGAAAAATAATTTACAATGGAACTTGTTTATTTGTAGATATAAACTAAATTTATAATATTTATATTTATAATGTTTATAAAATCATGGGACATGTTATATCCTATTGTATTTATTTGAAAATTCATTTGTGAAAATCTAGTGAGTTTCAGTAATCACCACTTATTTGGAAGTATGGTGCTTTTGAAGATGTCTTTTCAAGAGACATTGGAAAGGATATGGTATCTCACATCTTTAGCACTACTTCATGATACTTAGGCTGTTTGGTGAAATTAGATCATGGAACATGTTGGAGCATGGATTACTTGTTTTATATGATTCATGTTTTTATTTATAGGTTACCAATGTAACATTCATATTTTAGTATTTCATTGTTGTATAGTTATTATTGGTTTTTGATATCAATGGTTTATGCTTGAGTTATTTTACATTTATAAAATGAATAATTTAGTATTTATTTTTTAGTGTCTGTTTTCATGGGTGTTTTACTTCCAAGAAAAAGCATCAACCACTTGTAATTAATACCATGGAATTTATTTTCCACCTTTGGAACCTTGGGGATGTCTCTTAAGGCCATATAGAAATTCCTTCTGATCTCAAGAAAATAAAATGCGGCATGATGATTAATCATAACTTATTCCAAGGTATAATTTTTTTATACAAATCACATGATTTTTAAATTATTACCATATCTAAATACCTTATTCAATTTGATCATATTTTTCATGATACAGTATAAAAATTTCTTAATAAATATTATTTTGTGGGTGCTATATTTTTTTGTATCAACTCGATACATATTTATTTCCATTTTGAGGATACCATATAGAATTTTTTTTTATTCCAATCTTTACTTCCATGGGATATATATTATGTTATTAACAATTGTCCGTATGTGGTAAACATATTTGTATATATCTGATAGGTGGGTTCTGATATATCCCTCCAAAGAATAGGATAACAATTTATATCTCATGACAAGACTATGAATATTTAATAGTGATTACTATTTCTCTATGTTATGGGTATAATGTAATGATATTTTATCTACTAGGTTATAAGAGAATGTTAGTGATTGTCTCACAACTATGTACTTGTAATCATGTATGGATGAATTCTCACCGATTATTATGGGAATTAGTATGTAATTTATAGTTGATTATTTTCTGTGAATCAGGTAATGAATCATTATTGAATATGGTTTTTTAGGAATGAGGCAGTGATGACTATTCTACTATGGGAATTAAAAATATAGACCTAACCCACCATGTTAAGGGAAAAGAATAAGGACTTTCACTCCCCTATATTATAAATTCTTCACCAATTTATTCTTCATAGATTAATATTATTCTTTATTTTCATGTCCTAGAATATCTTTATGGATATAATTATAATATATATATCATGTTAATTTTCTCATTTTTTCACATAATTATACCATAGTATATGTTTTCTTATTTCATAATGCATCCCTTGTATTCTTGTATTACAATAAAATATTATTGTTTTTGGTTAATTTTAATGATATAGTATTTAATTTTTTTTTCATCTATTCTTATGAACTAAAGATAGATGTTATGTTGATAACATTTTTATTTAATGATATTTCAGGATCACCCATCTTTATTTTCCATTTATATAGTAAATTTTATAAAATAATATATTTATAATGACATTTAATATAGAGTTAATTTGTGGTAGATTCCTATGACATAAATTTAAAATATTACAAAATTAGAAAATATTCTTTTAATATCATGTATTTTTAATTAGTTATTTAATAAATAATGAAAAAATTATTTTTTCATCAATAATATAAATAAACAATGTGAGAAAACATTCTTATTTTGTTATTTTTTATTGTTTATATAACATTCCTTAAAACAATTTTTCCATCGGTATTAATGATGGTTATATAAATATGTAATGTGAAATCACTAATGTGAGAATGGTTTAAACATAGGTTATATATATGGGAAAGATGGTAATTGTGAAATTGAAATTTTCCAAAATCAAAATTTTTTATTTTTCATACTATTGATTCAATTATCAAAATAACCCAAACTTTTATGACATTTCCACCAATAATATATTTATTTACATTATATAGATTCTAATTATATATCTTTCAATATTTTGTTTTTTTTCCTCTCCAATCAAAATTAATGCCCCATAAATTTTTCAGTCAATAATTTAAAAATGGAATAAATTCTTAATCTTTAGTTTTGTTATTGTAGGTTTTTTTAGTCAATAATTTTTTTATTTATTTAATTTGTTGATGAATAGTACATAGGATGAAGATAATATAATGAATATTTCTCATGAGATTTACCATAATTATTTTAAAATTTACTATTAATTAATATTAATATTTTTATACATTTATCCATTAAAAATGAATACAATATAGACAAAAAACCTATTTAAATCAACCTAACACATATAATTAAATTTAGTCAAATATATAATTTTATTTACCTTCTATTAGGTTTTGGAACTTTTCGTTGAATTTTATCTTGTTTTCATAATTAATTGTAGTATGGATTTGTATATAAAAAATATACACTTTAAACATAGATTAATTTATAAAAAATTTAGAAACTGAAATAATACTTTGGTTATCCAATATATAATGTCAAACATCTAGTGTTTTTCATATATCCATCCATAAATTAGAATGTCCCAAATACAAACAAAATTATGAATACATTACCATAATGTTATAAATAAGTATTTTGTTACTATCAAATCTCTATCACATGTATTCACATGTCTTTTTAAATGATGTGAAATGGAAAATATGGAATTAAATAAATGCTCCCGCTACTGGTAGTATTTTTGGATCAAACATTATTTTTTGATAAGAATTACAATGGAATTATTTATAGAAGTCAAAAAGAATTCATTAATAGTAATGGGATAAATTATGTTATATGTGGAATTTAATGTTCAAATTAATGAATTGTTATGTTATAGTTATCATTAGTAGCAAAAAATGTCATTAGAGTAGCGTTCAAATATTATTAAATGTTATGATAGTTGTTCTCGTGGTTTATAATAATATAAAATTAAGGAAAACCCAATTTAAATGACTAATTGTTATTTTTATGTTAAATATAATATATCTAATAATTGATAGATTATATATTATCTTCATAGAAGCCTTATATTTATATATATATATATATATATATTATATAATTTCGGAGGAAAATTAGACAAATTTCATAAACACAGTCGCACTGACCTTATTATTTGGTTTTCATTAGATAATATAAATATAATCTTCTTTATTCTTGAACGATATTAAACACCTCACAAAAATATATTCTCACATATAACTATTCGTAAGCATACCTGACATAAAACATTCATTATTTAAAAGGTAAGAACCTGTAATAAGGCTTGATCTTATATTCTCACTAAGATTAATCCATGGAAATATCAATGTATGATTATTTGAAATCCTTAGAAAATTATAAGGTTATGTGATCATGAAAATGACATATGATGTTAATACACTACTTTTCATAGATCTTAAATATGATCAATAAAATAAAAAATTATAATTTCAATAAAAAATTATATAAGTTAGATAATCATAATAAATATATCATAAAACAAAATATCATATGTTAAAATGTTGTAACCATCATTTATATTGAAAAATATTTTCATTTGTATTGGATAAATACCAAGATCATCAACTTAGTATATTATTTCTTATCAATAATTTTATATTATGTATCTTGATTTACATTTTTCATATACTGTATCAAGACACACATATCTCCAATTTTTTATTATTTAAACACTTGTTTCACATAGTGGATCGACACACTCTTACTACCCATAATGGATCTATAATATAATTTTTTTTCTTCCTTACCTCATGAGATATAAATATTTACCTAATGAATTAGATGGAGATATAGATCACATCCATTTAATAATTAAATCTAAACTTATGTGTTCCATAACATCATACAAAATTTATTCACATCATAACATCATTACTCATGTATATGAAATGAGTTTTATTTACCTTTCATCAATTAACCAAAGGATAACCAATGAAAAATATATGAGTTTCATTAAACACTATTCAAAATAATCATTATCCACCAATAGGAATAATAAATATTGTATAATTAAATATTATACCCAATAAAGAATATGTAAAATCAATGGATGTCATCTCAAATAGAAAATGTTTAAGAAGTATCACATAAGACAATTAATTATGAAAATAGCCTTTACACTCTTAAAAACATTTATTAAAATAATAAACAATATAAAATATATATCTTTTGAAATAAACCTAAAAACATATAAAAAATTCTATAGAATCAGTAAAAATATAAACAGAAGAAAAGTAATTATGATTTGAAAAACAATTAGAAAAAAATAATAAAATTTTGTTTTATTTGAAATAACATTTTATGAATATTATTAAATAATAAAAGAAATTATTATTCATTATGGTAGAAAATTTTGTTCATTAAATACATGTTAAAACGAATATAACTTTTATTTTCTCTACAATAAAAACATTATTTGTTTTCGAAAAATAAAATGGGATTCATTCATTTTTTTTAAAAAAAAATTGGATATTGGAAAAAATTACATGAGGAATCATTTTAAAACTGTTTAAAAATTAAATGACTTTAAAAAAAATAATTTTTTGATGAAAAATATGTTTTTTACTGAAGAAATTAATAAACATGATTTTTCTTAAAAACATTTTTTATATCATTCAAGTATATAAAGAAAAGATAATGAATTAAAAAGTTGTATCCTAATTATAAAACATAGTTTTAATAAAATTCATGATTTTCAATAGATATGGATCATAATATTTCTTCATCAAAATCATTATCATGAATAATCCAAATAATTGATTATAATGAAAACCAAAATCATTTCCACTCTAGTATCTTGTAGATCCTATATACTACAAATTAAAAATTAAAAATGAAATATTATATATCATGAAAATAAATATATTCATGATATGAAATGTCAATATGGATGTAAATACCCCTCTCAAAAATATATAGGTGCATAAAATGATAGCTGACTCAAATAAGTAAAAATTGAAATAAATATTACCTACCAAAATGGAAAAATTTGAATCATACACCCTATAAAATAGAGATCCTAAAAATTATATGTAAATAATTATGATTTTTAGGTGAATCATCATAAAATAAATTCCAAGGAATTATATAAACCATATTAAATAAAAAAAATTAATGTTTTTCGTTTCTCTTAGATGTTAATAATTAGACAAAAATACTTTACTATAATCAAATTATTCTCATTATAAAACCCATGAATGAGAGATCGACAAAAAATATTTAAATTTCAAAAAATATCAGTAGAATAATATTTATATAAATTCATGGTAATTACATACACTACATAGAATAAATTTGTAATGTCCATCTCCATGACACTCTTCCACGGGTATGAAATTAGTTTCTTTTGTGACCTCTAGCATGCCTCTCAGAATTCTAAAGTATACAAATTAGTGGAGATGATGTGTTAATATAGTGGGGGATACTATATCCCCTAGTATAGAGTTAAATAAAATATATGAAACAAAGAAAATATTATATTTTTTATGTAATTGGAATTATATAGATAAATAATTAGAAACCCAAAACTAATAATGTCCAAAAATGAACAAATAATACTAGTAATGGAATAATTTGATTATATGTTCAATGTATCCAAATTATATGATATGTTTCAAAAAAATTAATAAAATTAATGTCAAATTAAAACCCCAAAAAACCGATCATGAACACCATGTTGGTCCCTTCTCTATGATCCAACCCATCTAGGATGGATAAAATCATCTCAAAGATCCCATTCCCATGTCCAAAACTATATTCATGTATTATACTAGACTTCCAAATGTTAAAAAAATGGGTTTCATTAAAACATAGTACATCAACACAAATATGTCAATATATGTCCAATATGAAATATATAGTGAATGCAATATGGAGATAAAAAAGTAATAATTTAATATATTAATATATTTCATTAAAGGTTCACATCAACCCTCATATTATAGGATAACAATAGATACCATAGAAACCTGAATCAGTGACCTTATGGGTATCCCGATATGAGGGTCGATCCTCCTACATTGGGATGGATTATCCAATAATTTTTCTAAATCTTTTGTCACAATTGAAACACTCCGAATATTTCATATTCATATGGCCTCTTCCATCAGGATAAAAAAATGTCACCCTCAATTATAAATAGTATGATACCCTTATGCATCATATTATTAAGCATCAAGGCATCACACATCTAACATAATCATATAATCTTACCATATGCATCATGTAACAATGTACCTAACCCTTAGGGGGTACAAAAACATGCATGAATCCCTCAGGAACGAACACCAATCATGAGTCATACCAAGACAAACTTTGCATGCCAATCATAAAAAACCCTCATGTATCAATCACATCGATATCACATAATCTCAAATGCTATGAAATAAATGTCACAATGACTGTATAAAACATATCCCATTTTTCTTTATAATACTTTATGATCAACTTATTAAAATATAAATCTTACTAACCTTTTTTTTCATTAATAAATGTTCATAATTATAATCATGATTATATCAATACTTTTAACTAATAAGTCAACCATGAGGCCATCAATGTAATAATTAGTAAATTTATCCTATGTGATTCTAATATAAGAAATCACACAATTTATTAATATTAAAATTCAATAGTCTAATCCAAAAAATAAAAATATATAAAATTTATTACAAAAAATATAATGTCGAATATACCATACATTAATAATTTTCATGTCTAGAAAACCAATCATGTGGTCATAGGTATATTTCTCAATTCCTATAGACCCAAAGGGACTAAGGAACTATTTAAATTGAATAATTATTATTATCTTGTGATTATTCATCTTATTTTTTCATTCTTGTATCATTTTGTTGTGATTTTATATTTTTAATATACTATAAATAATTTAATTACAAAATAATGGATTTGGATTAGACCAACATCCATGAAAATACAGAAGTCTATGAAAAAAACAATTTCTACAATAGAAAATTAGATCTTCATTCTATTAAATGGGAACAAGATGATCTGTTAGTAGTGGATGGGGAACCATAATGATAAAATGAAGGCATACGATAAAAATATATGTTTTCATATCCTAGATGTACATGATTTTATTTCTTTATTTAAGAGGACACCCTAATATAACATTATGGGGAATTAAAATGAAGAGGGAGGTGCACATATGGTGTTCTGTCAAAGTAGTAGATGGGTGGATCAAATTTTGAAAAAGATAGATGTGTGAAGTTAATATGTAGTAATGAAGAGATTGTTCAGGTCCTCTGTATTAGAGAAGAGGGGTGTACTGATTATTACAAATATCCATGGGAAATGTTTTTTAATGTGGTGGAAATTATAATTAGAGGATGTTAATTATTTCCTCACATCGTTAAAACATTTTTAACTCAATTGCCTTTTATCCAAAAATATCCAATCACACCATTAAAAATAACAACAAATAAAACTTATATGTTGTATAATTTCATTTTGTGACATGTATTAGACCTGATAAAAACTACTTTTGTGACATATATACACATTATGAAAAGCATTTTTATGATATTTCTAGACATGGTGTATGAATTTTATAAGGTTTGTAAATTTATGAGTTTTTGAATTAACATAGTACATGAATTAATTTAACAATATCATCCTAAAACAAATCATGTCATGAATAAGGATCACTAGGTGTATTATTAATGAAGCTAGAATATAATGCTTAATCGTGCTACACCCCTATAACACATGACCCATACAAGAACATGTATCGAAAAATAACATTATAAAAAAATAGAAACCCATCATGAAATTTATTTCACAAAAAAATTATAAAGGTTCATACATAGAAAATAATTATATATTACAACCTCTAAAAAATATAACAGATCACCCCAGAGCTACTTTATGAATCATAGAGGGGTATCAACATACAAAACTAGA
The DNA here is from genome assembly GCA_963277665.1 of Viscum album. Lineage (NCBI taxonomy): Eukaryota > Viridiplantae > Streptophyta > Magnoliopsida > Santalales > Viscaceae > Viscum > Viscum album. Next base: position 1,691,612,835 of record OY728126.1, read on the forward strand.
AAATATGATCACATATCATAATACCTCAACCAAATCATCTATTTAACATTACCATTATTCTATATTACTAAATTTAGGGGTATATTCCCCCCTCATATATTCATTACACTATGGTACAAAATACAGATCAAATACTTTTCAATGATGCATCTAAATACTACTCAACATCATAACATCTATCATGGGATAAGGTTAATAATTTTATGTTTGAAGCTTGGATAGAAGAATCACATCTATCATGGAGCTGTAAAATTATTGCAGGCCCAAAAAGAATGCCTATGTAATAACTCTTTCCACTATATCAGAAGGCATGAACAATCCTAGGTTTCTGGTTGACCTATTTTCTAGTACGTTGTTTCCAAATAATATGTTACAATAAAAGAAATACCATATGTATAACCACTATCTATATAGGTCATCAATGATGGATAGAGGAAGAATTTTTTTCAGATATTCATGGTCATCAACTAATTATTCATCAATAGCACTTAATTATATTATTATTTCATGACACTAGGTCAAGATTGTGCTGCCTTTCTGGACACTAACAAAAAAAATTTACAAAAAACATCATTCCATAGAAATCCTCAAAATGATCAATTTTAAATGATGAATGTGAGATGTAATTATAGGTAAACTCAACATGATCCAAACTAATCTCCAAGGAAGCACTGTAATCCAAAACACATTCTTATATCATATTCTCTATAATATTAATAGAATGGTCAGATTTTCAACCAATCTTATGGTTGAAGGATGTACTCAGTAAAACTTGTGATAGAAAATCGTTATCAATACTTCTCAATAAATGACTAGTGAAAAAATAGTCTAGATTAGAAAAAATTCACCTTCAAAAACTACGCAACTGAACTATCATAAAAATGTAAAGACTATTAATATCCTCAATGTTGAAGCTCCCCATAACTAGAATATAGTTAGATATCTATATCAATTGATCTCTAATTACCATCACAAAAACATTTCATGAGGTATCTAATGTAATAATACCTATAAATTCATTTGTACATCATCCCACATCCACTATAGAATTGGGAAATGATTCAATATTCTAGTAAACTTGTGATTCTTGTCCTTAACATGCTGACAACCAAAACAACTTCCCACAAAGCCCTCTATCTCTTTCATCATCCATGGACACTAATACTATCTAAAAATCTCGTGATACATTATTTATTATCTTCGATGTACCCCAAAGCTAGAAGAATGAATTTTTTTATCGTATTCTCATTAAAACCTATAGGAATCATAACACGTCCATAAAATTGATGACCACCACTACCACCTAGAGACCATCCTATTATTGTCTTCTGATCATATAAGTTGGATCTCAATGTTTAACCCTTTGGACTGGATAACATTTCAAGCATGATTCTATTAATAATCATGGTTATAAATTATATATAAATTATATCTAATAAATCTTGGATAAATAGAAAATAATGATGCATATCTGCAAAAAGGGTTATCAATAGCCACTCATCTCATAATTCCCATACTGCCTATATCTGTGTCATTCGACTCAATGTTTTTGAAACTGAATTTCCCTTTCATAATTTGTAATCTAGCTCAATTATGAATGATTGGAGATACTCTAAATTCATCCTCATCAAATGGTTTATATCTCACTATGAGATATTCGTATGTATCTTTTAGTCTTTTAAAACTACAAACCTTTCATCAATAATGCAGTCTCTAAAAAATTTCATGAAAATTATCAACGTTGATAAATCCAAATCATGGATGGGATGATTTCTCTATGTAGGTCTTAATTTTCATGAGATGTAATCCACCAAATGGTCTTCCATCATTTGAAATAATCTGATCCCAACTCTTGATGCACTAATTTACATGGTCTACTCTCTACCGAGCTCCGATAATGTGAGGATTGGTTCCAAGATCGGTAAAATATTTAACATTAAAAAGTATATGTCACAAGAATATAACAAAGAATACATCACACCTTATTTAATCCACCAAGTAATAAGTTCTTCCTAAAGGTTGAAGTTCAACATAATGTTCAAATAATAGATTTCAAGGCTAGAAAAACTCCAAATCTCAATTGTATTCTTTGATATATCCCTATATGTTATATATGAATCCTTATATGGTTCCACTGAAACTCTATCATAAGTTATAACATATCCTTTTATGTGATTTTTATCAATATAAAATATATATTTTTATAATATGGATTAAAAATGATCATATGTTAATGTAATCAATATGATGTAATAATTTTGGGAATGATCATATGAGACTAAGAGTTCCCTCTTATTTCACTAACTAATACAACCAAAAAAATGATCTTGGAAGCCTGAATTATTTAATTCATATAAGGTGTGAATTATTCTAGTGTAATTTTCATACTAAATGATATAACTAAAATATAAACTAAGTTAAACCTACTCATAAAATCAATGTATTGTTTTTTTGTTGGACTCATTATATACTGTTGACATCATACCCTCATGTCAATCATGTATAAAATCTTGGATCCTCTAAGTTGATTGAATAGGTCACCAATGCATTGAGGTGGATACAAGTTATTAACCTACATCTGTTCTAGTCTTTGGTAATCAATATATAAATACAGAGTTCAACTATCTTTCAACGAGGAATAAATTGAATAACCACAACGAGATGTATAAGGGAATGCAAAATGATTGTCTTAATTGTCTTCCAAGTAATATTTCAACTCATGATCCTTCATTGGTGATGTGCTACAAGGTTAAATAGAAATCGACTCAACTCCATGAACAAAATCGATTATGAACTAAATATCCCACTTTTTTTGTGACCAAGAGAACGCATTAGGAAATATGTAATTATAATGGTCCACCACTATTCGAAATTAATAAAACTACATACCTACATCCTCCAGAAAAATTTTTACTATCTTAGTTGTGATATAATAAAATATACACTGAATTGGTAATGTATGACCTACCTAAAGATCACACTCACCTTGTTCAGTGTAGAGGCCATGATCTATATAGTTAATGGTAACTTTAATCCATTGAATGTTGATTTATTATTAGTATCAAACATTACAATCCATAATAATAATCAAATCAAATCATTTTATTTATAAGAAAAAATGATCCCAAATGAAACAATAACCACAAATTTGTAGAGAACACATACTACATTGTTTGATACCATTTTACCACATTACCAATTGTGTGCCAATAGTAATGACACCACCTGTGATATCAACAAATAAACTCAAACCTATTTCAAAAAGATACGATATAATGGAATTTGATGCTCTACTATAAAATGAAACACATGTAAATATAGATGATACAAGAATTGTACCAATGATAGTATAGTGTTCTAAATAAACATTATATCGTGTATTTTGAATAACATGAAACTGAACTTTTCCTATAAAATAGGCTTCATTATAACTAAAGTTGACTGAATTCCTTTTTTGGTACTTACATACACACACTAGGGTAACACATCCTCTACGTCGACATGAACTAACATTATAACTCAAGCTACCAGCCTTATATGGGGAAGTTTAACCCCTTCAAAACATTGGTTCCTACCTAAATCATATAACTCTACATTTATATGGAATGTTCCAAAAAAACTATTGATGATGACCCAACATTTTAAGGAAAAAGAACTACATTATGTCACAATGATACTATGGAATTTTTTAGCCCATCCTTCCACACTAAATGTACATCTAAGATCTATTATACTGAGTCAAAAATCTATTACCCTGATATCTCTATACTCAACTTCCTGAGGGATAACGCTTATAGAGACAATTCTGACTAAATGATGATGAGTTCTATAATCATCCAGATGAAACTGTCTAGAAAACTCTTAGGTCCTCTATTAGATTCTATTCTATGATGATATAATTATTTATGATGTTTGCAAGGATTTTCATGAAAATTACATTCTGATATAACCTAATGTAATCGATAATACCACCCATAAAATGTCATTTCCTTGCATTCTAGTTAACCTCTATGTAAGAAGAAAAATATTATAGGTCAGTGAAACACCCAACTTAGTCCACCACTGACATATCCTCCTATGATAGGTTCATGAACTCATGATCATTCTCATCCAACAATGTATTATGTTATAATTTTCTATTGAAATTATAATTTATGTTCATATAAGTCAACTACTCTTTTTTCATAGGTTTCTAAAAAATATCCCACCAATTATTGGAAGGTCCACAGAGCATGTATGCAGAATAAATCATTCTACTATTTTTGGGTGTATTGTTGTGCTTGAATATTTTCTGGACTAACATGATCCATAACATTACTTCATAGGGGACAATTAAAATTTTTAAAATCAGTGGATGATACATCTAAAAATGATATTTTTCTCAAGATTTGATGGTATTATGGAAATATCCTCCCTTTACATGGATCTCATGACAGTAAAGATGTCTCAAAGAGGCTAATTAAACATCAAATCCCCAAGATCTATAATAATAGTTGGTTCTTCTCTGATAGGGGAGATATTATTTCTAATGTATAAATTCTCGATTTAATGATGAAAATGGTTATTTTTATCTACAAGACAAACACACTTCAAAAAACATAGTTTAACTATAAGGTCAACCTTAATAGGTGACATCATCAGTAAAACAACAACTCATGGTCTCACTAACATGTCAAAAAATGTGATATGACATAACATAACAATTCATTTATTCCGTTTTTTGACATATATAATATATATATCACTTATCAATTCAGGAAGGAAAATATATTACATAAAATAATTATGCACCTTTCATGAATAATGCACATTTATAAATATGTCCCTATGTTCTTATAATGATTCATGTATACTCATATTATTCCATATAGATCCACGGTTATATATATGATGAAATAATAACTTCACACATCATGTGAATCACCAATGGTGAAATAACATCAAACAATTAAAAATTTATAACCTGAATAATAAACTCATCCTCATGCATTCAAATTTTCCCCCTTATATTTGTTAGATTCTACCATTCATGATCTCATTACCATTTCCCAAAACATCCTAGTATCATTTATAAAATTTCCAAATTGTAAAAAAATATAAATAAAAAATTCTTTATACCAAGTTGTAAAATCCCAAATCCTGAAACTCTATTAGGTAGTCAAACTGGTGTTGGTCAATTGAAATCATATATTCCTACCAATTAGCTAGAAGTTACCGACTAGTTTTAGGTGTGGTAAATATTTTTGCAGAGACTATACCCCATGTTGTAGTGTTATAACTTATTTGAAAAATAATTAATAATTATAGTGAGGAATTAATTGAATAATAATAGGTAAATAATTATATTTCCAAAATAGAAAAAGGTCAAAATTGAATAAATCACAATAATAAAAAATAATGTATTGAAATACTGGATTTTGAAAAATTATGTGAAAAAGGTCATAAAATAGAAAAAATAAAAATAGTAAAATAAAAATCCAAAACTTCAATCTCAGTCCTCAAGATTGTCTCATCACCATGCTTTATCCCATCAGGAATGAAATCAATCAAGTACAAGGTCCCACTCCATTGTCCAAACATGCATCCATTTAATCTACATGGGTACCAAATAGACTACCAAATACATTTTGGGTAAATATCATTAGGTTGACACCACCCCATCTAAATAAATCGAATATGAGATATATAATGCATGAAATATAGAGAAATAAAGGAATTAATTAAATAAATTAATAATTTTTAAGAAATAAACAATCAAAACAACATGTTATGAGATAACACCTGAGTCCATGAAACCCTACATAGACATCATTTCAAGGATCTGTGTCTGATAGAATATCCATATTAATTGAGATGGATCACACAAAATAGTTGTTGATTTTCGAAGTAGGGTTGAATCACCTAAAATATACAATAATCATATTTCCTATTACATCAGGAAAACCAAATCTTTCCCTTAGGTATAAGTATTATCTCACCATCAGTAATCCAGTGGAATTTATTAAAGCCCAATGGAATCAAACAAAATCATATACATTTTACTCATGCATCATGTACTAGTGTGCTTATAACTTAGGAAGTATGGAATCAAGAACCATAATCTTAGGCTCTCCCACCAATAATTAGTCATTTCAATGCAAGCTCAACATGTTAATCATTATCATCCCCTCATGTATAAATGAAATAAATATAACATAATCTCATAAGATAAGAAAAAAACATAAAAGACTAGTGTCAAACATAGCATATTATTCATCACAAGACATAACCAACAATTTATAAAAAATAACATCTATCTAACTAAATATTTCTATTAGAAGAGTTTCTTAATTACCATTATTAGTATATTTAAAATGGGTACATAATAATTTTACTCTATTTTTGTTAATATAATAATAAATTAATTTATCTAAGGTGATTATTCCATATGAAATCTCACAATTTAATAATATTCCAATTCAAAAGTACAATACATCATTAAAACAACATATCTTATTTATTATAGTGCTTTAATTCCAATGAAATCAAGACTTAATTAGTTATAAAGCTGGGACACTAATTAGGTGGCCACTTATATGATATTCCTTGCCAACAAACCCAATGTTCGTTGAGGGAATATTTAAATGAATGTATATATTTTACATGGGAATAATCAACCAATTTAGTCTCACTCCTAGTATTCCAACATGATCTAATATATTTCATATATAATAAATAATTAAATTAGGAAAATAGAGAATTGATTTAGGCCACCCCCCAGGAAAATAGAGGAAACTAGGACAAAAACACATTTATGTGGTATCAAATGGTATCTTCTATCCTTCCAATGAGACCAGACCTATTCTTTAGAAATAATTCGACTACCCAATGATGATCTAGAAGTAATACCATAAAAATATATTCTTGGAAATCCCATATTCAATTTTTGTATTTTTATGGATTTAAGGGGACTTCATGATATATCTTTTGGGAGAGAATTAGTGAAAAGGGTGGTGAACAATTGGACTTATGTCAAAGGATTAGGTTAATAGTAATGAATAAGTTTAAGAAATTGTTGTGTGGGTATTCAATAGTGAGGTGGAGATAGAGAAGAAGCTCTCATGTTGGGTGGATGATTGTATCAACGGATAAGTGATACTAGAATATTTTTTAAAGTACATGGAATTTGAATTAAAAGAAATGAATTTTTATTTCATGTCTTGTAATGAATAGTAAACCCTTTAATAATTGTACAAAAAAATCACATAAAGTCTTTTAGAGAAACAATAAAAAATTATTAATAAAATTGTATTTTGGTTTCATGAAATAAATAACACATATTAAAAAATACTTTTTGAAATATAGATAGGTAGTGGAAAACATTATCGTGACTTTTATACATTTGATTAAATGTTTTTACAGGGTGTGTAAATTTTTTTGGGTTCTGATTTAACTTATGAAAAGAATTAAATTCAAATGGTCTACAGACAAAATAAATTCCTGAATTAGGTTGATGACGTTCATTTGTTATGTAGCATTTAAATACCCCACATTCCTGCAGCACACATGAAGCACATAACATATACCATACCAAGGCTTGAAAAACCATGGTCTAATAGAATGGAACCCCCTATTGAAATAGATTTATTTTTATAAGAAAATATTATACCTTTAGAAGTTCAGGATCTTATAAAATAGGTATTAATTATAAAATCTTTATCAAAAAAGTTAAACGGGAGATAAAAATAAATTATTGTTATAATAAAATACCTTTATATAAGTTTAAACATCCATTATATTGAATATAATTTTATTTTAGGTATATAAGATAATATTATTTATATATATCATATCATATATTATTTACTTATGATCATTTATTTCTCATTCGTTAACAATTCCATGTTACTATCATGTTTTGGTTAAGTAACCAATTTTTTTGAGCTTGATTTGTTTTTTTTATTTTTGATAATATTAATAATATAATGGTTCCATAATATAATTATGTTTATACAGAAATTAAAATTCATATATATTCTTAAAATATATATTTAGAATACTAAACATAATATATAGATATAATATGAAATATAAAAATCTTTAATATGGCAGGTAGTATGTAAAATTGAACATTATTTATATTTTCTATATGTAATGAATCAAATACTGTTAAATATTATATTAAAAATAAAATAAATCATATGTAGAAAGTAATTTCACTAAATCCACCATTATTAAATTCCACGTAAAGTGTGTACAAAGGACATCTTTCCATGATATGGTAGTCCATCATACAAAAGAGATACAATATCATATTCTGATAGAATGATAATTGTTTTAGAATAATAATGACATAAAAACGTATATAAACCTTTAATCCTTTATTATATTTATCTATGGTATTTTCTAATGGGAAATTTAAGGTCATAGATTCACAAGTTTAAGGTCCAATGTACAACCAAATGCTGATTTTTAACCCATTTGATATAATATGAGATGGAATAAGGTTATGAAATTAGTATAATAAAATATTAGTATATGGATGATATTTAATTTATTATATAAGTTTGATTTAAAAATAAATTATGGAGGTAGATTATGAACTAAATATAAATGATTAGTTTGGGACATTATATCTTTTTAAATATAGTTATTTTATCCTTCACAAAAATTATTCTAATGTCGGTTTTGGACCAAAATAATTTTTGTAGGATGTTATTATGTAATTAATGATGTTATTATGTTTTTTATAGTAATAATTTTATTTATATTTTTAGGAGTAGTGGAGATGGGGGCTTTATAAGTTTGGTGTGCAGTACTATGGTGATTTTTTAAAATAAAAATTTATACATACATTTTTCACATTCCACAAATCTCCAAAATAAATCATTATAAAACATAGAATATATGACATATACATATGTCCATATAATGGTTGTTGGAGAATTATGTGTTTATTTTTAATAATTGTCAATAAATTTTAACACATATTACGAAAAATACCTTATACTTGGTAAATAATTTTTTGTTTTTTAATTCATATTTTTAAAAAAATTATATCCATCTTTTTTGATATGATAATCTATTTTGATACCTTTTATAGAATCCGGTTTCCAAAATTAATTTTCTAAAAGTTTAATATTATAAACTAAAACTAATTTTGTATAGATAATGGGATGTATTTAGATGGACCTAAATTGGTATAATAAAATTAAAATTGAAAACAATTTAATTAAAATCAATATAAATTTTTTAACAATTTTATTTCAAATAAATGTATTGATAATACTTATTTAAAACCAATAATTTTCAATATTCATTGAAATATATATAAAAAATTATAAATATGATTATGATGAAATAAATATAATATATATATATATATAATTGAAAAAAATTCATTAAATCTAATATTAAAAGAATATTACGTTTTTAAATACATTAAAAGTAATGATATTTCCTAATAAAAACCAATATTTATCAATATTAATTAAAATATATATATTATTAGAAAATTATGATGACATACAATCATTATAATGTTCACTTGATCATATTAAATATAATTTTATATTTATTAAAATTATTTTTTTAATGGGAAAATAGAATTTAAAAATAATTTCACCAAAGAAAAAATTACCTTTTTATAGAAAAAAAAGTTTTTATACATATAAATGTATATACTATCCTCAGTTGACTATAAAACTCATAAATTCAATGTTAAAAATTTGACTCAGTATATTGGATATATATTTCATTAATATTATTTACAAATGTTTACTTATTTAATTTATTATGATAAAACATATTTTCCCACAAAATATATTTTTTCCAGAAATAGAATCCCTATATTTTTTAATGGGGTTTTTTATATTTATAATTAATTAATCACCAAGGAATTAATAAAATATAATTTTTTTAAAATAATATTTTCATAATATATATATAATATTAATAGTTTACTTTATAATGTAATGATGATAAATATCATGCCCTATTGTAATATTTTTATAGTATATCATGTTTCTTTTTAAATCATTGTTGCGTGTAATAAAAAATCATGAAATGATTCAATTTATTCAAGAAAAATAGATTTCAAAATTTGTAGGGGTTATATAATACAACCTTAAATAAATTTATTCCTCAAATATGAACATGTTCTCAGCAAAAAAATAGTTTCAATTAGAATATCACCATTTAGAAAACCAACATTGTAAAAAGGGTTATTAAAAATTCATCTTAAATATATAGAAAAAAAATTAATGTTTTGTTAATTAAAATATAATGTTATTATAAATATGATAACATATTTTGGATGAGAAAACAAGGACATAGAAGTGTAATCTGTCACCAAAATACTCAAGAATAGTGATATAGAATACGATATAGAAAATTTTAATGACTACTAATCTATTAAAAATAGGTGTAAGAATGGTCATTGATAAATTAAAAAATTATGACAAGTGAATACCATTTTATTTTAAGACTATATTCCAAATTTTTGGAACTTTTTATTATAGGATATACTTAGTTTATTTAAATCCGTTCCATAATCACAATCTCTTCCTATGGATGAGACATGAAAATTTCCACCAAATCACTTTCTCGAAAATATACATTTTTTATTTTGAAACCATGAATGAATATCCAAATAATATTTATAATAAATTAATTTTACCTCTAGTTATTATAATTGACAATATAGTCATCATATATCTTGCATAAATCTTCATATTGCAAATTAATAAATTATTCTCTATACCCCTATCAAAATTCTAATTTATACCATTCAATAAATTTTGTACATAATGAATATTTTAGAATTATACAATTATTAATTAGATCACAAAATATACAAAAAAAATTTATATAGTTATACCACAATATCAATAAGTAGCTATTAATGGTAACATATCTAATATTAGGTTACCATGATCATATATTTTTGTGAAACATGGTAATAAAAATAATTTTCATAAAAAAATAATTTAAACATAAATGATTTAAAAATATCTTTTTCCCATAATAATCAATTATTATAGAATATATTAAATAAATAAAAAATTATTTTAAACTCAATCAATGACAAAATATTCCAAATTAGAATCAAATCATTAAACAGTTATGTGTTCATCATTAATATTGAATTTAATATATTCATATAAATTGTATTTTAAATAAAAATAAAAAACATTTTCTCAAAATAAGGGATATTTTAAGGGTTATTTTACCTTTACCGTGTTTTTTACATAAATTATAAAATTTCCATTTAATTGGTTTTTATGGTTACCAACACCAGACAACATATTATTTCAAATCACCAATCAAAAATTTTTACAAAAAAATCCTTATATATTTCAAAAATCAAATTATAGAATACATGAATTTATATAAATAAACACATATATCATTCAAATTTTAACATACAACACTAAACACGATTCTTCTTGATATTCTTTAACATGTGAATATTTTCATCTATGATTTGAATTATATTTATCATCATCAATATCAATATTACATGTCATAATATTCTGATTATCATCATTGTATATTCCATTATGGAATCAATTTTAACAATGGACATACATTACACATATTAAACCATAGATCGTTAATAATATCAAGGGTATATTGTTATAATCATCGACATAGTTAACCAAACATTTAATTCTTTCTATATAACTACTCTCTTTGTGTTCATATCTTTTATACTACAATATACTACTTATTATCTTGTGACATTCCCTATAATGCATATTCATCCAAATTTAACATATTGGATAATAATTATTATTTCCATCATGTTCTCCACAACCCATACACTCAATGACCACTATACCTATATACAGTGAAGGGTCCAGGAGTTTCTTCTATTTTATACTATTAATCCTATATCGTGATAAATGTTTTCGAATAATCACATTATGCATTACATCAGTTATCATCCTATTTTTTCTCTCCTCAACATTTCATCTATAACATTCATCATTAAAGCAGTTCATTATATTTCCATCTACTGATAAAAATAAGAAAAATATTATTTTTATTATTATCATATTTGGGAAGAAAATATTGAAATATAACATATATGATAATATAATCTTGATACAAAATTTTCTATATTTCAAAACATAGAATAATAGTTAGAAATTAATGGACATTAATTGAATCATTAATCATGTTTTATATAGAGATTGTTATTTTCCAATGAAAATCCATATAAGAATGAAAATAGTTTTGCAACATGGACCATTGTTGGGTATCAATTGACAATGAATTCATGATAAATGAGGTAGTTTCATAGTTATTACACCTATGAACCTATTTTAAATATCCAAATCCTCATGTAGTATCATGATATGGATTAAATTTCATAGAATACCCTCACTCAATCATTTAACCAAATTATATGTCATTTTCCCATATATTGACTCATCCTTATAATTATCCCTATATACATACAAGACACAACCATATAAATATACACATGGATTTCACTAATTTTTCCTCATACTAGTTTCCAATGATTATCTAAAACTAACTCTAATTCAAACTATAGAGACCTGATATTTCCATATCAATTGTCAAATATTTTGAGATGATCATTACTATATTTAATAATGAAACTCCCATGGACTATTAAATAATAGAAAAAAATCGTAATATTTAATGATAAATTTTTAACAACTCATACTACAATAAACTCATATGGGAATCATAATTTTAAAAATTTACTTCAATATTTTTTAATAACATGGGTTGGTATAGATAAATAATTCTATTCTAAGATTTTGAGTAAGGTTAAATAATGAAAATGTCAATCTATGTTAATATTAATTAGTATGGATGTAAAAAATGTATGTGATCATTGAAGTAATGTACTATATTCATACTAAATCACTCATAGATTATAAACATAATTCAACAGACAAAAAGGCTTCATTTTAGAATTCATGGACCATAATTGTTATAAATCATCAAAATAAAATCCCAGAACAAAGTATATATTCATTAAAATGAGGCACCAAATTAAATTTAGAAAAACAATTCATATGTCATTGTTAACTTGAAAAATCATCAATATAATAGATTAATGATTATCAATAAATTCCCACTATACATCATGAAACACCAATTTCGTATATTCGTTGACGAAACACCAATTTCTTGTTGTGTATCAGGACACACATGTTTCCTAATGTTGATTATGAAACACTAGTTTTACAAATTATATGAAGCAAATCAACTAGTTTCTCATCATTATCTCCAGAGATATAAATCATTAACCAATTTATTAGAGGTTGAATAGGTACCACCCATCATAAAATTAGAACCATATTTATTTATTGAACAATATCAAAAAACATTCATAAGATAATTACATCATAATCCATATAATGAAAATGAGTTCTACAAAAGTTTCATCTATTCACAAATAAAAACCCTAGAAAAATATATTTTTTTCATTAAAAGTATCCTGAATTTTTTTATCTATATAGAGTAAAAATAAGTTTTGTATAAATCAATCGTATTCTATTATATAAGAAATAAACATGAATTATTTCATCAATGAAAAAAATTATTTTTAATGAACTACTGAAACAATCATTGGATTATTTTGACCTTCCACATTATAAATTACTTTTAAAAATAGAAAAACAAATATTAAATTTTACTCAATAAAAATTACTTTTTATCTTATTAAAGAACCTATAAAAATCGTTTATAATTTTTTTTATAAAAATATTAATTTTTATTTAAAAATAACTTTTTTACACATCAAATATTTTCAAAATAAATTTATTTTAGAATAAAAATTGAATATTCTATTGGTTTATAAAATTAGATCAACATTTAGGAAAATGTAGTATTATAGTTATTATGTTTAAAATAACTAATTATGTCCACATTTTTGGAAAAATAAAATCAAAAAATTTTGGAAAACATCAAAATTATTTCTAAATGTAAATATTTTAAAAAGGATAACGTGGTTGAAATTTTTTTATTAAATATATCATTTAAATGATACAGAAAAATTGGAAAACATTTTTTGAAATAATATTTATGGATAAAGATTTAGTTTTTTCTCAGGAGGTAAATAAAAAAATTATTGAAAACAATATTTTTGTCTCTGTAGTACAAAATGAGATGAAAATGATTGTAAAACTAGTATTGTCATGAACTAACATGAATATAATTGAAATAATCTGTTTATTCATAAATATAACCTATTAATTTTTTATTGGGGTCGTCATTATAAACAATCCCAATAATTTATGAGATTGAAACATTAATTCATTATCACATTGTAATATATTGATCTATATATTCCATTGAGTAATAGCATATCCCCAAAAAGTAAATGTAATGAAATTAAATATATTCATGATTTAACATATGAAATGATCTTTCTACACTACTCATAAAATGTATAGTTTCCTAACGTGAAACAAGTTTCGAGGAAATAAAATTGAGACCAAACTCACTTATCTCTCTGGAAACAATCAAATAGTATACCCCATGAAATTGAATTACTAAAATGGATATGTAAATATATATACTATTTATGATAATAATAAATACATAATTTCAAGGGTAGTATATAATACTCATAAAATAAACAAGTGGTGAATAAATACAGATATCAAAAAAGTATTGAAGTCAGAAAGACAATTCTTTCATCTTTCAAAACCATTGAATAATTAAACATCAAAGAGATGTCCTCATGTAGATTATTAAATCGAAAAAACAGTATATTAATAAAAAAAATAAATTAATGTTCATTATATGAAGAAAATAAATGATATAGGGATGAATATATAATGTTTCTCAATTATGTAGTAAGTGAGTCTAGAACCCATTGTAGAAAGTATCAAATTGCTTCATTCACATTTGAGCCTCACATATAATAAATAAATGTTAGTTATAAATATTTCAAAAATCTATATAAATTATATATAAGTTCATATATTATTTACATATTTCTTTTTATTATGACTTTATAATTAATTTGATGTCAATGTCGTGTTTTGTTGAATAACATTTTTTCGTTCATCATTCGAATTTTTCCTTCCTCTAAAATTGATCACGGGTACATAATTTATTTTTTTCAAATATAAAAATATCATATGTATTTGGTATGTATTTATTTATAATAATCCATAATCTTTAGTGATATAAAATGAAATATTCCATTACATATATAGTAGGTTATATATAGGCATGGTAGATGTGTCCATTACCAAAAATTATTGGAAGAAAAAATGAAATATTATATTACAATTCAAAAATAATGTTATTCCTCATGAGTCAAGTGTTTTTATTTATACCATACCTTTTAACTTTAATTTAATTCCTAGATGAATAACATTATTTCAGGAGGCAGTAGTTTGTTGTATACACGTGTGACATTTTCGTATTCCCACTAAATGGAATGTTTGAAATTTTATGTCATATGAAAATTTAAAATATAATAATATCAGAAATATAAAATATAAACATCTACATAATCATTATATCAATACATGGTAGGTGATAATGGAATAAATAATGACATCAGTTCATGAGGATTTAGTCCTCCATACACTTGAATGAAGATTTTGTAACCCCTTTTATAGAATTGGAGATGGATACATGACATTAATTTAATTTATTAATATATAATTATTTTAATACACAATGGATATTATATACTAAATGTTTAATAATAATTTAGTGATGTGAATGAAAACATAAAATAAAACCATCGGTTTTGAATTTAACTTATTCTTCGGAAAAAATATTTTAATTTTCACTAAAAGGCTCTATAGGGTTAATTTCTAACAAATAAAATTATTATTGTATTTATGTAGTGAATTAATGCTTTTATTTATTTAGGAATTGTACAAACTAAAATGTTATGTAATAATAATGTTTATATTAAAGGGGTGGTCCTTTTAATTGAGGAGAGAGAAAGACATGTAATTTTTGTAAAAGAAATGGTTGTACCCAAGTTTTCACCTAAAATATGGCACTAAATTGTAAATATATAATCCTATAAAAAAGGAAATATAATGGGTATAAAATTTGGGTTGAAAATATAATGGACTGTTTTTTACTCTTATTTTTTAGATTAATCATTAAAAAACAAATTTTTATTATAATTACGGTAATTACTTTTTACTTTATTTATAAATAAATATAGTAAATATATTATTCAATCTATATTAGATAATGTAAATAACTATAATAAAAAATATGGAATTTTTTTTTCAATTGTAATTTCAAACCCTGAAAAAAATATAATTTATAACTAATCTCAAAGATATAGTGAGAAAGTGTATTTTCAAAGGGAAAATGTTCTAAAATGTTAAAAAAATTATATTATAATTTAATATGAAAAATATTCCAAAAAAAGTGGATTTATGGATATATTATTATATAGTTTTTTTTAAAACATCATAGAACATGTTTTATGTTTTTAAAATATTTTAAATAGATGACATTTTAAAAAATCTCTAATTTAAACTAATCGTCAAAAAATTTATCATTAAAAACATTTCATGCATTCATACTAACATTATTTATATATAATTTTTTTAAAAAATTATTTATTTTAGAAATATATATTTTTTTAAAAAAAGAAAAATATTAATTTTAAAATAATTTCTCAATATGAGAAATACATTTTTAATAAAAATTCAATTTTTAGAAATAAGTTTGCATTTATTATTATATATTGTTTACAAATAGCATAATGAAAATGGACAAAAAGTATTTATTATATATTTTATAAATATATTTATAATCAACCGGTTAAATATATTTATTTAGTTTTTTGTCATATAACATATTTTTTAGAATAAAAATATTTTATGAAAAAAATATTTCATTTACATTTATAGGGTTTGATTTTAATTTAGAACTAATTAGTCAACATTGATTTCGATATATATATATACATGTGAAGACCACATATTTTAAAATTTTATTTAATGATATTCAATCTAATTATTTAAATGGCTAATTGATAATATTAATATCAAATAATATTATTTTGGAAGTATGTAATGTATCATTTGAACTAAGTGTTTCATTAAATTAAATATACCAAAAAGATTAAATTTAATAATTTTTAAAAATATTAGTGTGTAATATTATGGTACTCTAGGAATTTACAACCATATATGGATACTGAACTATGGATTTGGTTGTGGAAAATATTTACCTAGAGGTAATCACCAAAAAATAATATGTTTGAGTATAAAAAAACTTCCGAGAATCATGTGATTCATAGGTATAATATGTCACACAAAGAGAGGTACAACAATGAGATATTATTTATTTAATCACGTTCGCATTTGAAATAATGAATATAGGATCAAAATATATTATATATAGATTACCAGTTATATTAGTGAGACAATTAATAAAATTACCATAGAAATATAGATGAAATTTAAGGAGTAAACATGGTGCCAAATTATATTACTGTTGATCCAAAATAATCAAAATTTTAAATAATTTATCCTGTTAATAAGAAATATACTGATTGAATTTATATATTCATATGATTATTAATAGTAATTTTATTTTTTAGTATCATAACTTTTATGGTTGAAGTATTTGTTTGCAAGCATGATAATGAATTTTTACCTATAAATGGAATTTCCCAAAAACTATTAAAATATAATATCAAGTGTGATAAATTTTTTAATAATACCAAGGATAGTGTAGTTCCCTGAACGTGCACTTCCAAAATCAATAAAAAAAATAATATTTATAAATTTTTTCATGTGGAAATAGAAAAAATACACAACATTTATTACATATAAGAAATGTTTATCGGTCTTTGTTTTGGATAATTAGGTACATACCCTAAAATATACTAAAGAGTTAAAAAATGAATTAAATGTATGTATTTGATATTTTTTTTTCAAAAATGAGATTAAATTCACAATTTAAATCCACTAAACATGTGAAAATTAAATAAAAAACATAGAGTGAACAATTATTTTTTAATGTAAAGGGTTTATAAAATAATTTATTAACACCTTTACAACATTCTTCGAACAAATTTTCTAAAATTCATATATAAATACATTATGATTACATTATTACAATTACTTACGAATTAAAAATACTTTATTCTTTGATATGTAATCATGAAAATTTTTTATTTAAACATATTGTGGTTATTTTTATAGAACCAAATATTCAATCTGTTAAAAATAAAACACGATGGAGTCATGAAATAGAAAATGTTATATTGGGTCTACAAACTTATGGAGAGATAGGATCAAATTTTAATTTCATACCATATTTGAAACATCCAACTACCACATTTTATTAAAACATTTCATTCTTTCATTATGTATATACATATATTATTTTCTCGGTTTTCAATTTAAACAAAATTGAAACAAATATGATTACAAATAAATTGAGACTTATATCATAATTAAGAAATATTTTGAAAAATTAATGTAATTATGTTTCTATACACTTCAAAAAAATATTTAATGTTTTTAACAATATCATTGATAAAAAATACCATTATAACATCCATTGAAAATATGATAAAATATACATATATATTCAATTAATAAAATATATTTCATCCCTAAAATTCCATGTATTATAGTTTATGGAAATGTATTATATTACATGTGATATTCATGGTTGGTCATGTAATACACATATAGAAATATGGTTTATATTATTAAAAATATATTATAAATAATGATCATTAAATGATAAAATTATTATATTCTGTTTAAAATCAAAATAAAATAATTTTAGAGAAATATTCTCATAAACAAACACATACCACTAAAACGGTTTGTATATGGTTTTTGATATAAAAATAAGGATTTCAAATAATATTAAATAAATTTATTATATAAAAATTTAATATATAATTATATCAATACATTATTGGTTATAATGAAAAAAATAATGACATCAGTTCTTGATGTTATAGTCCGCTATGCACATGAATGATAATTTCTTAGACCATTTTCTAGATGGGGTGTATGATGTAAAACCAAAAATTAATTTATTAAAACATAATTATTTTAAATATTTAATGGATTATATATACCCAAAGTTTAATAATAATTTAATGATGTGAATGACAAAAAAAATACAACACTTTGTTTAAGACAATACCCATTCATTGGAAAATAACATTTAGTGTTCGAAAAACTCTCCATAGGGTTGATTTCAAACGAATATAATTATTATTGGATTTATATAGGGGATTGATGATGTTATTTAGATAGGTATTAGAAAAACTACAATATTAAGGAATTATAATGTTCATATTAATGGGGTGGCCCTTGATATGTGAGAGAGATTACAAGACATGTAATTTTGTAGAATAAAATGATATACCCATGTTTTGACATGAAATATGGCTCTAAAATGGTAAACTACGAATAATATAAATTGAAATTTAAAATTATTGTTAAAAAAGTTGTTTTGGAAATGTTATTTTCCATTTTTAACTTTTATAATTTTAGTTCAATCCATAAAAATCCAATTTTTATATTAACTATAGAAATTAATTTTTATAGTTATTAAAGTGAAATATGGTAAATCTATTATACAAACCATATTACATAATATATATTATTACAAAAAATATGGAATCTATTTTACCAAATGATATTTTAACTAGTGATTTTATTTAATTTCAAACTAATCTCAATGATAAGATGAGAATTACTATTTTCAAGGTGAAAAAGTTATAAAATTTTATAATATATTATATTAAATTTTAATATGAAAAATATTGCATACGATAATTTGGATTTTTAGATATATTATTACACCGTTTTTTGGAAACCATTATAGAAGAAGTTTTATGTTTTTATAATATTTAAAACATATGACTTAAAAAACGCTAATTTTCACTACTCGTCAAATAATTTATCTTCAAAACAAAATCAACCATTAACCCTGACATACTATATATATGATTAATTTTAAATTTTATTTATTTATTTAATATAATTTATTAAATCCCAAAAAATTAATTTTAAAATAAGGTCACAAATTGTGAAAAATTGTTTTTTGATTATTTCAATATTAAAACATAAAATTGTATTTATTATTATAAATTTTCTAAAATTGGAATAATGTAAATGGAATAAACATTTTTTGAATATATATTGTATAAATATATTTATAATCAACTAGATATAGTTATTTATTTAATTTTTTGTGATAAAACATATTTTTGTGAATAAAATTTTTTTCTGGGAAAAACATTTCATTTAAATTTACACGGATATATTTTAATTTATAATTAATTGGTGACCATTGATATCATTATATATATATACATGTGAATAACACATTTTTTCAAAATTTACTTAATCATATTCAAAATTTTCATTCAAATGGCTATGTGATAACAATCGTATTAAATTTTTTTATTCTAACCGTATGTAATGTTTCATTTAACCTCAGTGTTTAATGTAATTCAAGATATAAAAATTATTATAAATATAAAATTTCCAATAATATCAGGTTTTTGTACTATGGTTCACTATGAAATTATATCCATATAATGATTATCTACTGTGGATGTGGTTGTTGAAATTATTTACCTAGAGGTAATCACCCGAAAAAATATAGTTTTGAGTATCAATAAAATCTTCCCTATATCAAGTGACACATAAGTATAAGATGTCACAAAAATAGAGGGACAATAATGGGAAATCATTTATTGAATCACATTCAAATTATAAATAAAGATATTGGACTGAAATATTTTATAAAATTATTATCATTTATATTAGAGAAACAAATGAAAAAATTACCATAGAAACATAGATGAAATAGAAGGAGTGAATGTGAGGCCAAATTATATTACTATTGATCCAAAATAATCAAATTTTGAAATGATTTTTTCTGTTAATAAGAAATATTTATATTTAATGTATATATTCATTTGATTGTTAATAGTAATTTTATTTTTTAGAAAATAACCTTTATAGTTGCATTATTTGGTTGGAAACTGGACAATGAAAGTTTACCTATAAATGTGTTATCCAAAAAATTGAAATAGAATATCTAGTGTAATCATTTTTCCTAATCATACTAATGATGGTGTAGTTCTATGGGAATGTGCTTCCAAACTCTAAACATATATATACTATTTATATATATTTTATATAAGAAATAGAAAAAATACACACAATTTTTTACATACAAGGAACTTTTCTAAGTCTTTGTTTTAGGTCAATTAGGTAAATACCATAACAATTAGTAAACAGTTTAAAAATAAAATAAATTATTGTATTTGAGAACTTTTCTACCAAATTAAGATTAACATCACTTTTTAAATCCACTATACAGGTGAAAATTAAATAACAAATATAGGTTGAGAAATTATTATTCCACATAAGGGGTTTTCCGAATTATTATCTAATACTTTAAAAAATTATATGAAAAAAATTCAGAAATACATTTGGAAATACATTCTGAATACAATATTGAAAGTACTTATACATTAAAAACACATTGTTCTCAGATATGTAAGCATTATAAAAAGGTGATTTATGTATATTCCAGTTATTTTTTTGAAAACAATATACATGATGAAAAAAATATATCACAAAAGAAACATTAAATAGTAATGGACATCTATGTTCTACCCACTTACTTCGTGAATGGTTCACATCTGAATTTCATACCATATTTTCAAAATTCAACTTCCCTATTTTATTAAAATGTTTGAATCTTTCATTATATAAATTCATGAATAATTTTGTATGTTTTCAATTTCAAAATACATTGAAAAAATATGATAACAAATAAATAGAAACTTATAACATCATTAAGATATATTTTGACAAGTTAATGTAATTAAATTTCACTACACCTCATGCATATATTTAATGTGGTTAACATTATCCCAGAAAAAAATTACATTATAATTTCATAGGTAAATATGATACAATATACATATATATTCAATTAAGAAAACCATATACCTCCATGATATTCCATGTATTATAAATTATAGACATGTCTTATATTTCATATGATATTGATGGTTGTGCATGTACTTGTAAATATAATGATGTAGTTTATATTATTTAAAACTAATTATGAACAATGATCGTTAAATGATAAAATTATATGTTTGTATGTGTATAATAAAAATAAAATTGTTTCAGAGAAATATTCTCATAAACAAAATCATATCACTAAATGGTTTTATATATGTTTATTAATATAAACATAATATCTTTGAAAATATCATTTAAATATAATATATATACATGTAATAAATAATTATATCAATACATGATAGGTGATAATATAAAAAATAATGACATGTGTTTATGAGGTTGTAGTCTATCAAGAACACGAATGATGATTTTGTAACCCAATTTATGAATGTTGAGTAGGATGGAGAACATTAAATTAATTTATGAAAACATAAATATATTAAATATACAGTGGTTAATATATACCTCTGGTTTAGATATCATTTAATTATTTTAATTAAAATATATAATAAAAGACTCGATTTGGAATAAAACCTATTCTTTGGAAAATATCTTATTGTTTTCAACAAAATGAAACAAACGGTCACTTTATAATGAATAAAATGATTGTGGGATTTATATAAGGGATTAATGATGATATTTAGTTAGGTATTGGAAAAAATACAATGTTATGGAATTATAGTGTTCATATTAATGGGGTGGCACTTGATAAATGAGAGAGAGTGGAACACATGTAATTTTGTAAAAGTAAATGTTGTACCCATTTTGGTTCATATCAAAATATTGCTCTAAAATGGTAAACTATGAATACTATAAAATAAAATATATTAATTTGGGTATGAAATGTGTTTTGGAAATGTTATGATCCATTTTTAACTATTATCTTTTTAGTTTAACCCTTGAAAATCCCATTGTTATCATAACTATGTTAAATAATTTTTACTATTATTACAATGAATTATGTTAAATATATGTTTACAACCATATTATAAAATATAAATTATTGTAAAACAAAATATATAATAAATTTTACAAAATGAATTTGCAAATAGTGGAAAAATATAACTTAAAACTAATCTTACATATAAGATGATAATGTATGTTTTCAAGGAGAAAAATATATAAAATATTTATAATATTTTATATAAAAATTTAATATAAAAAATATTCCGTATAACTAATTAGGATTTAGAGATATATTATTTCACTATTTAATGAAACCATAATAGAACGTGTTTTATGAATTTTGAAGAATTAAAATATATGACATTTCTCAAAAAACATTAATTTTCACTAATTGTTGATTAATTAATCATCAAAAAAATTCAATAAATCACCATAGAATACTATTCATATTATTACATAATAAAATTATTTGTTTTTGAACTAAATTTTTTTTAAATCAAAATAAAATTAATTTAAAAATATGACAACAAAATGAAAAAAAACTATTCTTAGAAAATTTTAATTTTTAATCATAAAATTTTATTTATTGTTATATATTGTCTAGAAATAATATATGGTAAATAGAAAAAATGTGTTGATTATATATTATATTAATTTATATATTATCATTTAGAGAATATTATTTATTTAATTTATTGAGATGAATCATATTTTTGATGAATAAAAATATTTTCGGGGAAAAAGATTTCATTTAAAAATAGAGGTATTTATTTTAATTGATAATTAATTAGTCCCTAATGATTGAATTATATATATAAAAGTGAAGTCCAAATATTTTAAAATTTTATTCATTTCTATTTAAATTATTCATTCAAATGGCTTGGTGATAACAATCATATTAAATTATTGTATTTTCATATTACAAATGTTTTATTTAAACATTATGTTTCAGGTATTTCAAGATATAAAAAATATTAAATTTATACATTAAAAAAACATTGTGTTATAATATAGTTCTCCCAGAAATTACATCTATATATAGATTTTGTACTTTGTATGTGCTTTTGGAAAATATTTACAAAGAGGTAATCACCTAAAAAATATTATTAGAGTAACAATACAATCTTCTAACTACCATGTGATGCCTAGGTATAAGATTTCACACAAAACGAGGAACTAAAATAGGATATAATTTATTTAATCATAGCCACTAAATAAATAAATATATTGGATTGAATTAATTTATAAAAATATTATAAGTTATAATAGAGAAACTAATAATAAAATTAATATTTAAATGTAGATTAAAATGAAAGAGTGAAGGTGAGGTGAACTTAAATTACTCTTGATCCAAATTAATCAAATTTTGAAATCATTATTTCAGTATTGAATAAATATTATTATTTAATTTATATATTCATATGATTTTTAATAGTAATTTAATTTTTTAGTTTCATAACCTTTATGGAAATAATATTTGGTTGGAAACTAGATAATGAATATTTACCTATAACTGTTTCATCATTAAATACTATTGAAGTATCATATCTGGTGTAATAATTTTTCATTATCATTCCATGTATGTTTTAGTTCCCTATGTCTATTCTTCAAGACTCAATGAATATATATACTATTTATATATTATTTATATAGGAAACAGAAAAATACACAACATTTGTTGCATACTAGGAACTTTTATCGGTCTATGTTTTTCTGAATTGGTTACATACCATACAACTCACTAAACCATAAAAAATTAATTAAATAGTTGTATTTGAGCATGTTCCTTCCTCAACGATATTAACATCAAATGATAACATTCATATGTTCTAAGTGCATAATAAAAATAAAATAGTTTTGGAGAAATATTATCATACACAAACTCATACCACTAAAAGGGTTTATATAATTTTATTCATATTAACAATTTAAAAATTATTATATAAATATAATATATAATCATGTGATAAATAATTATATCAGTATATGATAGTTAATAATTGAAAAAATAATGACATCAATTTATGAGTTTATAGTCTGCCATGAACATGAATGATGATTTCATAACTCATTATTTACAAGTGGTGTGAGACGATGGACATTAAATTAATTTATTAAAACATAATTATATTATATATACAATGGATTATATTTATCCATTTTTTAATAGTCAATTATTGATGTGAATAGAAAAATAAAATAAAATAGTTTATTTGGGACACATCCTATTCTTTGGAAAATATCTTTTAGTTTTCAACAAAAGGAAACATATTGCCGATTTATAATGAATAAAATGATTTTTGGATTTATGTATGGGATTAATGATATTTTCTAGATAGGTATTGGAAAAACTAAAGTGTTGCGGAATTATAATGTGCATATTAATGGGGGTGGAACTTCAGAAATGAGAGAGTGTGGAACACATGTAATTTTGTAAAAAAAATGTTGTATGAACAATATTCACGTGAAAAAATTTCTCTAAAATGGTAATATATGAATATTATAAAATAAACGTTAAAATAATGGTTATAAAATGTTATTTGGAAATGTTATGTACCATTTTTAACTCTTATCATTTTAGAGTATCCCTTGAAAATCTCATTTTTACTGTTATTACAATAGAATATGGTAAACATATTATTACAACCATATAAGATAATATAAATTATTTTTAAAAAAAATATAAAATATATTTTAAAAAAAATTTCACATAGTGAAAAAATTTAATTAAAAACTACTCTATCAGGTAAGAGAGAATGTGTATTTTCAAGGATAAAAAGATATAAAATTTTAATAGGTTTTATATTAAAATTTTATATGAAAAATATGCCATATAGAATATTTGGATTTATAGATATATTGTTTTACTATTTTTTTGAATATATCACTGAACATGTTTTATTTTTTTAAATGAATTAAAATATATGACATTTTAAAAAAAACATTAATTTTCACTAATCATTTATAAATTAATCTTCAAAAAAATTCAAGAACTCTACATAACATAATATTTATAAGATTATATAATAAAAAAATTATTTTGGAAATATAATATTATTAAATTCAATAACTCTATATAACATAATTTTTATAAGCATTAGAAATACAATATTCATTGAAAATTAATTAGGCTAACATGTTGATTTATACATATTCTTGTTATTTTTTGGAAATTAATATTTAATCTGATAAAAAACTATGGAAACTTGAATTAGTAATGTCTATATAGGGAATACCCAATTACCAAGGGATGGGTTCACATATGAAATGAATACCATATTTAGAACATTTAACTGTCATATTTTACGAAAAAAAATTTAAATTTTCATTATATTTATACACATAATAAAATCATCCCAATATCTTGTGATGCATAAGTATAAGATTTCCCATAAATAGAGGAACAACAATGGGATATTATTTAGTTAATCACATTCCCTTATGAAAAAAATAAATAGGACTGAAATATTTTTAAAAATTATTATTAGTTATATTAGAGAAAAAATATAAAATTACCATAGAAACATGGATGAAATTGAATGAATGAAGGTGAAGACAAGTTATATTACTGTTGATCCAAAATAACCAAATTTTGAAATATTTTATCTATTAATAAGAAGTATTTTGATTTAATTTATATATTTATTTTATTATTAATAGTAATTTTATTTGTTAGTATCATAACCTTTATGGTTGCATTATTTGGTTGGAAACTGGATCATGAATGTTTACATATAAATATAATGTCCCTAAAAACTATTAAAATAACATATCTAGTGTAATAATTTTCCATAATCATTCTAAGGATATTTTTGTTACTGGAGCCTATGCTTCTAAAATCTATACATATATATATTATTTATATATTGTTTATATATTAAATAGAAAAAATACACAAAATTTGTTTCATACTAGGAACTTCTATTGGTCTATGTTTTGGGTAAATTATTTAAAAACCGTACAACTTAACAAAAATTTAAAAAATTAATTATATTGATATATTTGAGAATGTGGCTTCCACAAAGAGATTCAAAACACTTATAAATTCCACTAGAAATATTAATATTAAATAAAAAACCTAGGGTGATAAATTAGTATTCCACGTCCGGGGTATTAAAAATCATTATCAAATAACATTAAAACAGTTTTTTGAAGAAAAATTCTAAATTAAATTCATAATTCATTATTGAAATTACATAAACATTTAAAATATTTTATTCTTGGATAATTAATCATGATAAAAAGTTGATTTATTCATATTCTAGTTATTTTTCTTCAAATAATATGCAATATGATAAAAATATAACACGAAGGAATCATGAAATAGTAATGGTTATCAAGGGTCTTCCCACATAGTGGGGGATGGGTTCACATATTAATTTCATACAATATTTTCGAAATTCATCTTTTATGTTTTATTAAAACATATTATTATTTCATTATATATATATGCAATATTTACTGGGTTTTCAATTTTATAAACATTGAAAAAATATGATAACAAATAAATTAAAACTTGTAACATAATTAAGAAATATTTTGATAAATTAATGTAATTAACTTTTTCTACTTTTCAAACATATATTTAATTTTGTAAAAAATATCTTAGAAAAAAAATTACATTATAATTTCCTAGGTAAATATGATATTATATACATATAAATTCAATTAAAAAATCTAATTCATCTATGATATTCCATATATTACAAATTATTGACATTACTTATATTACATGTAATATTCATGGATGTTCATGTACTATCGAATATAAATATATATTTTAGTTTATTTAAAACTAATTATTAATAATCAACATTAAATGATAAAATTATTATGTTCTAAGTGCATAATAAAAATCAAATAGTTTTATACAAATATTATCATAAACAAACTCATACCAGTAATGGGGTTTATATATGTTTATTCATATTAAAAATTTATAAATTATTATATAAATATAATATATAATCATATAATAAGTAACTATATCAGTATAAGATAGTTGATAATTGAAAAAATAATGACATCGATTTATGAGGTTATAGTCTGCCATGATCATGATGATGATTTCATAACTCATTTTCTAGAATTGGTGTGAGATGTTGGACATTAAATTAATTTATTAAAACATAATTATATTATATATAAAATGGATTATATATACCCATTGTTTAATAGTCAATTAATGATGTGAATACAAAAATAAATTAAAACAGTTAATTTGGGACACATCCTATTATTTGGAAAATATCTTTTAGTTTTCAACAAAAGGCAACATATGGTTGATTTATAATGAATAAAATGATTTTTTGATTTATATATGGGATTAATGGTATTTTCTAGATATGTATTGGAAAAACTAATGTGCTATGGAATTATAATGTGCATATTAATAGGGGTGGCCCTTAATAAATGAGAGAGAGTGGAACACATGTAATTTTGACAAAAAATGTTGTGTTG
Source organism: Viscum album (assembly GCA_963277665.1). Classification (NCBI taxonomy): domain Eukaryota; kingdom Viridiplantae; phylum Streptophyta; class Magnoliopsida; order Santalales; family Viscaceae; genus Viscum; species Viscum album. Next base: position 1,691,641,187 of record OY728126.1, read on the forward strand.
AAAATTATTCCCGTGAAAAAATTTACATAAAATGGTAAAATATGAATCTTATAAAATAAAAGGTAAAATAACGGTTAGAAAATTTGATTTGGAAATGTTATGTATCGTTTTTAACTCTCATCATTTTATATTATCCCATGAAAATCTCATTTTTATCTTAAATATGGGAAATAATGTTTACTGTTATTAAAATGGATTATGGTAAACATATTATTACAACCATATAAGATAATATAAATTATTTTAAAACAAAATATAAAATATATTTTTTAAAAATAAAATTTCAAATAGTGAACAAATTGTATTTCAAATTAATCTCTCTGGTAAGAGAGAATGTTAATTTTCAAGGATAAAAACATATAAAATTTTAAAATGTTTTATATTAAAATTTTATACGAAAAATATGCTATATAGAATATTTGGATTTATAGATCTATTATTTCATTATTTTTTTGAAAACATTATTGAACATGATTTTGGTTTTTAAATGAATTAAAATATATGACATTTTTCAAAAAACATTAATTTTCACTAATCATTGATAAATTAATCATTACAACAATTCAACAACTCTACATAAGATAATATTTATAATATTATTTAATAAAAAATTTATTTTTTAAATATAATATTATTAAATTTGAAAAAAAATATTTTTATAATAAGTTAACAAAATGAGAAAAACATTTTTAATGAAATGTAATTTTTAATTATAAAATAAGATTTATTATTAAATATTTTTTAGCAATATCATAAGGTAAAAGGAAAAAAATTATAAATGATAAATTATATAAATTTATATGTAATCATTCAATTGATATTATGTATTTAATTTATAGAGATAAAACATATTATTGTGAATAAAAATATTTTTCAAGAAACATTTTTGATTTACATATAAAAGTATTTATTTTAATTGATAATTAATTAGTGACAAATGATTTCATTATATATATACATGTAAAGAACACTTATTTTAAAAATTTATTTAATACTATTCACAGTAGACATTCAAAAAGCTTGGTGATAACAATCATATAAAATTATATAATTTTCATAGTATAGATGGTTTATTTAAACACATGGTTTCATGTAATTCATGATATCAAAAATAATAAATTTAAAAATTTCAAAAAACATCAGGGTGTTATACTATGGTTCTATATGAAATTAAATCTATATATGGATGACGTTATTTTTTATTTGGATGTGGAAATTATTTACCAAGAGGTAATCACCTGGAAAAATATTGTTTTTTATCAATAAAATCTCCTGACTATAATGTGATGCATATGTTTAAGATGTCACACAAAGTGAGTAGCTGTAATAATATATTATTTATTTAATCATAGTCACTATAGAAATAAATATAAAAAAAAGAAATATTTTATTAAAATATTATAATTTATATTAGAGAAACTATTAATAAAATTACTATTGAAACATAGATGAAAATTAAGGAGTGATGTTGAGGTCAAATTAAAATATTGTTGATCCAAATAATCATATTTTGAAATGATTATTTTAGTAGTGAATAAATTTTATTATTTAATGTATATTTTCATATGATTATTAATAGTAATTTAGTATTGTAGTATCATAACCTTTATGGTTATAATATTTCGTTCAAAGCTATATCATGAAAGTTTACCTATAAATATTAAATCTTTAAAAACTATTGAAGTAGCATATCTTGTGTAATCATTTTTTCATATCTTTCCATCTATGGTGTAGCTCCATGAGTATATTCTTATAGACTCAACAAAAATAAATACTATATATATAATTTTTTAGAAAGGAAACAGAAAAAATACACAACATTTTTGACATACTAGGAATAGTTATTTGTCTATGTTTTTTTGAACATGGTACGTACCGTACAACATACTAAACCGTAAAAATTGTATTAAGTATCTATATTTGAGAAAGTTAATTCCTCAATGAGATTAACATCACTATGTAAATAAAATTGACATATGAAGATGAAATAAAAATCATAGGGTAATAAATTAATATAAGAAGTAAGGGGATTTAAAATTCATTAGAAAATACTTTTAAAAAAAACTTTGAATTTTTTTTATTAAATACATTTAGAAATATATTATGAAAAAATTATTGAAATTACTAATGCAGTAAAAATTCATTACTCATTGAATATTAATCAGGCTAAAAATATATTTTCAACATATTCTAGTTATTTTTTGTAAATCATTATTCAAGCTGCTAAAAAAACTATGGAAACTATAAATATTAATGTTATCTAGTGCCTCCCCACATACCGAGGGATGACTTCACATATAAAAAACATACCATATATACAATGTATATCTTCCATATTTTATAAAAAAATTTAAATCATTATTTATATATATACACACAATATTCGATGGTTTTTCTGTTTTAAAAAAATTCCAAAAATTTGATAATAAATAAATTGAAACGTATAAACTAATTAAGAATTTTTTTTAGAAATTTGAGTAATTAAATTTATCTATCTGTCATACATACATTAAATGTTCCAAAAATTATCACATAAAAAATCCATTTTAATTTCCATGGTAAATGAGATACAATATACATATATATTCAATTAATAAAATCTAATTCATCCATGACATGACATGTATTATAGATTATGGACATGTATTATATTACATGTGAAATTCATGGTCGTGCATATACTTGTTCACATAAATATGTAGTTTATATTATTTAAAACTTATTATAAACAAGGAACATTAAATTATAATATTATTATAGTCAATGATCATAAAAAATAAAATATTTTTAATGAAATATATTCATAAGAAAACTCATACCACTACAACATTTTATATATTATTTTTTATATATACATAACATATGTAAAAAATATCATTTAAATAATATTAATACATGGGTAACCTCACACATACCTGGATACATGGGGCACCTCACATGGGTAGGTCACACTATTTAGAAAACTGTGCATAACCCATGTAAGTGCCTCTTTCCACCTGCTGTCATCTATAAAATTTCCCTACAATGCACTGACCGGTTTTGATAAAACTATGCGCACATTGTATACTCATTAAAAAAATTTACGTTCATGTTTTGGTGCTCCCAAAACTCCTCAGGCCAGTAATAATATGTCATGAACATTCAACCAATCCCAAAAACATTAGTTTAAATTGCTCTGGCTCTCATAAATCTATTATAAGGATTAGTATTAAATAAGACACGTTAAGTAAATTAAATATTTCAAAAACATTTGTATTTTATTCCAATTCAAAAACACAGAACTCTAGAAAATCATTATATAATTGTATATGAATAATGTTTTTTATTGAATAGTATAATTTATTCCCATGATTTTTTTCCACCAATGATTTTGTATAATATTTTATATTCATATCATTGTTAATTGTTCAATTTATTTCTGTAAAAATGATTTGAAACATCCATCATATCGTGTGATTGGTTTGGGTTTTTATCATGGATTAGGTTTGGGATTGTGTCAGGAGTGTCCCAATGCATATTTTATGGTATTATAGTTAAGATACATCTATCAGATGAATTAAAATACAGATTAAAATTTAATTATATTTAATTGGACTTTGAATTATTTGTGTGTCATACAAGTTTAAGAAAAAAGTAAAATGGGATGTGTTGTGGATGTCTTACAGGTGGTTGGATGGTTAGACGTGGTCCATCAATGATGGATTCAACATGTATGTCTAATTTAGTTACCGTGATAATCAATATTTAATAGGTTATTTTATTTAAATTTTATTAATTATTTATAATTTTATTTTTGTTTATTATTTTTTTAGTTTTTTGTGTGGGTTTGGATGACAGAACAATTGCTTTGGTGGTGGATCACTAAGACTTTTCTGACAACATTATAATGATAAATTAGTTGAGATATAGGTTGGTGGTCTCTATGAATTTTAATAATTATTATATAGTTTAATTTCAACAAGATATTAAACTTGTTATATTGTTTTTCATGGAGTTCTACTAAACCCTGAATTATTAATTAGTTTTTATAAATTTAATTGGTTAGTTAAGTTGAGTGAAAATATATAAAATTCATTGGGAGAAAATTACCATGACTAATCCTAATTCACTATAAGACACCCAAAATTAGATTGATAACTGTGAGATAGATATAGATTAATTAAAATGCAATACCCATACAATTAATACCCAATGTAAAATTGGATGAGAAGGTTACTTATGTACATTTTAGACATATAATCCACGAATAGCTATGAGTATAGTTGTAGTCAAGTATACTGATATATGTTATTACCGTGGGAGGTTATAAATGTATAATAATGAAAACAATTTCTACTATATTAGTCCTACTCAGAAATCATGAGAAGGGTGAGTCATGAATTGATATAATTAGATTTTATATAGGGTCATTATTCCATCTTATATTATTTTGATCGAGAAGATGATCCTAGAATTAATGAACAAATAGGACCTAGATATGTTTCATGATCTGTTTCTATACGGTGTTTGTGGTGAAGGTTTATTCTGACTTAATTATGATTGATTAAGATTAAGGGATGTACTAATATAGAGTCATTAGAGAATCACATTAATGATTAGTGTATATTTATTAAAATGTTTTCTAAGGTGTATTAAGATGATAAATATATTCCATTATTTTCATTGAGTATAAAATTTTAAATTAATGATTTTGATTAAAATTAAGGATTATTATTATATTGTTGGTGGAAACGTATGTGGTTTCATGGATATGTTATCCCATTATTATTATACAATTAAGGGGCCCTTATGTGATTCCAGGTATTGTTTATGCCCATTATTATTTATACTCTTGGGATTATGATTTAAATCAGGGGATCTTATTATCAAAATATAAGTTGAAATTTGAAGAACCCAAATGTGTTTCTAGCAATATGATATATTCATTAATACGGTAGTATTACAAGACTATAGCTATCTTTTCTAGGATATGTTGATCACATTATTATAATTTTGGGGGACCGAGGACTTATTCCTAGGATATATTTTGACCTCTTTTTATACACATGATAATGGTATTATGTATACATACATTTAGAAAATGTTTATGCTTGTATGGTCGGTATCATGAATTGCATTCGACTTAATTGATTGATTATTATATTTACCCATGTATTTATAATTTTTTTTCTTTTTTATTAAATATATTAATTTCACATATCACTATATTATCTATTTATGTATGGAATGATATTAGTGGTTCCCTTCTGAGTTATGTACTTTCACCTTTCTAGTGTGGATATTACTCGTTGGTACCCAAGAAATTGTAATTATTCAATAGTCTTGGTTTAGAAGAGGCTTAGAGTATTTTCATCATAAAATATTTCATTGATTTGATTTAATTACATGATAATGTGTGGATGTAAAATGTTTTAGAGACATAGTATACTTTGATTTGTTATATTATTCTTTTTATGGGATCAATACATTTGGTTACTAATAATTTTTTGACTATTTAAGATATCTCAATATTTACTATAGATGATTTATTATTATTTATTATTTATTATTATCAGTTATACCATTATTGATGGATTTTGAATTATATATGTTGTTATAACTTCTCTAATATGAGGGTATAGTCACCCCATTTTCGCATATGGGACCTTATATTTAGTTGAAATTATCTAGCCTGTGGGGATATTCTTTGAAAGTCAAGTAACAATCCAATCAAGTTACCAATCATAGTGAATTAAAGTGGATAATATTCATCAATGTAACTAGGGATTCTATTACACATTATCGTTGGGATGTATTATTAATCATTGAGATCATTCCTATTGATTTCATTTAGATATTTGATCTCCAAACGATTCATTACGTTATTCTCCATTGATGTAATGAAAAACCTTATAGGGTAATACAAGAAAAAATATACCACATTCATCCAGTCATTAATGTTTGGATTGGATTTATCATTCAATAAAACATGACTCGGGACATATTTAATCAATGATTTACTATTTTTTGGAACTAAATTGATATTGATTTAAAGTGGGTTTAATGATTGAATAATTCTAGTATGGTCACAAAGGTCACATTTTCAACTATATTGGTTCCATTCCTGGTAATAATTATTTTAGTTAATATTTATCTTTTTAATATAAAATTACATCATCCATGATGTGTTCAATGGTTTAAAACTCCATGAATCTGTCAGATTACATCAATGGAATGATAGTTATTTGTAACTCATAATGTTTTTTTAGAATATCTCCAAAATAATAATTTGTGGATGATTTATATTGAAGGATAATTTAAAAAATTCCTCCTGAAAGTACTTATGAAAAAATACCTTTTTAACATGTTTTTTAATTCATGAGTCGAAATACATTCATCTAACATATTATAGTGCCACTCTACTAGAAAAACAACTATTCACGATCATCCAAATTTTCTATAAACCATTACTGTAAGATATTATACAGGATGATTCATGGTCCATCAAAGGTTTTTATGAAACATGTGATATTCTCTGACTACAGTTTATTATATATTCCCACCATTATGATATATCATGGTACAATGATCATGATATGATACTCTACATTTACAATGCCACTTAATATTAATAATTTAAGATTCTTAATGTTGGTTTGATGATGAATCATGTGACCCCACACGATATTTGTGTTTATATCACATTAATATATTGCATGTCACCCTTCAATGGGATCCATTATAGTAGTGAGGGACTTCTTGGGGTCATGTAGTAATGACAGGATTCCTACCAGGGCTGTTTTATAGGATATTTATAGGGTGAAACTAGGTAATTCTATCTCACATAAACCTACCATTAAAATCCATATTTATTAAATATATTGTAATTTTCGTTAAATGGATGTAGTTTATACCATATTAGAGTGGATAACTAATAATATATTAATACTACTGATAAATAGATTTTCGAACAAAAAAATATGTTTTTCAAATGACTATAATTTTTATTTTCTGATTGATGGTTTCCCTCTTGAAAAATCGGATTCATTGAAGAGGATTTGTTATATTTGGATGGGATTAACAATTATTTCAAGTATTTCCTATAATAAATTCTCTAGGGAGACACCATAGAATATAATATTTGACTTTTTAATAATTAATCATTACCGCCCGGAAGATGTGATCTTTTTATTATCATCATGGGTGGTGTATGTATATATCCAAACCATTACTTTTATATATAAAAACATTCACTATGAGGGTTGTATTTGGATGTTTGGAATAACACTAATTTCATTAATAAATAAATGATGTTGTGTATGGACCTCTTATTCAGGTATATATTAATAATCCAAATTATTAAATAATGATTCCTCATTGTATAAACATTAGTGGTGTATTTATTCATGTTTTATATGGGGTTGACATCAATGACATGTACCAATATGAATTTTTAAATGATAATATAATGTCCATCTACATTTTAATTATAAGGGGAATAATATTCCCATTAATATCCATCAATCTAAAAATAATAATCCCCTTTACGTTTTATTTAATTGTAGAACCACTTTACCTTATTGAAATTGTTATATTTTTTTTACCTCAGTTCTCTCATACAAATGCTATTTATATGTGAAATTTACTATGTCCTAAGTTGATTTAACTAATTTCTCTACAAATGATGATAATTTTTCCTCATTCATATAAAATAACTGGGAACTCATTATGTCGGTTCCTCATGAATAAAATATAAAGGCATCCTTGGATGAGGGGTGGTAATAAATCCTTAATAATAAAGGCCACCATTGATTTTAATGTAGCATAAAAATAGTTTTCTATAGGCACTGATTTCATTACTTTATGTTAAATTGTGTTCCTAAAACATCTCATAGGAACAATATATGTTTATTAACATTAAAAACTTCTAAAGGTGATATAAAATATTTCATTGATGTTTTGAATTTTATCCCTGGATGATATAGATGAATTTCCATTTATATGGGTGTGTTTCTTACATTCATGTGTTAATCTGCACTTTTGTATTACATTTTCCTTAAATGATAGTTGTTATTAACATTCCTTAAACTATAGTCTTTATCATTATCAATGGAACACTAAAATATAGTATTCCACATTATGTGTTTTATATGGTGGGGATTTTTGGGATAAAATTTCTTTCTTATACAAATTGATGTAATAATACTTTTACTAAATCTTTGAAATTTATAAAATAAATCACAAATGATACCTATTTTACATTGAAAAGTGTGACATATAATGATCCAAAATTTACTCCATCCTTTTCTATTCATTTTGGGAGGTATCATTGACTATCTAATAAAATGACATCAAACTACTGATGATGTTATATTGGACACACATATACTTTTTCCATGAATTTGGGATGTATACCTATTTATATTATTCAAATTCAATTTGAAATAATATATAATTCATCATATTGATTGGGATAATGTATTCCATGTACAAATAATATCTATTATTTGACATAACTGATAGTTAACCACAAGTATCATTATAAGTAGGATATTTATGTGAATAAAATTCAAATAAAATAAAAAATGGGTAGTTAATATATTATAGAATATGACTAATGATCTCACAATGACAAACTATTTCAATATGAATGACGAGTCATCTTCATATTATATAAGGTGTTTTTAAACATTATATCTCATTATATATCCATTATCTCTTCATTTTTCAAAATGAATACTCTTATTATGTACATATTCAGTAGAATCAAATGGTTAATAATCAAGAGGAGGTGCATACATTGATTTTCAACACAGACTTCCTTCCAATCAGGATAAAATAACACTAATTTGTGATAAGATTGTTTATATATATTCACTCAGTTTCTCAACTACCTATGAATGTTTGGGAAGCCATGATGTAATTTTGGATCTTATTAGGAACATAGTGCCATGTATAAATGTTATTTTGGGGATGGATTACCCTATTATCACTATAGTTAGGTCCACTATGCTTGATTCTAAATTATCTCTCAGGATAAGAACCTCTATTCTAGAAAAATGTATAACATACCAATCATAATATATTAAAATTTTATCATCTGAATTTTTATGTTTATCACATAAGGCTGTGTGTATTATGAAATCATACATCATATCATCATTAATTTCATTTTATTCATAATATTACAATTGGTAAAAAACCAACTTGATTTTTGTAAATGATATAATTGTATTTAATGATTTAATACTCAATTTCAATTATTTTTTGTTTAATGTCATGAAATTATATATGAAGAAAATTTTTATCACATATTTGAGTTGGATATAATAAATTCAAATTAATTTTTTAGATTCACATTGGAAAATTATTTAATATTTTTTAAAAAAATAATCAATTTTTAAGTGAGTGGAGAATAATACAAATATTATTAATTCTATAAAATATATTAAATAATTCGATGAATGCTATTGAATAATATTTAAGTATTAAAAATATATTATATAATGTTAATAAAATTATTTGAAAATTATATTTTGGTATATAAAACTCACGATTAATATTTTACAATAGTTAATAGTAATGTTTTCAAAGAAACTGATTTTCACCTATTTTAATTAATTAATTTTCAGAAGTAAAATATATTTTTCTTATATAATATAAAAGTAATTATATTTTTTTCAAATTATTATTATCATTATAATGATATTTTAATTAATAATATTCATTATTTTATGAATTTTTATTATAAAATACACTATTTACAAAAATTAGGGTTCACATGTAATATGTTCTAATAAAAAAATAAAAAAATAATAATATAGAAACATTAATTCATTGAATTTTTTAAATTTTGAAACAACTATTTTTAAATTATTATGAAATTAAAATTGATTTTTTTTCATTGAAATTTATTTCAATGGCTTAATGTAAAGATTCTATGGCTATTGTAAATTTTGGTAAACATGATTCAATATATTGAAAATGGATGTTTAATGTTAAAATTATTTTTGTATGTGTTTTTGGAGGAATTGATTAAAGTCCCTCTTTTCAAAAATAATTATTTTAATATTCATCATATTTGAAAATTTAATAATCAATTTACATCATTTATAGATAATTATTTTTTTTAAATTATTCCATTTTCATCACTTATAAAAAGAGGCCATAACATCCCCACTTCTACGCTGATTAAAAATAATTTTCTCAACTAAATAATTTCATATATTATTCCAAACACTATCCCCCAAATTTTTAATCATCGACTTTCTAGAACATACCAATATAAAATTTTAAAAGGAGTCATGAATGAGGGAACTTCCACGGGAAATATATTACTCTCAGTCCTATATTTCTATGTTATTTTATTCTTCAAATATCTCATGTAACCATTATAAAAAAATATATGAAAAAAATGATTATTATTATGTGTAATTGTTATTATAATAATAGAATATCTATTTTATACTTATATCCAAAATCATTGTGACAAAATGGTGTAATGCAAATTTATAGACTCTATCCCCCCATAAATGGCATGTTCATCTCTATGACCACATTAAATGGATAAAATTAATAATATATTTAGTATATATAAGTTACATTTTGAAGTATATTACAATTATGTAAAGATAATACATTAAAATCTATATTTAATAAATATATTTAATGTCATAGTAAAATTATCTTCCTTAAATGAATGTATCACGGAAGATTTATTATTTTATTTATTTTTTTGAAAAACATTTAAACTACCAGAGGATTGTACAAATTTAATTAAATAGGAAATAAAAATTTGAAAATATTGAGTCCATTAATTTATTTTAGATGTCCTTTGACTAAGGAAAAAAACCAAAATCGTTACAAATAAATTATCAAAACAACCCTGAATAACTAACATAATTAGAAACAATTTTTAAAATAAATAAAAAAATGATAAAAATGAAACATATAAAAATAAATATTGATGAATTATATTATTGTGTATATATTATTTCCACATAATGTAATTTATAGGAAATTATTTACATATTTACTACTATTATAGACAAATATTAAAGGATCCACAAAACCACCATGGTATCATTTTGGTTTCACCTTCTCTTTATTTTCTAAATTTTGATTATATAATTATCATTTTTATGATAAATATTCTATAAATATATTTTATTTAATTATTTGTCATTTCAAATTTATATAAATTCCTTTGATATTGAAAATTTTATGTTCCCATTGTAATTTTTTTTACCTGAAGTCGATTTTTTGGAATGTTAATATGCATAATTTCATGAATAATATTACTCAATAATTTTTTATTCTACATTATATATTCTAAAATAAATTATTTTTTTATTAAAATATACAGTGGATAACATAGAATTAATCATCAATATTAGAAAATTGTTTTTTATTGAAAATTTTAATTATTCATTCAATTAATGTTGATTCATTTAACCTAACTAATTATAATGATATTATCAACCATAAAATTACATTAATCTAGGTTTTTTGGATATAGTATGAATTGTTTAAAGAAATTATGTTATTGTTATTATGATGATTTACTTATATAAATTAAAATATTGAATAAATCTATAGTGGAGAATATCTAGGCTCTTTAAGAACACAGTTTTTATGTTATGTGTAATAACATGAATATTCTATAACTACATTACAATTATAGGTAAAAATATTTTGTAGGTTTTTCCAATATACACTATATTAACCATATATTTATAAAATTAATTATTTCCACATTTATGTAGAAATAGATTAACTCCATTGAATATATATTGATTATTCCCTAATGCTCTATAAGGTAGAATGTTACATTAGAAGCTTATTGTCTTTATGGAGATGTTGATGAATGGTTAATATTGATTGAGAATAAAAATAAATTGTTAGAAATATAATGTAGTATATTTTTATAACTCATTGGGATAATTTTTAGCATATAATTTTATCATATATTTTACTGAAATATGGTATGGGAATTCCGTTAACGAAACAAAAATAAATGAATCACAATTATTTCTTATGTAGAAAAATAATGTAATACATTCTCAGTATACCTATATATTATTCATTGAAAATGATAATAAAATGTATACACTAGTTACATGAATACACTTTTATCTTCAACAATATCTGTATTTTTTGGAATTTTAATTTTATTCGTATGTTGTTATATTTTCAATAAAATATATGAAGGATAATTTATATTGAATATATAAAATTTTGTTTTAATTGAGGGGGATCCTTAATAGAATATAATTATGTAAGGTAAATAAATCACACTTCTTTTGTGGCTATTGGATTTAGTATTATGGAAATCTCGGGAATTTTAAATGAATGTGTTTCAACTGTGAAAATTAAGGGTTGAAATCCAAAAGAAAATTATTTTTTTTTTAAGATTCACTATAATAATAAATATGAAAATAAAGTTTAGATTAATCAATATCCTATTTTCTAATTCATCAATTATACAAAACAATGAAAATATGTGAACCACTTCTCTTATACATGTGTAGATGATGGTTTTCAATGGAATGAACCTATAGGAATGGCATATAAATGTAAGAAATTTTATATCACTTCCACAATGGGTTACTTGTATGATAATGTGGTAAACATTATTCTATAATTTAATTTATTAATATTGATTACGATATTTAATTATTTATATACAAATATTTTGATAACATTTAGGTTTTTTATAACAATACAAATGTTTCATAAAAAACATAGAATATGATGTTGTTAAAAACAAGTCATTGAACAATTATTTTATCCCAAATACACAAACATTCCATAATTAATTTTTTTTGGAAATTCAAACAATCATACTCAATCATTATATATTGAAATTATATTTTAAAATGGTAAATAGAATGGATTCCTCTATGTAGATCGCATATCATTATCTGGGAGAAGGAAACATGTTTTATGTTCTAACTTATGTTTTTGTTATATAATTGGATACTAATGATAAAAATGAACACCATTTTTATTTTTCATCACATGAATTGATATTATTTCCCTATTTTTATTAATATCATGCATAGTGGATTTTATTATTGGATATGATCTATCCAGATTCAATATTTGTTTTATTGGAATATTTTCTTCTAATTATTTAACTGGATCCTTGAATTACTTCTAATCAAGATTTTTATTTCTAAATTAATATTATTGTTTTCTATATATATTATTCAATATTCCTTATTGAATAGACCACAATAATCACTAAAAATATAACGAATCATGTAAATGAAAATATATTCCCATATATGCTCAAGATTAATTCCACAGGATACACCGGTTGTCTTTGATAACATGAAGGATTTAATGATTCATCTTTTCATATTTTATCCAGATTTAATCAAAATAAAAATCTTAAAAATATTTACAATGTCAGTAATTTATGAATTAGTAGATCTGTTAGAAATGGATCAATACTTCTATAATGTTTACCATTGATTGAGTTATCACCAATCGAAGGCGATGAAAGGTGATATTCCCATGAGGTCCATTCATACATGGTATTTGAACTATGAGTTCATAGTCATTAAATTAAATCACACAAATGATCCATAAATCATTATAGACATGATGAACAAATCTTTCAGATATTACATTGTTGAATTTTTTATACTATGTGTATATATAATTATTATATACTACAAAACTAATGTGAAACATTGTGTTTTTAATACTTTACAAAATAAATTATGTAAGGATATATTATATTAATATTATGGTAATATTAATTTCTATATCAATAAATAATAATTCTTGGTACATGATATCAAAATTATAGGGATATAAATAAATTCTTCAAAAAAAATTAATCGAGGAATATCCCAGAGTATTTTTTATGTAAATATTTATCTTCCACTAATAAGATGGTGTCTCTTGGTGATTAGTAGAGAATTTATATTTTCTTAAAACCCACTAACCATGATAACATATATATCATTGAAATATAATTTTAATGATTAATGTGTGGATGTAGTCAAATAGTTGAACAAGTGGATAATCACATCGTCTGTACTAAAATAATAATAATTTTTTTGAATGATTTGTGATTTATTATGATGATTTGTATATGGGTTTTAGTTTTTTGCTCATAAATAATCCAAATTTAATAACATATTAGTCATTAAAATTTAATTTTATTGTATTTAAATACATTATATATAACAAATTTCATGAAATAATAAAGACCCCATTGATGATTTGGATGCTTTATCTCTATGTGAAAATGTGTGAAATATATATGGAGACTAAAATCACAAAATATGTATTCTCAAAAAATGATATAAACATGAATCAATAATAAGAGATAGAGATAATAAATGTGTATGATTTATAAATACATCACAATCATGTGAATGTGAATAAAATTGAAGTTTGTGTTATTATAAATGATCTCTCAGCCTTTTTCATAATTAGAAGAAGAAAGTGTCCAATAATTTATGATAGTAAAATGATGTACAAAGAGGTAATAAAATAGGGAAAATATTCTTAGGATTGTCAAAGTTTTTTATAAAATATTATCAAAATAAAATTAAGAAACCCCAAAGGAATATTTAGGATATATAGATGACGTAATATGTTGTGATGATTTACATATCCATTTGTTCAATAAAATATGCCAAATGAGTGGTATATTTTTTGAAATGACAACATGTTCCATCTGAGATAGTGATAATTATGGGTAGAATTAGAGATGATCATAACTCAACGTAATCATCTCACACGTGAAATAATAATATAATTAAATATCATAAAAAATAAATATTGGTGGGAAAATATAGTGAATGGGATTTCAGAATATATATCATTTTCCCATTTTGTTTAGAGATTAAGGTAGAGTTTCAAAAATACAAATTTATTTTAAAACCATTACCAATGAATAGATAGAAATCAGAAAATATCAATATGGCCTCACACTTGGGTAGATTAAATACATTGACAGAGAATAATGATATTTGGTTTTTGGTGGACTATTATTCAATGAATTATATATTTATTTTTGTTAGAGGGTACATCTCAACTAATAAAATTTTAATGATATAAATTTTTTAATTTAGAAAGGCTTTATAGAATACCATTACTGACTATATCATATCAAGATTTTAGTTTTTTATTCAATTGTCTTAAGAGTATTCAGTGTACTA
The DNA here is from genome assembly GCA_963277665.1 of Viscum album. Lineage (NCBI taxonomy): Eukaryota > Viridiplantae > Streptophyta > Magnoliopsida > Santalales > Viscaceae > Viscum > Viscum album. Next base: position 1,691,656,348 of record OY728126.1, read on the forward strand.
TAAACACTTAGTAAAATGTTAGTATAACTTATCATCACTAGACTTATGATTAATCTAAAATAAGTACATTAAATCATGGTGATATGTTGAGAGTTTAGTTTATACACATAAATGGATTTTTGGGTAAAAATATAACATTAGTTGAGTTCTCCTACAACAAAAAATTTTATTTTAACATTAAAATAGACATATGTAAATCCTTATATATAAATATATATTGACCACAAATTATTTTTAATGTAGATATTTAATTAATGTTTCTAGGAATTGAAATTTTTGACGAAAGAGGTGAAAAGATCAAAAATATTTTAAAACACATAATAACTGCTCAATGTTAAATGAATAGTTATGATAATAAACATCCTTAAGTATTGGAGTTTTAACTTAGTGTTAATGTTTTTCGTATCTGGTTTGGGAATATGGGGAAGCAATATCATTGGTAGATAGTCACTTGTATGATTCAGGATTACATTAGAGATAGGTATAATGACAAGTTATCAACCAATATTTTCAAATGTGAAAGCTCTATAATACAAATTACTCATGGGGAATTACATATTTGATATATCACAAATTATAAATCTATAGGTGGTACAATGAGAGGATGACATATATTATAAAGAGTAGTTGATATATATCATGGATTTGGTGATAATGATCTACGAAACAGGGAAACTCACAATGTCAACGTATATTTTATATTACATATGTTTAAATAGTTTTCATTGGAAAATAAATAGATAGTGAAACAAAATTATGATAACATATTTTCACCATTATGTGTGGAATAAAATTTCATGGGAAAAATTTTTTTATTCAGGGAATAATTTAATGACCCTGATGTTATATATAAAAATTTTACATTAATTATATAAATGAATTAAAAATAAGTTATAATGGATGATAAGTAATAAAATCAGCTTATCAATAATGTCGAACATAATTTTATTATAATACTACCTTCGGTATAAAAATCAAATATAGGTTATTTTTATAATATAGATAGATTTAACATATTGAATTGATACTACATATTTTTTATTATGTTTTAGGAACATATATCTATAAAACAATTTCACAAATATTAGTATAATATAATAGATTTTAATTGAATATTTCAGTTACTATGTGGATATCGGATTCAGATTCATTTCATGTATTTTTAGATTATATAATTTTTTGATGGATAATGAATTATAACGATTTAAAAAAATGTATAAATTTTTTATTTTATTCAATGAATTTTTTAAAAAATATACTATAAATATATTATTATATATATTACCATGAAAAAAAATTTATATATACAGAGCTGGAACATAAAAGTATATATATAATTAGGAATTTCATTATTGTAAACATTTTATCATTTGGTTGTTATAAATAAAATTCACACTATGTAATTTTTTTCTATATAATATGAAAAAAAAATTAAAACATATTTTAATAATTATTATTAATTTATTAGTAATAAAATTATTTTCATAGATAATATTATCCTAACAATAACTTTTATTTTCAAAAAAATGTTTATTTTAAAAAAGTTTGTAAACTAATCTATTTACACTAATGCTAAAATTAATTTATATAAAATTGTGGAATTATTTCTATAAAATTATTTATATATATTATGTAATCATGATAAAAATTAAAAATAATTAAATTATGAATTTCTTGTATAATTTTTTTCTTATGTGAAAGAGATGTTTCCTAGAAAAGGATAAATGGAAATAATGGTGAATTAACCTAGTGAAAATGGTTAAATAATGTCAACATCATATTTTATATTGGAATGTGGATGGTTTATTAGCCTTAAATATTTTCCTAAATCAATATTTTCTATTTTTTGAGACATTGGTCTCAATAATGATCTGATTTCATTGAGATATAATTTGTTTTTCAAAATTCCTCTTTTCATCACATATAAATGGATAGAACATATTCCCCATTTCATCCCCAAATACAATGTTTTTTACCCAATCACTCTTCCAATGTATCTCATCAACACCCTCCCGAAGAATTTTATTCTCCTTTGACACAAAAAGAACATTCATAGAATCCATAAGAATTTATATAGCTAACAACATCCAAGGGAAAAAAATATTAACCCACATTTTCATAGATAGCTTATTCTTCTACAACAAGTAAGTATCCTCTATCCATGATGTTATGATAGCAAATTAATTTCTAAACTTCCTAAATCTTATTATTTTAATTTGTATATTAATTTTGCACTTCTCCCCAAATTCATTTTGATAAATAAAATCTTCATCATCATGTCTGTGTGTGTGACTAGTGTGTCCATGAATAACGAGTTTTGTTCTCCCAGAATACCAAAAATGGATTATTTTAAACATTTATTTATTAAGAATAATTGATTTTTTATACTATAATTATTATTGAATGATAGTATATGAAAGCATAAGAGATAAAAAATAATTACTATTTATTGTAATTTTAACAGCATCAAACGGTACTATCACAACATGTTATTAATTTGGATCTTTTTTTTTGTAGAGCATTTTTAATTAAAGTATATAAATATTTATATTTCTATGTTATTTTTTTTGAAATTTATCCATGATTAGAAAAAAAGTGAAAAAATTAAATTTACCAAATATAATTGAGTTACCAATATATACAGAAGAAATATAAAATATAAATAGAATAATATAGTAAATGGACCTTCTGAAATTAAATCAATTTTAATAAGGTTATTTATTATTTATTTAATGTAAAAATTGATAATTCATAATTTTATGTGAAAATAAAGTGAACTTTCATGCACAATGTATCGGATCATCCAAATGACCCAAATTACTATTTTTGTTTCAAATTCTCAACCAATTTATTCCTTTTTGTTATCTGATACTCAAATATATCAAATATATTATATAGATATACATTCATTTTTTCAATATAACATGTTTCCATTATATATTATTTTTTGTGAAATTACATTTTCCTGTTCCCTTTGCAATTTATATTCCATGTTCTCACGATTTAATTGATCTTCCTTATACCAAATTTCAAAAAAAAATTATCCCCAAATAAAAAATTTTATTTTTATGAATTTAATTATCTATGATCCATATTTTTTTATGAAAATATGTTATGGTAAAATATTTGTCTAAAAGTAAAACAATAAATATTTAATGACCATTTTGTCATTTCAAAAAGATTTATGTAATATTTAAGTTATTGTTTTTACGATGAAATTTTTGTATAAATTTTTTCCTAAATGGATCATCAAGTACGTAATGTTCATTTATCTAAAATATAGTTCCCCAATTATTTTATTTCCATATTCTATTGAGAAACAATATGATAATGAATTTTTTATTTCTTATAATATGACTTTTAAATCTAATTATTTATTTATGTTTAAATAATGCATAGGATTTATGTACGTTTTATATCCATGATCACCTCCCTCTAAAGATGAAATTCTTGAAATTGAAATTGTGCAAAAGATATAATGACCCCCCCCCGAGTCTTGCCTCTAGTAGGCCATAGGGTGGTGACCATCACCAAACACAAGGTCGAATAGAACCATACTCATCACATAAACCCATCAAAAATGAAGGTGTATTCATATTTACCTACATGTGTTCACTAATTCAAGTTTGATAAATCTTGGGTGATCACAAAACAACATTAATGTTGGGGAATCTATATATTTAGTCATGTTTACATGGATAAACAATTTCATAATTTCTGTAGATTAATCGACAAAGAAAAAATAGATATTCACAAGTCTCCTTATAATTATAACAAGATTGTTTTTCTTTATAACACTAGGATTCAACTGTAAACATAAGGAGACATTAGATTTAACACCACACATAATAAAAAAAATTAAAGACTAAGGGATCCCTACTATGAATACCAAATGATTAGAACCTCCTTAATACCCTAAAATAAGTGTTCGCGCAAGTTGTAAGAAATACTCTAAAAGAAATATATACTAACGTCTAAATCAATGATGTGAATTGTTAGGTAAGAATGGTATTAGGAATACAATGAAAAAATAGAAACACCTAGGGATGATATGATATTAGTTTGAAGCGCCTGATTATATATCAATGGAAGTGAGATGGTTTCAATGCACATAAATTACAGATCATGATCAAAATTATGCATTATGACTATTTCAATGTCCTATAATCAATTTGAATTTAAATTATGATATATAGAATTTGATACATCCTTAAGAGTGCGTAAATAATAAATGCAACTCGTTAACATCATGTATGATATAAGAGGAGTGAAACTAGAAAAAATGAGAAAAACATGAAATTTTAAAAACTCTCTAAATAATTCACTAGTGCCTTAGGAACCAAATCTATGCTACCGACGATGAGACACAAACACCAAACCACTAATGGCATGTAACTGATGCATACCACATAAATAAATTCACCAACACAAGATAATAATGCTCATATATAGATATGATCTACTAACATGTGGTATATATACCACATATCGACTAAACCAATTGATGCCACCAACTAACGCCACTCAATAATGGGAATCACCAAAAAAACACAGTGATATTGAATATCTAAAAGTGGGTAAATAATGTGACCTAATAATAGTGGGTCACGTCCACTTGAATCACCGATGCATGTCACCCTCGCCTGACATACCGACACCTGACTAACATACGTATAACCTACAAAAAATGATTCACTGATGCATCCTTCTAGTATAATTCACTAGTTTGATCTACCGATTCTTGACATAATATTTCCAAATTTGATATCTAAATAAAATTTAAATGTGTCACCATGACTCCATAGAACAACTGAAACACTAAATTTTAAAAATATTAATATAATGGGAATGATTAGACCATTAGATGAGATACCAATCAAACTATTCTCTCCCTTGAAATATCAATCCAAACTTATATGAAATTGGGGTATGAACCACCACCCTGTAAGATACCTTTCAATGATAAATAACCCTATATTGATTGAAATCTCGACTGAAATCCTCGACATTAAAGAACACCTCTTGCGACATCAACTACCAAAAATATATACACAACCACATCCCAAAACCCAAATGAACCTGATCACACACCAACCATTTATGAAAAACAACAACACCTTTATTTTTTTAAACCCATTTAATTAAAAAAAAAATTTACTGAAATCATTTCCATAAAAAATTCACATTATTAAATAACAAAAACTATTCACAAATGATCATTTTGAATTTATTTAAAAAAATTTACCTTTATAAAGAATTTCTACAATTTCAAATACCAAAAAAATTAGGGTTTATAACAAAACAGTTCACATCAATTTCACAATAAAAACAATGAAAATAAATCAATTTGAAATAATGTGTTCCTATTTTAAAAATATTATTTCAATGTGAAAGCACATACCTTTAAAAATAATGAATAAATTAGGAATGACATAATTCTTAAACAAATATATATTTGATATTCCAAAAAATTCCTTAGATCATGGTATCTACACAAAATTCAATCATATATTACCTTGAATAAAATAAAAATTATATTTATATACACATTGAATTAGATAGATGAATAAAATAAGAGGATTAAATTAAATCTAAGTCAACAAATAAATAATAAAAACTTACAATGTAATAGGGGTCTCCATTAAAAAATGAATCAACAAGATATTACTCCAAAAGGACGGGAAAGGGTCTCCAAAACACCTGGGAGGAGGGAAATTTTTTATATGGTCCTACATGGGGTAAAATTAATGCTAAATTTATATTTCAAATTAGATATATAATTAATGAATATCAATCTATATGCTACATTGTTAGGATACATAATTGGGAAAAGCATGTGATAACCAAGATGGTGTGACTATTCAAAAATAACCCTTACATAGTTAGACTAATTAGTTTCTAACAACGATGAGGCTCTCTATTCAACGGCTAACGATTTCACCTATGCAGATGCATGGATTGGCTAACTATTTCGCTATCCAGTTCCCAGTACTGAACATTTCATTATTTTTTGGATGTTATTCATGGATTCTAGAAAACATTCTCAAATAATGATCATTAAAAAAGTACTGAAAATATTCCAAAGCTCCCCAAAACAACACAATCATTTCCTACTAACCTTATATACATAAAAGAAATTATAAATACTTGATTTTTGGGTTGCGGAAACTATATTTTTCTATTTTCTATGGTCACATGATAAGGAGCTAATTAGAGTTTGATTTCATTCTTTACGATAGAATATATATTATATATTTTTAATCACAATGATATGAATACTATATAAAAGGTTCTCAACAATGTATGATGGGATATAAACACATTATAGTCCCTTTTTGTTAATTATATTTTTTGGTAACAAAAAAGATAGTGTTTTGTAGGGTAATAAATGTGGCTAGAAGTCCTTGGTAATTTTGACTCATTTATGAGTCACCAATAAAATATCTTCACTAAGAATATTGTCATGGTGGGAGGCCCATGAGGGTACAGGGATTCAAAAAAAATTGGTGGAAGATATATTTTAAAGGATGGGTGTTAAATAGGCCTGTGTTTTCCCTAAAATGATATTTTTTGTAGTATTTAGCACAATTAAGATCTTTATTAGTGATTAACCATTGAAATAAGAAAAAATTATAATTTAGGAGTAAAAATATAAGTACATGATTGTATTTATATAATAGAGGGAATTTTTTCGAATTTATTTATGTTTAATGGATTCTAACCATAATGAAATTTATTAAGATACTATTTAACACAATGTTATATGTGGATCTTTCATGAAGGGTCATTCATGAGAGTTGATGAAATGTTATTTACATTTGATGGAATTAGAGCATTGCTATACTGTTGTGACCTTCCCCCACCTCTATGGAATATTATAGGATGTAAACTAATGGAATGATGCATAGATTTCATGAAAATGGACAATTCACAAAAATAGTTATTTATCAACCTTAAATCACTACATAAGAGAAAGATTTCTATTAATCAGACATAATTCCTCACCCACATGAATAAAATTCTCCGAATTTTTGTGCATTATATAATATTTATAGGATACTCATGTAACCCATTTTTCCCAAATAAACTAAATCATCATCCAAAAGTAATGATATTGTATTAATTTGTCCTTAATTCAATTCCATAAATAATATAAATCATTCATTTTCATAATATATAAGGGTAAATCAATGATATTTTTTTCGTATTTCATAGGGAGGTGATGAAATGTACAGTTTTTTTTACATTATGATTCATTATTTTCAATGATTTAAGGGATTCAATATTATTTACCCAAACATATATATCCCCTATCACTATTAATTGATTCATAGGGATGGAATAATGTTATATATCCATGAATAAAATCTAGTACGATTACATGAATAAAATTTTATCCAACAAGATATTAAATAATAAAATAAACCCTAATATTATTCCCCAATGTGACATCCAGGTGTCAAACAATGGGCCTTTTTTAATGTTTTGATTTACTTTTTAGAAAAACATTATTTATTTTCTTTACCTCGTAGTATTATAAAATTTTCAAATTTGATATTTTAGTTTTACAAATAATGTTTAAACTATTTCAATAATTACTTAAATATTATTCTATATAAATATATATAAATAATTAAAATTTAAATTATGATTCTCATGAAATAACTTAAAAAATTTTGTTAATTTTTTCAGGAGGACAGAAATTAAAAATGTGTAAAAATCAATTGAATTATAGTTGAAAATGAAAGGATTACCTGAATTAATAACCTAAATTTATAGGTTCTATGAATATCATGACTCTTAAAGAACAAATAAATTAGACCATTGATAAAAAATACACTACATATTATATCATATCATCATAGAACATATATTTTATAATAATTATTAGAGCAGTGATTAATCTCAATCAATGGTTATATGAATATATGATTTAGTAAATATTTAATGAAATATTTAGAGAATCATTACATGGTGTTGGGTTTATTGTTGAAGAATATTTATTTATATAGAGTTTATTATATACAAGTGGGGGTATTTATATGTTATATAAGTATAAAGAGAAAAACTCTAGGGATAAATTTGAATATAAAATTTATGAGTCCAAAAAAAATATTTTATCGAAAATACATCCTTAAAACAATTTACGTTAACATTAAAAAACAATTAGTGAATAGGTCTACGAGCATGACTGTTGTCTAGGGATATTGGTGTTGGACATGGTCATATGGATTTTAGAGAATATTGTAGTGTCCAAAGACACTAGGTCAATAACCATGCACACATTCTTGTGCCCATATAAATTTTACCATTGTCTATATATTGGCACATAAACCATCTATCATGATTTAGTTATTATAGATATTTAAAATTGGTCTATTATCATTTTTAAAAATGGTATAATTCCCTGAGCATCACCCATATCCATATCATGTAGATTATTTGGTCATTATAATGGAAAATCAATTTAATTATATGGTAATGAGTTTCTATTTCTGCTGCTAACAACCACTATAGTAGGACATGGAATGTATTAAAAAAAATTCTTCATATTATATTGAACATATAAAATATAAATTAAAAAGAAATCTAGTATATCATTCAAAAAAATAATATTTTTTATAGACATATTCATGTATATAATTTTGTAAATTTTAAAATATATATTAATATAATTATTAAAACAATAAAAATATATTTTATAACACTGCTGATCTATGAAAAAAACAAAATTTCCCCCATTGGTACTATTTTCTTTGGTTGTAAGTCCATGCGGTTGTAGCCTACAAACACATGTAACCTCACCAGTTAATTTAGATCCATAGTGAAGAAAATATCCTTTTTATACAACACCAATTGATTTAGGTTCACAGTTCTAGAATTACAATCACAATACCCCATGAGAATTGGTATATGGTCATGTCAAAATACATTGTTTTTTTATTTTGAATCCCATTAAATTTTCGAATTGTATTTTATTAAAGTTATCACCAATTGTAAAACTGTATCTTTACAAAATTAAGAGACCACCATGGTATTTCCTTATGCTTCCACATATTAAAATATATATTTCATAACCAATGATTCAAGCTATCAAGGAAGATTTATTATGGAAGGGATCGATAAAAATATTTAAAGTATGAATATTTTATTTTCATCTCTCAGAAAAAGACATTTGAAATAGGCATCTTTCTTTAATAAAATTGTCTCAAATGGGAAATATTTATTTATATTTTAATATATAAAAAAGCCTTTACCAGAGGTGATGCATATTTGTTTTTCTAATTGTGAATTTCAGTCTGAATCAATCCAATTGATGACTAGGATAATATTAATTAATTAATTATTAAATATAAACACTAATTTGTCATCATTATTTGATTATAACTATAATAAATAATTATTAATGGATGTAAAAAATTACAATTAGATATAAAAAGGATGACTTCTCATTGGAATAAGATCAACATGTTCCATTTTCTAAAATAAAAACATTTGTTACAATTGGAAAAAAATTATTATTCACCATAAGAAATCTAATTTTAAGGTAAAATGTGTTATATAATTTTATCACCAATTTCATTTAAAATAATTTTTAAATATTTGAGGTATTCTTTTTGCATTATTTTAATCATGTTTTATTTTCTTGTGATGTTAATTTTGTACCCTAATGTTTATTGATTTTTCTCAATAGAGGTAAATTAACCCAATTTATAATTTTCATTCACCATCCATATGATTACCTGAATATATCATTGGAGTAACTCGAACATGTCATAGTAACCTGATGGTCCAATGTTGAGAGGATGCAGTGGTGGTGTATTGGAATTTTTTTTGAGGATGTTGGGGGATTCATCAATTGTTAGAGATGTGAGGTGACCGACATATGTTATGATGGAGCACTATGAGTTATATTCAGTGATGTATTGGGCTTCAAATTGTAAAATTTCATCAATATGTGTCATCATCAATGACATATAGTATTGAAAACATAGATTTTAAATGCATGTGAAGCTATAAAGAACCAAAGGGGTTTGTGACCCTTGATGGGGGTTATGAAAAGAGTCACATCCTATTAATGTTTCACCTATCAACATATCCAATGGGATTAGATATCACCTATCCCTATATAGAAGTTGGGTGAGATTTTCCAACCATTGAAATCGTGGTAGAGTGGTTCAACCTAGTGTTTGGCCCACTATTCTAGCCCACATAACTAATGGACAAGTAGAATAGACTATGATGGTATAACATGAACCAAATTTTAAATACATAACCCCATCCATAGAATGCCTCTTGGCTTGTCTCGAGGTCGTCTTGTGCTCCTAAATCACTAATGTGATACATTATATTCAAAATGACCACATGATATATATATTTTTTAAAACTAAATAGGCAATGAATATTATTTTTTCCATATATTTAAATGGAATTGATTGTTTTGATATTTAGTGTACTTATAGGTATAAATATGATGTTCGTAGTATTTGGTCCATCTATATCATCAAATAGTTCTCAAATGATTATTAGATAAATATAAGGTCTAGTACCACTCAAATTTTATGAATCACTCTCATCTACATTGTTCGGAATTCAATTTAGTTTTTCATCCACTTTATATTGGTGTTATCCAATGCAATAGTTATTTTACATTATGTAATTAGATAGAGGATAAAATTGTTATTAGAATAGTTCACATTCATAGGATTGTGTATTAATTTCACAAATTTCTATTTTTTACATTGTTGTAAATCGTTTAACATTATGGGTTTTATATATCTTAAATAATATATGGGTTTATAGAGTTAATATTTCCTCTGAAACTATTTTTTTATGTCACATTGTGTTATTAAAATTTATTTATAGTTTATGTGGAGTCCTACTATGAATATATATACTCACCCTTACATATTATTCATTTCCTAATCATTTCATATATTATGCATATAACATAAAGTTTAGATATGAACATATTTTATGTGGGGTTACAGAATCTAATGAATTGTGGTTGGAGTTTATAGTAGGACATTTTCATTTCAGGATTCATGAAATTACATTAAATTCAATATATATACCACTAATGTTTTGATTTTACCTTATGGGAAATTTTTGAAATTTATATTTTCATTTTGTATCAATTATTTGTATTAGATATTTATTTATATACAATGGAGTTTATGTTACGCATTATATATATTATCTTCTACATTATTTTAGTAAATTTAAATGTGATGTTACATATTATGACTTGATGTTCATTGTCTATTCGTGTATTTGGGGAAGGCCCCCAATAATTTGAGAATACCATCTAGATTATACTCACTAGTCCTCAACACAACAGATGTAGCATTCAGGTGACAAATTTGGGTTACAATTGTCCATAAGTTATCACAAGGAGTCTGGTCATGTATGTGTGGTGTAAAAGTGAGGTTGTTTCAAATAAATAGTTTTTATATTACGGTTTTATATCTATATTTTTTTAGAAAATAATATATGTGGTTTTCTAGGGTTTTGATTTTTACTCTCATGTTAGGTCACACAATGGTTTGTGTGGTGGTCTATTTTTCCATTAAATAAGGAAGTGATAATAATTTTTCAACTAATGTCATTGAGATACATGGTGTAGGGAACAAATAATTATATTTTAATCACATTTAGATGTGTCATTATTTTTTATTTCACTATTAATATACCAAAAAAATGTATTTTATATTTAATATGGATTTATTTATTTAGATTTAATGTTATTACAATGTATAATGTCAAATATTGTATAGGGTAAGAGTCATGTGATACCAATTCTCATTATTGAGTCCATTATTGCTGATCATTTGAGTTTTTAGGCATCAATTTAATGGTTTAAATTATTGTTTCCCCCCAGGGTGTAAGAGTTACATCACTTATTTATGTTTTTCATAACTCAAATCCACCTCTTAATGAGATGGAAAAAATTTCTCTAAATGTTAAGATATTTATTTTTACATTTTTCAGGGACTAGATCATACGTAAGTTGGTTAAATTTATTCATTTTTTAATATATGTTCACACATTAGCATCAAATTTTTATTAAACCGAGGAATATGATGACTAGACAGATAATACTGTTTTTTTAATTTTAACTAGTTTTAATACACTCCAATATAATTGTAGTTTTATCAATAGTTTTTTTATGGTCTACTAAGTCACTGGGGTCCTTGATCATTCAGAATCTGGATGTGGTAAAACAAATCTAGGATTAATCATTATCCTCTCTAAAATGATTATTATATCTCAGTGATGTATTGTTTCGTAAAAATTCATAAACATAAAATGATTAAAAAATGAAGTAATGAGAGATGATGAGTACATGTTATGATTCAATTATATTTTGTGACACAACATTCATATTGATCAAAATGGATTCTTTTTGGAATAAATGTTTTGTTGAGACCATTTCTTATATATTTATGATGGAATTATTTTTCTTTATATCCACTATTAAATTGGGGTGATGGAGTGAGACATATTGGTGTAAAGAGTCATGGTGGATAGGTTTTTGGTGACATGTGTTGTAATCATCCATCTAGGAGAAAAATCATATTATACCCCTATTTGATTGTATATAATGACATTTGGACATAAAAGGATCACATGAGCATTTTCCCAATACCAATTATCAGCCAAATGTCATATCTGGGACACAGTTTTCCAACAAACAATTTATTCTATTCTTACAGAGAATGTAGAAATGGAGGGGGATATCCCACTTCCCATTATTATGAGGGTGTTATTATACTATATGGATGAACAATTTTATGTTGTATTTAATTTATGTATTACCCAAAACAAGATAGGAGAAAATGTAGGATTTTAAAGTGTAGAAGATAGCAATGAATATAGTGGTGGAGTAGGAGGAGGAAGAATCGATGACACTCATCAATTACTGAAAATATGTGGATTTTACATTCTACGTTTAGTGTTTTCATGGTTATGGGAATTGGATTATGTAGTTTATAGATGGGTCAAATTTAATGGTGCATGATATGATATGTGGTATTATTTTTTACTACAGAAATGTTTCTCTTATACATATATATTATGAAATGAGCAACAATTTTGTTGTTTTATACGTTGTCTGGGTCATAAATAATCATTTTAATTCTATAAATTGACCCATATATATGGATACACCTTATGGATTAGTTCCTAAGATTACTCACATATGAAAATATTCTACGTTTCATCTTCATGAAAATGTGTTCTCATGGGTTCCTATTCTGAATGTGATGATGTTGTGTAATGTTATCCTATAGAAAACTGGATACTATAGTAAATTTGACGATATAATATTTCCATCAATGGATAAGTGGATTCTGATTGGATGGATGCATATTCTCTTTTATGGGTGAGAGGTACATTTAACAATGTGATAATATCCTCTATATAGGTTATTGCATATAATATCTTATCATGTAGTTATTTTATACCTTTTGAGGATGGTACCTTGGTAGAATAATATTCATTGGTGGTGGTGGAGAAAATAAGTATTTTTACTATTTGTGTACTAAGTGTATCCTCGTAAATATGTGGAATTCTGTATCAACCAACACATAAAACCCAATTTTATTTCAACTATAAAAAACAGCACGGACTTGGTTGAACTCGTGGAGATGAGTGTGTAGATAGAGGATGATTTGGAGAATGGATTATCAGAATTAGTGGGTCTTTTTAGGTATTCATTTTTTTTCAGCATGAAGGAAGATAGGGGATTAATCCATTTTATAGACCCTCACTAATTTGATAATATGATAGTCATTAAAAAAATTGACTTCACTAGGATCGATGAACTCTTCGACCAAGTTATGTATGTGAACTGTTTATTGAATATTTATCTTCGGTCCAACTATCAATAGATTTGGGTACAGTCATAGGATATTCCCAATAAAACATTCTAATTTAAAATCAATGATTCTGATTTCTTGGTGATTCACTGATGGAATGATAAATTCCACTTATAACTAATGTTTGAATGGTTAATGTTAATATTTATTAATGACATTCAAATAACTTTTTCATTAATTGATGTTTATTATAATAATCATCTTATTGTTCTAGACATACGTTAGGGAACCTATTTTATGGTAGTCCTTTGAAATTTTGATATTTAAACATCAATTTTTCACTACATGGGTTATTTCATCGCCAAGTGTATAATATATATGAATCATATGAGGATAACGGTGGTGTTGTATTAAAAACCACCAATGTCTTTTTTTATGAGGTATGTAGTTTTTTGGGATAAACAGGTTACTAGAAAAGTACTTTGGATGATTTATATTGGATTTATAGATTTGTGAATTCCATTAATCTAATTTTGAAATGGTTTTATGGTTTGAGTTGTTACAAAGAGATAATATGAATATAATATATAAATTGATGATTTTTCCTACATTAATGCTAATAAAGGAGGTAGCCAATAACATGGTGTTTTGTAACAATTATGGGGAAACACTCAGTTGTGTTTAAATGTAAATTTCAAAAGTAATTGTATAAAATTCCCTATATATGAGACTATGTTTTATGAAAAATGTGAACCATGATTTGGATCTAGTGGATATGTTATATTCTATATACACATAAGTGAAAAATAATTTCTATGAGTATTTCATAGACTATACAGATAAAAAGATCCTTATGTATATATGTTTGTAGATGGATATTAAACTATGTCATATGAAATGGATTGATTTTATATAGGAATATGACAATATATTAAAATGTAATATAGTAATGGATTATGTTATGACCAATTACCATATAAGTTAGTCATGTTCTCAATTAGTGGATGAGCTGATTGTCTTAATTTTCACATGGTTGTAGTCATTAAATGAGGGAAACATGGAGATAATCTGATTAATGAAATTGAAACCATCACTCCTTTAACATATGATGGCGGGAAATCCAAAGGTAATTTATTTTTAGGTTATCATCATGGGATATTCTTTGAAGTTTCACATAATGGATTTTATGATGCATGGGTGCAAGTAATCTTAATTAGAGGAACAAAAGTCATACTAATAATATTGTATAAGGATGTTTTAATGGGATTATATACTTCATTCCAATTGGTAAATCTTTTAGTGACGAAGATGTACATAGACCTCATAATTTTTTTTTTTGAAGTTATAATGAATGTATTTTCTAAATTTATATCCTTATATATAACATTTCATTGAGTAAAGGTGAGTCACTATCTCCCAATATGTTTATATCAACCAATGAATGTGATAGAGGGATGTGGGGTCTTATATTGGTATTTTTAGATAATTTATAAAATCTCAATTTGATTATATGATTGCAATTTTATGATCATTAAATTTATTGAAAATATGGGGCACATATTTTCTAAAAAAATTAGATCTCTACTGAGTGACTCATATGTTTTTTATGCGGGGAATATCATATAATTACAAGGTGTAACATCAATTATATATATTTATGAGGCACTCAATTCATGTCATTTTTTAGTAAATCCATTAATGAGGAATTTATAAATTATTTATTAATGAGTAATCATTTCACTCTCATAAACATGGCCAATCAATGTAAACCATTTCTCATGAGAATATTTTTGGGGATTTTATTCTACATATAAAATTGTCCTCAGAAAATACCATTAAATTACTTTTGATCATATAATACCATTGTTTCAACTCTACTATTTGAATAGACCATTCGACATGATATACATGGAACCCTATAATTAATCACTTAGAATAAAAAAGATATGATAATCATATATCATTAGTATAATACTGGTTTGGAAAATGAAAATGGATGTTCAATGTATATTGGAATAAATAATGACCACTAATGGCCTTCAAAAGTCATTAATTTATCATATATTAATTCCATTGAACAATGAGGTGGGATAAAACAATTTGTTATGTGTTGCTTCCTAATGTATATTTAATAAATTTTTTCATGGTTTCATGGTGTCCAAAAAAATCACCAACCCATTCAATATCCTATGAAATCTTGAAATACTTATCTTCAATTTGGTTATTCACTCTCAACTCTACTATGTGGATGAATAATTTAATATCTCCCAAATAAGTACATACATTTATGATCTATTACATTATATTTATTGGTGTAAGATTGTAATGAATGAAGGTTTCTCATTATTTTTGTACCCATTAGTTATATATGATCCATGTAATATGATTATTCATGGTAATGTTATTTTTTTGTTCTCATACATTTGTATAATGGAGAATCTTAGGAGAGATCAAGATTCATGATACCCAAATTTTATCCAAGTACAATAAATATTTAGAGTACGGAATATATTCATGTTAAAAAATCACTGAATATTTGAAGGATTTAATAATAGTGGTATCATTATAGAATACATGAAAATTTTAATAATAATCACATTTTATGACCACAAATTATTCCTAGTGGACTACCTCTAAAAATTATGTGATCGTTCATTTGATTTTGGGACATGTTGTTTACTCATGTGGAATCTAGTGTTGAATGAATATTATAGAAGTTACTCAATGAATAAAACATAAAAGTATAATATTCATATTTGTTTCTTATGAATTATAATTATCAAAAAAATCGTCTCTATAAGAAAATATATTTGTTGATAAATTTATGGTCAAGGTTATGTCTAGAATGAAGGATTTAGTGAGTATGAATTGTCTTTTCATTAAGGGAATTGTGTTTTCATAGTGAGGGAAGAGGAAATAAAAATAAATTTGTATTAATTAATTAATAGAAACCACAATACCTATTTTTATTTTAGACTCATTATAACATATACCTTTGGTTATCTAAAAACACTAACTTTTAAAATTTGTGAGGGGGTAAGATATCTAGGAGGATTTGGATCTACCATTGTAATAAATGTGAATTAAACTATCAATATTAACTAGAAAAGACACATTCTCATATATAGAATCATCTAAATACAAGGAATCATTTGATGTTTATTTTTAACCATGTTTTCATTAAATTATTATTGTTATTTTGATTTATGTATTTCTATTTTTATCTTAGATCATTACATAAGATGGAATATATCATATTATCATTTATTGTATCCACATTCCTATGCACTTTGATTTTATAATAAATAAATATTATCTCTACATCCCCTATATGATAAATAAATATCCATACTATTTCATATATCAATTGTCCTGAACCTATTGAAAAACAATTGTTGGACAATGTGGTGTTCCACAAAGAGTTATTCTCCTTCCACGGTTGATTTATGAATGGCAGTGGATGTAATGATGGGTAATCATGGAATTTAGTCAGTGGTTTGTAGTGAATTGTGTTGTAAAAGAATAATTTGATGGGGGTTGACCAAATGGGGTCCATCAATAGTATTTTTGAGGTTTGATTAATGTATGGGAATTGTAATAGATAAGGGGTGGAAACTCATTTAGAATATCATGGAAGGGGGATATGGACTAATGATAACCACTTCAGTCATATGATAGAAAAAGTTATGTGGATTTTCACCAACAAAAAAAATAGGTAGGGGAGAGATGAACAATCTTATTATGCGCCAATAGATTTTACTCATCCTAGAATAGGATGAAAATAAATTGGACACATGTCTTGTGGGTGGGGAAGAGACATCCATGTCTAGTCTGCCCATCCTAGCCCTACTAATGAACATGTACCACAAATGATTCTATAATTCTTAAGGTTCGGGGGTAAAACAAATTTCAAGGGGTGTATAACTCTTTCTCATACATGCCTGATGGTTTCCACATATCCTACATTCAATTATTTCTCATTTTGTCTTTATTTCAATGATGGGAGTAGATTTTGGATATATATATATATAGAATTTAGAAATAAATATTCAATGTACATCTGAAAGGTGTTTCAATTTTTTCCATTCATGGTGTTTTTGGTGTAAAAATTGGTATTTGTATTATTTTTTCTATATTATTTAGAAGATAGGATTAGGTTTGAATATCACTGTTTTTAGTTATTTAATACCACTCTCATACACTATGTGCATCTTTAATCATCACTGTTATATTCCTGATAGTTTGTTTTTAAAACCCGTTATTTATCTATTATTCAGAATTTCATGGGATCTACATTATTACATTTAGATCTGATATTGATACAATTATGGTTGATTATATTATCAAGGTTGTGTAAAAGTTTTACCTATGTATGAGGTATGTGGAGAATAACTTCCTTCATAATTTTTATGTATCTCTCTCTCATATAATTTTCAATTTTATAAGAAATACTGTTTCACCTCTATGGTGTTTTATTGTCACACATGTTGTTCCATATGAAAAATAATAATAATGAAGATGTTATCTCAATTTATTTGGTGTTTTTGTACCCTAGGATTTATTTGGAGATGTTTGTAACAATCATTTTGTTTCATTGTTGTTGGAATCATGGTGACCTCAAAAAACATATAATTAGCATTTCTTTCTTCTATCATTATTATAATCATTTTAAATTTTTAACTTTTCATTTTTAATTGGATATATATTTTTGGACTCTATAGTTTTTTTTGTATAGATTACATAGTATATCATCACAATTTGAATAATTATTTTTCATGTGATATTACATCTCATGTTCTGATGTGAAAATTATATATGTGAACTAGTATAAGGACTCCCATGATGTGATACTTTCTATTATAATTTAATTCAACATCTAGTATCATATTGTAGTTGGGATTTGGGTATAACAATACATTTACTATATTTTACTAGGATTCATAGTAAGATACTTCAAGTCACATCCATTAAATATTTTAAAGGTATATATTTTTAATTAATATTCATGTTTTTTGTCGGTGTTTTATATGGATTTTTTGAGGAAATTGTGGGTTATCAATATTTGGGCCCAACCACGAGCCCATTTAGAAATTTTAACAAAATTGATTCTTTTATAACTCATTTATTTTAAATCATTTTTGATCCATTAAAAATCTTACTTGGCCTCCCCGGACATATGAAGACCATCATATATATTTAGACCCCTTATGAAAAGGTTATCGATATGGATTTGTGTTATTTAATTAGGCATTCTTCCAACTCGTGAACCAACATCCTGTAAAACAACCATTAATATCTAGTTCATTTTTTACCTTTTTTGGTGATTCAACATCCCACTCGAATACAAAATTTGTAGGTGTTCCCCGTTTTTCGTGACTCCCTCTATTGAGATCATTTTCATTGTGGAGTAGGGAGAATTTTAATGGGGTGTCATAAATCATCAAGATTTGAGAATGTAATTTTCATCATCCATAAATATTTCAATTTTATCTTATTCTCCAATTTTAGTCCCCTCTTGCACTTACCGGCCTCATTACATTCTCCATATTTGTTTTTTAATGCATTGAGATTTAACCTTTGGTGTATTTGGTGTGATTTATTTAGGATCTCTCAATGAAGTGGTTTTCCTTCCTTCCTCCTCATATTTTACATGGGATTCCTCTATTTTGTCAATGTTTCTTATATTATTCTTGTGGATACTATTGTCTATAATTTATGGCTTCTAACATAGGGTTTTATGTTTAGTTTCATGTTCCTATATTGTGGTTTTAGGTTTGTTTTCACTCCATTATGGTGTGTCAGTGGTGCGGTTGATGTTCCACACAATGATTTGGGGGTTTTGAAATATATGGTAGGTGATTCCATGTGTAAGAATTTTAGAATGAGTTATAATGATGGACTAAAATTTATTTTTTGTTTCACATTCATTATTTTTAGAGAGAAAACTATTTTCGGTTGGATTTGCTAAGTGGTTTATTTTTTAGAGCCAAATTTGAATGAAATTAGTTTCTATTACTTGTGTATTAAATGTTATCCGAATTGAATTTTTTTATAATTATTAGAATGACATTATAAAAACGTTTTAATAATTTTATTTATGTATTATTGTAAATTTTTTATGAATTTTGTGTTAAAATAAGTATTTAAACTTGATATTATGTGCAATGCTTTCTTATAACCATTAAAATTGTTTTTTATAAGTTCTAAGCAATTTATTATGATATAAAAATGGTGAAAACGTGTTTGGTTACTATTTTGAGTCTGTTTGGCCGAAACTGGTATTTTTATATGTTAATGGAATTTGGTAGCATGTGGAACTTTTTTACCACAAAGTGGAAAACCTTGTTATCTCAGTGGGCGTATATGTACTAGCATGCTAGGGATATGGAGTGGTTTTGTCCCAATTTCACTTAATAAGTTTGAAGTTGAAAACACAATTAAAACTATGATTATGATGATGTTTGGGTTCTCTATGTTATGTGTGATTCCCATGGTAGTGGCTCATGCACGAGAAGAGCTATTGTTATGGTTACATTCACATCGAGATGTGAGGTACCAAGGACACAAAACTAACTTGTTCCGAGGGGTGTTCCCATGTTGAGTACTAATTGGATATTTGGAATTTATATCTGGCTTATGGGTTTTTAGATGGAAAATTTTGAAGCATACATGTTTTATTTAAATGTACCTCATCATTATAGTTATCCCCTTCAAAAACTATTTACATTTAAAAGATTCACCTTTATAAATTATTGATACCTTTATTTATTTAAAATACTTACACACATTTTATCTTCTAAT
Source organism: Viscum album (assembly GCA_963277665.1). Taxonomy (NCBI): domain Eukaryota; kingdom Viridiplantae; phylum Streptophyta; class Magnoliopsida; order Santalales; family Viscaceae; genus Viscum; species Viscum album. The sequence continues at coordinate 1,691,676,969 of OY728126.1, forward strand.
TATTTTCACATGGAATTATTTAGTGGGATTCTATTGGTATTAGTCTCAAACCCTACTTACACCTTTTAGTGTCAGTATACATGGATATGATTGACATGGGTAAGGGTAATTATTTTAGAGACTGTGTTTTACGTTTCCAGTTTATTTCGTTGGGTGGTACTGTGGATACGGCTCATGGGTGATGTCCCCTTGTCATTTGATGGTCATTGGGTTGTATTTTGGGTAAATTTTTTAGTTTGGAACACTTTGAGTCTTGTTAAAACCCTTTTATTCAGTTATGAAACTTTTAATTAAGTCATGTTTCACATCAATTCTCACCGTCATTTTATTGATTGTTTTTTGTTGTCTTATGAATCCTAATTCAGGTAAATCGTTGAAAACCAAATATTTATGATACTCAGGCACTTGTAACATCCCGTGGGGATAAGGAAATTTGTTCATGACATTCCATGGGTTGGGTTTAGTTCCAGTAATGATGGTGATTGTAACGCCCCGACCCCAGTTACCTAGAGTCGGTGCATTATTTTAATACATTGGCATGATTACAAGGAATCATGTCTCGAAGGACCGATAAGTTTATCAGTCTTGGAAAAATAGATCACATACACGAATGTTACATTTTCACTTTAAGACGTACAAAACAACATAAATAATCTTTATGAACGCCATTATTCACTTGGATGAACCCTGCATATCAATAATATTATACATCTTGGAATCCTGGGAAAAATAAAACATAGAAAGGGGTGAGCTCAAATGCTTAGTAAGGGTAAGAAATACAGTGGAAACATTCAAAAATAAGCATAAACATTTAAGGCAATGTATAAAACTAAATCAGAAGCCTTTTAAACTTGAAATTTAACATAATATGGAAGAAATAAAATGAAGTAATTCCATTTACTTATTCACTTGGATATTCTACTAATCGAATTATCACATGCAATATCACTAACCACTTTCATAATGATGGAATGCATAATCCAGACTATCATAACCACATAGCCAAGGCCTCGTGGCAAGACTAAAAATAAATTTTGTCAAGGCCTTACACGAAGACACTAGTTTGTCTCATGAGACCTACCGATGCATCGAGGAGCTATAGCGGGCTCCACCAGTCACATATTATGTCCAATACATTCCTATATGAAAAGGATTAAACATAACATAAGCATTCGTATTAAAACTAGCATAAGAAATGTCATTACATTCTCTATAAACCATGAATGGTATACAAATAACACATCCATAGTCAAACATATCACAAAACCTTCATTAGGAGTTTTGTATAATAAATAAACTTCAAATGAGCTTAAAATCCATCAAAAGATGAGTAAAGATTTTTGAGAGAAATATCCTTTTTGTAAAATCATTTAAAAGACACACATTTATAAAGGATGTAATTTTAAAATAGATTTTTTAATCAAAGTGTCCCATACCACTTTGAAACTTTTTTAAAGAATTATCATTTCAAAACATTCATGTCCATATAAATAAATCCTTAAAATCATTTTGAAAACATGGACATTAATAGAAAATATTTAGAAAGATAAATCATTAAAATATTTGAAATTTTGATCTTGATAAAGAATTCCTTTCAAAATCCTTAAAATATTCATTTTGAAATAATTTTTATGAAAAATGGACATGGATGATAAAATGTCCCAGTAAATACTTACACATAAACAATCTCGGATAATGATGATATTGAGGAATTAACCCTTACCAATATGGTAACTTACGAAACATACAACCCATGAAAGAGGTATCATACAATGAATATTTAAATACACATAAATTAATGTGTGTTACACAAATAATACAATTATGGGCAGTACATACACCACACAAAAGGTAATAGTGGCAATATGGAATGAATCTTATGGGAATAAGGAGTGAGATGAAAACCCCTTACCTTGCACTATCCTTTAGTAGACGGTACGTTTAACCACCTGTACGAAGATCATAGTATGTTATTAAATTATAATAGATCCATATTAATATTTATTATATCATTCATGATTCATTTATGACTTTATATTACCCATTTAATAATAATTTTCATGTTATGTTAACATTTGGGGTAATAATCACTTTCTTTATCGTACGTGTTTTAACTTGTCACTTTTGGTTTTATCACATGGATCATGATTTAAATACCTCCAGAATATAAAAACATGATAAATATATCATATATATAAATATGTTTAATAGAAATATATATGAAATGTAAAACACCGTTTATGGAGACGGTAGTCCGTACGTACGCATAAATATTGTTTCTGTCTTCATATAGTATTGAACGGAAGTAAGTGAATAAGATATATGTAAGTACATAAATACTTATATATATATATATACAGTAGCATTATTATATCATATATTACATACTTATTAGCAATATATATTTTTATAATCATCGATGAATGGTGAACTTGGAAATGAATCTCATGGCGTCGTGGAGACGGTAATCCGTACGTACGCACGAGCGAAAATATCATTCTTTTGATATTAAAATAATATATAATTGGAAGTTATATCATATATAAAGAATAATTATCATGTTATATTTATTATTTAAATGAATTACAAATCATTATTATACCCATCCAAATAATAATATATTGAATAACAATTACAACACGATGTGGAGACGGTAAGCCGTACGTACACACGTATGGTGACATGCCATTCAAAGGATGGATAGAATACTGAATATATTTTTACCATTTTTATTATAATATTATAGTATATAGTAGATACTCGAATTAATTATTTTAGAATGGTAATAACAAAGAAAGAAGATGTGGAAGAAGAAAGGAACTTGAAAAAGGGTGGTGAAATCATTACCTCTTCTTCGGATTCTTCGTTTTGATTTGATCATAAGGGCTCCATAGGATTGATTTATGACTAAAAGAAAGGCCTATAGGATTAAGTGAGGAAAGATGAGAGAGTACTTGGGTAGGGGATTTCTGAACCAAAAGTCTTTGAAGGTGTGAATTAATGAGAAGGGGGGGTGTCCTTTTATAAGAGGGGTGAGGGGAACCCTTGGAAAAGCTAGAAATATTATTTTATAATAAATTCTTATTCAGTTTCTAATGGATAAAAAGTGTATTATTTAATGGCTATGGTGGGGATGGGTCTAAATCCACTCAACCAATATAATTTAGGCAGGTTTGGGTCATTATATTAACCTTATCCTTTAGATTTAACTCTTAGTTAATTAATTGGACACTTACCATGTCTATTTGTATTTTTATATTATATAGTTAATAAACATACTATATATATAAAAGAGGCCCCCAAGTGTCCCATTAATGGTAAAAATAACTTTATATAAGTCTCTTGGATGAACCGAATATTTTTAGAAATTTAATATCAATTCATAATATAATATTTGTTTTGAAAACTCTTTTATGTCAATTTTGACACTATTCGATAATTGACTTTTGTAAAAATTATAACAGAATGATTACTTCAAAAAAAGTTAATTAAATCAATCATAATAGGTCATATTATCCTATAAATTTATTATAATTCCTTAAAAGTCTAAAATTATATTTATTTGGGTATTTATACAATCAATTATTTTAATTTTTCACTATTATGGTTATTACTGCATCATCATTGTGTCATAAATAAATTAAATTTATTAATGTCTAAAAATTATAAATAAAATATAAATATGTAGGAAATATTTTTATATTTCTGATGAATATTTATAGTTGAAACTCAAAAATATATAACCCTATGTAAAAATTGTTTTTCTAAAAGATATATGCTTATGAGATTTTGGTATCTATTTTATCTTAATTACAATAAAGTGTCCCTATCACCTACAAGTGGCTCCATGGGGTCCCATAATCGTCCCAAAGATGCCCATGGTTGGAAATGTATCCACCAATAAGGTTAAGACACGATTTAGGGTAATTTAGTATTATTATAATATTATTTCTAACCCTTATTTACCAGATTTTCCCTTTAACCATGGTAAATAAAATATTTACCGAAGTAATTATTAAAAATGTCTAAAAATAAAAGTTACCTATTTACAAAATTTGGAAATCCTGATTACAAATATAGAATCCATTTTTCCGAATTCAAAAAATAGAAGTGACATAAATTAATTTAAAATTATTTCCCACTGTCAAAACAGAAAGCGTGTTTTTAAGATATAATAAATATCAAAAGATTGATACTTGTTTATGTCCGAGTTAATTGTGAAATTATGTCCAATGACCAAAATTTTATTAAATGATAAAAATATATTCTAAATATACTTTAAAACCACTCAAATTCATAATTTACCACTATTAATTATTTTGATTTAAAAAGTTGTTTTTAATTAAAATTTAGTAATTTTCACTATTCATCAAAATATTAAAGTTATCCGAAAAGTACAAAAATTTCACCTTAGGCTAAATTCGATACTCTGAATCCAAAATTGATGTCCATTTTGAGAGATAAAATTTCTAAAATTTTAAAAATTAGGTATTACTATTCATAACAGTTACATTGATTGGTTGTGGTGTGTGTTAGAACTCGAAGTTGAGTACGACACACGCTACTGTATTATTCAAAGAGAAGCATACCATGGAAGCTTGGGGTGTTACATTCTCCCCTACTTTAATAAATTTCATCCCCGCAATTTGATATTGTTCTTTGAAAATAATGGATGAAAATAGAAAATATCTTTGTGGAAAACCCCACATCGGAAATTTGGTTAATAAAATTTAGTCTTAACAAGATTAAATGAGAAAGGAAAGGGTCACCACAAAATTATGATCTTGATTAAGAGTACATTAGTGAAAATTATAGACATATAATTGGAGAAAAAATGTATATACTTATAGGTAGTTATTGAGGTCATCAATCACAAACAAGTTTAAAATTGAGGTCCTTAAATTCATCAATCTATGATGATTTAAAATACCATTGGTTCAACAAAACACAAGGTATTAGGATGACACATTTTTGACATTTCAAAATATCTTAGTTGAAATCCCACGTTGAAAAATGAATTAATGAGGCCTCTATTTAAAATAAAGAGTGGAAAGTAGGAAGATTACAGAAAATAACATATACTAGGGTTCCATGTAGGAAAATATGGATATGGAAGAGAAATCTAACCATCAATTATCTGATGGAGAGTGGTAGAGAACATGTCTATGAAAAGGCTAACAATCCCAAAGCCATAAATTAGTGATGATCTAAGGTACCATCTAGAACAACATTATTTTTATAAGTTCCTTTTCATACTGTTGAGGAATTTAATTATGATATAGGGTAAGATCATAATGAGATATACTTACTTTATAATTAGATTTTTATCCATTAATAAATATCTACCACAAACTCATATTTCACCCCAAAACATAATACAGCTCAAAAATACTCTATTTATCTTAATCATATAGGGTTCCAAATATAATGAATTTATAATTCACATATTATACCCTTTATGTAAAGAAACTATAGTATACCATCCAGGAACATCATGTAGCATAATTGTAGGTGATAAATCTCAACTGCACTATGGTTGTGGGTTCAATTCCCACATCTTTGTCTGACACGACGGGTCGTCACACGGTCTGCGTGTTGTCCTTTTATAAAAATCCAAAAAAAACCTTTCAAACATAATCCATTCCGACCATTAGACTTATCCAAAATACTATTATCCAAACTCGCAGTCCAAAATTTACAAGGAAGTTAAACATAATGAGGATCCTTTTTCCCAGGTAATAACATGTGAATGCCTTCCTCGTATATTATTTTACAAATATGCAACATCCTGAATTAACAAAATCAACCATCTCTTATTCCAAAATCACTACCTCAATGTTAGGACCATATTATGGTTTATCTTTCCTTCAACCATGTAATTTCCAAAAAAAGTTAACTCGCTGTAGAGTCACTTTTCTTAGTACCATAAAATCTCAAACCCTTAATTAAATAGTATTGCAGTACAATCCTTATTTATTTCAAGAAAATAATTGATACAACACTTAAATGAAATAATTCTAAAATAACAACATAATACCAGTAGTCATTCCTCTTCATCTGTGGTAGTATCATAACTTGATTATTATTCAATAGCATCATTTGCGGCATAGTCTGATGACTGGGACATTGGTTTGAATAGTGTCAAAACTCTTTGAAAATGAATCATTGTACATTTGAAACCATTTTCTTACCCTTGCAGTCACATACTTTGTGCCCTTTTCCTCCACACATATAACAAACTCTCATTCCTTTCAGGCATGTTCCAGGGTGTTTCTTCCCACAGTTATCCCATATGGAAAAATTCTTCTTTTCCCTCTTCCCTTTATCCAACTTTATCTATTCCATCCTTTTCTTCTCTTGCTTCTCCTCAAAGACATAGGACTCCGAGAATTCCTTACTCATCTTATCAACACATGATATTATTTATTCATATGATGATAATATGTGGGAAACTATTTCCCTTCTAAATTCTGGCTTAGGACCATGAATGATATGATCCTTCTTACTCTTTGGATAATATGTATTATGGCAGTTCACATTTCTTCTACTGGGCGCCATTTCTATACAATAGCATAAACTAGTTCAGTTTATGAATTTCAATGAATAATTACCAAACTTGTAAAATACCTAACACAATTTGAACAGTTTATGAATATAATCCATAATCATAAAAATGTTTTCATTAAGTAATTATATACTCATAATCCCTTAATAATGGACTGTAATGAAAATGAGAATTATCCTAAGCATATCCCCCGGGAGTTTCGTAACCAAGAGTGTATCAAGTCCCATTGTCAAGCACCCATTTCCATTCGAGTCAATCTCAAAGCGGTGTTTTTGGGTATTACCCCTAGGTACATCTGTGCCAGATCCACCTCTACCTACTCGTATCCAGACAGGGATGTATTGCTCAGAAAACTAACAAAATCTCTACAATACCAAAATTATAGGAAGTTCTTCTATACTAATCCTCAATGTCTATCTTAGGGCTATGTGTTCTAATCAGAGTTTATGTAAATCTATTTTCCATGGGTATTTCTAAACTTCCTCTAATACCCACTGTAACACCCCGACCCCAGTTACCTTGAGTCGGTGCATTATTTTAATACATTGGCATGATTACATGGAATCAAGTCCCAAAGGACCGATAAGTTTAGTAGTCTTGGAAAAATAGATTACATACATGAATGTTACATTTTAACTTTAAGACGTACAAAACAACATAAATAATATTTATGAATGCCATTATTACCTTGGCTTAACCCTTCATATCAATCACATTATACTTCTTGGAATCCTGGGAAAAATAAAACATAGAAAGGGGTGAGCTCAAATGCTCATTAAGGTTAAGCAATACATCAGAAACTTTCAAAAATAAGCATTAACATTTAAGGAAATGTATAAAACTAAAACAAATGTATTTTGAATTTGAACTTTAGCATAATATGGCAGAAATAAAATGAAATAATTCCATTTACTTATTCACATGTATATTCTACTAATCGAATAATCACATGAAAATTCAATAAACACTTTCATAATGATGGAATTCATAATGCCAGACTATCATAACCGCATAGCCAAGGCCTCGTGCGAAGACTAAAAATAATATTTTGTCAAGGACTTGTGCCAACACACTAGTTTGTCTCATGAGACCTACCGATGCATCATGGAGCTATAGTGGGCTCCACCCATCACATATTAAGTCCAATGCATTCCCATCAGAAAAGGTTTAAACATAAAATAATCATTCATATTAAAAATACCATACGAAATGTCAATACATTCTCCATAAACCATTAATGGTATAAAAATTACACATACACAGTCAAAAATATCACAAAACCTTCAATAGAAGTTTTGTATAATAAATAAACTTCAAATGAGCTTAAAATCCATCAAATGATGAGTAAATATTTTTTAGAGACATATTCTTTTTTGTAAAATAATTTAAAAGTCACACATTTATAAAGGAAGTAAATTTAAAAGAGATTTTTTAATCAAAGTGTCCCATACCACTTTGAAACTTTTGAAAATAATTATCATTTCAAAACATTCATGTCCATATAAATAAATCCTTAACATCATTTTGAAAACATGGACATTAATTGAAAAGATTCAGAAAGATAAACCTTTAAAACATTTGAAATTTTTATATTGATAACGAATACCTTTCAAAATCCTTAAAATCTTCATTTTCAAATCATTTTTATGAAAAATGATCATGGACGATAAAAATTTCCCAGTAAATACTTACACATAAACAATCTCGGATAATGATGAGATTGAGAAATTAACCCTTACCAATTTGGTAACTTAGGAAACATACAACCCATGAAAGAGGTATCATAAAATGAATATGTAAATACACATAAATTAAAGTGTATTACACAAAGAATACAATTATGGGCAGTACATACACCACACAAAAGGTAATAGTGGCAATATGGCATGAATCTCATGGGAATAAGGAGTGAGATGAAAACCCCTTGCCTTGCACTTTTCTTTAGTTGAGGGTACATTTATCCTCCTATAGGAAGATCATAGTTCGTTATTAAATTGTAATATAACCATATTAATATTTATCATATCATATATGATTTATTTATGACTTTATATTACCCATTTAATAATAATTTATACGTTATGTTAACATTTCGGGTAATAATCACTTTCTTTATCGTACGTGTTTTAACTTGTCACTCTTGGTTGTATCACTTAAATCATGATTAAAATACTTCCAGAATATAAAACATGATAAATATATCATATATATAAATATGTATAATATACATATATATGAAATGGATAACACCATTTATGGAGATGGTAGTCCGTACGTACGCATAAATGTTGTTTCTGTTTTCATATAGTATTGAACGGAAGTAAGTGAATAAGATATATGTAAGTACATAAATAATTATATATATATCTACAGTAGAATTATTATGTCATATATTACATACATATTAGCAATATATATTTTTATAATCGTTGATGAATGGTGAACTTGAAAATGAATCTCATCGCATCGTGGAGACGGTAATCCATACGTACGCACGAGTGAAAATATCATTCTATTGATTTTAAAATAATATATAATTGGATGGTATATCATACATAAAGAATCATTATCATGTTATATTTATTATTTAAATGAATTAAAAATCATTATTATACCCATCCAAATAATAATATATTGAATAACAATTACACCACGACGTGGAGACGGTAAGCCGTACGTACGCACGTATGGTGACATGTCATTCAAAGGATGGATAGAATAATGAATATGGTTGTACCATTTTTATAATAATATTAAATTATATTGGAGATACTGGATTCATTATTTTAGAATGGTAATAACAATGAAATAATAAGTGGAAGAAGAAAGGAACGTGAAAAAGGGTGGTGAAATCATTACCTCTTTTTCGGGTTCTTCCTTTTGATTTGATCAAAAGGGCTCCTTAGGATGGCTTTCTGGCTAAAGTAAGGCCTCTAGGATAAAGTGAAAAAAGTTGAGAGAGTATTTGGGTAGGGTTTGGATGAACCAAAATGCTTTTATGGTGTTAATTAATTATAAGGGGGAGTTTCCTTTTATAAGAGGGGTGAGGGGCACCTTCGGAAAAGCTAGAAATATTATCTTATAATAAATTCATATTCGGGTTATAATGGCTCCAAAGTGGATTATTTAATGGGTAAGGTGGGGATGGGTTGGAAACCACTCAAATAATATAATTTAGACAGGTTTGGGTCATTATATTAAGCTTTTCCTTTAGTTTTAAATCTTAGTTAATTAATTTGACACTTACCATCTCACTTTGTATTTTTATATTATATAGTTAATAAATTTATTATATACATCCAAGATACCCCCAAGTGGTCCATTAATGGTTCAAATATCATGATATTAGTCTCTTGGACCAACCTTGGATTTTTATAAATTTAATATCAATTCATAATATAATATTTGTTTTAAAAACTCTTTTATGTCAATTTTGACACTATTCAATAATTGACTTTTGTAAAAATCATAACAGAATTATTACATCGAAAAAAGTTAATTAAATAAATACTAATATGTCATATTATCCTAGAAAATTATTTTAATTCATTAAAAGTCTCATATTATATTTATTTGGGTATTTATAATATTAATTATTTTAATTTTTCACTATTATGGTAATTACTGCATCATCATTGTGTCATAAATAAATTAAATTATTTAATTTATAAAAATTATAAATAAAATATAAATATGTAGTAAATATTTTTATCTTTCTAATTAATATTTATAGCATAAAATAAAACATATATAACCCTATGTAAAAATTGTTTTTCTAAAAGAGATATGCTTATGTCAATTTTGTATTTATTTTAACTTAATTAAAATAAAGTGTCCCTATCACCTACAAGTGGCTTAATGGGGTCCCAAAAACTACCCAATGATGCCCATGGTTGTAAATGTATCCACAAATAAGGTTAGGACACGTTTTAGGGTAATTTAGTATTATTATAATATTATTTTCTAACCCTTATTTACCAGATTTTCCCTTTAACCATGGTAAATAAAATATTTACCGAAGTAATTATTCAAAATGTCTAAAGTAAAATATACCTATTTACACAATTTGGACATCCTGATTCCAAATATGGAATCCATTTTTCAAAATTCAAAACACAGAAGGGGCAGAAATTAATTTAAAATTAATTCCCGCTATCAAAACAGAAAGCATGTTTTTAAGATATAAAAACTATCAAAAGATTGATACTTGTTTATGTCCGATTTAATTGTGAAATTATGTCCAATGACCAAAATTGTATTAATTGGTAAAATTATATTCTAAATATACTTTAAAACCACTAAAATTCATAATTTATCACTATTAATTATTTTGATTGAAAATGTTGTTTTTAATTAAAATTTAGTAATTTTCACTATTCATCAAAATATTAAAGTTTTCCGAAAATTACCAAAATTTCACCTTAGGCTATATTCGATAGTCCGAATCCCAAAATGATGTTCATTTTGAGAGATAAAATTTTTAAAATTTTAAAAATATGGTATTACTATTCATAACGGTTACTTTGATTGGTCGTGGTGTGTGTTAGAACTCGATGTTGCGTACAACACACGCTACTGTATTATTCAAAGAGAAGCATACCGTGGATGCTCGGGGAGTTATAGTGAATTTATTTGGTTTGTGAAAAATGATAAAGAAGTCGTTATTGTTTGTGGTTTATATTATTATTCGTGTGTGAGTTTGGCTTGAAATGAGGTAGGATTGTTAGGGACTAGTTTTTTTGTCACAATTAGGGTTCCTGCCACCTACCTCTAATGATAGTCTTAGAGTCACCATGGGATGTTTTAATTTTTTATATGGGTTCACTTCATGGTGAGACGTATGGGCTATAGACTACACGCGAACATCAGGTGGTAGTTATGTAGTTGTTTATTTTATTATTTAAATGTTTTTGAATTAATTATATTTGATTTTATTTATGAAATTATAATATTTATTTTTCTCTTTTTTGTTCATGTGACTAATGTATTTTCTAGAAACATGCCTCATTGGAATTCTATTATTCACATAAAAGAGGATGTCAGAGAGAGTTCTCCCTCACCACTTCATCAGAGAATAGTATTGGCTATGGATTGGGGTATCCATGATCTTCTTCCAAGGCTAGATCCTATTCTAGTTCTAGTTTGGGAAGATGATATATGTCCTTGGAATGAAAATTCCCAAGAGTTTTTTAAAAATACTCATCCTACATTCTTAGGTAGTATAAAACCCCAGTAAGAGGAGTAGTGTCTCGAAAAGATTCATCACATGTTTGAGATACTAGACACGCCTATGGTGGCCAGGGTGAAATGTGTATCTATCCTCTTAGATTTTCCCATCCAAAGGTGGTGAGAATTAATGCTTTAAGATGGGTAGCATGAGCTGATGATCTGGAATGAATTCAAGGTTATAATGAAGGAAAAATACTTTCCTAACATTTTGTAATATTCTAAACCATGAATGTTTATGTATATTTTTTAAAGGGATCTTTCTATGAGGGAATATGACAACTTATTTTTTGAGTTGTTTCGGTATGATTTGGAAATGGTCTATAATGAGCAGATGAAGCCCTCGATGTTTGAGGGGGGTCTACCTCCTGAGATATATTCCATTGTATTATTGTTCAAGTTTAGAACATATGCATAGGTGGTTGACAATGAGTGTATGGTGGGGATCGACAATATGGGGGTCTGTTTTTTTTTTGGAAGATATTAGGTATTGGAAGTGGTACCTCTTTTAAGATGAAAATGAAGTGGGAGGAGCAGGTAAATAATGGGGGTGGTAGCTCGGCCAACCATCCAGGCAGTTTTCATCAGTGGATTCTGATGTGAGGTATGTCATGCACAACTAGTGTGGGAGGCCAGGGAACATCCAACTAGTTTTCACTTTTCCTCTATTGACTTATTATCAGTGTGGTGGTATGGGATACATAGAGTGCATTTGCAGGACGGCATGTCCACTCAATAGTGTGGCAGGATCGGTGGCTTACAAGGGAGTTCTTGCACCGTAAGATCCGTCAAAGACATGGGGATTTCAGTATCGTTGCCATTGAGGTTAGACCATAGCATCTTCATTGCAGATCTAGTTCAAGATACCGCCACAAACTAGATGACATTCTTAGGAAGATACTAGTAATCCTTATAGGGTGGATCAGATGCCAACAGGATTAGAGGTTGGGCCATCGATAGTTTTAGGTTCCATTGTGATTGCATCTTCTATAGCTGCTTCTATTTTGTGATATTGGTTCCTCTGTATTATTCATCTCTTTTCATTTTGTGAAAACTATGAATTTAACAACTACAATTTTATCATCTTCGATAGATTTGGTGATGCTGCTGGGAATGAAGAAGGAGAGAGGTATTACATGCCCATTGTGTTCCATTTCCATGTCAGGTGACGAGATGGGGATGGACCTCATAGTATTAGATATGTATCTATTTGTTGTTATAATTGTTAGGAAATGGTTGGTACACATTCAGGTTCACATTGATTACTATAGGAGGGGAGTGAGTTTCTTGAAACATGATGGAATTCTGCAGGTTTTTAGTGGGGAATAGGATCCTCAGTTGGGTCGTGTGGGACCTCCATCCCAGAGTTAGGGAATCCTATCTTACAGTTATCATCTCTCATAATTGAGGGAGATAGTCATGCTCCTGAGGGTGGTTTAACTAATTTGGTGGATTTGTTCCCAGAGTTATTCCGAGATTATTTTTCAGGATTACCCCATAGCAGAATGTGGTGTTATCGATCTATTTTCCACTGGGAACACAACCGATATCTCTTCCATAATATCATATGACCCCCACAAAATTAAGGTAATTAAAGACTCTACTAGACGATTTAGAATCCAAAGGATTATTTTTCACGAGTGTCTATCTATAGGCCACTCATGTTATGTTTTTGAAGAAGGCCAATGGGTCTATCTACTTTTGAATTGATTACCAGAAACTAAGAATGTTAACCATTAATAACAAATATAATTTTCCATAAATAGATGAATTTATTGATCTCATGATGTGGGAAACTTTATTTTCTAAAATATATTTTCATTTTGGTTACCATCAAATCAGGGTGAAAGAGTCAGGTATCAAATTGAAAGCCTTTCAAAGCAGGTATAACCACATTAAATACATGGTCATGCCCTTTGGATTGACCAATGCTCTAGTGGTCTTCATTTCACTCAATATTTGGGTGTTCTATCAATATATAGACTCCTTTGTTGTGGTATTCATGTATTATATCATTTTCAACTCTAGTTATGAGGATGTTCAGGAGCTTCTTTTTCAAATCTTGTTAAGCTTTTGCAGGATCATTGCCCTTATGAAAAGTTGTACCGGTGCACATTCTAGATCAGGGAGTTTATGTTTCTAGGGCTTGTGATCTCATAGAATGATGTTTTGGTGGACCCTAAGAGTATTAGAGTGGTTATGTCAATGGAATATCCAAAAAAAATTTCAATATTAGGAGTTTCTTTTTCCTAGTTAATTATAACATAAAGCTTCATTCAGATTTTTCTCGGCTAGTATACCTAATGACTATGGTCACCCAAAAATAGATGAAGCTTTTTTGGGTCCAAAAATTTCATAAATATTTCGAGAAGTTGAATTCGCGCCAGACTACCTCAAACATGTTGATCATGACAGAATATAGAACGAGATATGTAGTGTATTGTGAAGCTTCATGTATGAGTCTCAGGTGTGTGCTTATGCAGGATGAACATGTAGTGGTGTATGGATCCCTCTAACTCTGACCACCCAAAAAGAATTACATGACCCATGACATAGGGTTAGAAGCTGTTATGCATGCTTTGAAAACATTGTGACACTACCTATTGAAGGAGAATTGTTTGGTCTATCTTAACCACAACTGCATTCCCTATATATTCTCTCAAAACAATGTCAATTTGAGGCTGCACCATTGGATTGATTATTTTATGAGTTTCGACTATGACATAGTCTATACCTTGGGAACGGGAAATGTGGTGGTGGATACATTAAGGAGAAAATTTCCAGTGAAATCATTGATGATGTATAGTGATTAGTAAACTCTAATGAGACTCATTGCTCATATGTATGTTGAGAATAAGGAGGATAGTTGAGGTTTTTTCTTAACGGGCATTCAGTGGACTTCTTCTCTCTTGGAGTTGATTTAGCGAGAATATCCCAATGATGAGATTTGACAATGGTTGAGGTTATTTCTTCTAATTGGGGAGATGCCTTCAGATTGTTCATCATCTCCCAACAGAATGTTGTGATTCATGGGCCATTCAATAGTTCCATCATATCTACAGAATGTGGTGATGTAGGATATCCACCAGTCTTAGTGGGATGTCCATCTAGGTCCCACCAAGATGTATTATGATGTGTAACAATAGTTTTGTTGTCCAGGTATGAGGCAGTAGATAGTTGACATCATGATGAGTAGCTACACATGTCACCAGGTGAATGTAGAGAAATAATGTCTCTATGGATTCATCCATCCAGTAGACATTCCTACCTGGAAATGGGACAGGGTCACTGTGGAAATTATTATTAGTCAACCTCATACACATCGAGGTAAGAATGTGATTTGGGTGTTGATTGATTGTCTGAAAAAATAACAGCACTTCATTCTGATCAAAGATACATATAATGAGGATTATTTTGGCTGATTATATCTTCAAAAGGTTGAATGTCTTAATGGTGTTCCATCTGTAGTTTTCTTGGATAGATACTATAGTTTCACTTCCCGATTTTTGGATGGGATTCAAAAGTCCATCGGGACTCACATTTAATTGATCACAATATGTCATCCTTAAAAGTATGGTCAGATAGTGTGGGAGATTTAGATTTTTGAGGACATGCTCATTTAATGTGTTGTGAACATTGGATCTTCCGATGATAGAAACATAGGACATGGTGAATTATTAAATAATAGTTGTTACCAATCATCAATCTTAATGGATCCTTTTTAGGGGATTTATGGTTGGCTTTATTAGTGTCCCTTGTGTTGGGATGATGTAGGTGATACCCCAATGTTGGGGTTGAGTTTATGATGGAGAAATGTTTTTTTGGTTTTAATAACTGACACATAAATTACTTATTTTAAAGTCATCATAAATGAAATTTATATTCTTTGTTCTTTTTAGGGGTTTCCATTTCATTTTTGTAGAAATTGTTGGATTTCATCATTTGGGCCCAACACTGATCCCATTTATAGATTTAAAAACAATGTTTTTTCTTTTATATATTATTATTTTTAAAACATTTTTTATCCATTTAAATTCCTATTTTTCCTCCCCTAACATGTGAAAACCATTGTGTCTATCTGGAACCCTTAAGAACTTATTATCATTTTGTGTATGTGTGATTTATTTAGACATTTTGGCCTACCCGCGAGCACATTTCATTCATTAAAAAAATTTAATTCATTAATATGTCATTCATTTATATCTATTATTAGGGATTACACATCCCACACTAATACAACAATACTAGGCCTTCCCCAATTTTCGTTCATACCTCATTTGAGCTCATCTAAATCACAGATTAGGGATAATTTTATAAGGGTGTATCAAATCATCTAGTTTTGATAAGTTAATTTGTTTCATCCCTAAATCATTAAATTTTCACTATTTTTCAACATTTCAGTCCCCACATGACCATCTCAGGCTCATTTTAACCTCTCTATAATTTTTTGAATCTTGGAGAATCAATCATTGGTTGATTTGGAGTGATTTCATAGATATCTTTATAATATGTGTGTTTCCTTCCTTCCTCCTCCATTTTTCTAAGGGTTTCATACATATGAGTTTGGTTTCATCTATTATTATTTAAGTTACTAATTTATATCAGGATGTTAATATAACAATGTTTTTTATTTTCAGTTTCTTTATCAAATATTGTGATTTTAGGTTTGTTTTCACTCCCTTGTGTTGCGATAGTTGGGCGGTAGAAGTTCAGCCTATGGATTTGAAAGTGTTGACATAGTTGGTATGTGATTCAATGTGTAATAATTGTAAAATGAGTTATATTGTTGGATTTATATTTAATTACTCTTACTATGTCATTGTTTTTAGTGAGAAAACTATTTATTGTTGCATTTATTATGAGGTTGATCATTACGTGGCCATTTTGTGTCAAAATATGCGTTTTTTACATTGCATTCCAGGTTGTACCAATTTTATTTGTTTTATAATTCATGTATTGGAGTTCTAAAAATGTTTTAGTGGTGAAAAATCTTTATTTGGAGTATTTTATGGATTCATTTTGTGTTAATAGATGGATTTTAAATGGATTTTATGTGTAATGTTTTGTTATAACCTGTATATTGGTATTTTTGTAATTATAAGAATTTTTTTAGTTAAACAAATGGTGAAAATAATATTTACCTACTCTTTTGATTGTGTATATCTGAAACTGGAATTTTTATGCATAAATGGAATTTGGTAGCATGTTGAACTAGTTTCAGCAGAAATAGTGAAACCTAGGTATCATGGTTGGCAGACGTGTACGGGCAAGATAGTGATGGGGAGTGGGGTTTTCATTGTTTCATATATCAAGTTTGATATTGAAAACAATAAAAAAAGTATGATTAATATGTTGGGGAGAACTAGGTTATTAGTGATTCCCCTCCTAGTGGCTCATGCATGCAAACATATATTGTTATGGTTACTTTCACACTGAGATGCGATGTACGTGGGGCTCACAACTAAATAGTTATGAGGGGTGTTCCAATGTAGAGTTATCCTTAAATATTTAGAATTTATCATTGGATATTGGGGTGTTGAGATGAAAAATTTTGTAGCATACATATTCTATTTAAATTTACCTCTTCCTTAAAGTTACCTTTTTTGAAAAATATTTTCATTTAAAAGATTCACCTTTAGAATTCATTACTAATGTTAATTGTGTATACAACTTGAATGCTTTTTTTCTTATAATTATTATCACATAGAATTTCTGGGTGGGATACTATTGGGTTAGGCTCACACCCCACTTACACATTTGGGTGTATATATAAATTGTTATGTTTGACAGAGGTAAGAAAAATTCTTTTGGAGATGGTAGTTTAGTTTGCAAGTTTCTTCTATTGTGTACTGTTGTGGAGACGGCTCGTGGTTGAGGACCCCTTGTTGTGTGGTGGTCATTGGGTATTATTTTCTGATACTATTGTAGTTTGGTACCCCTTATGTTCATGTTAAAAATATTATATTCGTTTCTGATTTTTTAAAATTAAGGCTTGTTTGGCATGAATTTTAAGATTAATTTTATTTAATTTTCTATTGTCTTATGAATACTTATTTGGTTAAATCGTCCCCAAACCTTATTTATGATAACCAAGAACATGTTCCAGCTCTTGGGGATATGGAACACCCTTCAAATCATTTTCAGGTCTAGGATTTATTGCCAGTAATGAGGGAAACCATATTCGGTTCGTGACAGTTCATGTCACTATTGTAATATTAAATTAATATGTGGGATAAAAAGCCTACGGATATAGGTCCTATGCATAATGACTTCCAACCGCATACCACCACATCCATGTATATATGATTTTTTGATACCAAATTGTAGTTTATATTTTATTTTTTTCTATACAAATTTACTAATAATATAAAATCAATTTTTTAATAATATCCATCATGTATATTTTTAGATGTTCTTAAAAATGATTCAATGAAATTAGATTTTATAACATCTAAATAGAGAAAATGAATTAGTCTTCGAAATTAATATTTGACAGAAATGTTGTTTAAAGGGGTAGAAGCTGTTAATAATGGTTTGTTGGAATTTATGATTTCTGCTCCAGATATTTTGATATTTGAAATGATATTTTCAAAATGCATTTTGGTAGTTGATATTTTTTAAAATTAAAATAGGTATAATTATTTATAAAAAATTAATCAATACAACTCAATGAAAACACCTAAAAAATATTACTAGTAAGTTTTATTGTTGAGGTCAATATCTCTAGTAGAGAGTGAAACTCTGGAGGTCAGTACTAGTGGGAGACAGCAATGGAATATGTTATTGAACAAAAGAAATATTTGTTTAGGGTTGTATTGGGGAACCGCTAGTGTGGTGTAGAACCTAATTTATTTAATATACAACTACATTAAAATCACAATTTATTACTCTGATGTGATCTCTTTCAATATGGTGAAATAAATTATAGTTAATATTAACTTAATAAATAAGTGTCTAATTTCATTTGTTTTAGAAACAATATTTTATAATCTCTTAATTTAATACACACTATGAATGAATACTCCATGTCATATTCAACAACATAATATTAGATAGAATGTGATTCAGAAATACATGATCCATTTGAGTGAACAATATTTTTATTGTAATGCTTTGTATGAATATTATATGATATATAAAACTACACATATAATATATGAAAGTCATATTGTAAAGTTTTAATAAGTAGGATGTATTTTCCTACATTAAATTGTTATCAAATTCTATAAGTTATATTTATGTGATTTTAGAGTAGACATAATGTAATTGAATGATGTAATACAATAAATATAATACATCAGTATGTGTAGAAACTTGTTTAATATAAATTTTCCTTAATTAGATCATATAATTATACATTAAAAATTTCTTATTTGTAAGACTTTGACCCTCATACAATACTGAATATGAATTATTAGGGATTCCACAATGATTATACATCATTGTTTGACTGATATAATACTTATTAATAAATAAATTGAAATTTATATGTAAATTTCTTTTGAATCAATTAATAAATAAAAATTATATTAGAACACCATATATAATAATTCCATGATTTAGTATTTTAAAAATAGGTACAAGATGTAGAATTTTTTTGGGGGGTTAACATTTTCATTCATGATGTTCTCTATCATTAAATGAAAAAAATCAACCATTGTTAGGTGTCTTCAAAATGAAAGGAAAACAATCACAAAATCATCCCAGTGATCATGGTGAGATTATAAACTACATGTGAAAAACTAGATGACTCAAGAAAATCATAACCAATATTCAATTGGTAAAAAACCATGATATTAACTAAGGGATTTCACCTCATATAGTGGAATCTGTATCAGAAAACAAATACTATATGACAATTAATGCATATACGTATTCATATTGAATTTTTTTATTTCATACGGCTTAATTTGATAAAAAATTAACCAATTCCATAATATTTGAAATATTATATTGAAAAATTCATAGTATTTAATTATCTATAAACGATAATTAAAATTAATGGAATTATAATAGTATTTTGTTTTAAAAAAGAATTACGTTATAAATTATTATAATAGAATTATTTTTACTATCACTGAGTTTAAATATCAAAATATAATTATAAATAATAATTGTCCGAAGATAGTGGAAATAGAAAAAATATGGAATGAATTTATGAATGGTCAGAATATAACTAAAGTATAATGAAAACAATGATGTATAATATATAATATATTCTTCTTAAACCTATTTTGTTGAATATGAATTTGAGATCTAATGAACTAATTTTATGTTGAATAATTAATGACGATGCATATATAAGTTACATGTATGTACTAGTACTATCAATATTCAGACCAAGATGATTTAGAAATCTTTTATATGACCCTTTTCTATATGTAATACCCTAAAACACCAAGATTAGTGAAGGGTGAATGAAGAAGTAAATATTTCTTATTAATGAGATGGAAAATTAGAACATTTTGGATAGAATATGTCAAACCTATTTGATGGAACCATGAAATTATCAAATAGACATATATTTTAATTGAATCACAACATATCCTTTTTTCAATTGTTAACCACTATGAAAAATTCAATGCAGTATACACTGACATTGAATCATCCAGAAAAGAATCCACTAGGACTCACTAGATAGTATGGATTTCAATTGTTTAGAAATTTTCAACCTATTCTAGGAACACTGACATTATAAAAAAATTTTGGATGACACATTTCCCCAATTAGATCAATTATGTTGAATCCCCAATTTTCACAATAATGAGGTAACCCTTCTATTTTTATGAACATGAAGGTCAAAAAAATATCATAGTTGATATATATTATTTTTTACATCATGTTATTCTATTTATCATGAAATAATAAAATTAAAAAACTTTTAATATAATCATATAATACTGAATAGTTACCTTTCATTGAATTACCTCATTCATTGAACAACTATTTTTTTCAATGAGCATTCATCTTGCACAAAACTACACACATATGTGAAATTATAAACATTAGTGAAACTATATGCTATCAGGAATATTTAGATTTCATGAAATGTACTTTTAAAAAATTCCTTATCTTCAATGAATTCATAACCATTTTTTTCTTGAAACTCATTTTAACCTACGTTTATTTATTCATGTATGAATTATGTTTACAAGAGAGCTTCGTAAAATAATACTAAGTATCTTTTTTATAACTTATCTCAAACTTTTTTGAGGATTGGTATCCAATTTGTTTACATTTTCTCATTGATGAATCGTAACGGATCACCATTTAGTTTTTTTGAAATTCATCATTCATGTTCAAGAAGCTCCTATCTTCATGAAGATTTCAATGATTATTTTATTTTATGAACTCTTATAACTGCATAACATACTATCATTCCTTCACAACACATCCATATTTTGTGAATACAAATTCATGAAACACCAATTCATCACAAGAGCATATTATATTGTGAAACTCCAACCATTAGGAATCGCCATCATATATAAATTCCATATTCAAAAAAAATCCACTTACTCCTTAAAATTACATGGCCTAAAAAAACCAAAATCAAATATGTATTAATTTATAAAAAATAAAAAATAAAATCCATTTCTAAAAGTTAGAAACACTGTTCCAATAATATCAAATGTGTGTTTTGATGGATGTTTTATAAAAAATTCAACATAGACTTATCCTAAAAGAAAATCCTATTAATAGTAAAATAACTCATCCATCACTATAAGTATATGTTAGAAAAAATAACAATTTATCAAAATATTTTATTCATATACTATAATGACTCGAAGGACCACTATTGAAATATACATTAAAACTAATTCAATCCATTGAATGACACCCATTCTTCCCCTTTGAAAATAATCCAATAGAAACTACATTTATAAATTAGTACCCAAAAAACAAACCAGAGATAATATATCTAAAAGATACCTTTTTAACATAACCAATAGATTGAAGAATTTATTATAAATGTTTATATGTTTTAAATCCCAACAACTTCATGGAATGATATATTGTTAAACCCATAACATCGACTGATGTTCCTCTTTCATTGGTTCTTCTAGAGGCTCATTTAGCAAGTCATTCACATGATCATTACTTCCAAGACTGTCAAAATTAATTATAACTTGTTCATGATTTTAATTAATGAAGTGATATATAATCTCAATATGTTTTGAATGAAAATAAATAATAAATTTTTATGTCCAATCTATTTTTATCATGTTTTCATATTTTCTCAACATTGTCAATTTTAGCCAATAACTAATATAAATAAATTTTTCATTCCTCTACAATATTTGAGTGAATTATTTTTTCACTATTTTATAATATGATTCTTCTGTACTAAGAGAGCATTCCTTTTTGTTGCAAAGTCAATAATCCAACACATTTTTTTTAAATTTAATGTGGAACCTTAGGTGTGGAATTATGGTCTCTCATTTCTCTATAATAGTCAACATTTGAAAATTTGGATAATTGTTTATCCAATAATGTTGAAATGTATAATCAAAAGATTAGAGTATATTGAATATAAATCTAGATTATTTTAATTACTAAAAAATTATATTCCTTCAGATTTGATTGGAATAAATTTTCTAAATTATTTATAATTATTTTATGTTTCATTGCTTTAGTGAAATATAATAATATTTAAATGGTATTTATATACAAGGGTGGATCCAAAAAATTTCCATTCTTAAGATTTCCATGTTTTTTCACAACTATAATTGGTTTGGACATTTTTTTATGCAGTCATGTATATTTAGTTACATTACAATATGTCATGATTTATTATCCAATTTAATGAAGGTGTAGTCCTTCTATTGATTTAACATCTTCCATAATAATTATTTTAGTTCACCAATTGGAGAAATTAAACATTATTATTTAATGTGATAGAAAATTCATCCACTAATACATGTCTTCCTCTACTAAATATAATATCATCTACATACACATGCACCCTATAGATACCCCGATGAATTATACAGAGGTTGAATATTGTCTTCACCACATATTTTAAATTAAATCATCATTAGCAAATCATCTAGTTGTCAATACTATTTTGGGAGTAATATCATTAGACCAAAAATTTTCTAAATGAATTAAAACCATTGCTTCATCATTCTAAGTAATAAATGCACATATTTGTTCAATGTAACCTAATTAATTATGATCACCCTTTAATAATTTTATTTTGACTTTCATTTTTCAAACTATGTTCCCTATTTATATATATTTTACAAGGAAGAACCTAATCAAACCTAGATGAGCTATTAAAGTAAATTTTTACTCCTTTACATTTTTCTTCAATATATTCACAGACATTACAAAATAATCATTTATTCTTAAAGATAAAATTTCTGAGATAATAGATAAATGTTTTAGGATCAACATTTTTACAATAATATCATGATTGTATGGAGACATAATAAGATGATATGTCATGTTATTTTAAATGTGGTATAGTTCCTCATTAATGGACTTGTACCAATATTTTCCATTCACTACTAATTAAAATGAGGTCTGCATCATATTTGATAAGAGAGAATAATGTTATTCATTCCTCATTCATATTGTCTATATAGTTGTGGAAAAATCGTCAATATTGTAATGTTGATAAAAATATAATCATATACTTATCTAATGGAGTTATGGTAGATACACAACAATAATGGATTAATATTACAAATAAACTTATATATATTCATCGTTTTGATAACATTGAGTATAGGGTAAGACTTCCTCGGTTTTGCTATATGAATCTATCCCATTTCATATTTCTTCACCATCTTCAATCAAAAAAATTTATGATACCATAGATTTATGATAGTCATATACTAAATTATAATGAAATTATTTATTTATAAAATTATTTTATGATTATTATTGTAAACATTATATTCTTTACAATCCATTGAGTATTCATGTAATTTTCCATCACATAGCGCATCACTATAATTTCATGTATTTCCATCATTGTTTCAGATAAATTACTAAGATCAAATGGATCCAAAATAATTTACTGAGGTAATACTTACATGAAATATTTCATACTATGTCTTTCCATTCCTAGATTCAGTTCTATTAAATTTTGAGAGTACCCCACAACTAAAATAGCTAGATTCTATAAAAAATGATAAATTCAACACTCAATATACGTAGATTTTTCAATATTACTACCCTATCTATTTATTCATTTGATTATTCAATTTTATAGGAGTTATCACTAAAGTATCATCATGTAGGATGCCATGTTTTTTCTTTGTTTTTTTAAATTTAATCTGATGTGCATTCTATTCCATTTTTAGCTCGTAATATCTTTTATTGTGCAAAAAGTATCCTTATAAATCTTAAATGGTATTTTTTTATATATTTAATAATCATTCCTTTACACAAGAAAATATAAAAAAAATTAAATTCTACTATAATCCTGAAAATAAATAATAAAGGCCCATTATCCATTAGTTTCATCCCTATTCATTACACCACAAACATAAATTTGGAATATACGATGAATTTTAAATTCCATTTTTTTCTTTGTATTATATGAATTCAATACTATAATTCCATTATTGTAATATTAAAAAGTATTTTCAAAATAACGGATTATATTGTCAATATCAATAATATATTTTAGCATGGATAGGTATTCCTTACTCCGTTAAATAATGTGACCAAACCTCTATATCCACATGTTGTTTTCCTCAAAAAATGTTATGAAATGTGTTTTTCAATTACTATATATGTAATATAATATTTTCTTTTGATTCTGGAATAATGAGATAACTACAAATCATTCAATTGAGGTGGAACCATTTCAAATTAAGTGTCACTACCAGTCCTATGTTAAAGAGTTAATTCACACTAACGATACTGTGATGAAAATCACCCATGGCATAAACTTCTATTTTCTTCAGCTCTTCAAATTATGATTTTTTATTTCCTCTAACTCTTATGATTAAGAAAAAGTCATTACATAATGATAAATTTCCATAAACTATTTCCTTTACATTTTTCAATTGATTTTTTTCCTAACATTGTGGGATCAGAATCTGTGATTATAAATATAGGTTTCATAATTAATTTTTTATTTTAGTGTGATCTCTGCTGGGATGGTTATATCAATCATAATTTTTTCATCTTGAAGTTACCTAATCCATAGGAGACATAAGATGTACTGTAATATATGTTTTGATAATGCATGATAAAATCATATTCAAATTTTTATTCCATATAAGATCACTTATTTTCATGTGTAATTATTCATTGTTAACCATTATTTTCAAGGATTTTTATGTGTCATTATCATAATGGCCTGGGTATGAAACAAATTGAATGAACATAATGTGTATGTAAATGGTAAACACTAAAATGGGTTAATTATATGTTTTAAAAAAATTGTATCCCTTAAATAATTAATTTTTAAAAATTTTAAACTATTTCATTTTTCAAAACCTATTACGAAAAAAAATTGAAAATGGATTGGCCTATGGGTCTTGTTATAAAAATTTCGTAATTGGGTTCATTAAGATATTTATAACATAGGTCGTACATAATGGTATTCACAGTATATGTGGTATTTATTGTAATAAATGTGGTTATGATAATTAGAGTAAAAAAAATATTGATTCTATCATATATAATATAGAATAATATTGACTAATTGATGTGATCGTAATCAGAGAACTCATCCATATAATGATTTTAATAAGATAATATAGAATAGAAATTTGAATATAAAGAATATTTGCTTTCTATTTCAATAGAAGAAGATATAAAATACATGTAAATTAATAAATGTATTTATCACAATGAGAACTATTTCTAATAACCAAGGATAGAGTTCCCTTTATTTAAACATTCAATAATGCATCCCATATCAACACCAATGCAATCCCTTGATATGATTATCGGCCTCAATCCTTCATCCTATCCTAGGAATCCCTAAATCAATAAGGTGATTAGAATCTTTGTATTCCTACCCTTATATGTCCCCAATCATAAAAAGAACAAAACCACTATATTTCTAACTATAAAATCCCTCAATCATAATCACAATGATTTTCATCACACAAATAATGGAATCATCATTGATAATATAATATGGAAGAATAAATTAAAAAAAACTAAAAAAACAAAGTTTTCACTTGTATTTTATTTGGAATAGATCTCCAAAATTCATAAAAATAATCATTTATCATCATTGGGCTCTTTCAAATGTATGGTATTTATATGAAATCATCACAATAGTCATCTTGATATTCAACATTATGATTTTCAATTAAAATCATAGAGGTCCTTTGACACCTATCACACTAATGGGCATATAAAAACCTAAAAAATGACAAAATATGGATTGTCATATGATACATGACATCATTTTGATTTAAGGGAAATCCTTTAATTACAGTCCAATTTTCTGTGTACGATAAATGATCAATGTGATGATTTATGATATTTGTCTTAGTACAATTTATATTGTTTCACAAATATTGTTAGAACAATAGGGTAAAAAACATGTACAATATAAATCATATAAATTATAAATGATATAGATCATATTCAGGTTTGTTATGATAATAAATGAATGAGTTATTATTGTAATACTCAGGAGTGTGATTATTATTATAAACACTATAAACACTGTAATGAAAAAATATGAATCAATTTTTTTAAAAATAAATTTATCAATATAAGTATAATAAAAGGATTTTTAAAATACGTTGATCATAATATATTTAGTAATTATGAATTTAAGTTCGTGTGTGTGATTTCCAAAATAGAAGCAATAGAGATGTCAAAAAATAGTCTTTTGAATCAACATTCTCTCCCATATTGGATAATACAAACAAGACATAAATATAAAATTTCATTTTCAAACATAATTAAAACATTTAATAAAATTTATAATAATATGTAATCATTTAAACATATCTCCCACTATATTATAAAACTATTATAAATTAGATATTTAATATGACTATCTCTCTCTTTGAATAAAAAATTTCATAAGGATTTTATTCTATTTCTTTAAAAAAATTAACCACCCTAAGTAATTCATTCTCTCCCATTATATATCATTCTCCCTTTTAACAATATATTTCTTGTCCTATCTAAATCATTCACTTCATATTTGATTTAAAAAAGGAATTGGGAAATCATTATTTTACATAAATAAGATTAGAGAAATAAAATATAAAAAATATTAAAATTGATCATCTAGTATAAGTGAATGAACATTCATCCAAAAGACATGAAAACATTTCAATTGAACTATATATGGATAAAAAACATTCATTGAAGTTTTCAAAAGATACAACAAGGGTTCAAAAATTCATTTATTTTCCTTCTCCTTATCTTTTATTATGAGTTCTATGAAATCTCTCTTTATCATATAGTATTACTTTCTATCATCCATGAGCATTTTAAAAGATTCCTAATGATTTTGTGGATACACATCCAATTATAAAAAAAAAATTAATTCTATTTATGATTCAATTCTTCCCGAGAGATTTATTTTTCTCCAAGAATATGAATCTTTTATTCTTGAGCCTGAATCATTTTCTCAAGATCCTTACTTGCATTTTCATGCACATGAAAAATTTCATATAAAACAATTATACGTTTCAATAAAAACATAAAATTCATATAAATAAATATGTTTGACATTTCTGATTTAATGACATTTAACTTGTTATTGATTTCAGGGAATAATTTTGAATTTGTTACATATGGGCTTTGAATTTTTTTTCCTTTTTGAGAAGTATAACATGCCAATTTGTTTAAGGAATCAGCAATCTCATTCAAAATAATTCTAGTATTTTTAAATTAATATTATCTAAATTTGAGGCTATTATGAGGATTATGATACCCCATAACTAATTTTTTACAATCCTTTATATGTTAATTAGCACTTTATTCAATCACTTTGAAATAATTTTCAATCATGATTATTCACAGTCTTAGATGATTTATTGAATATGATTATTTTTATGGGTTTTGGAATCCAAAAAAATCATTCTTTCAAACATCAAGAAATATGGAATTATATTATGAAATATTTTAACAGAATAAACAATATAAATATCTTTTCTTAATGAGATTTTATTTTTGGAATCTCTATCTTACGCATAATCTGAAGGCTCTCCAAAATGAGTTCATGCATCATAATCTTACAAATTCTTGTTACAATATGCATCATTCATGTTCCTTATTTCATTACCTGAATTGTGAATTACATTATCAGCTTGGATTACCCATGTATCTTCCCTTCATTACTATACTCTAGGGGATGTTAATTTACATGATGTATGTTTTGAGAATATTTCTTATATTCTATTGATAAGATAGTTTTCTTGGTCGTTACACTCCTTTTAATTTCTATATTGATCATTTTCTTCTTCTTCCTTTTCATTTTTTTATTACTCATCATTTTTGTATTACTATTAACCAAAATAATCATCTATCTCGATCATTTCACTATCTTATTTTTCATCAAAAAATTGAAAATCTTTTGGTGTGTCTGATTCTTTACAAAATGTTTTCTTATTCTTTCAATTTTTCTTAGACAGAGGGAGTGATTGTTTCTTCATGAATGCATCGACTAAAATATATTTCTTATGTTTATTTTGAACACCATTCAATAACATATATATTTAAAAAACATTGTAGTTACTCTTTTTTAACCACTTTTTCATCTCATCATATATAAAAGAATCTTCAGTATAAATTTTCTCACCAAGGGATTAAAAAAAACTTCATTTCTTCTTGTTTTCATTCAACATGTTATTTTCCCATTTTCCATCAATTTCACCACTTCATGGAATTTTATTCGTTGGATTTAAAGAAAAATAATACCTAGATTTAGTTTTTATATTAGAATCAATCGTTTCTGATTGTTTTGGAATACCCAGACTTCTTCCTACAACTTCATTTGTAACATTGGCTTCAACATCATTCAAATATATTTTTGGTCCTGAATGAAAATGAAATTTCAATCTTTATATTGTATCACAACTAATCAATGGAACATTTATATTACTTGGTAATGACTTGATTGAGTAATTACAACACATAAATCATTCTAATATAAACATTATTAAAATCAATGGAATCAAAATAAAATGGGGCTTAATAACACTATAAATTATATTGTAAATATTTATGAGGATATATCCCATTAAATATTATATCATCATATTATCCAAAACAATTTGGATGAAAAAATCCAAGAAATTATGGTTTCTCTATCCCCATTTCAAGGAATAAAAAATCATAAATTCAAAGAGTTGTTATATGTTTATCAAATGAGTGATGTGTATTATTTTTTTCATAAACATTGAAAAGGGATTTCACAGATCCTTCTATATTGAATTTTTATTTCCTTTTTAAGTGATTGTGAGAGCTGAAAGATACATCACCCTAAGATAGTACACCCTAAAATTTGAGTCTTTTTTTACAGACATGCTAATATCTCTATCTTACAAGAGAATGATACATTCCAATAGTTATAAATATTTATCGAACTATGAAATTGACTATCATAATCAACAATAAGAGGATCGTAATTGGAGTTGTTTGTTTGTAGTAAAACCTATTCCCATCCACAAAACATGATAATTCATTTCAACGAACAATCGAACTTATCATAAAAAACATTCCATACTAGGCTTTTTTAACTTCCCAGGTAAATAAATAATATCAAATTTTCATATTTATTAATATTTTTAAATTAAATATTAATTTTACTTTAATGGGGATGCTATGTTAGATGGATTACATGATACGCAAAAATAGGTTTCTTTCAAATCTTAAGTTGCACACTAATAATATAATAATATTATTTTAAATGGCTTTTAAATCCAAGTAGTTTTATTGGAAGGAATGAATAGAACTAACTATTATATGATTATACATTTTTGATCATTGTTTTTACTTTTATCAAATAAAATTTAGTGGCATAAAATGTGAATGAATATAACTTTATGCATAATTTACATTAAAAGGTTAATTTACCACCTTTTAATGGTGAACCCTATTTAAATCTTCTTTTTTTCAATTTAATACATTCTATTTGAAAAAATTAAATTCATCTTCAGAATGTGGACATCAATATTTAATTTGTGTACATTTTTTGAATTTTTCAGAGAAAGTTCATTTTCTAATGAATTTTGAAAAATATTGTTTTTAAATTCAAAACTGTGTTTTAATATAATTTATTTATATAGTTATATTATATTTTTAATTGTTTTTAACGTTAAATTTTAATCTATTTATTCCATTTAATCCAATTATGGTCATTGGAATTTATTTCACTTTGAAATTGGACATACACGTGTCAATCTTTTGATAGTTAATCATTTATAAAAACACGCTATTTGTTTTAACAACTGGAATTAATTTTAAATTAATCAATGAAACTTCTATATTTAAAACATTTAAAAATATACATCATTTCTGAATTCATAATATCAAATATAGCTTAGGATTAGTTATTGGTAGTTTTATGAAAAACATAAATATTTTATGAAGTGTGAAACCGCTTAGTAGTTGTTAAAAAAGCCGACAATTTAAATTAAATGAAATTTTACCACTTCAATGAATTGAATTTAAAAAATACAACATAAATGGATGTTATTAGTGAATAAAATGCGGTTAAATATTTAAATACCCAAAAATTACAATGAAATTATTTTTTCCTAAATACTTTGGAATTTTATGAGTCCTCGGTTTCTGACAGCGCCTGATTCTGAGGCCCGGTGTTCCCACAATCAAATTATGAAGTTTTTTTCAGTTAAGTTCTGTAAATTTACTTGCGGTTTTTTCTATATTTTTAACTGGTGCTCAGAATTGAAATACGAGGACACCGATGAACTCGCAGCACTGGTATTCGCTTAAGGGGACATTTACTGTAGTTGCGCATTATGCAGATTGGAAGTTATTATTTAGGGATTTATAATTAGTTAAATAAAATTTTTGTACACAATTTTATTTATATGGTTTGGTTATTTCATAAAAAGGGGGAGTTAGGGGTGGGACCCACACCCACATAACCTCCCATGAGAGGATAAAGTGTTATGGGGCCAACATGAGGCTCTAACTCATCAACTCCCTTTATCTCCCCATTAACACCCCCCTTTGTTTTATTTGAAAACTCCCCCTCATTTATTTCGGTTGAGCCTCTCTACATTCCACCATCTCCTTATTAATGTGCCATACTCATCAATTTATTTATGTGGGAACCCTTAATTAATTGATTTAATTTGAAATAATTCGAAAGGCATGGCAATATTATTTTAATATGAGAAGCCTATTGTTTCATTTTGTGTTGGAAATTATTCTCTTTTTGATGGATCTAGAGAAATAAAAAAGAAAAGTGTTCTTTTCCAATGAAGAACCTAAAAAACATTCCATGAATCGAAGGACGTGAAGCAACATCATCCTTTCTTCTTCCCCCGACGTCAATGGAATCAGCGACTCTTCCTCCAACTTCGATGGGACGACACCATACTTCCGCGACGCCTGAATACCGCGAAACTCATCTTCCCTAGCTCGATGATGTGCGACATCAATTAAGATGTAGGGGTGTGTTTTTATTGGATCAACATTTAATTTTCTTTCCTTCTAGTTTTTTTTCTCTTTCACTGCCTACTACTGAACTAATGCGAAAAGCCCGTGCCAAACTAACACGGTCTGAATCCTCCTCCATTATTGTGATTTTTGGTGGTTCTTTGTGTTCATCATGGGTGAAAAACACCATATCGTTACAGGTTCATTATGAAACTTAATAATCCCAAAATGGAATACTCAACATCATGGCGACCTATCAGAGGAGCAACGACCATAACGGATGACGGTTCGGACTGAAATGGGATGGACCATTCCTTGACCGTTCATCGAGCGGGAATTCGAAACGAGTTTTCGGAGCCGATCGGAAGCCCAAAAACACCGGAATCGACTTTGGTACATCGTGGAATCCTAGATTCTAATGTTTCGTGACGAACGAACCATTGGAAAGATGATCGGGCATCAAGGGAGGTGCACTGTCCAGAGGCGTCGTTTTTCGAAAATTCCAGACTACACAATGTGTACTCCTGGAGAACACGCCATGTATTGTGGGAATTATATGGATAGGGTTTCGGACGTCAAATGGATAACACAGGGCATGTGACCTATGTCACATGGCATGCACTTTCCACACAACAAGGAGGTGGCAGCTATGCGATACCCGGCGTGTATTTTTGGAAATACTCGGACACTGATAGAAATACACTGGCAAGAGGCAAGACATGTACTCTCAATGCAGAATGGATGAAACAGATTCACGAGACTCAGTGTGTATCCCAGGGATACACAGCCACGGTGTGGAGTACACGGGAATGTCCTCTACCACACAGCCAGACATGGCCAGTGGTATTGGCTAACCCGTGTACCAATTACACAGGTTGGGGAACAATGGTTGAGGCCGTGTACAGGCACATGGCCAGCGTACACGGATCCGACCTCGATGTTTGGACATAACATGTAAACATACCACACATCGTGTACTTACTTCTCTACATGACCTGCCCTTCGACATGGGTCATTGCACATGGGCAGTACACGAGGTCTGACTACAAGGCATGCACTGTATACCAACATGCCGTGTACTTTTTGGTAAAATTCTTGGTCATCTTGTACACAGTATCTTTGATACGTTTTGTTTGGATTATCCCCTTATGACACGGCATTGGTAATCTCATTGAGAAATGGTCTGATGAATACTCCCCATGGGAGTTCAGGGTATAGTTGAGGTACGGTCGGGTTGGTTCGTACATGAAACCAACCGGGGCCCTAAGACTAAAATGATAATAAATCATAGACCGGGAGTCTGATTGATGTTCCATATGTTGCGTTGAGACCCCTATGAGGAGGCGGTCCTTTGTAATACTTCTACGCGAGTCTTCGTGAAATTCATATTATCGGATTGAGGCTTGTGGAGTGGACCCTCTCGGTGATGAGCGAGCATATTGCAGAGACCTAGTAGCTAGATGAGACATGATGACTGTTTATCCATCGACTCGGAGTGATTCAGATGGCCCAGTGGGGAGCACTTGGTTGTATCTGTAGAACCACGACATAGGAGTGCTTGGTTGTAGTAGTAGACCCGCGATACTCGACAGAAAGAGATCCTCTGTAGGCTATGAGGGGGAGCGCTTGGTTGTAGAGGCAGACCCATGGTGGGAAGTAATTGGTTGTAGCAGAAGGCCCACTATACTCGACAGGTGGAGTACATCAGCAGTCCAAGGTTAGTGGAAAGCACTTGGTTGTAGTGGAATTCCCACTATACTCGACAGAGGAGGAGTTCTCCAGCAACCATGGTTTCGACATCATGAATTAAAATCCTGGTTTGAGCTGAGTCACTAACCATTATGGTTTCCTCTGGATTGATATGGGTTACTTGATAACATAGGTATATGTTTGGGCATATACCTAATTAATGGTTATCCGTTGAAATCATTCTTTGGGGTTTATCCTTGATAGATTTTGTGAGACCATAAGGGTCTCGAGGTCCCTACTAAGTATCGTTATACTCTCCCCTACATGGGAAATTCCCGCACCTCGTTGTGATTGATGCAGACGAAAGACAATGCTGACTGAGGCTGAGTGTGCGAGGAGTGGACAGTACCCGGAGGTGGACCTCACGACGAGAAGGTACCCGATGGTGTCTGACGGACGTGGATTGTTGACGAGACCATTTGTACCTACCCTTCAGGTAGGAACCTGTAGGACGATCCAGGAGATGCTTTCACCATTCAGCTGTTTGTTTTTTTCAGTTGTACATTCTTCAATTGTAGTTGTACCTTTTTGTTGGGCTATTATTCCCGGCCCATTTTTACATTCAGCACACTTTTTTTACTACATTACGTTCTGTTTTATTCCGCTTGTACTCTGGTTGTGAGTGTTAAGTATATAAATTCAATGCCTTTCCAGATTTGGGAAATTACACCTTTGGTGCTCGTCTCCAGCCACTGGCCAATGGAAGGCGGGCTTGGGGTACTCACGATACGAGCCCCGGGGGACTGGTCTTGAAAAATTGGTATCAAAGGAGTCAGTTCTACCATAGAACTTTGGACTCTGATATTTCCTTTCAGTGAAGCAATATTGTTAAGGGTACTGAGTGTGGTTTTCGGTTCAGGGAGTCCAGTGTTGGTGCGGTGGCTAACGTATCCATACACTAGGACCCTGACCTCTGATTTTTGACTCAGTGCACAAAGACACTGATTGCGTGTGTGACTTCAAAAGTTTTCTTTAAGTCAGCACAACCATGTCAGCTCATCGGGTATAGTATTTTTACCTTGTCACATCTGTTCAGGATGCCTCCATGCAGACAGTCAGTTGAAGTTCTGGGAGAGTACCCGATGACGGCCCACCGAGTGACGAGGCTTCGGTGTAGGGACCTCTTTCTATGATGGAACATTCACGTGGTTTATCAGCAGCACCACCACCCATTGGGCAGCAAATACCACCAGCCACACGGGCGCACGGTGAATGCAAACTGAGCGCGTTGCACGAGTGCCAGCGTCAGAGGCCTCTGAGTATTCGAGGCTAGACAGATTCCCAGGACGTGGAGGACTAGATAGAGGCGA
Organism: Viscum album; assembly: GCA_963277665.1. Lineage (NCBI taxonomy): Eukaryota > Viridiplantae > Streptophyta > Magnoliopsida > Santalales > Viscaceae > Viscum > Viscum album. Next base: position 1,691,711,394 of record OY728126.1, read on the forward strand.
TTGCTAGAGTTCTCCTCGTATTTGAGAAACAATTACAGCATATGGTGATCTTAGCTACTAGACTTTTTACATGTGTGACCACGAGGTTGGTCCTCTTAGTGATGAGTCTTTGGTACGTGGACCAATGCCTGAGATAGTATCTTTTGGTATTGTGATAGAAATATCATTACCCTTTGATTAGTAGTAATGATCGGCAATACCTGTAGAATTCACTTGTAGGCTTAGTCCCTTACAAGTGTTTCTGCATCAAATACCCCTCAGGTTCTGAGGTGAGCCCGACTCACAGGTGGCTAACAACTGGCTTGAGGAGGTGGCTAAGAGTTCTTTAGAACTTATACAGCTTCGTGAGGACAAGATGTTGGTGGATGATTATTCATAGAGGCATACTGATCATTCCTGGTACTCTATGAATATGATAGGATTAGTGCTTTGGTTCTCGGACTACTAAATAAGGTGTGTTTAATGGATATATGATCCAACACTTTTCCTCTATGCATTTCTACTTATGCAAGTGTGATAGAGAGAACCTTTGTGGTTCAATATTCTTTGGTTGAACAAATATAGCTAATGAATGTTAGCAGTGGGAAAGCAAGGAACCGATGCCGATCTCAGAGACTTGGGCATGTAAATTTTTTGAAAAATAGGAAGCGTTAAGGAATGAAGAATCTGAAGAGCAGTAGACATGGAAGCGGATCTAGGATGGCAGCATGTGGTGATGTAATTTTCAACATGTTATAACACCCTGCCATTATAGTCCCCTCCAGGATCAGAGAGTAGGAGGGAAGGGGAAGAGAGTAGCTGCATGCGATCTAGGAGTGTGACCCAAGGGCTCTAGAAATGATCTGAGGTACAACCTGTGACTTTTACTAGCTGTCGTAACAATAGATATAGGTAACAATCATTCCTTCCTACAACTGATCTTGTCCCAGACCAAGAGTTTTTAGTTAAACCGTTGACTTGACCATCATGTCTGGAGATACCATTGAGAGGTGACTCGATAATCACACTTATGATGACGGTGTGATCTGACCATGGAGGTTAGATTTTCGGTTGGAACCTCTTGGTGGTAGCGTCGAGACCTTATGATGTTAGTTTGGGTATGGACTGGGCAACCACAGTTCATACACAGATTGACAATATTAGGAAAAAAGTTTTTGGTTTACCTAAAACATTTGGAAGGGTTTTCCATGGTCGGCGAAAAGGAAACCCCAGGAAGAACAAGATGTAATCATGCATAAGTGGGTGCAGTCGATCACTCATGAGTCTTCCAGAGATAAATTTGTGCCAGACTTCTCCAGATATGTTGCACCACTTTTAGCATTGACGAAGAAATGGAAACCCTTCGTATGGTCAGAGAGATTCCAACAGATATTTCAGGAGATGAGGCAGTGGTTGACCAGTGCGCCCATCATGAGGCTACCGGAGAAGGTGTAGATTATCCAGGAGTAGACGAATACTACACAGACCAGACATAAGTTCCATTCTAATAGAAGAGAGAGACCACTGGAGTTCTCGGATAGAGACCACATTTTCCTACGGGTCTCTCCTTTATGTGGTCTATAGAGATTTGGTTGGGGCAGCAAGTTATCTCCACGATTCTTCGGACCATTCCAGGTCCTCAGCAGAGTAGACGAGGTGGCTTACCGCCTGGCCCTTCCACCTCAGTTTCACCGACTGCATGACATCTTCGACGTATCTCAAATAAAAAGATATGTGCATGACTGTCCCACATCATCGACCACGGGGAGCTGGACATCAATGATACGGTGACATTGACAGAGTTTCTAGTGGAGATCTAGGATTGACAAGAGCGGGTCCTATGTGGACGTTCGATTCCTCTGGTGCGCATTTGCTAGAATCACGGGAACCTCCATGAGAGAACATGGGAGCGGGAGTCTCAGGTTCGATCTTAGTACCCCAATGTTTTTCCCTAGTGTGTGTTATAAATTTACGGGGACGTAAATACCTGAGGTGGGAGTAATGTAAAGACCCATAAATTTCAAGGATTTTTTTTTTCATAAAAACATTGTAATTTTATGAGTCCTCGGTTCTTGACGGCGCCGGATTCCGAGCCCCGTTGTGCCCAGAATCAATTTCTGATGTTTTTTTCAGGTATGTTCTGTAAAGGTACATGCTGGTTTTTCTATTTTTTGAACCGGTGCTCGTAATTGAAATCTAAGGACACCGATGAACTCGCAACATCGGTATTCTCTTAAGGGGACCTTTACCGCAGTTGTATTTTAGGTGGGATGGAAGTTGTTATTTGGGGATTTATAATAAGTTAAATAAAACTTTTTTGCACAATTTTATTTATATGAGTTGATATTTATTAAAAGGGGGAGTTAGGGGTCGGACCCACACCCACATAACCTCCCATGATAGGATAATGTGTGACAGGTCCAACATGAGGCCCTTACTCCTCAACTCCCTTAAACTCCCCATTAACAGCCCCCTCTGTTTTATTTGACAACTCCCCCTCATTTATTTGGGTGGATCCTCTGCACACTCCACCCTCCCCTTATTAATGTTCCAACCTCATCAATTTAATTATGTGAGCACCCTTAATTAATTGGTAAAATTTGAATTAATTCTAAAGGCATGGAAATATTATTTTAATATGAGAAGCCTATTGTTTCATTTTGGGCTGGTAATTATTCTGTTTGGGATGGTCTAGAGAAATAAAAATAAAATTGTTCTTCTCCGAAGAAGAAAACGAAGAATGCTCCACGACTCAGAGGATGTTAAGCAACATCATCCTTTCTTCTTCCCCCGATGTCAACGGAATCAACGACTCTTCCTCCAACGTTTACGGGATGACATCATTCTTCCGAGACACTCATCTTCCGCAGCTCGACGATGTGTGACAACAATTATGAGGTAGTGGTGTGTATTGATAGGATCAACATTGAAACTTATTTCCTTCTTGTTTTTTTTCTCTTTAATTGCCTTCTACCGAACTAATGCGGAGAGACCGGACCAAACTAACACGGTCTAAATCATCTTCCATTATTGTGACTATTGGTGGTTCTTCGTGTTCTTCATGGGTGACGAACAATAGATTATTATGGGTCCGTTATGTGATGATATATTCCCAAAATTGAATACTCAACATCATGGAGCCCTAATGGAGGTGTGACGACGATAGAGGGTGACTGTTCGGACAGGAATGGGATGGATTGTTCCTTGACCATTCTTTAAGCTGGAATTCAAAACGTGTTTTCGGAGCAGATCAGAAGCCCGAAAATACCGGAATCCACTTTGGAACATCGGGGTGACCTAGAGTATAATTTTTGTAACGAACGAACCATTGGAATGAAGATCAGGCATCAAGGGAGGCGCGCTGGCCAGAGGCGTCATTTTTGGAAAATTCTAGACTACACGGCGTGTACTCCTAGAGAACACGCTATGTAGTGCAGGCATTCTACGGCTAGGGTTTCATACGACAGATGGATAACACATGGTGTGTGACCTCTATCACACGGAATGAAATTTACACATATCAAGGAGGTGGTAGCTACATGAGGCTCGGCGTGTATTTTGGGAAATACTCAGACACAGATAGAAATACACGGGCAAGAGGCACGACATGTACTCTCTACACAGAATGGCAGAAATAGCTTCATGAGACTTGGTGTGTATCCTGGGGATACAAAGACATGGTTTAAAGTACACGAGAATGTAATCTACCACACGGCCAGACATGTCCAGTGGTACGGGCTAACCCAGGTACTAATTACATAGGTCGGAGGACACGAGTTGAGGCCTTGTACGGGCACATGGCCAGCGTACACGGAGCCGACCCCAGATGTTTGGACATATCATGTAAACATACCACAGGTCGTATAATTATTTCACTACATGACCATCCCTTCGACATGAGCCGTTTCACATTTGAATTACACAAGGTCTTCCTACAAGGCATGTACTATATACCAACATGTCATGTACTTTTTGGTAAATGGATTGGTCATCTTGTACAGCGCATCTTGGACACGTTTTGTTTGGATTAGCCCCATGTGACGTGGTATTGGTAATATCATTGATAAATTTTCCGTTCAGTACTTTCCATGGGCGTTCCGGGTATAGTTGAGGTACGGTCGGGTTGGTTCGTACACGAAACCAACCGAGGCCTCGGGACTAAAATGCTAATAACTCACAGACCGGTCATCTTATTTACGCATCATCTATTGTGTTGAGACCCCTATGAAGAGAATGTACTTTTTAATACTTCTACCTGGGACTTCGTGACACTCTGAGTATCGTCCTGAGGCTCGTAGAGGAGACCCTCCTAGTGACAAGTGAGCAAATTGCAGAGAACTAGTGGCTAGCTGAGACTTGATGACAACTGATTGATCCACTCGGAGTGATTCAGATGTCCCAGTGGGGAGCACATGGTTGTATAAGTAGTCCCACAGCGGAGAAGTTATTGTTGTAGCGGCAGACCCGCGTTACTCGACAGAATGAGTACCTCTTCAGGCTATGAGGGGGAGCACTTGGTTGTAGCGGCAGACCCATGGTTGGAAGCACTTGGTTGTAGCAGCAGGCCCACAGTACTCAACAGGTGGAGTACTTCAACAGTCCAAGGTTATTTGAAAGCACTTGGTTGTAGTTGCAGGACAACTATACTCGACAGAGGAGGAGTTATCCAACAGTCGTTGTTTCGACATCGTGAATTAAAATCCCAATTTGAGCTGAGTCAATGGCCTTTGTGTTTTCCTCTTTATTGAGATGAGTTACTTGATAACATATGTATATGTATGGTCATATACCAAATTAATGGTTATCTGTTGAAATCATACTTTCTGGTTTATCCTTGTTGGATTTTTTGAGACCTTAAGGGTCTTTAGGTCGCTACTGAGTATCGTTATACTAACCCCTGCACGGGCAATGCCCGCACATCGTTGTGTTGGATGCAGGTGACAGATAGCGCTGACTGAGGCTGAGTGTATGAGGAATGGACAGTACCCGAAGGTGGACCTCATGACAAGATGGTACCCGGTGCAGTCTGACAGACATGGAGTGCTGAGGAGACCATATGTACCTACACCTCAGGTAGGAACCCAGAGGACGATCCATGAGCTTCTTTCACCATTCCGTTGTTTGTCTTTTTTAGTTGAACATTCTTTAGTTCTAGTTGTACCTTTTTGTTGGGCTTGTATTTCCATCCCCTTTGTACATTCATCACACTTTTTATACTACTTTATATAGTGTTTGCTTCCTCTTGTACTCTGGTTGTGAGGGTTTCGTTTTATAAAGGCAACGCCTTCCCAGATTTTGGAAATTAGACCTTTGGGGCTAGTCGCCAGCCCCTGGCCAATGGAAGGTGGGCTTGGGGTTGTCACGATACGGGCCCCGGGGGACGGTTCATGACACAATATGTTGAAAATAATTTTTTGTGAATAGTAACTTGACTTTTATTTACCACGGTTAAAGATGAATAGGGAAAATCAATGTAAAAGGGAATAACATAATAATTCAAAATTCTCTTAAAAAATGTCCTAACTATATTGGATTAGTCATTGCAGACCATGGAAATATTTAGGTATATTTTGCGACCCCATGGAGTCACTTATGAATGATAATGACACTTTATTTTAATTTAGATAATGTAAATGAAAAATGGCATAAACATATATATATTTGTAAATTAATTTTCACATAGTGTTATATATGTTATCATTTTGACTATAAATTTTCATTGGAAATCTAAAAATACTTCCTACATCATGGTATTTTTTTTATAATTTTTACATATAAAATAAATTTAATTATCTATGACACAATAATGATGTAGTTTTGACCTCATTAATAAATGATTTAAATAAATATGATTATAAATATTAAAATAACATCCAAAAATTGTCCAATTATTATTGGATAAATTTATTTCGATAATGTTTCATCTTATATTCTACCATAAAGTGTTTTGGGCTTTTAGAAACTGAATATCATTATATAAAAAATAATATTTTCAGTTTTCTAAAGAACCCCTCCTTCGCTTTAAAACAAGCCCTCACTTATAACCAATTCCTCGCAAATCTGAAGCCTTTTGGATCATCCAAACTCATCCCAATTTATCTCCATAAATCCCCATCCTACTCTTAGATGCCTTAACTTATGAAGAAGGCACATCAAGAAGCCCTTTTTTTCATACCAAAGGGTGTTACCCAAATTAAAGGTAAAAATATCTCTTAACTTATTTTATTTTATTTTACTTATACATCCATTAAACTATTCTTATTCATTTATTTAATAACATCACCAGTTTACTAAATATATTAGGATTTTTTATGATATGGATTTGAAATACAGTTACACACACCTCCATCAATTGGGTTAAAAACATACTGTATTTGTGGATGGAAAACTAACACCTCCTGAAAAGATGATTTATTGATTATCTCTTAACACATATCATGGTAGCCATTATGATGAAAATATATTTATATATGATATATATTATTTTTATTTTTTATTTATGCTTCTATATTTTCAATTTAAATCTTACCTTTATGGTTTCCATTATGATTAAACGCTATAATTTCATTTGAGAAAGTGTGGACTACCGCACCCTCAAAGTGATATGACTCATTCATGCCATATGTGGGACATATAAAAGATCGAATTTTTGAAATTATATATGATATTATTATTTAATAATAAAATAACTATGTATCCTTAAGTTTTCATTAAATTAAAATACTAAATAGAAATAGAAGTATTGTTCATGCGTACGTACGACTTCCTGTCTCCTTGAATGGTGCATTTCATTTCTTATCTCCTAATGTTATGGTATGTTATAATTACATATATATACTAGGTAAATATGATAAATATGACATATAAATCATGAGTATCATTTTGGAGATAATGGACTCTTGACCACGTGGACATCTTGTAATTATAAGGCGTCCATTTTTTACTCATGTACCAAATATCGACAAAATGACCATTATTAATTTAAATGGTTACATATTGTTTATAACATAGTAATAAGTTATATAAATGGAATAATAAACATAAAAAATTGATCTTAATCAAGTATAAATTATCATAAGTTTATTATTCGGGAATAACAAGGAACAAACAATTCACATCAGACACGAGGTAAGGGGTTTCTTATCTCACAATTAATTTCATGAGATTTCCATTATTTGCCACGTATTTATCTCATGTGGTGTATAGTGTACATAAATTTGATATATATTATCATGATTATATTTATATTCATGGTATTCTGTGATTCATTTGTTGGTTATTAACTTTTGGTCATATGACTCCATTGATTTATACAAAGTAAGGGTTTTTCATCTCAATTTTTATTCCCATGAGTTTCATTCTATATTGGCCACTATTTCCTTTTGTGTGGAATATGTACTGTCTATTATTGAATTAATTTTGTAATATACTATAATTTTTGGGTATTTACATCTTCATTTAATTATCCTTATTTCATGAGGTGTATCTTTCGTATGTTACCCAATCTGTAAGGGAACCATTCACCCTCCTATTTTTAGAAGACTTCTCTTTGTTATGTCTTTTAATTTACATATTCTTTTTTGGGTTTATGTTATTCTATATCTGTATTTCTGTAAATTTTATGTTCATGTGATGAGATTCCCTTTTTCTATCGTCAACTCATTTTCTAAATTTTAAAGTGGCACTGTTATACTGTCGAATTTCTGTAAAGGAACTTCTTAACCCACTTTTAATTCTTTAGGATAAACTTTTACTTGTTGATTAAGACTTTCAAAAAATATGTGTGAACGCACTCTGATTGTCTACACTTCATATTAACTTATATTATTTTTATTTATATTCTACACACATATTTATGTAATTGATTTATCCTTAATCTAATGATATCATCTTTATAAGGTATTTCATCTCAATTTACTTTCCATTGAGACTTCATTATTATAATGCACCAATTCACTATTATATAGTGTATATAATGTCCTTTGGCATATTATATCATGAATAACTTTATTATAATGATATTATAATGTTTTGATTAAATTCTATTCCTCAGTTATTTTTATTCAAGCATCTCTCATTTTGTTAAAAAGTCATTGACTAATATATTGTTTTAAATGTTTTAACGATTTATTCTTATAAATATTTCTCATTAATTTCCATGTTTTCAAAATGGTTTTATAGATTTTTTAATAGGGACAATAATGTTTTTAAATGATAATTTATTTAACATTTTCATAGTGTTATGGGACAATTTTATTTCAAAAATATCTTTATTAAGTTTTTTAAATGGTTTCGAAAATGGTTTGATAAATCATTGTTTATTTCAATATTATAATTTCATATATTGTGATTATAATGTTGAATTGTTATCATTCCGTTATGCATGTGTAATGTGTTATGATTATTTTATGAGTATTGGGAATTATATACATATACATGTGGTTATGTGATAATCCTAGGGCGAGTGATCTTGAGATAGCTATCCAATGCCTTGGGTAACATGAAGGACGTAAACATTAATGTTTCTCCTAAGAGATTTAGGGAATATAATTTTATGGGTATTCCAAAAGTGACTCAATATGTTGTGTTGATAGCTAAAATGTATTTATATTATAAATTCCAAAAGTTACCTTTATGATTTATGATTTCAGTATGAAATTCATAAATCATATGATTTCATGTTGTATGTTATGATGGAAAAGTAGGGTTTCATTGATTTGTATTTATTAATGGGATAATGTTTATTTTCATTATTTTATAACCCTTGCTGGGATTTTTATGCGCATATTAAGTTTTGAAATGTGTTTTACAGGATATAAATATGAATAGGGTCAAGGATGAGATCAAGAAAAATTCATGCTATCTAAAACATGGAACTAGACGTGCCTCTTTTTTTCAAGAGTTATTATTTTATGAAAAGGGTCATTTTGTAGTAGTGTCTACATGTAATATTAAATTTGTTATGTAATAGTCGTGGCCCAATTCTCTAAAAATATAAATCTGAAAATATCCTCAATGTAAATTCATGATATAATTCATGATTATGTAATGTTTAAGTGTAGGTCCTTATACCATTCCATGAAGAACGTCATTGTTGAAAAATATTTTGAAGCCATTAGAATCATTACTTTAATGGAAGATTCCATTTATTCTGAAATGTTTACAATAAAAATATATATGGAAGATTACATTTGGACTCATCTACTTGAAGGGAGGTAGCGTGTAGGGACAATGGTGAGAGAATTATTTATGGGATACTGTAGGGGGTCTGTTTATATAGAAAAAAATGTAACTATTTAACATGCATTTCATAGATTAGTTAAAAATGTTATCACATTTGAAAAAATTTGATCTCTAAAGGTTTTTATTCTTCAAAATGAAATAAAAAGTAAGATAATAATTTATCATATTCATCCATAGTCCAATAATGGATTTAAATAAAATACCAAAAACCCGAATAGTTTTCGAAAATAAAAAGAATATAGAATGAAAAAGTATCATTCAGTATTTAATGATAGATTTTTTTTCTCAAATAACATGGTCATCAAAATAAATAAATATGGTATAATTATGTAGAGTACAAAATATTTCTTATAATAAAAATTTATAGTATGAAAAATTTCTATGTATGAAAAAATAAAGTACAAATAATATTAGTATGAAAATATTTTGAATATGAAAAATTAATGCCTATGAATAATATGAGAATGAAAAAATCAGGTAAGAAAAATATTGAAATAATTAATATTATTAACTAAAAATGTCATGTATTACCACTTTCAAATGAATTGAAATAATTTATTGAGACAGTTTAAACATTATGTAGGTGTGAATTATTACATTACATTAATCATTCCAAGATTCTATTTAATTTATTCAAATCTATCGGAAGGTAATGGTTTTGTAAAAATATTAGTTCATTTTTATTGTATTCCAATAAATTTTCAAATGATATATCCTTTAATTTATTGATCTATAAGAATGTGATATTAATATTTATATTCTTTTCTCGAGAGTTATGTGCATGGTTTTAACATAATTTAATGGGAGTAATGCTATCAGAATGTATTTTAGTTTCAGTTGTACTAATATCACAATCAGTCAGTGTGTGTTGCATCAATAACACATGAGAAAAACAACTTCTAGCTGTAAGATATTCAAAATGAATAGTGGAATGTTCTACTGAGTGTAGCTTCATTAAATAATAATAAAAAAATGTATCACCTGTGAATTTACAGGTTTTGGATTTTCTTTTTTATACATTATGCATCAATCAAAGTCATATTTCAAAAAAATTTAACTTAAAATAATTTCAAGCTGAAAAGAAATATATTAATACATCTCTCAAATGGGGTTACAATGTATTTTCCTAATATATTTCATATAAACATATCATAAACATTATGTATTAATGAAATTATATTTAGTATAATAGACATCATATCATACCACTAAATGTTTTTTTATTTAATAGTTGTTCAATATTATTAATATTTAGAATATTTTAGGTACTAATTATAGTATCACACTTGTTGTGTGGTCATATACATATTTTTTAAGGATATCGGATATACATATGATGATACATATATGTACCTTCTATTTTTCATGATATTTGAAAACAAATTATGAATGTTAAAGTATCCATCATACCCAATTAAAAATCTTATTTCATAAAATTAAAAATTCAATATGTTAATGATACTTGAGATAACCTAAATATAATTTCATCAATATAAATTTTAGTAATAAAATCTATTTTTTCTCCATTTTGTTGAACATTTGGATCAATATTTCCGATAAATAATTATTTTCAAATAAAATATTTTATGTCTATCATACCAGGTTCAAAGGACTTTTTTAAGTCCATATAATTATTTGTAATGTTTATAAAAATATTTTGGATGTGTTGAATTTTCAAAACCATGAGGTTTTTCAACATAAACATCCTCTTGTACATATCAAATAAGTAAAGAACACTTTAGATCCATTTAAAAATGTTTGTATTTAATGAATCATGCATAAGTAAATAGATTAATAATATTGTCAAGTATATCTACTAGAGAATAATTTTCATCATTATATATTCCCTCTTGATGATTATAAACATTAGAAACTAGTATATCAACATTTGTAACAATGAAAACATTTTAATAAAATTTATATCTAATATCCCTTAACTCCAATAACGCAGGTTTCGTTAGGTCTCTCAAATGAGGTACACACATTGTTCCATTCTAATTGGATTAGTACATTTTTATTTAATTAATATTATATTCATCATGTAAATCCTCATCAAGAAATAAAATATTTAATATAGAAATAAATTAAGGATGTTATAATTTATTTCTAAATGAACTTATGGTCCTTATTAGTTGTCTTACAACACCGATGATAGTATCACTAGGATGATTTATATGAAACATCTTAGATGGGTTTTGTAAAACATGATCATCAAAATATGGTATCATTTCTTCTGAAGTGAATATATCAGAAAAAATTTCTTATGTATTCTCCTTATTTGAATATTCTTCAATCAAATGCTGATAATCAGTTTCAAAAAACACATCGAAAGATGTAGGATTGGCTTGTTTAAAAACAAAAGGATTGCTTTCTTAAAAATTGGAATGTATTTTTTTCTTCAATAGTGTTATAATTTTTTTTAAACACCGTATGCCTCAGAATTAGTGTAATAGACAATCAATATACGTTCATTATATATATCAGAAAATTTGGGTAAATTATCTTTTATATTCAAAATTAATACATTTCATACAAATACATTGAATTTTGAATCATTTGGTTTTCATCATTTATATAACTTCGAACATGTATTGTTACTAAATTATCTAATTATAAATTAATTTATTATATAGAATTTAGTACAAAAAGTTTCATCAAATTTTTTTATTATAAACATATTTTTAACTCAACATGGTTCATGGATTTTTATGAAATTTTTATTTCATCATTCAGTAACACTAATTTAAAGAATAATTATATGGGCTAAAATGTTCTGAGTAATGCCTCTTATCCAAAAAATGATTAAAAATACATGATTACAACCTCTACACCCTGATCACTATTAATATATTTTAATGGATTTTTTTCTCAATTTTTAAATTTGGCAAAAAATTTAAATAAAAATAGGCTTAATATTTCATTACATGAAAATAGACCCACTTTTATACAGTGTATTCATCTTCCAAGATAGATACCTAATAATTTCCTCCAATACATATAATTTTTGTATTACTCAAAAATTATATGTTCACTAGATGAATGGAATCAGTATTTTAGACTTCACAAATTGATTTAAAGCGTGACTTGTGTTTCAGTCCATATTGACAAGGTTTACATAATTTTTAAAAATAAAATTGATGTATCGGTAGATCCTTAACGAGTATTTTCAAATAAAATTTACACAAGTTCATAATGTTACAGTGTCCTAACCTTATATTCCATTTCCATGATTGATCTTCAATTACACTATGAAAAAGTATGTATTTTATCCTATGGTCTTTTATGTTATGTGTCTAATCATACCCAAGACAATATATAGAAAGAATGAGTTAATCCTTCGAATTCTGTACGACACATTAATCATTAATAAAATGAAATAGGAAATATTCGTCCCATATTATAGTTATGTTTATAAGGTTGTTTTTTGGTTCTTTAAAAAGTAACACATTTTAAATCTATTAATTTATAAGAAGAACAATATTACCAATACCAACAATATCTCCTTGAGAATTATCTTCGACGGTAAAAATTCCACCTTTATTTCTTATAATATTTTCAATGAATAAATTTTTAAAAATAATATACTTTGAACATCCCCTATAAATGTAACATATATTATTGTTTTCATACTTCCTTAGTTTTCACGAAAACTGGAAAATTTAGGTTATTGGAATCTAAACACTATTGGATAAATAAATACTAGCAAACATGATTTTTGGAACCCACATTTGTTTTATTAAATTGTATTTAAGGATTCATAAATCCTGAATTTTATTTTACAATTTATTTGTTCCAATGACATCTACATTGACATTTAGTACAAACGTGGGTACTTTTAGGAATAAAATAGTTGTTACAAAAAATTGTTTTTGAATGAGAATCACCAAATCTAGAAGTTTTATTATAATGTTTAATTGGTTGATATATATTATCAAAATATTCCCTTATTGAAGGAATGATCGGTATGAGATTCATTCAAGAAAAAGTTCTATATTTTATTTTTACAACACAATCCTTATCCTAACAAAAATTTTATTTTTAATTTATTTTTTTTATAAAATTAGTTTTTACAAAAAAATAATTTTCATAATCCACATAAAGAAAATACTTTTAATAATTAACTTAATAAAGGTTTATAAAAATAGTATCTAAATTGTATAATTTACTATCAATATATTTTGAATGATCTGATATTTCATTTGTCAAAAAATTTATTCTACCATTTTCTTTTTCATGTTTCTTATTGAATTTATAGTTTTCAAATTCATGTAATTTTATATATCTAGAGTATTGACCATAAGAAAGTAAAGTGTTTTTATCACTGAATGAAGATTATTTTTCATCTAAATATATATAATTACTTTTATAAGTGTAATTATATAATAAATATAAATTTCTTAACGGTTCATTTGTATATATATTAGAAGAAAAAATATTTTCAAAATTAATTCTTGCATAGAGACACATTTTATTTTGTCCTAAATATTAATCATTTGAGAGATCATTATATGATCTTCACCACTATAATTACATATGTAATTATATTTTAAGACATTATTTCCTTTTAACATGTAATACTTTTTCTAAATTTTTTTCATAGTTCATTTCAATTCATTCCATTTTTTTTTATCATTAGACATTTTGGTCTAATGTATCTGACTATCTTTAATTTATAACATGTATCTTCAGAATCCTTCATGTCTTTGTTCACTATGTATATTTTTCTACATATGTACTAAAAATCCATTTTCCGACTATCTAGTTCATCCATCATGTAATATTTTCTATCTTATTCAATGAATGTTCGAATTCACCATAATCTGATAGTGTAACATCTTTATTTTCAATTAATGACTAAATAACCATATCAAGTGTCTTTGATTTCATTTGATTTAATTTAAAAGTAAAATAAACTACACAATTATTATTTAGGTCTTTCTAAGAATATATATTCTATTTCTTCTTATATTTAAAAAGAGTTTTAAGTAGCTCATCAATAGTTACATTTTTCAAATTTTATTGATTCATAAAGAACTATTATTTTTAATTCCCATTATGTTTCCAAAATATATATAATCTTTTACCCAAGTATATCATCCTCTAAAACTTTCTCACCAATCACATTCAAACTATTCACAATTTCCATTAACATATATTTTTCCTTAAAAACAGTTTCTTTCTAGGGAAATTTAAAATCTTAATAATCTTCTCATACTATGAAAATGTAGGGATTAAAATATATAGAAGTATCAATATGAGTATTATATAGCCTTTTAAGAATATGCTTGGATTCATGAAAAAATGAAATAAAAACATATATGTTTCTAGATAGATAACTATGTAATGTATTATATACATTGTAATTTAGTTGATATTACATATCTTCTTGATTAGAAAGGGTTCTAACTTATTTTTAACAAATTTTATAGTATCTAATAATCAAAATTATGTTATCAACTATAGTATTGATTAAAAATGATTTCTTTATGTATCTCAAATATTCATAATCATAGTTAAAAAATTAGGTGTCTACATGGATAATGATTTTCTATTGAATGTACATCGAGTAATTTTATCATTAAAATTATAAAAAATTAATTTTCCATAAAAAAAATAAGATTAAAAATTATTTATTAACAAAAACTATATAAAATAATTATAACTAGATCACAAAATATAATAATAGAATTAGAAATCAAAATAAGTGGAATCCCCCATTGATACCAAATGTATTTGTCAGTATCATAAACAATGGGCTCTGATACCAATTATTTGATCGTAATGTATATATAGTTCAACAAATACGAGTGGGGGAAATTTTCATTTTAAAATATATGATTTGTATCCCTAAATTAATTAATCTTATAATAATTTAGACTAATTCAATTTAAAAAATAACTTATGAAATAAAACATTATTTTGAATGCCCTATTAGCTTGGTTATTAAAATTTCACAATCGGGTTGATATTGATATATATTCCATAGGTCGTATTCAATCATATTCATAGAATGAATCTTAAGAATCATAATCATAGTGGTTATGATATCCAGAGTAAAATGAATAATTATTCTATCATTATGTTAATATAATCATACTGAGTATTTAATTTGATCGTAATAGTTGAAATTGAAATTACAAAGATCATAATAATATAACACATAATATTCATATTAATATATAGAAGATTGAATTTCTATTAAAATTGAAGCTAAAATCAAAATATATGTACTAGAATACAATTCTATTAAACCAATGAGAAGGGTGTCCAATAACATATGATAAAGGTCCCTTGATTTTATGTTTCATGAATGTATATCATACCCACACTGATTTTAGCCCTCGATATGATTATCATCTCGAGTATGTCTGCCAAATTCTAATTGTCAAATATCAAGAAGTTTATTGAAACCAATGTCTTCCTATGCTTTCAATCCTTTGATATGAAAAATATCTGCACCACTTTTTTTTATCCATGGAATCCCTCAATCGTAATCCAAACAATTAGCATCACACAATGAAAAACAAAACACTTGAGTTTTTGAAATATATGCAACAATCATTTCATGACATGAAAACATTACAGTTTTCACACATAGTTGATTTAATAGAGCTGTCACACGGTCTAATGAATATGCATGTTTCATCATCAAGATATTTCCAATAGTGTTTTATTTATAGGAATTATTCATAATTATCATATTGAGCTTCAATGGTCAGATTTTCTCCTAAAATACGAATGGGACATGAGCTCCTATCACTGTATTTGTCATATTGAAACTGAAAGCATGAAGTCATTTTGATTATCATATAATACACAAAATCATTTTAATTTAAAACAGCTATTTTTTTACAATATATTATTCTAGGGAATAATAAATTTTGAGACTTATGATTTTTGTTTCGAGTCTCAGTACAATTTATATTATTATGAAAATATTTTTAGTAGAAAACACTAGATTTTATTTATGATATAAATCATATCCACTGTGTACAATATAGATTTTATTTGTTCACATTAATATTACCATGTAATGAGTTATTATTGTAATTATTATTAGTTTAATTGATTTTATATGGACTATGAAAATTATAATTATAAAACATGAATTGAATTTAAAAAGACAATTTCATCAATGTATAAATATTAAAGGGATTTATAATTCAATTTTTTCATAGAAGAATTAGTAGTTATGAATTTTAGAATAAGTTTGGGATTTACATAACATGGGAATTTAGAATTCAAAAGGTATCTTTTGACATTATAGGTTGTTTATTAGGGATCATCTCTCTAGAATTGGGTATTATTTTTCTCACACATATTAAGTAGGTTTCAAGTGTTTTTAGGAAATCATGTTCCTCTGTGATATTTTAATATTCCAGTTTCTATTATTTTACCTCATCTCATTTTCAACTATTGTTGTTTCTAAATAAAAAACCCCTCTAAATCATCCCATAGATTTAGATATTTGATCATTATATTATTTATCTACTCTTTTTTACCCATGTTTAACTTATTCCAAAATATCAACATCAGAAATCCATTGAAACTATATTTATTCTTTATTTTGGCCAATATTTATTTTTCTACAATTTTAAATTTAATTAAATGAGTTATTCTTCATGGTACTCAAATATGTTATCCATTTCCTCTAATATACATCTTATGATATTGATAAATTTTTAATACACTATAATCTAAATTTAATACTCCAAAACCTATTTTATATTTTCAATATTTAGTAATCATTTTTCTATTATCCTTGATGTCAATCTATTTCATCATGATGAATACCCAAATACACTATTTATTCATTGAAAAAACATACTATCAATTAAATTTGATTAAATTAATATCATTTTCATTAAGTGAACATGAATGTTATACATTTACATCTAAATATACATTCAACTACTTGTCTTCCACCTTCATAGGTTTTAATTTTAATTGATATCCATCATGGAATATTCTTTTCAAATTCTTAAATCTAGCACAAAATCCTCAAAAAAGACATAAATATCATTTTATGATTTTCAATCTTATCTCTTCCTCTATAGGTCACATCCTGATTTTATGTATCCTTTTTTATGAGAACATATGATGTGGCCTCTATTTAATTTATTCCTTAATTTCTACATCATAAAATTTCATTGAGAATCTATAAGAAATGTCCCCTATATTAAAATGTCTAAAATAATCCATAGGATGATTTTCATTAAACATCCCCAATCCTCTAAATAAATTTTTTGGAAAATATATTAATATTCTGGAGCCATATAATCTTAATCATAAATACCCTTATAAATTTAATGTTTTTAAAGGGGTTTTTATTATATTTCCTTGATCACTCTATTTTTTGAATCATATGTTTTTTCTATTAGATCATACTCCACCTAAATGATTATAAAATAATCATGATAAATCAATGAAATACCCCCTTTATCAAGATTTGAAATATTGGGATTGTACTGTGGTGGAAGCCTTATTTGCATTTTAATCATAGTTTATATATCCTCAATGTATTCCTAGATTCCTAAAATTTAAAATGATCTTCAATACCAGGAATAAGGAAACTATCAACATTTTATTATATATTAAATTTCTGATCATCAAACTGATTATGAAAAACATTAATATTGGTCTATTTAACTCTTGTATCACGTTTGTATATATTTTTCAGGTTCTTCCACATGTCTTTGGTTTTAGTTCATCTCATAATAATAAAATATATTTTTTAGATAATGTTCTAGATAGTATATTTAGAGAATTGCGAACGACATTAAGGATTTTCATAACAATTTTAATAATATAATGGATTGTCATATCACTGACCTAAATTTGTTGAATGATATCATAGTATAGATCCATCCCAATAGATCGCATATATGATATCATTCTATGGATCTTAACATGGAAATTATTTCCATTAAAAATGTAAACTCCCATAAAATTCACTGAATTCTAAACCAAAAAATAGAGGACAATTAGATGACATGAAACATATTGCATAGGATATAAAATGTAATACAATATAACACCCATACAAGGGGAGTGGTGAATCCTGTAGTCATATTTTATATTGAATGAGATATCAATTGAAACACTTCTGGTAGGAACTTGTCCAACCTATATAGTGAAATCAAATAATTATCAGACACCCAAGTGATGAAAAAAAATAAAAAACAATTCTATTTGGTTCATCGATAAGGGATAGCTCATTGAAATTACACTTTCATTGTTTCCATCCCAATAAAGTCATCAATTCTTAACTCTATATAGTGGATTGATATTATTTAGACAATCTCACTCCATTATAAGAAAAATATGATTATATGAATTTTAGGGATGGGACACATCCTACTTTGTATCATAATAAATGAATCCCATATATTCACTTCATTGGGATATGTATCTCTAAATTTATCAAAAATAATGATACTTCAATATCATGACACATGAAGGTGATATTATTCCTCATTTAGTTCAACATATAATTATTTAATGCATTTTAAAATCAACTCCCATGTTCAATTATTTTTTATTATGTACCATTTAAAAAACAAGCATATTCATAAAATCTTATATTTAATTCAATGAAATTTTAAAAAATTTAAAACTATATTCATTTTTTAAACTACTATCTTTTAAAAAAATGATTAACTATCATGAATTTCTCACATTTCCCATTTCACTATTTTCTAAAATCCCTTGGTTATAAATTTATATAAATGAAATGGAATAAATAAAAACACAATAGTTTTTTTATGACACATGTCTTGCTATTATGAGTGGTTTCATGAATTCACATGGAGAAGGTTGAAACCTGTTTTATTTTGATTTTTTAGAACATCAATGCATTATCATCATTGTTTCTTTCTAGATCTTTAATAATGAATATATGTTCATTCCCATTCTCAAAATTATTTTGATAATAAAAAGATGATGTGTGAATGGGATAACAACCACTACATACTAGGGGTATAGTCGCCCTTCAAGGAAATGCAAATTGTTAATGAACATTGTTGTTTTGTGTGTGATTTTTATGTTATCATTTATTTATAAACTAATGAAGATATAATTTAATTTAAAAATACATTTTTATTCAATGAAATACAAATATTGTGAAAAAATGAGAATTATTTATAAACAATAAAAATACCCATATATATTTACTCTACATTGTTAGGAAAATTACATTATGGACCAAAAATAATGTGTAAGATAATAACATTACATATATAATAACCCTAAATTTTTAGTCAATGAAATTTTATATTTTAAATGAGTATTCATTACTTTATTTAATATTAATCATGATGATGATAATTGTACTGTTTCATTATCTACAAGACACAAATTATTCTAATTTCCTAAATGACCTTTAAGATCTCCTGTAATGGCCCTCACAAATTATTAAATACATAGGAATACCATAAATAAATTCTTTATTTATATCATGGAGGAAGTAAACATAATAAGGGAGGACAAAAGATGCATTTTATGGGTAAATGGGGGAGATCAAAAAGCATAAAATGTGTATAAGGGTGACAAAACATGATCATATCATTTTTAAACCATATGTTTTATATACAAATATCCTAATATTGAGTCCTGTCATAAATCAAGATAGTTCATGAAAAATGAATCATATTGAAATCAATGTAAAATTTACAAGAGTGGAAAAAATGAAAATAAATGGAAATTTTTTATACACATAATTATAAAAAACTATATATTTTTATTCTAGGATCACATCAAATAATATCATATTAGATGGAGTTTACTCCCCCAAAAAATCAGAGTATTCCTCATTCAATCCATAAAATATAATAGTTTAAAAAGTTATGTAACTGAAATTGGTTCACTTTTTATTTTAGTCTTATATATCCCAACATATATCAAACTATATCCAATGAATTATAAATAGATATAGGATCCACCATTCAATTAATTAAAATCATATATATGTGTTCCACAAGATCATAAAACATTCATCATATTATATCCCATGAAATAAAAAGGGTTTCTTAAATTATTCATAATATCATAACCTATGGAAAAAGGAGTAGTTACATAATCATTTAGAAATTTCATCTTATAATAACATGTTTAAGGAATCTATTTTCATAGGAATTTACTCATGTTATAAACCATGGAATGGAAATTTGTTTCATAATCACTATTCTTTCAAAATCCAAAACCATTATAAGAAATAATATTATAAGTATCCTTGGATAATTTCCTTAGTATGTCATAATTAAAATCAACTCATGTCATTATTGTAGGAAAATTATTTTACAATGACACTTTGAACATTTCTTGAGTTAGATAACTTTTATTTTAAAATTATCATTTGAAATAAAAAAATAAAAACATATTTTGGATGTACATTTAATTGAAAATAATGATTGAAATATCTAAATAATGATTTATGAATCATTTATAACATTTCATGATGAAAATACATTTTTTATAAAAACAATTTTTAAAATATTAATTTTTATATTAATCATATTATTTGGAAAAAAAATCAGAAACATATAAAAGTAGACTTAAAATCATTTAAAATATTTTATGTGGAAATAAATTTTTTTATAACTAGAATAAAAATTTTGAAACATAAAAAAAATTTGAAAAATTATTCTTTTAAAATATATATGATATTTTATGTAGTCTTCATTTAGAAAAATAATTCTCATGATGGTGGGAAATTCCATTCATGGAGTAAAAATTTAATCAAAATTCCCTTCATATTTTAATGTGAAAACCAATGGGTATTTTTTAGAAAATAAAAAATATATTTGATTAAAATAATATTTGAAAAACAAATTACTGATAATATATTACATAATAACTAATTTTAATAATGTAAAATAGATTTTATATTTATTATAAAACATTTTTCATATAGAAAAATATCATTTCGAAAGAATTGTGAAATAAAAATGGTTTTATTCAGAAACATTAATTTGAAAAACATACTATATAAAGCGATTAAAATAAATGGAAAATAATTATTGTAATGACATAAAAATTTATTATAAAAATAAATATATTCTTGAGATATATATAATATTATTTCATCATCAGATAAATAATAATAATCATTTCTGATAAAGGATGAGATTGTAACTTAAAACAATTACCTCATTGGAAACACTGAATGGTAATAACATATTTATATTAATATAAAATGAAACACTTAAAACCATTAATTATATGTTATTATTGATATAACATGTCGTAGATGTCTTATATACACCTCATAGATCAATAAAGGTTTACATCATAACTTATTTTTTAATTATTGTAAATGGAGACAAAAAATTATCATACCACATTGGCACCATTTTAAAAATAATACCAATCAAATAGATATATTAAATTGGATATAGAGATTAATTTTTTTTGAAAGAATAATAAAATAAATTCATGGACATAATGTACATTGCATAAAAAAATGTGGTTAGTATGACTTTTCCACATAGGGAAATATAAATGAGATGCAAATCCATTATCGATTTAGTAATATTTTCACATGTAGTAAATAATGAAGAATAATATCAAATGGGACATTATTTATAATTAAAAAAATGATATTAATGAAATATCATGTCAATGGGGAAGTATATGCACCATAAGAAGGAAACGAGTGGTGAGTTATATTGTCAAACATAAATAAAAGTGTGATTTGAAGTCTCTTACATTATCAAATATTATATTTCAAACACCATAAACAACAATTTATAATAAATATATGTTTATAATACATACATTGTTGAACCATAATTAAATATATCATACAATATATTATTTTCTTATTGTATTATAATACATTTTTATTTACAATTCAATTATAAAATCACATATTGATTAATATGTGATATGTTTTTCATGTATGTTTTGATTTTTTTTGGTGGTCCTCATACATCATTCATGGTTATGAAATATCAATAATTTTAATCACGATATAAATATTATATATATGATCTATATATGTTCATATAGTATATGATAAAAGATAGAGATATAAAATGAACAATATCATTTGTCGATATGGTGGGTTGTATATATGTATGGATGTTTTAGAAATTTTCTTAAATAATTTAATTTATAAATAGTAATTAATGTATTATCATTATTAAATAATTAATATTCTGTATATATTGAATATTTCCATTAAACCCAAAATTATTGATTTCATGAAAAATGTGAATGAGTCCAATCACTTCACGAGGCAGTAGTTTTCATTACACGCAACATATGTTATCATATTCACAAATAATATTTACTATGTAGGTATATATGATATAAAAATTTAATATGATTAAAATTATTATAAATACAATATACATAAAATATAATCAATAGTTATATTGTAACATCCCAATTAAGTAATGAATAATAGATATTTTTATCTGTGTCTATTAATGATTAAGATAGTTTTTTAGAGGCTTAAAATGAAAATAAATACAATCTTATGCATGGAATACAATAATATTCTTAAAAGATTGTTTTACTGCCTTTTGATGGAAAACCATTTTTAAATCTATATTTTGACAATTTTATAAGCTATTTTTTTCAAAATAAACTTATTATTTATGATTGGGACATCAAAATTTACTTTGTGTGAATTTTTTGTATTTTTCTGATAAAGTTCATTTTTTAATGAATAGTAAAAAATGTTGTATTTTAATTCCAAACCTCTTTTTAATCTAATTTATTTATATGATTAGATTATCTGTTGAATTGGTTTTGAAGTGAAATTAGAATATATTTTTACCATTTTATCCAATGGTGGTCATTGGAATCAATTTCACTTTGAAATTGGACTTAAACTAGTGTCAATATTTTGATACTTATTGTTTCATAAAAACACGCTATTTGTCATGACAACGGGAATTAATTATTAAATTAATTAATGTAACTTATATGATATGAATTTTTTAAAATATACTTCATTTTTGAATTCAGAATTTCAAATATAGCTTAGGGTTAATTTTTGGTAATTTTTTGAAAATCTTCAATTTTTGATGAATAGTGAAACCACTAAGTGGTACTTATAAAAACTGATTTTTCCGTTTAAATGAAATTTTGCCATCATTGTGTTTTGAATTTAAAAAATCCGACATACATGGTTGTCATTAAGAAGTAAAATGTGGTAAAATGGGATTAAAATAATTTTTTGGTGAATTGTAACTTATTAAGTTCTTAATCGCGATTAGTGGTAATTAGTGTAGTTTAGGGTAAAAATAATGTTTTAATAGTATTATATGAGCTTGATACATGTCCTAACCTCATTGTATGTGTCATGGACAACCATTAAAATCCATGGGACAACTTGGGGACCCCATGGAGCTACATTGGTTGGGAAATGACATAAATAACTTTTTATTTAATGTTAAAGTAAAAATGACACAAACATGAGATGTTTTACTAAAACAATTTTTAGATGGGGTTATAAAAGTCAGAATTTTGATTATAAATAGTCATTAGAAATATAAAAAGATTTTCTAAATCATTGTATTTGTTTTATAATTTTAGAAATTAAATAAATTAAATTATTTATGACATCGTGATGATGTAGCGATTACCTCATTATTTAACGATTTAAATAAAATGGAAAGATAATGTAAACATCTAAAACCTACACATGTACAGAACCAATTGGATGAGTGGATTTAGAAACCTTATCACCTTATCCTCGAATTATATCAATGTGGGGCCTTTTTAATCTGAAACTCATTTTAAAATAATGTGACTTTTCTTTACTTTCCAAGAGTGCCCCTCCTCTCCTCCTATAAAAGGCCCCCACCTCTACCTCCTTACCCACACTCCCAAAGCCTTTGGCTCGGACAAAACCTGCACATTTTGTCTCTCCAATTCCCTCTCTTACTCTTTGAAACATCACTTTTGGCAGAAGTCTTCCCAAGGAAGCCATTGAGCTCAAACCAAAGGGAGTTACCCGATTTTATGGTAATGTCTTCTTTTGAGTCCTTTTGTTTTAGTTTGCTTCTCCAACCCCCTAAAATCTTTTTATACTTTTCTTTTGTAACAACTAAATTATCCTCAATATACTAATATGTTCTTATAATAATGATTTGAGCTACACTTACAGACACCTACATCTAATGGTTAACGAACATACTGTTTCTGTGGATGGTGAATTTATGCCTCCCGAAACGATGATTGTTCAAAATTCTTTTAACACCTTAAAAGGTGGCCATTAAGATGTCACTATATTTTTATATGATATATAATATATTTATTTTTTACTTAATATTCTTTATTTTTCTTTTTGGTCATACCTTTATGGTTTCCATTATGGGTAAACGTGATATCTTCATTTAAGGAAGTGCGGACTACCGCCCCCTCAAAGTGATTTGATTCGTTAAATACCATATGTGGGACATATAAAGGTTGTAACTATGATATTATATATGATATTATACTGTAATTATAATATAATTTTATATCATTATGATTCCATTCTATAAAATACGAAATATAAATGAAAGTAGCATTCATGTGTACGTACAGATTACCGTCTCCATGAACCGTGCATTTCATTTCTTACCTCTAAATGATTATATAATATTATAAATGCATGAATTTAGTGGATATATATTAAATATATGATATCTACATCATGAATACCATTCTGGATATAATGGATACATGAACAACTTGTAATTATAAAGGGATTATTTTTTACTCAAGTACCAATGATCGTTAAAACGACCGTTATTAACATAAATAATTACATAGTGTTCATGACAAGGAAATAAGTGATATAAAAGGAATAATGAACTTGAAAATGGTTCTTAAACAAGTAGAAATTAACTCAAGTTTATTATTTAGGAGATTAAAGAACGATCGAGTCAAGTCGGACCCGAGGTATGGGACTTCGTCTCAATCTCCTTTCATTGAGGAATATTTTGTTTTATACACAAAATTCTTTTATACGGTGTATAAACCTCTTTGAATTTTACGTTTATCCAAAAGGAATCTTTTTTATACGAAGCATTTTACTAAACTACAAAAGGGAATTTTTTTGTCATACGTATGCGGCGACAACGACTTCTCGGCCGCCATGACCGTTATTTGAGTTTCGGCTTCCTCTACAAGACATACCTTCTTTTTAAAAGAAAAATAGATACCATGTTTTAATTTTCTTTTATTTTGGTATTGAAAATGGTTTTCATAATGTTTTTATATCAATTTTTTGTATTGATATCTTGTGATTGAAAGGTCGAAATGTTATGTTTCCTTTATGCATGTTTTATGTGATACGATTATGTTGAGGTTCTTGGGAATTATTATGAAGACGGGTGGTTCCGTGATAATCTAAAGGCGGGTGAGCCCGATATAGCTCTCCAATGCATTGGTTAAGGCGAAGGAGTGAAATGTTAAGGTTTCTCCGAAGAGATTTAGGGAATATACTGTGATGGGTATTCCAAATGTAACTAAGAGGGTTACTCCCTACGTAAGGATGTTATGAATGCCTCATGTTACATTTATGTCTTTTGATTTCTATGATTTATTCATGATTTGATGAGGTATGTTAAAGTGCTTATGTTTTATGGGTAATGTATGATCTCATTCTTATGTATATATGTACCCATGTTTCCTTTCCATATTTTTATATCCCTTACTGAGGTTTTTATGCTCATCCCAAGTTTTTTGAAATGTTTTTCACAGGTCAAGGTAAAAGTACATGATATGATGATAGTGTTAAGGAGGTGTCATGAAATAATCCATGTTTTATTTTAAATATGTTTCCATTGATGGGAATGAAGAATACTATCTTTATGTAACCACTTTGTTTATATATGGAAGGTAATGCAAGTTTTATGATCGAATTCTCTAAAACTCTAAACCTGAAAATATCCTCAATGTGTAATCTTGTAATAACTCAAGATTAAGTAATGTTTAAGGCCGGGGCCTTATAGTTGGTATCAATGGTCGGTTTAGATAACATTAGGAGTTATAATGATATTAAATGATTATCCAAAAGTATATATTTTTTTGAAATGATATAGCATTTGAAGATTACCATGTTGCTTCATCTAAGACATGTTTGTTCAGAATGGTTTTCCACAGAGGAAACAGGGAAGCAGTGCTAGGAAGGCATGCAAAAGGAAATAACCTTCTGAATTAGCATCCTGAGTTGGTGGGAATTGGAACTGAACAGTTTGTTGTAGTAATGGCGCAGTTGACTCAAGCGATAAATGGTGGTGGTATCCATGCATGAGATCAGCCAGATCAACCGCAGAGGAACATGTCAGTGGTGGAACATTTCATGAGGCCACATCCCGCATCATTTAGAGGATCATCTGACCATGTGCTAGATGAAGGGTGGATTAAAGCACTGGAGAAGATTTTTGATGTCATGGGGTGTTCAGACAATCAAAAGGTTAGTCATGCTATTTACCGTTTGGAGGGTGAAGCAGATCAGTGGTGGTCGATGGATAAAAATATCAGGGACGCTGATGAGATTGATGCTCTCGACTAGGATGAATTCAAAGGTCGGTTTCTTGAGAAGTATTATCCTAAGGCTATTCGACTTAGGATGGAAAATCAATTCTTGGAATTGAGGCAAGAGGAAGACTCAGTGGCTGCCTATGAAGAAAGTTTCACTCAATTGGAAATGTATGCTCCAAATTTTATCTGAGGCCTTGATAGTAAAATCAATCTTTTTTTACTCAGGATTAAAGCCAAAATATCGAAGGGCATTATCTTCTCGTGAGTTTAAAAGTTTTGAAAAGCTTTTTCGATGTGCTGAGAAGGTGGAAATGGGGTTTGCCGATGATCAAGTGTTCTATAACAAAAAAACAGAAGAAGAGACCGAGGTGGCAGGAGAAGGGTATGAATTCTTTAAAAAAGTCTTATGGTAAGAAAACTATGTTTCCAGTTTGTGATAAATGTGGGAAAAGGCATGCTGGGGAATGTCATCTTAATTCTGTAAAGTGCTACTGATGTGGTAAGATGGGACAAAAGGCTCGTGATTGCACTGAAAAGGATCAAGGTGAAGGTAAGACCAAATTTGATTTACAGTTAGTGAAATGTTTTAAGTGCAATGAGATGGGTCACTATGCAAATGAGTGTTTGAAAAATAGCTTGAGTGATGGGAAGCAGTTAGACTACAAGCAGAAAGGGGTGGTGAAATCCTTTGCAACTACTTCAGCAGATGTTGGGCCATCAAATGAAGTTGTATCAAGTACTTTGTTTGTTTTTTCAGATTATGCCAGTATGTTGTTTGATTCGGGTTCTACACATTCTTTCATCTATGAAACCTTTTCTAGTAAAATGGGAATACCATCTCAAGAAATAACTCCTGAACTTTTGGTAAAAACACCTGGGGGGAATGTTGAGGCAAAAATAATTTATAATAATCTTCATATCCTTGTATGTGGAAAGAACCTACTTGAAAACCTTATTGTTCTACCTCTAGTAGAGTTTGATGTTATCATGGGTATAGATTGGATCTCTATTTACCATGCTAAGATTGACTGTAGAGCTAATGAAGTTTCTTTTTAGAAAGACTTTCATTTTGTGTACAAGAATGAACCCTTACTGTTGATAACTTATCAGGAGGCTGAGAAACTTGTAAAAGATGGAAATGAATTTTACCTTACACACATCGTTGAAAATAAAGAAACTGTTCAGATTAATGATGTGCCAGTGGTAAATGAGTATCCTGATGTTTTTCCTGATGAGTTTCCTGGAATAATACCAGATCGGGAAGTTGAATTTACTGTTGACTTAGTTCCTGATGTTAAGCCAATTTCAAAACCCCCTTATCGAATGGCTCAAATTGAACTTTTAGAGTTGAAGGATAAATTGCATGATTTATTAGAGAAAGGTTTCATTCGACCTAGCACATCACCATGGGGTGCTCCTATCTTGTTTGTTAAAAAGAAAGATGGTTCAATGAGACTTTTTATTGATTATAGAGCCTTGAATAATATCACTGTTAAGAACAAATATTATTTGCCTCATATCGATGATTTGTTTGATCAGCTCCAGGGAGCTTAGTATTTTTCAAAATTTACTTGAGATCGGGGTACCATCCGCTGAAGGTAAAGGAAACAGACGTTCCGAAGATTGTGTTTCGTACAAGATATGGCCATTATGAGTTTGTAGTAATGCCTTTTGGGCTAACCAATGCACCTACTATATTCATGGACATAATGAATAGAATTTTCCATGAGTTCTTGGATAAGTTTGTGGTGGTTTTTTATGATATTTTGGTGTTTTCTAAAAGTAAAGAAGAGCATGAAAGACATTTAAGGGTTATCTTGCAAACCTTAAAAGAAAATAAATTTTATGGGAAATTCAGAAAGTGTGAGTTTTGGTTGCAACAAATTTCTTTCCTAGGTCACATTGTTTCTAAAGATGGGATAACTATTGATCCTGCAAAAACAAAAGTTGTGTAACACTAGCAAAGACCCATAAATGTAACTGAGATTAGTAGTTTCCTTGGTTTGTCAGGCTATTACCGAAGGTTTGTCATAATTTTTTCACGGTTATCTTCTCCAATGACTAAGCTAACTCGGAATGGTGTAAAGTTTATCTGGACAAAAGAATGTGATGATTGTTTTCAGAAATTGAAAAGAAGATTGGTGAATGCTCATGTTTTGGCACTACCATCCAGGAATGGTGAGTTTGTTATATACAGTGATGCTTCATTGAAAGGACTTGGTTGCGTCCTAATGCAGAATGATTAGGTAATTGCTTATGCTTCATGACAGTTGAAAACTAATGAGGTAAATTACCCTACACAAGATTTGGAATTAGCTGCTGTTGTTTTTTCATTAAAAATTTGGAGGCATCATTTTTATGGAGTAATGTGTGAAATATATACCGATCAAAAAAGTTTAAAGTATATAATCACTCAGAAGGAATTGAACATGAGACAAAGGAGATGGCTAGAATTAATCAAGGATTATGATTGTAAAATTCATTACCATCCGGGAAAAGAAAATAAAGTGGTTGATGCTTTGAGTCAAAAAAGTAATGCTTCATTAGCAATGTTGCATTTTTAAAGTG
Source organism: Viscum album (assembly GCA_963277665.1). Taxonomy (NCBI): domain Eukaryota; kingdom Viridiplantae; phylum Streptophyta; class Magnoliopsida; order Santalales; family Viscaceae; genus Viscum; species Viscum album. The sequence goes on from OY728126.1 coordinate 1,691,740,668, forward strand.
ATCCTTTGGTTAAGGATTTGATGAAATTTGGCATACAAGTTTTTGGTGTAGGAAGTTCTTCTGTTTTGTTTCAGGTATCAGTGAGATCATCTCTATCAGATAGAATCAAGCAAGCCCAGAAGCAAGACAGTGAGTTGCAGAAAAAGGTAGAGTTGGTTCAGAAAGGTATGTTTCCTGAATTCAACATTGATAAAGATTGTGTTTTGAGATTTGGGAAGAGATTGTGTGTGACTTGTGATTCATAGTTGAAGAGAGAGTTGTTATGTGAAGCTCATAGTTCTCTGTTTTTAGTTCATCCCGGCAGTACTAAGATGTATAGAGATTTGTGGGAGTATTACTGGTGGGATGGAATGAAAAGAGATATTGCTAATTTTACTGTGAAGTGTTTGACTTGTCAGCAAGTTAAAGTAGAGCGACAATTACCGAATGGGATGCTTCAGCCTTTACCAGTTCCAGAGTGGAAATGGGAGAATATATCCATGGACTTTTTTGTGGGATTACCGAAGACATCTCGAGGTAATAATGCAATCTGGGTTATTGATGATCGCTTGACTAAATCTAATCATTTCCTTGCTATATGAGATAATTTTTCCCTAGATCAACTTTTCCATTTGTATCTTAAAGAGATATTACGGTTACATGGAGTTCCTCTCTCCATTGTATCTGATCGTGATCACAGGTTCACTTCAATCTTTTGGAAAGGCCTTCATATGTCGTTGGGTACTGAATTAAATTTTGGTACAACTTTTCATCCTCAATCAGATGGGAAGTCAGAACGAACAATTCAGCCATTGGAGGATATGCTACGTTCTTGCTCTATGGATTATCAGGGAAGTTGGGACCAACATCTTTCTTTGGTTGATTTGTCATATAATAACAGTTTTCATTCTAGTATACAGATGGCACCATTTCAGGCATTATATGGAAAGCGGCGTCGAACTCCAGATTTCTGGGATGAAGTGGGTGAAAGAAAGTTGATTGGTCAAGAATTGATTGAAGAGATGGAAAAAAAAGTTCTATTGATTCAGAAGCACATGAGAACAGCTCAGAGCAGGCAGAAGAGTTATACGGATATCCGGAGGAAGGATCTATCTTTCAAGGTAGGTGATCATGTTTTTCTCAAGGAATCTCCTTGGAAAAGTGTGATGAGATTTGGTAAGAAAGGAAAGATAAGACCACAGTTTATTGGACCATATGAAATTCTGGAGAAATTTGGATCAGTTGCATACCTAGTGGCTTTACCTCCGAGTTTTTTCAGGTACACAATGTTTTTCATGTTTCGATGCAGAGAAAGTACATGCCAGATCCATATCATGTTTTGAGTCTAGAGGTAGTTTAGCTGGAAGAGAACCTATCTTATTAGGAACAACCAGTCCAGATTCTTGACCACAGGGAGAAAGTGATACGGAATAAGGTGATTAATCAGGTAAAGGTTTTGTGAAAAAACCACATGATGGAAGAGGCAACATGGGAATCTGAAAATGCAATGAGGGATTAGTACCCCCATTTATTCGATAAGTAAATAAATTACAGGGACACAATTTTCTAAAGGGGGGAAGGATGTAACATCCCAAGTAAGTAATGAATAATAGATATTTTTATCTATGTCTATTAATGATTAAGATAGTGTTTTATAGGCTTAAAATGAAAATAAATACAATCCTATGCATGGAATACACTAATATTCTTAAAAGATTGTTTTACTACCTTTTGATGGAAAAACATTTTTAAATCTATCTTTTGACAATTTTATAATTTATTTTTGTCAAAATAAACTTATTATTTATGATTGGGACATCAAAATTTATTTTGTGTGAATTTTTTGTATTTTTCCAATAAAGTTCATTTTTTAATGAATAGTGAAAAATGTTGTATTTTAATTCAAAACCTCTTTTTAATCTAATTTATTTATATGATTAGATTATATATTGAATTGGTTTTGAAGTGAAATTAGAATATATTTTTACCATTTTATCCAATGGTGGTCATTGGAATCAATTTCACTTTGAAATTGGACTTAAACTAGTGTCAATCTTTTGATACTTATTGTTTCATAAAAACACGCTATTTGTCATGACAGCGGGAATTAATTATTAAATTAATTAATGTATCTTATATGATTATAATTTTTTAAAATATACTTCATTTTTGAATTCGTAATATCAAATATAGCTTAGGGTGAATTTTTGGTAATTTTCTGAAAAATATCAATTTTTGATGAATAGTGAAACCACTAAGTGGTACTTATAAAAACTTATTTTACCATTTAAATGAAATTTTTCCATAATTGTGTTTTGAATTTAAAAAATCCTACACACATGGTTGTCATTAAGAAGCAAAATGTGGTTCAATGGGATTAAAATAATTTTTCGGTGAATAGTAACTTATTAAGTTATTAATCGCGATTAGTGGTAATTAGTGTAGTTTAGGGTAAGAATAATTTTTAGTAGTATGAGATGAGCCTGAAACATGTCCTAACCTCATTGGATGTGTCATTTCCGACCAAGACAATCCATGGGTCAACTTGGGGACCCCATGGAGCCACTTTGGTTGGGAAATGACATAAATAACTTTTTATTTAATGTTAAAGTAAAAATGACACAAACATGAGATGTTTTACTAAAACAATTTTTACATGGGGATATACAAGTCAGAATTTTGATTATAAATAGTCATTGGAAAGATAAAAATATTTCCTACATCATAGTATTTTTTTATAATTTTAGCCATTAAATCAATTAAATTATTTATGACATCATGATGATGCAGCGATGACCTCATTATTTAACGATTTAAATAAAATGGAAAGATAATGTTAAAATATAAAACATACACATGGCCAAAACCAATTGGATGAGTGGATCTAGAACCATTATCACCTTATCCTCGAATTATATCAATGTGGGACCTTTTGAATCCGAAACTCATTTTAAAATAAAGTGACATTTCTTTACTTTCCAAGAGTGCCCCTCCTCTCCTCTTATAAAATGCCCCCAACTCTACCTCCTTACCCACACTCCCAAAGCCTTTGTCTCGGCCATCCCCTACCCATTTTGTCTCTCCACTTCCCTCTATTACTCCTTGAAGCCTCACTTTGGGCAGAAGTCTTCCCAACGAAGCCTTTGAGCTCAAACCAAAGGGAGTTACCCGATTTTGAGGTAATGTCTTCTTTTGAGTTCTTTTGTTTTATTTTGCTTCTCCAACACCCTAAACTCTTTATATTATTTTCTTTTGTAACAAATCCAGTTTCCTCAATATACTGGGATGTTTTTATAATAAGTATTCGAGCTACACTTACACACACCTAAATCTAATGGTTAACGAACATACTGTTTCCGTGGATGGTGAATTTATGGCTCCCGAAATGATGATTGTTCAACATTATTTTATCACCTTCAAAGGAGGCCATTAAGATGTCACTATATTTATATATGATATATAATATGTTTATGTTTTCCTTAAGCTTCTGTATTTTTCTTTTTGGTCATACCTTTATGGTTTCCATTATGGGTAAACGCGATATCTTCATTTAAGGAAGTGCGGACTACCGCCCCCTCAAAGTGATTTGATTCGTTAAATACCATATGTGGGACGTATAAAGAATGGAACTATGATATTATATATTATATTATATTGGAATTATAATATACCTTTATATCATTATGATTCCATTCTATAAAATATGAAATAGAAATCAATGTAGCTTTCATGCGTACATACGGCTTACCGTCTCCATGAACGGTGCATTTCATTTCTTACCTCTAAATGATTATGTAATATTATAAATGCATGAATTTACTGGATATATATGACATATATGATATCTACATCATGAATACCATTCTGGATATAATGGATACATGAACAACTTGTAATTATAAAGGGCTCATTTTTTACTCAAGTACCAATGATCGTTAAAACGACCGTTATTAACTTATATAATTACATAGTGTTAATGACATGGAAATAAGTGATATAAAAGGTATAATGAACTTGAAAAAGGTTCTAAAACAATTAGAAATTAACTCAAGTTTATTATTCAGGAGATTAAAGAATGATCCTGTCATGACCCTCCCTCGGGGTCCGTGCCGTGACTACCCCAAGCCCGCCTTCCATAGGCCAGGGGCTGGCGACTAGCACCTAGGCGTAAATCCCGGTAAAAAGGGAAGGCATTGCCTTTGTAAAGTAACAAGAACCACAGAGTAAGCAAGCGGAAAGTAAACACTAAGTAAAAACAGAGTACAACTGAAAGTACGGAAAAGTAAATGGGCCAGTATACAAACCCAAACTGAAAGTAAAGTACAACTCGAAAGGGAAAACAACATCTGTAAAGTAAAAGCCGCTACACTGAGCTATCCACTGGAAATCCCACCTGAAGGGTGGGTACAGATAGCTCCACTGCTCCACGGGTCCCATCGTCCGCTCCGAACACGTCCCGCCCAGTGGTCCACCTCCAAGTACCGTCCCGCTCTGCAAGCCTCAGCCATGATCAACGATGTCCGTCGTCTGAAACCAACACAACGTAGTGCGGGAATAGCCCGTGCAGGGGTGAGTATAAGCTACTCAGTAGGGACCCCAAGACACCAGAAGGTCTCACAAAATCCACAAAAGATAAACCAAAAAGGAAGATACAAACACAAAGTAACAACCGACACTGCTTAGGTATATGCCCATACATATACCTAAGTCATCAATTCCAACACGCTCCATCCTCCGAGCCCAAGTACAACTTAGTCCACACAGGAAAGTAAATGTATTCCACCCAGGAATGCAAAACGAAATCCACACAGGATAGCACAACACAATCCACACAGGATAGCACAACACAATCCACACAGGAAAACAACTGGATTCAGCTCACACAGGTATACTTCTCGAAATACGATAAAGATGATCTCTGATCCATCTAAGTCGTTGGACCCACGAAGGATCGATAGGTAACTAACCCCCGCAAAAGACCCACACAGGATCGGGCCCACAAAGGACCTGTAGGCACTGGTTCACACAGGACCGCTGAGCGCAAAGACCCACACAGGATCGGACCCACACAGGATCGGGCCCACACAGGACCTGTATCACTGATCCACGTAGGATCGCTGAGTGTTGTAGTCGTCGTCGTCGAATCCACACAGGATCTCTGTACTGTCGTCTTTGCACTCACAGTAGCAGTAGCAGTAGCAGTAGAAGTCACAGTAATAGTCGCAGCCAGCACTAGGGTTCCCGCACACAGAAAGCTCGTACAGGAGGGTCCGCTCCACGAGCCGAGAGGCTGATACATCAAATATCACAAAGTCCAGGGTTGATGTATACAAAAGTTCTGTATCGTCAACAGGAACTCAACGCAACAGACGGCACGTCGATCGGACGCCTGGTCTGAGAGTTATTGGCTTTTTCGTCCCAGGGACCCGGTTGGTTTTTAAGGCAAAACCAACCCGCCAGTACTCCACCTGCATCCAACCCTCGGGTGGAGTATGACAAAAGATCCGTCTCACTAAGAGGAACACAACAAAGCCGACGGCACGTCAATTAGACGTCCGTAGCTCACGATATGAGCGTTTCCGCTCTGAAGGCCCGGTTGGTTTTGTGAACGAACGAACCTGGCCGAACACAAAATATTTCGAAACTTTGAGTATGATACACTGAATCGACCGTCTCGATCAAAGGATCGCGTAGCTGCTGATGGTTCATCAATCGGAGGTCTGAGGCTCATGTTATGGCCAAAAGACCAAAGTCAAATCGAAAACAGGGGGTCCGGGTCCGGGCCGACCCGGCCCGACCCCCCCTGGGTCGGCCCGAACCGGGTCACCCGAACCAGGTCGACCCGACCCGGCCGGCGGTGGTCCGGCGCGGCGGCGTGGACCGGCACGGTAGCGCGGTCCGGCATGGCGGCGCGGCCCGGCCGGCGGCGGCGCGGCCGGGCGCAGCTGTGTGCCACGCGCGGGGGGCAAGGCCCCCACTTTTTCAAGATGGAGGCCCGACTTTTAGCCTCACCTTTGGAGAACCCCCCCCCCCCCTCGTGGGGGCCTGCTTTGAGGGAAATCGGGGGGATGCCTTCCCCCCTTAATGAAACCCCCCCCCCCCCAAATAAAGGGGGGGGGGCTTTTGAGTTGACCGGGGGAATTAAATTCCCCCGGTCTTTGACCTTCCGGCCGGTCCACCAGGCCGGCCGGTTTTTCTTCAATGGGACAGGAAAAGCCGGTCCCCTTCCGGTTTCCGACACCGGCGGCCCGGCGAGCCGCCGGTCCTCTCGTCCTGCCGCCGCCCGGAACCGGCCGCGGTGTTCGTCGTCCGGCGCGGTGCGACGGCACCGCGCCCCTCCGCCACGACCACGCTCCGGCCGCGGCGCCTTTGGTTCCCTTCGACGTGGCGCGACGGCGTCGCGTTCATGATAATCCATCCACGGCGCGACGCGACGGCGTCGCGTAAATAAGCCGGGCGATTCCCGCGTGGTGCGACGGCACCACGCCTTCTCGTTCATCACAAGATTATAAAAAATAACCAAGAACAAAGGAGGGGGAATTCGGCCGTGTTTGTGCGGTCCGACCCCCCTCTCGTTAGATGATAATTCTTAAATATTTAATCACAAATTATCATTCTAGAACCAAGAACGAGAGTAAATAAAATAAACCACAACAAACCCATACCTTGGGTTCAAGTTTGAAGATTGTCAACGACCCGCGAAAGACAACGTCGCGGAGGTCGGGCGTCGCGGTAATCGTTCGTCAAATCTGATAACGAAGAGGTACGTCCGAAGAGATATGTCGTTGACAAATCTTCGTAAGATGACGAAGGAAGTATGAGGAGGAAGAAGCGTTCCCTTTCGTTGACACGTAAGGCGTCGTCGATCTTTGGATACAATCGGCTACGAAGAAGAGAAGAGCGGTGTTCTTCGTCGGAGTTCGAAGGTTCTTCGCGTTCTTCGTCAAGCTTGGAGAAGAAGAAGGAGAAGGCTTCAATTCTCTCAAGAGGCTAGGGAATTCTAACCAAATAAAATAAGCTGAGAGCTTATTTTATTTACTCAACCAACCCTTTTTGAATTTCAAAGGTTTGAAAAAGATTAAACAACTCAACCTAATTAATAAGCTAAGTTGTCAAGATCAATTAAAAGGGGAGTTAAGGGAGTTTTGAGAGGAGATGGAAAGTTGGGTTTCGTGTGGGCCCCACCACACTTAATCCTCCCATGGGAGGTTAAGTGGATGTGGGACCCACCTTTAACTTCCTTTGGGAGGAGTTAACCAACAAGTAAGAAAAATAAAGTGTTCCACGTTTTTATTTAACCTTTTATAATTCTCCCAAAAAATAACTTTTGTTCCGCAATTAACGCAACTTCGAAAAAGGTCTCCTTAAGCGAATATCGGTGCTGCGAGTTCATCGGTGTCCTCGGATTTCAATTCCGAGCACCGGATCAAAAGTTAGAAATTCCCGCTCGTTCGTTCACTGAACGTACCCGATCCAAACTTCGGAAATTGATTCCGGGCACACCAGGCCTCGGAATCAGGTGCCGTCAGAAACCGCACTCTTGTAAAATTCCAAATAAAATTAAGAAAAAATTTCCCTTGAATTTTACGGGTCTTTACATTACTCCCACCTCAGGGCTTTACGTCCCCGTAAAGATATATCAAAAACTAGGGAAACAAAAGAGGGTACTGAGCATGCATCTGAGCCTCCCGCTCCCATGTGCTCTCTTGGAGGTTCTCGTGCTGCCATTTGATGCGCACAAGAGGAATTGATCGCCCACGTAGGACCCGCTCTTGTCAATACTCTATCTCCACCGAGACCTCCGTAAAAGTCGCCCCATCGTCAACGTCAATCTCCCCATGGTCAATGATGTGCGTTGGGTCATGCACGTATCTCCTCAGCTGGGATACGTGGAAGACGTCGTGCACCCGGTGCAACTGAGGTAGCATAGCCAGGCGATAAGCCACCTCGCCAACCCTTCTGAGGACCTGGAAGGGTCCGATGAAGCGCGGAGATAACTTGCCGCCTCGGCCAAATCTCTGAATACCATGTCGAGGTGAGACCTGCAAGAAGACGTGGTTGCCATCCTCGAACTCCAGTGGCCTCTGCCTCCTGTCATCGTATGACTTATGCCGGCTCTAAGCTGTCCTCATCCGCTCCTGGATGACCTGGACCTTCTCTATCATGGCCAGGACCATTTCCAGTCCCACTAGTGCTGACTCCCCAGGGTCTGTCCGGCACAAATGAGATCTACAAGGTCGGCCGTACAACGCCTCATACGGTGCCATCCCGATGGTGGAGTGGTAGCTGTTGTTGTACGCAAACTCCACCAAGGGTAGTTGGTCCTCTCAGCTACGACCATAGTCGAGGACACATGCACGAAGCATGTCCTCGAGAGTCTGAATGGTCCTCTCCGTCTGACCATCCGTCTGAGGGTGAAAGGCTGTGCTCAGACGTAGCTGCGTCCCGAACGCCTCCTATAACCCCTTCCAAAGATGGGAAGTAAAGCGAGCATCTCGATCGGAGACGATAGATGATGGCACACCGTGGAGCCGCACAATATCCTGAATGTAGAGACGTCCCAAGCTCTCCACTGAGCCCTGCTCTCTAATTGGTAAGAAGTGTTCCGACTTGGTGAGTCAGTCTACAATCACCTAGATGGAGTCGTGACCTCTGGAAGTGCGTGGATGTCCAGTCACGAAGTCCATTGATATGTTGTCCCACTTCCACTCTGGGACCTCCAAGGGTTGTACCAAGCCTTCTGGTACCTGATGCTCTGCCTTCACCTGCTGGCAGTTGAGGCATCAAGAAACGAACTCTGCTACTGCCTTCTTCATGCCCAGCCACCAGTGTTGTCGTCTGAGGTCCTGGTACATCTTTGCCACTCCAGGATGTACCTCCAAAGGAGAAGTGTGAAACTCTCTCATCACTTCCTCTCTCAAAGCGACTGGTACCATGGTACGTCCTCTGAAAAGGATGTCGTGCTCTGCTCCAAGGGAGAAACCATCAGGTGCCTGTCCCGAGGATATCTGTGCACGCCGTGTCTCACAGTCAGCGTCCTAAAGCTATGCCTCTATGACCCGCTGCAGTAGTGGAGGGGTGACTGTGAGGTACTGGAGGAAGGCTGCTCCATCTCTATCCACGAAGGATATATGTAAAGAGGCTAGCTGCTCCGTCGCCTCCTCAAGTAGCTGAATGCTCATCCTCCTGCTGAGGGCATCGACTACTATGTTTCCCTTCCTAGGAGTATAGACTCTCTCAAAGTCATAGTCCTGGAGGAACTCGAGCCATCGCCGTTGTCTTAGGTTCAGGTCCTTCTCCGAGAAGATATACCTATGACTCTGATGATCGGAAAAGACTGTAAAGTGCTCGCCCATCAGATAGTGTCTCCATGTCTTCAGAGCGAAGACCACTGCTGCTAACTCCAGGTCATGGGTTGCGTAGTTCTGCTCATGTGGCCTCAACTGATGTGATCCATAGGAGATTAATGCCCGCTCCTACATCAGAACACATCCAAGTCCGGTCCCTGATGCATCGCAGTAGACTACGTACCCTACTCCTTCCTCAGGCACCCTCAAGATAGGTGCGCTGGTCAATCTCTGTCTCAGCTCCTGGAAGCTCAGCTGACATCTGTCTGACCACAAGAAGGGTTTCCCCTACTTCGTCAAAGCTGTAAGTGGTGCCGAAACTCTAGAGAAGTCCGGCACGAATCTCTGATTGTATCTAGCTAGTCCCAAGAAACCCCGAACCTCAGTTACGCTCCTGGGTGGCTCCCATGCTAACACAGCCTCAATATTCGCAGGATCCACTGCAACTCCCGCCTCAGAGATAACGTGTCCCAAGAAGTAGACCTCACGTATCCAGAGCTGGCACATCGAGAGCTTACCATAAAGCCGGTGCTCTCGGAGTGTGTCTAGTACAACTCGCAAGTGATAGGCGTGCTCCTCCTCTGTCGTAGAGTAAATCAGTATGTCGTCGATGAAGACCACGACAAACCGATCAAGGTATGGCTGAAAGATCCTGTTCATGAGGGCCATGAACACTGCTGGAGCATTGGTTACGCCGAAAGGCATAACCAAGAACTCATAGTGGCCATACCGACATCTGAAGGCCGTCTTCTGCACATCCTCGTCTCTGACTCTGAGTTGATGATAGCCTGACCTAAGGTCTATCTTCGAGAACCACCGTGCTTCCTTGAGCTGATCAAATAGGTCATCAATACTCGGTAGTGGATACTTGTTCCTCACTTTCACCTGGTTCAGGCGACGATAGTCAACACAAAGCCGCAGGCTCCCGTCTGCCTTTTTGGCGAACAATATCGGGGAATCCCAGGGAGAAACACTGGGTCGGATGAACCCCTTTCCATGCAAGTCCTCCAACTGTACCCGTAGCTCTCGAAACTCGGCAGGGGCCATCCGATATGCTGGAGGGGATATCGGTGATGTCCCGGGTTACAAGTCAATATAAAATTCTACCTCTCTGCATGGAGGTATCCCTGGAACGTCGTCGGGAAAAACGTCCGCAAACTGACCCACCACTGCAGGAGAACCAGGACTCCGCACGTCAACTGCTCCAAGGATGAGGCTAGCCAACTGATGAGTGATGTGATTTTCTCTCCTCCGTGGAAGTCCATCCTGTGCTGAAAAGGCTCCCTTCTCGTCGGTGAAGGTGAACCTGCTCCCGTCGGTGCGTACACATCGCACCTTGCGCCTAAAACAGTCAATCTGCGCATGGACCGTAGATAGCCAATCCATGCCCAAGATGACGTCGTAAGGCCTCGACGCTGCTACAAGAAGATCCCAGCCGAAGCTCTCGCCTACTAGAGTGAGCTCACACTGCCGGCACCAGTGCGTAATCGTCGCGTCTTCTCTCGTAGGAGTCTCTAGCCGTAAGGATCGAGCCAACGGCTCTGTCGGAATCTCCGAGCTCCGAACAAGGGCAGCGACTATGAAAGAGTGACTCGCTCCTGTGTCTATAAGAACTGCAGCAAGGGTGGAATAGACACAGATAGTACCTCGAATCATCTCGGGTGCGCCGTGATCGTAGGCCTCTACTGCCTGGAGCTGTGCCTGTCTCTTCCCACCAGCTCCCTGTGGTCGGGGTGGACCTCCTGGTGGAGGTGGTGGCAGAGACTCAAAGCATCGCCCACCACCGGCTGCTCATCCAGCTCCTCTGCCTCGTCCGCCTCCTCCCTGCAGACCGTCACGTTCGACCCTCTGCCTCTGCCTCGGTGGTCCCTCAACTGTCTGCTGCTCCTCGGCACGGCGGGTCGGGCAGTCACGAGCCATGTGGCCCTGCCCGCCGCACGACTAGCACTGTCTACCTCTCGAAAGACTGGCTCCTCGCTGTGTGCCTCGCACTGCTGAGCCAGTGTCCTAAGATCGTTTGCCTGAGGGTCTGGTCTGTCTGGACCCCTGATTCATCCGCCTGCTGCAGATGACTCTGCCACGTGCCGCCCTGCGGTGGGTCGCTGCGCTGGTGTAGACACAGCAAGGAAGCTCTCAATCAGAAGGGCCCGCTCTAGTACTCCTGTCTGAGTCGGCATGCTGAGGGATATCAGCGATGCCCTGATCTCGTGTCTCAAACCCTGCTCGAAGGTCCGGGCCCGGAATAATGGGTCACGTACCATGTGAGTTGAGTAGCGCGAGAGATCTGTAAATCTCGCCGAGTACTGAGCGACCGTCATGCTGCCCTGCCGCAACTGAAGAAGCTCCTGGATACGCACCGCACGAAGGGTGGCTGGGACAAACTCCGAGCGAAATAGGCTCTGAAAGTCCGTCCAAAGAAGAGATGCCTCATCGTGCACCTGGAGCATCAAGCTCCACCATCGTCCTGCTGCTTCGTGTAGTAGGCTCGCAGCGAGGATCACCATGAGGTCTGCTGGTGTCCTCACTATCCTAAACACACGTACCACTGCCTCCAGCCAGTCCTCGACTGCCTGGGGATCCGTCTCCCCGCGAAACCTGGGCGGTCGCTGGCGCTGAAACTCATGCAGTGCGCTGAGGCGATGTGCATCGTCAGCGGCTGGTGCTGGAAGTATCGGGGGCTCGGCGGGTAGAGCTACCGCCGGTGCCACTGCTGACACAGGGCCCTGCACCGAAGCCTCGTCGCTCGGTGGGCTGTCGTCACACTTGACTCTCAGAACCCTAGCTGGCTGCCGTCCTGGGGCCATCCTGAAAAGGAAACAGGTGCCCCATGGTCAGAACAGTATACCAAGTGAGCCAATATAAAGTAATCACAAAGAAAACTTTAAAACACACACGCAATCAATGTTTTCGTGCATTAAGTCGGAAATCATAAGTCAGGGTCCTGGTGTACGGATACGTCGGCCGCCGCACCAACACTAGACTCCCTGGACTGATAACCACACTCAATATGCTAAACATTATTGCTTCACAAAGAAAATATCAGAGTTCGCGGTAGAACCGAACTCCTCTGATACCAATTTGTCACGACCCGCCCTCAGGGTCCGTGCCGTGACTACCCCAAGCCCGCCTTCCATAGGCCAGGGGCTGGCGACTAGCACTAAGACGTAAATCCCGGTAAAAAGGGAAGGCATTGCCTTTGTAATGAAACAAACACCACATAGTAAGAAAGCGGAAAGTAAACACTAAGTAAAAATAGAGTACAACTGAAAGTAAGAAAAAGTAAATGGGCCAGTATACAAACCCAAACTGAAAGTAAAGTACAACTCGAAAGGGAAAACAACAGCTGTAAATTAAAAGCCGCTACTCCGAGATGTCCACTGGAAATCCCACCTGAAGGGTGGGTACAGATAGCTCCACTGCTCCACGGGTCCCGTCGTCTGCTCCGAACATGTCTCGCCCAGTGGTCCACCGCCAGGTATCGTCCTGTACTTCATGCCTCAGCCAAGATCAATGCTATCCATCGTCTGCAACCAACACAACGTAGTGCGGGCATATCCCGTGCAGGGGTGTGTATAAGCTACTCAGTAGGGACCCCGAGACCCCCAAAGGTCTCACAAAATCCACAAAGGATAAACCACAAAGGAAGATACAAACACAAAGTAACAACCGGCACTGCTTAGGTATATGCCCATACATATACCTAAGTCATCAATTCCAACACGCTCCATCCTCCGAGCCCAAGTAAAACTCAGTCCACACAAGAAAGTAACGTATTCCACACAGGAAAGCAAAACGAAATCCACACAGGATAGCACAACACAATCCACACAGCAAAGCAACTAGATTCAGCTCACACAGGTATACTTCTTGAAAGACGATAAAGATGATCTCTGATCTATCTAAGTCGTCGGACCCATGAAGGATCGATAGGTAACTAACCCCCGCAAAAGACCCACACATGATCGGGCCCACATAGGACCCGTAGGTGCTGGTTCACATAGGACCACTGAGCGCAAAGACCCACACAGGATTGGGCCCACACAGGACCTGTAGCACTGATCCACATAGGATCGCTGAGTGATGTAGTCGTCGTCGTCGAATCCACACAGGATCTCTGTACTGTCGTTGTCGCAGACACAGTAGCAGTATCAGTAGCAGTAGAAGTCAAAGTAACAGTCGCAGCCAGCACTAGGGTTCCCGCACACAGCAAGCTCGTACAGGAGGGTCCGCTCCATGAGCCGAGAGGCTGATACATCAACTGTCACAATGTCCAGAGTTGATGTATCCAAAAGTTCTGTATCATCAACAGGAACTCAACGCAATAGACGGCGCGTCGATCAGACGCCCGGTCTGAGAGTTATTGGCTTTTTCGTCCCAGGGGCCCGGTTGGTTTTTAAGGCAAAACCAACCTGCCCGTACTACACCTGCGTCCAAACCTCGGGCGGAGTATGCCAAAAGATCCGTCTCACTAAGAGGAACACAACAAAGCTGACGGCACGTCAATCGGACGTCCGTAGCTCAAGATATGAGCGTTTCCGCTCCGAAGGCCCGGTTGGTTTCGGGAACGAACCAACCCGTCTGAACTCAAAATATTTCGAAACTTTGAGTGAGATATACAAAATCGACCGTCTCGATCCAAGGATCGCGTAGCCGCTGACGGTTCGTCAATCAGAGGTTCGTGGCTCATGTTATGGCCAAAAGACCGAAGTCAAATCGAAAACGGGGGGTCCGGGTCCAGGCCGACCCGGCCCGACCCCCCCTGGGTCGGCCGACCCGGGTCCGACCCAGCCCGGCAGGTGGCGGCGCGGCCTGGCGCGGCTAGGTGCCACATGCGGGGGGAAAGGCCCCCGCTTTTTCAAGATGGCGGCGTGACTTTTAGTTGCTCCTTTGGAGAACCGGCCCCCCCTCGTGGGGGCCTACTTTGAGGGAAACCGGGGGGCCTCCTGCCCCCCTTAATGAAACCGCCACCCCCCCCCCCAAATAAATAGGGGGGCTTTTGAGTTGACCGGGGGAATTAAATTCCCCCGGTCTTTGTCCTTCCGGCCGGTCCACCGGGCCGGCCAGTTTTTCTTCAATGGGTCCGGCAAAGCCGGTCCCCTTCCGGTTTCCGACACCGGCGGCCCGGTGAGCCGCCAGTCCTCTCGTCCCGCCGCGGCCCGCATCCGGCCGCGGTGTTTGTCGTCCGGCGCGGTGCGATGGCACCGCGCCCCTCCGCCGTGGCCCCGCTCCGGCCGCGGCGCCTTCGGTTCCCTTCGACGCGGTGCGACGACGTCGCGTTCATGATAATCCATCCACGGCGCGACGCGACCACGTCGCGTAAATAAGCCGGGCGATTCCCGCGTGGTGCGACGGCACCACGCCTTCTCTTTCATCACAAGATTATAAAAAATAACCAAGAACAAAGGAGGGGGAATTCGGCCATGTTTGTGCGGTCCGACCCCCCTCTCGTTGGATGATAATTCATAAATATTTAATCAAAAATTATCATTCTAGAACCAAGAAGGAGAGTAAAGAAAATAAACCACAACAAACCCCTAATTTGGGTTCAAATTCGAAGATCGTCAACGACCCGCGGAAGACAACGTCGCGGAGGTCGGGCGTCGCGGTAATCGTTCGTCAAATCCGATGACGAAGAGGTACGTCCGAAAAGATACGTCGTTGGTGAATCTTCGTAAGCCGACGAAGGAAGTCCGAGGAGGAAGTGGCGTTCCCTTTCGTTGACACGGAAGGCGTCGTCGATCTTTGGATACAATCGGCTACGAAGAAGAGAAGATCGGTGTTCTTCGTCGGAGTTCGAAGTTTCTTCGCGTTCTTCGTCAAGCTTGGAGAAGAAGAAGGAGAAGGCTTCAAATCTCTCAAGAGGCTAGAGAATTCTAACCAAATAAAATATGCTAAGAGCTTATTTTATTTACTCAACCAACCCTTTTGGAATTTCAAAGGTTTGAAAAAGATTAAACAACTCATCCTAATTAATAAGATAAGTTGTCAAGATCATTTAAAATGGGAGTTAAGGGAGTTTTGAGAGGAGATGGAAAGTTGGGTTTTGTGTGGGCCCCACCACACTTAATCCTCCCAAGGGAGGTTAAGTGGATGTGGGTCCCACCTTTAACTTCCTTTGAGAGGAGTCAACCAACAAGTAAGAAAAATAAAAAGTGTTCCACATTTTTATTTAACTTTTTATAATTCTCCCAAAAACTAACTTTCGTTCTGCAATAAACACAACTTCGGAAAAGGTTTCCTTAAGAGAATATCGGCGCTACGAGTTCATCGGTGTCCTCGGATTTCAATTCCGAGCACCGGATCAAAAGTTAGAAATTCCCGCTCGTTCGTTCACTGAACGTACCCGAGCCAAACTTCGGAAATTGATTCCGAGCACACCGGTCCATGGAATCAGGTGCCGTCAGAAACCGCGCTCTTGTAAAATTCCAAAGAAAATTATGAAAAAATTTCCCTTGAATTTTACGGGTCTTTATAGATCGAGTCAAGTCGGACCCGAGGTATGGGACTTCGTCTCAATCTCCTTTCATTGAGGCATATTTTGTTTTATACACAACCTTCTTTTATACGGTGTATAAACTTCTTTGACTTTTACGTTTATCCAAAAGGAATCTTTTTTATACGAAGCGTTTTACTAAACGACAAAAGGAAATGTTTTTGTCGTACGTATGCGGCGACAACGACTTCTCCGCCGCCGTGACCGTTATTTGAGTTTCGGCTTCCTCTACAAGCCATACCTTCTTTTTAAAAGAAAAATAGATACCATGTTTTAATTTTCTTTTATTTTGGTATTGAAAATGGTTTTCATAATGTTTTTAGATCAATGTGTTGTATTGATATCTTGTGATTGAAAGGTGGAAATGTTATGTTTCCTTTATGAATGTTTTCTGTGATACGATTATGTTGAGGTTCTTGGGCATTATTATGAAGACGGGTGGTTCTGTGATAAACTAATAGCGGGTGAGCCCGATATAGCTCTCCAATGCATTGGGTAACGCGAAGGAGTGAAACGTTAAGGTTTCTCTGAAGAGATTTAGGGAATATACTGTGATGGGTATTACAAACGAAACAAAGAGGGTTACTCCCTACGTAAGGATGTTATGAATGCCTCAAGTTACATTTATATCTTCCGATTTCTATGATTTATTAATGATTTGATGAGGTATGTTAAAGTGATTATGTTTTATAGGTAAAGTATGATATCATTCTTATGTATATATGTACCCATGTTTCCTTTCCATGTTTTTATATCCCTTACTGAGGTTTTTATGCTCATCCCAAGTTTTTTGAAATATTTTTCACAGGTCAAGGGAAAGGTAAATGATATGATGATAGTGTCAAGGAAGTGTCATGAAATAATCCATGTTTTATTTTAAATATGTTTCCATTGATGGGAATGAAGAATACTATCTTTACGTAACCACTTTGTTTATATGTGGAATGTAATGCAAGTTTTATGATCTAATTCTCTAAAACTCTATACCTGAAAAGATCCTCAATGTGTAATCTTGTAATAACTCAAGATTAAGTAAGGTTTAAGGCTGGGGCCTTATATATATCTAGCCATGAAATACGGTAATGGAAAATTGAATGACATCAGTTCGTGATGTGGTATTCCACCGAACACAATAATTATGGTTTCATAACCCATTAGGTAAGAGTGGTTACGGATTTTTGTTATTAAATTAACATATAAAATATCATTAAATGAAATATACTTTTCTTATTATATAAATTTGTTTTATTTATAATAAATTGTGGTGTAATAATGACTAAAATAGAATTATTTGATAGGTGATTTACTTATTTCTCATATAGATACAATTATTTTATAACCAAAAGGATTATTAGGTATTAATTATTATAAAAATAGAGATTATAGAAAATATTATGGAAGTAATTAATTGGTATGGGAACGTATTGGATGATTTAATGTGTTTATGATGTGTCAAGACGAGTGGAGAGGCATTAGCCTTTTATTTGTTAGGAGGGTGGCAAATATGGAATTTTTGAAAGTACAATAATACACATACATTTTCAACTTTCCAAAAGGATAAAATGATCCATTATCTAAAATATTATACAAAAAGTATGAATATGTTTAGAAAGTGGTTTAATTAGAATTTTGGTGTCATTTCTTACCATTATCAATATAGTTTAACACCTTCGTAAACAAATTTTTACCTTAATGACAATAAATAATTTATATTGTTATACTTTTAGTGGTGGTAGAGTTTTTTTTCACATTATTATATAACCTAAAAGGATATTATTATTAATTGGATATCAATTTTTTATTATCATATTCAATTAATTTTAACAATTTACTCTAAAAATAATCCCACAATCTCAACAAGAAAGTATCATTTCAAAAGAAAATTGTTCAAATCTTGAAAAAATATTCCTATAAAATTAAATATGAAATTAATTCTAATGGAATTATTAAGATAAATATAACTATTTTTTTACTATTTCTTCCTTTAATATAAAATTATTGAATTTTTCAGGTTTCCAATCTTTTTTAATGTTAATAAAATTGCTAATACTAATAAATATTTTACATTATTCCTCAAAAGTTTATCTTAAAAATAAAATTCAAAATTGTACCTTAAACTAATTTATAAATTATTATTTAAAAAAATAGTTTCATTCATTAATCTAAAATTTGAATAATTTTATAAATTTAATTTTAAAATAACCCCCAAATTATTATAAAACAACTCTTTAAAAAAATATAGTATTTTGATAAATTTTGAAATATATTTATTTCATATTTAATGAAAAATAATATGAATGTAATGAAATTTTTTTTATTTTTTAATATATAAATTTTTCCAAAATAAGACGTCAAATTTTTTTATTCAATTTATTTTCATAAAATGAATTTCTATGCCCAAATATTTATTTTTAGAAAATGATTTCCTTTTTTTTGAATAGTTTATATTTCTATCTTTAATTAATTACTCACCAAATAATCATAATATATTTAACATAAATTAGTTAATCATATTCGTAATCACCATTTCAATGGCTTGATGATAAATATCATATTAAATAATAAAATATTTTATGTGTGTGACGTTTCTCTTAAAAAAATGATGTGTTTAATGCTAGAAAAAACTAATTTTGGGTGTCATGAAAACTAAACCATATTTTTTCAGTGATGAAAAATATAAATAACATAATATTAATTTGAAGATAGTATATCAGAAAATATATTTTTGTTAAATCACACCCCATTATGTAAATTTCCTCATTTAATTTTCAACGTCCTCTTGGTTAAAAAGGATTTCAAATTTGAAAGTACCATTTTGGAAATCCAACCTTATAAAAAGGGGTACAAAAATTTAATCATTAAAAAAGAGAAAAAAATATTACAAACTGAACTATAATAACACATATTAATATTGAAAATAAGAAATCATATTTTTGATGTGAAAAAGTGGAAACTAAAGAGAATAATAACACACTATTACTGGTGGACAATGATAACAAACATGATATAGATAATGTTGATGAACGGTAATCCATTAAACTATGATAAGTTTTTTTTTCAAAGGGGCGACATGGATTGGTTACCCAATCCATGCCAAAAGAGGCGACATGAAATTAATTCAATAAAAATAATGTTAATTAATCGAAATTTAATTTCCATATATTTTTCATAATTTTTTTGAATATTAATTATAAGAAACACTTAAATAATTTCATTTTATTTCATAAGAACAATATCATCATTTATGTGTTCCTTGATAAATGTATACTTCGTCAAAATGTTTATAATTTTTTTTCCTTTTCTAACTATTGAATTATATTATCCTTAAAGTAGATATATTAATTATTTCATATTATTTTTATTATCAAAAATAAAATTGTTATAATATGCTTCCAATAACAACCAATTTTAAACATAATCCTATTTAGGAACAATTTCAAATAAGGATCCTCTATGATTGAAAAAAATATATGTAAAAAAATTGATATATAGTTAATAAATTTAAAAAATCGTCATATTAACAAACCCCCGATAATCATGACAAAACTCTTAGTATAATACATGAAATATTTGAATATATTGGTCATGTATTGTCTTTAAACATGGTAATATCATTAATTACTATATAACCACAATGATAACATAAATTCATTAAAAATTTAATTATTTAACCATTCCTTAAATAAAATTTTAAGATATTTAATATGTTTTATAAATCAAAAGTATATTGTAAACACTATCAATGATAACATTAAATGCTTGTTCAAAAAATAATTAATATTTTTATATGTAATGAATATTATCCAAATTATAAAATCTATATAAAGTAATCATTATAAAAATAAAAAAAACTTTCAAAACGTCAAGAACATATTAAGGGTTACATTTAAAACAAAACATATCACTTTTTCATTAAATCACATTTCATGGATACCAATAGCATTTTACCTATACACACTACACATTAATGAAAAACTAATGAGAAATTTGTGGGGATGTCTTCTTATTATAATAAGTAAAATACAACGAATAAAAATATAATTATATGAATCCCAATAAATAAATAATTCAATCATTACACCACCATCAATCAAAATTAACCATGATTCATCGGCTTATTCCATAAAAATATATTTTCATTCTTTTTTCTATTTTTGGCTATTCATCATAAAAAATAAAAACATTATTCATAAATAATTATTTGTTAATATTTTGATACTTCCCATTAGCATATAAATTTCTATAATTCTTTTAATTTCTATATTTGAAACATTAAAAATTTGATGATATATTACGGAGACCATTATTTTCGTCAATTTTATTTACTAAACACAACATTTTTCATTTGACATGAATTTCATTGTGACCTAATTCCCAAAATATAAATATATTATTCATTATTTCACACATTTAAAAGGGTTATTCATCCAAAATTCGTGACATATATGAAATATAATATTCATTCCTCTATGGTATCCACCACTAGGACTCAAAATGAACTATATTATTACCTTATTTTTCTTGTCCAAGAGTTGCTTTTGTTAGACATTGATAATATTATATCATGATAATTTATTAGAAATAACACAAATATCATTCACAATATTTACCATACCATATTTCCATATCCAAATATTTTATCATCTCAGTTAATATTTATCCAGTTCATTCTGTTTCCCACTAATGAAGAAATCCATGTTTGAGTAATAATATTCATTATAGGAAACCATATAATCATGAAATATCATGGATCGTATGTCAATATCATTACACCGTAATTTTAATATATGTCCTCTTAGGATTAACCAAAGTAATTCATGATCATTGTTTAAATAAATCTTAATGGTTCATAAAAAAAATTTGAATTTCAAACACACATTCCCTAGGAGATTCAATCTGGGATGCAACGAAGCTAATTTTCATGCATTAGGTGATGTTTGAATCACACATAATTATCCATTTTTATGTTATTACTCATGGTTACTTTTTTTCCATCGATACATCAACATTTAGTATCATAAGAGTTATGTAATTTCATGGAATCCACTTTCTCTATCCGTTAAAAAAATTCTAGGAAATGTTCATATACATTGAGTCATCATTAAACTTCATCTTATACATATCCAAAGAGTTATCACTAAATTTGTCATATCGTAGTTACCAATGGGTATCTAAACTATTTCATTTATACTAATATTAATGACCCAATATTATAATATAAATAAATTATATATATTTAGATAAATATTATATACCATACACTATCACATTCTTTGTTATCAGAATGGTATAATGCATTTTTATACTGGAAAAAAATATTTGACTATTTTTAAGGAAAATCCATTAGTACCTTCCCCTATATTACATTTTTTACACATTCACTATATAAAACCATTATTTATAACATAAGGAAAGGATCCATGGAATGAGTGTTGTGAGACGATTAGTAATGATAAAAAGGGGGATATGTTAGAATAATATCAGCATAATTATTGAAGAACATTTCCATGAAATTTAAAAACACCTACCATGTATATTAATGATTATATTATTAAGTAATTCCATAAATCATGAAATTCCAAAATATATTAATTATAATGGACACAAAAAAAATGTTAGATTATGGAATAACATTATTATATGACATGTAATAATTGAATAAATATAAGCATAAAAAATTTCATAGCAGTCTAGAATCATTTTCAAAATTATCCTAGTGGAATGGGTTTTCTTGAAAAAATAACATATTAATCAAGGAACACTCCCATGACTATCAACATGTTAAAATTCCCTTACAAAACTAATTTCACACTCCATTATATTACTATTTATAATATGATATATGAATCATTAGGAAATGAATTTGAGGGTGATATTGGTCATAGACATCACATAATGAAAATAAATCATCTTTGGGCATTAATAATATGAAACAATCCCTATATCATGACTAATGAAATGAAATATGTTTAACAAACATTTCACCAAATACAAACCTATGGAAAATATATTGGTTTCATTAATGTTTCACTATTTAATCATAATGTATCCCAGGAAAATAATTTGGATTCATATAAATTTCAACATTTTTTTACCAATAGATGGTAAATGAAATTCATAAAAATAATTTCATCATAAATATAATTAATACATTTAATTTTAATAGTTTTATTATTAGATTATATACCTAAATATTCTTATATAACATAAATGTATTTCATCCACATAAGGACCATGCCATAAACTATACATAATCGTGAGTTAATAAAATAACTCATCATTGAAGGTCTTTTTAGGTTAGTGTTTTTGAAAATTAGGCAATTACTATTACATTTCGTCTAAAAAATTTCATTGTATAAACCTCTTCAATATTCATTGTTTTGAATAAAAAAAGAAATCTTTAAAATAAAACAAGAATTACATTATTCATATAAAACATATTGAATTATTCCATTTGGTTACTTTTCCTTATACCTTGCGAAAAACTTTTCCATAACATGCGACGTGAATAAAAACAATAGTAAGGGTTAATTAATAAGGAAAGAATACATTAGTCCATCAATACATATAATTCAATTAAATCAAACATTCCAATCATAAATCATAAGATAATAAAAATACCTAATGAAATTATAACATTTATGAATATCCTAAACAAATAATAAGTCATAAATCATAAAGGAAAATTGTTTAATCCATAACCTATTTACTATGTAGCTTTCACATCCTAATGGTGAGTTACATTTTGAATAACCATAATAGAATATTCACTAAATATCTTATCAAAAAAATTAACATTTTTTACTATTAATTTACCAATTTCATTAGAGAGATATCATCGGCTCACCCAACTAATGTAGATGTACCTTTACATAATCATAACACAAAAAAGATTGAGATTATCAAAATTTCAATAATCAATTCGATATTATAAATTGTTCGATTCATTTCCAAAAACATGTAAAACATTTATTAAAGAGATTTTGGAATCAAAGTGTCCCTTACCACATTGTATATTTTATAGGAGTTAACATTTTAAAACAAATATATATATATATAAGTTCTTAATACCTTTTTTTAAACATGTTCATTAATAAAAATGATTAATATGATAAAATCATTAAAACATTTAAAATATTGTTTTAGTTAAATAGTCCCTTACCACTAGAGAAAATACATCAATAATTTTTTTAAGAACAACATTAATTGAAATCTATAATATCATGAGAGGAAGTAGATTCATGATATAATTTTTCAAATGTAATTATATTCACTTTAGAGGATAATAAAGGTTCACAATATGCATATATGCCTCAATGAAAGAAGATTGAGATGTAGTCCATTAAGATGATTGTATAAATGAGTTTTGGATTTATCAAAGGGGTGATTATGTGTAAAAATACTGTATACATAAAAATTAATGTTTAAATTACCGAATAAATAAATAAATAGTGATTCAACATGTAATATTAGCATTATATAATCAAATAAGTATGTGTAATAATTAATGAAGGCAAATTGAGTTTAGAATCTATATTATTTAAATTCTGCTTCCTAACGACATCACATAAAAATTCAGAAATTGATATGATGAAAGATAAAAGGGTATCTCTTAAAATTTACATAAAATTTACAAAAATATGGATAAATAAAATCATATCCCAACATATGAAAATTTAAATTAAAATACATATCTTAAAATAACTCTTTGAGTAAATAAGAAGAGTGAAAGGTTCCCTTACATTGATTCTAAATTATTATGTATATTCATTGTTATTTGTGAAAAAATTCATATGTTAATATATACTTTATTAAGAACAAATTTCATCGTCAATATTTATTTTATATTACTTATTACCATGTCATAAAAACTATATAGTGATTTAATTTAATATCGGTTGTTTTCCAGATATTGGGTACTTGAGTCGAAAAACGTCTTGTTATAATTACTAAATGTCTATGTGTTCAAAAGTAGATTATCTCCATAATAGTATTCATGATATAAATAAAATATATATATCATGTATATATGTATTTATAAAAGTCCGTAAAATATGGATATATGAAATGAAATTCATCATTCATGGAGACGGTAAGTCGTACGTACGCATGAATGAAACATTCATTTATTTGTCATATTAATGAAATGAAAACAAAATAATACATATGTATTTTATAGTTCCAGTAAAATATCATGGTTTTAATAAATTAAATAAGTTTATTACCTCCATCTTTTATACATTACATGTAGGCATGAATGATTCATATCACTTTGAGGGGGCGGTAGTCCTATCATCCTCAAATGAAATTATCGTATTTACACATCACATAAATAATAAAGGTATGTTTCTAAATAAAACTTATAGTATCATAGATAAAATATAATATATATCATATATATATATATATATACTATTCCATCATAATATCCACCGTGAAAGGATGTAGTGGAATATCGAACAATCATCATTTAGTGAGACAATAGTTCTCCGTACACAGAAACAGTAAGTTCATATCCATTAGTAAAGGTGTGTGTATGTGAAGTTAGAATAAATCACATAATAATATACCTGTATACTCATGATACTAGTTTTATTATAAAATAATTAATGAATGTGAGTTTAGGGGGTTATAGAAGGAAAAGAAATAAAAGATTCTTTAGAGAAGCCAATACCCCAAATAGGGTAACTCTTTTTGATTAAATCTAAATGGCTTTCATGAATTGCCTTATTACCATTGTAAGGATTATAAGAGAAATATAAGGATTTTTTAAGATTATTTGGGTAGATTTTTAATGAGACAATAGGCTTGATAGGTTTGAGTAAGGGTTAGAGAGGGTGACCTTTTATAAGAGAGAGGAGAGGTACTTTTTGAATGTCTGGAACGATAATTTTATTATAAACTGAATTTCAATTTCAAAATGTCCACAACTAAATTAATAATAAGATAAGTTGAGTTTTCTTCAAAATCCCCTCCATAAATATGTTTTAGACAAGTTTTGATTTCATATTTAACATTATCATTTATCTTTATCCAATAGTTAGATAATTTAACTCTTACTATGTATTCTTGTATATTCATACTATATGGTTAATATATTTATAATAAAATTACCATATAAAATCATCTGTTTTATTAATGATATTTTGAACCTTATCTATTTTATTTTTTTTTAATCATTGATTTTCAGGACTATGATATTATTTATTAAATTAATATTTTTTTCAAACACTCTTTTTTCAATTTATATATTATTCATACAATGACTTTTAAAAATCCCATATCCAAATTATTAGTTCAAAAAACCTTCATTAATGAATATATAACAAGTAATAACTATCCATAAAATTCTTATGTGGAATAAAATGTTTCAATAAAAATTTATTTCAATATTTATAATTAATTTATTTAATCATTCATTAATAAAGTAATCACTAAATCAACATTGTTTGATAAATATATTTATATATTTGATTTCTAAATATTATAAATAAATTACCATGATGTATGAATTATATTTATTTTAGTAATTAATATTTATAGTCTAAAATATCACTTATATATCTCCTTATATTAATATTTTTACTAAAAGATATATGTTTATGTTACATTATTTATTTACTAAAAATTAATTCTTATAAAATACCATTTTCACATAAATGTGGCACCATGGGGTCCCAAAATAGACCAAAGGATGACCATGGTTGGAAATATATAATCTAATTGGGTTATAACACATGTTAGGGTAGTTTAATATTATTAAAATAATAATTTTAAACCTTATTACCGAATTTAGAATTTAACTATGTTAATAAAATAATTACTGAAGTTACTATACATAATCATTAAAAAAGATAACTATTTAAAAAATTTGGACATCCTAATTACCAATATGGAATCCATTTTTACAAATTCAAAATATAAAATTTTAACTAAATAATTTATATTTAATTCACGTTGTTAAAACCAGAAAACGATTTTTTAAGAATTAATAACTATAAAAAATATTGACATGTGATTATGTCCAATTGTAAATAGAAATTATATATAATGACCTTCATTGTTTTAAATGAAAATAAATAATACAAAAAACTTTAAAAAAATTTAATTAATAATCATACTATATAAATAAAATGTATGACAATGTCGTTTTGAATTAAAATGCAATAAATTTCACTATTCATTAAAATATTAATTTTATCAGAAAAATACGAAAACTTCCTAAAATGTAAATTCTTATGTTCCAATTCAGAAGAAGAAGTTTGTTTTTTCAAATATAACATATAAAATTGGAAAAACTATTGTATGAACCCGGTTCATAGTTTTGAGGTACGAGCTTCTTCTTTTCCCTTTTCCTGAAGTGTTTTTGAGAAAAAATGAAAAATGGGGAAAAATCCCAAATTTTGGAACTAAACACCCTGTACTTTTTCCACACAACTTGTACTTTTGGTTGTGTTGGTATGAGTACAAAGGAAATGTAGCCATGTCGGTGACGATGGGTGTAGGAAACGACTACACGCCGTGTAGTGGTACTTTACACGCCGTGTAGTCAGTCGGTAGACCGAAATAGTAAGGCGGTGGACTAGCCGCCAGTTGTGCGACAGCACACGCCCTGTACACATGAAGACACGTTGTGTAGTCATGCCAGCAGGTGAACAGTGCCATTCTGGTGGGAAGCCGCCAGAGGATTAGTTTAAAATTTGGGAAGTACACGCCGTTTACTTGGAAATACAAGTCGTGTACATTGTTTTCCGGCTTAAAACTGGCAGTAGCCTCCTCATTTGGAAGAGGAGGAATTTGAGCTGTTTTAGATCCAAAGGAGGAGGCCGAACCTTTGAGGATCTACCGAGTGTTCGTCTGGAATCAGTTTCCGCCTAGGATGATCTCGTGGAACCTCACGGGTAAGGGATTCCATCTCATTGGCTAATTCTTACCAATTATTCACCTAACATGATTTATTTTAGGATAAGCGAGTTTTCTTCTTCATCAGATCTACGCCGTTAATTGGTGTTTCTGGAGTCGGTGTTTGGGTATAACGTTTGTTGGTGTATAAGGTAGGTGGCTTTGTGTTTTTTTTCAACTATTTTGTGTTTTGTGCATTTTTGTGCCACGAACCCATGTTGAGGTGTCGTGTGGAGGAATCCATTGCTATAATAAACCCCTAGAATTGAGTAGGTGATTATTTGTGATATTAAAATGCTGGTTGGGATTGTTTCTTGGATCCTGAACCACCACGGGGGTGTGTTCCTCTTTTTAACCGTTTGGCCAGGATACCCGAGGGTATGCCTTTAAAGTAGTAAGTAATGAATTTCCTTGAGAGGAATTTCTTGTTTATTGCTTACATACTTGTTGGGAATCACCCAGTTTCCTGTTTAGCCTTAAGGCATTGTTATGATTAGCCTGTGGGAACTGTACTATTTAGCCTGTGGGCAGTAGTTATTTCGGCCTGAGGGCAAATTATTCCGTGCCTGTGGGCAGCTGACTCTGTTCCTGTGGGCGACCCTACCTACACCTGGGGGAAAACTCTGTTATGCCTGAGGGTAGATTCTTGTGTTGGATACTCTTTACCTGAGGGTAGGGGTTTACATGTCCGAGGACATTAGCTGGTTATTTAAAATATTCAATGTGGTGTTATTTTAAATTAAATGAATTAAATAGATAATAAAATGGAATTATAACTATTAATTAGTCACTTTTGAGTTCTGCTTACTTTATTGCAGTTTACTACTGCACACTATTTTTGCATGCTTACACGCATTTGGGCACGGGCCTTTGGTGGGTGCCTACTAAGATATATTTCTAACACCCTGTTTGGGTCATGTTTTTCAGCCCAAATAGATTATGTTTCTGAAGCTGTGGATAGGTTAAAGAGTCCCTATACAGGTACTTGACTATTGTTGTGGAGTATGAGGGCATGGGACTGAGCCTAGGCTCGCGATGCTGCTTCCAGCTATTTTATTTACTTTATTGTACTCTTCTTCTTGGTGTACTTTACTGATGTATAACATGTTCTGGCTGTTTTCGTAGAACATGACATGTTGCATCATTTTCTATATACTGTTGTTTATATCCACTGCTGTTGTTTCTTTCAGTTGTGTATGGTTTACTGCTACCGCTATCGTTGTACGTTTTATTTTATATTCTGCTGCGCTACACTTTGATAAATGAGGGCATTGTTTTCCCACTATTAGACATGGGCCCTCGCTGCTAGTCGAAAGCCTCTGGCGTTTGGGGAAATGCACTTGAGGTCATGTGGCAAACTAGGTTCGGGGAACCCGTTGCGTGGCACCCATACCCGAGACATTACAAAGTGGTGTCAGAGGAGTTCTTTTATTTGACTTATTATTTGGAGCCGTAGACAGGGATAGGACAAACGGATGTTGGTAATAAGTTGTGCCCAGGCGTAGCTAACCCGTGTATAGGGAAAATCTAGTTTACCTCATATTTTTTCAATTCTATTAATTTTGAGAATTTTACAGCTAATATGATTTCACCATTGGGTGACGTACTTGGATTGTGTAGTTATATTTTATCTATGGGTTCTATTTAGTTACAACCTGATGAGATGAGGGTATTCCATTTCATGCATCATATAGGCAAATGCTAGATATCACATGCCATGCATAGTTTCCATGCCATGTTGGCGCATTAGAAATTTCATGTTGTTGTGATAGTTGATGTGTGAGAAAAGCATGCTGTTGTGAGAGCGGCTTGATAAATACATGTTTTGTGATATGGTATTTTTGTTTGATCCCATATATAGAATAGATGTCAAACTTTGGTTTTTGGGGAGTATGGGCCCCCATCTACCGGAATTTTGTTGATCATTGACTGTTTATTTGGTATAACATAGTTAAGATGTCAGACGTTGATTCGTGGGGAGTATGTGCCGTCACGGGTCGGAATTTGACACTTAGGTGTTGTTTTTCAGTATTTTCTGTGTTCTGGAGAAGTTTCTGAGGCATACTGTCTAGAAACCCAGTATACACGCCATGTATAACTTTAAACATGCCGTGGATAACATTTTGTTCGGGAATAAAAATAAACTTTTTGATTACATGCCGTATACCCAGAGTACACGCATTTTAGTCTCTTTCTGTGTCTCAAACCATGTTGGTGGCGACACGGGGAAGGGAAGAGCTTGGGGTGAACACACTGTGTAGTTTTTGTACATGTCGTGTAGTGTTGACCCGGATTCCGACTGTTTAACTAACAAAACGTGTCGGTGAGCTTCTGTACAGAACATGTCGTGTCACTGATGAACACGCCGTGTAGTTTGACCAGGGGACTCGGACGTGTATCTAACAACATAGGTTGGTGTCACCCCTCTTGGAACACGCCATGTACCTATGGGACACGCCGTGTATTCTTTTCCTTGGACAGACCGTGTGGACTTAGCCATGTGGTGGGAAAACAGGGTGGTGTACACATTGTGTGCTATTGTAACATGTCGTGTAGTTTCAAGCCGAGTAGTCGGCCGTGTCACAGATGACATGGGCAGTTGGAAAATAACACCATACACCCCGTATAGATATTATACATGTCGTTTCGTTTTTTTAATAGAAGATGTGTGGCTTAACCATGTGTAAGGACCCACGAAGCGGAAGGGAAGTCAAGTACATGTCGTGTCGACAGTATACATGCCGTATAGTCTTGTTTTGGAAATTTTGAAATTCCTTCTTCATCTTGTTCACTTTGTGGTTCCTTCACATTCAGTCTTAATAATATTGAATCTAAGGCGTGCCTTTGACCTTGTAGTGTCATGCCTCCTAGACGACCACACATTTTTCTCTAAGAAAGCGGCGACATCTATACTCAGGAGATGGTGGGCCATGGGCTACCAGTTGATGCACAAGCAGAGCCAGATGCGGCACCAGCAGCTATACCAGACATAGGCACAGAGGCTTAGTTCCATGAGGGCTTTATGCGGTTCATGCAGACCATTCAGCGAGCACCACAGGCTGCCACATCTATTGTCGTGCTGACACATATCTTTCAGCAGCAGTATCTGCCTACGTCCTCTGGGGATGGTGGACCACACGTTGCGGAGTCTTGGATGGGGTAAATGAAGACTATTTTCAAGCATCTTGAGACGCCTCTAGGGCGGATGGTCAAGATCATGACTTACATACTGTGTGATTCCGCCAAGGGGTGGTGGAATGTTACTACCCAGTCAGAGCATCATAGGGACATGGTGTGGAAATATTTTCAGGCAGTATTCTATGACTTCTTCTTTCCAGCGACGCTGAGGGCAGATAAGCTCGAGAGTTCATGAATCTGCAGCAGGGCGCTATGTCGGTGATGGATTATCCTGCTCGATTCATCGAGATTCAATGTTTTTCACCTATTCTGGTGGGTGATGAGACGGTGAGAGCCATAAGTTTTGAGGATAGTCTTTAGTATGACATTCGAGAGCTTGTGAATGTTTTCAGGTTACCTATTGTACATGCTATTGTGAACCAGGCACTGATCATAGAGAGGAACCTTCAGGAATCTCGTGGTGTGGGCTAGGGAGGTTCAACACTAGTTACTAGTATTATTTCTACTAGAAATAGGAAGAGACATATGGACTTCTCTTAGGGTGGAAGTACCGGTCAGAAAAATGTTTTAGGTGGACAGGTCATGTGCTACCAGTGTGGTAGAGAGGGGCACAAGAGACCTCAGTGTCCACGAGACCCAGTGAAGTGTCGATCTTGCAGTAAGATGGGTCATCTACAACGCTTTTGCAGGGCGTCCACACCAGTGGCTAGTGAGAGGCGTTCATTGCTGACTCTGCGTACGGGAGAAGGTCTGGTGGACTCTTACCAGTCGTGGAACTGGAATACGACAGGTTGTGCATGCAGAGATGGTGGTCTTGTCTGTGGTAGCCAGACACCAGAATCTCAGAAGAAGCAGGGCGAGACAGGTCAGGGTAGCCAGGCTGTTTCACAGGGTCACGGCACTGGGCACGCATATATAGTGCAACAGACCCAGCAGGAGCAGGATCTTGGACCTTTTACAGTCAGAGGTACTATTCTAGTAGCTTCTGTCATATCTTCAGTACTTTTTGATACGGGTTCTACGCATAGTTTCATATATGTACCCATTATGGAGGGACTTGGGCTCTGTGTTTTTACTTCTTCCGATATCATGATTCTAGACACTCCGTTGGGGACTTGGACAGCTGGTGTGCATCAGTGCAAGGAGTTCCCCCTTGAGGTTGGTGGGTGTCATTTTTTTGGAACCTCTATGATATAGAGATGACGAGCTATGACATCATCTTTGGGATGGACTAGTTGGTTCCCTATCGAGCCTTTGTAGACTGCAATCGTCGCAGGGTGTGTTTCACGTCACCGGATGGCGGAGAGTTTCTATACAAGGGCGAGTGGGATGTTCAGGCGAGTCGAGCTGTACCAGAGCATCATGGGCGAGGTGCAGTCACATCCCAGATTGCGAGTTTGTATCCAGATGATCAAGGGACTTGTCTGATATATTTCCCTCCAGTTGTTGATCATTTCAGGGATTCCTTCCCAAATGACTTTTTGGGTCAACCTCTTGTGCGAGAGGTGGATTTACTTGTTGAGATCATGCCAGGAATGACACCAGTGTCCTTCCCTCCTTATAAGATGGAAACACCAAAGTTGCAGGTGATCAAGAGGCAGTTAGAGGAGTTATAGGAAAAAGGGTTTTACCTGACCTAGTACTTCTCCTTGGGGTTCGACGGTCCTTTTCGCGAAGAAGTCAGACGGTACCCTCAAACATGCAGGGATTATCAGAAGCTGAACCAGTTGATGGTTAAGAATCGATATCCCTTACCAAGGATAAATGATCTTTTTGATCATCTTAATGGGGAATGAGTGTTATCGAAGATTTACTTAAGATCAAGATATCATCAGTTGCACATGAGGCAATCATATATACATCTTACAACTTTTCGAAGCAGATATGGTCTCTACGAGTACTTGGTTATGCCATTCGAACTCACGAACGCGCCAACAGTTTTCATGGCTCTGATGAACCATGAATTCCATCTGTATCTTGATTCATTTGTGGTAGTATTTGTTGACGACATATTGGTTTACTCTCACACCCAACACGACCATTCCACCCATCATAACATCATACTGAGTACACTAAGAGAGAATCGGCTATATGCTATGCTCTCGAAGTGCAACTTTTGGATGGACTATATTTATATCCTTGGTCATTTCATCTCTAAGGAAAGAGGTTCAGTATACCTAGAGAAGGTGAGAGCAATAGTTTCTAGGTAGAATCCTAAGAATGTGTTTGAGAAACAGAGTTTCTTAGGGCAGGTTGGTTACTATAGACATTTCATACAAGACTTCTCCTACTTAGCAGTGTCGTTGATGGGTCTGACTAAGAAGGGTGTGAAGTTCATCTGGTTGGAATCTTGCGAAACAATTTTTCATGACCTAAAGGGAAGTTTGACATCAGCACCGATCCTGATACTCCCAGAGTAGGGGAATAGATATACAGTTTACTATGATGCATCAGGTATTGGGATGGGAGCAGTGTTGATGCAGGGAGACCGAGTTGTTGCGTATGGGTCTCGGCAGTCGAGGTCTCACGAGCGGAATTACCTGACGCATGATCTCGAGTTGGTTGCAGTTGTTCATGTGTTGCTCTGTTGGAGACACTATCTGTTGGGAGATAATTTTGTGGTTTTCACTGACCATAAAAGCCTCAAGTATATCATTACATAGCGTGACCTGAATCTAAGGCAGAGGAGGTGGGTCGAGTACCTACAGAACTTCGATTTTGAGCTTGCCTATACACCTGGTAAAGGTAATGAATTAGCTAATGCATTGAGCAGGAAGACTCGGATACAGGTGGTGCAAGAGGCCAGTGGTGAGTGGGAGCTCATGGAAGTTTTCTCGAAGATGCATTTGGAGGTGAACGACAGTCAGGGGAAGACTTATCATTCCTCTTTAGTTGTGACTTCTACCCTACTGGACAAAGTGAGGATGAGACAACTATGGGATTCATATGGCCTAGTTCTATAGGAGTTGGTGGAATGTGGGGACCCTTCTCTATGTTGGATGATAGTCGGTGATGAAGTTTTGTGTTTCCATGGACGAGTGTGGGTTCTAGGGGATATACGTGAGGAGCTTATGATGGAGTTTCATGATTCAGTTTGGGTAGTTCATCCCGGGGTTACCAAGATGTACTGTGACTTGAGGAGTCAGTACTGGTGGCCAGGTATGAACTAAGAGATAGCTGGTTTTGTTACGAGGTGTTCCACCAGTCACCAGGTGAAGGTGGAGCATCAGAGACCAGCTGAACTATTACAGCAGTTACCCATTCCAGAGTGGAAATGGGATGATGTCGCGATGGACTTGGTGACAGGGTTGCCGAGGTCACCTAGAAGAAATACTATCGTGTGGGTTGTTGTGGAAAGGCTCACGAAGGTAGCTCACTTTTTTCCGATCAAAGAGACCTTCGGTGTTGATGAGCTCAGAATGATGTATATCCGAGAGATCGTTCATCTTCATGGGGTCCCTTGTTCTATCGTTTTAGATAGGGACACCTGGTTTACATCTTGTTTCTAGAAGATTTTTCAGAGGGCGCTGGGTACACAGGTGCTTCTGAGCACATCATACCACCCTCAGACTGATGGCCAGTCAGAGCGTATGATACAGGTGCTTGAGGACATGTTGCGTGCATGAATCCTAGACTATGGGGGCTCTTGGGAGAGGAACATACTCTTAGTCGAGTTTTCCTATAATAATAGTTTTCAGGAAACTATTGAGATGGAACCCTACGAGGATTTATATGGTAGGATATTCCAATCACCCTTGTTCTGGTTAGAGGCATGTGAGGCAGCTTTACTGTGACCACATCTCATGCCGGAGACTTCTGAGAAGTTATAGTTGATTCAGATGCGTATGGCTACCGCACAGTCACGTCAGAAGTCTTATGCTGATCACCAGAGACTACCTTTGGAGTTCATGGTCAGGGATCAGGTTTTCTTGCGTGTTTCGCCGAGGCTGGGACAATAGAGGATCAAGATACAGGGTAAGCATTCACCGAGGTATGTGGGGCCATTCAAGATTCTGGAGAGAGTCGGGCTGGTTGCCTATCGGTTGCGGTTACCGCAACAGTACCAAGCCATGCACGACGTCTTCCATGTGTCTCAGTTATGTCTCCATGATTCAGACCTGTCTCACACCTTTCATCCGGAGGACGTTGAGCTTCAGGTGGATGCATCCTTTAAGGATCATATGATTCGTATCATTGACAAGAGCATAAAGGTTCCTAGAGGCCGGTCAATTCCTCTTGAACGGGTGCTATGGAATCATGGCCGAGTGCTGGAAAGAACCTAGGAGGGGGAGACTAACATATGTGCTCAGTGGCCAGAGTTATTCTCGGCTATATCCTTATCACCCTTGGAAGGGAAATTCGGTGACGAATTGCAATAAGTAAGGATGTTCATAGGAACCCGGTTCTTAGTTTTGAGGTACGGGCTTCATCTTTTCCCTTTTCCATAAGTTGTTTTGAGAAAAAATGGAAAATGTTGAAAAATACCATATTTTGGAACTACACTATGTGTACTTTTTCCACACTCAGTGTACTTTTTTCAGTGTTGGGATGAGTACATAGGGTGTGTAGCCATGTCGGTGATGAGGGGTACATGAACCGACTACACACCGTGTAGTGGTACTTTACACATCACGTAGTCAGTCGGTAGGCCGAAACTGTAAGGTAGTGGATTAGCTGCCAGCTGTGCGACAACACACACCATGTACACATGATGACACGCTGTGTAGTCATGTCGACAGGTGAATAGTGCCGCGCTGGCGGGAAGCCGCCAGAGGAACAGTTTAAAATTTGGGAAGTACACTCTATACATGGAAACACATGTAATGTACTTTTTTTCGTCTTCAAACATGTTGTAGCCTCCTCATTTGGTAGAGGAGGCATTTGAGCTGTTTTGGAGCCAAAGGTGGAGGCCTAACCTTTGAAGATCCGCCATGTGTTCATCTAGAATCGGTTTCCACCTCGGAAGATCTCGTTGGAACTGCACGGGTAAGGACTTCCATCTCGTTGGCTACATCTTACCAATTCTTATCCTAACATGAGATATTTGAGGTTAAGATAGATTTGTTCTTCGTCAGATCTACGCCGTTCATGGGAATTTCTACATTCGACATTCGGGTATAATGTTCATTGGCGTATAATGTAGGTGGCTTCATGTTTGTTTTTTGCAATAGTCGTGTGTTTTGTACATTTTTGTGCCACAAATCCATGTTGGGGTGTCGTGTGGCTGAGGCCATTTCTATAATAAACACATATAATTTAGTAGGTGATTATTTTTTATATTAAAAAGATGGTTGGGATCATTGGTTGGATCTGGAACCACCCCAGGGGTGTGTTCCACAGTTTAGCCATTTGGCCATGATACCCGAGGGTATGCCTTTAAAGTAGTAAGTGTTGAATTTCTTTGAGAGAAATTGCATGTTTACTGCTTATTTACATGTTGGTCATGGCCCGGTTACCTGTTTAGCCTGAGGGAGTTGTTATGATTGGCCTGTGGGCACTGCACTATTTTGCCTCTGGGCAATAGTTATTTTGGCCTGAGGGAAACATCTTCCGTGCCTGTGGGCAGCAGACTCTATGAATGTGGGCGACCCTTCCTACACCTGAGGGTAAGCTCTGTTATTCCTGAGGGAAGAGTCTTGTGTTTGATACTCTTTACCAGAGGGTAGGGGATTACATTTCCGAGGAAATTAGCTGGTTATTTAGAATATTCACAGTAGTGGTATTTTAAATTAAATGAATTATATGGATAATAAAATGGAAATATAACTGGTAATTAATTACATTTGAGTACTGATTACTTTATTACATTTTACTACTGCACACTATTGTTGCATGCTTACACGCAGTTGGGCACTGGGCTTTGGTTGGTGGCTACTGAGATATATTTCTCACACCCTGTTTGGGTCATTCTTTTAGGCCAAAACAGATTACGTTTTTTAGGTGTTGATCGGGGAAAGTGTCCCTATATAGGTACCTGACTATTGTTGTGGAGTAAGAGGGCATGGGACCGAGCCTAGGCTCGTGATGCCGCTGCCAACTGTTTTCTTTTCTTTATTGTACTCTACTTTTTGTTGTACATTACTAATGTATACATGTTCTGGCTATTTTCATAGAAAATTACATGTTGAATCATTTTCTATATACTGTTGGTTATATTTACTACTTATGTTTATTTCAGTTTTGTATGGTTTACTGATTCCACTATCGTTGTAAATTTTATTTTATATTCCGTTGTGCTACACATTGACAAATGAAGGCATAGTTTCCCCACTATCAGACTTGGGCACTCGCTGCTAGTCAGAAGCCTCTAGTTTTTGGGGAAATGCTCTTGAGGTCACGTGGCGAACCAGGTTCGGGGCACCCGTTGTGTGGCACCCGGACCCAGGATGTTACGACTATATTTAAGAACGGTTCACCATCAAAAGGTGGTAAAATGAACTTTTAAAAAAATATATTATTCTGTGCATAAAATATGATTAATTCTTTTAGGAAGTCTCTAATATTTACTTGATAAATGTAAAACCATTTAATAAAAATTTTAAATCATAATATAGTTTATTATGTTAATTTCCACCAGTACAATGATAGGGAATTACGTACAATTTAAAATAATAATAATAATATTCTATTTTTCAATATAACTCAAAGTTGTGTGCGATGTAAAATTTCAATGAGAATCATTGTTTTGTGTTGAGTGTGCTAACGGAAAAAGATTCCTCTTTAACATAAAAGTAATATCTTATTAATAAATAGTAATCGATATGAAAATATATAATTCTATAAAAACTTATGTCGTTACATCCATCCCCCATTTTTAAAATTGTGTCCTTGAAATTTTAAAATTTAACTCATAAACATCATTGAAAATCCCACATCCGAAAAAGTGCCAATAAAACTATCACATTTAAAGAAATAAAGAGAAATACAAAGGTGACCCTAGATAACACATACTAGAGTTCAATGTAGGAAAACATGGATATGGAAGAGAAAAATACCATCAATTTCTGAAGGAGAGTGATAGAAAACATGATTAGGATATTGTTAACTATAAGAAAAACATAATCTTGGGATGAGATAAATTATATTTTATTCCCCTGTAGGATAATTAATCAGACAATGTTTTTTGATTTATGTTATTTTTCATAAATTTGTGGAATTTATTTATGATATTGACTATGAACATAAAGAAATATAAATACTTGTAAATTGTTTTTTCATCCTTTAATAAATATCTTCCAAAAAAAACATTTTCTCCAAAATATTAGTATTAAAGATGACATGGTCACACTTGAAGTGCTAGAATTAACATCTAGATAATTACATAATCTACAAATAATGAAATATAAATTTCCCCTATCATTAGACAATAACCAAAAACCAAAACGTTTAGTGAAATATCAGATAACCCTATAAAAGATAATAATTTATATAAGGAAATGCTACTCTTAATCTAAAATATTTAATTAACAATACCGAAATTTAAATGATGACCATTCAATAAAAAATTTTCCTTAATCTTCCTCAAAATAATTAATTTATTATTGAATTCCAAAATTCATACGGATTTGATCATATAGACTTCTAAAAAAATTCATAACATTTTTCTCTACATAACATCGAATACTCTTAAAATATCTTACTTAAATGTAATTAAACTAATCACATATTCTTTATTATATGTTCCTAATTTCCATAAATAAACCAAATATTCATATTTCCGCCAAAAAATATATTTTCCAAAAATAAAATTCAACCATTACCCCTCAATTGAAATCCAATTGTATTTTATTTTCCTTATGTATATAGTGTTCCCAAATGAGCAAACACCTTCTAAAATTACATTTATAACTTAATAGAAAAATAATATTTCTATACTAAGGATATCTATTTGATAAAACATAAGTCCAAAATAAAATTATTCTTGATTCATAAAATTATTTTACATAAAAAATTAGTTACAACAACTATAAACATTATGTAGGTCAGCTGTATGTGATAAATCCCAGTCTCACCATGGATGTTGGATAGAATTCCATAGCATTGTTTGACATGGAGAGTTTTTAAACAGTCTGTGTGTTCACTTTTTTCTAAAACAATATAATTCTAATAACATAAACAGAATCATATAAAATCCCCGAAAATAACAATGACATATTTTAACCTCAAAA
The DNA here is from genome assembly GCA_963277665.1 of Viscum album. Classification (NCBI taxonomy): domain Eukaryota; kingdom Viridiplantae; phylum Streptophyta; class Magnoliopsida; order Santalales; family Viscaceae; genus Viscum; species Viscum album. The sequence goes on from OY728126.1 coordinate 1,691,778,695, forward strand.
GTAATCTCATACCTCGCATTTTCATCCCAAAATGTAATAAAATTTAATTTCACCAATTTCACAGATCATATAAAACCAAATGGTTATCTATAACTACATCCACAGATGAAATGATAATTTTTCCCCCAAAAGAGTTTTCACATAACAAATATCATCGTTAAACAAAAAAGTAAAAATTCTCCCAAAATAATCCCATAAAAAAGGAGTAGTAAAACATTTAAAATATTTATAACCTTAATATCTATCATAACTCTTGAATTTGTAAAAATTATACATATTAATAGTCTAGTATTCTTTATTATCCCTTATCCATTTGCTTCCAACTTTTTCCATAATACTTCATTCTTAGAAACAAGATAATGCATAATTTATTATGTTTTCAATAATGTTAAAAAATGAGCTATGAAAAAATCCATACATTTCATAATTCATTTTCAGTTTCCTCATCTTCAATTGGAATAGAATTAGGTATTGGTAAACATATATTGGTATGGTCCTACTAATAACTCTACCAAACATTATTCTTAGAACTTCTATTTCTATAATTACTATGCATACCACATTTAAAACATTCAATTGATCCCCCTAAAAGAATTATTTTAACTTTCTTAGAGTCAACTAAATGTTTCCTTTTCATCAAGGATAGTTGTTGAATAATGACATTCATTACCAAATCTTAATCATCTTCCAGTCCCTTTGAAATATTTTCCTAGGTGTTTCTTTCCACATTATTGAAACATACATTCTTGAATATACTTACCCTCATAATTCTTACCCGAACATCTATTGGGATTTATTTCTCACATAAATTATGACTTATAGAAATAAACAAGGATTAAGTGGACGATCATGAATCTAGATAGTTGGTTGAGAATAATCACAAGAATTATCATTGCAGCACCCATTTCATTCGGTTTCTCATTCTGAAAACCATTATACATTCTTTCACATCCATTGTTATGTTGGTTCTTGTTAGATTAAACCATTTACTAAAACAAAAAACTTTAGTGTGATTATATCAGTAAAATAATCATATAATATCTTATAAAGAGGGTAAACACTAAGATATACTTATTCATGTTATCATAAAATCATTCAAATTATCTAAAAAATGACTTTGTCTAATATAATAACCATTATAGTTATATAAAACAGGTCACTTATTCTTAAACAAAACCCTAAACTCTAAAGGTATCTAAACCGACCTCTGATACCAAATTTTATGCCTCGTCATTAATAGTTACATAATAATTTTTTATAACATGAATTTGACATTGAGTATCTTTTTAGGTTAATATTTTTAGAGAATTGTGACATTACAATGACATTACATATCAAATATTATAGAGATGTTTCTTCATCTCGATCAATTTTTTTTATCAAAATTAAAACTCTATAAAGTAAAACAAGATTTCCTTTCATGATATATATCTTTCTTAAATATTCCATTAACTTATTGTTCCTTATACTCTGTGAAAAAAATTTCCAAAGCATGGTATGTGAATAAAAAGCTTAGTATGGTTAATAAAATATGGAAAGAAAACATCAGTCCATCGATAATTACTATACAATGAAATCAATCTCTCCACTCATAAATCATAAGATCTTATTCATACCTCATGAAATCAGATTATTTATGAATAACATAACAATAGAATAAATCATAAATAATAAGTGATACTTATAGAAGATATAACATAATTACATTGTCGCATTACAACTACATAGGGGTTACGCAAGGAATACCCATCATGATATATTCCATAAATCACTTTGGATAAAAAATAACTATTACATCCTTCATGTTACCCAATGCATTGGAGAGATATCTTGATCTAAGTCACCCTAGGTTTTTCAAAAAACAATCTATATTTTGATTATCACATAACCACCTGTCAAATTTACAGGTACTATATCATAATCATGACACATAAAAGATTGAGATTATCAAAATTGCACTCATCAATCAGAAGAGATCAATTAAATATATTTAAATATTAGATATATTTACAAAAACATGTAAAAAAACATCTAAAGATATTTTGGAATCAAAGTTTCACATACAACATCAAAAAATTTAATGAAATTAACATTTTAAAATAATAATGTCTGTATAAATCCTTAAAACGATTTAGAAAAAATAAACATTAATAAAAATAATTTTGATGATTATATATTTAAAACATTTAAAACAATGTTTTAAATAATGATTCACTTACCATATGAGAAAATACTTAAATAAAAATAATTATATAATAATATTAAATGAGACCTATAATATCATGAGAATAATTAAATTAGAGATATAATATGTCAAATGTTTTTATATACAACTAATATAATAATAAAGGTTCACAATATAAATATATCTCTCAATAAAAAGAGACTGAGACATAGTCCATTTCAATGATAATATAAATGATATACAATTATATAAGTGGGGTAATTTTGTATATAAGTAGTATATTTACAGAAAGGGAAGTGTAAATTACAAAAATAAATAAAGAAACAGTTATTAAACACATAATATTGAAAAAATATAATCAATTAAGTATGTGTAAATCCCAAAGAGAAGAAATTGTGGTTAAAAATTTCATTATGAAAATTCGGAAACCTAATAGTGTCACATAAAAATTACAAAAATTAGTTGATGAGAGAGAATAGGGTCTATATTGACATTTAAATAAAATATATAGTAATAATGATATATAAGAACATATCCCAATATAATAAAATGGAAATTAAAATGCATATCATAAAAGAAACTCGTTATTAAAAGAGGAGAGTGAAAGGTTCCCTTACCATGACTCTGATTCATCACATACATTCCTTGTTAAATTTAATTTAATTTATACTTTCTTAAGAATATTTTAAGGTTTATAATACCTTTTATATCACGTATAACAATGCTATAAATATTAAAAAGTTATTAATGTTAATATCGTGTTTTTTGTCTATATTTGATAATTTAGTCAAAAATGATCTTGTTATAATTACAAATTTTCCATGTGGTCAAAAGTAAATTATCTCAAGAATAATATTCATGATTAAAAAATCATATATTTCAATTATACATATATAATTATAAAAGTCCATACAATTTAGAGATACTAAATGAAATGCATGGTTCATGGAGACGGTAGGCCATACGTATGCATTAACGCAACCTTCATTTATTTTTCATATTAAGGAAATTAAAACATAATGATACATAGGTATATTATGATTTCATTATTATATAGTATTTTATGTATGTTAAATAATATCATTAAATTCATTCTTTATAAATTCTATGTATGGAATGAACGTTTCATATCACTTTATAGGGGTTGTAGTCAGCACTTCCTCAAATGAAATTGTCGTATTTACATATCATGAAAAGAATAAATGTAAGTTTTAAAATAATAATTCAAATATCATTGATAAAATATTATATATATCTTATATAAATAACATTCCATCATAATTTCCACCAATAGATTTGTAAGAGGAAAATATAACAATCATTATTTTGTGAGCTAGTAGTCCATTATACACTGAAACAATAAAAGAAAATATGGAATTTATTGAGGAAAAGTAAATTTTATTTGAAAATTCCAATTGAAACAAAAATATTATCTATAATTTGGAAATATATTAGTTTTAAAATTAACATTGTAACATATACTGGTAAGATTAAATATTATTTTAGGAGTTTCTTGGGGAAAATACCATTTACTCAATAAAATAATTTTTATAAAAGAAAAAAAATTCCAAAATACATTTCATTTGAAAATGGGTTTCAAAAAATATTTAATATTTTAAAAAATTTATATAATTAATATCATAATGAACAAACTCACCGACTTCAAAAAGATATTTTAAAATAAAATTTGAAAAGGATTATCATTCATATAACAATGAAAATATTTAATGAAAAATTTAAATAATGATTTATAAAATATATTATGGAAAATATTTTTGTCCTTTATAAATAACATCCTAAAAAATAAAACATTTTAAAAAAATTCAATGAATATAACTGTGAAATCATAAAAAGTATTTCTCAATGAAAATAATTATCATGATGGTGAAAAATATTAATCATTATGTAGATGCTAAAACAATAAATCCATTGATATTTTTGCTAAAATAAAAATATTATTAGTATAAAAGTAGAAATTATGATTCCTTTAAAACAAATAAAAACTACTAATTTAGTAAAAATATATTTCATAAATAAATTTAAAAAAGTACAAATTTTTCAAGAAAACCTTTTTGTTAGATGAAAAGGGTGTTTTCAAACTAATAGGCCAATAAAGATATTTTTCATTAAAACTATCCTCAAATAGTTATTAAAAATATTGAGGAAAATGAATGTAATACATTTATTATATTATAATAATCATATGATAAAAATATTTATTATTATTTATGGATTTTTATTATGATTTTATCATGAGAATAATATTCAAAACACTCTTTAACAAATGATGATATTTTAACATCAAACTTATTCAACAGTTCAAAAATTTAATCACAATACATATGAATGAATAATAAAAATAAAACAGGAAAAAAAATTTAAGAAGGATATTTAGGATATAATATGTAATATAGATAATATATACACCTTATATAATTATATTGGTTAATAACATGGCAAGTATCTCAATGAATGGAATTTTAGAAAAATTACCTCTACCCCTTTAATAACATTTGAAATATAGTCACCATGTAAGATATAACCTCAAATGTATATGTAAATACAGAATAAGTTAACAATAATCATCGTAATATTTATTTTTGGGATGTATATAATGCAAAAAAAATGAAACTCATGTGTAGTAAGGAATGTGTTACACATAAAATTAAAATTGTAATCATATCCACTTATTTCATAGGATTTTATTAAATCATATAAAAAAACAACAACAAAAAATGAAAAATAAATATTATTAAATGGATAATATTTATGATATTACATGTAAATGATGAGGTATTTATAACAAAAAGTTCATTTTTTAATATGAATATTTCTACAAAATGAGTGTATAAATCCATTACCTTATGTCTAAACTTATTTGTTATGTGTTGAATCCTACTAAATAAAAAATATTATATTTTTATACATCTATTACTGAACCATACATATATATATCTTAATATATATGATTTAATTATTATTTTTTATTATATATACATTAATAATTCCATAAAGAAGTAAAATTTCATGTAATTAATGCTTTATTTTTAGTGAAATTTGGAATTTTTAATGGTTTGGACCTATTAATTTTTTCTTAGTTTCATAATCATCAAAATTAACAAAATATTATAAATATTATATATATTCATCATATATGTATTCATAGTAGTCTATAAAAGGTATAGATAGAAAATTAAATACATCATTAATGTGGAGCATTTTCCATATGTACACATGAAATCTACATCAATGTTTTCATAGTAGTGAATTAATCAAAGGTAAATAATATATTAAAATAATAGTATCATTTATATTATATATATATTTATCATATTTTCATTAAACATTTAATTATATAATTCCATGTATTAGGTGACCAAATGACATCACATTGTGAAGTTGTAGTCTTATGTACACACGTGTGAGGATAACATATTCTCAAAAAGTGGAAATTATGAATTTATATGTGATATATTAAATAAATAAGTATAATAATATCATATATATAATATATTATAATTTAATTCATCATTATAATTTGTTGTGGGGGTTGTAATGGAAAAATGAATGGTATCAGTTAATGAGTATGTAATCTTCTATACACATGAATGATGACTTCATAAACAATTATAGGAAATAAAATAATTATTTAGGTTATAAAATTAAAATTATAATATATATGTATTTGAGATATAATATTTTTTTATATCATCATCTTTTAATAATAGTAAAAGGTGGTATATAATTGAATCGAATAAATTAATCAGTTTAGGGTGTTTTCTCTGCTTTTTGTCAAATTCCTTCGGTTAAAAAAAGTATATTTGAGGTTTTCATTATGATAAAAAAAGTACTGTATAATGAGAAGAGAAAATTAAGGATGTAATTTTCTTAAGTCTTAGTCAATCCAATGGGATTTGTATGTGTGTAGAGTAGTTGAGTAGGGTTTCCCATTTTTTTGTGAGGTGATGGGAATACATGTAATTTTTACAAATATAAAATTGTACTCATGTTTTAAATTATAAAAATAATTCAAAATAAAACCTTCTATATTAAATATTATATAATGTATAAAAGTAGAAATAAAATGGTTTTTCATTGTGTTTAGGATAATTTTCCCCCAATTATTTTTATTTTAACTATCAGTAAACACATTATTACCTTAATCGTGGTATATAAGGGTTACAATTTAAAAAATTAATTATTATTAAATATTATTTTAACCGTACTCGATAATAGAGTTCATATTTATTTAAAATATGGAATATGATTTTTTGAATTTCAATTATATATATAAAAATATTTAATTTAAAATTAATTTGGTAGTCATGGAAATAATGTGATTTTCAAGATAGAAATTGTTAAAAATATTTAAATGTTTTTTCCAACAAAAATAAATATGATATTGTTTAATATAATCTTGATTAGAATAAAAGAAATATAATTGAACTAATTAAAATATTAAACAATCATAAAATTATTTTTTGTAAATGCATAAAAAGAAAGGAAAATTCTTAACAAAAAATTTTGTCTGATTATTCATTGAAAATTTAACATCTTAGAGAAGTATACAAAATTCATCTTAAGTTTATTTTGAAATTATAATTTCAAAAAGTTAATTTAATTTATTATCAAATTTATAAACCTATAAAAATATAATTTTAAAATAAGTGTCACAAACAAGGAAAATAAAGTCTTTAAAAAAATATTGTTTTTAGATAATTTTTTAAAAAATATATATTATTTACAAAAACACAAAAAAATAATGTCAAAACATATGGTTGCATATATAATATATTAGTTTCAATAAATTAAATACTAAAATTTTATTTATTAATATCATTGGCATAAAATGTGTTATTTAAATAATTTTTTTAAGATAATGATTTATATTGATTTAAAATTGGTTTTCATTTGAAATTAATTGATTAATAAATAATAAATAAAATATTTTCAAAAATAATTAAACCTATTAATACCCACCATCAAAATATATAGGTGATAACTATTATGTTAAATTTCAATTTTTTAATTGAATTACACATTTCATTAAAAGTAGGTGTCACATTTAACAAAAGATAAACTCGAAATTACATGTAACACATGAAAATAATTTTTAATCAATTAATGATAAATATAGAAATGATTCTATTTACTTGGAAAAAAATTCACATTATCACAGAATATAGTTTCACCTCTATTAGATTCTCTTCTATCATAAACAATGAATTTGATGTTGGTATAACATCTAATTGAAACATAAAGAGAAAACATAAACTATATTTTCACAAACTAAAGTAACATCTACATATTCCATGATTAAAAAGTACAATATGAGGTTGTATTTTAGGAAATCTAGTCTTTTATCAACGGTATTACCCTCTAAGTGGTTGGATTGAATTCGGGCATCATGTATTTATATCCTTCAATCCATTGATCATGATATGGTTCTCCTAATGTGAGGATTACTTCCTTTATCCAACAAATCATACCATCATCATAATTACAATGTTTTTTACAAAAATAAATTAGTTTCACAATTAGCTTACTTTTATGAATGTTGAATTTCATCAAAATATATCTTGAATACTTATCCTAAGAAATGATGTTTCATTATATCTATTAAGTTCTCTAGTGTCCCAAAATGAATTTAAGCTCACCATTCATAGACATTACATATTCTTATTTCATGTGATAATAAAATTCTTCCATTATACTATGAATTAATACATTAAACATAATATCATACACATATAAAATCACTATAAATTTACCTCAGAAAAAAAATCACATATATATTATAGTAAAAAAAATTAATTTAAATTATTATTTATTCAGATGATATTACTTTTGAGAAAAAATTAATTGGTGTCCTTAAATTAGACCATAATGTTCATTATTGAATCTAATAACATTTTCCCATCATTCCCACTCAAATATATATCTTTTTTTCATGTATAATTCTCCATCAAGAACAAAATTTATGAATTTCAATTTGACATCCATTAGAAAAACATTTGACCCTATTTGATTCTTTATAGGATGAAATATCTTAATAAAATAAAAATTATCTAGACTTGGAAATGATTATTCCAAATAAATTCCTTGATTCTATACATAACCACTATACACAACGTATTACATGTTTCCGATCATATTCCCCATGTAAAGGAATTGATATTTTATGATCCACTTTATTCCAATCACTTTCAAATTTTATTTTCTCTTAACAAGATCCCATGTCATGTTTTTCTGAATCTTTCCAGTTCATCATACATGGACCAAAACCAAGATTTATCCCTCACATATTATTCAAATGATTTTGGACCCACAATTTATAGGATAAAATGAGGTCATTCATTCAATGTAATTCATTTAATTATAGATGTGGTATGTTGATGTATATCTTTTGATTGGTCAAATTATATTTAAAAATTTATCTAGTCATGCTCATTAATGTTTCTTTAACATATGGATTCCACTTTTGAATTAATGAATAAATAATCATCATATTGTGAGCCTTAATGTTTGGAAAATGATCCCACAATTAAGGTATTTTAAGATTTACCTTTTCCATTATATTATTTATCATTTATAAAATCAACCTAAGGGATCATGGAGATATTCATAATCAAATCATCAATTATATTTACATAATTGATATACACAATATTTATAAAATTAATATTTTATAATTTATTTGCATTACTATTCATTGAGTACCAAAGGAATCATCCATTATTTTCAGCATCACCATACTTTCCTTGATTTCCTTATTTGATATGAATGAAACATTTACATCCATAAACATTAAAAATAACTAATTAGCGATTCCTTCCATGAAATATCCCATATGGTCTCATGTCCTATAATAGACATAGATAAATTTAATTTTGAGAGTACACTGCCACTGAAATATTCTCATTCTATTGATAATGAAATAATTAAAAATAAATCATCATAGTTTTGTCTATATTATTCACCATTTAATTTATTTTTTCAATTAATCAATTTTTTGAGGGGTTCTCACTGAAGGCAGTTCATTATTTGATTCCATTTTCCTGTTGCCAATCATAATTTTAAACAATACATCCATTCATTTATGCATCACATGGAATTTATCAATCTAACATAATATTCACAGTATCAATAACATCATTTATCGTTATTATGTTTACATTTAATATTAATTAATGTTACCCAACCTCAAGTTCCAAAATTGGTTTTTCTCTTATATTATTTAGATGCATATATTTTATTTTTTGTATATGTGGTATAAATTTACTCCCACACTCTAATGATTCATGCTAGAATTATATATCATTCATTCAATCGGAATATATTAATGTTGAATTTTTTCTACCAACCCTAATTCATAGAGTTTACATTCACTATATATATTATGGTTCATATCATCCATGTCCTTAACTTCTATTTTATTTATTACATTTTCTTATAATTATGTCTTTCATCTACCATTTTTCATTAAGGAACCATAATTTTATAATATCAATGTTCCATGAGTATATTCATCGACATTTTTCATTATATATTAATTTACACAATGTTGTTATTATAAAATACTTTCATGAATGTGATTTCAACTTTTATTTGTTTCAGTCAGGGAGATCTATATCAATGTTGATTACTCAATATTTTTCTTTTTGATACAATATATAGTATATTGAGTGGATGAATTGTATTTTTATAGAATCTAATATGTAATAACGAAATGCTCAAATACAAGAGGGGGGTGAATTGTAAACTTTAAAAATCTCTAAGGAAATTTTTCATAACCAAAATTCAAAAAAACTCTATGCTCTAATAACATGATTGATTCCCAAAAAGTAATTCCAGAAATGAAACTTAACAAAATTTAACAGTGAATAAGATTTTTCCTTAATGTGTATAGAATATTATATAATCAGAGTACAATTTGAAGGAAGTATAAGAAGATTACACTTTCCTCAATAAATAAAACTTCAACCGAAAATAAAATAGAAATACTACAAGTAACAATAAGTAAATCTATTATCCCAAAGAGAGGGGTATCCAACAACCCTGGATAAAAGGTCCCTTGATTTATACATTCGAGATAGTATGTCTTGACCAATCCCTGGTAAGACCTCAATCCGAAGATCGGTATCTGTCTTGCTATCCCTGCACACCCTCAATTTGTAAGTAAATTGGCACCTCTGACTTCACAACATGAAGTATCTGATTTCAAGGAAATCACACCTCTACACTAAGTAAATCTGCACGAAGAAAAGTTTGAACAAGACGTTCAAAATGGTTGCATGAAGCCTGAGATTTTATAAGAGCCTCTCTCTCTTGAAATCTCTTCTGAATGTTCTGAGCTTCAAAAATTACAAAAGTCCTGATCATTTTTAAATGAGCTTATATTTATAGGCACAACTTCAACGGTCAGCTCCCGCCTCCAATGGTCATATTTTACATTGAATTTCACAGGGACAAGTTCACGTGTCACTCAAACAATGGTTAGTGAGTAAATGAAATAATGAAATTGTTTTATAATAAAACAAGTGTAAGCATAACTAAAATATGATATTCAGAATGTAGGGAAATGAATGTTCGGAGTCTAACCAAAATTGAATTTGGAGTCTATAATACCAGGATATTCAGATTATGTTTTCTAAGATTTATGATCGTGAATTCAATAGATATTAAGAGTCTGAATGAAAAGAAAATTCAGAATCTGGATTCACAAGAATTCCGAACCAGAACACACATTGTTCGAAGTCAGAGTTCATGAGAATTCGGAGTCAGAACTCATAAGAGATTGAAGTTTGTATTTATAGAACTCGAAGACAGAACTCAGAAAGTTTGTGACCAGAATTCGTATTCAGAATTCGGAGTTAGAACTCATAATGCTCATATCCAGAATTTGTAATCACAATTCAGAGTCAGAACTTCAGAAGAGTTTTTATCCAGAATTTGTAATCAGAATTTAGAGTCAGAACATAGATGAGTTCGTAACCTGAATTCGTAATCAGAATTCGGAGTCAGAACATAGAAGAGTTTGTATCTATAATTCATAATTAGAATTCAGAGCTAGAACTCAGAAGAGTTCATATCCAAAATTTTTAATCAGAATACAGAGTCAGAACTGAAAAGAGTCTGTATCCAGAATTCGTAATCGAAATTTTGATCCTAAACAATAATGATTCATATCTAGGTAATAATTTGATTCCGAGGTTTTGGTTTCAAACCGAATTTTACACATAGAAAAATAATGATATGAAAAATGATAACATGATAAGGATAAATTTCCTTGGAGAATAAGACTTTCATTATAGAAGTAAAACATTGGGTAAAAAGGGATTTTCCTTGAGATAAGGTTATTGTGATTTTCAAAACTAGAAAAAATGGTAAAGTCACTAAGGCACCCTTATTTTCTTAACAATCTCACAAATTATAAAGGCATAGAAAAGTCATAAGGAAAACTTTATTGACTCAACTATATCCCCCTTTTTGGAAAGCTAAAACATCCTTAGGAAAATATTATAAGGACATAGAAAAAATTTCTAGACATTGAATATAAAACTTATCTCCCTTTATATATGATCAATGGTGAATACGAATAACACCCCCTTAGGATTTGGAACTCTAAGCATCATATTCTAGATTTCCGGAATGAGATTTTTAATTTGAATGAGGAAATATTCATAATAAGAACTCCCCATTTGATAAACTCCCCCTTACTTAGGGATATATATTATTTTACTTAGAATTATATTTTCTTCTCCCCCTTTGTGATTTTCAAAAAGAGTTTGAGGAAATGGAAAAAAATATGGTACCTAAAATACTAGTACAAACATCCAAAAAAAAGAAGCAACCACAATTTCATTAAGATTGGAAGGATTTTTATAGGAAAAAACAGATACAACAAAAGATCAGATTTGGATCTATTTTGCTTCTTTATCCTTCAGTATAAGCTTCTTCATGATGTTTTTCATCTTCTTTAGATCTTTGTTATCCTCCTCTACTTTCTTCTCTAAGGCTTTGGTCATATCATCGTGTTCCATCAGAGTCTCTAGCTAACCCTTCGGCAAGTCATCTATCTTCACTAGATTTTTATAAATCTTGATCCAGAGAACCCTTTCTTTTTTCCAACATTGGAAAACATAATTCAACTTCACATTCAGATCATTGACATCCCGAATCCAACTATTATTCTCAAGATTTAGCTTTTCCTCAAAGCTATTTATGAGATCCTTGATTTTTCCATCCTCAGTATAAAAATATTTCTTAACAACATCTTTAAAGTCACCAAGCTCTCACAGATCTTCAACTATATTCTTTAACCAGCTCACCATTTTCTTCCATGATTTTTTATGGGCTTCATAGTTCATAAGAAAGGTCTTGTGTTCAGAATCAATATTTACACACCTATCCATCAACATGGATACAGAGTCTGATTTCTGATTCATGCTATACTAGAGCATCTGTCATCTATATTCAATTTTTGGAAATATGATAATGGTTTCCACAAGGATATCATTCCCATTTTACATATGTCTAGTGTTTTCCTTCTCTTTGATCTAGATTATCACATTTAATGATATTTATGTTTCTTTACCATATCCAATTCCACATCAACTAATAAATTTATATCATTGATCATTTAAGTATTATTATACTCTTTCAAACCCCCATTATCTCTTATCAAAATCTCTATGTTATATTACATTTGAAACTATAATTCCGTCTTTGTTTCATCCATTTTTTGATTCAATATCTTGATTAACTTTTATTTAAATGAGTTATTATTCACTTTCCACTGTTATCATATCAATTTTATATGATACATATATATAGAATTTAATAATTTTTTCCTCTCATTCAATACATATATGAAAATAATCCTCATCATTCCATATTTCAATGGTTTTTAGATGTTTTACAACCACTCTTTATAGTATATTAATCCCTTCTTCAATATAATCTACATAATAGAAATATTTCATTATTAAAATAACCTTTTTCATTTTTTTATCATGTCCTTAAATATAACACTCATATTTCACCTTGATTTAGACATCAACATATAACAAATTTTATTTATCCTATTGGGTTCTACATTTGAACAATATCCATAATGGAATAATCAATGTTATTTTGAAACTCTTACTCTACATCCTTCAAAATATCGTAATAATTATTTTTCACTTTAGAAGTAAATAAAAACCAATATCGTACATTTTTATATATGATGATTCCATTTTAGAGAATCCTAGAAGGAAACTACAAAATTAATGTTTCCCTTTCTACTTCATATGATATCATTGATCACCGGGGATCAATTTTTCCAAAATTACGACATCGAAAACAATCACATGGATAAATTCTAGAAAACAACCCTTTTAATATCATTATTTTTCTGGAAATGTGAAATAACATTATCATATTAATTATATAAAACATTTTCAATTTCATGGATTATCCATGGATTTGAATTCAATTTCATTTATCACTTGATTTGGTAAATCATATGGATTGTCCCTCTATACATAGGCAACCTGAATTATTAGAATTTCACTTTGTGAAATCCTCAAAAAATACATTCTATCCAGATCTGAAGCTTTTGTATTTTATATTTGTAGAATAATAAATATGATTTTATTGAAAATTTTCATATCATTAAATACTTTTTCATGATCATTAATACATCCCACGATTAACTATAATGTGATTAATGAAATATGCTAAAATTTTATATTGATAAATATTAATATAATCACACAAATTATTTAAAACACGAATTTTGTTATCCCAAAAATTGTTATCTCATTCATTTAAATTTTCTTGTTTCTACCACTTGGACATTAGTGTAGGTCAACTCATCACGTTTAAATAGATTTATTCATATAGAGTTTTGGTATGTCTATTTTGTTTTTTAGAGTATACATCAAGGATTTTATTCTCTATTTTCGTTATTGAAAGGACATTCAAATCACTAACATAAAATAGAAAAAATTTAGCATATTGAACATTCAGATCAACAGATTCCAGATGAGATATCATTCATTTCATCCAAATCTAAAAAAAAATTCTCAAAATTTTTTTACTCCCATCACATTCAAATAATTAAACAAATATAGATAGAATAATGTTCTGAGACCTATAACATGTATCCTATTATTCAACTTGTAATACCCTAAAATACCCCAAGAGAGGAGGGTGGTTCATGGGTGAATTTTTTTAATTTAATAAGACATATATAGTCCCCACATTGGTTGGGATGTATTATTATTTATTGATTGAAGATCACAATTTTAAAGCATGCATGATATGAAATAGAATTAGAACAAAATAAATTTACACGTTTCACCACTTATGGTTATTCTATGGATAATAAAATGACAGTTGTATGCCTATAAAATTCTTTTAATCTTCAATATATATTTTGGATAAATTTTATTAGACATAATAAATTTTTAGTGGGAAGACTAAATTTCAATGAAATTTACGGATAACACATTGCCTCCCTCAAATAACATCAATTGACCCCCTCCCCCCATTCTCACTTACATGGGTGACATATTTATTACATTATAAATAACCAGTTCACTTATATATTAGATATCATGAAGGTGATTTCTTTATCATTTTGTTTAACATATAATACACTAATTAATTATTAAATTTTTTACCATGTTCAAATATGATGGACAGTGTACCTTTTAGAAAATTCTATCTTTCCCAGAACACAATATTTATTTCAATAATACCCACCTTTTTTGAATCTGAACACTTCCATGAATCTATTATCATACTTGAACTTATGGCCTATCAACAAGAATAATAAAACTAAAAATATATTGACAGTTATTTCATGAATTCATATCAATAATACCCACCTTTTGACGGTTATTTCATGAATTTTATGCCACCCATTATTCTTGTCTAAGTGATGAAAAATATTTTAAAATTTTTAGAGGATAATAAGATATTATATAAAAATCTTGTTCATAAGATGACTAATAAAACTAAAATTATATTGAGATTTCTGATCTTCTATTAGTTTTTTTCATTGTATCTGTTTTGTTCTATAATAAAGAATTTATGTTCTTATTTGTAAAAATATTTTTTATAATAAAAAGGATAAGGTGTTCCTGGGATAACAACCACAACATACGACACATATAGCCATCCATCATAGAGATGGACATTGTTAAAAAAAACATTGATGTTTGGTTGTGTTATTTTTATGTTAACATTTATTCATGTCAAATAAAAATTAATGAAGTTAAATTAAAAAAATTGATCGATTCCATAAAATTATTTATTACTTAAAATGGATAATGTTTCAAAATAAATAATAAATAAAATAAGCATATATATTTAACTCTCATTGTTAGAAAAATTTCATTATTTTCCCAAAAAAATGTATAAAAGCATCATAGCCTTGCTATTAGTACCCAACCATCTTAGTTAGAGATATAATATATTTTAACAATAATTTTCAATGCATTACACAATCAAATGAAAGGGATAATATAGTTATAATTACATTTAATATTAGACCCAAACTATTTTTCTTTATATAGGATCTCCAACATCTACAAAAATTTATTAACATACAACACTATAATAAGAAAAAATTACCTAAAAACTTTATGTTAAACATTCGAAAAACAAAAATAAGAAAGGGATAATTAATTTTCTTTGTAACGGTGAACAAGAGTGGTATGTAACCGAAACAAGTGCATTAGTGTTTGATAACATGTAAATAAAATATGAAAATGTGTGACATGTATATCATGTCAATTAAACAAGAGTCCTAGAATAAATCAGGATTATATGTAATAAATCAATCATGAGTAAATAAAATTAAAATATCCATAAAATAATAACATTTACATAAGATGTCTAATTTTCTCAGGCATCCATATATCAAAAATAATTAGTATAATAGTAGTGGTTAATTAAGTTATATATCATAGTGGAATGAGTTACCTCCTAAATTAATCTTAGTAGTCATGGTTCAATGAAAAAACTTTCATAATGAACAAATTTAGTCACCTAACATGGTTTTATCTAATTTCATTTCTTCTATATCTCATAATATATCAGTTTTTAAACTACTATTTAGATAAGGATATTGGCTTCACACATTATATAATGTAACTGGTCTGAATGTGTGTCTTAAGTTTAGAAAACATTCATCATATCATAACCAATATAATAAAATGGATTTAATTTTCTTTCATCATATAATATCCTATGCAGAGGTTTCATGTTTCATAATATTTTAAAGAAATTATATTTTAATAAAAAATTATAATATTCATGTTTAATAATCATTTATGTATGGTATAACTTGTGTAAGATAATGGAGATTCAAAAACATCATTATAATATAAATATAATTCATTCTGAGAAATAATAAGAATGTTATCCTTCGATTAATTGCCTTGTACAGAATAGGTTACAATAATAGATTTCATCATTGATTGAAAATTATTTTAAAAGAAACATGGATAATGTCATTAGTAAAATAACTTATCATTGAAAATAATATTATAAAACAAACAACTAATAAAATATATCAGAAATACATTTCATAAAAAATAATCCATAAACCATATAAAGGGTTATTTAAAAAAATTACATTTTTAAAAGAAAATACCATTTCCTCTTTGAAAATAAATATTTATGACATAATTTTTTAATTAAATTTTTAGAATATAATATTAAATATATATAATGAATGATTAAAATGTAATTTAGTAATTTTTTTGTAACCAAAATGACATTTTAACTTAAAAAAAGAACATTTATGAACATAATTATTTTTCAATATAATATTCATTGAGATTAACATTGAAATATTATTATGAAATCATGATTGAAAATAGTGGTTATTATGGGGGGAAATCCCATTCACGGTGAACTCCATCATCTAATGATTCATTTCAAATAAAATTAAATAGTAATGTAAATTGGGTAGATAAATACATTAATGTTGATTTCAAATATAAGTGAAGAAATTAAAATAACTATAAAATTTTCAATAATAAATTAATTTATAAATGTTCAAAAAAATCAATTTTTTATAGAAACATATTTTAAATTAATATGGGTTTTCATAAATTAAATATAGGATAATAAATTTCTAGAGTTTTTTGAGAGATATATCACATGATTTCATCATTGGAATAAAAACTACTAATATTTCTGAAAAACGATGAGATCGATACCAAAAACTAGTACTAACTTGGTAACATTAAATTATAATCCCCATTAAATTCAAAAATAAATAAATTTTTTCATTAAAATTAAAATATTTATGATATAACATTTCATATTGTTATAATATATACCTTATAATGGATGATTGTTGCATATCATAACATATTTTCCAAAGAAATATATTTGAGATAAAAACTATCAAATCAATTTGGTATCATATGAAACATAATCCACTTAAAATAATATTCTATAAATAGATATGTAAATCCCAAATAAATTAATGGTTATATACATAATATAATTTTATTAGATGTATAATCACAATATAAAACAAATAATAGGATAATATGGATTGTGGCTCATTGATAAATTTATGTGAGATAAAAATCCATTACTAATTCTATAATATTTTTAATCATAATCCACAAAAAAATTACATAAAATTAAAATTTATATATCATGAAAGGAATAATATTTATGATATTACAGGTAAAGGTTTTATAAAATACACCACATAAAATAAATGATTGGTGAGTCTGAATATAAACATAAAAAATAAACAAATTAAAATCACATACATTATATGTTTACATCATTCATACAAATTCAAACCTATTTTATATCAATAATAAATTTTTTATAAATATATTTTGAAAATATAATTATATATATATCTTACAATTTATTATTTTCTTATGATCAGTTTTACATGTTTATGAATAATTCAATGTCAAAGTTAGGTTTTAGTTAATAAGTTATTTTTTCAATTATTTTAGGATTCGATAATTATTTTGTCCTATAATAATTAACATGAATACACCATATAAATAATTTTAAACATGATACTAATATCAAATATATTCATTTATTATATATTTCTATTAGTATATAAATATTATATATTTAAAATTAAATCCACTGTTAATGGAGTCTGTGGGTCGTTTTTTCACATGAATATTTCATACATTTCCATGAATACTTGAAATAATTTTGATTAATTAATATATTTTCATTATTTAATAATTTCAATTTTATATATATGACATATTCTCAGTAAATCCATATCTATAAAATTCCATGAAAATTGAGAATCAATCAAGTTGCTCCATGAGGAAGTGGGTTTTCATTCACATGAGCATCATTGTAATTTTGAATAATATTGGTTTATAAGATGAAATATGTGACCTAATAAATGAATAAGTATAATAATATCTGTAATGACATAAATATACATTTAATTAGCATTTATATCCATCAGTGGTTTTTGGTTATTAGAAATTGAATAACAATGATTTGAGAGGATGTGATCCACTACACACAAGAATGGTGATTACATAACACATTTTTTAGAAGAGGATGAGGATTTATCTTATTCCATTATATTATCAAATTCTAAATATATTTAATATACTGATGTTATTATATCTCCATGGTTTAATAATAATCCATCTATGTAGAGGAATAAATGAAATAAAATACATGGATATGCTTGTTAGAAAAGTTTCATATATATTTTTTTGTTTTACATAAAAATGATTATTTGGTTACCTATTTGATGGAAATAAGGAATATGGGAAATAATATAAATTTTTTATAGTTATTTTTCTGGTTATTTTATGATAGAATGTGTTTTGGTTGTTTGAATGGGATTCAAGAGGTGGATTCCTGTTATAAATTAGGTTAGTGTAATTTTTGAAATATAAAATGTAATTATATGTTTTCTAATTTCCAAAAGAATCCTCATTGGTAAATTATAACTATTATAATATATAATGATGATATATGGTAAAAAAATGGGTGGTTTATATGTTTGAGGACTTGTTTCACCATTATCTATTTGTTTAGAAATTAGTAAATCGATTTTCACTAAAACTACAATATATAACTTTTATGAGTATTATAATTTATTATAATAAATTATTATGAACACATAATATGATAATATAAATAATTCATATTTTGAATATGGAATCAATTTGTCAAAAATATTTTTATATAATTTTAAAAAATTTATATATTTATTTGAAAAAAATATTTCATGAAATATAAATTTTTTACATTATTCCCTAATTAAATAATTTTTCCCTTAGATTTTAAAATTCTTCTGTGTAAACAAGGGTTTAACATATAAAAATTCCCTTGTGTGAAACACACATCATAAAAATGGTTAATAAAACATTATATTTTAATAGGATAATGTGATTTCTAATGTTCATCTTGGATAACAGATAATATGATTCCAAATTGTATAATATTTTTGTGATAAGATAACATGGATATATAAGATAATAGTAATACCCAAATAATATTTGAGGGTGATAGAAAAAATTATCTGAAGAAGATTAATAACTATGTTACAGTAAATATGAGATAAATAAAATAAATTCATTCCTCATAAATGATGGTAACTATTTAAAAATTTCATCATTGTTAGTTTTATAAAATTTGTATAATATTTTAGAGATAATATAACTACATAATTTCATTATATTTCATAATAACAATATAACATTTTGGTAGTGGCTTAAAAAATTTACCCTATATCTATTAATCGATAAAATGAATTTGTTTCTGCCATATGAACTAGTGGATCATAAGATCCTTCAAATATTGATATGTTATTCAAGAATTTTAATTATTATTATCAAAAATATAATTTTTATCACATGTTATCGAATAATGTCTAATGATCATCCAAGTCTATTTCATAAATACCTTATCTTAAGTCCTCAATATGACTAACCAAAATAGAAATAAAAATATATAGAAATAAGGTCATCAATTTTCCAAAATATACATATAAATATACCCCCAAACAACATGACATATCACCTTATCTCATTAATAAAACATTCGATTAAAATGTTGATAAATTTCATAAATCCAAAATATATTATGGAATATATTTCATAAATCCCAAATTTTCGCAAAAACCATTAATTATAACATAATAACATGGTCATAGAATCAATAATCAGTTAAAAGGTTTAAATATTATTCATTTTAATATATCCATATCAATCATATCCTTATAGAACCTAAAAAACATTTTCTAAACATGAAGAACTTGTTATGTGTTATATTCTCTTAAAGAATATCACATTAAAATTCAATCACTATTCTAGGACGTCAATAGAAATTTATATTTTCTGGAAAATACATATTGAGAGACAAGTTTTTAACAATCCAATGATGATTTATTATTATAATAACCAATATTCAACTGATAAAAATGGGATTATTTGACTCCAAATACATTGATACCCACAATATTTGTCCTTCTACATACACCACTAAATATGATTCATCATCATTCATCATCACACATAAATCCTTTCATATGTCATGTGTAAACTCTTCAAAATCAGTAATATATCCAATATTCATTCATGCTTGGTGACTCCATTCATGATATTTCTCCTTTGGACAAAGTTTTTCACAATGCTCATATATTCAAAATTTTAAAAATTCATCCTTATTTTCTATATTAGGTACTCCATTAATCGTATCCATTTCAGTTTCTATAATTTCTGTATCCCATTAAAATTAATTTTTTAAATTTATTCTTTTCCAAATTAAAAAAAAAATTATTATACCATTTAAAAGTCAACTTGTGAGATTATTCCCCTATTATTGAGTTATAAAATATATTCATTTTTCCTCTATGTTATTCACCATTTTAACTCATAATGATCTCTTTTCATCAATTTGTTTGTGAGTCCAAAATTTTGATGTAATGCATGTTATTAATAATATATAACCATAATCGATAATGCATAATCACATTATCGTACACTCCATTTATCATACCATTTTGTTTCTCATCATCATATTTTCTCTCAAGTAAATTTTTCACAAAATTCGTCTAGATCCCTATATTAATAAAAACAAATAAATATACTATGAGAAATATTATACATAGTTGAAAAATATATAATCATTAAAAATCACATATAGGATGTCTAAATAATGACATATTTATTTCAATATAAGGCCCCTTTTGATTGATCTTGGTCATTCATGGTAATGATTTAAACCCATCATGATGGTTTAGAAATATTTTATGAATTGTAAATCCATATACACAATCAGTTTCATACCATTTGAGTAACAAGGAACATAATTATGCACTATGTGATTATTTAGTCCTGTACAATTTTCCCTTTTTGAAGATATTACTCCTTATAGATCTATGAAAGAGCTAAGTCCACTAATATTATCTATAAATGGATGTAACTTTAGGAAACCATTTCTTCTATATTTAAAAAACATACATTTCATTTTAACATATATTTTTCCAACCTTATTTTTATCCTCAAACATATCCTTTGATTTATCAAAAATATTTCCTTACCCTAATTTCCAAATGTTAACTAAAACAGTCCATTGGTACTAATGTTAATGGACCAATATTATCATACATAAATATATATATATATATATTAAATCAACAATTATTATTATAAAATACATTACATAATTACATTCTTAAGGATCACAAAGGTATAGAGCATTTGGATTCTAAAAAAACATATTCTAATATCATGAATGTTCATCAACATTAACCATTAATATATTCCCAAATGGTTATTTTCATATACATAACATAATTAAAACAATAATTTCTAAAATAGTGATTAATAATATATGAATGCATGATATGATGTGATAATTACTTATAAATAGGGGATATGTATAAGAATAACATGATAATAAGTGTTCGAGAACGTTTGCATAAAAATTTACACCCATACACTAATTAATAGTGATCATACTCTTTATTAATGAAACAAATAATGATAGTTCATAGGATATCTATATTGTAATAAATGATCATATTCAATGAGAGAAAAATATTGACATATAAATTTGTAATTTTGGAAAATAAACAATCATATAGAATCATTTATATTATAGTTAATGGTGATCTCTTGAACTATCATAGTGTAGTGGGTTCGATCCCAAAACAATCATATTAATCATGGTTCACACTCAAGAAAAACATCCTGTAAGATTCAATTGTTGTATTTTATTAACTCCCCAATAAAGGCTTATTTACTTCATGAGATACCATTCTATACCCAATTCCTTCGGGATTGATATAGGTCACACCAATCACATAATGAAAATCATAAGTATGTGGGCCACATACACACATAATAATTATCATATCATAACCCATGAAATGAAATTGGATTAATAAATATTTCTTCATATAAATTATCCTCTGAAAAAGATACATTTTTCATTAACATTAAATCATAGATTAACTCATGAAATAAATAATGTTTCAAAATCCTTTTCTCACTCTATAACCAATTGAAGAGAAAAAAACATAGAAAAACCCAATTCCATCATAATCTGGGACCATTCAAAGAAATAAAATGAATGGTATACATAGATAAAATCCCCCAAAAGGATAAAGAATCATCAAAGAATATCATCAAATAAAGAAAAAATTTATGAAATTGACATGGAGCAATTATTGCAGAAAAAAATCATGTTTTAAAATCAAAATTTAATTAAAAATATTATAATTTTTTAAAATACATTATTTTAAAAAAATTGTAAATTATAATGGAGGTATTAATAATTATTTTAATTTATTCTTGAAAAATATCATATCACCATTAAAATAATATTTTTAAATCATAAACCTTTTTATGAATAAATTTTATTAATGTACTGTTGAAATCATATAAAATAAGAATTAAAAATTAAATTAAAACATTGAATTATGAAAATGTTATTCCAATTTGGAAAAAAATTAAAAGATAAATTTGTTTTATATCACATATCTTTCAATGTAACCATGAATACATATAATGGAATCTTGATAAATGATGTAAAACATTTATTAAGGATAGAAAATACATTTCACTTTGATAAATACATCAAAAAAAATAAAAAATAAGAATTGATTTATATGGAAATAAACCTGAGAAAATAGTAAATAATCATTAATGAAAATAATTTTAATGGGGGCTAAAAATTCTATTCATTTTTATCACATTAAAAAATATATTCCTTGAACATATTTTGAAAAATTAAAAATTGTATGTTTTAGAAAACAAAATGATGATTACATAAAAAAAATATAAAATTAAAACATAGGTTTAACTATAATATAAAAATTAATATATTAATGATAAAATCATATTAATTAATATATTTTTTGGTTGAAAATGGCGATTTCGACCCAAGAGGGAAATAAATTTGAATATTCAATTTTTTTTTCGATATATAGATTTTGTAAGGTTAGGAAAAATAATAAGAAATATAATCTAATAGTTTATCCAATGGAGAAGAAAGTGTTTTATTTTTTTAGAGAAATCATATAATCTCATCATTGGAAGCATAATCATAGTAAATCCCCATAAATGATTATATTTTAACATAAAACAATTATAACAATGATAACATTTAATATTAATCCATTTAAAATAAAAAAATAAAATATAACTTTTATTTTCAGTAAAATAATTATATTCAATATATAATATGTCAAAAATATTTTATATACACTTCATTTATGAAGATTGGTGTATAAAATATCTTATATCCCCAAGAGGGGTATTTTTGAAAAATTCCCTAATCACATTTGTAACATTTTATCCATAAACTACAAGAAACATATATCCTCAAATTGGTATCAAATATAGAAAATTATATTAAAATCAATATATTATAAAATCATTGGATACATACGCACCAAAAATAAAAGAAACACAAGGTTAATATGTCTTATGTATCCCTGATAAATAAATACGGGTTATGAATCTCTTACTGCATTAGTAATAATTTATATCATGTTATCCTTAAATTAATATCATCATTTTAATCAATATAAATATTAGAATTATGGATATTCATTATATAATATTAAAAAGGGGATGTATATAGACAACAAAAAATAAATGACTATTGAATTAAAATATGAATTTAACAAATAAAAGAGAGACTAGAAATACTTTTCATTGTGTTCCGACATAATTTTAACGCATTAAAGACTTATGTATAATAATTTAAATTTTATTATACATCCATAAAATAAAAATACTTATATATATCATACCATATATGATTTAACAATGAACTTTTACTATATGTATGTTAATAATTCCATGTGGAAGTCACAATGATGGAAATAACTACTTTTTAGTGTATTTTTTCATTTATTATTTTTTTGATTCATTAAATTATATAATTATCTCCTAATATATTTACTTTTTAACATTATATAAAAATTATATACATTCTATATATATGTATTTATGGAATTTCATAAAACATGGAGATCTAAAATGAACTACACTATTAATTGAGACAACATGCCTTATGTATGCATGAAAATGTATCTATTTTTACTTGGGATTAAACGAATCTATTGTAAATTGGATTCTTCCATTATAAAATCAATTTACATTATATTTATATTTAATATTTTTCGTAAACCCAAAATGTAGATTAATTATGATATTTTGAATTAAACCCTTAATTTATGTATGATTTAATTCGTGCATGTCTGAAAATCTAATTTATGGGTTATAAACGTAATATTAACATTTAACATAATAATAATAATAATAATATATCATATATTATCCCTAAAAACTCATACCATTCATTTATTAATTACATATTCTTCATTTCACTATTTTTGGTGCCGATTGTCATGTTTTCCAAGGCTTGTTTTCAAATATCTAGTTTTCATTCAAATGATATTGTTCCATCATATCAAGAATGATACTAATTTAATAAATACCATATTTATTAAATTCATACATTATTATATTCATTTTATAATTTTTTTCATAGAAAATTAATATCACTCCATCGTGGAGATGGTAGGTCATACATACACACGAGTGATGATATCATTTTCTAAATGGTAAAAGGGTAAAGAAGTGTGTGATAAATTAATTTTACAAATTTAAATATAATATAATATTTTATATATAAATTCATTATTTAAATCCATATAATCATCAAATTTATTTTTTGATGAATACCATATTACACTATGTAGTGGAGATAGTAAGGTGTGTGTATGCATGCATTGTTCTTTCATTTTTTTTATTAGATGGATAAAATGTGGAATATGGTTTTACAATAACAATAATATAATAATATAATATATATTATAATATATTGTTTAATTTATATATTAAATAAAATTTGATGATAAAGTAAAAGAATAAATGGAATTCAATGAATTTGTAAAAATGATTTTCCATTCGTTGGGAGACTTCCTTTAGATATCTTTTTAAGGAACATATATAACATATTTTTGAGAGACCAATATCACGTGACTTTTCATAATGATGTTGGGGAGGGAAATGGGGCGTTTTTTCATGATATATCTATCAATGGTGTGTGATGGTGTTGTGAAGGATCTTCCCTTTTTATAACTGAGGTGAGGGATGTTTCGAAAACTCATAAAGTAATAAATTAATAAAAATTATTTTTCTATTAAAAATTTATAAAAATGAATTTATTCCAAATAATAGATGATTATTGGTATAAATTCATTCAAACAATATTTTTGGAAAAGTTTATCTCATATTTGTACCCTTATATTTTGGTTTTAACACTTATTTAATATCATTAACACTTACCATGAGAACATGTGTTTTTCCTCCATATGGGTTAATATATATAATATAAAATTCTAAAAAAATGGATAATTAATGATATTTTAGACCATATATAAATAAATTGTACCCATTTTATATTTTTATTAATTTAATATCATTTAATAATAAATTATCATATATAAAATATCTTTAATGTCAATTTTAATACTATTTATTACATGAATTATTAAAAATATTATAATTACATGATATAATGAATTAAACACACTTATAACATAACTAACATAGGAAATATATCAATAAAATTTTTCATTTACATTAACTATAAAAAATTAAGTTAAATATAATATTTTAATAATAATTTATTTGACATTCCTACTAGTTAAATAATTACAGACATATTATTGTCTATGCCATTAGGATACTTATTTTAATAAAAATATAAAATATTGATTTATGATGATGAAACAAAATTTAAAATAAAAAATAATTATTTTTAGTAGAAGATATATTTCTAAAATTCAAATATTTAAAATGAAACTCTTATTATAAACATGTGTGTGATATAATTCACATTACATAATATAAAAAACCATAAAATGCATAAAGCTATCCATTTTGCAACAGGAGGCCATAAAATACTTATAATTATTATTTTGGCCGAAAAAATCAAATATTATAAAATTAGGATATGTGTTATAGTCTTTTTATATTATTTATAAAATTATTTATTCACTCTTGATTGGACAATTTTCACATAACAATGGTAATAAATACAGTTAATGTTGTTATTAATTTAACCAAATAAATGGAATAATTACTAAATATGATCTTTCTGATTCAAAATATGGAATTCATATTTAAATATTAGTAACACATAATTGGTTAAATTAATTTAAATTTAATCTCATTAACGCAGTGATGAATAGTTTACTAAAGTGAAAATGTTATAAATAATTAAATGATTCTATATCCAAATTTAATTTAAAATTTATCAAAATGATAGGAATTTGATTAAATGACATAAAATCATCTAATTATACTTTAAAACCTGTCAAAAATATATTTTATGAATATATATATTTTTGTTGAAAAATATGTTTTCAATTAAAATGATGTGTTTTTAATTACTTATCAAAACATAAAACATATCAGAAAAATACCAAAAAATCAAACAAAAAATATTCTGTGATTATTATTTTCAAAATTAAGTTTTTTTATATAATTTATAATTGTGTTATAATTTTGTTTTAATACATCTATATCGTCAAAGGGAGGTAAAATATCGATTAAAAACAGAATTTATCAATAAATTTTGATTTTTTATACCTTATGAATAATTTAAATATAGGAAGAATGTAAATAATGGGTTGTTAAATTTTTCTCTAGTTGAATAAATTTATTCCACAATATTTTTAAGTTCAATTCAGAAATAAAAAGAAGATATTTAAATTTTATTTATTGAAAACGATATATTAGAAATATGGTTAATATAATATCCTACAAATAGTAGGGTAAAAAAGAAATTGTCACAAAAAAATTATTCTTCTATATAATATCACATTAACATAAATTAAAAATATTTACATATAAGATAAATTTAACTATTATGTTATTATGAAAAGGGATAGAGAAAAAGGATATTTGAAAGAAACCCTTCAAAAAATTGTAAATTTATTTTCAGTTAAAATTACATTATTTTTTCATCAATATAATTAAAAAAATAAATGATTTCTTAAAAAATAATTTTCATAGAATTTATGAATCATTTTACATTTACCATTAAATATACATAAATTAAATAAAGTGTTTCATCCTTTAAAAAACTTCTAAAAAAACACAACTCTCACACCAATATATAATAAAATTAAAAAATATTATCATTCCTTAATAATATATGTTTCCAAAATTAACTTATACTTTATCTATAATTATGTTTAAATAAAGATTACTATGTTATACTATACATGAGATCACTAAGGACAGTGGTAGGACATTCACCATTGTCTCTCTTTTGTTGAATGTTCATGTCTCATGACCTTGTAAAATGTGATAATTTGTGTCTCAGCCTTCCAATTGTCATTCCTCTAAAAAAATATAATCTACATAATGTTAAAAAATAACCTCATTAAATTATATATTAATAAAATATTTTATCCACAATGTATATATAATTTTGTTAATATTGTAATCCCATATTTAAATATTCATTCACTGATTCATTAGTGACAATTTACAATGAAATTTCAACAATTAATTCAAAGATATTAATGTACAAACATTTATTTATTGTATGATTCAATCAGTAAAATTTTCATTTAATACATATTAATATCCATAATGAAATATAATATTTTAATCATTTAACAACCATTTTCCAAAAACAATATGGTTTTCATAATTTATTCATCTTTTAATGTAATACATAATCCATTTTATAAATGGTTATAGTTTTGACCCTACAAATTGATCAAATTTTTCAGGAATCACTTTTCATAGTCACTATTACCATTCAATCGAATCTCTGTCAACCTAAATGAATAATTTCTACAAGAAAATTAGTATGTATATATATATATATATATTGATTTTTAGCTAAATAATGTTCTTGATTCAATAATTTAACACATTATTCTTAAAACAAAACACAATAATATTAATAATTTATCTACTTATTTGAAAGTAGAATAAGAAATAACATGATCCATTGTCTTATTTATGGTATTTTACATTTATTCAAAAGACATTGATTAATGTACTGTCTCGTCTCCTTGAATTTTAACATTGTTCATTAGATCATTTTTCATACCCATGCAATCATAAGCTCTATGTCCTTTCTCCCCACACATATAGAAAACACCCATTACTTACAAGAAATTACAATGGGGTTTAATTAAATAAATATCTAATTTTTTAATATAAATATTTAGGAAATTTATTTTATAAATATTTTGACTAACTATAATTTTGTACTCATGCTGCCCTGAAAAAAAAGATATATATTGAGATATTTTTCTTTCACAATGGAACCCGGTATAGCGTCCAATTAGGATAAAGAATGTTTTGGAGAGTAGATACCATGTTAATAATATATTAAACCCAAAAAATAATTGATCATTCATACATTTTGAATTATTATTATTGATGTGGTTCCAATTTATTTAGAAATGATCTGTTTCTAAATAATGGACGTTATTGGATTATATTATAACATTATGATACATAATGAATAATTCAAAACTGGTGAATTGTATAAATGAAACATAAAAATTACATAAATCTAATCTATAAGTAAAAAAGCATTGTTTATTTGCATATTTATCCAAATTCTTTAATGGGTTTCTGTTATATAATATATGATTAGAAAACTCTAGTACCCAATATTTTTTCTAAGCTTCCTCAGATTAAATCTATAAATTCCCTGATTTTGGTAGACCAGTTTATGTGGTTTTATTCATACATTGGCATATTATATATTGAATAAAATATCAAAATACCAATAAAATTAAAGTTTTTGTATAATAGACACATATTGTAAACATAAATTAAAATTTAAACAGTTCAATACTACATAATAATTCATATATCAACCCCATTATTCACCTAGCTTATCCCTACATGATAATAATTATATACATAATGGCATCCATGGAATAATAAAAAATATGAAATCGTTGCGATGAAAAACATAGTATGGTAATGATTACAATTAAATATATCAAAAATAAATCTGTATTAACATTAATGAAAAGTGAATAACTGAAGCACAATCAATTTAAAGATAATATAGAGCATAATATAAAAAAATTAATGATAATAAAATAATTCAAAGTAAATAACCACATGATAATGAAAAATAACCATGGATATTATACTAATTGAATAATTACATGTAATATTAATAACTAATCACAAAATTAAATAACACATAATGAAGGATAAAAAAACATTCCGTCAAATATTTGGCCAAGACACCATACATATACAGGTATAGCCTTGACCAATAACCAAACACATTTCTTCACATGAGACATATTGATGCATCATGAGGATATAGAACTACCCCAACTTGATACTGTTAATAATGAATTCTTCATATTAATGGGGTGAAACATAAACCAAAAACACTTTTGGATTTAAATACTAGTATAAAAAATATGAATAATTTTACCATAAACCATCAATGTTATCAAAATGGCACATCCACAAAACAGTGATAATAATCCATTCAAAAAAATATCATAGATTGTATCTTATGAGATCATAATCAATTGAACATATGATATTTTCAGTGAATAATATACTATAATAAAATCATTAAATAATTTTTTAGAGAAATAAAATTATTTTACTATGAATTAATTTATTTGAAATCCTGCAGAATTATAAATGACAAAAATTTTACCAAAAACAAACTCTTAAAATTTAAAATTAATCATCCAAATAATATGGTGTCATTACTATGTGAAATCCACTAATTCCACATAAGTTAAAAAAATAATTCAATATTTTTGTCGAAAATTTAATAAAGTTTCTAGTTTGGAAGATAAAAAATTATTTCATTCAAAAAAATTATATAAAAATGTAAAACACGGGTAAATAATTAACATTAAAATTTTAAAGTAGAATATTAAACACACTTTTTTTAAAAAAAATTGTCAAAATATACATGCGTGAGAATTATGCCCAATTACATACTTAAATGAATACATTCTTGATTAATAATGAGCGTTTTAATTAATTTTAGATTTTTGGATCATCTAATTCTTTAAATAATTACAGAAATAATGAAAAACATTTATTTTAAAAATATAATATTTAGAAAATATTTTATTTATTCTTATTTACTATTTTAAAAAACATAATATCAATGTAATAAAATATTAATAATTTATTAATATATAAATACATAAATAATAAATAATTTATTTTCACTTATTACATTTTTTGCATAAAATATAATTTTTCACAAAAAAATTTATTTTTTAGAAAGTGGTTTCATTTGATTTAAAATAATGTAATTTTCAGTTATAAATAATTTTTCACCAATTAGTTCATCATATAATTTAATAATTTAGATAGTGTTATTCTTACCAACCATTCCAATGGCTATATGATGACATTATTATTATCTAAGAATATTTTACTAGTATGTCACATTTTTATTAGACTCGATGTTGTGTGAAACATACGTCAACCTTACTTTTTCAGGTAAATAAAGATAAAATCAATGTTTTTTGTGAAAAAAATTAGAAAAATTATATATTTATATGAAGATAATATTTTAAAATATATAAAACTCTTAAATTATACCCCCATTAAATAATTTGTGTCGTTGAATTTTGAACTTGTTCTGTGTAAACAAGATATAAAATATTAAACTGCCATTGTGGGAAAAAAATCATAAAAATGGTTATTAAAACAATATATTTAAATAATATAAAGTGATTGATAATGTTTATATTGGATAACACATAATATGATTCCAAATTTTATATTATTTTTGTGAAGGAAAAACATTGATATATAACGAAATAGTAATACCCAAATACTAATAGACGGTGATAGAGAACATGATATTAAGAACCTTAATGTAACACCCCAAGCTTCCACGATACGTTTCCCTTTGAATAATGCAATGGCATGCATTGTACGCAACTTCGAGATTCTAACACACCACAACCAATCAAACTAGCCGTTATGAATAGTAATACATACATTTTGAAATTTTATAAATTTTATCTTTTGAAATGGAATTCATTTTTGGATTCATAATATCAAAATTAGCTCAGGGTGAAATTTTGGTACTTTTCGGATAAATTTCATATTTTGATGAATAGTGAAAATTACTTAATTTTTATTAAAAACAAATTTTTAATCGAAATAATTAATAGTGATAAATTATTAATTTGGGTGGCTTTAAAGAATATTTAGAATATATTTTTACCATTTAATAAAATTTTGGTCATTGAATGTAATTTCACATTTAAACCAGACATAAACAAATTTCAATCTTTTGATAGTTATTATCTCTTAAAAACATGCTATTTGTTTTGACGATGGAAATTAATTTTTAAATTAATTAATGTAACTGATATGTTTTGAATTTGGTAAAATAGACATCATTTTTGAATTAATAATATCAAATATATCTTATTCCTAATTTTTGGAATTTTTCGGGAAACTTTCATGTTTTTATGAATAGTGAAACCACTAAGTGGTAGTTAAAAAACTGATTTTTTCATAAAAAATAATTTTATCGCTTCTTTGAGTGGAATTTCGAAAATCCACGAGACACGGTTAATATCAAGGAGTAAATTTTGTTCAATAAGATGAAAATAATTTTTGGTTTATAGTAACTTTTTACTTTTATTTACCACGATTACAAGTAAATTGGGTAATTAAGGGTAAACATTATATTAATATTACCCTAACACATGTCCTAATTCTATTGGACTAGTTTATCTCGACCAAAAACAACCTTAGGAATAAAATATTATCATTTCAGTCCACTTGGATTAGATTAGGACATTTATTATTATTTAATTCAAAGAAGAGTTAAAAGAGTTAAAATCAATGGTTATTTACTACAACTTTTTAATATAGGGTTACACAAAAGATAAGTTCAATTATAATTATTCATTTGAAAGATAAAAATAATTCCTACATAATGATATTTTATTTATAATTTTTAAACATTATATAATTTAATTTTTTTATGACCCAATGATGATACAGTAATTACCATAATAGTGACCAATTAAAATAATTTATATTATAAATTCCCAAATAAATATAATTTGAGACTTATTATAAATTACACTAATTTTCAATGATAATATGACATTATAGGAAGGATTTAATTAACTTTTTTCGATGTAACAATTATGTTATGATTTTCACAAAAATCAATTTTCCAAATAGTGTCAAAATTGACATAAAAGAGTTTATAAAACAAATATTATATTATTAATTGATTTTAAATTCCTAAAAATCTACGGATAGGCCAAGATAATTATATAATGATATGTGTATCATTTATGGAGCACTTTGGGGTCTCTTTGAGGTATATAGTATGTTTATTAACCATATAGTATAAAAATACAAAGAAACATTGTAAAAGTGATACTAATTAACTAAGAGTTAATACTTAAAGATAAGGTTCATATAATGACCCAACCCTATATAAATTCTATTGGTTGAGTGTTTTTCAACCTATCCCCACCTTAACATTAAATAATTAACTTTTTAGCCATTAGAAACAGAATATGAATTTATTATAAAATAATATTTTTAGCTTTTCCAAAGGTTCCCCTCACCCCTCTTATAAAAGGGAACTCCCCCATCTCACTAATTCACACATTCAAAGCCTTTTGGATCGGTCAAAACATGCCCAAATACTCTCTCAGCATCCCTCACTACAACCTAGAGGCATTATTTTGGTCATAAATCCAACCTAAGGAGCCCCTTTGATCAAATCAAAAGGAAGAACCCGAAGAAGAGGTAATGTTTTCCCCACCCTCTTTCAAGTTCCTTTCTTCTTCAACTTCTTCTTTCTTTGTTATTTATATTATAAAATAAAAGATCCATTATCTTCTATATAATGTGATTTATTATAAATATGGGTCAACCATATTCAGTATTCTATCCATCCTTTGGATGGCATGTCACCATACGTGCGTACGTACGGCTTACCGGCTCCACTTCGTGGTGTAATTGTCATTCAATAAATTATTATATAGATGTGTATAACAAAGATGTGTAATTCATGTATATAATAAATATAACATGATAATTATTATTTCTATATGATATACCATCCAATTATATATTATTTTAACATCAAAACAATGATACTGTCGCTCGTGCGTACGTACGAACTACCGTCTCCATGAGCGCGATGAGATTCATTCTCCATCGTATCCATTCAAGTATAATTTTCATTTTATGATTAAAAATAATGTTCAAGGACTTGATAAAATTCTGAATATGAATAATATAAAACCTATTCATAACAAACATGGCTTACATAACAAATAATATAAAGGAAAATGAGTAACTTAACGCCCGAAATGACGATAATACTAAGATATTATTAACAAATCAATGTTAAAAGATCACATATTATATCATATTAATGTAAATGATTCATGTATAATTCAATAAAAATTATTTCACCATTATACAGGATGTTAACCTACCTTCGACCAAGTACGAATGTACAAAGTAAGTGATTTTTTATCTCACATTTAATTCCGTGAGATTTGCATTATTCACCATTTATTTATTGCGTGTTGTGTGTGTACTGCCCATGATTTTATTAATTGTGTAATATAATTTAATTTATGGATATTTACATCATAATTGAATTATCCTTCTTTCATGGGTGCATGTTTCATAAGTTACCAAATCTATAAGGGAATATGAAATTTCAATTTCTACTCATTCGGCTTTATGTATACTTAATTAATTATTTTTCTCCAAGATTATGTGTGGAATCACTATTCATTTTATTATATCATAATTTCCACTCCCTTTCTATGGATATACTTTTTATACACATAATCTCCCCATTGAAAAATTCCCATGTCATTGGTATGAACCTGATAAGAGTAATTTATACTCAATCTAGATTTGTTGAGAAAAACATCCAATTCATTGGTGTTGTTTTTACAAGAATATGTGTGAATGTCCTTTGATTGTTTTACACTAAATATCCAATAATATTTAGTGTATTTATATTTGTCACACATAATTATGTCGTTGATTTATCCTTAACCTATGAGTACGACCTTTATGAGAGATTTCATCTCAATTTACATTCCATTGAGACTTATTTGTTGTTATACACCAAATCAATTTTATGTGGTGTATATAATGTACTTTGAAATGGTATATCATGAATCCCTTTATTCTCATGATATTAAAAAGTTCTGATTACCTCAATTATTTGTATTCAAGTGTCTCTCTTTTGGTTAGAAACACTAACTAAAATACCATTTTTAAATGTTTTAAAGACTAATTCTTCTAAATCATGCCCATTAATGTCCATGTTTTAAAAATAGTTGTACGGATTTATTTATATGGACTTTATTGTTTTAAAATTAAAACTCCTTTTAAATGTTTCAAAGTGGTATGGGACACTTTGATTCAAAAATCTATTTTTAAATGGATTCTTCACAAATAGTGTGACTTTTAAATGATTTCATGAAAAGGGGGATATTTCTCTCAAATAGTTTTGACGATTATTTTCATCTATGTCAATATCCTTCATCATGATTGATTGAGGTTAATATGAAACAATACAATCTTACATATTGTATCGAATGTGTTTTGTTTGATTGTGGATGTGCTATTTTTATACCATTCATGGTTTGTGGATAAAGTATTGAAATTTTGTATGCTAGTTTTCATATGAATGTTTTTGTTATGTTTAAACATGTTCATATGAGGAATTCATTGGACTTAATAAGTGATGGGTGGATCCCGCCATAGTTACTCGATGCATCGGTGGGTCTCATCAGACAAACTAGTTTCTTGGCACAAGTCATTGACAAAATCTTATTTTTAGTCTTGGCACGAGGCCTTGTCTACATGGTTATCATAGTCTGGCATTATGCATTCCGTCATTATGAAAGTGGTTATTAAATGTTTCATGACATTATTAGACTATTAGAATATCCATGTGAATAATTAAATGGAATTATTTCATTGTATCCTTTCCATATTATTCTGAAGTTCAAGTTTAAAAGGGTTTTGTTTTAGTTATACATTGCCATAAATTTTAATGTTTATTTATGAAAGTTTCCGCTATGTTGTTATCCTTATTGAGCATATGAGATCACCTCTTTCAATGTTTTATTTTTCCCATGATTTGAAGATTTATTTTATGAATGACCTGAAGGGATGGTATGAGGGGATATGAAGAAAATATTTTGTTTTAGTTTTTCATTTATTGATGTAATGTAAACATTATGAATGTATCTAGTGTTTCCAAGGCTACTAAACTAATCGGTCTTTCGAGACTTGATATTTCTTGTGATCATGCCAATGTTATGTAATAGTGAACCGAATCTAGGTATCTAGGGTCAGGGAATTATACTTAATAACAATATAATCATAAATCTGTGATAGTTGAAAATAGATTCATTCCTCATAAATGTTGGTAAATTTTTAGACATTTAAATATTGATAATTTTCTAAGATAAGAATAATTTTAATGCGATATTATAACTACATAATTTTAATATATTTTATAGTAATAATATCACACTCTGGATATAATTCAATTTGTTAATAATATATCATCATAACCCATAAAGCATAATGGAAATATCATACACTCCATTTATCAAACCATTTGGTTTCTCGTTATCTTACTTTATATCAAATAAATTGTTGATCAATTTCATTCCATATACCTATAATGATAAATAAAATCATCATAGTGTGAGAAATATTATTCATTTTTGTAAAATATATAATCATCAAAAATCACATATAATATGTACACATAATGACAAAGTTAATTCAATATAATTCCCCTTTTGATTAATCATGGTCATTTATGGTACTTATTTAAATCTATCATGATGGTTTAGTAATATTTTTGGAATTATAAATCTATATCCACAATGGGTTTCATATGATCTATTCAAGAAGTATTGTTATCGTGCACCATGTGATGATTGATTCCAAAACAATTCTACCTTTTTGACGTTATTACCGCATGGTAGATCTATGACAGAGCTATGCCAACTCTTTTTATCTATACATGGATGTAATTTTTGGATTCAATTTTTTTATTATTTAAAAAAATCCATTAAATTTTAATATACGTTGTTCCATCCTTATTCTTATCCTCAGATATATAAATAGAGTTATCATTTATTTTTCATATCCATAATTTCCAAATGATAACCTAAACATTCCTTTGATAATAAAATTAATTGACCAATCATATCATACATAAATATATATATTACATTATCATAGATTATTATAATATACATTACACAATTACATCCTAATGGATCACAATGGTATAAATCTTTTGGATTTTTGAAAAAAATTATTCTTATATCAAGAATGTTCATCAACATTTACCAATATGATATTCCCAAAAAGTTATTTTTCATATACATAACGTAGATAAGACAATTATTTGATAAATAATGAATAAAATATAGAAATGTGTGATATGATGTGATCAGTAATGATAAATAGGAATGATATATAAGAATAACATGATAATAAGTGTTCGAGAACATGAGCATTACATTTGAAGAAACGTATAATAAATAATAATTATCATACACATGATTAGTGTAATAAATCATGACATTTTATAAGTCATTTCTAATTTAATAAATGAACATATTTGATGAGAGAAATCATTTACATATGACATGTAATGATGGCATACAGACAAGAATATAGGATCATTTCTATTATAGTTAAGGGTTATTTCCAAAACTGTCATAGTGTAGTTGGTTTGATCCTAAAATAATCATTTTATTCATGGTTCACAATCACTATGATCATCCTATAAAATTCAATTATTGAATTTTATTAACTTCCCAAGAAAGTCATATTCAAACCATGATATACTATTCATTACAAAATTTCTTAGGGATATATATAGGTCACACCCATCACATAATGATAATAATAATTATGTGTTCCACAAAAAAAATTAACATATTAGAACCAAAGATATGAAATGGGATTCATAAATATTTTATAATATATACTATTCTTTGAAAAAGATACAATTTTAATTAATATTCCATTGTGGAATAACTCATGAAATAAATAATTCTTCAAAATCATTTTCTCACCGTATAACCTATTGAAGAGAAAAAACATTCAGAAACATCATTCCATCATAATAAGAGACCATTCAACAAAATAAAAATAATTGTATACAAAGATTAAATCCCTAATAAAAATAAAGTGTCATCAAATAAAAATATTTTTTTTGAAAATTCAGATGGAATGATTATTGAAAAAATAAATCATGTGTTAAAATCAAATTTTAATTAAAAATTTATAAAATTTTAAATATATTATTTTAAAAAAATTGTTAATTATAATATAGGTGTTAATAATTATTTATCATTATTCTTGAGGAAAAAATCGTATCCCCATTAAAAAAAATATTAAAGAATAAAACATTTTAAAAATACATTTTATGAAAGTAACTTTGAAAACACATTAAAGAAACAATAAAAAGTAAATTAAAACATTTATTGATGAAAATTTACTTCCACATATAAAAAAATAGATGATAAATTTGTTTTATATTACTTCTCTTTCAATCTAACCATGAAAACATATAATGGAATCTTGATAAATGATTTAAAATATTTATTAAGGATAAAAAACATGTTCCTCTTTGATAAAAACATCACAAAAAATGAAAAAAAATTATTTATTTTGAAATAACAATGAGAAAATTTCATAAATAATCATCAATGTAAAATAATGTTAATGAGCATAGGAAATTCATTTCATGTTGAACACATTAAAACTAATATTAATCTATCATTTTTATACAATGAAAACTAGTATTTTTTAGAAAACAAAATGAATATTACATGAATAAAAATATAAAATTAATACATAAGATTTCAAATATTTTAAAAATATTTTATTAATGTTAAAACATTTTTTATAAAACATTTTTTCAGTTGAAAATGGTGTTTTCATCCCAAGAGAGAAATAAATTTGAATACTCATAAAAATATTCTTTTAAAATAATGATTATGTAAGGTTAAGAAAAACTAATATAGTAAATATAATCTCATATTTTAACAAATGAAGAAAAATGTGTTTTATTTACGGAGATAGATCAAATAATCTCATCTTTGGATGCATAATCATAATTAATCCCCATAAATGATGAGATTTTATCTTAAATCTATTACCATAGTGGTAACATTTAATAGTAATCCATAAGAAAGAAATCATAAAATATATCTTTTAATTTCATTAAAATAATTATATTCATTATATAATATGTCAAGAATATTTTATATGCACTTCATTTATGAAGATTTGTGTATTAAATATCTTATATCCCAAAGAAGGTAATTTGAGAAAAACATATGCAATTGCTTTGGTAACTTTATAAACATAAACCCTAAAAAATATAGATCATGAAATTGATAATTAATATATAAAATTATATGAAAACCATTGTAATATAAAATAATAGGATATATATGCTCCCGAAAAAAATAAACTCATAGTAAATATGGATTATGTATCCCTTATAAATAAATTTGTGGTATGAATCCCCTAACACGTTAGTAATCATTTACATCATGTTACCCTTATATTAATATAATTAATTTGATCTATATAAATATTGAAATTATGGATATTTATTATATAATAATAAAAAGGGGATACATATAGGCAACAAAAAATAAATTAGTGTTTAATTTGAATATGAATTCCTCAAATAAAAGATGGACAAGGAATACTTTACCTTGAGTCTCGAAATCATTTTTAAGAATTTAATCTTTCTGTATAATAAATTTCATATTATTATAAATCCATAAAAAATGTATATATATCATAATATGTATTATTTAAGGATGGACTTTTAGTACATGTTTATTAATAATCACATGTTGTAGTCGAAAGTTTTATAATAACTACTTTTGTGTGTATTTTTTGATTTATTATTTTCTTGAATAATTAAATTATATAATTATTCAATAATATATTTAATTTTTAACTTTATAGAAAAGATATATATATATTCAGTATATATGTATTTATATAATTTCATAAAACATGGATATAGAAAATGAATTAAAATATTAATAGAGTCGGTAAGCCATATGTATGCATGAAAATGTATCCATTTTCCCTTGGGGTTAAATTAATTTATGTTGAATAAGATTTTATAATTATATAATTACTTTACATTATATTTATATTTAATATTTTCCTTAAACCCATAAAGTATATTAATTATGATAGTGTTAATTAAATCCTTACCTTATGTCGAATTTCAATCATATATGTCTGAAACTACTATGTAGTGGTGGTAAACAAAATATAAACATTTAATAGAATAATAATATTTTTAATATACCATATATTATTCCCTTATATCTCTTACCATTATTTTAATAATAATATATTATTCATTTCACTATTTTTTGTTCCAATTTCCATGTTTTCCAGTGCTTTTTTTCAAAGATCAGATTTTTCATGTATATGATATTGGTCCAACATATCCAGAATAATATTATGTTAATAAATATCATATTTATTCTTTTAATACGTTATTATATTTATTTTATAATTTTTGTCATGGAAAATGAATATCATCGAATTGTGGAGATGGTAGGTCATACATACACACGAGCGATGATATAATTCTCTAAATGTTAGAAGGGAAAAAAGTTTGTGATATGTTAATTTTAACATAATAAATATCATTTTATATTATATATATATATCCATTATTTAAATCACTATACTCATACAATTTAAGTCTTTATGAAAAACATATTTCACCATGATGTGGAGATAGTAAGTTATCTGTATGCACGCATTGTTCATTCATTTGTTTGGATGATAGATAAAAGGTGGAATATGGTTTTATAAAAACAAAAATAGAATAATATATTATTTATTATTCTATATTTTTTACTTTATATATTAAAACACTTGATGATGAATTATAAGAAGAAATGAAATTGAATGAATTTGTAAAAATATTTATCTCTTCTTTGAGAGTCTTCATTTAGATATCTTCTTAAGGAATATATGAAACATATTTCTAAGATACCAATAAATCATGATATTTTATAGTTATGTTGGTAAGGGAAATGGGTTGTTTTTTGTCATGATATATTTATCAATGGGGTGTGATGATGTTATGTAGGATCTTTCCTTCTTACAACTGAGGTGAGGTATGTTTTGTGAACTCTTAAAATAATAAATTATTTAAATTATTTATCTATTTATAATTTACAAAATGTAATTTATTTCAAATAAAATATAATTATGCGTATATATAGTTTCAATAGATATGTTTTTGACATGTTTATGTCATATTTTTACCCTTATATTTTGGTTTTAATACATATTTAATATCACTAAATCTTACCATGAGAACATTTTTTTCCTCCATAAGGGTTAATATATTTAATATAAAATTCTAAAATAAAAATAAATAGAAAATAATTGAATTTTCAGACCTTATAAAAATAAATTTGACTAATTTTATATTTTTATTAATTAATTCTCATTTAATAAAAAATTATAAAATTCAAAATATCATTAATGTTAATATTAATGATATTTATTACATGAATGTTTTAAAATATTATTAATAGATGATATAATAAGGGAAAATAATTTAGAACATAACTGAAAAGGGAATTATATCTTTAAAATCTTTCTATTATATAATTTATAAAAAATTAAGTTAAATATAATATTTTATAATCATTTATTTGACATTCCAAATAATTAAATAATTACTAACTTATTATTGTATAAGATTTTAGAATACTTCCTTATTTTCTAAAAAAAATTATTCAGGAATGTGAAACACTTTTTAAAATAAAAAATTATTATTATTAGTAGAAAATATATTTCAAAAAATTGCATATTAGAAAATGAAACTCTTATTAAAAACATGTTTGTGATCTAATTCACTTATCTTAAAATAAAACACCATGAAATGAATAAAGCAGTCCATTTGGCTCAAAGAGGATATCGAATACATATAAGGATTATTTTTTTCGACAATATCTAATATAATAAAATTTGGGTATGTGTTATAGTAATTTTCTATTATATATAATATTAATTTTCGACATTAATTATACAATTTTCACATAAACGTGGTAATAATAGTTGACAATGTTATTATTAATTAGACCAAAAAATGGGAATAATTACTAAATTTAGACATTTTGATTCAAAACATTGAATCAATTTTTCAATATTCATAACACATAATTTGTTAAATTAATTTATATTTAATCTCATTGAAATGGTAAAAAATAGGTTATTGAAGTGAAGATGTTTGAATGATTGAAATGATTCAATATCCAAATAAAATAATAAATTGATCAAAATGATAGGAATTTGATTAAATGACTGAAAATGAACTAATTGTACTATAAAACTAATCAAAAATATATTTCATTACTATATTTTTTTAGATGAATAATATGTTTTCAAATAAAATGTAGTGATTTTTATTACTTATCACAACATAAAACATAACAGAAAAATTCTAAAAAATAAACCAATAAATATTAGGATATTCGTATTTTTAAATTTTTTTTGCCATATATAATTTATAATTGTGGCCTAATTTGTTTAATACATCTACATCTTCAAAGGGAGGTAAAAATATCATTTAATAAAAAATATAATTTATCCATAAATTTTGAATTGGTCTTATCTTATGAATAATAAAAATATAAGAAGAATGTAATAACATTTTATTAAATATAATATATATATATATATATTAAATTTTTATTTATATTCATTCCCTCAAAATTAATAGATCATTAATTGTTGTCATGTTTATATAATTATATATAATTGTAAATAATTGCTCATTTAAGATTTTTTTGTGGGATTCATAAGAAATGAAAGATATTTATTCAAAAAGAGTCATTTCAATAAATAATAGGTTGTTACATAGTCCTCTAGTTGAATAAATTTATTCTACAAAATTTAAAATTTCACATCAAAAATCAAAGGTTGATATTTCTATTTTTTTGTGATAAAAATATATTAGAAATAGGGTTAATAAAATATCCTCTTAATATAAGGGAAAAAATAAATTGTCATAAAGAAATTATTCTTATTAATAATATAACATAATTATAAATTATAAATGTGGACATATAAGATAAATTTAACTATTATGTTATTATGAGGAGTGATAGAGACCATGTTTATTTAAAATAGAACCATCCAAAAACTGTAAATTTCTTGTCTGTTAAAATTAAATTAATTTTTTTTAAATATAATAAAAAAATAAATGATTCATTTTAAATTAATTTTCCTCGAATTTAAGAAACCTTTTAATGTCATCAGTAATTATACATACATGACATTATGATTTTCATCTTTTAAACAACTTCTATAAAAAAACTAAACTCTCACTTCAAAAGACAATATAAATAAAAAAATATTGTCATTATCTTAATAATATAGGTGTAAAAAAATTAAATTATATTGTATCTATAATTATTTTTAAATAATGAAAAATATGTTATATTATGCATGACATCACTAAGGACAGTGGTAAGAGATTCACCAATTCCAACATTTTGTTTCATGATTAAGTATCATGGTCTTGTCAAATGTGATTGTGTGTGTCCTGACATACCATTTGTCCTTCCACAAAAAAATATAATCTGTATAAAGTTAAAAAAACCTCATTAAATTCTATATTAATGAAAGATTTTATCATTACTTTTTATATCATTTTGTTTATATTTTATTCTCATATTGAAACATTATTTCATTGGTTCATTAGTTATAATGTGCTTGGAAATTTAAATAGTTAATTCATACAATTGAATATACAGACATTAATTTATTGTAAAATTGAATCACTAAAATTAGTATTGAATACATATTAAAATCCATAATTAAATATAATTTTTTCCTTACCTAACAAGTTTTTACAAAAACCAATATGATTGTCATAAGTTATTTTTCATCCAAAGTTATACAAAACCATTTCATTCATGGTTACAGTTTTAACACTAATAATTGATCCAATTTCTAAGGAATCACTTTTCATAGTCACGAGTACCATTCAATGGAATCTTTCTCAACCTAAAAAATTGATTTTCTTCATTAGAATAATTATATATATAATTAATTTTTAAAAAATAATATCCTTGATATAATAATTTTACAACATGATTCCTAAAACCAAAAACACAAATATTAATCATTTATCTACCAATTTGGATGTAGAATAAGAATTACCATGATCCATTATCTTCATTGTGTTAGATTCCTTTAATTCATGAGACATTGACTTATATAGTGTCTCATCCCCTTGAATTATAACATTGTACATTGGATCCTTTAACTTACCCATGCAATCATAAGCTATGTGGCCTTTCTCACCACACATATAGAAAACACCCGTTAATTTCATGAATATACAATGGAATTTAATTAAATAGGTATATAATTTTTTAAAATAGTTGTTTATCAAAATTAAATTATAATTATTTTTCCTAACTGTAATTCTGTTCTTATAATGCCCTGTATTAACCAACTTTTTATAGAGTTATTTCTCTATCACAAAGGAACATTATATTTCGACCTTATATAATAAGAATGTTTTGGAGACTAGTTACCATGGTAATAGTATATTAAACCCATCACTTAAATGATCATTTATACTCTTTGATTTATTTTTATGGTTGAGGTTCCAATTCCTTATGAAACGATCTATTTCCAATTAAAGTAATTTAGTATTTTATATCATAACAATATGATATATAATGAATAATAACAAAACTATTAAAATTTTTAAGTGAAACATAAAAATTAGGTATAACTAATCTATATTTAATAATATTAGTTTATTTGGATAGTTATCCAAATTCTTCCATGGGTTTTTTGTCATATGATATATGATTAAAAAAATCTCATTCTCAATATTTCTACTAAACATCCTTAGATTCAA
The DNA here is from genome assembly GCA_963277665.1 of Viscum album. Classification (NCBI taxonomy): domain Eukaryota; kingdom Viridiplantae; phylum Streptophyta; class Magnoliopsida; order Santalales; family Viscaceae; genus Viscum; species Viscum album. Next base: position 1,691,823,399 of record OY728126.1, read on the forward strand.
ACTATAAATGCACGGATCCTAGTTGACAAGATTAGGTGGTTTCATTCAAACATTGGCATATTAAATAATGAATTACATATCAAAGGAAAAAAATAGACGATTTGGGAAAATAGACACATAATAATAACATAAATTACAATTGAAACTATACAATACTATATAATAATTCATATAAAAACACCATTATTCCCATTTCTTATAATTAGAATATAATCATATTATACCTCTTTTAATCCATTGAATTATAGAAAATAAGAAATGGTTTAGATGAAATACATATTAATGTAATGTTTAAAATTAAATATATCATAAAAATATCTATATAGACATTACAGAAAAGTGAATAACTGAAAAATAATCCATTTAATGATAATTTAGAGCATTATAAGAAAGAAATAAATAATAATAAAAAAATTAAAAGTAAATAATCAAATAAGAAATAAAATTAACTGTGGATATTCTAGTAATTGAATAATCATGTGTAATATTAATAAATAATTCGAAAATGAAATAAAACATAATAAAGGATATCATAAATATACCATCAAGGATTTGGCCAAGACACCATAAATAAATGGGTATGGCCTTGACCAATAAACAAACACATTTTTTCACATGAGAACTACTAATACATTGGGAGGATATATAATTACCCCCCAACATGATACAATTAATTAGGAATTCCACTTATTAATTGGGTGAACCACAAACCACAAACACATTTGTATTGAAATACTAGCATATCTAATAAGAATAATTTAACCATAAACCAAGAATGCTATCAAAATGGAACATCCCAAAAACAATGATCATATATCATTCAATAAAATATAATATATTGTATAAAATGATATCATACTCAATTAATCATTTGATATAATACGATATGTTTAAATTGAATAATATACTATATAAAATCATTAAATAATATATTAGAGAAATATAAGTATTTTATTATGAATCAATTTATTTAAAAATATGCACAATTATAAATGAAAAAAATTACACTAAAAAGAACTTTTTATAAATAAAATGAAACCCCAAAATAATATGGTGTCATGAATATGTTATATCAACTAATGTCACGTAAGTAGAAAAATTCTAAACATTTCTCAAAAAAGTGATAATGTTCTTTGTTTGGATGATAAAAAATGATTTCCTTCATAAATATTATACAAAAATTTAAAACATGGGTAAATAACTAACAGTAAACATTCCTAGTCAAATATTGAACACAATTTCTTTTAAATAACTAGGAAAATGTACATGGTTGAGAAATAATCCTGGTATGATTCCTAACAAAAACCAATCTTTATATTTGAAGTGATTATGAATTTAAAGTTACCTTAGCCATTCCTTCTTTTTTATGTGTCCAAAAACCTAATAAAATAGTTTTAAACATATTATTAAATTATAAAAAATCATAATTATATTTATGGTACTATATTTGATCCCCTATAACTTGTAAAATATGTTTATTAATTATATTTTTTCCAATTCACTATTTCAAATATTAATTACCATGTTTTCCTAATAATGTTTTGAAATTACCAGTTCCATATTATAAGAAACAAATACATAAACTCTTAAATGTTATAGTTTTTATAAATATCATATTAATTGCTTTTTAATGTTCTTATATTTATTATTTAATGGCTAATAAGGAAAATGAATCACATTTCTCCATGAAGACATTATGTTATATGTATGCACATGCGATGATGTCATTTCCTTGCTGGTAAAATGGTAAGGATGTGTGTGGTAAAATAAGTTTGAAAAAATAAATATCATGTCATATTAAATAGATAAATAAATATTTATATAATAATACAATCCATGTAACTCTGTGATTAAAATCATTTTACACCGTGACATGGATACAATAAACCATACATTGGCACGCTCGATGCTTTTTATTTTAATTTGATTGATAAAAGGTGAAATACTTTATTCAAATAATAATAATAAAATTAATGAATATATATAATACTGGGTTTATTACTTTATAATGGAAGCAAAAAATTAAGAGTTTGTAGATATTGAATTAGACTTAAATGAATTTGTAAAAATGATTAGCTCTTGTTTGGAGGAAATCTTTTAGATCACATATAAAATGGTTTACATTTGGTTATTCTAGGAGAACAGGAGAAGAAAAAAATTATGATTTTTTAATGATTAATGGTCATGTATTGGTTGAGATAGAAGTCTAAAATAAGTGAGATGAATTAAAGGAGTGGGTTCCTTTTTATAATTGAGGTGAACAGACCTTTTGGAAACTCTCAATATATTATATTTATATAAAGAATTTTATAACTAAAAATTGACCCAAAGTGATTTATCTCTAAAATAAGACGAATATGGGTGGATGTAATAACAAAAAACATTTTCATGACGAGTTAAGGTGACATTATTTCCCTTATATTTTGGCTTTAACCCTTATTTGTTCCCTTTAACTCTTACCATGACGACATGTGTTATTCAACATATGGTTAATATAGTTAAAATAAAATTTTAAAAGAACCACCAATGTATCATTTATTTCATTTAAAATATTATCCCATTAATTTTACTTAATTTTATATTTTGGTGAATTTTATTACATTTAATAATATATTATCTGTTATTAACAATCATTATTGTCAATTTTGATAATATTCATTTCATGAGTCATAAAATTATAATAAAACATTATATTATAAATCAAAATATATTAAAACATTACTAAAATAAAAATTATATTTATAATATTGATTTATGGAAATAATTATATAAAATTATTTTTATTTTTATTATTTTTATAATCAATTATTTGATATTTCGACTATTTAATCAATTTCAAAATTATTATTGTATATGTCTTTAATGGAATAATATATTTCATAAATAATTTACCATTATTAGTTTAATAGATTTATATTATATGTTAAATATTTTAGCCTCTAATAAATGAGGAATGACAATATATTAGAAATATAATAATTATTAAAACATACTTATAACATATTTGACTTATCATGAAATAAAATACATTAAAAGGATTATAGTTATCTGTGTGACTCCAAGATGAAGTACAATAGTCCCAAGGAATATTTAATTCTAAAATATGTCATTAAATAAATGTAATACAATAGTAATTGAAATTTTATAGTATTTAAAATTTAATTTAATACTTCAAATTAACTTATTTATCCATAACCATGGTAAACATTGTAATGTTACTATTAATATGGACAAAAAATGGGCCCTATCTAACATATTATAAACACCTAGTCAAAAATTTTATTCCATTTTTATTAATTCAACTTTATGAATTTGATATTTTAATTCTATATTAATCTGGTTTCCGTGGTGAGAAAACAATTTATTAATGTGAAAATATTCAAAAAACTATAATGAATTTATTTCAAAAATAAATATGAAATTGATTACAATAAAATAAATTGGATTAATTAATATAATATTTATGTAATTATAATTTATATCCAATTAATAAGATATTATAAAACTATATATTATTTACATAATTTTTTTTTTCAATTAAAATACAATATTTTATGTTATTCATGAAAACATGAAACATATCTGAAAAATAAAAAAATCATGCAATGGAAATTATAATATTATTATTTTATAAATTATTTTTATCTTATGAAATAAATTTTAACTATTCCGTTTTTAAAAAAATTATTGCATCAATCGTTGGTGAAATTATCTATTTATAAAAATATTGAGTTTAGGCACAAAATATGATTTTTTATTATTTTATTAAAATTAAATATATTTCATAAATTTCATAAATATTTTTTAACATATAATATATAAATTTTGTAATTTTATTAATACTATTAATTCAATTCAATTTAATGGCTATATTATATCGGTCATTTTGAAATAATTATATTTAATTGTTAATAATTATTTGTTTAAGACTGATGTTGTGTGGAATGTATGCTACAAATGAAATTTGTTCAAAAAGATACATATCATAAAATCATGGTGTGTGAAGCTACAAAATTTAAAATTAATAGTGATGAAAATAGTAAATTGAGTATAGTATATTTTACATCATTCACCCAAAATGATTTAGTATTATGAACATATGATCAATGATTTGTTGATGCATAAAAAATAAAGCTCAATAATACATTTATATTTTACAATGGAGAGGTTTCAATAACCCATTTAAATCACTATTAGATCACCAATATAAATATCCCTATTTCATAGGAAATACATAAATGAATAATTCCTTTTATATCATCACTGAACTTTTTCAAAATATTATGTGTGGATAATAAAATGAACACGGTGTGTCTATTCTATATTCTCCAATGATGATCCACTAATTTGAGTCTCCTATAAAATTTTCATTTTTTCTCTCTATTTTAATGTAAAAACACATTTATTAAATATCATATTAAGTACTGTCTATTTTTGGGAGCCTCTCCTAGAATTTATTTTCCATACAATGGTTAGTACTGAATCATTAATTCCGATGATGAATTATGTGTCCCATATGACTATTGGGATCATAATATTCCATAAAATATAAATCAAACACATATATATCCTTGTAAAAACTCCTTATTTAATATTGTAGATGAAACTTTTAGGTGATCAAAATATCCAGGTTGCGAAATGGTATAGCATTCTACAGTGTTTGCACCTATTTTTTTTAATATGATCAACATAATACCAACATTAACTTTTTCATTAATAATATTATCTATCATGATATTTTAATTACTCCTATGTTGTCCAAACAAACTAAAACATACACACATATACTGTAACATGGCCTCATGAAGAATTATAGATTAATGAAATCATTCAATCTATTATATAATATGTATCCATGATTTATGTAATTGTTTTGGTGTTTAGATATTACCTTCAATAAATTAATTTTGATGTATCCATTTAAATAGTTCATGAACACCTATAATTTCTTTGTGGCATAATGACTATTATGAACTATAAAGAAAGTCTCTCATTCAGGGTTCACGTTAATGTGAAATGGTCAAATAATAGTGTACCACCATAGAAATTCATTCAAAATTTTAGTCATATATAAGCTTGAAATTCACTTTCAAATTCATTCATGTTATACTGACCCAAGTTATTTCCTACATAATCTCATTATTCCCCATAATTGGGATGATACGAACCAATTGAAATATATTCACCTTTATAATGAATTTCCAACACCCAAAAAACTATTCTATCATTTAGGGGATCACATATGCACTTCGATTCAAACTCACAATACTAAATGGAGCCTCCTGTTATCCCATATCATTTATAGAGGAATCTCAGTGTCTTCTATTGGTAGGATTAACATTATATCTTCATAATTATTAAAATTATTTTGGCAGGACCATGGTGAATATAAAGGTGTAAAATTAACCATAACTACCATTTTCTCTTTTACTACATTGAAATCATCATTATGGTTCAATAATCTAACTGGAAACACATTTTATGATACAGAGAAGGACTTGTGATATGGATTCTATCTTCTTAAAAAATATTATATTAAATAAATTGCATTAATTCATATTAATGTATATATTAATATTATTCTGTAAAAATAATCTATGTATCACTTTATCATCATTCTTCTTCTTGCCTATAAACACAATAACCAACAACCATTAAATTGGATTTAGAAAATAACGGAATTCAGGATGATGCCACTCTCATTATAATAAGAACAAAACCCAAAAATTATATAAAATAATAATTATGATATCATATCTATAATAAATATATATAACTTGGTTAAAAATAAAATTTCACTTGAATGATTAAATATTTTACTGATACCACATTAGATATCATGCGTAAAAATGAGTTATCAATAAATTCATTTCATGAACTTTTCTCTAAATAACCAGAAATAAGTGGAGACCACCATATCATTAATGTTAGGAATATAATTTATAAAAAATAATAACATTTCTACCTAATTAAAATAAATTATTTCTTACTGATAGATGTATCATATTTAATTTAATAATTATTTTCACTAATTATATTATGAGATAATCCTATTTCATAAAGAATAATACATGATGAAGAAACTATGAGATGAAAATAAATATTTTAACAAAACCCTCTCTAATGAATAAATAATACAAAAAAGGAATTCATACCATGAGTATTAATTCAATATAATTTGGAATGTTTTAAAAGAGATAAATTTTATGAATGAATGTTGCATTAGATTGTTAAAATATTGTTTCAATTCCCTTGAAAAAGGAAAAAAATATTTTATTTCATATAATGATTCTCAACAAATGGTTATTGAAAAAAACGTTTTATAGAATGAAATTTTATCATATGAAAAGACCAAGACACATAAAGGTGATGCTGATGAAATAAGAATATTGTTTTTTGTTATATATATATAAATGGATGGTGAGTAAATAATCCCCCGCCTAAAATTCATTTTTTTAAATTATTGATAAGCCACTTTAAGGTTACTGGTAACCACGACGTCAAGTACACATGCCCTTGCAAAAACTAAATCGTCTTACAAATTAAAATTTTCAAAAAAGTTCAATGCGACCCAGTATCACCGCGCCACAAATTTCAAATAGTAGGCCATTATCACACTTCCAGCCTACCACCACACAATGCGCACCCTAACCCATGAGTCACATCACCACCCATCCATCATCAATTGAGGAACACCACTGACGTCGTCGATGTCAATCGCCGGACCAGATGACCAAAGCAACCGACCCCTTCAATCTCACAACTGAGCGGCGTCCTCATCCACGAGGCTTCCAAATCAAAAACCCCACCTCATCGTCTCGTCACCGTCACAGACAACAGCCATGATCGCCACCACCACCAGGAGTAAAGAACACCCAAAAACATACACATGAATGAAATCTCACCAAACAAACATCACAAAAGGATAATCACTCATTGAAAAAAACCCGGAAACCTTTACCAAAGACAATGGGGATCAAATCCGACATAACAATAACTTTCCCAATTTTATGCTGACGCCCGAACTGAGTGCTATCTTTGTCGATAGGCCTGCGCCAGGAACACCAGAGGCTGCCGAACCACAAACCCAAAACCTCTATGAAACCACCACACCAGATCCTACCTGGAGGGGAATAGTTGAACAAGGGGTCAGAGCAGAGAATGCGCGGATGAGGGATCTGATGCACGACATCATCGACGAGGCATAAAACAGAAACCAACAGAACATAAGCATGTCGACACCAAATGAGACCTGAAGACCATTGACTGCCAAACCGCAAAACCCAAAATATCTTAGGACCTCCACTCCAGATCTGACTCGGAGAGGAGCACATGAACAAGAGGTCAGAGCCATGGTATGAGGGGCCAAGTGCTTCATTCGTGAACAACCAGACCTCCATTGATTGAAGATGTCGATGTCAAAGATGAAAAACAGAAGCTCCTTCACCCGAGTGGTCCATGATGAACACCATCATCCCGAAAAAATATAGACATTCATCATCGATGCGAAATCTTATCCAAGTGCACCATTGAGAGCACGACCAAGCCAAACGGAGCACCATCAAGACAAAAAAATCAGAGGAGAGAGCTTAATATATGGAAGAGGGTGGGGGAGAAGGATGCGGAAGGCACTGGAGAGGGAACGATGACACCCCCCAATCTTCATCAAGGAAAACCCCTAGGATAATAGGAGGGTAAGATAAATAATCCCAAATATGTATTTTATAGAGGTTTTGTCTAGAAAATTAATGTAGAAACAACCCAACCTATGTATTCACACTTAAATAATTATTTTCCATGAAATATAAATATTAAAAAGGATAGTTATCCTACTAGAAATTAATCATTTGAAAATAAAATCCTGAATTAATTCTTAGTTCAATCCTCAACACTAATCAACAAGAAGTTGTTTTCCAGATCAAAAAAACAATTTAAATTCCTTATATCAATTCATTATATAAATATATATATAAATAAAAAATGTTTAATAATATAAATGAAAAATAATTATTGGGAACCTAACCAAACATTATATGAGCTTTTATGTACGTGTAGGACAAAATTTTCCTTTAACAATTCCCATTTTAAGAATGAGAATTCTCAAAATAGCATTTATATAAATCCTGATAGATATAAATAAAAAAATAATTGGAAAGTAATATTTTTTATAACTATTCGAGAAAGTATACTTATATTATTTATAATATTTTTGTAACTATGATTTATGGTGATCCGTCATTTAATTGTGCAAGGAAATGTATGAAAAAAATTTATATAACAAGTGGAATAGTGTGCTTGTCAAAACCAGTTTTATTTTCATTCGATGACTTGATTTTGATTCCGTTCATTGAGAATCCCATTAATCTTCTTGGGTGTTGGGTGATATTAATTTTAAGTTTTTAACTTCCAGATACGTCTAATAATACTACATGGGGTGCCCCATTTCTTTTTTGGGGGATTTTGAAGAAAGTGTGGTTACTTTCGGATTTGGGCCAACCGTGAGCCCATTTATAGATTAAAATACCAATTTTTTTTGTATAAATAATTCTTAATTCAAAATTTTGAATCCATTATAATTTCTATGATTCCTACCCTGACATATTATAACATCCATGTCCTTTTTCACCCCTTAATAATTCATAATCATGGTGAATTTGGGTAACATAGTTTTGTATTGGGCCAACACATGTGCCCGTATCCAGTTTTAAAAGAATATGTTTTTTATTTTATAAAATTTTTTATTTTGTAATATTTAA